>JANUWF010001246.1:1685000-2995000 GCA_026120185.1 Voacanga thouarsii | reverse complement strand
TTACAAAAATAAGCACATCAAATTAACGATCCAACCGTTAGATTTGTTAAAATTACTAAAAATATATTCTGACCAAATTTGAATATAATTGGATATATTTTACCACCTAATCTTGCTTAATCATTATAAAAATACTCAAAACCTAATGCATTTACAAAGATAAAAATAACTTTAGATTTATTGAATTTGCTAAAAAATGTACTATAACCAAATCTGAGGGTAATCAGACATGTTTTGTGACATAATCTAGCTTAATTTTTATAAATCAACCCAAAATATAATGCATTTAAAAATATTTAAAATTTTAGGGACTAATTTGTAAAATTTTTGGGATTATATTTTAAATATTCTAAAATCTAATGACCAATATTAGGTACCACTCCTAATTCTGTTTTGAACAATTTGATCCATACTGCCTTCTTAGCTACTTTAGAAGCCACTACGTACTTAGCTGTAGAAGTTGAATCGATAGTAGTGTCTTATTTAGAACTTTTCCAACTAACTAACCCTCTGCCAAAAATAAACCCATAGCTAAATTGGGATTTGTAATTATCCTTATCAAATTAGAAACTGGTGTAGTATACCCTTTGACTTCTAAGTCACCTTCTCATATACTAAGAATACATTTTTTGTTCTTCTTAAGTATTTAAGGATATTCTTGACAGATACCCAATAATCTTCTCCAGGATCAAATTGATATCTACTCATCAGCACAAGATACATCGGGACTAGTAAATATCATAGCAAACAAGATAGAACCAACTTTTGAAGCATATGATATCCTACTCATGGGATCCCTTTCATCTTATTTTTGAGGATACATAAATTTTGAAAGTCTTACCTCATGGGTCATAGGTAAGAGTTCCTTCTTAGATTGATCCGTGCTAAACCTCCTTAGCACTTTATTTACATATGCAGACTGTCAAAGACCAAGCAACCTCTTTGATTTATCTCTATATATCATTATTCCTAGAATATAGGTTACTTCTCTAAGATCTTTCATAAAAAAATTCTTAGATAAACCAATATTGATTGATTAAGAATAGAGACATCATTTTCCATTAGCAATATATCATCTATACATAGCAATAGGAGAAAAGTTACACTCCCACTAACCTTCTTGTATGCACAAGGTTCATCCATGTATTGTATGAAACCAAATTCCTTAATTATTTCATCAAAATAGATGCTTCAACTCTTAGAAGCTTGCTTTAGTCCATAAGTTGACTTGTGCAACTTACACAATTTAATGTGATTCTTAGATATGAAACCCTCATGTTGTGTTTGTATACTTCCTCAATCAGATTTATATTAAGGAAAGCTATTTTCATATCCATTGGTCAAATCTCATAGTCATAATGAGCAGCAAGTGCTAGAAATAACCTAATGGATTTCAGCATTGCTGTAGGTGAAAAAGTTTTATCATAGTCAATACTTTATTATTTATGATGTCCTTTTGCAACCAGTCATGCTTTTAGGTAATTACGTTACTATCCATGTCAATTTTTTTCTTAAAAACTCATTTGCAGCCTATGGGTTTTATCTCTTTAGGTGAATCAACCGAAGTCCAAACTTAGTTGTCATACATAGAATCAATTTCTTACTTTATGGCTTCAAGCCATTTGTTAGATTCTGAGCTTTTAAGAACTTCCTTATAAGTGGTAGGCTCATCTTCTTCTATAAGCAATATATCATTGTGGTCACTTATAAGAAATCCATATCTCTTAGGTGCTACACATATCCTACTTGACCTACGGGGCTTTTACGTACTTGAAGGTTAGTCTATCTTATCAATAGATTTGGGATCAACCAGTTGATCATTGTTTGCTTTTTCTTCTTAAACTTTACCAAGTTCAATTTTACTCTCACTATGTCCCTTAAGCATAAATTCCTTTTCTAAGAAAATGCATACTTTGAAACAAATACTTTGTTTTCAGAAGGGAGATAGAAATAATATCCGTTCACTGATTCCACTGACTAAACCCTCATAGTGATTCAGTCGATACAGAGGTGCACTTGAAGTGGGGGGGGGGGTTGTCCCTATTAGGTTTGGCCCTTCCCATAAGGCCCCACCATCGGGGCATAAGCACCCTCTTGCTACCGATATACGAGTTCTTAGCCTTCCCTGACCATGACCGTTCCCATACCTGTAGCATTCATGATTGGCCTCTTCAACTGTGTATTGATCGAAAGGTAGGGCGGCACAACCCCCAAGGAGTTGTTACATCCAGTATGTTCCCTTCTATTCCCGACATGCTTTGGTGTCTTGGGGTGGGTAGGAGAAAGTCGAGTCCATATCGTCGTAGAGCAACAACCATGCCCAGATCTGATCTATTTACTCGGCAATTCATTTGGTGACTTCATGGTTACTAAAGAAGCCCCAAGAAGCATCAAACATTTTCGATGAGATCCATGGAGTAATTCCTAGATAGCAAGCACTAGCTCCCGGTGTGACTTCATGAAAAGCAATAAAAAATAAGACCGAAGAGAATGAAAGGCACATAATGGTTATTATAGATGTTCCTTCTAATCCCAGAAAACGTTTGAAAAACCCTGCTACTCCACTGTCGAACAGGGGCAAAAATATGATAAGTAGATACATAATAAAGTTCGGGTGTGATGTGATCAGAAAACTAAAAGTTAGACAATGGAAAAGTAGCCTGTGATTGAGTGATAGATTGCTCGAAGAATGGTCGATCGAAGAAATAAGTCACATGGTGAATTGTAAGCCCCAACGACAAAGTAACCTAGGAGATGAGCATTTTTGGGGACTAGCCTCCTTTCTTCTTAGTTGACTTCCAATTCGACTTTTTTTTTCTTGAATTTTACTTTAGTAGCCTCTTTATCGCCATTCTTCTATTTAAGAACTATGTTTGACCCTCCATTTTTTTTTCTAAGGCTAGAAAGAAAGAGGTGCTTGCTTTATGAAAATTTAACTCGATCGGAATACAGATAAGATTAGAAAGGCCATCATTAGGGCAAATGATGCAATAGCTTCGATTAGAGCAAATCCCAAAATGGCATAACCAAATAATTATTTAGCTAATGATGGATTTCTCACAACGAAATGAATTAAGGAACTAAGGACGTTTCCAATATCGATAGCAGCTCCCGCTAAAGCAATTGTAGCAACTCTGACAACAATTGATTTTGCACCCTCCAACATATTGAGTTGAGAATTCTCGTCATACTTTTTCATTCACGATTTTATGTTATTAGATTTCTCATCAATTCTTCCCCTCATTCCTTTTATCTTGGACATCTTAATGTTCATGCAAAACATTCTTTTCGATCTTATACCGTGTGTAGGCTTTCTTTCCATAGGCCACACAAGCGGTACACTGAACACAAAGAAAATCTCTACTTTTCAAAAAAGTACAAAGAAAATCTACTTTAAGTATGAAGATTACTGCTAAATGGAGCCTTTTTTTATATTTTATTTTTTGCGATAAACTAAAAAAGAATTTAATCATATTATATACGATACCACCAAATGAAAATGACTTCCTGAGTCTTGTGCACAGGGAGGGGGAAAATAAAAAGAAAAGGAATTCCAACAACTCAAAGGTGTCACATATCGGCTTGCATACCTATTGTTAGAAAGAATTGCTTTTCTCTCTAGGGGGCAAAACTCCTTTAATCCATGCCATTCCATCTACAAAGTTGAGTCCCCTCGTAGCACACTTTCTATTTTTTTTTTTTTGTTGCTACTTTTGTAAATTCGAAGATAAACTCTTATAATGGCATACGAGTTAGTGCCTACGATTAGTTATTAGTGGAAATCCTTTAACAAGCAAGTAGTGCTTAGGGCGCCCTTAGTTTTGGCTATCTTTAGGTGAATGATAGGCTGGTTTTAAGGTAAACTTGAGCTAGGTATTGTTACTTGAGCTAGGTAGAGTAGTTTCAGCAGTTGTAGTTGTTCAGTAAGGAACTGGAATTCAAGATAGGGGGCTTTAGCCGAAGTTGGTCTGTAAACTGGTAGTTGTTGTTCACAAGTAAACAGGAAGGTTTTGAGTTAGATGTTTGAACAAGTGTAGCCTTCGATGCTCTACGAGAAAAGTTATATTCTATGGCTAATTGTACGACTCTCAATCATCAGTATCAGATATCTTGTGATCTAACACTCTCATTACTGCACTTTAATGACACCATAGTGGCAGTTTTAAAGATAGGATAGTAAGGTACGGAAGCTTTCTGCACAAAGTAGACCAGCACTTTTTTTTCATTAATAGTCATTACATACATGGGAAGTACATCTAATAGGAAACTTATGCATATATAGACAAACTAGCCAAACAACTAAACACAACATTACAAAGTTAACTAAAAATATATTAAGTGAACAAAAGACATAGAACAACATGAAACATAACAAAGTATTAAAACACACTTGATGGACTACTTATTTAAATCTTCTAAAAAGAGTTGACAAACTTTTCTCTTCTAGTTTCTGTTGGGATGTATGCCCTCTTAGACTATGTTTCTGATGTAATTTTAACTTGTATTAATAAAAGTATTTTTCTTAGAAATTGTTTGTGAAATCTTCCTTATATTTGTGCACAATTTTCATTAGAAAAGACTCATTGTGTTTAAGTAGATGGTTCATGTGAATGGAGGTCTTTCACAGTAAGATATGAACTATGAGTTACTTAACACATAAAGTTTTGTTCTTACCCGAATGATAAGAATGGGAATGTCATCATGGTAAGGTTATTGTGTTACAAATTCTAAATAGGGAATATCTTACCATTAGCCAATAAGTAGTCTTCTCATTTCATAATACAAGCGTATTTCGAATACATAGAACTGGACCAATAGTAGTGGTTTCTAAAAGTACTATGTGGAAGAAGCCTAGACTACTATTGCTACAGTGTAGACTTGTACTCTTCGGCTTGAGTTTAAGTTGGTAGTCTAACGAAGTTGGAAGCGTATGTGTTGATATACTATAGTTGAGGTTCTTCAGTAAGGCCAATATACTTGTATGTTGTGTATATATAATTAGTTAGTTAAGACAGTCTTGTACAAGATAGTTTCTACACTATATCGCCCCTTGTGGTTGTCCGAATGATCTAACTCTCTAAGGCCTTAGGAAACATAACTTGGATATTTGCTTTAGGGTAACTCTCTTGGAAAGCAAAAATATTCCAAGAAATTGTGGATCATTGGACTAGAAGCCTAAGGATGGTAGATGTTTTTTAGAGAGGTGTTGGTACACTTTTTCCTCTCTAAATGTACGACGATGTGTAGAGGGATATTTTAGTCATTTTATCTATAGGTCGAAAACATAGCTAACGCAGCATTATCCTTGGGGTTAATATTTTCTTATGGTGATATTATGAAATATTTAAAATGTAAAATACAGCCGTTTATATAGCAAGGGTACTTTTGTCATTTTAGTAGCCAAGGCAATATGTCTTTTTGGTCTTTGGAATAGCTCGTAAGCCCTATTTAATTTTAGGCCGAGGAAATGGTCTCAATTAAAAAGATTTTATATTATTCAGAAAGTCTAATTTATTTTTAGACTAGAATAAAATAAAAGAATGAGAAAAATTAAATTTATTATCTAATTTAATTAGTTAATTAATTATTCAGGGACTAAGCCTAGATTGAATAATTAGAAAACTAACCTAGGCTAAACTAGTGAAAAAGGCTTAAATAATTATTTTAGTTCATTTGAGCTTATTAATAATTTATTGAGTTATTTTAATAGGCCTAGGAAATAAATAATTAATAGTTATTATTTTAGGCTTGTTTGGTGCAAGGAAAATAATAAATTATTAATGGCCCAATCGCCTGAACAAAAGGTTTTTTTTTTTTTATTCACGGACCTTTTCTATTGATAGCCTCTAGGTGTTTTGAAATATAAAAAACCCCAGTGTTTTCGTTATCTAAGGTGTGAGTTGTATGTCTTGATTTTCGTGAGAGCATACACACAAAGAAAAAACAAAAAACTAAGAAGCTCTATCACTCTTCTCTCTCATTCATTTTTTTTTCCTTTTTGTTTTTCTTCATTTTGCTAATCAATAGCAAATAATTAAGAACTATTTTTCAGACTAGATTTTCCTCGCCTAAGTTGTTTCACCAACGAGAAATAGGTGGTGGTGTAATACCCTGTTTAACATCATCTTTATTATATGGGGAAAGTCATACATTGCATATCATTTTATATGACATTTGATAAATTGAACCATTTTCATGGATTTATGTGATTAAACAAGAGTGGGAGTTAATTTGTTAGTTTCCTAGTGGATTTGAGCTTTTGTTATGAGTATTATAAGATGAGTATTAATAGAAGGAACAAGAGTTGTTGTGATTTAGTGATTAAAATAAGAGTTATTGTGGTTTAGTGGTTGAAACAAAAATTATTGTGGTTGAAGCTAGAGTTGTAGTGGTTGAAGCTTAGTGTTTAATAATTGGAGACTTGAGTTTAAATCCCAACTCTTGAAACATTTCCATTCTTATTTCTCAAAGTTCTCCTAAGCTAAACAAAAACCAGTCACACACACACTCACAAAAATTCCAGCTTCCCTTACTCTCAAATTTTCCTCTGGTTTTAAGCAAAAATTACAACACAAGACCCTAAGTATTCTTCCCTTATTTCTGCCCAAAGCTAAACAAAAAATCAGCCTATATTTTTCTCCTTTTCCTTTCTTTATCTAGGCCACTTTGGCACCCTAGAGTACAGCCATAAACTCCTTCTATTCACTGCAATTTCAGCCAAACCAAGAAGAGCGAAAGCTGCTATTTTCCCCTTGTTTGTTCAAGAGTCCAAAATAAGGTGTAGTCCTTCCAAATAGCAAAACACCTAAACCTAACATATAACAACCACCAATCACACCCTAAACCTCTCTACTACAAAACAAAAATAGCCCCTTTTTCTTTCCAAGATTTCGACCATCACAACTCCAATCACCACCAAAATCGAGACGACTATTATAGGTCCTTGTATTGATAATGAGATTTGAATATATGTATGCTATGATGATGAGTGGATTCATATCTAGATTCTAATTATAGAAACATTGATTAAGGAAGAAAGTGAAAAAGAGATCAAGCATTACTTTTGGTTGATTATTAAGAATATCCAAGTAAGTCCTTACATAACTGATTTGCTAAATATTACATGTTTGCAAATATTTTTGGACAATAATATTTGAAATGGTGTCAATATGATGATTGACATGATGATTGGAATGTTGGTTGAATATGATGAATTGTACTATAGTATTTGGATACTTGGTTTGAGAACGTGGTTATTTTATTCTCTAAATAAGTTTATCAAATCTCAACTTTTAAACTGAAAAATAATTTCTTTTCTTTATCACTAAACGTTTTGGAAAACTTATTGTGAAAAGCCACGTTTTACATAGACAAGGTAATCAACAATTGTGAAAACAAGGAAAATAATTCTGCCCCTAAATGGGGAGCGTTGAGTACTCAGCGGGGGTAGGCTAGTAGTGCTAGTCTTGAAGAGCTAGAGTGAGTCTTCTGACAGGAGGCCACCTCCAGAAGATGAACTCAACTTAGAGAGGCAACAGTACTACTTAGTCAGGCCTGTCCGAGCTAGCATATGGGTCTATGTGGACTTTATTTATCTAGGTTGGACAACCGATGTGTTGGGTGTAGAGATTGATGAGTATCTCACCCTAGTGGGAGGATTCCCCACTGCCCATTGTTGAAAGGTTACATTGGGATACTATCATGGTGGTAACCATGATATGGATTGTTATACTATTATTTGAATCATTGCTAGTCCCTACATAATGAACTTATAAGATGATAATAAAATGATGATTTATTGAGAACTGCTTTGGATATAATGAGCAATGCTCCTTTGAAAGTCTTGCAAACATGATTTTTAGGTTTTGATAAACCTGCATGTACGAAATGTTTATATATGACATTCGCATACACGGGACTTACTGAGATGCTAATCTCACACTATTTTACATCATGTTTTCAGGGGAGTGCTTTTATTGAGATGGACGAAGAGATAAGAGATGACCTTCATTATATTTAGTTCTGCTTTGTATTTCTTTTGAGAGATGATTATTAGTTTTAGATTCTCAAACTTGTATAAATTTTAACTTTAGTTGTAACAACATTATCAAGAATTTTATTTAGTCATTTTCGTTCCTTTTGTCCCTCGTTATAAAGACCATTGGTTCTTTGGATGGGGCGACATCCCACCTATTTAGGTACATAGGTAGTGGGGTGTTACAGGTGGAATATTCTGAGTTCTCAAGAAGGACTCTCGTCCATGCAAACTAGAAGAAGTAGACGAATTGCGGGATTTCAACCGAAATTGTTATCACATGAAGAGACCATCCCAGTGGTTCAACCATCTTCTTCACGGCAAAACAAACCAAAAACACGCAGAGGTAAAGGAAAAATAATTCTTTCGCTGTGTAGCTTCTACATTTTTCTTGTTTTTTGGTTTCAATTCCGCTGCATGCATGGTTTCTATGTTGTTTCATTAGCATCAAGTGGTATCAAAGTGATGTTGCTTTGAAAGGCTTAGGAAAGATGCATGCTAGTTAATAAAATTGGCAAGTTAATTGTGTGATTTAAAGCCTATGATCCTTCACTGTTTATGGTATGAGATAGTCCTCTGTACACCTCACGATTGAGGTTTTGGAAACCACGTAATTTTAATGTTTTGTTTAGCAATCATGTAAACCCAATTTGAAAGGGTATAGATGGATGTGGTGTTTGTTTTTTTATGAAAAAATGTAACAAGAGACCGCCTGTAACTATCGCGAAGGAAGTTGTAGAGTTTTTGGGAAAAATTCACAGAAGAAAACAAAAAGGGGGGGGGGAGAGAAAAAGGACCATGCCATGAAATCGCCAGCTTGAGTCGAGCCACAAAATCGCCAGCTCTAGAAGAGCCGACCAGCGGCGGCTCAGTTGCAGAGGAGTCGAGGAATGGCTCGCTGAGTTGCAGCTCAAGAACTGAAATAAGTGCCTCCGCTCGACAGACATAGAGTGCATCTTGGGCAGGATGCAGTCACTATTGTGACCATGTCTATTGGGGCAGCCCATGGGGCGCGAGCACCTACCCACGAGTCATGGTCCATGGGTCTTCCCATAGGCCATGATCTAGTGTGGCAGGTGTGAGGGAGACGAAAACAGGGAAGCATGCACGGTTTAAAAAAAATGGAGAGAAAAATAAAACAAGCCTTAAAGGCTATACGGAAGCGTGAAGATCATACCTTTGCGCTCCTTAACCCTTCTAGGTTGAGTAGGAGCGGATTGAACGACTGGAATCGCCTCACTTCGCCCACTTGAAGAAGCTTCCGGTTGAACACCCGCTAGCCTTCTACTTCACCTTGTTTGCATCAACGCCAAGCTTTCCAACTCTCGGAATATTCCTCTGCCTAACCTCTAGTCGGTGAACACTATGGTGAAGAGGAACGGTCTCAATTCTCCTTGGTTCACTTGCTATTGGTTAACAAAGCTCCAAGGAGAAACCAGAGAAAGGGAGAGACGTTGAGAGAGAGAGACGTGAGTTCTCTGTAAGGTTAGGGAGATTCGGATTTATTTTCTACCAGAGACTAGTTTATTAGTTAGCAAAAAATGGATTTCTCATTATCTGATAAACATATTCCCAGGATTTCAAAACACCCGGATGTTATCCTGAGAATCAGTTTGGCCTAACCCAAACTCCTCTTAACCGTATCTGGAAAAAACCCTAAGGTCTAAGCTATTGGGCCAGAAAAATATTTATTATTTTTCTTGGACTCAAAAGGCCCAAAATAATAAACATTAATTATTTATTTCCTGGGCTTATATAAACAACCCAATAAATAATTAATGAGCCCAAATGAACCATAATAATTAATCTTTAATTATTTATTTCTTGGGCCTTTATAAATAACCCAATAAATAATTAAACATTAATTATTTCCCCTAGTTTAAGCCCATGTTAATTTCTTAATTATTCATACTGGACCTAGGCCCTGAATAATTAATTAACCAATTAAACTAGATAATTAATTTCTCTCAACTCCTATTTTAATTTATTTATTTATTTTATTCCAGTCCAATAATAAATTAGACTTCCTGAATAAAATAAAATAAAATAAAATAAAATAAAATCCTCTTGAACTGAGACCAATTCCTCAACCCAAAATTAGTTAGGACTTACGGGCTATTCCGAGGACCAAAAAGACACATCGTCTTGGCTGCTAAAATGACCAAAATACCCCTGCTATATATAAATAGCTGTATTTTGTATTTTAAATATTTTCTAATATCACCATAAGGAAATATTGACCCCAAGGACAATGCTGCATTAGCAAAGTCTCCGACCTACAAGTGAAATGACTAAAATACCCCTCTACACATCGCCGTACATTTAGAGAGGAAGAAGTGTACTAACACCCCTCTAAATGACATCTACCATCCTTAGGCTTCTAGTCCAATGAACCATGACTTCCTGGAGTGTTTCCGATTTCCAAGGGAGCTACCCTAAAGCAAACATCCAAGTCATGTTTCCCAGGGCCCTAAACATTTTAGACCATTCGGACAACCACAAAGGGCGATATAGTGTAGAAACTATCTTGTACAAGTCTATCTTAACTAACTAATCACACATACCCAACATGCAAGTATATTGGCCCTACGATAGAACCTCAACTATAGCAAATCAAAGTATATGCTTCCAGCTTCGCCAGACCACCAACTCATACTTAAGTCGTAGAGTACTAGTCCACGCTGTAGCGGTAGTAGTCTACGTTTCTATCATATAGTACTTTTAGAAACCACTACTACAGGTCCTGTCCTACGTATTCGAAATACGCTTATGTCATGAAGTGAGTGGACTACTCACTGGCTAAAGGTAAGCCATTCCCCATTTGGAATTCATAACATAATAACCTAAACATGATGAGGTTCCCAGTCTCATCAATAGGTTAAGAACAAATGTTTATGTGTTAAATAACCCGTGATCCATACCTTACTATGAAAGACCGTCATTCACATGGACCACTTATTTAAACACAATGGGTCTGTTCCAAACGAAAATCGTGCACAAACAAAAAGTAAATTCACAAACAAATTCTAAAAATAAATTCTTTTATTAAAATATTCGATTTTACATCAGAAACCTAGTCTAAGAGGGCATACAATCCAACAAGGTGCACAAGACCAATGGGATTTCTTTTTTACTTTTTTCCCTTGTTATTTTTTGGGCTATTTCCTTTTTAGTTTTTTTGGTCCTATACCAGGCAGAATTATTATTTTTGCAATAGTTAATATTCTTTGAATATTTTGCACGAAAAATAATAGTAAAGGATTTTTAGGATTAAACAAGACCATTAATTAATTTAATTAATGTGTTTAATTCTATTATTTGGGCATTTAGGTTTAAAAATAGAAAAGCATGAAAACGTTTACAATTTTCTAGCATGCTATTTACTTTAATTTCTATGTGCACGTTTTCATAAAGACCAAAGTCTTTGGGAAATTTTATTTAACAAGGAAAAGCATTTTTATTTAATTAAATGGTTATTTTTAACTTGAACAAAAATTAACCATTGGTTATTTTCTTAAAGGTTTTTATCCTTAATTAGAAAATATTTTAGATTTTGAAATTTTTGTAAGTTAAAAACCATTTTAATTCATTTTAGTAAAGTAAAATTATTTTTGTCAAATAAAAACTTGAGATCAAAATCTTTAGAAAGTTTTAAATGGAAAAAGTTTTGAAATTATTAAGTTTTTAACTTAAATATAATTAATCAATGAGGAAAATTTCTCAAAGGGTATAAACTTTGACATAGAAAACTTTTTATAGACTTAGATATTTTATTTTTAAGTTAAAAGAGAACTTAATTGATTTTTTTTCAATGGATATTTTTCCAAGAAAACCTTTATTTAAAAAACTAAATGAGAGAGGGGTTCCTACGGCCCCACAGCTTCCATCACAATCCTCATTAGAGATCATAGGTCTCCGCGTCACCATGGGAGTGAACCCTATAGGATGGAGATACCACAAGGATCTAGAACTAATAGAATGATGTAATTAATAACCCAAGACACGTACTATAATCGGCCAACCCACATTAGAGGTTATAGTGCGAGGCATGTCTATAGGAAATGAGAAGAAACGATCATCCCCTCGATGGAGTTATCTTCTAGATCATTACCTAGAAGAAAATTAATTTGTGGTGGTTAACGCACTTAATTTAAAAAAATATTAATCTTCCCAAGAAGCTATATCAATTTTCCTAAGAGTTAAATTAATCATGTTAAAGATAATAGTGATGGGGTTAGCTATTATCAATTTAATATGAGGATAAAGTACACAAAATTATTTTGTTTTCACAAATCTGAGAATTTCTTTTATTTTTCAAATTTTAGAAATGGTTGGTGGAGGTTCTTTTAGTCCCTAAGCTGTTATTCTCCGTGAGAATAAGATAATGGGTCCTAATTATATGAACTGAAAAAGGAACCTGGACATAATACTCATAACCGAGGAGTATAAGTATGTCCTTTACGAGACCTGCCCTATGATCGGTGAAGGTTCTACCACTAAGGAGTGTGAGGCTGAGAAGGCATGGAAAAAGGCTGATGAAATGGCCCGATGCTATATGTTAGCCTTCATGTCAAATGTGCTCCAATCCAAACATGAGCACATGGCAACAATATATGATATTATTACATCTCTAGCTATGATGTTCTCGGATAAGAACCGGCCCGCAAGGTAGGAGCCTTTTCAAACAATCATTAACACTAAGATGGTTGAAGAAGCATCAGTCAGAGAGCGCATGCTCAAAATGATTGCTACTTTTGAGGAAGCGAAAGTCATGGGGGTTGTCATTGACCCTAAGAGCCAAGTGGATATGGTTCTCGAATCTCTGTCGAGCTTATGTACTTAGTTCAAATTGAATTACAATATGAACAAGTTAAACATAAGTTTAACTAAGTTGATGAAGGAGCTCCAGGTGGCAGAGAAGGCCATGAAGCCACAAGCAAGAGTTATGATGGCTTCTTTTTCAAGTATTAAGCCTATGCCTAGAAAGTTCAAAAAGAAGAAGGGTAATGCAGTGCATTAGCCCAAGTCCTAGCCCAAAGACAAACCTAATGGCAAATACTTCAAATATGGGAAGAAAGGACACTGGGAAAAAGAAGTGTCCAGATCTTCAGACCAAGAAAAACCCCACAGGTAATGTTTTCTATCTAGATTCTATATCAATAGTTGAATCAACTTTTACTTGGATTGTTGATTCAGGAGCCACTGATCACATCTGTAACTCCTCGTAGGGGTTTAGAAAGATTAGAAGACTCTAGAAGGGCAAACATGAAGTATGCGTGGAAAATAGAGCACAAGTTTAGGCCCTTGCAGTGGGAGAACTGGAACTTACTTTTGATTATAATAGAATAGTTATTTTGAAGGATGTTTTACTTGTTCCTGGTTTTAGATAGAATTTGATTTCAGTTGCAAAACTAAGTTAAGGATATTCTGTTTCTTTCTATTCTGGTATAACTATCAGTAGAAATGGAGAAGTTATATGTACTGGGCACATGTATAGAAATCTATTCTTCATTAATCGTATTAATAATCAATTAAATAATGCTCAATCTAAACATTTAAATAGGAAGAGAAATACTAATGTCAATGACTCATATCTTTGGCATCTAAGGTCAGGTCATATTAACTCAACCAAGATTCAGACGTTAATCCATGATGAGCCTTTAGGCTTATTGAGATTGGAAAGTTAGCCTCAATGTGAATTCTGTCTTATGGGAAAAATGACCAAAAGGTCCTTTACCCAAAAGGCGAATAAAGCTAAAGAGATACTGAGTCTTGTTCACATTAATGTGTGGTCCTTTGTCTATACCAGCCAGAGGGGGTTTGAGTACTTCATCACTTTCATAGATGATTGTACTAGGTACGGTTATGTTTATCTGATGAGACGCAAGTCTAATTTTTTTGACAAGTTCAAAGATTTCAGATTGAAGTGGAACGTCGGATAGGTAAACTAATCAAGACCTTACGATTAAATTGTAGTGGAGAGTACCTTCTTGGTGAATTCAAAGACTACATGGTACATCATGAGATAGTATCCTAGCTTTTTATGCCAGGAACACCTAAGTAGAATGAAGTAGCTGAGAGAAGGAATAGGTCATTGATGGAAATAGTCCAAAGCATGATGTCTCATGCTACTCTTCCAGTATCTTTTTGGAAATATGCCCTAGAAATAGTGGCATATATTCTGAACTTGGTGCCTTCTAAGTTAATATCTAGGATATCCTATGAGATGTGAATTGGGTATAAGCCAAGTTTAAATTATCTCAAGATATGGAGATGTCCAGCCTATGTACTGATCAAAGGAGAAAAGTTAGAACCAAGGTTAAAATTATGCTATTTTATTGGGTATCCAAAAAGTACAAAGAGTAGTTACTTTTATCATCCCAAATAACAAAAAATATTTGTGAGTACTAATTCTCGATACTTGGAGGATGATCAAAGTACATCCACTAAAGGTTTAACTAGGTTGGAACTCGAGGAGAAGTTACCTTCTGAATCGATTTCTTCTAACTTAATTATAGAACAGAAGAGGCATAGCCTCAGGTACCTATACAAACAAAGCCTCGTCATAGTAGGACGATATCTAGGGTTCCAAAAAGATAGACTGGAGAGGTTTTTGACCTAGTCTCTGACCATTAGGAACATGATCTCACAACATACGAGGAGGCTATTGCTTATGGTGATGCAAACTTATAGCATGAAGCAATGAAAGCCGAGATTGAATCTATGTACTTCAATTAGGTTTGTGATCTTGTAGTTTCACATGAAGAGATAAAACCCATTATGTGTAAGTGGGTGTACAAGAGAAAGAGGGGAGCAGATGGAAAGGTGAAAATCTTCAAAGCTAGACTTGTGGAGAAATGGTATACTCAGAAATAAGGTATCGATTATGAAGAAACCTTTTCCCTAGTAGCCATGCTTAAGTCCATTCGTATCCTCCTTGCTATCACATGTCATTATGACTACAAGATATGATAAATGGATGTCAAGACAGCATTCTTAAATGGCCATCTTAGGGAAAACTTCTATATGTCCCAATCGGAAGGCTTTATTACTGAAGGCTAAGAGCATATGATTTGTAAGTTTAATAACTCTATTTATGGACTTAAGTAGGCATCCAGAGCATGGAATATTCATTTCGATGGGACTATAAAATCTTACAATTTCATTCAAAATGAGGATGAACTATGTGTGTACAGAAAACTGGAAAGCATAAACGTAGTTTTTCTTATGCTATATGTGGATGGCATTCTACTTATTGAAAATGATGTAGGGAGACTATCATCTACCAAGGTTTGGCCATCTAGTCAAATTAGTATGAAGGACTTGGGTGAAGCTAGTTACATTCTCGAGATAAAGCTTCTTAGAAATAGGAAGTAGAGAATTTTTGGATTATCCTAAGCTACATACATTGACAAGATGCTGGCCAAGTTCAGTATGAACTCATGCAAGGGAGCGTTGATCCCTTGCAGACATTGGTTGTGTTTTTCCTCGAAGGATTGTCCCAAGTCTCAAGAAGAAAGAGATAGAATGAGTATAATTCTCTATGCTTCAGCTGTAGGAAGTCTCATGTATGTCAGGTTGTGTATAAGACCAGATATCTGCTTTGCTGTAGGCTTAGTTAGCAAATATCAGTCAAACCTAGGAGAGGTTCATTGGCAGGTTTTTAAGCATATTCTCAAGTATCTTAAGAGTACGGGAGATTATATGCTAGTTTACAAGGCTGATAACTTAGTTCCTACAAGATGCATAGACTCAGACTTCCAGGAAGAATCAGAAAAAATACACTAGTAAATATATCTTCACTTTGTCTAGAGGAACCATTTCATGGAGGAGTATCAATCAATTTTACATTACTGACTCCACCATAGAAGCTAAGTATGTGGTTGCTTCGGAGGCATCCAAGGAAGCAGTTTGGCTTTGGAAGTTTTGTTTAGAACTTGTAGTCCTGCCACAAATGGACAAGCCGGTTGTGATATATTACGACGACACTGGTGCAATCTCACAAACTAAAGAACCCAAGAACTATAAAAAGGGGAAGCATATTAAGAGGAAGTACCACCTGATTTGGGATTTCATCTAGAGATGGGAAGTCGTGGTGGAACATATTGCCTGGGAGAACAATCTAGTAAATCCCTTCCTCAAGCATTTGGCTGAAAGAGTCTTTAGAAGATACTTAAATGCCACAGGGGTGGGCACCTATAGACTCACTTAGTCTTAGAGTGCAAGTGAAAGATTGTTGGGATGTATGCCTTCTTAGACTAGGTTTCGGATGATATTTTGACTTGTACTAATAAAAGTATTTTTCTCAGAAATTATTTGTGAAATCTTTCTTATATTTGTGCACAATTTTCATAGGAAAAGACCCATTGTATTTAAGTAAATGGTTCATGTGAATGGAGGTCTTTCACAGTAAGGTATGGACTATGGGATACTTAACACATAAACTTTTGTTCTGAACTGAATGATGAGAATAGGAATCTCATCATGGTAAGGTTATTATATTATGAATTCTAATTAGGAAATGACTTACCTTTATCCAATGGGTAGTCTTCTCATTTCATAGTACAAGCGTCTTTTGAATACGTAGAACTGGACCTGTAGTAGTGGTTTCTAAAAGTACTATATGGTAGAAACCTAAAGTAGTACAGCTAAAACGTGACTTATACTTTACAGCTTGAGTATAAGTTGGTGGTTTGACGAAGTTGGAAGCATATGCCTTGATATACTATAGTTCAGGTTCTTCAATAGGAACAATATACTTGTATGTTGGATATATGTAACTAGTTAGTCAAAATAGACTTGCATAAGATAGTTTCTACACTATATTGCCCCTTGTGATTTTTTGAATGATCTAATTATCTAGGGCCTTAAACATGACTTGCATATTTGCTTTAGGGTGCTCCCTTGGAAAGAGAAAATATTCTAAGAAGTCGTAGATCATTGGACTAGAAGCCTAAGGATGGTAGATGTCTTTTAGAGAGGCGTTAGTACACTTTTTCCTCTCTAAATTTTCGACAATGTGTAGAGGGGTATTTTAGTCATTTTATCTGTAGGTCAAAGACATAGCTAACGTAGCGTTGTCCTTGGGGTTAATATTTGCTTATGGTGTATTAAAAAATATTTAAAATGCAAAATACAGCTGTTTATATAGCAAGGGTATTTTGGTCATTTTAGTAGCCAAGGCGATGTGTCTTTTTGGTCATCGGAATAGCCCATAAGTCCTAACTAATTTTAGGACGAGAAAATGGACTTAATTAAAATGATTTTATTTTATTCAGAAAGTCTAATTTATTTTTGAACTGGAATAAAATAAAAGAACGAGAAATTAAATTTATTGTCTAGTTTAATTGGTTAATTAATTATTCAGGGCCTAAATCCAGATTGAATAATTAAAAAGTTGACCTAAGCCTAAACTAGTTAAAAAGGCTTAAATAATTATTTTAATTCATTTGATCTCATTAATTATTTATTGAGTTATTTTAATAGGCCCAGAAAATAAATAATTAATGGTTATTATTTTGGGCTCATTAGGTGCATGAAAAATAATAAATTATTAATGGCCCAATAGCATGAACAAAAGGGTTTTTTTTTTTTAAAAAAAAAAAATTCATGGAACAAAAGAGTTTAGGCTAAGCCAAACCTCTTCTGTTGATAGACTCCAGGTATTTTGAAATATAAAAAACCCCGGTGTTTTGGTTATCAAATGTGTGAGTCATGTGTCTTGTTTTTCCTAAGAGCATACTCACGAAGAAAAAAAACCAAGAAGCTCTATTTTTCACTCTTTTGTCTTGTACGTTTTTTTTTTCCTTTTTGTTTTTCTTGATTTTTCTAATCAATAGCAAAAGATCAAGAACTATTTCTGAGACTAGATTTTCCTCGCCTAAGTTGTGTCAGCAACGAGTAATAGACGGTGGAATATTTTGAGTTCTCAAGAAGGACTCATGTTCATGCAAACCAGAAGAAGTAGACGAATCACGGGATTTCAACCGAAATCATCATCACACGAAGAGGCCATCCCAGTGGTTCAATCATCTTTTTCATGGCCAAACAAACCAAAGACATGCAGAGGTAAAGGAAGAATAATTCTTCCGCTGTGTAGCTTTTGCATTTTCATGTTTTTAGCTTCAATTTCACAACATGCATTGTTTCTGTGTTATTTTTTTAGCATCAGTTTCTGCCATCATTTCTATTTCCTCTCCAATTGTTAAGAGCTCCCTACACAATAAGCACTTACCTTTCTTCGAGCAGTGCCCTCTCCTTGGAATCACGTTCACAAATGCTGTCCTGGATATCTTGCATTTTTTTGCTAGTTCTTCGAGATCACTGGGAGGCATGCACTCCCAGAACAGACCCAGAAGTTGCTCCTACCAAAACTTTGTGTTTGCCACACATTTAATTACTTGATTGAATTGATAAAGTCTTTCTATGATAGCTGGATCCATATCCCTTTGCTTTGCTAAATAGAGACTAAAAGAAGCTTCTATTTGTAGGCGTTGGAAGCCCTTAACCGTTTCTTTGTTATTTTTCTTAACGCCCCTTTTATTATTATTATTATTATTATTATTATTATTATTATTATTATTATTATTATTATTATTATTATTATTATTATTATTATTATTATTATTATTATGATTATTATTAGTCGTAGTAGTAGTTGTAAGAATTCTTGTCTTGGTTTCGTAACATAGTTCATACTTAGCTTTTCATGAATATGGAACCCACCCACTAGGTTTTGTTGAATAATTATCCTTTACACGTACAGATTTGAGTACAAAAGGCCCACTCGATAGAGTGAATAGGACTTTCTTTTCATAGGTATCGCCACACAGCTTAATCCTGATCTTTCTCTCTTGAATAGGACACAATAATAGAGCTAATATGTTAGAGAGTACTCCACCACAAACTGCCAAAGCAAGTTCAGTCAATCATTAATCTCTAGCCCTTAACCCTAAGTACAAAACCATGTGATCTGTCCTCATTTCCCTACCCCACTAGCTTCTATGTGTCTTTTTTTTTTCACTGGCTTATTTGTACCCAACTACATCATGGACTCCCTTCAGCCAATCCTCACTCAATAGCTCTGTCCTTGATTAACTTGATTAATCTGATCAGACGCTTGCTTTTTCCTAGCAAATGTGCCATTTACAGCTCAATTCGTAAGTTCACACTAGTCAGTACAGCTTTTTTGAATTTACTTTAGTGAGGAAGTTTATAAAAGAAGAAAGTGACAAAAAAAAAAAAGAATTAACTATAGGCTGAGGCTATATGGTCTATAGTTTTTTGTGGGCCTTCTTGCATGGACTTAGGCTTGCTTTAATGATGGGTAGGCTTGTATGGTCATTATGTGTCTAGCATTTCACACAGCCTAATTGAGAGGTGTGTAGTCTAACAAAAGGGATCGGATTATACCACTAGGAGATTTTGGATTACACTTGCTAAACTAAATAGGGTTTGTGTTCTATCTACCTTACCCATGGCAAAGGAAGTCAGTCTTGCTTGAAGGAAAGTGAGTCAATTTGGAATGACTTAAGACTTTAAAGTAGGTAAATCTGCTGCTACTGCTCCAAAGTCAAGGGTGGAAGGCTAGAGGATTGCAACCACTTAATTTGAATCACGAAACCATAGAATAAGTGGTAATACATTAATAGTACAAATCAAATGAGAAGGATAGGATACAAAGAGTCTTTACCCCTACATTTGCAAGCCTACCCCATGAAAGGGTGGACTATAATCACTCTAAAAAAAAAAAGGCTATTGCTAAGCCAAAACAACCTAATTGGAAACTAGCAAAAGCTCAAGGCTAGATAGCCTAATCCTCTAAGAATGTGGAAGAAGGGCTGGTACAAATTAGGCCTAATGTTCCTCCCAACTCATTTGAGGATGACCTTTTTCCAGTACACGTCCAGTAGCTTGATGTTCATAGGAGAACTGATACAAGACCAACGAGCACACCTTGAATCCAAATTCCCCAGTGGGCATCATTAATTGATGAGAAAGAAGTGAGGGAACAACCTCATGATCATAGCTTAAGTCATGGTGCATAGAGCAATTCTCAAGCCCAGGTGTGGCAACAGCACCCGAAGGGGTGTGTGCATGTGAGTCGACCTTCTAGTGCCTTGAAGGGAAAGAGAGGTTCTCTAGGAAGATAGATCAGGAAGGGCCCCGATAAATGGATGGAGATAGCCTAGGTAAACTTATTCCTATTGATCTAGTTTACCCCATGATATGTAGTTGAATCCAGATTTAGAAATGTTTTCTTTATAGGCTAGAAACAAAAGGGATCAGAAGGAAAAAAAAAAAAACATAGGCAAAGGAGACTAGACTTGAAAGACTCGATAGCGAAGACATCGAAAGGGGAGTGACTAGGCATTAGGAACGAAAGGCAGCTTGACCAATAGCTCGCTTGAGAACAATTACTGTACTATTCTACTATCTTTTATAACTTATTATAAAGCTATATTCCTCCATCATTGAAGTTTTTAAAATTTTCTAAGATAAAGGAATCAACTTACTTCAATAGATACTGAGCTACCTATCGGATATCAATAAAGAAGTAACTAGCTCTAGCAAATGGTCCTTTTGGCCTTCAATTACTCTTCGAGGGTCTCCCTTTCCCCTTATCCATCTAAATCCATATGTTCATTGAATCCCCTTAAAAATCATTCAAATAGTTGCATTGCAAACAAGCTTTTCATTCTCCCTTTCCATTGTGAAAACTTTTCAAGTCAAGGCATGATTGTAAAAAGGAAAACTTAACTAGTTTAGATAGACTATTAAAGCAGTGAGTAGCGTAGACCAAGCAGCAAGCCAGAATGCAAGTTGTTTAAGAATTAGAACAAAAACTAGGAATTAAGATCTAGGCCTAAAAAAAAGTAGTGAACTAAAGCATTTCCATATGAGTATAGAACACGAAGGCCAAATTAGAATATGTGCCCAAAATATACTATGTATTTCTGTATTTTGGAAATTAATAAAAGTTTCATTCATGAATGGTTATTTGTTTACATATATTCACACATTAAAGGTCTAAGTGTGGTAGTAAGTAATCTATGTGATTGGGTCGTGTTTCATAGTAAGGTGTAGATTATGAGCTACTAACACATAAGCGAAAAATTGTTCTTCATCGATTGATAAAGTTGGGCATTTTATCAAGGTTTAGATCATTACACTATGATTTTCAAATGGGAAATGATTTATCTTTAACCAATGAGTGGTCCACTCATGCCAATGGTGTAAGCATATTTTGAAATACGTAGAATTGGACCACACAATAATAATCTTTATCAAATTACTATAATAAATAAAGATTGGTTTATAGTAGCTACCACGTGGACGAGTACCCTAGGACTTGAGTATAAATTGGTGGTCTGGTAAAGATAGATTTGGACACTTTGATGTATATTGGGTGCGGTCTTATCGCAAGACCAATAACCTTGTACGTTAAGTGTATAACTTTAGTTAGTCAAGACGGATTTATACAATAGAGTTTCTATACTTCATTACGTGAAGAAATCACCTCCTTGTGATTGTTCGAGATAATATAATAATCCAGGGCCTTGGGAAACATGACTAAGTATGTACACTTTTGGGTAGCTCCCTGTGATAAGTTGATACATACTAGAAGTCGTGGATTATTGGACTAGTTATTAAAAGACGGTAGATGTCATTGAGAAATGTGTTAGTACTATTTTCCTGTCTTAATGACGAGTGTTACATAAAGGGATATTTTTATCATTTCACCTCACTTGTAAGTCGAAGACATTGCACTTGTAATATTATTTTTAGGGTCAATATTTTCATATGGTGATAAATGAAATATTTAAAATGATTAAAATGAGGCTATTTGTTAGCAGGGGTATTTTGGCTATATTAGTAGCCAAGAATAATATGTCTTTTGGTTCCCATAGTAGCTCAAATAACCTGAGTAAATTTATTTATTATATGGGTTTATTAGGTGGATTTATTGTTTGGCGAATTATTCTAAGAGTCTAATTAATTATTTATTTGAGCTAGAATAATTAATTTGGCCAATTTAATTAATTAATTAATTATCCTGGATAATTTTATATTAGGCGCAAGTAGTTTAATTAATTAATAAAAGAGCTAATTTAATTAATTAGTTAATTAATTAATTATCCTGGGTTAATTTTATATTAGACTTAAGTTGATTAATTAATTAATTAATAAGAGAGCTATTTAATTAGTCTTGAACTAATTAAGAAAACCTTGTCCTACTAGGGTTTTTTGGTCACGACTAAGGGAATTATACAATCCTTGGTAGTCACCACATGACCAAAGAAAAAGAAAAATGGAAATTAAAAGGAAAAGGAAACGAAATAAACAAATGGGCCAGTTTTGATTTTGTTAAGGAAAAAGGAAGCTGTTTTATTAATAGGCATCACATGTGCCTTATAATATGATTGACCAAATTCCTAAGATAAGAGATGAATAGTGCTTTAGATTTTCTTTAAGAAAAATAATAAAAGCCACTGTTCTTTTCTTTTGATTGTTTTTCCTTCGTTTCCCTAATTGTTTTTAGCTCTTCCATTTTGTTCCATTTATTCTGGACCCTAATTCTACTTTCATAAATAGAGGTCCATAGTGGTTGGAGAATACTCTAGAAGATCAAGATTTAGCAAACATGGTAAGTGTTTGATGCGAAGAAGACAACGGTTAGCCAGTGTTCCCGCAGAATAAGTAGACGTTCCTATTCAACAGGCACCATTGAACTCCAATACGACTTTGATTATTAAAGTTAATCACCCTATAAATAAGTATTCCTAGACTTTGGCTTGGGAAAAATTTTAATTTGCTGTCTTCTACTGCGTACTTAATTTTTCGACGATCCTTCAGGCTATTTTAGGACTTGTTATCAGCACAGGGTCCTGACTCGACGAAAGTGGTTTTGGTTAAAAAAAAAAGTACCCATCATGTCTTTCATAATGTACCATGTTGAGAATAAATCAATATGAGTAAAAGAATCACCAAAGAACATGAAGATTGAAAAGTTTCCATAGCTTGGTCTAAAAAAGAGAGCTCGTGAGTGAGAGGGCACTACCTTACCTTGGTCAATCATAAATAAGCAGCATAAACAGAATTGAGATATTGTTTTGTTTTGTGTAGTATCTGATGGAACCTTCCCTTATATTTCTATTCTTCGTATCGAAGAAAGATCGATATTAGCCGTAATTTTATTAAAGAAATAATGCTTCTGTCCCATAATGGTTGATCCGTCTAATTTTTGCCTTCAATGACCTATTTGTAGAGGGTGGCCTTCTTAACAAAGGGAATGAACTCTCTTATTTATAGGCATATAGGGGGAGGTTTAGTCGCAAGTCTCCTTGTCACTGCTTTAATTGGGTAAGCGAGATCAAGCAAAACATGATGGCCCAATCTGGGTCTCCCACTACCTCAACCTAGGCCTAGGTGGGTAGTATGCTGGGAAAGGAATGGGATGAAGGGCATGGAAAGGAGAGAGTGGTTGGCAGCAACACACCTCCTTCACTTTCAAATATCCAACAAACAAACACTTATCAAACGTTTTTTTTTTTTCTAATTTGTCTGATTTTATCTTTTAAACATAAGTATGACATCTCCAAATTCTCAAGTGAGCTAATCTTGGTCTCTTTCTAGGGAATAACTCAATTGGGGTAGTATAAACCATTTTGTATAGAACTATGTTTAAAATATAAATAATAGTTTCTAGTGCATATCTCTAAAATGATTTAGGTAAATCTACGAAAGCCATCATAGTTCAAACCATATCTAACAGGGTTTGATTCTTTCTTTTGGATACACCTTATGTTGGGATGTATGCAGAGGAGTCCATTGAGATAATATCTCATTATCTCTAAGATAACTTTGAAACTCTTGGGTCAAGTATTCACCTTCTTGATCGGATATTAGAGTTTTAATACTTTTTTCAAGTTATTTCTCTACTTCATTCCTAAATTCTTTGAACTTGTCAAAGGCTTCATATTTGTATTTCATTAAATACAAATACAAAAATCGAGAATAGTTACCGATAAAGGTTATCGAGTATTAATAGTCCCTCTTACTTACAATGTTATTGGTCCACATACATCAGTATGTATTTGTTTCAATAATTGCGTAGCTCTTTCTCCTTTCTAAGAAACAAATATTTTTGTCATTTTACCAAGTAAACATGATTCACATGTATCATATAATACAAAATCTAATAACCCTAAGTTACTAAGTTAGTGTAACTTAGAAACACGATTCTCATTTACATAGTCTAAATGATAATGTTATAAGGTTCATGTTATCTTTTCTTTGTTTTTTATTGTTTATATTGAGCAATTAATTTTCTATGTCTAGAACATACCAACTATTCATCAAAATTTCAGTACCATAATAGATATCATTAATGGAAAAAGAACAACTTTTATTCTAAAAACTAAAAGAAAACCATTCATGTTTAAATAGGCAACTAAGATAAAGTTCTTTAACAAAACTAGAACATAATAATAATTTGTAAGTTCTAGAATCAATCCAGAAGATAGATGTAGATAATAAGTACCCATAGCAAGTGCGACAACCTTTACTCCATTTGCAGCATGTAGGTCCACATCACATTTTTCTAACTTCCTACTACTCATTAGTCCCTAAAAATTATTGCACAAATGAGATTCATATCCAGTATCTAATACATATATCTCATTGTTAAAAGCAGTGTTGATCTCAATCATAAACATACTAGAAGTGGAAGTAGAAATGCTTGCAAGCTTCCCTTCCTCTTTCTTTTCCTTAACGGTCTTTAGGTAGCTTTTGTAATTGCACCTCCAATAGGTTGTCTTGTCATAATAGTGACATGGTCCCTTGGTAGTTGCCTTCTTTTTCTTAATTCCACCTTTTCGCTTGGTTGGATTCTTCTTCTTTCTTTTAGAAATATTTTTCATTTTTGAACCTGAAGAATTAACCAGCGTGACTACATTATTTTCCTTCTTCATAATACTTTTTGTAGTCTTGAAAAGCTTGATCAATTCAGGTAAAGTGGATTCAATTTTGTTCATCTGATAGTTCAACACAAATTATGAAAAATTAGTCAGCAAAGATTGAAGAATTAAGTCTATACTTGATTCATGATCCATTATAAACCTAAGTGATCCAAACTTCTCAATTAATCCTAACATTTTTAGTCCATAAGTTACTACTAAAGCACCTTCTACCATTTTACAACAAAATAACTATTTAGATATCTCATATTTCTTTGTTTGAGCTTGTTCATCGAACAATTCCCTATGATGGAAGATAATAGTATAAAAATCCATATGCTTATGCTGTTTTTATAGCTTAAAGTTCATTGACGCTAGAATGATACAAGATGTTGCGGCGTTGTCCTCTTTATGCTTTTGTGGACATCAGTCTTATTAGCAGGAGCATCAATAATTGGAGCTGGTAAAATAGGAGTAGCTAGCATGTAAAATAATTTTTTAGATTTGAGAATGATTATCAAGTTCCTATACCATTCCAAGAAAATGGATTCCTTCAGCCTGTTTATTTTCAAAATGCTACGTAGGTTCAAGGTTGTTGTCAGGATGCAAATGACCTAGATGAAAGATAAGAGATATTAGACTACATATATGCAAATGAAATGCATTTAATTAGGTTTTTAATTAAGCGCATATTTATTTTACTATTTTATTCAAATCAATAGTGTCAATAGCCCCCACTATTGATTCAGGAAAGCCCGTTGGAAGTTTTTCTAGTGGACCAGTATCCAAATTTCTTAAGAATGACCTTGGATATGCCCAACAAATCATTCTTAAGTTTAATAGTAGGTATCCAATACCAATTGCATCAAATGCAATTACCAGATCATTGGGTGATTAACATCATTTAATCTTAAAGTATTTAGTGCTGACCTAACCTTATCTCTGATATTCTTTATGCAGATATTTGTTAAATCCAACCCATTAATCCAGAATTAAATTCTATAGCTTGAACATGCTCAATGCCAAGTAGAGGTGTACCCAACAACTTAATCTTGAAAAAGAACTCTCGTTCTTATTATATTAATGGAAGATATTAGATTTAATATTATTTGAGAGATTTGATTATTTATTAGTGGTCTTATCGTTTTGGCTTGCATAAAATCAACAAATTAATCTAGTAAAGTCTATAACCAAACCATGTAATTGGCTTGGTTATAGAATTCTATAACCAAGCCAATTAATCCAACCCATTAATCCAGAATTAAATTGTATAACTTGAACATGCTCAATGCCAAGTAGAGGTGTACCCAACAACTTAATCTTGAAAAAGAACTCGCATTCCTACTATATTAATGGAAGATATTAGATTTAATATTGTTTGAGAGATTTAATTATTTATTAGTGGTCTTATCGTTTTGGCATGCATAAAATCAACAAATTAACAATATTGTAATATACTCAATTACATGGCTTGGTTATAGACTTTACTAAATTAATTTTCTTGAGCCAAGTAAGAAATTAATTTTGGTCAAACCTATGTAATCATACATGTTTTGAGAAAAAAGCCTTACCATCCTCTCGCCTTGTTCTTGGTTGCCATCTCAATAAGCTTGGAAAAATAATTTTTATTCCTATCTAATCTATATAATCTAATTACATATATTCCTAATGAAAAAACCTCGAGTTACGTTCAAGGAGAGTTAGATAGGAAGAGAATTTACATAAGAATAATAGAGAAAGTAGGACACATAGGCCCTATTTCTTTAAAACAAAGAAATGAATATGCATGATACATAATTAAATTGATCTAAGTCCATAACCAAGCTAACATGCTTAAAACACATTAAGCAAAATACATACACAATACAAAATTTCCAAAATCATTATTTTGGAAAAAATTAAAATGGTTAGTCCCAAAATCACATTTTGGGAAAATTTTTGGGTTTCTTTTGAAAAAGAAAAAAATTCTATGGGTTAATTGTAAAAAAAAAAAGAAAAAAAATTCAATTATAAAACAAAAAATGGCATTAGCTTTTGCTAGCCGGTCGACGATTTGGTATAGTCGGACACTTGCTAGAGTTTCCTGTAGTTGGTCTACAGCTATGTAAAACCAACCATCGGCTTTGACTTGCTATGCTAAAAAAAAAAACTTTGTCTTTTTTTACCTTTTAAAATTCCAAAATATGCAATTTCTTTTTTTTTTCTTTGTTGAACATTTCAGCTATCAAATTTTTTAAAAGCTTTTTCCTTTCCCCCCCCCCCATTTTTCCCTTTTCTCTGAACCTTTCAACTTATTGAAACAATTTCTCCATTTTTTTTTCTTTCTTTCCAGAAATAAGTTAAAACAACACCATGGTTAGGATTTCGTAAATCTTTTTACTGAACCAAATTTAGTAATTAAAATGCGTAAAGAATAATAACACACTAAAAACGAATTTCTAAAAAGTAAGACATATGTGAAACAATTTCACATACGCGAATTTATTTATGAAACAATTACAATAAACCCGTAAAACACATATGAGATGGCTCTGATACAATTGTTGGATTTCAATCATGCAAAAATAGTTTATGTGCTGTGGAAATTAAAATGAAATCCATGCAATAGGATCACTCTATATAATTAAACAGGTGAAGAGAGAGGAGAAAAATTATGCTACTTGAAATTCACAGTTATAAATTTTTTCTCCATGTGACTAACCTTCGAAAAACTGTTCAAGCCGTGAACCACTAAAATTTCAAGTGTAGGAGTTTCTTCAATAGTATTCACACGAAGAATTATACTCAAGCCCCACCCGAGAACCAATGCTAATTGATTTTAATTCTGGCGGAAGTAGGGTTTTACGTTTTGGAGAGGAAAAGGAAGAAGGTTGCAATACGTGTGTTTCTAAAAATAACGTTTGTGATGGCTATTGTGCATGTCCATATATGTACACCACTGTCTCAAAGTAGAAAAAAAAAAAAAAAAAAGACTTTCGTGTGCCCTAAACTTTTTAGGAAATAGTAAAGAAGTCCTTTAATTATTATTATGGTATTAGATTTCCATGATTGTAATTTGACGCATAAAGTTTTAACAATTACTATTTGGCCCTAACAATTATTACCACCTTATAATTACCCCATAAAATTACTTCTTCTTACAAGTTAACACCATAATATTATCATATAATAACTTGAGTACTAATTTCTCTATTGTGTGTGTGACCCATTAGGTTTTCTAGTCAATTAGTAGCAAAATATGAATTAATTCTAATACCTATAGAATTAATAATCATTGATAATAGAATTAACGTATTAATTCTAATTAGGATTCATTTATTAATTTTCTAATTAATAAATTCATATTTAGTATATTATGAGTGGCATCTAGCAATGCATCATGACCACTTAAAACTCTAGAAAGTTAAGTAACTTGACATGAACCTTTCAATAGCAAACGTCAGTGCAATAAACTACTTTCATCATACTATATATCTCATTCAGTTTAATGTATAGAATTAGTGCCAACTCCTTCTGGAATATTATTAATTCTAGTCGAATTTATTTAGTACTTATTCTAGAATCTATTGCTCAACATGTGTATCATTTTGGAACAAATTCTAAGATATAGTTGCCTTGGCCAAGGACTTCTTCAGTAATAACTCCCTACAAGTGGGTGTGAGATATATGTCCCTACTATTAAGAGTGATGAATTATTTATTGACCCTCCCAACTACTTTTATTTACTTTACATTGTACCATATATCCATCCAATAGTCAGTCCGGATGAGACTCCAAATATTAAAATCAAAGTACAATGCTCAATAAACAAAGCACCTTAAAGATTTCAAGTCTAAAGATACTTGCGCATTTGCTATAATGAGATTCTATCACCAACACAAATTGTTATCCATATGATTATCTCATAGTAGGTCGTCTAATAAACTTGTTCAAGTAACAAACATCCACATATTAACTTTGAGTATCACAATACCCACGGACGTGAGAACCACCGCTGATCCAATTAGTCTAACACATGCTAGTCTTGGTACATTAATGATGTCCCATCTCATTAATACTATGACTATGGATAGTTTAAGCACAAGAACTATATAATGTAATAGGAATTTCACATCATGATTTCTATTAGGCTTTTCCTAACACTATACTTTGTGATAGTGACTTTATCTATAAGTTTTATACACATACACATATGAAATAAAGAAACTAAAAGATGAAAAATATCTTTATTAAATAAATGTGAAGAATACATTATACAAATGGATTTGTTTTAGGCATAACTCTAACATTGGGAATATGTAGAACTAGATCATGAGATAGTAATCTTTATAAAAGTATTATAACAAATAAAATTTGGAATATTGCTACTACTGCGTGAACAAGTACCCTAGGACTTGAATATAAGTTGGTGGTTTAGAGAAGCTAGACTTATGCACTTTGATGTGTGATGGGTAAGGTCTTAGTGCAAGGCCAATAACCTTGTATGTTTGGTGTATGAATCTAGTTAATTATGACAAACTTATACAATATAGTTTTTATGCTTCATTTTGTGAAGATATTACCCTCTTGTGGTTGTCTTGAATAATCTAAATAATCTAATGCCCTGGGAATGTGAATTAATATATATACTTTTGGATTGTTTCTAGACATAAGTGAGTATATACTGGAAGTCGTAGATTACCAGACTAGTTATCAAAGGATAGTAAATGTCATTGAGAAATGTGCTAGTACATTTTTTCTATTTCAATTATGGGTAATACGTAGAAGGGTATTTTCAATATTACACCTATAAGTCGAAGATACTGCACTTGCAATATAATTCTAGGGATTAATAATTTCATTTGGTGATAAATGTAATTTTTAAAATGATAAAATATTGCTCATTGTTAGCAGAGGTATTTTAGTCATTTTAGCGACCAATAATGATATATCTTTTGGTTCTCGAGGTAACTTAAGTAACCTTAATAATTAATTTACTTTGTAGGCTTGGTAGAAGAAATTAGTATTAGAAGAATTTTTCTAAGAGTTCAATAATTATTTATTTGGGCTCAAATAATATATTAGATTATTAATTAATTTTCTTGGATAATTTTTTATTGGGTCCTAGAAGATCAATTAACTAATAAGAGGGCTATTTAAATCAGTCTTGGGCTAATAAGCAAAATCCTAGTCCACCAAGGTTGAGAAAGATGGCTACTAGTTTTAGAAACCAAGGTAGCCACCTCGGTTATAATTAAAAAAAAAGAAGAAGAAGAAGAGGCAGTTTAGTGTTGCATAATGTGTATGCATGCAAAAGGTGTTCACGTAAGAAATAGAAAGAGAGAAATAGTTTTGTGAATAGTAGACACTTTTTTCTTCTTTGTTTGCTTGTGATAGCTCTTCCTATCTTCTTTTTTTATTCATTCATCTAAATTATTCACACTGATAATAAGCCTACGGTAGGCTTAGAGAATACTCTAGAAAATCGAGAGTTAGCGAACTAGTGCATGTTTGATGCAAAGGAGAAGACGTTTGGCTAGAATACCTGCTGAACAAGTAACCGTTCCAAGCTTGGAGGCTCTGTTAAACTCAAATCTAGTTCTAATTGTTCAACCTAAGTGTCATAAAAATAAGTATTCCTAGATTATTGAATAGGAAAAAAAATTTAAATTGCATATTTCTATTGCGTATTTATTTTCCTACGATCCTTCAAGTGGTATCAAATCCACATGTTATAATCTAAGAGTATGCTTAAGGTTAATAATTGGAAAAGTGGTTCATTTACTAATAAAAATTAAATCTTTGTGATTGTTTGGATCCCTCGTATTTTTTTAGACAAATAAATATTAGGTACGCTTTATGCGTGCATGCATATGTACTTATATTTACTGTTATTTGTTTTCCTTAAAACTCATGTATGCCACGTTTGAAAGGCATAGATAGTTAAATATAATCTACTAAAAGTTATGTAACAATGGTGGTGCTAATTAACATTGAAAATCCTATGCAAGAAAATGGAACAAATTCAAACAAAGGAAAAGAAGGAAATGCTGTGCACAGCTTGGTTTAGGGAACAAACGGTGATTGGTTGCCGATGCTATCCATGGCCAGCTTGGCAAAACACAAGAAAGCCAGCCCATGGCAACCGGCTTGGGGATGGTATAGACGGCAACCAACTATGTTCATAAAGAGAATCTGGCTTATGGCTTGGAAAGCTATGGACCTGCTATGCATGTTAAGTAGAAAGCAATTGATGATTTTGGTAGAATTGGTATGGTATTTTAGCCTAAAATTAGACTGGTTCAATTTTGCTTCATGCATTTCAAACCCTAAAGAGCTTGCAATGGTTTTTTCCATTGTTTTTCCTTGTATTTTCTTTTTCTTTTGGGTTTCACATCATACGAGATTATTTTCTTGCAATGGTTTATTTATGGGGAATAAATAATTTTGTATGAAAATAGTTAATAAAAGAGGAACCACCTTAGGATTAATAAGATAATTTAAATTTTATTATGATGTTTAATCCATTATTTAGTTACAAAATAGAAATAGCATGTACAAGGTTTATTTTAAGAGCATGCCTATTTCATTTAATTTTTGTGATCAAATGCACAAGTTCTTGAGATGTATTTTTCATTAGATGGAACAACATAGAAAAATGTTTTTATAGGGGACTTAAGTAGTGAAAATAAAATTCATGATTTATTTTTCTAAAGGGTTTTATCCTTGACATGGAGAATAATTTAGCTTTTTAAGTATTTTAAATTTAGTTCATAGAAAAATGTTTTAAACTTAAATAGTGTGAGTAAAAATTTATGGTTTATTCTCTTAAGGGGTATTATCCTTGACATAGAGAATAAGGTTGAATTTTTGGAATTTTACTAAAGTTAATGGAAGTCAAATATTTTTTAAAGAAAATATTTTTATAAAAACCTATTTTTCTCGAAAGATTACGTAGAAGAGGGGTTCCAACGGCCTCATGGCTTCCATCATGGATTTCTATTAGAGATTGTGGTTATCCTCATGCCATTCTAAACATGACCCTCTATAGGATAGATTTCCACGAGAATCTTAAACAAACGGGAGAATTATAATTAATGTCCCGGATATATTTTAGTATCGACCGGCCTATATTGGAGGTATTAACATTAGATTATCCGTAGATAATAAGAGTAGTAGCCATCCCATCGATGGAATTATTTTTAGATCATTACCTATTAAGGAAGTTTGGTTAGTAATAGTTATTAATTTAGCTTCAAAAACTATTAACCTTTCTATGAAGCTCTGTTAATATTTCTAAGAGCCAAATTTTTTCATATTTTTCATAATAGTTTTAATAAGTTAACCGTGTCATGGATATCATATGATGATTGAATGTGCATTTTTATATGTTTTTCCAAATCAAACATGTTATTAAAAGAAACCTTTTTCCAATCAAGAAAAATATCTAGTTTCAATCCATTATCCATTATTCTCCAAGAGAATAAGCTAATTTGACCAAATTACGTGGATTGGAAAAAGAATCTGAACGTAGTACTCACAACCAAATAGTACAAGTATATTCTGACTGACTCTTGTCTTGAAATTGGGGAATATTCCATGAACTAAGACCTTAAGGCTAGAAGGGCATGGAGGAGGTAGATGAAATGGCTAAATGCTATATGTTAGTTTCCATGTCCAATATGCTTCAATCTAAGCACAAGAACATGCTTATTGCATATGATAGTGATATATCATTGCGCATCATATTTGCTGACAAGTGCTGTCTGGCAAGGCAGGAAACTCTAAAAGCAATCATGAATACTAGGATGGCTAAAGGGGTATTGGTTCGCGAGTATATGTTGAAGATAATTGCTCACTTTAAGGAAACGAGGTCCTAGGGGAACAATAGATCCCTAGAGCTAAATTAACATAGTTCTTAAGACTGCCAAATTCAAACTCTCAGTTCATGTTGACCTACAATATAAATATCTTTGATTGAGTTGATAAAAGAACTCCAAGTTATTGAGAAAATCATGAAGCCTATGTTAAAAGTTTTAGTTACTCATTCAACATTATCTTCTAGAATAAGGGCCTACCCCAGGAAGTTTAAGAAGAAAAAGATCCATAACAATGTAGGGGCTTAGCCTAAAGGGTCATAACCTAGTCCGTCCAAGCCCAGAGGTAAATACTTCAAATATGGTAAGAAAGGGCACATCAAGAAAGATTGTCGTGACTTCTTAGCTAAGTCTTTCTTAGGTATTGCTTATTATTTAGATTCTATTTTTATGATTGAATCATCATCCACTTGAATTTTTTATTCTAGAGCCATTAACCATGTCTATGACTAATTGCAAGGGTTCATCAAGATAAAGAGATTTAGTAAAGGAAAGCATAGACTTCGAGTAGGCAATAGAGTAGAAATATAGGCCGAGGGAATGAGAGACTAACCAATTATTTGATTGTAAGAGGATTTTAGTATTAAAAGATTTTTTTTATAGGTTTTTAGTTTGGAAAATTAGCCTATTTAGTCCCTAAAATTTGGTGTTTGTAATTGTTTTGTCTTTAATATTTTTCTATCGATATGGTCCCTAATAATTTTTTCGACTATTATAGTTTCTAATTTTTTTTTTTTTGGGTTTTGGGACCATAATAGCCGATTTTTTAGGCAAAAAAAATAAAATATTAAGGACCATAATGGGCGAAAAAAATCATTAAGGATCATAACGACAAAAAAAATATTAAAGATAAAAACATTATAAATCCCAAACTTTATGGACCAAATAGGCTAATTTCTCTTCTAGTTTTTAAATAGAATTTTCTTTCACTTTCAAAATTAATTAATCAAGGATATTTTATTTCTTTTCATTCTAGCATTTCAATTAATAGAGGTGGAAATATTATTTTTTCTGCAAATATGTATGGCAATCTCTTTTATGTTAATCCTATAAGTCATTAAATAAACAATACTCAAACTAAATCTAATAATAAGAAGAGAAAAGCTACATCAAATGACTCGTATTAATATGATCCTGAGGAAGAATCTCTTTAGAATTTTTGTGTGGCTTGTTGTAGTAGCTTATACAAGAACAAAAAGGAACCAAGCATAGATGTTGAATATATAGAGCACAAGAAAAGGAAAACAAGATAAATACTTTCCCCAAAACTAAGAACCCTAATGGATCTAGCTATTAGAACTCAAGATTTAGTAGATATAGGCTTACTACAATAACACTTCAATACCCTTGACTCACTAGGAATCAATAACAAGAAGGGTAGGAGATTGTGGACACTTAAATTAGTAACAAACAAGAACCTTTGATGAACAAGAACCTAGAACCTTTCAAATGATTACCAAATTGAATTATCCTTTGAGTTTTTAGATACTTACAAAAGGGTGGACTAAGCCATAGGTTGGTCTTGGATTGTGGTTGATCAAGAATGCACACCATTCATTCAAGCCTTAAACAAGTTCTTCTTCATTTCATGTTTTAAAAAATACCTTCTATTATGTTTTACAATGGGCAAACAAAGTATATACATAAAGGCTTCAGATTATAACTAATTAAGTTCGTAATATTATAAAATGGCCCCAAAAATAGCAGAACAAAACAAGTTTTAGGACAAGTTTAGTGTTGGGTCGACATCAGTTTGTTGTATCTAGGTTAGCATCGGTCCAAATAAGGAGAAACGGTGACATATCTATAAGAACTCGGTTTGTTTTGGCTACACTAGCCAACACTGAGTCTAGTAGTTGGGCTAGTACTGATTCTCCCCTGGATGACTAGTATCTATCTTTCTCTAAAGTTCTCATTTGATCTTCATTAATCTCCTTTGGCTGCTCTGCTTGAATCAACAACAAATTGTGCTCTCATGACTTCTCCAAGGTTGACCATAAACGATCCCATCTTAAATATATAAGCTTGTAAGTAGTATAAGAATTGCTTAGATTAGCTTCTTGTTAATGGACTAGGTAGGCTTGGTTTTCCATCATCTCCATCATCTCCCCCTTTTTAAATTTAGTCTTTGTGGCTAGGCTAATTCCTATCAATTCTTCCTTTTTAGAATAGATTCGTTATTGAATTACAACCTATATCATAAGGAGAAATATCAACTACATTAAAAGTAGCACGTATATTATACCTACCCAGGAGAAAAATCTTATAAACATTATCCCCATATCTTCCCAATCTTAGAATTATTCGTCGTATCAAGGCTCGAGCTTAGATTTTCGACAGTTAGGAAACCTTGCAATATACCCTAACCCAGTCATCTGGTTTAAAAATCAACTTTCTTCTTGGTTGCGTTTGTAAATAGCCTTCTTGTTGCATTTTTCAATTAGTGTCTTAATCTTCTCGTGCATGGATTTCACTATTTCAGCTTTCTTTTTTCTATCAAGATTCAATCGTTCATCTATAGGCAAAGATAATAAATCCATTGGTGTTAGAGGATTAAAGCTATAAACAATTTAAAATGGAGAATAAGAAGTAGTAGAATGAATAGTTTTATTATAGGTAAGTTCAATGTGTGGCAAGCACTTTTCCTAATTCTTCAAATTCTTCTTGATAATTGCCTATAATAGTTGTGTCAAAGTCTAGTTGACAACTCTATTTGTGCGTCCATCTATGGATGACAAGCTATAGAAAAAACCAAGTTAGTTCCAATTTTTCCCACAATATTCTCTAAAAATGACTTAGATATTCTGAATCCCTGTCGGACACAATGCTCATGGTATCCTGTGCAGTCTTAACACTTTCTTGAAAAATAAACCTGAATATGAGTAGCATCGTTAGTTTTAGTACAAGGTATAAAATGAGGCATATTAGAAAATTTATCAATAAAAATGAAGATGGAATCCTTCCTTCCTTGATTCTTGGTAGTCCTAGAATGAAATTCATTAAGATGTCCAACCATGGTGCATTAGGGTTGGGTACAGGAGTATACAATCCTTGAGGTAATGACTTAGATTTGGTTCTTCTACAGGTAATACATGAATTACAATGCCTTTCTACATCTCCTATCATTTTTTACTAATAAACATTCTTTTGCAAGATTTCTAATGTCTTTGAAATCCTAAAATGTCCAATTAATCCTCCGCCATGAGCTTCCTTCACTAGCAACTCTCTTGGTCAACCCTTTAGTATGCAAAGTTTACCATCCTTAAACAAAAACCCATTATGCCTATAGAGTTTATGGAAAGAACATTTTTCACAAGCATAATAAATTTCACTAAAGTCTCGGTCTTTTTCATACAACTCCTTGATAAGTTCAAAACAAAGCAACTTTGCATCTACGGAATTTAAAAGCACACACCTGCGTGATAATGCATTGGCTATCACATTGTCCTTCCCTTTCTTATACTTGATCGCATATGAAAATGTACCAATGAATTCCATCTACTTGGTATGCCTTTTGTTCAATTTTTGCTGGCCTTTAAGATACTTCAATGTTTTATGGTCAGTATGAATGATGAATTCCCTAAGTAACAAATAAAATTGACAATGGTGCAATACCCTTACTAAGGCATATAACTTTTTGTTATATGTGGAATAATTTAAAGCTACTCCCGATAATTTCTCACTAAAATAGGCAACATGTTTTTTTTTTATCATGAGTCAATACAACACCTATTCCTACTCCACTAGTATCACATTTAACTTCAAAAGTCTTATCAAAATTAGGCAATGACAGTAATAGGGCTTCACTCAATTTTTGTTTCAATACATTAAAAGATTTTTCCTATCCCTTTTCCCATCTAAACCTAACATTCTCTTTTTCAACTTCTATCGATAGGGTTGTAATTATCCTAAAATTCCTAATAAATCTCCTATAAAAACTAGCTAACCCGTAAAAACTTCTTACCTCAGTAACGGTTGTAGGTGTTGGCCACTCCTAGATTGCTTTTATCATCTCTTCATCAACTTCTATCCCCTTAGAACTCACAACAAAGCAAAAAAATGTTATCTTTTCCAAACAAAAAGAACATATCTCAAAGTTAACATACAATATTTTTTTCCTAAAAGTAATAAGAACATAATTAAAATGTTATAAATGATCCTCATAAGTTTTGCTATAAATCAAAATATCATCAAAATACACCATAACAAATTTTTCAATAAATTCTCATAAAACACGATACATCAATCTCTTGAAGTACTAAATGCATTTGACAACCCAGATAGCATTACAAGCCATTTATACAAGCCCTGTTTTATCTTAAATGTAGTTTTCCATTCTCACCTTCTCTAATTCTAATTTGATGATATCCTGACTTTAAATCTATCTTTGAAAACACACAACAACCATTCAACTCATCCAATAAATCATCAAGTTTAGGAATAGGATACCTATATTTTACTGTTATGTTATTGATTGCCTAATAATCGACATATATTCACCACAATCCATCCTTTTTGGGCACTAATAACATAGGAACTACATATGGACTTAGACTTTCTCATACATGGCTTCTTTTTGAGAAACTCCTCTACTTACCATTACAACTCTTTGGAACGACTGTACCTAGAATGAAGTTAATTTTATATTCTATCCCTGTGTTAGTGGCAATCCTCCAGGAACCTTCTTTGGAAAAACATCTTGGAATTCCTCAACAAAACCTACAATTTCACAAGATAAGGTAAGAGTCATTTCATCAGTAGTGAGATAGACAGCTTTGCATAATAAAAGAAATACTAGTTCTTTTGCTTTTTTGGCATCTACCACCTCATTTTCTTTTGTGAAAAAGTTTATTTGTTGCTTATCTCTTTTCACTTGTTTTTCCACTCTATTTTATTTTGTACTCTCTTGCTTTTGTTTCTCAATTCTTTTTTTCTCTCATTCTTTGTTCTTTCTTTTCCCTTATTTTTCTCACTTTCTTGTCCACTCTTTTTCATTTTCTTTTTTTCTCATGATCATTTGATCTACACTCACTTCACTTGGGGTCTTTTACAAAAGAATGAACTTATTTCCTTTCTTATACACAGTATAAGCGTTTTCCTTCCCATTATGCACGACTTATTTATCATATTACCATGACCTTCCTAAAAGTAGGTGGCCTGCTTATATTGGAACAACATCGCATAATACTTCATCTTTATATTTTTCCATGCCAAATACAATCATGGCTTGTTTATTAACCTTCAACTCTCCACTATTATGTAACCAATGCAATTTATATAGGTGAGGATATTTTCTTATCTCTAACCCTATTTCTTCTACCAAACTTGCATTTATCACGTTAGTGCAACTCCTCTTGTCAATAATCACACTGCATGGAAACTTGTTGATGAGGTATATTGTGTAGAAAATATTTTTCCTTTGTTGATGATGCTTATCCTCTTTCACCTATGTATTTAGGGACCTCCTAGCTACTCTAAGAAATCCACACAGTTACCCAACTTCTTCTCCCTTATCATTAGTTGCCTTTTCTTCTATTTGAGCATGTTTTTTGTTCTCATTTTCCTCCCTTTCGGACAAAACATTACCATATTAATTTGTAAACATCACCTTCTTACTTGGATATTCATATGCTATGTGACCATATCCCAAATAAAGAAAAAACTTGATATCCCAACTTCTTAGCTTCTCAACGGTCTTTCCTTTATCTCTACTTCTTCCTTCCTAGGTTTGTTGAACCTTCTAGGAGGCAGCCATGTAGCTTCTTCTTTCTTTGGTATTGGTTTATTGTACTCCTTGGGTGGTAGGTTTTTGTTAGAAATTCTCTTCTCAAATAGCCTTCTCTTCAATTGTTTCTCCACCTTTATAGCTATATACACCATTTCTTCTAAAGTATCATATGAATGCAACTGGACTATATTAGCTATTTCTCAATTTAAACCACTCAGCAATCTCACTTTGGTGGCCCGTAGGTCTTTATTCACAACTACCCTCATCACGAGCACCTCAAGTTCTTTGTGATAATCATCAACACTTTTATTTTCATGTTTTAATATTTAAAGCCTTTGATATAACTCGTTGTAGTAATGATATGGTACAAATATTGTTCTCATGAGATTTTTTTATTAATTTTCATGTTCCAACTACATTTTCTCCTATTCTTCTTCAATTAGCCAAAAATTACTCGCACCATACCAATGTATAATCTAAAAATCCCAATACTACAAGTGTCACTTTATTTCTTTCACTGTAATCCTAGTAATCAAATAGAATCTCCATCTTTCTTTCCCACTCAAAGTACGGCTCTAGATCACTCTTACCCAAAATTGTGTCACCTTCATTTTAATGTTTTTCATCTCCTATTCTTTCTTATTTTCATCTCTCTTTCTACCTCTCATCCATTGCAACTATACTACTTTCCATATTTTTTCTCTGGGAATCCATTATCCCAATCATATTCTCATCCTATATTTCTTTCCATACCCCTCATCTGATAGGAATCAAATTAGGCATAAAGGCCATTTTCAAGAAGGGAAAAGAATGACAAAATCACACTTCATGGCTCTTTGGGTAAGAACAATATTCAAGAGAGTTTTTAAGGTAACAAATTCAATAAAACCAGGGCTAAGAAGATTGTGAAGAGATGGATAGTAAAGGAAGGTTCAAATGACGCACAACAGAAGCGACAATCCATGTGGAGGATCAAGCTAATCTTTAAAAAAAGATTGAAGGCCAAAGGAATATCAAGAAGGGCTCAAGACAACCAACGTTTCATTCGGAATATCAAGGAAACACATGGAAATGGAATGGAGGTCCAAAAAGCAAGTTTTGAAGTGCAACAAAATGGGGAACGGCGATCAGAACACACCTGGCGTCAGGTTCACTAGCCTACCTGGTGCCGGGTCCTCACTGGAGTAGAGTTCTTTATCCAGAACACACCTGGCCCCAGGTCCACCCAAACACCTGGCATCGAGTCCAGTCGGGATCATCCTAGATTTTTGCTATTTTTTGTATTTTTAACCTTTTCACTTGTAATTAAATTCCCATGACTTGTATTATATTTCAACATATTTTTAATGCATGTAATAGGGCCTCAAAGCTTGTATTAAGACCACTTAATAGTTAGAATTAGTTTGCTAATTAGTTTAGGGCAAGACGTCTATATATATAGCATTATAACTCTTGTAAATATAATTTTTGATATTTTGAATAGAGAAATCTTTTGTTCTCTCTAGAGAGAGTTTTTTAGGGTGTTCCTCTTGGGTGATTCCCAAATCAATCAAGACTACTCTTAGGCTTTAGTCCAATCTAAGAATCTAGTCTTTAATCTTTTTAGGATAGATCATTATTCTTTCTAAAGTGGGTCTTAGATACTTAACTAATTTAGAGTTCTTTTAGGAGTTCAATTAGTTGCCTCAATCTTCCCATCCTATTTGTTCTTAATCCTTCTTGGGTTAAATATGTTTGGATGTTGATTTAGTTGGCTTAGTTCATTAGATTTTAGGTCCTAGGAAGCTAGTTTACCTATGGTTCTAGTCTTGAATTAGGTCTCTTGAATTTGAGCTTCAAATATCAAATTGGTGCATCTCAAGATCATATCATTATCTGATCCCTTCCTAATCTCTCTTGACCTCTACATGTACCTCCTCTCAATGGTGCATGCTAATACGAAATACTCATCTCATTCTTCCCTTGGTCGAACATTTAATGAAGGTGTGATGAAGCCTTCTAGTTGATCTTGTCTCTTTCATTGGCCAACAGTGGAAGTTTGGCCTTGTTGTACTCAAAGTTCTGACATCTCTCTCTATATGCCTTCTTTGCAACAATGCAAGGGTTTCTCTCATCCCCTCTTGTGGCCTAGCTTACTACCTAGATTTAATCTAAATACTTCAATGCCTTAAGTCATAGCTGGGGTTTAAGAAGGATGTACCTGCAAAAAAGGGTTAGGAATAAAATAGAATATTTCCTCACTCACTCTCTTAGTATTTACACTTAACTCTTATGTTTGTGCTCTTTTGGCTTTTTTAATAACACTCCTTCCCTCTTACCTTTTTCTTCACTCAAGTTCCCACTTTGTTTAACCAAAATCCTCCCCAACTCAAAGGGTTCAGTATACTTGTTAGTTTCTCTAAACTCTTAGGACTCTTCAACTAAAAAAAGTTCTTAGAGTACTATTAGCAAATACTTTGCGAACACTTAGAGGTCAAGATAAATATAATATGAGTTCAAGAAAAGGGTGTTTATATACAACAACAGGGGGTTGTGCAAAGTATAATCTAGCAAGAAACAACAGTATTCAAGTGAATGTGAACAAGAATACTATAAATAAGAAGGACAAGAGTTCTAGAATGGAAGTAGGATTATATTGTAGAAACAGAGCTAGTTTTTAAGCCATATTCTTTCTTTGAGACATTTCATCAAACACATACTGTGCATAAGGTATAATGTCATTGAAGACTTTTATCAAACACCTTATGCACAAGAATTTCTAAAAGAATTTTCCAAACAAATTTTTTCCCAATCAAGCCCAATAAATCTGCAATAACAAGAAACAATATATTCTCAAAGATTTTTCAACATCAAGAAACAAATTTTCTCAATAGATCTAACGAAATAGTAAGTAAAAATGAGACCTTTTGAGATGAGTTTTGGGTTGCAACTTTTTTCTTTGTTTTTAATTCTTCCTTCATTAGATCTAAGCTAAGATAGGAATCTAAGCTCTACCTTACTCTAATATCAAATTTGATATGATCTTCAGGAGGAACTCTTTAAGAGTTTTGTGTGGCTTGTTGTAATAGCTTATACAAGAATAAAAAGGATCTAAGCACAAGATCTTGAACATATAGAGCATAAGAAAAGAAAAACAAGATAAGTACCTTCTTACAAACCAAGAATCCCAATAGATCTAGCTATTAGAACCCAAGATCTAGTAGATCTAAACCTACCACAATAACACCTCAATACCATTAACTCACAAGGAATCAAGAACAAGAAGGGTAGGAGATTAGGGACACTTAAATTAGTAACTAATAAGAACCCTAGATGAACAAGCAAATAGAACCCTTGATATAATTACCAAGTTGAATTATCCTTCAAGTTTTCAGATACTTACATAAGGATGCACTAAGCTATTAGGTTGGTCATGGATTATGTTGATCAAGGATACACACCATTGATTTAAGCCTTGAAGAAGTTCTTCTTCATTTCATGTTTGAGAAAATACCATATATTATGTTTTACAATGGGCAAATGAAGTATATATGTACAGGCTTTATACCCTACCTAATTAAGTTCTTAATATTACAAAATGGCCTTAAAATAGCATAACAAAACAAGTTTTGGAACAAGTTTAGTGTTGGGCCGGTACTAGTTTGTTGTATATGGGTTGGTGCCATTTTAAATATAGAGGAACAGTAACCAATCTACAAGAATTTAGTTTGTTTTGACTGCACTAGCCAGCACCGAGTCTAGTAGTTGGGTCGGCACCATTTTCCTGTAGATGAATAGTATCCAGCTTTCTCTAAAGTCCTCATTTGATCTTCTTTAGCTTCTCTACTTGAATTGACAACAAGTTATGCTCTTATGACTTTTCCAAAGTCGACCATAAGCTGTCCTATCTTAAATATTCTTCCATATAAGCTTGTAGGTAGTGTTAGAGTTTCTTAGCTCGAGTTCTTATCAATGGTCTAGGCAGGCTTAACTTTTCATTATCTCCATCATCTTTCCCTTCTTAAGTTTGGTCTTTGTGGCCAGGCTGATTCCTATCATGTTTGTATGACACTTAAGATTAGAATATATTAATCCCAACCAGATTAAAAAATTGATCCAAAATGGGACTTTGGGCGCATTGAGATTATATGAATGACCTCAATGAAAATCTTATCTTATCTTTACTTAAAAGATGGAAAGAGCCAAAAAAATACTTGAATTAGTTCATACTAATATTTGTAGTCCTATGTCTTCACCGACTTGAAGTGGGTATGAATCCTTCATCATGTTCACAGATAATCATACATGTTTTGATTATATTTATCTAATGAGATGCATGTCTAACTTCTTTGATAAATTCAAGAAATTTAAGGCAGAAGTGGAGCATTAAACAGATAGACTAATAAAAAAAATTAAGATCGAATTATGATAGAAAGTATTTTCTTGGCGAATTCAATGATTACTTAGTATATCATGGTATAGTATCTCAACTAACTACTCCTGAGACTCCTCAGTAGAATGGAATAGCTGAGAGAAGAAATAGAACATTGATGGAAATAGTCAAAAGTATGATGAGTAATGCAACTTTTCCTATTTCTTTTTGGGGATATGCTCTAGAAAATAGTATATATATTCTAAACTTAATGCTTTCCAAATCAGTACCTAGGACACCTTATAAGATGTAAATTGGATGTAAGCATGGTCTAAATCATATCAAGGTATGGGGCTATCCAATATATGTATTGACTAGAGGAAGTAAGCTAGAGCTAAAATCAAAACTATGCTGCTTTGTAGGGTATCTAAAAGTAAAAAGGGGTAGATACTTTTACCATTATCATGAGCAAATGCACTTGTGAGTACTTATACTACGTACTTAGAAAATGAACAAAGTGTGTCCACTAAGGTTTCAAGTAAGGTAGAATTAGAAGAGAAGCTAATTGATACTTCAACTTCAAGTAACCCAATTGAGAAGCCTAAAGAGGCACAATGAGATATTCTTATATAGGATGAGCCATGTCTAGTGAGAGAATATCTAAAGTTCTAGAAAGATAGACTAAAGAAGCATTTAAAATAGTCTCCAACCATCAAGAATAAAAGCCCATTAAATACAACAAGGCTATTATTAATGTTAATGTAAATAAATGTAAGTAGCAATGGATGCCTAGACTGAGTTTATGTATCTCAATAAAGTATGGGATCTTATCACTACACCTAAAGGAATTAAACCCATTAGATGTAAATAGTATACAAAAGAAAAAGAGGTATAAATGGAAATATGGAAACAAATAAAGCAAGATTGGTTATTAAATGACACATTTAAAAGGAATCAATCGATTATAAGGAGATCTTCTCAACAGTAGCCATACTTAAGTCTATCTGCATACTCTTGGCCATCGCATATTACTATGACTATGAGATATGACAAATAGATGTTAAGACAGCCTTTCTTAATGGCTATTTTATCGAAGATATCTATATGACCTAGCCTGAGAGCTTCATTGCAAAGAGACAATAACATATAGTCTGCAAGGTTAAGAAATCTATTTATGGATTTAAACAAGTATCATGAACATGGAACGTAAATTTTGATGAAACTATAAAGTCTTATAACTTCATATAAAATGTGGATGAACTATATGTGTATAGAAAAATGGATAGGAACAGCATGTCATTTATGGTACTTTACATAGATGACATTCTACTCATTGAACATGATATAGAGACATTGTCATCTATAAAAATTTGGCTATCAAGTCAATTTTAGATGAAAGATATAGAAGAAACTAGCTACATTCTTGGTATAAGTTTCTTAGAGATAGGAAGTAAAAAATGTTAGGTTTATCCTAATCTACTTATATTAATAAGATATTGACTAAGTTTGGCATAGATCAATGTAAATAGGAAATCATACCCTTTAGGCACGGATTGATCTTACCTTGTAAGTAGTGTATCTTAAGATATAAAAAGAAAAGGAAATGATGAGTAGAATTTCCTATACTTCATTTGTAGGAAGTCTCATATATGCCATATTTTGTACAATACTAGATATTTACTTTGATATAGGCTTGGTTAGTAAATATTAGTCAAACCTAAGAAAAGAATATTGGCAAGCTGTAAAGCATATTCTCAAGTACCTAAAAGGGATAAGAGATTATGTTCTTATCTACAGAGGTAATAATTTAATTCCTACTAGTTATACTGGCTCAGACATCCAGGTAGATAAAGAAGAAAGAAAATCTATTAGTAGATATATTTTTATTTTGTCTGGAGGAGTTATTTTATGGAGGAGTATTAATTATAGGAATAACCCAAGCAAGGAGGCCCAATTGCAAGAAAGGGGACAGAATGCTCAAGTCGACACATAAGGACCATTGATAAGAGCACGGGCCAAGCAATTTTAAGCTAACCTCCAAGCTTATATGGAAACTCACTTGACTTGGAATAGACCATGAATGACATTAGAAGACTACCAGGAATGTAATTGGATGATCCATTCGCATGGCCACTCAAAAATGGAGCGATGGAGACTAAGAAGGGAAGCTTGGAGACAAAAAAAAAAAAAGAAATGGACAAACTAGGCAGTGATGAACTAGTGCTGGACGTAAGGGACCAACCAGCACCGGCTGCTTGCTTATGATAAAACCTGGCCAGCAGAGCTGAAACGTCACCGGGTTTGGTAGCCAAAGCCGGTGCTGACTAAGCAACATAACCATTGTAGGCCTAAGTCATAGGGCTATCCGAGCTGTTTAATCTTTCACAGAATTGAAGCACAATTACACCTTTTTGAACCCCAACACTTATATATTCTAAGAGTGTGTTTAAATAGGGACTTTTCATGACCTTTTGGACAAATTTTAGATGAATGTAAAAACTAATTTCTCTCTCTAGAGGTTAAGGCTATAGAGATTGCTCTTTGTTCTTCTTTTATCCAAGATCAATCAAGGGATTAGTCCAACCTTGGTAAGTTTCTAAAACCCTTTAGATAATTCAATGAATCAACTCATTGGGTCTTAGTTGCTTTAGTTCTTATTTGGTTCTTGTTGTTTGATTTGTTTAGTGCCTATGCTTTCTATCCCTCTTGTTCTTGGTTCCTTGTTAAACCTTATGTATTTAGGTGTTGTGTAGTAGATCTTGGTTACTAAATTTGGTGTTCTAGTGGCTAGGTTCTACTAGGGTTCTTGATTTATGACTAAAGGTGTTAATTTATAGTTCCATTTTATGTTCTATTACTCTATCTTCCTCTAGTCTTCTCTCGTTTGTTTTTGTTTGTCCTTGTTCTTGTTGTTGACTTCCCACACTAAGAATTCCACTTGAGTGGCAAGAGAAGATCCTACCAAGGATCATATCAATTAAGCAATCTTGTATTGTTGATTCTATCATGAAAGCCAAATATATGGCTACTTTAAAGGATTCTAAGGAAGTAGTTTAGTTCCGAAAGTTCGAAACTGAACTTGGAGTCGTACTATAGATAGACAGGCCTATCATCACAATCCTAAAATGGTGTCATGATTTAAGGAATCATAGGAAGGGCAAATACATTAAGAGGAAGTATCACCTAATTCGGGAGTTCATCCAGAAACGGGAGATAATAGTTGATTAGATTTCTTCTACAAACAATATGGTGGATCCCTTTACCAATCCTTTTACAGAGAAAGTATTTTGAAAATGCTTTGACGTCATAGGGGTAGGCACACATATGGACTTTCATAATCTATTTAGTACAAGTAGGAGATTATTTGAATATATACCCAAAATAGGCTATGTATTTCTATATTTTCACTACCAAAAAAAAAAAAAAAAGCCTTCCATGACAAAAAAATTTCCTAGCTAAAGCCCTTCTGCAACAAAAATTCATTTCCATCCCATTTTCTTGCTAAAGCGCCATCGCCAAAGCCTGTGGAAAATTTTGTAGCCATCCCTTTAGCTAGGAAAATTTCTCCTAACTAAAGCCTAGACTTTTTGCAAGGAAAATTTCCTAGCTAAAGGTAAAAATATTTTGTCGCCAAAGGTTTAGTTTCGTAACTATGATGATTTTTAGTGACAAAAAAAAATTTTCACCAAAATTTCATTGCTACAAATATAATATTATTTAAAAAATTAAATATGATGGTGAGAAAATACATTACTTTTTGTGACAAAAAAAATTTCATCGCCAGTATGAAAAATTTTTATTGCTAAAAGGGATTAATGGCAAGAAAAATCTATATATTGGCAACTAAATATTTTCTCGCCAAAGGGGTACCTCACCTGTGCAAAGATTTTTGTCACCAAAAGGCATTGGTGACAAAATGTTTCCTCACCAAAAGAGCTCTTTGGTGAGAAAACTTTTTTCCTAAAAGTTTGCTCTTTGGCGAGGAAATTTTCACAAAGTTTCCTCTCCAATAGAGCTCTTTAGTGAGGAAATTTAATTTCCTCACCAAAAGAGCTCTTTGCCAAGAAAAAAGTTTCCTTCCATGTTTTTGGCAAGGAAGCTTTCCTCACCAAAGAGTCATTTCGAATTTTAAAAAATAAAAATTTTTGAATTTTTCCAAAACCTATTCACGCACCACACCATATTGCTTCTTATTGCTAGGTCCATGTGAACCTACCACACCTTATTGCACACTGTACTGCTTTTTATTGTTTGGTCCACGTGAACCAACCACACCTAATTGTACCATCCCAATTAAATTTCGAGAAGTGAGAATTGAACCCTGGTCTGGCAGGAGTGCAGTGCACACACTCAACCACTGGGCTAAACTTCATGTTTGGTCATATCTTTTTTTTTTTTCAACTTAAACTATTTGTAAAGTTCTATTTTATTATTTTTAAACATTAGTATTATAACAAAATATACTAATCATATTAAACTTACTATTAAAACAAATAATTCTATTAATAAGTTATTTTGTATATATATGTATGTATATATACTTATATACATATATAAATATATTTATATATAAACACACATATATATATATATATATATATTCATATACACACACACACACACACACATACACATAGGCATATCAAATTAACAATCCAACCGTTAAATTTGGTAAAACCACTTAAAAATATATTATGACCAAATTTTATGGTAATCGGATATGTTTTGCCATAGAATCTAGCAATGTCTTTGTAAAAATGCCGAAAACCTAACACATTTAGAAATATAAGCACATCAAATTAATGATCCAATTGTTAGATTTGATAAAATCATAAAAAATGTATTGCGGCCAAATTTAAAAGTAATCGGATATGTTTTACCACAGAATCTATCATATTCTCAATAAAAATGGTCACAACCTTAACACATTTAGAAAGATAAACATATCAAATTAACGATCCAATTGTTATATTTGATAAAATTACAAAAAAAAATTGTAATATAACCAAATTTAAAGATAATCAAATATGCTTTGCCATAAAATCTTGCTTAATCTTAATAAAAATGTTGAAAACCTAACACATTTAGAAAGATATGCATATTAAATTAACAATTCAACCATTAAATTTGATAAAATCACTAAACAAAAGTATTATATAAAAATTAAAGGTAATTAGATATGTTTTGCCATAGAATCTAGCTTAGTCTCCGTAAAAATACTGAAATCCTAACACATTGAGGAAGATAAACATATCAAATTAACGATCCAACCATTAGATTTGATTACATCACTAAAGAAAGTATTGTAAATAAATTTAAAGGTAATTGAATATGTTTCTCTACAGAATCTAGCATATTCTCAATAAAAATGCTCGAAACCTAACTCATTTAAAAAGATAGACATATCAAATTAAGGATCCAACTTTTATATTTGATAAAATCACTAAAAAAAAAAAAATACCAAGACCAAACTTAAAGGTAATCATATATATTTTACTACAAAATCTAGCATAATCTCAATAAAAATGCTCGAAACTTAACATATTTAGAAATATATGCATATCAAATTAACAATCCAACCATTAAATTGGATAAAATTGCTATAAAAAAAAGTAATTATGATCAAATTTAAAGGCAATAGGATATGTTTTGTTGCTGAATCTAGCATAATCGCAATAAAAATACTCAAAACCTAGCACATTTAGAAAGATAAGTATATCAAATTAACGATCCAACTGTTATATTTGATTAAATTGCTAAAAATATAATTGTGACCAAACTAGATGATAATCGGATATGTTTTGCCACAAAATCTAGTTTAATCTCAGTAAAAATACCGAAAACCTAACACATTTAGAAAGATAGACATATCAAATTAATGATCCAACCATTGGATTTGATAAAATCACTAAAAAATGTATTGTGACCAAATTTAAAGGCAATCGGATATGTTTTGCCATACAATCTAGCATAATCTTGGTAAAAATGCAAAAATCCAAAAACATTTAGAAAGATAGGCATATCAAATTAATGATCCAATCATTAGATTTGATAAAATCACTAAAAAAAAGTATTTTAACCAAATTTAAAGGTAATCGGATATGTTTTACAATACAATTTAGTAAAATCTCAATAAAAATGCTTGAAACCTAACACGTTTACAAATATAGACATATCAAATTAATGATGCAATCATTAGATTTGATAAAATTACTAAAAAACGTATTATGATAAAATTTAAGGGTAATAAAATATGTTTTGCCATAGAATCTAGCTTAATTTCTGTAAAAATGTTGAAAACCTAACACATATTTAAAAAGATAAGCACATCAAATTAATGATTCAACTGTTATATTTGATTACATCACTAAAAAAAATATTATAACAAATTTTAAAGATAATCAGATATGTTTTACCATAGAATCTAGCTTAATCTCTATAAAAATAATCTAACACATCTAGAAAGATAGACATATCAAATTAACGATCCAACTGTTATATTTGATAAAATCACTAAAAAAAGTATTGTGCCCAAATTTAAAGATAACTGGATATGTATCTCCACAGAATCTAGCATAATCTCAATAAAAATGCTTGAAACCAAACTCATTTAGAAAGATCGGCATATCAAATTAACAATCTAAACATTAGATTTGATAAAATCACTAAAAAAAGTATTATGACCAAATTTAAAGATAATCAGATATATTTTACCACACAATTTAGCCTAATCTGAATAAAAATACTCGAAGTCTAACACATTTAGAAAGATAGGCATTTCAAATTAACGATCAAACCATTAGATTTGATAAAACTACTATGAATGTAATTATGATCAAATTTGATGATAATTGAATATGTTTTTCTACAAAATCTATCTTAATCTCTAAAAAATACCTAAAATCTAATACATTTAGAAAAATAGGCATATCAAAATAATGATGCAACCATTAGATTTGATAAAATCACTAGAAAAAGTAGTGTGACCAAATTTAAAGGTAATCAAATATGTTTTGCCACAAAATCTAGCATAATCTCTGTAAAAATACCAAAAGCCTAACACTTTTAGAAAGATAGGCATATCAAATTAATGATCCAACTAGATTTGATAATGTCAATAAAAAAAAAGTATTGTAACTAAATTTAAAAGTAATCGGATAGGTTTTAACACATAGTCTTGCATAATCTCTATAAAAATACTCGAAACCTAACACATTTAGAAATATAGCCCTATGAAATTAACGATCTAATAATTAGATTTGTTAAAATTACTAAAAAAAACATATTATAATCAAATTTAAAGATAATCAGATATATTTTACCACATAATCTTGCATAAGCATTATAAAAATACCTAAAACCTAATGCATTTACAAATATAAGTATATCAAATTAACAATCCAACCATTAGATTTATTGAATTTCATAAAAAAAAAAAATATGTATTATGACCAAATTTGAAGGTAATCGAACATCTTTTGCCATATAATAGAGCTTAATTTCTATAAATCAACCTAAAATCTAATGCATTTGCAAATATTTAAAAATTTAGGGACTAATTTGTAAAATTTTTGTGATTATATTTTAAATATTCTAAATTTAATGACCGATTTGTAATTTTTTGGTTATCATTTTATAAAATTGCCAAATTTAAGGAACAATTTGTAAATTTTGGGGTTATGTTTTATATATTTAAAAATTTAGGGCCCAATTTATAAAATTTTTAGGATCATATTGTAAAATTTTAAATTTTAGAGACCAATCTACAAATTTGTGAGGTCATTTTGTAATTATACAAAATTTAAATATCAATTTACAAAATTTATGGGGCTATGTTGTAAACATTCAAAAAGTTAAAGACAAGTATTAGATAGGAAACGTGAATTTTGTCGCTAAAAGTATAGTTAATAGTAATAAAAGTTAATATTTTTAATTAGAAAATAAATTTTCGTCACTGATGATGCATTATTAGCAAAAACATTTAGCTAGGAAATGAATTTTCATCGCTGATGATACATCATTAGCAAGGAAACTTAAATTTTCCTCGCTAATACACTTATTTCCTAGCTAAAGCCAGCACTTGTAGCTAGGAAATAAAAATTTTATCGCCAAAGGTCTTAATCAATAGCGACAAAAAGTTTTTATCACTGAAGAAAAATTTTTCTTGCTAAAGGGTACTTTTAGAGATAATATTTTTTTCCTAGTTAAAGTTTTGTCGCTAATGTATCATTTTCTTGTAGTGTTTGGAAAGTAATAAAATATTTTATTTATTAATGATTGTTTTCTTGTACATAAAAGTGATCTACGTGTTGTCTATTTGTAAGTGATCTACGTGTTGGGTCGTGCTTCATTGCAAGATGCAGATCATGGACTACTAACATACAAGAACAAATGTTCTTGATTGATTGAAGAAGTTACACACTCTGTCAAGGTTTAGATCATTATATTATAGTTTCTAAATGCGAAATGGTTTGTCTTTAACCAATAAGTAGTCCGCTCACACTAATAGTATAAAAGTTTTTGGAATATGTAGAATTAGACCACGTGATAGTAATCTTTATAAAAGTACTACAATAATAAAGTTTGGACTATTGCTGCTACTATGTGGACGAGTACCCCAAGACTTGAATATACATTGGTAGTCTAATGAAGTTGGACTTATACATTTTGATGTATGATAGGTGAGGTCGTAATGTAATACCAATAACATTGTATGTTGGGTGTGTGACTCTAATTAATTACAACAAACTTATGCAATAGAGTTTCTATACTTCATTTAGTGAAGATATCACCCTCTTGTGATCGTCCAGGATAATTTAAATAATCTAGGGCCCCAAGAATATGACTTTATATGTATGCTTTTAGGTAATTCCCTAAGATAAGTGAGTATATACTAGAAGTCATGGATTTTTGGGCTAGATATCAAAAGATAGTAGATATTATTCAGAAAGGTATTATTATATTTTTTCTATCTCAATGATGGGTGTTACGTAGATGGGTATTTTCGTCATTATACCATAGATCGAAAACACTACACTTGGAATATTATTTTGGAGGTTAATATTATCATATAGTGGTACATACAATATTTAAAATGATAAAATACAATTATTTGTTAGAGGGGGTATTTTAGACATTTTAACAGCCAAGAATGTCTTTTTGTCCCCAAAGTTGTTCAAGTAACCTTAGTAATTTATTTATTATGTGGGCTTGGTGGATGAAATTAATATTGGAAGAATTATTCTAGGAATTTAAAAATTATTTATTTGGACTAGAATAATATATTGGGTTATTAATTAATTATCTTAGATAATTTTATATTGGATCCAAATGGATCAACTAATTAATAAGATGACTATTTAAATCAATCTTAAGCTGATTAGGAACACCCTGGCCTACTAAGGTTGAGAGAAATGCTACTGGTTTTAGGAAACCAAGGTAGCTGCCTCGATTATAATAAAAAAAGAAAAAGAGGCAGTTTGGTGTTGTGTACTATGTGTGCATACAAAAGTTGTTCACGTAAGAAACAGAAAAAGAGAAATAGTTCTGTGAACAATATCCACTTTCTTCTTCTTTGTTTGCTTGTGATAGCTCTTCCAAGCTTCTTTTTGTTCCTTCATCCAAATTATTCTCCCTGATAATAAGTCTACAATAGATTTAAAGAATACTCTGAAAAATCGAGAGCTAGAAATCTAGTGCATGTTTTGTAACACCCCACATATTCCAGTCGTTATGGTTCTTTTCTTCATGGGATGTCACTCTGTCTAAACTCCTAGGGGTCTTTATAATGAATCAATAACTTAATATACAATAGAATCACACTTCACTTCAAAATAGGGAATTTTATTCATTAGAAAATTCCATAATATATGGATTTTGAATCTTTCATACAATATTCTAAACTCACAACATATATAATATCTCACATTGCTTATTTTTATTCCATCACGCTTCTATTGCACACTCTGATCACCAACCTGTACTATAGGGCCTAAAAAAATATAGAAAAATGTGTGAGTGCTAAACACTATGTAAGTCCTGTGTGTACTTGTGATTTTTAGATAAAACATGTTTCATGATATTTTCTAAATAAGATTACTTGTAAGCAATACATGAGATCTCATACTTTACACAAAATAGTCATTTCTTCACATGGATATTAATAGTTTCTAAAAGGAATTATATTCTTGACAAGTGTTTAATAAGCATGACTACATTCTGATCTCATTATTCGGAAGGAACAATAGTCCGACCAATTGCATTAATACTATAGGAACATTATTCCTATGAACATACCAACATATTTGGGCACAAAGCTAGAGATCAATGCAATGTAATATTTTTCCAACCAAACCCTTTTCCAAAATTGAATTCTTGGAGTAATTCACAAAACCCATGTTTTATAAAATCATTAAGTAGTAGATATGTATATTTTAAGAAAATCACTTGTCATAATAGTATTTATTAAATAAATAGGACTCACCTCATTCTTCTATTTCCTCAAATCAAGCTCACTAGATTGATAAAATCAATACGCAAAGTTCTATTCTATCCTTTCGCTTTTCTTTCTCCTTATTCTCCACTTCTCTCCTTCCTTCTTTCTTTTCTCCCTTTCTCTCCTTCTTTCTTTTTCCTTGTTCGAATATATGCCCTTTAGACTAGTTTATCTGATGTAATTATCGAATTTATGAATAAAAGAATTTATTCTCAAAGAAATTTATTTGTGAATTTAAATTTTATTTGTGCATGATTTTCATTTGGAAAGGACCCATTGTGTTTAAGTAAGTGATCTATGTGAATGGTGGTCTTTCACAGTAAGGTATGGATCACGGGTTACTTAACACATAAATGTTTATTCTTAATCGATAGATGAGAATGGGAATCTCATCATGTTTAGGTTATTGTGTTATGAATTCCAAATAGGGAATGACTTACCTTTAGCCAGTGAATAGTACACTCACTTCATATCATGAGCATATTTTGAATACGTCGAATATGCCTGTAATAATAGTTTCTAAAAGTACTATTTAGAAGAAACCCAAATTATTACTACTACAATGTGGACTAATACTCTACCGTTTGAGTATGAGTTGGTGGTCTGACGAAAATAGAAGTATATACTATGATATGTTGTAGTTGAGGTTCTTTCATAGAGCTGATATACTTGTATATTGGGTATATGTGACTAGTTAATTAAGATAGACTTGTACAAGATAGCTTATATGCTATATCGCCCTTTGTGATTGTTTCAAATGATCTAATTATCCAGGGCCCTGGGGAATATGACTTAGATGTTTACTCTAGGGTAGCTCCCTTGAAAAGTGGAAACATTCCAGGAGTTGTGGATCATTGGACTAGAGGTCTAAGGATGGTAGATATCTATTAGAGATGTGTTAGTATACTCCTCCTCTCTAAATGCACATCAATAAGTAAATGGGTATTTTAGTCATTACACATATAGGTCGAAGACTTTGCTAACACAGTATTATCCTTGGTGTCAATATTTTCTTATGATGATATTAGAAAATATTTAAAATATAAAATATATCTATTTATATAGTAAGGGTATTTTGTTCATTTTAGTAGCCAAGACGATGTGTCTTTTAGTCCCCTGAATTGCTCTCAAGTCCTGACAGATTTGGGTTAAGGAATTGGCCTTCATAATTATAGTTTTTATGATATTTCATTTAAGTAGTATAAGTTATTATTGGACTAGAATAAAATAAAAGGTTTAAGAGAGTATATATTTTATCTAGTTTAATTGGTTAATTAATTATTCAGGGCTCAAGGCCCAGATTGAATAATAATAATTAAAAAATTAATGTAGATATAAACTAGATAAAAGGCCTGATATTTTATATTGGTCTATTTGGGCTTGTTAATTATTTATTGAGTTGTTTAATAAAGCCTAGTAAATAAATAATTGAGATTTATTATTTATGGGTGTTCAAGCCTAAGAGTAAATAATTTTATCTGGCCCAATGAATAAGACCAAGGGTAAAATAAAATTTTAAAAAATAATTAATTATTAAATTAATTAATTAATTAAAATTAAAAAAATAACATAGGATGAAGGATGAATCCTGTGTTGTTTTGCGTGTAGGATAACAGAAAACATAGTTGCTTTTTATTTTCATGTTGTTGGTTTCTCTCTCTCGGTGATGGATTGGAATTGATCAAAATGAAGTGAAAAAGATATGAAGAGGTGTGCTCTTGGTGGTTCATTTTTCACAGAAAACCAATTCAGTCACAGAAGCCTTCAAAGGCTAAGCAAAACCTACTTCTTTAAGCTTTCACCGGCAGTGGAAAAGGCACCATTTCGGAAGCTGAAAAGCTTCGCGTGAATGAGACAAAGTTAACATTTATAAGGACATGATCTAATAACTTCAAGCAACCTTATACAAACATATTCTTCAGTGCCGAACAGGTCTTTCAAATAAAAAGGTAAATTTTTTCGTTCTGTAAGCATGCTTTCAGTTTGATGATTTTTGCCATTTTTTACCTTCAATTGGTATTAGAGCCATGGTTTGGCAAATGTAGGAAGCATGTTAGACTTGACTAAAACAAGAAAATATTTGTTTTGGATATTTTTTGTGATCCTTCTTATTTTCTGGTGTGAGTAGTTTCACTGTAAGCTTCGCGAGTGGAAGCAAAGAAACAATGTATTTGATTGCTTTCATAGATATTGTGTAATTTCAGTGTTTTTAAGGGCATAAGAAGTTTTTTGGAGGAGTTTTGATCGAAATCGGTGAAAAAAACTGCGTCCAGAGTCCTCTGCAATTCACAGAGAAAATTGGAGAAGGGCCGAGCCATCAAGCCGAGCCAAAATCTGTGAGAGGAGCCGCTGAGCTGCAAGCTGCTCCTATTGGAAGTGCGAGGAAGAAAATCACAAATTGCATATTGTGATTTGCCGTAGTAATCAATTTTGACCGCGGCAGTGGGTGGGTAGCGGGCCAGGTCACAGGTACCCACCCAGATCACGTCCCATGGGTTTTCCTATGGGCCATGATCCAGTGTGGTGAGTACATTGGACTTAAAATAAAAAAATATTATTTTTTTGGGTCCTATACCAGGCGAAGTTATTTTTATTGCAATAGTTAATATTCTTTGAATATTTTGCATGAAAAATAATAGTAAAAGAAAATTTTAGAATTAAACAAGATCATTAATTAATAAATGTGTTTAATTCTATTATTTGGATACTTAGATTAAAATAATAGAAAAGCATAAAAACATTTATAATTTTCTAGCATACTTATTTCTTTTTGTACCCTATGTATGCTTTTGTTGAAAGACCAAAGTCTTTGGAAATTTTTGACAAAGAAAAATATTTTTCTTAAATCAAATGGTTAATTTTAATTCAAACAAAAATTATTTCTTGGTTATTTTCTCAAAGGATTTCATCCTTGACATAGAAAATATTTTGGATTTAGATATTTTTGTGAATTAAAATAGAAAACCATTTTGATTGAATTTTAACAAGAAAAATTGTTTTTGTCAAATTAAACTTGAGATCAAAATCTCTAAAAAGTTTTATTGGAAATTTTTGAAATTATTAAGTTTATTAACTTAAATAAAATTAATCTACGGAAAATTTCTCAAAGGGTATAAACCTTGACATAGAAATTTTTATGGGTTTATGTATTTTATTTTTGGGTTAAAAGAAAACTTAATTGAAATTTTCAAAAGAAATTTTCCAAGAAAACCCTTATTTTAAAATACTAAGTAAGAGAGGGGTTCCAACGACCCCACGGCTTCCATCACGATCCTAATTAGAGATCGTAAGTCCCCTTGCATCACCCTGGGAGTGAACCCTATAGGGTGGGGATGCCACAAGGATTTAGAACTAATAGATGGATGTAATTAATAACCCAGGACACGTGCTATGATCTGCCAGCCCAAGTTGAAGGTTATAGTGCGAGAAATGTGCATAGGAAATGAGAAGAAATGGTCATCCCATGATGGAATTATCTTTTAGATCATTACATAGATGGGAAATTAATTTGTGGTGGTCAATACACTTAGTTTAGGAAACTGTTAATCTTCCCAAAAAACTATTTCAGTTTTTCTAAGAGCCAAATTAATCACATTAAAGATAATAGTGATAGGGTTAACTATTATTGGATTTAATATGAGGATAAAGTCACAGATTATTTTGTTTTTCACAAACTGAATTTTCTTTTATTTTTTTATTTTTTAGAAATAGTTGGTGGAGGTTCTTTTAGTCATTTGGCCATTACTCTCTGTGAGAATAAGCTAACGGGTCCAAATTATGTGGACTGGAAAAGGAACTTGGACATAGTTGAGGAGTATAAGTATGTCATCTTTGACACCTGCCCTGTTATCAGGGAGGGTTCCATAGTTGAGGAGTATGAGGCTGAGAAAGTATGGAAGAAGGCCAATGAAATGGCTCGATACTACTTGTTGGCTTCCATGTCTAATGTGCTCTAGTCTAAACATGAGTACATAGCCACTGCATACAACATTAGCTAATCACTAGTCACGATATTCGCAAATAAGAGCTAGCCCACAAGGTAGGAGGCTCTTAGGATGATCATCAACACTAAGATGGCTGAGAGAGCATCAGTTAGAGAGTATATGCTCAAAATGATTACTACTTTCGAGGAAGCAGAAGTCTTAGGGGCTGTAATTGACCCCGAGAGCCAAGTGGACATAGTTTTCGAATCTCTTTAGGGCTCTTTTACTTAATTCAAGATAAATTATAACACGAACAAAATAAATATGAGTTTAACCAAGTTAATAAAAGAGTTCCAAGTGGCAGAGAATGTCATGAAGCCACAATCCAAGGCTATGATTGCTAGGACATTTTCTTCTAAAATTGGTCCCAACCCCAAGAAGTTCAAGAAGAATAAAGGAAATGCATTGGCCCAGCCCAAGAACCAGCCCAACAAGCCCAAAGGTAAATGCTTCAAGCGCGAGTAAAAGGGACACTGGAAAAAGGAGTGTCCAGAACTTTAAACCAAGAAAAACCCTACAGGTATTTTTCTCTATCTAGAGTCTATTTCAATAGTTAGATCAACTTCCACTTGGATTATTGATTCTGACGCCACTGATCATTTCTCTAACTCCTTGCAAGGGTTTAAGAAGATAAGAGGACTCTAGAAGGGCGAGTATGGACTACGAGTAGGAAATGGAGCATGAGTATAAGCCCTTGTAGTAGAAGAGCTGGATCTTGTTTTTTATTGTAATAAAGTAGTTGTATTAAAGGATATTTTATATGTACTCGGTTTTACATAGAATTTGATTTCAGTTGCAAAACTAATAAATTATGGATATTATGTTTCTTTAGAAATTGAGAAGTTTAATGTATAGGGCACCTATATGGAAACTTATTTTTTTTTTAAATCCTACAAATAATCAAATAAATAAAGTTCAATCTAAACCTTTAAGTAAGAAGAGAAAGACCAATATCAATGACTCATAACTTTAGTATCTAAGGTTGGGTCATATTAACTCAATCAGAATTCAAAGGTTAATCTATGATGGACTCTTGGGCTCATTAAGATTGGAAAGTTAGCCTCAGTGTGAAACCTGCCTTATGGGAAAAATGACCAAAAGGACGTTTACCCAAAAGGCTAATAGAGCCAAGGAAATATTTAGCCTTATTCATACTGATGTGTGTGGTCCTTTGTCTACATAAGCTAGAGGGAGTTTTGAGTACTTCATCACTTTCACGAATAATTGTACAAGGGTTGGTTATGTCTATCTGATGAGGCGCAAGCCTGACTCTTTTGATAAGTTTAAAGAGTTTAAGTCTGAAGTAGAGCATTTGGCAGGTAAACTGATCAAAACCTTACAATCGGATTATGGTGGAGAGTATCTCCTCGGTGAGTTCAAGGATTATATGGTACATCATGGGATAGTATCCCAACTCACTGTGCCAGGTACACCCCAGCATAATAGAGTAGCTAAGAGAAAGAATAGGACATTAATAGAAATGGTCCAAAGCATGATGCCTCATGCTACTCTTCTGGTCTTTTTTTGGAGATATGCCTTGGAAACAAGGACATTGAACTTGGTACCTTCCAAGTCAGTACCTAGGACACCCTATGAGATGTGGACTGGGCATAAGCTAAGTCTAAATCATCTCAAGATATGGAGCTGTCCAGCTTATGTATTGATCAAGGGAGACAAGCTAGAATTAAGATCAGAATTATGCTACTTTGTTGGGTATCCAAATGGGACAAAAGGAGGTTACTTTTATCATCCTAAGGAGTAAAAAATACTGGTAAGTACTAATGCTAGATACTTGGAGGATAATCAAAGTACTTTCACTAAAGGTTTAATAAGGTTGGAACTCTAAGAGAAGTTATCTTCGAAATCAACTTCTTCAGACCCGATTATGGAACAAGAAAAGGCACAATCTCAAGAACCTATACAAACGAAGCTTCGTCGTAGCGAGAAGGCATCTAGACTTCCAGAAAGATGGACTGAAGAGGATTTCTTGTTGGTTTTTGACCATCAGGAAAAAGATTCCACTAGGTACGAGGAGGCTATTGCTAATGTCGATGCAGATCTATGACATGAAGCAATGAAAGCCAAGATTGAATCTATGAACTTCAATCAGGTTTGGGATCTTGTAGATTCACCTAAAGGGATAAAACCTATTGGGTATAAGTGACTATACAAGAGGAAGAGGGGAGCGGATGGGAAGGTGGAAACCTTCAAAGCTAGGTTTGTGGCAAAAGGATATACTCAAAAAGAAGGAATCGATTAGAATGAAACCTTTTTCCTAGTACCGTACTTAAGTCCATCCGTATCCTCCTTGCCATTGCATGTCACTTTGACTATGAGATATGGCAAATGAATGTTAACATGGCATTTTTTAACAGCCATCTTAACGAAGATATCTATATGTCCCAACCAGAAGGTTTATTGCTAAAGTCCAGGAATATATGGTTTGCAAGCATAAGAAATCCATTTTTGGACTTAAGCAGGCATCTAGAATATGGAACATTTGTTTTAACGAAACCGTAAAGTCTTACGGTTTCATTCAAAACGAGGATGAACCATGCATGTACAGGAAATTGGAAGGCATAAAAGTGGCTTTTCTTGTCCTATATATGGATGACATTCTACTCATTTAGAATGATGTAGGGACATTGTCATCTACTAAGGTTTGGCTATCTAGTTAATTTAGTATGAAGGACTTAAAAGAAGCCAATTACATTCTCAAGATTAAGCTTTTTAGAAATAGGAAGTAGAGAATGTTAAGATTATCCCAAACGACATACATTGGCAAGATGTTGGCCAAGTTTAGCATGTACTCATGCAAGGGAGCTCTAATCCCTTGTAGACATGGGTTGTCTTTTTATTCTAAGGACTATCCTAAGTCTCGAGAGGAAAAACACAGAATGAATAGGATTCTCTACGCTTTGACTGTGAGAAGTCTCATGTACGCCATGATGTGCACTATGCCAGATATTTGTTTTGCGAAAGACATAGTTAACAGATATCAGTTAAGCCCTGGGAAGGTTCATTGGCAAGATGTAAAGTATATTCTTAAGTACCTCAATGGTATGAAAGATTATATGCTGGTTTACAAGGCTAACAATTTGGTTCCTACTGGATACACAGACTTAGATTTCCAGGCAGATAAGGATGAGAGAAAATCCACAAGTGGATATGTCTTCACCTTATCGAAAGGAGTTATTTCATGGGGGAGTATCAAGTAATTTTGTATTGAGTATGTGGCAACTTCAGAAGCATCCAAGGAAGCAGTTTAGCTTCGAAAGTTCCTTTTAGAATTTGAAGTTGTGCCAAACATGGATAGACCGATTGTGGTATATTGTAACAACTTTGGAGTAGTCTTGCAATCTAAAGAACCTAGGAACCACAAGAAGGGGAAACACATCCAGAGAAAGTACCCTCCTAATCTAGGATTTTATTCAAAGATAGGAAATCGTGGTCGAACAGATAGCCTCGGAGAATAACCTAGCAGATCCCTTCACCAAGTCTTTGGCTAAGAGAGTCCTCAAGAGACACTTAGATGCCATAGGTGTGATACCCCAATCCCATGTATGGTATATAAGGATGGACCTACGTACTCATTGTTAACTTGGGATATCCATTTTGGCCCAACAAGGACGCTGGCCAAGTAGTTGACTGTGGGTGCTGTCCGGTCCATAGTTGCGCTCCCGGGTCTGCTGGTACGGGACGTGATATTTGGTATCAGAGCTGGTAACCATCTCCTGGTATGGGAACTTAATGCTACACCATATACAGTGGGAGCTACCTCTAGAATCCTATGCCACTTGGTTGGTCCTGGGTTTGGCCCTTAAAGTATGGGTTCAACGAGGACGCTTAAGCCTAAATGAGAGGTGAATGTGATACCCCAATCCCATATGGGATTGGGATGAGAAGTGTGAATGGTATATAAGAATAGGCCTAAGTACCCATTGTCAATTTGGGATATCCATTTTGGCCTAGCAAGAACGGCGGCCAAGTAGTCGACCGTGGATGTTGTCAGGCCCATAGTCGCGGGTGAGTCCTTCTCGGATAGGATGCCAGTCCGGTAGGTCATGCCGGTCCAAGCTAACAAGTTTCAGTCATGTGGATTGTGTGTTTCTGAAGTGGACAACCTGTAAGTTTGGGTGTAGAGATGGAGGAGTATCTCACCCGGTAGGTCGTACACCTACCTTTTGTCAGCATGCTCAACGTGTGGCATACTAACCATGTGGTCATGGGGCCTAATGTGTGGTAACCCATGACAACCTCTTTGCATGGTTGTATTTATTAAGCACATGTATGGTTTGAAAAGCAAAACACCACTCTTTATTTTTAACATTTATTTAATGCTTGCCAGCACTTTTTCTTATGAAATTTTTACAACTTGCATACATGAACTGTTTTACCTGAAACACTCAAAGCACACATGGGCTTACTGGGATTTTTATCTCATCACATTTTATACCATGTTTTCAGGTCGATCCTACTGTGGAGGTCAATAGCTAGATTTGTTGCCTATGCTTTGAAGACTTTAAATTATTTTCCTTATGCGTTGTTTTGAGAGAATGTAGCAAACAATTTATTTTGGATTTGTTCATGTATTTTTGGGTTGTAATAAGTTTAATTTTAAGGTATTGCTTTTATTTTTCTTTTATGTAACCTAGTTATAAAGACCCATTGTCCTATGGACAGGGCGACATCCCCGATCCTGTTGGGCCTAGGTAGTGGGGTGTTACAATAGGGGTGGGCACCTATGGGCTTTCTTAGTCTTAGAGTGCAAGTGGGAGATTGTTGGAATATATGCCCTCTCGACAAGTTTATATTATGTAATTATCGAATTTATTAATAGAACAATTTATTCTTAAAGAAAATTATTTGTGAATTTACATTTTATTTGTGCACAATTTTCGGTTGGAAAGGACCCATTATATTTAAGTAAGTTATCCATGTGAATGGTGATCTTTCACAGTAAGGTATGGATCATGGGTTACTTAACACATAAATGTTTGTTCTTAACCAATTGATGAGAATAGGAATCTCATCATATTTAAGTTATTGTGTTATGAATTTCAAATGGGTAATGACTTACCTTTAACCAATGAGTAGTCCACTCACTTAATAGCATGAGTGTATTTCGAATACATAGAATAGGATCTGTAATAGTGGTTTCTAAAAGTACTATTTAGAAGAAACCTAAACTATTATTGCTAAGCATGGACTAATATTTTACCGCTTGAGTATGAGTTGATGGTCTGACGAAGCTAAAAGCATATATTTTGATAGGCTGTAGTTGAAGTTCTTTTGTAGAGCTGATATACTTGTATATTGGGTATATGTGACTAGTTAGTTAAGACAGGCTTGTATAGCTTCTATGCTATATCACCCCTTATAACTGTTCAAATGATCTAATTATCCAGGGCCTTGGGGAACATGATTTGGATGTTTACTTTAGAGTAGCTCCCTTGGAAAGTGGAAACATTTCAGGAGTCGTGGATCATTGGATTAGAGGTATAAGGATGGTAGATGTCTATTAGAAAGGTGTTAGTACACTCTTCCTCTCCAATTGCAAGGTGATGCATAGAGGGGTTTTTTAGTCATTACACCCGTAAGTCAAAGACTTTGCTAACGCAGCATTGCCCTTAGGGTCAATATTTCCTTATGGTTAAATTAGGAAATATTTCAAATGCAAAATATAGCAATTTATATAGCAGGGGTATTTTGGTCATTTTAATAGCCAAGGCTATGTGTCTTTTGGTCCCCAAAATGGCCCTTAAGTCATGAAAGATTTGGGTTAAGGAATTGGTCTTGATAATTATGGGTTTTATTTTATTAGTCTAATTTATTATTGGACTAGAATAAAATAAAAGGTCCGAAAGAGAGTATTTATTTTATCTAGTTTATTTGGTTAATTAATTATTCAGGGCCTAAGGCCTAGATTGAATAATTAGAAAATTAATTTGGATATAAACTAGATAAAATGTATAAAATTTTAAATTGGATTTAGGCTAGTTAATTATTTATTGGACTGTTTAATAAAGTCCAGAAAATAAATAATTGAGATTTATTATTTATGGGTATTCAAGCCCAAGAATAAATAATTTTATCTAGCCCAATGAATAAGACCAAGGGTAAAATAAAATTAAAAAATATTAATTTAATTAATTAATTACAATAAAAAAAGCAACACATGATAGAACCCATGTTGTTTCGCGTGGAAGATAACAGAAAGAATGAAAGCTTTCTATGTGCACACGGACGAATTACTCTCTCGGGGTGTGGAAATGAAATGGGAAATGAAGCTATGATTGTTTCATTATTTCATTAGGCAATCATAGAGAAAACCATATTGTTCATATAAGAAACCTAATTCACAGAAACGAGAGTCTGTGAAAAATTTCACAGAGAAGAAAAACGTATTGCAGACCTACTTCTTTAAGCCTTCATCGGCTGTGCTACAGGTACCATTTCGAAAGATCAAAGGTTTCACATAAATGAGACGCAATAGACGTTCCCAAGGATATGATCTAATAACCTCAAGTATCCTTGTACAGACATATACACCAGTGCGAAGAGGGCCATCCAACCACAGAGGTAAGTTTTTCGTTTTCCTAGCATACTTTTGTTTTGATGATTTTTGCCATTTTAAGCCTTCAATTGGTATCAGAACCATGGTTTGGCAAATGTAGGAAGAATGCTAGGCTTAAAGAAAACAAGAAAATATTTTTTTTGGTTGAAATTTGTGATCCTTCATGTTTACTAGTATGGGTAGTTTCACTGTAAGCTTCGCAAGTGGAAGTATAGGAACAATGTATTTTGATTGATTTTATAGATATCGTGTACGCCCAGTCTTTTTAAGAGCATAGGCAGTTGTTTGGATGAGTTTTGATTGAAAATGGAAGAAAAAATTGAAACCAGTACACAAAAGAAATTCTGGAGAAAAAGGTATTGTGTAATCCAGCCGAGCCAGTTAAGCTGAGCCGCATTTGGTTGAGTGTGGAGCCATGCATCGAGCCAAGGATCCAGGCATGAGCCGCAGCTCCTTTTCCCCTGGCGAGGAAAGCTTCCTCGCGGAAGCTCGTCTTTGGCATCCGTGAGGAAGCAATTCTCCAATTTGCATTTTGCAAATTGGAGATTGCTGCGGTCAGCAATTTTGACCTCGGTAAGGGGCAGGTCGTGGGCACCCGCCCAGATTGGGCCCATAGGCCGTGATCCAGTGTGGCGGGTGCATTGGACCTGACCCGAATAATTTTTTTTTTTAGTCCCATACCAGGCGAAGTTATTTTTATTGCAATAGTCATATTCTTTGAATATTTTGCATGAAAAATAATAGTAAAGAAAATTTTAGAATTAAACAAGATAATTAATTAATAAATGTGTTTAATTCTATTATTTGGACACTTAGGTTAAAAAAATAGAAAAGCATGCAAACGTTTACAATTTTCTAGCATGCTTATTTCTTTTTGTACCCTATGTGCACGTTTTCTTAAAGACCAAAGTCTTTGGGAATTTTGACCCAAAAAAATATTTTTCTTAAATCAAATGGTTAATTTTAATTCGAACAAAAATTATTTCTTGGTTATTTTCTCAAAGGATTTTATCATTGACATAGAAAATATTTAGGATTTAGATATTTTTGTGAATCAAAATAGAAAACCATTTTGATTGAATTTTAACAAGAAAATTTGTTTTTGTCAAATTAAACTTGATATCAAAGTCTCTCGAAAGTTTTATTGGGAATTTTTTGAAATTATTAAGTTTATTAACTTAAATAAAATTAATCCACGGAAAATTTCTCAAAGGGTATAAAACTTGACATAGAAATTTTTATGGGTTTATGTATTTTATTTTTGGGTTAAAAGAAAACTTAATTGAAATTTTCAAAAGAAATTTTTCAAGAAAAATCCTTATTTTAAAATACTAAGTGGGAGCAGGGTTCCAACGGCTCCATGACTTCCACACAATCCTCATTAGAGATTGTGGATCCCCTCGTGTCACACTGGGAGTGAACCCGTATAGGATAGGGATACCACAAGGATCTAGAACTAATGGATGGATGTAATTAATAACTTAGGACACATGCTATGATTGGCCAGCCCACGTTGGAGGTTATAGTGCGAGGAATGTCTATGGGAAATGAGAAGAAACGGTCATCCCATGATGAAGTTATCTTCTAGGTCATTATGTAGAAGGGAAATTAATTTGTGGTGGTTAATATACTTAGCTTAGAAAACTGCTAATCTTTCCAAAAAGCTATGTCAGTTTTTCTAAGAGCCAAACCAATCATATTAAAGATAATGGTGATAAGGTTAACTATTATCAAATTTAATACTAGGATAAAGACACAAATTATTTTATTTTTTCACAAACTGAATTTTCTTTTATTTTTGATATTTCAAAAATGGTTGGTAGAGGTTCTTTCAGTTATTTGGTCGTTATTCTCCATGAGAATAAGTTAACGGGTAGAAATTATATGGACTGAAAAAGGAACTTGGATATAATACTCACTGCTAAAGAGTATAAGTATGTCCTATTTGAAACTTGTCCTGTTATCATGGAGGGTTCTACCGCTGACAAGCGTGAGGCTGAGAAAGTATGGAAGAAGGCCAACGAGATGACTTGATGCTACATGATGGCCTCCACGTCTAATATGCTCTAGTTAAAACACGAGCATATAACCACTGCATATAACATTAACCAATTATTAGCCACGATGTTCGCCGATAAAAGCTGACCCGCAAGACAGGAAGCTCTTAGGACAATCATAAACACTAAGATGGCTAAGGGAGCATCAGTCGAGGAGCATATGCCTAAAATGATTACAACTTTTAAGGAAGTGAAAGTCTTAGGGCTATTATTGATCCCGAGAGCCAAGTGGACATGGTTCTCGAATCTCTGTTGGGCTGTTTTACTCAGTTTAAGTTGAACTACAATATGAACAAGTTAAACATGACTTTAACTGAGTTCATGAAAGAGTTCTAGGTAGCGGAGAAGGTCATGAAGCCACATTCCAAGGCTATGACTGCTAAGCTTTTTTCTTCCAGAATAGGGCCTAAGCCCAAGAAGTTCAAGAAGAAGAAAGGAAACACACAGGCCCAGCCTAACAAGCCTAAAGGCAAATGCTTCAAATGCGGGTAGAAGGGACACTGGAAAAATGAGTGTCCAAAACTTCAGGCCAACAAAAACCCTACAAGTATTGTTCTCTAATTAGAGTCTCTTTCAATGGTTGGATCAACTTCCACTTGGATTGTTGATTCTGGTGCCACAGATCATATATGTAACTTCTTGCAGGGGTTTAGAAAGATAAGAAGGCTCCAGAATGGTGAGCATGGACTACGAGTAGGAAATGGAGCAAGAGTATGGGCCCTTGCAGTAGGAGAGCTAGATCTTGTTTTTTTATTGTAATAAAGTAGTTGTATTAAAGGATATTTTATATGTACTCGGTTTTACCCAGAATTTGATTTCAGGTGCAAGGCTAATAAATCATGAATATTCTATTTCTTTTCATTCTAATATTACCATCAGTAGAAATGGAGAAGTTTTATGTATAGGGCACTTGTATAGAAACTTATTCCTTTTAAATCCTACAAACAATCAAATAAATAACGCTCAATTTGATCCTTTAATTAAAAAGAGAAAGACCAATATCAATGACTCATATATTTGGCATCTAAGGCTGGGTTATATTAACTCAATCAGGATTTAGAGGTTAATCTATGATGGGCCCTTGAGCTTATTAAGACTGGAAAGTTGGTCTCAGTGTGAATCCTGCCTTATGGGAAAAATGACCACGAGGTCGTTCACCCAAAAGGCAGATAAAGCCAAGAAGATATTGGGTCTTGTTCATACTAATGTGTGTGGTCCTTTATCTACTCAAGCTAAAGGGGGCTTTGAGTACTTCATCACTTTCACAGATGATTGTACAAGGTTTGGTTATGTCTACCGATAAGGAACAAGTCTAACTCTTTTGACAAGTTCAAAGAGTTTAAGACTGAAGTGGAGCGTCAGACAGGTAAACTGATCAAAACCTTACAATCAAATCGTAGTGGAGAATACCTCCTCGGTGAGTTTAAAGATTACATGGTACATCATAGAATTGTATCCCAACTCTCTGTGCCAGGTACATCCCAATAAAATGCAGTAGCTAAGAGAAGGAATAGGACATTAATGGAAATGGTCTGAAGCATGATGTGTTATGCTACTCTGCCAGTCTCCTTTTGGGGATATGCCTTGGAAACAGTGATATATATTCCGAACTTGGTGCCTTCCAAGTCAGTACCTAGGACACCCTATGAGATGTGGATTGGGCATAAGCCAAGTCTAAATCATCTCATAACATAAGGCTATCCAGCTTATGTACTGATCAAGGGAGACAAGTTAGAACCAAGATCAGAATTATGCTACTTTGTTGGGTATCTAAAAAGGACAAAAGGAGGTTACTTTTATCATCCCAAGGTGCAGAAAGTACTAGTAAGTAATAATGCTAGATACTTGAAGGATGATCATAGTACTTCGACTTAATGTTTAATAAGGTTAGAACTCAATAAGAAGTTGTCTTTGGAATCAACTTCTTCAGACCCGATTATGGAATAAGAAAAGGCACAACCGCAAGAACCTGTACAAACGGAGCTTCGTCGTAGTGGGAGGATGTCTAGAGTTCTAGAAAGACAGACATGAGAGACTTTCGAGCTAGTTTATGACCTTCAGGAATAAGATCCCACTAGATACGAGAAGACTATTGCTGATGCTGATACAGATCTATGGCATGAAGCAATGAAAATCGAGATTAAGTCTATTTACTTCAATCAGGTTTGGGATCTTATAGCTTCACCTAAATGGATAAAACCCATTGGTTGTAAGTGGCTATTCAAGAGGAAGACAGGAGCGGATAGAAAGGTGAAAACCTTCAAAGCTAGGCTTGTGGCGAAAGAGTATACTCAGAAAAAAGGAATCGATTAAAATGAAACCATTTCCCCGGTTGCCATGCTTAAGTCCATCCATATCATCCTTGCCATTGCATGTCATTACGACAATGAGATATGGCAAATGGATGTCAAGACGGTATTTCTTAAAGGCCATCTTAACGAAGATATCTATATGTCTCAACCAGAAGGTTTTATTGCTAAAGGACCGAAATATATGGTCTGCAAGCTTAAGAAGTACATTTATGGACTTAAGTAGGCATCTAGAACATAGAAAATTTGTTTTGGTGAGACTGTAAAGTCTTATGATTTCATTCAAAACGAGGATGAATCATGCGTGTATAGGAAATTGGAAGGCATAAATGTGATTTTTCTTGTCCTATATATGGATGACATTCTACTCATTGGGAATTATGTAGGGACATTATCTTCTACTAAGGTTTGGTTGTCTAGTTAATTTAGGATGAAGGACTTGGGAGAAGCCAGTTACATTCTCGGAATTAAGCTTCTTAGAAATAGAAAGCAGAGAATGTTAGGATTATCCCAAACGACATACATTGACAATATGCTAGCCAAGTTTAGCATGTACTTATATAAGGGAGCTCTAATCCCTTGCAGACATGAGTTGTCTTTTTGTTCTAAGAACTGTCCTATGTCTCGAGAGAAAAAACACAGAATGAGTAGGATTCCCTATACTTCGGCTGTGGGAAGTCCCATGTACGCCATGCTGTGCAATAGGCCATACATTTACTTTGTTGTAGACATAGTTAGCAGATATTCGTCAAACCCTGGGGAGGTTCATTGGCAAGTTGTAAAGCATATTCTTAAGTACCTCAATGGTACGAAAGATTATATGGTAGTTTATAGGGCTGATGACTTGGTTCCTACTGGATACATAGACTTAGATTTTTAGGCAGATAAGGATAAGAGAAAATCTACAAGTGGATATGTCTTCACCTTATCTAGAGGAGTTATTTCATGGGGGAGTATCAAGCAATTTTTTATTGCTGACTCTACTATTGAAGCTGAGTATGTGGCGGCTTTAGAAGCATCCAAGGAAGCAGTCTAATTCCAGAAGTTCCTTTTAGAATTTTAAGTTATGCCAAACATGGATAAATCGATTGTGGTGTATTGTGATAACTTTGGAACATCTCGCAATCCAAAGAACATAGGAACTACAAGAAGGGGAAACACATCCAGAGGAAGTACCCCCCTGATTCGGGATTTCATTCAGAGACAGAAAATCGTGGTTGAACAGATAGCCTCAGAGAATAACCTTGCAGATCCCTTCACCAAGCCTTTGGCTGAAAAAGTCTTCAAGAGACACTTGGACGCCATAGGCGTGGGCACCTACGGACTTTATTAGTGTTAGAGTGTAAGTGGAGATTGTTGGAATATATACCCTCTAGACTAGCTTATCTGATGTAGTTACCGAACTTATTAATAAAAGAATTTATTCTCAATTTTATTTTGTGAATTTATACTTTATTTGTGCACGATTTTCTGTTAGAAAGGACCCATTGTGTTTAAATAACTGGTCCATTTGAATGGTGGTCTTTCACAATAAGGTATGGATCACCGGTTACTTAACACATAAATGATTGTTCTTAACCGATTGATGAGAATGAGAATCTCATCTTGTATAGGTTATTGTGTTGTGAATTCCAAATGGGGAATGGTTTACCTTTAGCCAATGAGTAGTCCACTCACTTCATAGCTTGAGCATATTTCGAATATGTAGAACATGACCAGTAATAGTGGTTTCTAAAAGTACTATTTAAAATAAACCTAGACTATTACTGCTATAGCGCGGACTAATACTCTATCTCTTGAGTATGAGTTGGTAGTCTGATGAAGCTAGAAGTATATACTTTGATATACTGCAGTTGAGGTTCTTTCATACAACCAATATACTTGTATGTTGGGTATATGTGACTAGTTAGTTAAGATAGACTTGTATAAGATAGCTTCTATGCTATATTGCCCCTTGTGATTGTTCAAATTATCTAATTATCCAGGGTCCTAGGGAACATGACTTGGATGTGTATATTAGGGTAGCTCCCTTAGAAAGTGAAAACATTCCAGGAATTGTGGATCAATGGACTAGAGGTCAAAGGATGATAGATGTCTATTCGAGAGGTGTTAGTACACTCTTCCTCTCTAATCACACGACGATGCGTAGAAGGGTATTTTAGTTATTACACCTGCAGGTCGAAGACTTTACTAACGCAACATTATCCTTGGATCAATATTTCTTTATGGTGATATTAGGAAATATTTAAAATGCAAAATATAACTATTTATATAGCAAGGATATTTTGGTCATTTTAGTTGCCAAGGCGATGTGTCTTTTGATCCTCGGAATGACCCTTAAGTTATGAAAGATTTGGGTTAAGGAATTAGTCTTGATATTTATGGATTTTATTTATTAGTCTAATTTATTATTGGACTAGAATAAAATAAAAGATCTAAGAAAGAGTATTTATGATATCTAGTTTAACTTGTTAATTAATTATTCATGGCCCAGGCCCAGATTGAATAATTAGAAAATTAATCTGGATATAAATTAGATAAAAAGTATAAAATTTTATACTGGTCTATTTGAACTTGTTAAATATTTATTGGGCATTTTAATAAAGCTTAGAAAATAAATAATTGAGATTTATTATTTATGGGTGTTCAAGCCTAAGAATAAATAATTTTATCTAGCCTAATGAATAAGACAAATGGTAAAATAAAATTTAAAAAAATTAAATTAATTAATTATTAATTTAATTAATTAATTAAATTAAATTAAAAAAATAACACGGAATGGAACCCGTGTTGCTTAGCATGCAAGATAACAGAAAGCATGGAAGCTTTCTATTTGCACGCGGATGGATTACTCTCTCGGGGTGTGGAAGTGAAATAGGAAATGAAGCTATGATTGCTTCATTATTTTAGTGGGCAATCATAGAGAAAACCATATTGTTCATATAAGAGACCCAATTCACAAAAACGAGATTCTGTGAAAAATTTCACAGAGAAGAAAAACATATTGCAAACCCGCTTCTTTAAGCCTTCACCGGTTATGCTACGGGTACCATTTCAGAATATCAAAGGCATCGCGTGAATGAGACACAGTAGACGTTTACAAGGACGTGATCCAATAGCCTCAAGTATCCTTGTACAAACATCTACACCAGTGCGAAGAGGGCCATTCAATCGCAGAGGTAAATTTTTTGTTTTCCTAGCATGTTTTCGTTTTGATGATTTTTTCCATTTTAAGCCTTGAAGTTGTATGGAGGCTTTTATTGTTCCTGATAATCTCGATGTGGTAAGACTATAATGGATTGGAAGAGTCTGATAATATAAAAAAATATGGTCTATTAATCTTCTTAGCTGGCCATAAGTTATTGTATAAGATTATATATATTTATTTGTGTGTATATATACCTATCTTTATCTCATACTTGTTTATCTTTGTATATTTATCTATGTATAGTATATACTTGAATTATAAGTCTGTATACGCATTCATTCAATAAGTAATATTTGATTTTCATAAAATATGATAACAGTAGATTTATATACTGTGGAATTATGTATCTAAATAATATTATATGTATAATATTTCAACAAATTAATTAATTTATTGATAGGGACTAAATTTAACACAATTTTTGTAGTTCTTTGAGGCTAATTTAAGATACTTTTGATGTAATAACTAGGCATATTCCTTCGTATTTGATATTTTGCATGTGAAAAGTGTTTTTGACAAATTTGTACATAATTAAGTTGATTTCGAGCAAAAAGTGAAAATTTTCAGCTTGCACCTAGTGCTAGGTCTGGCAACTGCACTCGGCACTAGGTCCAATCTGAAAAATAGAGAAAACAAAGTATAAGTTTAGGAGTAGAACAGAATACACCTAGCAACAAGTGGGTAGAAGGTACCGATGTTGGGAAATATGCCCTCTTAAACTAGGTTTTCTGATGTAAAAATCAAATATTTTAATAAAAGAATTTATTTTCAGAAATTGTTTGTGAATTTACAATTTTATTTATGCACAATTACATTTGAAAAAAACCCATTATGTTTAAGTAAGTGGTCTATGTGAATGGAGGTCTTTCACAGTAAGGTATAGATCATGGGTTACTTAACACATAAACATTTGTACTTAATCGATTGATGAGAATAAGAATCTCATCATGTTTAGGCTATTATGTTGTGAATTCCACTCACTTCATGACATAAGCGTATTTCGAATACGTAGAACATGATCTGTAGTAGTGATTTCTTAAAAGTACTATATGGTAGAAACCTAGATTGCTCCTGCTATAGCGTGGACTAGTACTCTACGACTTGAGTATGAGTTGGTGGTCTGATAAAGCTAGAAGCATGTACTTTGATATGCTATAGTTGAGGTTCTATCGTAGGACCAATATATTTGCATATGGGGTATGTGTGACTAGTTAGTTAAGACAGACTTGTACAAGATAGTTTTTATACTATATCACCCCTTGTGGTTGTCTGAATGATCTAAATATCTAGGGCCCTGGGAAACATGACTTGGATGTTTGCTTTAAGGTAGCTCCCTTGGAAAGCGGAAACAATCCAGGAAGTCGTGGATCATTGGACTAGAGGCCTAAGGATGGTAGATGTCATTTAGAGAGGTGTTAGTACACTTTTTCATCTCTAAATGTACGGCGATGTATAGAGGAGTATTTTAGTCATTACACCTGTAGGTCGAAGACTTTGCTAACGCAGCATTGTCCTTGGGGTCAATATTTCATTATGGTGATATTAGGAAATATTTAAAATGCAAAAATATAGCTATTTATATGGCAAGGGTATTTTGGTCATTTTAGTAGTCAATGAGGTGTGTCATTTGGTCCCCAGTATAGACCATGAGTCCTAATTAAATATGGGCTAAAGAATTGATCTTAAATTAAATGGAATTTATTTGATTTAAGTAGAGCCTATTTAATTGTTGGGCTAGAATAAAATAAAGGTCCATGGAGAGAGAGAGAGAGAATTAATTAAATTAGTTTGGTGTGTTAATTAATTATTCAGGGTTTTGGCCCAATTTGAATAATTAAAGATTACTCTGGGACTAAACTAATGGAGGCATATTTATTAGACTAGTTTATTTGGGCTGGGAAATTAATTATTTGTTGGGCCAATTATTTGGTTCTAATTAGAATAATTAATTAAGCATAAAAGATTAAACTAAGAGTCCAATGGCCCAATTCAGTTTAACCTAGGGTTTTATTTAGATTAAATAGGAGGATTGAAAACAACCTGGTTGTAGAACACACTTTTCGAGACGACTTCTTCTCTGTGAAAAAAGCCAGACATCTCTCTCTCTCTCTCTCTCTCTCTCTCTCTCTCTGTCCAGAAAAGTTCCTTAGTCTGTGAGTTGTTCACCAAACGGATTTAGGCAGGCCTTATACTGGAAGATCGAGAGTTTGGCATTTACCTACATGCAAAGACGGAGTAGGAGGCTTGCAGGAATCACACCCGAGGCTTCCACCAGCACACCTACCCTGGTTGTGCACATTTTGGTCCAGCCAACTCTTAGGACAAGAAAAAGAGGTAAAAAAAAAAAATTAACCTCGGAGTCCCGCCAGAGCACGACCGGCACAGGCTATGACTGCCAGAGCCGGCACCGACTCTGATCGGGAATCCCATGTTCTTTAGTGTTTCTAGTTTTTTTATCTTCGCTTCCGCTGCGTACCTTGTGTTTTCCACTTTCTATGCCTTCAATTGGTATCAGAGAATGAAGGTTTTGTGAAAATATAGGGAGCATGCATCTAGATGAATAAAACTGGACACATATGTGTGTTTAAAATTGTGGTCCTTCACTATTTATGGCATAGATAGATTCTCTGTTAAACCTCGCGAGTGGAGGTATAGGAGATTTGTAATTTACTGTTTTTCTTAGCAAATCGTGTAAGCCCAATATTTATGGGTTTAGGCAATTGTTGATTTTGGTTGATTTCATTATATTTGGTTTGAAATTGGGGAGCCATCGAAGGCAGAAGTTGTGCAGAAAAATAGGAGAAATTTGCAGAAAAAAAAAATTGCAGGAAGAGCCGATCAGACCGCAATTGGCGCCAACTTGGGGTGCTGGAACTGGCGCCGGCTTGGGTCTGGAAGGCCGGTCCGCACGCTGGTTTTTCCTGGGTCCTGGTTCTGTGTGGCGGGTGCAGTGGACCACAGTGCAAATGGGGGTGCATGATCTAGTGTGGCGGGTGCAGTGGACCAAGGAGAAATTTTTTGATTTTTTCCTCGTAATTTTTCTTGCGTTTTCTTTTTGTTTTGGGGTCCATACCAGACGAAGTTAATATTTTGCAATAGTTAATATTCAATGAATATTTTTGCATGAAAAATATTAGTAAGGGATTTTAGAATTAAATACGACCATTAAATATTTAATTAATGTGTTTAATTCTATTATTTGGGTACTTAGGTTTAAAAATAGAATAGTATGAAAATGTCTACTATTTTCTAGCATGCTGTTTATTTTTGTACCTATGTGCACGTTTTCTCAAAGACCAAAATCTTTGGGAATTGTTTGACAAGGAAAACATTTTTTCTACAAATTAAATGGTTATTTTAACTTGAACAAAAATTAATCCTTAGATATTTTCTCAAATAATTTAATCGTTGACATAGAAAAAATATATTGGATTTAGATATTTTTGTAAGGTTAAAATAGAAAGTCATTTTGTTTTAATTTTGGCACAAGAAAAATTATTTTGTCAAATAAACTTGAGACCAAAGTATCTAAAAAGTTTTAATTGGAAAATTTTTGAAATCATTAAGTTTTTAATTTAAATAAAATTAGTCCATGGGAAAAACTCTCAAAGGATATAAACCTTGACATAGAGTTTTTTATGGACTTAGACATTTTATTTTTGAGTTAAGGGAAAACTTGATGCAAATTTTCAAAAGGAAATTTTTCAGAAAACCCTTGTTTTAAAAGATTAAGTGGGAGAGGGGTTCCAACGGCCTCACGACTTCCATCACAATCCTCATTAAAGATCATGGACTCGTGTCACCCTAGGAGTGAACCCGCATAGGATGGAGATACCACAAGGATCTAGATCTAATGGAGGGATGTAATTAATAACCCAGGGCACATACTATGATTGGCCAGCCCCTTGTTGGAGGTCATAGTGCGAGGTATGTCCATAGGAAATGAGAGGAAACGGCCATCCCCTCGATTGAGTTTTCTTCTAGATCATTACCTAGAAGGAAAATTAATTTGTGGCGGTTAACACACTTAGCTTAGGAAACTGTTAATCTTCCCAAGAAGCTATGTCAGCTTTCCTAAGAGCCATTGATTGTTAGCAGTTTTGATAATAAGGATAAAGTGCACATATTTGTTTTGTTTTCACAAACTAAATCTTTTTCTTTTATTTTTTGATTTTTCATGGTAGGAGGTTCTTTTAGTCCATTGGCCGTTATTCTCCAAGAGAATAAGCTAACAAGACCAAACGATGAGGACTAAAAGAGGAACCTGGACATAATACTCACAGCGGAAGAATATAAGTATGTCCTTTACGAAACCTGCCCTATTATCGGGGAGAGTTCCACCGCCGAGGAGCTTGAGGCTGAGAAGGCATGGAAAAAGGCCAACGAGTTAGCTCATTGTTACATGTTGGCCTCCATGTCTAATGTGCTCCAATCCAAACATGAGCACATGACCACTACGTATGACATAACCCAATCATTAGCCATGCTATTCGCTGATAAGAGCAGGCTCGCAAGGCAGGAGGCTCTTCAAACCATCATTAACACTAAGATGACTGAGAGAGCATCAGTCAGAGAGCATATATTCAAGATGATTGTTGCTTTCGAGGATGTAGAAATCATAGGGGTTATCATTAACCCCGAGAGCCAAGTGGACATAGTTTTCGAATCTCTACCAGGTTCCTTTACTCAATTCAAGTTGAACTATAACATGAACAAGTTGAACATGGGTTTAACTGAGTTGATAAAAGAGCTCCAGATGGCGGAGAAGGTCATGAAGCCACAATCTAAGGCTATGATTGCTAAGGCTTCATCTTCTAGAAATGGGCCCAAGCCCAGGAAGTTCAAGAAGAAGGGAAACGCAGTGACCCAACCCAAAGACAAACCCAAGGGTAAGTGCTTCAAATATGTACTAAAGGGACACTGGAAAAAGGAGTGTCCGGATCTTCAAGCCAAGAAAAACCCCACGAGTAATGTTATTTATCTAGAGTCTATATCAATGGTAGGATCAACTTCCACTTGGATTGTTGATTCAGGGGCCACTGATCACATATGTAACTCTTTACAGGAATTTAGAAATATTAGAAGACTCCAGAAGGGCGAACATGGACTACATGTGGGAAATGGAGCACAAGCTTGGGCCCTTGCAGTGGGAGAGCTGGATCTTGTTTTTATTGTAATAGAATAGTAGTTTTGAAATATATTTTATATGTACCTGGATTTCGATAGAATTTGATTTCGGTTGCAAAACTAATAAATCAAAGATATTCTGTATCTTTCCATTATGGTATTTCTATCAGTAGAGATGGAGAAATTTTATATACTAGGCACATATATGGGAATCTATTTTTCTTAAACCCTATTAACAATCAATTAAATAATACTTAATCTGAACCTTTAACAAGGAAGAGAAAGACTAACGTCAATAACTCTTATATTTGGCATCTAAGGTTGGGTCATATCAACTCAACCAGGATTCAGAGGTTGATCCATGTTGGACCCTTGGGCTCATTGCGATTTAAAAATTGGCCTCAGCGTGAGTCCTACTTAATGGGAAAGATGACCAAAAGGTCATTTGCCCATAAGGCGGATAGAGCCAAGGAGGTATTGAGTTTTGTTCACACTTATGTGTGTGGTCCTTTGTCTATACCAGCTAGAGGAGGTTTTGAGTACTTCATCACTTTTACAGATGATTGTACAAGGTTTGGTTACGTTTACCTGATAAGACGCAAGTCTGACTCTTTTAACAATTCCAAAGAGTTTAAGGCTGAAGTGGAGCGTCGGACAGGTAAATTGATCCAGACCTTACGATCGGATCGTGGTGGAGAGTACCTCCTTGGTGAATTCAAAGACTATATGGTACATCATGGGATAGTATCCTAGCTCTCTGCGCCAGGGACACCCCCACAGAATGGAGTAGTTGAGAGAAGGAACAGGACATTCATGGAAATGGTCCGAAGTATGATGTCTCATGCTACTCTTCTAGTGTCTTTTTGGGGATATGCCCTGGAAATAGCGGCATACATTCTGAACTTGGTACCTTCCAAGTCAGTACCTAGGACTCCTTATGAGATGTGGATTGGGCGTAAACCAAGTCTGAATCATCTTAGGATATGTTGTCTAACTTATGTACTGGTCAAGGGAGATAAGTTGGAACCAAGATCAGAATTATGCTATTTTGTTGGATATCCAAAAGGGACAAAGGGTGGTTACTTTTATCATCCTAAGGAGCAGAAAATAGTAGTTAGTACCAATGCTAGATACCTAGAGGATGATCAAAGTACTTCCACGAAAGGTTCAACTAAGCTGTAACTGGAAGAGAAGTTATCTTCGGAAGCAACTTCTTCTGATCCGATTGTGGAACAAGAAGAGGCACAGCCTCAAGAGCCTGTACAAATAAAACCTCATTATAGTGGGAGAGTGTCTAGGGTTCCAGAGAGATGGACTGGAGAAGCTTTCAAGCTAGTCTCCGACCATCAAGAACATGACCCCACTAGATACAAGGAGGCTATTACTAATGCCGATACAAATCTGTGGCATGATGCAATGAAAGTCAAGATTGAGTCTATGTATCTCAATCAGGTTCAGGATCTTGTAGCTTCACTTGAAGGGATAAAACCCATAGGGTGTAAGTGGGTATACAAGAGAAAGAGGGGAGTAGATGGGAAGGTGAAACCTTCAAAACTAGGCTTGTGGGAAAAGGGTATACTCAGAAAGAGAGAATCGACTATGAGGAAACCTTTTCCCCAGTAGCCATGTTTAAGTCCATCCGTATCCTCCTTGCCATTGCGTGTCATTATGACTACGAGATATGGCAAATGGATGTCAAGACGGCATTTTTAAATGGCCATCTTAGTGAAGATATCTATATGTCCCAACCGGAAGGCTTGTTGCTAAAGGCCAAGAATATATGGTTTCCAAGCTTAAGAAGTCTATTTATGGACTTAAGCAGGTATCGAGAGTATGGAACATTCATTTTGATGAAACTATAAAGTCTTATGGATTTATTTAAAATGAGGGTGAACCATGCGTGTACAGAAAACTTGAAGGCATTAATGTGATTTTTCTTGTCTTGTAAATGGATGACATTCTACTCATTAGAAATAATGGAGGGTTATTGTAATCTACAAAGGTTTGGTTGTCTAGTCAATTTAGTATAAAGGACTTGGGAGAAGCCAGCTACATTTTCAGGATTGGACTTCTTAGAAATAGAAAGTAGAGAATGTTAGGATTATCCCAAGCGGTATACATTGATAAGATGTTGGCAAGGTATAGCATGGACTCATGCAAGGGAGCTTTAATTCCTTGAAAACATGGGTTGTCATTTTCTTCAAGAGACTGTCCTAGGTCTCAGGAAGAAAAGGACAGAATGAGAAGGATTCCCTACGCTTCAGCTGTAGGAAGTCTCATGTACGTCGTGCTGTGTACTAGGCCAGGTATTTGCTTTGTTGTAGGCTTGGTTAGTAGTTATCAGTCAAACCCTGGGAAGGTTCATTGGCAAGCTGTAAAGTATATACTAAAGTACATCAAGGGAACTAGAGATTATATGCTGGTTTACAGGGCTGAAGACTTGGTTCCTACAGGATACCCAAACTTAGACTTCCAGGCGGATAAAGATGAGAGAAAATCCACTAGTGGATATATCTTCACCTTGTCTGGAGGAGGTATTTTATGGAGGAGTATCAAGTAATTTTGCATTACTGACTCATCCATGGAAGTTGAGTATGGGGCAGTTTCGGAGGCATCCAAGGAAGCAGTCTGACTCCGAAAGTTCCTTTCAGAACTTGGAGTCGTGCCACACATGGACAAACCAATTGTGATGTATTGCGACAATACTGGAGCAGTATCACAATCAAAAGAATCTAGGAACCACAAGAACAAGAAGCATATCGAGAGGAAGTACCACCTGATTTGGGATTTCATCCAGAGACGGGAAGTCGTGGTGGAACAGATTGCCTCCGAGAACAATCTAGCTGATCCATTCACCAAGCCTTTGGCTGAGAGAGTCTTCAAGAGACACTTAATGCCATAGGGGTAGGCACTTATGGACTTACCTAGTCTTAGAGTGCAAGTGGGAGATTGTTGGGAAATATGCCCTCTTAGACTAGGTTTCTAATGTAAAAATCGAATGTTTTAATAAAAGAATTTATTTTCAGAAATTGTATATGAATTTACAATTTTATTTATGCACAATTACATTTGGAAAAGACCCATTGTGTTTAAATAAGCGGTCCATGTGAATAGAGGTCTTTCACATTAAGGTATGGATCATAGGTTACTTAACACATAAACATTTGTTCTTAATCGATTGATGAGAATAGGAATCTCATCATGTTTAGGTTATTATGTTATGAATTCCAAATAAGGAATGTCTTACCTTTAGCCAGTGAGTAGTCCACTCACTTCATGACATAAGCGTATTTTGAAGTCGTAGAACAGGACCTGTAGTAGTGGTTTCTTAAAAGTACTATATGGCATAAACCTAGACTGCTACTACTATAGCGTGTACTAGTACTCTACGACTTGAGTATGAGTTGGTGGTCTGATGAAGCTAGAAGCATGTACTTTGATATACTATAGTTGAGGTTCTATCGTAGGGCCAATACACTTGCATGTTGGGTATGTGTGACTAGTTAGTTAAGACAGACTTGTACAAGATAGTTTCTATACTAATCGCCCCTTATGGTTGTCTGAATGATTTAAATATCCAGGGCCCTGAGAATCATGACTTGGATGTTTGCTTTAGGATAGCTCTCTTGGAAAGCGGAAACAATCCAGGAAGTCATGGATCATTGGACTAGAGGCCTAAGGATGGTAGATGTCATTTACAGAGGTGTTAGTATACTTCTTCCTCTCTAAATGTATGGCGATGTATAAAAGGCTATTTTAGTCATTATACCTGTAAGTCAGAGACTTTGCTAACGCAGCATTGTCCTTGAGGTCAATATTTTTTTATTGTGATATTAGAAAATATTTAAAATGCAAAATATAGCTATTTATATGGTAAGGGTATTTTGGTCATTTTAGTAGTCAAGGAGGTATGTCTTTTGGTCCCCATATAGACCGTGAGTCCTAATTAAATACGGGCTAAGGAATTGATCTTAAATTAAATAGAATTTATTTTATTTAAGTATCCTATTTAATTATTTGGCTAGAATAAAATAAAGGTCCATAGAGAGAAAGAATTAATTAAATTAGTTTGATGGGTTAATTAATTATTCAGGGCTTTAGCCCAGTTTGAATAATTAAAGATTAACCTGGGACTAAACTAATATAGACTTATTTATTGGACTAGTTTATTTGGGCTAGGAAATTAATTATTTGTTGGGCCAATTATTTGGTTCTAATTAGAATAATTAATTAATCCCAAAAGGTTAAACTAAGAATCTAATGGCCCAGTCCAATTTAACCTAGGGTTTTATTTAGGTTAAACAAGAAGATTGAAAACAACGTGGTTGTAGAACACACACTCTTCAAGACGGCTTCTTCTTTGTGGAAAAAGCCAGACGTCTCTCTCTTTCTCTCTCTCTCTCTCTTCAGAAAAGTTCCTTAATATGTGAGTTGTTCACCAAATGAATTTAGGCAGACTATATACTGGAAGATCGAGAGTTTAGCATTACCTACATGTAAAGACGGAGTAGGAGGCTTGTAGGAATCCAACCAAAGGCTTCCACCTGCACACCTACCCCGGTTGTGCACATTTCGATCTAGCCAACTCTTAGGACAGGAAAAAGAGGTAACAAAAAAATTTTTAACCTCGGAGTCCTGCAAGAATACGACCGGCACCATCTAGGACTGCCAAAACCAACACCGGCTCTGATCAAGAATCCCCTGTTCTTTAGTTTTCCAGTTTTTTTATCTTCGCTTCTGTTGCGTGCCCTGTGTTTTCCGCTTTCTATGCCTTCAATCCGGTGCCAGGTTTGGTCTGGAACACGCGATTTTGTGTATGTATTTGGTATCTTCCAAAGGATATTTTTTTAATCCTACTCGATCAAGACTTCTCAAGTAACTAATTTTGGCATCAAAGAAGCTTATAAAAACAAGAAAAACACAAGAGAAATTAGTGAATCCAAGGATCTAAAACTTCCAATCACTCAAAGAATGAGAGATTCACCATTCAATGAATATTATTCCAGAGGGTTTCCAAAGAGAAGAAGGAAGGCTTGTCTATGAGTTCTTTCTTTTACCTTTGTTTTCTTTTTCTACTTTTTCTAGAATAATGATGTAATTAATGTTTTCATTGTAATTTGACATTATTTTTAGAATTCTTGATTTCTTGAATTAATTTAGTCTTTTTGATCAATTTATTATTTATCTTGGGATTTGATTACTTGTTTTTCTTACGGAGTTGGTTAATTGATTTTTGTTGTTATCTTGCTTGAAAAATGGGTTGATAATGACTTCAGTTAATTTATTTTATATTTTTTTTCTCTTAACTTGCGTGGAAAATGGGTTAATTGTCAAGAACTTAGGTAATCAAAGGTTAGTTGATGATTGCTAGAATGCGGATTCATTGACTAATTTCATGTTTTAAATCGCCTAGAATATAGGAATTTATATGATGATTGATTTTAATGCATCTTTTAAATAAATTGGTTGAAACAGAATATATTCACTAATTTAACTAGAAGATAGTGATTTCATGAATTGCAAACGAAATGGGTCTATATTAAATGCTTTATGAGATCAAGATGATAATTGATTGTGATAATTGATAAGTGATTCATTGTCATATTTTCAAAAGTATTTATCTAAATTGCATACTTTCACATCCTTGAATTGTGTGTGTGTGTGTGTGTGTGTGTGTTTCTTTTTATTATCTTATCACTTTATTTGGTCGGTTAAACAATGAATGAAAAGTTATTAGTATGGACTCATTCCTTTGAGGATTGATACTTTTTAATTCCCTATACTATACTTGCGATGAGTATACTTGCTCGTATGTGTATTTTGAGATTAATGTTTTAATTAAAACTTGACTAAGAGATTGATTTAAATTTAATGATTTTTATGCACCCAAAATTTACGCATCATGTTTTTAGCACCGTTGCCAGGAAATAATATCATGAAAGCTTAGATTTTGTTGACTAAGAGATGGATTTAAATTTAATAATTTTTATGCACTCAAAATTTATGCATCAGGTTTTTGGGGTAGGGAACAATATCATGAAAGCTTGGATTTTGTTGATTTAACTACATTTATGTGTTTATATGTAAATCTGTGAATATGTATATATATTCCTTGTATAAATAGGTGCCATATTTTGTAGTTTGTATAATTATAATTTCCTAGTTTCCTTACATGTTGTAATTTTCCTAACTTAATTGGCAAATGTGTAGTAACTATTTAACTTGTAAATTCTATAACCTCACTATCTTCTATTTTCTGTAGATCTTGCCCTTAGTGTATGACACGACGATCTAAAGCAAACATAGTAGCTCTTGATCCTAAGATCGAGAGAACCCTCACAAAGGTCCAAAAGGTTGTGAGCAAAATGGTAAGAAAAGATATGGAGTTTAACCAACCAAACAATAGTGGTAATGGTGGTAATAATAGGAGGACTATAGATAATTTTGTGAAACTCGCAATCTGAAGTACAGGCTCGAATATTACGAGACCTAAGATAGAGGCTAATAACTTTGAGATAAAGCCCAATATTATTCAAATGATCCAAAACATGGTACAATTTTATGTGCTACCTGAGGAAGATCCTAATGCCCACCTTATGAGCTTTTTAGAAATCTGTGACACATTTAAAATGAATGGTGTTTCTGAGGATGCTGCAAACTAAGGCTTTTTTCCTTTTCTTTAAGAGATAGAGCTAAATCCTGATTAAAATCTTTGCCAGCCAAATCTATTACAACTTGGAATGTTTTAGCTAAAAAAATTTTAGCAAAATATTTTTCCCTAGCTAAAACATCCAAGCTAAGGACTGATATTTTTGCCTTCTAATAGTTAGAATCTGAAAATATTTATGAGTGTTGGGAAAGATTCAAAGAGATGCTTAGAAAGTGTCATCATCATAGGTTCAAGCTTGGTATGAAAATGAAAATCTTTCATAGTGGCTTAAGTTTTGCTACAAGACAATTGGTTGATGTATTTGCAGGAGGGTCCATTAATTCTAAGGCCCCGGATGAGGTGTTTGATTTGATTGAAAATCTTGCAACCAACAACTATGCTTGGGGTAGTTCTTGGTCAAAATCTCATGTTCATGGAATGCACAAGGTGGATGCAATAGTAGCTTTAGAGGCCAAGGTGGAGGCACTGACACAAAATATTGAGCAAATGGTGATGTCTCATTCCCAAAGACAAGTAATAAATGTTAATTGTGATGTTTGTGGGGAAGGACATCCACAACATGAGTACTAAAACATGAGGTCATCACAAGATGCTAGAACAAGTTACGTTTGTGGATAATGGAAGACAAGGTAACAATCTTTATAGTGCTATTTACAACCCTAGTTGGAGGAACCATCCCAATTTTTCATGAAACAATCAAAACCAACCTAAGCAGATTTCTTCTAACTTTGGAAATCAAAGGACCCCACCCCTTTACCTTACAATGCACCACCATCTAAACTATCATTGGAGGGTTTGGTTAATCAATTGGTAAGTGGTACAGAAATACGATTTCAAGGAGTAAATGCAACCACGAGAAATTTGGAGGCGTCCATGCGCAACCACAAGAATCAAATTGGACAGGTGGACAAACCCCTTGGAGATCATCAAGCGAGATCCCTCTAGGCAATACTGAGATCAATCCACGTGATCTTGACCATGGAAAAAAATGATCTTTACTGATTTGGTTTTTTTGTTTGATTTTGGGACATCTATCTAATTTTTGTGTGCTTTCCTTTATTTTCATGTCATTTTAATTTTTAATGAATTTGCTTCATGATTTCGTGGTTTTATTGTTGATTTTTCATTAATTAAATAAAAGAAAAGAACAAAAATGATTTTGGGTCAGACAGAGCTGGCCTGGTGTTGGGCCCAAACTTTAGCCCTAGTATTGGGCCAGCACTACTACAGTAACTGTGCCGAGACAACATGGACTTGGCGCCAGGCCCACTAGGCCCAGTACTTGGACGTTGCGCTAGGTCCCGTCGGCCATAAGGCACCGACGGCTACTTTTGAGCCATTTTTTTCAAACAACCTTCATCTCCGTTGTTTTTTCTCTCAACCTATCGTCGGGGCCAACTTCAAAATACGGCTGGGTCACTTTCTACTCCTCCAAAACACCTTCCAAACACAAAATCATCTCTTTGTTCTTGAATTTTTGGATTAAAACTAAGAAAAATTCAACCTTTTCTCACAAAATCCATTTTTCAATCCTTCCATATGGTGCACAATTTCTTTAATCTTTTTGCATGGGATCATCACCCATACATTGGAGATCATTGTGGTATGATTTTTCTGCACTTTCTACAATTCAATTTTTCATATAATTATTGGGTATTTTTCTATGAATTTTGGTCCAAAAATTCTTGTTTATTTTTCTTGGTTGGATGGATTGAATGAAATTTTTGCTTTCTTTAAAGCTTAGTTGGCATGGGTATATGATTAACAATGATATTGGTATATGATTAACAATGATATTTGATTAATGCAATTCATGTTTCGCATCTTTTTGGAAGCTATTGAGCAAACCTCTCATGTGTGTAATTGAGCGCTTACCAAGATATTTGCTTCATAGATTGAGAGATAATTGTTCATGTTTAACTTAGCATTGTGATTATGAAATTTACATTATGACATGAATGACATTACTAATTTGATCATGGATATTGATATTGTATTTGGGATTAGACAATGGCTATCTTTTTGCAAGTACTAGTGGAGAAGGTTGTGTTGTGTTTTATTGATTATCTTGTGGTTTTTTGTGGTATATTGAGGTAGGGGTTGTATTGAGTAGTGTTGTGATTGTGAGACAATTAAGGGTTGTATTTGATTATGTTGTAAAAAGTGATGTTGAGGGCGTCCTATTTTCTTTTCCTATATACTACCTTTTTCCATTATCACATCTTCACCATGTCTATGAGACCTAAGGGATTGGCACCTAGGGTTAAGAGAGCTAGAGCTTCATCTTCATCTACACCATCTTTTGAGTTTTTACCCACCCAGCCTACCCAATTCTTTGACCCTACTTGTCAAATCTGGTATCAAGGTCACCAACATAACAAATTATAGTAGAAAAGATGTATAAGCCTTCCTTTGATAACTCCTTAGAGCTTTCTACTATATTTAGGCGACTGGGGTTGGAGCCTAGCATTAGACTTGGGGGAGCTTATTGTCCTGTGCAAGTAAGAGAGTTCTATGCCAATATGCAGGATAAAAAGAAAGACAACCTCCAGGTTATTTCTACTATGGTCGAAGGGGTACCCATTGAGTTTGATAGGGCTAGATTAGCCAGGATTTTGGGAGTACTTGATAATGGGCCATGGCTAGCTGTGGACCATAATAACCAAAATATTATTTCTAAGCCTACTTGGGATGTGAGTGCTTTTAGGACTAGTTTGCATATGTGGAGAATGGACAAATAGGCCAATATCGCTACTACTCCAATAATAATCTTAAGGCTCAATTGCGTGCCCTAGTCTACATGCATTTTCTTTTTCAATGTTTACCCAAAGGCTAGTGGTTTCAATGAGTCTAGGGTCATTGATATTTACATTCTTGATAATGATGAGGAGTGTGCATATTTCCCTTGCTTCTATCACTACTAAAAACTTAGGCAAATACGATGGCTAGAAAATCATTGTATTTGAGAAAATATCGTCGTTTTTATTATAAACGACAGTCAAATAATGGGTTCTCGACAGTCGTATATAATGCCATCATTTTTATTTAATGCGATGGTATAAATACGACGGTTAGGGAAAAGCGTCGGAATTATAAACCTGGGCTATAATTCTGCGAACCATCGTATTTGGTGAAAAAATCGTCGTAATTATTCCGTAAATACGACGGTTTTAAACCAACGCAAATACTTGTTAATTGTGACAACCCAAACCGTCGCAATTGATAAGTAATTACAACAGTTGGTAGCCATCATAATTACTACCATCGCAATTAATTACTCAACAATTGCGACCATTAGAAAAAAGGATGGCTCTAACCATCGTATTTGTTTTGTTAAGCCATAATCAAATATGGCCATTTTTTACCGTCCCTTTTGATAAGCAAATACGACGGTTTTGTGACCATCGCATTTGGTAAGCAAATACAACGGTTTTGTGATTAATTTTTTTTTTAAAATAATTACTTGGTATTTAGGCCTATCCACTTGCAATTTCAAACCAAATATAATCTATTCAACTCATTCAACACCAATCACAATAAAACATAACTTAATGCCAAACAAATCAAAATCAATCCCTTGAACATTGAAATCATAAATAATCCTTAAACTCCACAAGAGAAGTAATATTACATATATAGCAAGTAGGAAATGCCAAGAAATCTATTAGAAACAGTAGTACATGTAAAACAAGAAACAAAATTGAGTACGTCAGTCCTCCCAAGTATCATCTTTTCCCCTTCCTCCTTGTCTCTTCCTGGTATCATATTTTCTCCTTCCTCCTTGTCTCTTCCTCTCCTCAGTCCAAATGCATCTTCCCTCCCTTCAGCTGTCATCTGCCTCTTCCTCTTCCTCCCATTCCTCCTTCTTTAAATACATGTAAAACTAGATAATATATACATTCTTCAAAAAAACCACAAAAGAACCAGATATATATTCATGGAGTCTCCTCTTCATCGCACAAAGGATTTTGATGTGTTTTCTTTTCCAAGCCAATCACTTACTCTTGATTTCAGATGAGATACTTTTGAGGACCTTTTTTTTTTTTTTTTTTTTTTTTTTTTGCTTGTCACCCATCTTCTTTATCTGGAAGACTGGTTAATAATGAAACTGAACTCGCTTTTGGTTTGTTTTGATGTGAATCTGTAGAAGTTCTGGACATGCTACTTTGGATTTCCAATTTGATCTGTCCATTCAAGAGACTGTTTTTTATGTTGTTCCTTTAATGGAGGATATGCTTGTGCATGATCCTTTCTACTCCCTAATGAATTTTGAACAAAGCCAAAACATGGTTCAAGGTTATCATACACATGGATTTTGAACAGCATTACCTTTACTGAGATTATTTTTCTTTTTTTAGGAGAAATATGGAGTGGTCTTGGCAACGAATTCGGAGTGAGGAATCATGAAAGAAGTTGGGAAGTTCCTGTGGAGAAGAAGATGATTAGGACGCATAGAGAGGAGAAGGACAGTAGCTCCAAGACATTATCAAGAACAACCATTTCAAAGTATTTTTACATGCCACTCACTCGAGCGGCCAAAGTATTGAATGTTGGCCTAACCCTTCTCAAGAAAAGATGTAGGGAGTTGGAAATTCGTCGATGGCCTCACAAGAAGTTGATGAGTTTGGAGACCCTAATCAAGAATGTTCAAAAGGTGCGAAATGAAGAAGAAGGAGGACATATGGTTGAGAAGAAGTTGAGAGAATCTGTTGAGAGAAGCCATTAAGATATTGGAACATGAGAAGAAGTTGATGGAAGAAATCCCTGATATACAGTTGGAGGATCGAACAAAGATACTAAGACAAGTATGCTTCAAGGCCAACTTTATGAAGAAAAAACTCATGGGGATGATGAAATCTCAACATTAGCCATTAATATATTTCAATATTAGTTTTTACCCAACATTAGCTCAAGTTCAGTGGGTTGGACTTTAGAACATCTCCTTATCTACACAATACACAAATCGGAGATCAGTCTCAACAATGAAATGATTCCAGTGAATAGAAAACCTTCACATCATCTTTAAAAAAGTAAAGTAAAAGTGTAAATTTAGAATATTAAAATATAGACATATATTGACAAAAATTTTCTAAACTATGAAAAAATTAAGTAGAGGACAAATGAAATGGTCCAAAATAGCTAGACATTGAAAAATCAAGCCGACAAGAATTATTTCACCTTTCTGTCATCTTTCAAGTTCCGCATGCACTTCAACTTGTTATAGAAAAAAGGAGTTTTTTTTTTTTTTTTAAATCTTACCCTTCAAATGCTTAAACTTTTACAATTATGCTCTTGCAGTACAAATGCAGAAAATAAAGGCTTATTGGAGTGATCAATTAGCAATTAAAGTGACAAAGCAAAATAGAGCAAACCCAATATTGGTTAATTCACTATTTTTCCTTGTGAAAAAACAAAAAAAGAGTTATATATGGGAGGTGGTTTGGGGGGTGGGGGTGGAGTTGTTAAATTGGATGGTGGAAACAAGACTGTTTAGCATATATGATGTGTGAATTTTCCATGACTTCTAGAGAAGGAGCAAATTAGCAATTCAGCCTTTCATATTTCAAGAAGCCAAAGGGATGATCATGTTTGTGAGAAAGCCAATAAATGAAACTAAACTTAATAAAATAACTCTGCACGGCAATAACCTTGATTGGAAGAAGAGGTATGAAATTGCTCTAGGAACCGCTAAAGGCCTAGCCTATTTGCACAAAGATTGTTTGGAGTGGGTTTTGCACTGTGATGTGAAGCCTGAGAATATACTGCTGGATGATAGTTATCAGCCTAACGAATAGTATTTCAAAGGGCTTGTTTTTTAAATTTTAATTTATTTTTCTAACTTTTTAGACATCAAATTAAAATTCAATTAACTTTTGGACCTTTTCTGTTTTAATTTTTCATAACTACATTCATATTTTCTATTTGACATGTTTTTTTCCACAAAAAAAAGTATAAAAAAGAATTCAATCACAAATTAAAATAATAACACAATTAAATGAATAATTTAAATAAAAATTATTAATGACATTAAAAAAATAAAATTTTAATAATATAAAAATGTTTACGTTGAAAATTTTTAATTAAATTAGAATTTTTTTGTTTAAATTGGGTGTCACCCAAAATAGAGTGATCAATCACTAAATCCCAAAACAAATATATTCAAATTGGCCCAAAAATTATATTCGAGTTACAGATGATTGTTTAATGAATTATGGATCCTCTATAGCCTTGAGTCAAAGTCACATTGCAGATATCATATGATTGAGCAAATCTATTTACACAGTTTTCTAAAAACTATTAATCTGCACAAAGAAAATGTACTTGCATCTTCCAAATAAACCAAAACAAAATATCAAGACTTCCAGAAAAGCATGGTAAAAGAAAGCAAGAAAAGACAATGTATTACCAGTAATGTACTATTCATTTCAATTTCACAAATTAGTGGCATCTTGGAACCAAATCCATCAATATATCTAGACCTTACCAATTTACAACAATCGAATAAATCATGAAATGAATTGAAGCTATACGTATCTTTGGAACCCGCGTGGACAACCAAAAAACATTCGGGCTTCAGAGTCTTGCGAATCTCGGTGGCGAAATTAGCTGGCTTCGGGCTTCATTACTTAACGGCTACATAATTGCCTGACCATTAACCACCAAAGCAAAAACATCTGGGCCCGTCTGCGTTTTGACACAAAAAGCCTTGGAAATGGGGCTCAAGAATCCCTCGAAAATCAGATCTTGAAAAACAAAGGAAAACTATTGAGTGACTGGAGCAGATTTGGATGGCTTAGCCGGAGAAGATTTTGGATGGCTTAACCGGAGCAGATTTTCCAACTGCAATAATTGCCAAAAAAAAGATGATTTATTTGGAACGATGCTGTTGTTGAAATATATGCCCTCTACACTAGTTTTTTTTATGTAATTATTGAATTTATTCTCAAAATTTATTTGTGAATTTACATTTTATTTGTGCACGATTTACGATTAGAAAGTACCCATTGTATTTAAGTAAGTGATCCATGAGAATAATGGTCTTTCACAGTAAGGTATGGATCACGGGTTACTTAACATATAAATATTTATTCTTAACTGATTGGTGAGAATGAGAATCTCATCATCTTTAGATTATTGAATTATGAATTCGAAATGAGGAATGGCTTACCTTTAACTAGTGAATAGTCCACTCACTTCATAGCATGAGCGTATTTCGAATACATAGAATAGGACCTGTAATAGTGGTTTTTAAAAGTACTATTTAGAAGAAAACCAGACTATTACTACTACAACGTGGACTAATATTCTACCGCCTGAGTATGAGTTAGTGGTCTGACGAAACTAGAAGCATGTACTTTGATATGTTGTAGTTAAGGTTCTTTCGTAGAACCGATATACTTGTATGTTGGGTATATATGACTAATTAGTTAAGACAGACTTATACAAGATAGCTTATGCGCTATATCGCCCCTTGTAGCTATTCATATGATCTAAATATCTAGGCCCCTAGAGAATATGACTTGGATGTTTACTTTAGGGTAGCTTCCTTGGAAAGTGGAAACATTCCAGGAGTCATGGATCATTGAACTAGAGGTCTAAAGATGGTAGTTGTCTATTAGAGAAGTTTTAGTACACTCATCCTCTCTAAATGCACAGCGATGCGTGAAAAGGTATTTTAGTCATTACACCTGTACGTCGAAGACTTACTAACGCAACATTGTTCATGGGGTCAATATTTCCTTATGGTGGTATTAGGAAATATTTAAATGCAAAATATAGCTATTTATATAGCAGGGGTATTTTGGTCATTTTAGTAGCCAAAGCGATGTGTCTTTTGGTCCCCAGAATAGCCCTTAAGTCCTAACAGATTTGGGTTAAGGAATTGATTTTGATAATTATATGTTTTATTTTATTTAAGTAGTCTAATTTATTATTGGACTAGAATAAAATAAAAGGCCTAAGAAAGAGTATATATTTTATCTAGTTTAATTGGTTAATTAATTATTTAGGGCCCAAGGTCCAGATTGAATAATTACAAATTTAATCTAGGAATAAACTAGATAAAAGGCCTGATATTTTATATTGGTCTATTTGGGCTTGTTAATTATTTATTGGGTTGTTTTATGAAGTCCAAAAAATAAATATTTGAGACTTATTATTTATGGGTGTTCAAACCCAAGAGTAAATAAATTTATCTGGTCCAATGAATAAGACCAAGGGTAAATAAAATTTAAAAAAAAAATAACACATGATGGATCCCGTATTATTTGACGTGAGAGGATAACAAAAGCATGGGGCTTTTTGTTTCACTCTCTTGATCTCTCTCAGTAATGATTTACATGAAATGAAAGAAAAAGGAATCAAGACCAAAAAGAAGAAAACTAAGTCTGTGAAGCTTTCACTAGCTAAGGAAGAAAGGGAGTCATTCCGGAAGCTCAAAGCTTCACGTGAATGAGATGAAATCGATGTTTACAAGGACGTGAACCAGTAGCTTCAAGCATTCTAGTTCAGACACCTTCTTCGGTACCAATATGGCCATTCAAACACAGAGGTAAATTGCTTCCATGATGCTTTGTAAATATTTTTTTTTTTTTGTTCTGCCAGCATGCTTTCAATTTCATCATTTTTGCCATTTTTAAGCTTCAGCTGTCAGGATTCAAGAATTGCCCAAAAAAATTGGAACATCAAATAGTTTGAGATTTATTTGGAAAAGATGTCTACAATCCCCTGCCCGCATTCAATAGTCATTTATTTAGAAAAGCATGTGCCATCATTTACTCCACTCCAGCACCCTTTTTGGCTGCCATATCTTTTCAAAGTAGAATTAGATATTTTGACTTGAACAAACTATACAAGCATGCTTTCCTTGCCATCCATCCCCACATCCATATTTTATTTTAGTATTTTAAACAAAGTCTAACTTGATTTAATTAAAATATTTTAAAATTCGAAGGAAATCCAAATAATTTGAAAGTTCATAATTTTTTTAAAAAACTAAAAAATACGTGTAAAGAATAATATAAAAATATAAAGATTTATAATTTAATATATTTTTGAGATTTCAAAATTAAATTCTTAAATATTCAAATTAGATTTTATTAAAATTTAAATATAATTATAAGTTTCAAATTCGAATCGAGCTTATACAATTTGATAAAGGCTAACTTATATTGCTATCAAAGGTTAAAATCCATTAATTTTATTACCTATATTGTTCTCTATATTTTTCATTAATTTCCTATATTAATATCTCAACTTCAAAATTTTCACAATAGGATATTTGAACTTTTAAAACTAATTTATATTACCACATTTGTTTGTCAATTTTCAACTAAAACGAGAACAAAAATTAGATAACACTCTCACACACGTATTGAGTTGGTTAGCATTGGATTGATTTTTAATCATTCTCAAACATCACTTACATTTTAAAATTCCACATATTTTAAAAGGGCTATATCACATATTTTAATAATTATTATTTTAATACAATTAAATGTAATAATTAAAAGATAGTATACTCTAACTAGATATGTAGATATATATGTACACACACATATGTATGTTTGTAATTAAAAAATATTTATGTTATATAACATATTAATTTAATACTCACTAACTAAAAAGGATATATTATACTGTATATAAATAATATATATATATATATATATATATATATATCCTAGAATAACTAATAATTAAAATGAAATTCAAGCTCTTTAATACAAATATACGAAAACTTAAGATTTAAACAAAAATTTATTTGAAAAATCAATTATCTAACCATTACACGTATTTATAAAGTTAAAACAAATTTACTGGCCAAATTTGAAGATCATTCATTTTATTTTATCATATTTGTGCAGTAATAGCTATAAAACAGAAATATATCTTAGTATTTATAAATATAAATATATCAAATTAACGATCCACTTGTTAAATTTATTGTTATAATTACCAAAAGTATTGTGACTAAATTTGAAAATAATCAGATAAAATTTAAAATAATTTTGAGGGGTTTTGTTATAATTAGACTAAAAATGACGGTTTTAGTAACCGTCATATTCGGCCATCTATTGCGGCGGTTCATCTAAACCGTCGTATTTGGCCTACTCTGTTGTGATGGTTCATGTAAAACGTCGTATTTGTCCTAATCTATTGCAACGGTTAATGTAAACCGTCATATTTAGCCTGCTCTATTGCGACGGTTCTTGTAAACCGTTGTATTTGTCCTAATTTATTACGACGGTTCATAAAAAACCATTGTATTTGACCTAATCTACTGTGAAAGTTACTCTAAACCATCGTACTTTGTGAACAAATACGACGATTTTACTTCAACCGTCGTATAAACCCTTACTAATACAACGGTTACCAAACTGTCGTTTTAGTTAGCCTATTGCGAAGGTTTTGAGACCATCATATTTGTATCTATCGTAGTTGCCCCGTTTTTTTTGTAGTGTATTATTATTCAGTCCATGCGAGAGGTTGTTTCCTCTCGCATCTCAGCCAAAGCCCTCAAATTTCCTTTGGTCATCATGTGTATTTTATAGGACTTTGGGGTAAGTTTGGATGGCAAGCTTAGTGAGCCCACTACTGACCGGAACTTAGTAACCAAGCATACTTTGGTTCAGTGTGGCTATCGTTATAATGAGAGAGAGAGGCGTTAGAAGAAGCTTTATGAGGTCCAGCATCCAGGGATGATGGAGCTTCCCCCTGATGAGGAGGAGCTGGAGGAGCAGCCTACTCAACCTTGTGTTCGTGCCAATAATTCTCATTCTAGTACTGATTTTGAGACACAAGTGGAGGCCTAACTAGTGAGCCAAATAACCATCTTCCTCCAGTTGCGAGATTCCATTGTTGACCTTCATCGCCATCAAGATGTCTAAGAACAAAGGTTGGCAACTTTGATCCAACAATCCTCTGTGCACTCACGAGTAGAGCCACCGATGATGATGATGATAGGTCTGAGGACTCTTGATTTACTCCTTGCACTTGTATTTTATTTTATTTTCTATTATTTCTTTCTATTTAAATTTTAATGACCTTTCGTAGTTTGTAGTTCTTATCTTTTCCTTTATTTTAATTCTCTTTCTTTTTCTAGATTTACGTTTTTTATTTTTTTATTTCTTTTGAGTTAGGTACCCTTGTGACGTCTCTAATGACTACTCCTTGTGGTGGATTCATACGTGTTGGAACTAATTTGCAATGGAAGCATTTTTCTTATCTCTACTCATCCTCTTTATTTATTTTGGTCCTCTTGGCTTTGCTTTCATTGTTCCATTTTGTCCATTGAGGAAAATGTCCCGTTTATGTGTGGGGGGAGAGTTCAGGTATTGAAGATATTTTTCATATCATTTTTGTGTGAAATTTTTCAAACTTTTTTGTGATTTTCATTGTTTAGCAAGGATGTAATTCTTTTTCTTACTTGGATATGAGTCTTGTCATTCATTTGGTGGATTTTTATGAAAATGGTTTATTGGATAGAATATTTTTAAGACTTGAGAATTTAGGTTAATCTTATTTATGCATTAGTATTTGAATATTATTTGACTTATCTAGTTTCAATGTGGGGAAAGTTGTTGGGTAAGTCTTGTATTATAGGTTTAAACTTTGCTTAACTTTGAGTTGTGATAAGGAATATGAGGAAAAACATCTTCGAATGGAAATATTGTGAAAAAAATTGTAAAAAAATTGATTGTGAGTTGAAGCAAAATGAGTTGCTTGTTGTTGATGAGAAAAAAAAAAAATTTATCAGACTCAGCTTCATTATGGAGGTCAAGATCAAGGAAGAGGAGGCATGACAGTGCAAGGACAAGGACTGATGACAAGATCTAGGACCAAGAAGCTTCAAGATGAGTTTCAATTGCTCATAAAACTATGCTTGAGAAGGGAAGAGGGTTGGAAGGTTGAGGAAGCTAGCCAAAAGCTCATTTTGATGACTATCCAAGAAGGACCCCAACAAGAACTCAAACAGGCAACAAAGACAGATGAAATTTGATCAAAAGTTAGCCTTCTAGCAGACATCCGGTGCCGGCCCAAGAAGCCAAACTGGCGCCGGCTTCATTCTGGCACATGACCGGCCGAAGACAGCGCCTAACCGACACCAGCTTGAAGGCCCTAGCTAGCGCCGGCTCCAGCCTAGGTAGATGACTGCTGCCTCGCGTTTTTTATGTTTTCTGTGGTTTTACTTTATTTTAAATGTTTGTAAAGACCTATTAAAGCCGTAAATTGCATTAGAACCTCAGGGACTACTTAGCTAGGGTTAGGGTAGTATAAATACAACTTTTAGTGATTTGACAAGACAATTCACACACTTTATTCAAATTTGAAGAGAGCGTCTTGTGAGGCCTTAGCCTCCTTGTTCATCTTACTCAAGACCATGCTTAAGGATTTGTCCTCCTTATGAATGAGTCTATAAAATCTTTTGGATAATCCAATGTGGTTTCTTTCAATGGGTCTTACTTGCTTTGCTCTTCTAAGGTTTGTTTGAATTCCATTACTTGGGTGCCTAGTTTCTCTATTCTATTTGTTCTTATTTGCCTTTGTTACTTCAAGGATATTGGGGTGAGATTATAGTAGAACTTTCTACTATTCTTAAGGTCTTTGAAGCCTAGTTCTTCAAGAGTTTGATAAATGATAGATTGTTAGTTTAATTTTCTCCTTTTTGTCTCAAGAAATTCATTGTTTTGGTCCCTTGGGATGAGTTGAACTCAAAATCAACTAAACCACCCACAACACCAAGAAAAAGTCCACTCAAGATCATATAAAAGAGTTTGGTATCAGTACAAGGAAAGCTTTAATTGGAAGCAAGAAAAGGAGCCCTACAAAGTTGAAGAAAAATAAGAGAAATCCCGTAACTCAAAAACATGCTCCAAAAAGGTCGTGAAATCTTTGTTATACCTTGATTTTTCTTTGGGAAAATTGCTTCTTGATGTTAATAATATCCTTGTGAACAAATTTTTCTTGTGTTTGAGGTGAAAATTGTCTTGAATATGGTGAAAATGTTGGTAGTTCTTAAGTGACGGGATTGCAGCCAAAATGTTTAATAAATGTTCCATAAGAATGCTTTTGGCTATAGTTGGGAACTTTAATTCTTAATTTGCATTCATTGGGACTTATTATATTACTTTATTTTAGAATTCCATGCTCATTGAACTCAACTTTACTAGTGCACACTTGTGATTATCTTGTTCTTCATAATTCTAGTTTTAGTTATTCTTGTTTCTTTGTTCTTGCTAACTCTTGTTTGTTTCTTAGTTAGAAGTGTTTCCTTGTGCGTCTAAGTGTTTGTTCTTGTGTTAATTGAGTCCATATTTCTTGAAATTCTTGATTAAAATTTGTTTGCTTGAGGTGCCCAACAAGTGTTTGTTGAAATTCCCCTGAGACCCTCTAATTGGAAAAATCCATTGATTTGTATGATTCACTAGGTTGAACTAAATATTTAGCTATTGGAGAGAATTGAGATTGAACAAAAAGGCTTAAGTATTGAGAAAAAGGCAAGAGGGTGAGCCTATTACTAAAAGAGCCTAAGAGAGAAAACACAAGCGTGGAGTGACCAACCTTTGAAAGCCAACACACAAGGAAGCGAAGTGATGATCTATTTTTCTTTCTAATCTCTTTTGTTTTGTAGGTATAAATAAGTAAATATTTCACCACCATAGCCCATGACCAAGAGATCTCTAGGCCTAACCCAAGTGGACCTAGTAGGCCTCAAGAAGAACAAATTGATGTTAGGGTTTTGCATGATGACTTGCAAGCTATGATAAGGACTATACAAAGTGAGTTTCAAAACATGACAAGAGAAATGATAAATCATCTTAGACAATCTTCTATCATCGCATAAAGGAGAGGCCATGAGCGATTTGAAGTATACAGCCCTAGGATAAGGGATGGTGATACCCATACTCCTCCGTTAAATGCCCAACAAGGGGAAGAGTGGGATGAGCACTTTATCGGGGGATTCCAACAAGCTCCTATGATAGGGGAAAGACATGGTACGAGAGGGAGAATGAGGTAGGGGTTAAGGAAGAAATGGTGGAAACAACCTAAGGGGGTTAGAAAGAGAGTTTGAAGGAGTTGATGAATGGTATGAGGGGGAACAAGTTGAAGCCTTTGGGGAACACAATAGAGGATAGGGCAATAAAGTAGGTAGGAGAGAAGGAAATGATGAGGAGAGGGAGTTGAACCACAATAAATTGAATGTGCCCACATTCTATGGCAAGAGTGACCTCAAAGCATATTTCGAGTGGGAGAGCAAGATGGAGATCTTTCTAGAAAGTCATACCTATAGTGAGAGGTCAAATGTGAGGTTGGCTATCGTGGGATTTTTAGAGTATGCTTTGGTTTGGTGGGAGTGCACAAAGGAGACGAATGGGAGTGGAAACCGTGGCTAGTTGGAATTTGTTGAAAGATATGATGAGGCTAGGTTTATACCACACCATTACTATAATGATATTTACCAAAGGCTTCAATCACTCGAGCAAGAGAACAACAGTGTGGAAGATTACCATAAAGAGATGGAAGTAATGTTGATGAGAGCTCAAATCAATGAGGATCCTAGGGCAACAAGGGTAAGGTTCTTTGGAGGATTAAATAGGGAAGTTGCCAATTTCGTAAAGTTGCATCCTTACGAACGATTGGAAGATATGGTACATGCCGCTATGAAGATTGAGAGGTAATTAAAGAGGAGGGCATTTATTAGACCACCACTTCCAAACTCCAACACTACTAGCAAGATGCCAATTAAGAATGATGAAGCCTTTAAGCCATTTCAAAGGGACTTCAACAAACCAAGGGAGCGTTGGAAACCTAGAGAGGATTGGAAGCCTAGGGAGGATTGGAAATCTAGGGAAGGTTGGAACAAGAACAAGGGAAAAGCCATGGAGAGGCCACAAAGGAATAGGGATATCAAGTGTTTTAAGTGCCTTGGATATATACATACTTCCCATGAGTGTCCAAGCAAGAGAACGATGTATACTAATCCCTATGGTAAGGTTTCTACTGACGAAGAAGAAGAGGGAGAAAGTTACCAAGGAGACCAAGAGGGAAATGGGAATGAGGAAAGTGATGAAGGGGAAGTTGATGGTTAAGAATACTCTTTAGTGGGAGTCATAAGAAGGTTATTGAATTCACAAGCTATTGAAGGCCAAGATCACCAACAAAGAGAGAACATTTTCTACACTAGGTGTATAATCAACAGGACCCCTTGTAGTGTTATTGTGCATAGTGGGAGTTGTACTAACGTGATTAGTGCAAACTTAGTTGAAGAAATGGACATAAGATGGATTAAACACCCCAAGCCCTACAAATTGCAATGGTTGAACAATAGCGGGGAATTAAGAGTAAACAAACAAGTTTTGGTGTCTTTTGAGATGGGAAAGTGTAAGGATGATGTGCTATGTGATGTGGTACCCATGCAAGCGAGTCACTTGCTCCTAGGGAAGCCTTGGTAATACGATAGGCATGTAAAGCATGATGGAAGGAAAAATACTTATTCCCTACTCAAGAAGAGAACTAAGTTTACCCTCACTCCCATGGCCCCTAGTGAGGTGGACAAAGATCAAAGAATCATGAAGGAGAAAGAGAAGAAGAAGGGAGCGCAAGATGTCAAACAAAAACAAGAAATTAAGAGGAAAGAACAAGAGAGGAAAGAAAAAGAGTTGAGAGAGAGGATGGACAAACAAGTACCTTTGATGATCAAGGATAGGAGTAAGCAAGGATAAGAGAATGGAGGTAAAAAAAGAGTGAATTACTTTGCAAAAGAAAGTGAGGTCACAGAGGCTATAGAAGCTAAGGAACCGATTATTCTTCTTTTATATAAAGGTTCTTATATTTCTACTAATGATTCTACATTGTCTTTGCCTACTAAAATTGCAGCTATTCTTCAAGAATTTGAAGACGTTTTCCCAAAGGAGGTGCCCAGAGGACTACCACCTACGTTTTTAAATCGACTTTGTGCCCGGAGCCGTCATCCCCAACCGACCGGCATATAGAAGCAACCCAGAGGAGTCCAAGGAATTGCAAAAGTAAGCAAAGGCATTACTTGAGAAGGGACATGTGAGAGAGAGCCTAAGTCCATGTGCAGTTCCGGTTCTCTTGATGCCCAAAAGGATGTGATAGGGGCTAAATTAGTCACACTTTTCCTAGTTATTTGAGGTTTTTTGTGATACATTTTATTTAATAACTAGTCATATTCCTTCATATTTGAGATTTTACCCTTGGAAAGGTATTTTATTCATTATTTCAGATTTTTGGGGTAAAACAAAGCAAAAACGTCGTAAAATAGAGGAGAGGCAGTGCTGGCTAGGGCATTAGAACCGGCGCCGGTCATGCACTGTTTACACGAACTTCGAAGCAACAAAAAATTGTTAAAATAAAGTGAAACAGAGTGGAACCAGCGTTGGCTCTGAGAGCCAAGGCGGCACCGACTGCACTCTGGACAACATGGTGCTGAGATCAAGAAGAAATCGATAAACAATTGGAGAAATAGAACACAACCAGTGCCGGCTCCAGAAGCCTAGGTAGTGCCAGCTATGCCTTGAAGTTAAGGCGGTGCTTTGATTTTTCTACGCGATTTTTGATAATCTACAGAATTTTAGTACTTTCCTACTTCTACTCAGCCAAGAACCTTACACCAACAAGTTTAGGCACTTCCTAAGCCTATAAATAGATGGAAAACACAAGAGAAAAAGAAGAGAATTCATTGATCATCATAGAAAATCAGTCAATCAAATGACGAATTCTTAAATTCAAGGAGAGTTGTGCAAGAAGGTCTTCAAAGGAAGAGAAAGGGGCTTGTCTATGAGTGCTTTTTTTTACTTTGTTTTCTTTTTCTTGAACAATGATATGTTAATTTTTTTATTGTAATTCAACATTATTTCAGATATTCATGATTTTTAGAGTTGGTTGATCTTTTGATTAATTGGTTATTATTCTTGGTATTCAATTACTTGTGCTTATTACGAGATTAGTTGGTTGGTTCTCTCTATTAACTTACTAAACCAAGGGGGTTGATGGTAGTTTCAATTTATTAATTTCATATTCTGTTGGCTATTAACTTACTGGACCAAGGGGGTTGATTACTTAGAATTGGTAATTGAAGGTTAATTAATGTCTTCCGAGACCAATGGTTCATTAATTGATTTCATATTTTAAATTTGCCGAGACCAAGAAAATTTAATTAAGGATTGTATTTAATGTATCTTTTGGATGAATTAGTTGAGACGAGACCAAGTGATTCTAATTTATTTAGAAGATAGTGATTTCATGGATTGACCATCGAAGTAAATCTACTTTAATCCTTCATGATGCCAAGAGAATAATTGGTTATGATAATGGTTGGGTTCTTTAAAATCATGTTTGTCTAAACAATGGCTTGAGTTACATAATTCTCCATCCTTGACATGTATATATTTTATTTTATTTTTATTTTTATTTCTTTTTCACTTTAGGGAGTCGGTTAAACAATGAAAGAAAAGTAATTAATGTATACTTGTTCCTTGAGGATCGACACTCGTTTGAACCCTATGCTATATTAATGATGAGTACGATTGCTCATATGTGTAATTTGGAGTTAACATTTTAATGTAAACTTGATTGGGAATGTGTTGAGTTTTTTTATGGTTTTTATACCCAAATAAATACGCATCAGGATGGGACATGGCATATGCGCGTGGATTGTTGCGCTATCAACAACATCACAGTAAAGTACCGCTATCCCATTCCTTGGCTAGATGACTTGCTTGATGAGCTATTTGGTGTATGCATTTTCTCTAAAATTGATTTGAAATCCAGTTACCACCAAATTAGAATAAGAGAATGGGATAAATGGAAAATGGCTTTTAAAATCAAACAAGGGTTGTATGAGTGGCATGTCATGCCATATGGGTTGTCTAATGATCTTAGTACTTTCATGCGATTAATGCACCATGTTTTGAGGGAATTCATTGAAAATTTTGTTGTTGTGTACTTTGATGATATATTAATCTATAGCAAATCATATGTAGATCATTTGAATTATGTTCAAAGTGTGCTTGTTGCCCTCCGAAGGGAGAGATTGTATGCTAACCTTGAGAAGTGTTCTTTTTGTTTGGAAATGATTACATTCCTTGTGTATGTTGTGAGTGACAAAGGGATTGAGATTGATGAGGAAAAAGTAAAAGCCATCCAAGATTGACCCACCACTACCACCATTACCCAAGTTCGTAGTTTCTATAGGCTAGCTAGCTTCTATAGGAGGTTCATCCAAAATTTTAGCACCATAGCAGCCCCTCTAGCCGAAATGGTAAAGAAAAATGTGGTATTTAGGTGGGAGGAAGCCCAACAACAAGCCTTTCAAACCCTTAAAGACAATTTGAGCTAAACTTCAATTCTTATTCTTCCTAACTTTAAGAAGGCATTTGAGATAGAGTGTGATGCAAGTGAGGTGGGAATAGGTGCGATCTTGACCCAAGATAGAAAACCCATTGCATACTTTAATGAGAAATTGTCCGGGGTGGCCCTCAATTACTCTACCTATGACAAAGAGCTTTTTGTCTTAGTGAGGACCCTATAATATTAGAAACACTACATTTTACCAAGAGACTTTGTCATTCATACCGATCATGAGACCCTTAAACACCACAAAAGTCAAAAAAAATTGAACAAGAGGCATGCAAGGTGGATGGAGTTTATTAGGACATTTCCTTATGTCATTCAATACAAGAAGTGTAAGGAAAACGTGGTAGCGGATACACTATCTCGAAAGTATGCACTACTAAACTTTTTGGATGCTAAACATCTTGGTTTTGAACTTGTGAAGGAATTATATGTTGATGATGAGGAGTTTGGGGATATTTTCCATGCTTGAGAGATATGTGCATTTGCTAAATATTATAGGCATGATAGTTTTTTGTTTAGGGAGGCAAGGCTCTGTGTGCCAAAGGGTTTTATTAGGGGGTTGCTAGTTAAGGAGGCCTATAGTGGAGACTAATGGGGCATTTTGATATTCAATAGACTTCATCTTAGGATGGCCTAGGTCTAAGAGGGGTAAGGGCTGCATATTTGTGATTGTTGATCGATTTTCCAAAATGACTCATTTTGTGGCTTGTTCCAAGACTAATTATGCGTCCTGTATTACAGATTTATTATTTGAGGAAGTGGTGAGAATGCACGGGATCCCAGGGACTATTATCTTGAATAAGGATACTAAATTCCTTAGCCACTTTTGGAGAGTATTATGGAACAAACTTGGTACTAATCTCCTGTTTTCCACAGCTTGTCATCCTCAAACAGACGGACAGACGGAGGTGGTCAACTGAATACTCACCCAACTCTTGCAGACCATAATCAAGAAGAACATAGAATATTGGGAGGAATACTTGCTACATATTGAGTTTGCTTACAATAGGGCTATTCACTCTACCACTTCTTATTCCCCTTTTGAAATTATGTATAGTTTTAATCCTCTAACTCCTTTAGATTTGGTTCCCTTGCCTATAGGTGAACATATGAACCTTGATGGAGCTAAGAAGGTGAAAATGGTGAAGGCACTCCATGAGAAGGTGAAAGCAAACATCACAAAATGAAATGAAGAGATCGCCCATAAGCATAATTAAGGAAGAAAAAATGTGTCATTTGAGCTGGGTGATTGGGTATGGGTGCACCTTCGCAATGAGAGATTTTCCATGCAATAACGGAGCAAACTAGATCTAAAGGGGGATGGTCCATTTCAAGTTCTCGCCAATGTTGGAGAAAATGCTTATAAGATAGATTTACCCAGTGAGTATCATGTTAGCACCACTTTTAATGTTAGTGGCCTCTCTCCCTTTGATGTAGATGATGGCAATAATTCGAAGATGAATCCTTTCCAAGGAGGGGGAGATGATGAGACTCAGCTTTATCATGGAGGTCAAGATCAAGGAGGGGGAGGCGTGACCGTGCAAGGACAAGGACCGATAACAAGATCCAGGACCAAAAAGCTTCAAGATGAGTTTCAATTGCTCATAAAACTATGCTTAAGGAGAGAAGAGGGTTGGAAGGTTGAGGAAACTAGCTAAGAGCTCATTTTGATGACTATCCAAGAAGGACCCCAACAAGAACTCAAGCCGGCAACAAAGACGGACGAAATTTGACCAAAAGTTGGCCTTCCAGCGGACATCTAGTGCCAGCCCAAGCAGCCGAACCGGCACCAGCTTCATTTTGGCACATGACCGGCCGATGAACTCATAACCAACTAAACCACCCACAACACCAAGAAAAAACCCACTCAAGATCATATCATTTTTGCTTGTTTATAAGATCCAATATAGATAGTGAAGAGAAATTCACTTTCTTGAGGCTATTAATTCCCGAAAGTAAAAGAGAGGAAAAATATTGGAAAAAATGATGAGTGATAACTAAAAGGGGGCCAATGCAATGCGTGAAGAGAAATCCATGCACTTGAGACTATCAATTCCCCAAGTCATCGAAAAAATTGAAAGGAAAAAAATTGGAGTGTTTTCCTTACATCATGACTTGAGTTGTGCAACTTTTAAATTTAGAATATTTGACTTGGTAGATAGTTTGACTTGTGTGATTCATGTTATCTATATTTTTGCATGAAGGGTGAAATAATTTTCTTAAACTAAAGTATAAACCTGCTTAAATTAACTTCAAGAGTTTTGTGATGTCTTATCAAATGCTTCAAAGTGTAATTGTTTTCAAAGGGTTGGATGAATGGCAAGAGTTTTATCTAAAGTTTGAAGGGAAGTTATAATCCTTGTTATGTTTCAAATTTTCAGAAGAGTAAAAGCTTGTGTTTTCTTGATAATTATCTTGACTTAAGTGTTTTTGCTTAAAGACAAGCAAAAATTCAAGTGTAGGGGAATTGATATGGGCTAAATTCATTACTATTTTCCTAGTTATTTGAGGCTAATTTGAGATAATTTTGATGTAATAATTTGGCATATTCCTTCCTATTTGATATTTTGTTTGTGAAAAGTGTTTTTGACGAATTTGTGCAAAATTGAGTAGATTTCGAGCAAAAAGTAGAATTTTCCAACTTGCACCTAGTGCTAGGTCTAGCAACTACACCAAGTGCCAGGTTCAATCTGGAAAACAGAGAAAACAGAGCATAAGTTCAAGAGCAGAACAAAATACACCTAGCGCCAGGTGGGTCGAAGGTACCCGACACCAGGTCAGGTCTGGAACACGCGATTTTTGCACGAATTTGGTATCTTCCAAAGGATTTTGGTATTTTCTGAATCCTACTTGGCCAAGACTTCTCAAGCAATGAAGTTTAGCATCCAAGAAGCTTATAAAAACAAGAAAAACACAAGAGAAAGTAGTCAATCCAAGGATCTAAAACTTCCAATCACTCAAAGAATGAAAGATTCACCATTCCAAGACCATTATTCAAGAAGGTTTCCAAAGAAAAGAAGGATGGCGTGTCTATGTGTTCTTTCTTTTACCTTTGTTTTCTTTTTCTAGAATAGTGGTGTAATTAATGTTTTCATTGTAATTTGACATTTTTTTTTAGATTTATGATTTCTTGAATTAATTTTAGTCTTTTTGATCAATTCATTATTTATCTTGGGATTTGATTACTTGTTTTTCTTACGAAGTTGGTTGATTGATTTTTGTTGTTAACTTGTTTGCAAAATGGGCTGATAATGACTTCAATTAATTAATTTCATATTTATTATCTCTTAAATTTCTTGAAAAATGGGTTAATTATCGAGAACTTAGATAATCAAATGAAAGTTGACTATTGCTAGAATATGGATTCATTGACTAATTTCATATTTTAAATCACCTACAATATAGGGGTTTATATTAGGATTGATTTTCTTTTAGATAAATTGGTTGAAACAGAATATGTTCACTAATTTAACTAGAAGATAGTGATTCCAAGGATTACAAACGAAGTGGGTCTATGTTAAATCTTTCATGAGACTAAGATGATAATAGATTGTGAAAATTGCTAAGTGATTCATTGTCATGTTTTCAAAAGTATTTGTCTAAATTGCATATTTTCACACCCTTGAGTTGTGTGTGTGTGTGTGTGTGTATATATATATATATACATACATACATACATACATACATACATACATACATACATACATATATACATATATATTCTTTTTATTGCCTTATCACTTTATTTGGTTGGTTAAATATTGAATAAAAAGTGATTAGTGTGTACTTATTCCTTTGAGGATTGAAACTCGTTAATTCCCTATACTACGCTTGAGATTAGTATACTTGCTCGTATGTGTGTTTTGGGATTAATATTTTTAATTAAAACTTAACTAAGGGATGTATTTAAATTTAATAATTTTTATGCACCCAAAATTTACGCATCATTTATCCAATAATTGTAGAATGACTATAGTATCTTTTATCATATGTATGTTATAGATGCACATATATATATATATATATATATATATATGAATTTATTTTTTGTTTGAAATTTTATATTATATTGTGTATATAATTATTATAACTATATATAACATATTTTATATATATATATATATATATAATAGGATAATTATAATTATATATAAAATGGGCATAAATCTAATAAATATCCAAAAGCATGCATTATTAAATAGATTTAAATACATTTATTTTAATATATTTTAGTTGGATATCCATCAAATCTAACAATTGTCTATTTTAAGTGTCAAATTTAGTCAACATTTATTTTAAAGTTTTAAATAATTACATATTAACTCCAATATTTTGTATAAATTATATTTTGACCTAAAAAAATTTGAATTTTTTGTCAATATGCCCTTAAAATATTTGCGAACTAGTTTCTAAATATTTGAATATTCACAATATGCCCTCAAAAATTTGCAAATTGATCTCTAAATTTTATATAATTACAAAACCACCTCAAAATATAAATAATCAAAAGTATGTATAGATAAATGGATGTCCATGCATAGCTACAATTTTTTTTATCCGTAAAATGGATAATAAATAGATTAAATATTATTTAAATTTATTAAAATGTGTAAAGATGTCCAAATTCCAGATGTGTGTGTGTGTGTGTGTGTGTGTGTGTGTGTGTGTGCGTTTTACTTTGGCCATTAGTTTTTCAATGAAGTTAGATGAAAATAATTATTCGAGAAGAAAATAACATTTTGAAGGACTAATAATACTAAGTCTATTATTAAAAGTTTAAATTTTCGAAATTAAAATAGGTATTAGCTACGTAATACCAATTTTGTTGATAAAGATATAGTTAATAGTGAGGAAATTTAATATTTCTAGCGAGGAAATAGATTATCCTAGTTGATGGTGCATCTACCAATGAGGAAATTCATGATTTTTTTTTTTTGGTCGCTACTGCTCATGAATCAATTAGGAAATAAAAATTTTGTTACTAAAGGTTGTATATCAGTAGCAACAAAATTTTTGTCAATAAAAGAAACTTTTTGTGACAAAAAATGCTTTCTAACTAAAATTTTATCGTAGATGTATCATTTTCTTATAGTGGAATACTTCATGCTTTGGTCTTGTTTTCTATATTCATCCTTTAATATCTGGCAACAGCCAACAAAACCATTATACACTAAGTTAATTAGGGTTCATTATGAATGACCGGCAATCAACAAATTGGATTTCGCACTAGAGGAACGACAATTATTGTTGGTGCTGCCAATGCTCCAATCCTCATGAATACTGTTACAGCTTTAGGAATCACTAGGAATAAAATACAGAGAATTAGAGCATCTATTTCTAGATCTACTGAACATGGATCTACCAGTTCCAAATAAGCAAAGTCTAACAATGCTTGGTAACAACTGCAAAACATGTGAGGTGGTCTTTAAACATATTCAAAAAGAGAACAACCTAATGTTATGTAGGATTATTAATTCTACTTTCTAGAATTTGCAATACAAAAAAAAAAAAGTAGCTTTTGGCAACGCTTTTATTTGCAACATAGCAAAATCTGTGCTGAAACCTTAGTTTTTACCACAGTTTTGAATTCCATGGCATATAAACCTTTTTCGTAATACTTTATTTTGTCACGGCTACATTCCTGTAGGTAAAATTTCTTTTTTACCACAAATTTAAAAATTGTGTGGGTAAAGATAATTTTTTGCTACAGAGATTTGAAATTGTGGATAAAGAAATTTTATTACCCATAATTTTACTAAGCTGTGGAAAAAGCATATTTTTTTTATTTTATCAAATATTAAAAAATGCCAACATAAAATGGAAGCTTTCATTAGATACCATGGTTGAAGTAATTATTTATATTCAAGTGGTTGTGTGTTCAAATCTTGATATTACTATTTTATTAATTTTTATGTAGTTTTTTGGACCAACTATCTATGTACAGTCTTTGCTTTTAAAAAAATTAACAACAAAGGAGGAATAAAGATTGAGATTGACTTCTTATGATTGGAGTTGCTTTTATATAGTTTTTTGGACCAACTACCTATGTAAACTCTTTAATTTAAAAAAAAATACAAGAGAGAAGGAATAGGACTTAATTGATATGGGTCGAACCTGAGACTTTCATCTCAGGTAACAACTCTCTTATTAGGCCGTATGTATATTAATTCTTTGGTTTAGTGGTTCAAATGTCTTGATTAATTCATTTGGTTTAGGTAATGTATATTAATTTGTTTGGTTCAAATGTCTTAATTCATTCTCAACTTTATTGCTGAAGGTATTTTTCCTTTCTTATGATTCTTAATTATTTTTATTTCATTTTTAATTATAAATCTTCATTCTTTTTTCTATTTTGATTTTTTTAAACTAAATAACGCTTAATCTTATTTAAGATAAGAGTAAACACAAAAAGGAAATATATAAAGCATTCCCTTAAAGGGTGGAGTAATTTTTTTTTTTTTTTAGTTACTATCACAATTGTATTCTAAATACCACGATAATCATCGGGAGTATTTTGTTGCATTGAATAAAATTTACATCCTACAAACAATTAAAGAGAAATAAAATTAGGAAAAAGAAATACGTAAATTTTACTAGACTCCTTGTGATTTTTGCCTAGAAAGCAGAATATAATGTTTTAAACTTTTTAAATTGTAATTTTTTTTTTTGTTTACATGAATAAAATTGATATTATTTTATATTTTATTTTAGTCTTGTGGATAATAACAAATAAATATTATTTTTCATAAAGCACAATTATTTTTTATATTATGATTTTAGATGTTCAAAAACACAATTCATATTTAGAATTGATAGTATTTAAGAGATCTAATTAAACTTTACAACTATCAATTTGAATGTTTAAAAAAGAGAAAATTAATTAGATATGCTACTGTTAAGAAATTAAGGATATGAAATTAATTAGATATCTTTGAAAAAATCACAAAATTTTCAAAATTTCTTAAGTAATATAAAATTTTATTTTATAATAAAAATCGGTTAAAAATCACATCTGAAATTGTTTTGACTTTATTTTCCTTACTGCTTCTATGTAACCTTGTTGCCAGCCTCCTTGTCGCCAACCGCTCAACCCTTGCCGCCAATCTCTCAAAAATCTTCTTTGTCTCTAACCAAATCAGGGGTCAACCTTCTGCTTGGATGGTTTGAAGAGTTCCTTTACTCTTCCTTACCGAAGGTAATTTCTTCCGTCTTTCACCAATTTATTTGCATTTTCGGAAAAGGTGAACAAATGTGTGGTTTCAGTCTCAAGCTTAACTTAAGATTTTCTGGGTACCCATTTCTTCTTGTTGTCTACGTGTTGATAAAATGCTTAAAATTGCCACTAGAATCAACAATGTAGGTCTTGATTACAAGCTGAAAATGCACCTATTAGGTAGAGATTTGCCTTTATTCTTGTTGTTTGGGTCTTGATGAATGTCTAGTTCATGGACTTGACTTGAGGGACCTTTTTTATCATCTAGTTTCTATTAAGACATTCTATTATATATGTTGTTTGAAATAGTCCCTTTAGTGAGTTCAGTGTTCTATAGGTGAACTGCCACAAACTACGATTTTGTGAACTAACTGATCTTGTGTGAAGGAATCTAGGTTCCATGTTGTTTGTCTATCTAGATCTTCAAAGATGGTTTTTTTTTTCTGCAGTTTAGAAATGTTTCAATACCTTGTGCATTAATGTGATTGCTAAGGTCTTCTTTTTCTGTTATTATGCTTTGTAAATTTATGTTTCAACTTCGTTTGAAAGCATGTATTTTGAATTATACGCCATTGTTTTCTTTTCTCATTGTAGCGCCACACACAGTCATTTTGTAAATTTTTTTTAAAAATGTCCTTCGAGAAATACATTGTCTTTATCAGTTGGTTCTTCAATTTTTTGATGAAATTATTGAAAATTGAAAATTTTCAAAGCAAAAAATGAGGGATGACTGCATGCGCCAATTGGTACCTTTTTCTTTTGGATTCAATGGTTTCATCTCGTTGGAGTCCTTTTGCATTGTTAATTTGGGAATTTTAATACTATTCAAATGTTGACAGTTGTGCTCTACTTGATAGTTAGTCAAGTTGCATTCCTCCAGTCTATGTTGTTCTTGGAAAGTTAATGAGCCAATACTTAATTGGTGCATTTTATTTTGAGTAATTAGGAAATGGGCAAATATATGTAAAAGATGTTAAGAGATGAAGTTCATTTTGTTGGGAATACGCCCTCTTAAACTAGTTTTCTGGTGAAAATATCAAATATTTTTTAATAAAAGAATTTATTTGTCAGACATCGTTTGTGAAATAATTTTCTTTATTTGTGTACATTTTCGTTTGAAACAAACCCATTGTGTTTAAATAAGTGATCCATGTGAATGGAGGTCTTTCACAATAATGTATGAATCATGGGTTATTTAAACACATAAACATTTGTTCTTAACCGATTGATGAGAATGAGAATCTCATCATGTTTAGGTTATTATGTTATGGATTCCAAATGGGGAATGGCTTACCTTTAGCCAGTGGGTAGTCCACTCACTTCATGACATAAGTGTATTTCGAATACGTAGAGCAGGAACTGTAGTAGTGGTTTCTAAAAGTACTATATTGTTAAAACCTAGACTACTACCACTACAGCGTGGACTAGTACTCTATGATTTGAGTATGAGTTGGTGGTCTGGCGAAGCTGGGAGCATATACTTTGATATGCTATAGTTGAGGTTCTATAGTAGGGCCAATATACTTGCATGTTGGGTATGTGTGACTAGTTATTTAAGACAGACTTGTACACGATAGTTTCTACACTATATCGCCCCTTGTTGTTGTCTAAATGATCTAAATATCCAGGCCTGGGAAACATGACTTGGATGTTTACTTTAGGGTAGCTCCCTTGGAAAGCAGAAACACTCCAGGAAGTCGTGGATCATTGGACTAGAAGCCTAAGTATGGTAGATGTCTTTTTGAGGGATGTTAGTACACTTTTTCCTCTCTAAATATACGGCGATATGTAGAGGGGTATTTTAGTCATTTCACCTGTAGGTCGAAGACTTTTCTAATGCAGCATTGTCTTTGGGGTCAATATTTCCTTATGGTGATATTAGAAAATATTTAAAATTCAAAATACATCTATTTATATAGTAGGGATATTTTGGTCATTTTAGTAGCCAAGGCGATGTGTCTTTTAGTCCTCGGAATAGTCCGTAAGTCCTAATTAATTTTTGGGTTGAGAAAATGATCTCAGTTGAGAGAGTTTTATTTTATTCAGGAAATCTAATTTATTATTGGACTGGAATAAAATAAATGGAGAAGAAATTTATTATCTGGTTTAATGGGTTAATTAATTTTTCAGGGCCTATGTCTAGTTTGAATAAATAGAAAATTAATTGGGACTTAAACTAGAGAAAAATAATTATTACTTAATTATTTATTGGGTTATTTATTTAATTAAATCCAAAGAAATAAATAATTAAAGTTTAATTATTTTTTGTTCATTTGGGTTTATGAATTATTTATTGGGTTATTTATTTAATCCCAAGGAAAATAATTAATGGTTATTTTTTTGGGCTTTTCGAGTCCAAGAAAAATAATAAATATTATTTTGGCCCAATAGCCTGGACTATAGGATTTTTTTCGACGCAGGTCAGAAGAGTTTAGGGTGAAGCCAAATTTATTTTGTTAATAATATTCGGATAATAAATTCTGAGAATATTATTTTTATCAAAATAATTATTTTTGGTTTCATGACTCTTGGCTTTCTGTGTGGAAAAATAAAATAAAAGAAAAGGAAAAAAAATGAAAAAATATTTTTTCGAAGTCTTTTGGCTCTCTATCTTTCTCGTGGCTTTTCTCCTACTGGCTTTTGGTTTTCTTCTTTGGCTTTTGTTTTTACATAAGAAGCCAAGTCTGCAAAGAAAAATCGAGAGCTGTGAAAAAAAAACGGATCATCTTCTCTATCCCTTGATGTGTTCACCAACTGGATTAGGCTGAGGTCATATTCTGATAATTGAAAAGCTAAGCATTAAGGATTGCACCGAAGAAGTGAAAGAACCGGAATCGGAAGCTTCACTAGACGGAGGAGAAGGAAGCTGTGATTTTAGCTTCAAGCCATTCCTCTTCAATCTTCAAGTTTTAAGGCTCCAAGAGGTATGTGTTTTAAGCCTCCATGCTGCTGCCATGCCATGTTTAATGTTTTTCTTCCATTTTGTTCATCCGTAGTTGCATGCTCTGTAATGTCATCACCTTCAAGTGGTATTAGAGCAATGAATTTGATTGACTTAGGGAGCATGTTAGTTAATAAAAATAGAGAAGAATATCGTTTGGAGCATAAATATGTAATCCTTCGCTATTTATGGTATGGGATGGAGTGTCTGTAATCTTCACAAAGCATTCTGTAAAAATTTAGTTTTGGAGTTTGGATCGTGTAAACCCAATTTAAATGGGTATAGGCGGCTGTTGTTTTGGTTTGGATGAGTTTTTGTAATGAAAAATGTCTAAAGAAGCCAAAGGGAATGATCTGAAGAAGAAAACGAAGAAACAGAATGCAGAAAACTCTTGTAGAAGAAGAACACTATTCATAAGCTGCGATGTGGAGTCGAGCCGCGAGCCGAGCCGCTGCCTTTTCTGTGTCACGAGCCGTGTCGCTTGGAGCCGCTGGAGCCGGCTTGACGCCAGAAATTGAAGCCGAATTCAATTGCAATTTTGCAATTGAATTGCAATTCATGCACGCGGGTTAGCGGTGCACCAAGCGGTAGAAATGGATAAACGCGCAGGTCGTCGTGCGGGTCAGCAGCAGAGAAGAAGCGAGCACCGGTCGCGGTTTGCGGGTTGAAGCTGTAGGCAATCTAGTGCGGCTGGTGCACTGAGTGCTTGGTGGACTGCAGTGATACTGGGCACAGATCTGGTGCATTCGGTGCATGTGGACCGCCAGTCAAATTTTTTTTTTAATTTGGGTCCCATACCAGGCGAAATTAATATTTTTACAATAATTTATATTCTTGGAATATATTTGCATGAAAAATATTAGTAAAGGATTTTAGGATTAAACAAGATCATTAATTAATTAATTAATGTGTTTAATTTTATTATTTGGGCACTTAGGTTTAAAAATAGAAAAGCATGAAAACGTTTACTGTTTTCTGGCATACTATTTATTTTGTGACCATATGTGCGCGGTTTCTCAAAGACCAAAGTCTTTGGGAATATTTATATAAGGAAAACATTTTTCCTTTAAAAATTAAATGGTTATTTTAACTTGAACAAAAATTAATCCTTTGATATTTTCTCAAAGAATTTAATCCGTGACGTAGAAAATATATTGGGTTTAGATTTTTTTTGTAAGTTAAAATAGAAAGCCATTTTATTTTATTCTGCATAAGAAAAATTGTTTTGTTAAACAAAATTGAGACCAAAGTCTTGAGAAAAATTTTACTTGGAAAATTTTTAAAATCATTAAGTTTTAAGTTAAATGAAATTAGTCTATTGACAAATCTCTCAAAGGATATAATCCTTGACATAGAGATTTTAATGGATTTGGATATTTTATTTTTAGGTTAAAGGAAAACTTAATGGATATTTCAAAAGGATATTTTTCCAGAAAACTTTATTTTAAAAGACTAAGTGGGAGAGGGGTTCCAACAGCCCCACGGCTTCCATCACGATCCTCATTAGAGATTGTGGGTTCCTTCGCGTCACCCTGAGAGTGAACCCGTATAGGATGGGGATACCACAAGGATCTAGATCTAATGGAAGGATGTAATTGATAACCCAGGACACGTACTATAATCGGCCAGCCCACGTTAGAGATTATAGTGTGAGAAATGTCCATAGGAAATGAGAGGAAACGGCCATCCCACGATAGAGTTATCCTCTAGATCATTACCTAGAAGGAAAATTAATTTGTGTTGGTTATTACACTTAGCTTAGGGAACTGTTAATCTTCCAAAGAAGCTATGTCAGTTTTCCTAAGAGCCAAATTAATTTTAGTGCACAAATTTATTTTCACAAACTAAATCCTTTATTTTATTTTTCAATCTTTTAGAAATGGTGAGAGGTTCTTTTAGTCCTTTGGCCGTTATTCTCCGTGAGAATAAGTTAACGGGACCAAACTATGTGGACTGGAAGAGGAACCTAGACATAATACTCACAGTCGAGGAGTATAAGTATGTCCTTTACGAAACCTGCCCTGAAATCGGGGAAGGTTCTACCAACGAAGAGCGAGATGCTGAAAAGGCATGGAAGAAAGCTAATGAAAGGGCACGTTGCTATTGCTAGCTTCCATGTCTAATGTGCTCCAGTCTAAATACGAGCACATGGCTTTTGCGTATGATATTAGTCATTCATTGGCCACTATATTCGCAGATAAGAGCCGGCCCGCAAGGTAGGAGGCTCTTCAAACTATAATAAACACTAAGATGACTGAGAGAGCATCAGCCAGGGTGCATATGCTCAAGATGATTGCTGCTTTTGAGGAGGCAAAAATCTTAGGGGCTATCATTGACCCCGAGAGCCAAGTGGACATGGTTCTCGAATCTCTACTGAGTTCCTTTACTCAGTTTAAACTAAATTACAATATGAACAAGTTAAATATGAGTTTGACTGAGTTGATGAAGGAACTTCAGATGGCAGAGAAGGTCATGAAGCCACATTCAATGGCCATGATTGCGAAGGCTTCTCCCTCAAGAACTGGGTCCAAGCCCAGAAAGTTCAAAAGGAAGAAGGGAAACGCATTAGCCCAGCCCAAGACCCAACTTAAAGACAAACCTAAGGGCAAGTGCTTCAAATATGGGAAGAAGGGACACTGGGAAAATGAGTGTCCAAATCTTCAAGCCAAGAAAAATCCCATTGGTAATGTTTTCTATCTAGAGTCTATATCAATGGTTGGATCAACTTCCACTTGGATTGTTGATTCAGGAGCTACTGATCATATCTGTAACTCCTTGAGGGGTTTAAAAAGATAAATAGACTTAAGAAGGGCGAACATGGATTACGCGTGGGAAATAGAGTACAAGTCTGGACCCTTGCAGTGGGAGAGCTGGTCTTGTTTTTTATTGTAATAAAAAAGTGGTTTTAATAGATATTTTATATGTACCTAGTTTTCGTCAGAATTTGATTTCAGTTGCAAAGCTTATAAATCAAGGATATCCTGTATCTTTCCATTCTGGTATTTCTATCAGTAGAGATGGAGAAATATTATATACTGGGCACATGTATAGAAATCTATTCTATTTAAACCCTATTAACAATCAATCAAATAATGCTCAATCTGAACCTTTAACTAATAAGAGAAAGACCAATATCAATGATTCAAATCTTTGGTATCTGAGGTTGGGTCACATCAACTTAACCAGGATTTAGAGGCTAATCCATGATGGGCCTTTGGGCTCATTGAGATTGGAAAATTAGCCTTAGTATGAATCATGCCTAATGGGAAAGATGACCAAAAGGTCTTTTATCCTAAAGGCGGATAGAGCTAAGGAGGTATTGAGCCTTGTTCACACTGATGTGTATGGTACCTTGTCTACACCAGCTAGAGGAGGTTTTGAGTACTTCATCACTTTCACAGATGAGTGTACAAGGTTTGGTCATATTTATCTAATGAGATGCAAGTCTAACTCTTTTGATAAATTTAAGGAGTTTAAGGCTGAAGTGGAGCGTCAGACAAGTAAATTAATCAAGACCTTATGATCGGATCGTGGTGGAGAGTACCTCCTGGGTGAATTCAAGGACTACATGGTACATCATGGGATAGTATCACAGCTCTCTGCGCCAGGGACACCCTAGCAGAACAGAGTAGCTGAGAAAAGGAATAGGACATTGATGGAAATGGTCAGAAGCATGATGTCTCATGCTACTCTTCCTATATCATTTTGGGATATGTCTTGGAAACAGCGGCATACATTTTGAACTGGTGCCTTCCAAGTCAGTACCTAAGACTCTCTATGAGATGTGGACTGGGTATAAGCCAAGTCTGAATCATCTCAGGATATGGGGTTGTCCAGCTTATGTACTGATTAAGGGAGATAAGTTGGAACCAAGATCAGAATTATGCTATTTTATTGGATATCCAAAAGGAACAAAGGGTGGTTACTTTTATCATCCTAAGGAGCAGAAAGTACTGGTTAGTACCAATGCTAAATATTTAGAGGATGATCAAAGTACTTTCACAAAAGGTTCAACTAGGTTGGAACTTGAGGAGAAGTTATCTTCGGAAGCAACTTCTTCTGACCCGATTGTGGAACAAGAAGAGACATAGCCTCAAGAGCCTGTACAATTAGTGCCTCATCGCAATGGGAGAGTGTCTAGGGTTCCAGATAGATGGTATGGAGAAGCTTTTGAGTTGGTCTCTGACCATCAAGAACAAGACCCCACTAGATACGAGGAGGCAATTGCTGATGCCAATACAAATCTGTGGCATGAAGCAATGAAAGCCGAGATTGAATCTATGTACTTCAATCAAGTTTGGGATCTTGTTGCTTTACCTGAAGGGATAAAACCCATTAGGTGTAAGTGGGTGTACAAGAGGAAGAAGGGAGTGGATAGGAAGGTGAAAACCTTCAAAGTTAGGCTTGTGGCAAAAAGATATTCTCATAAAGAATGGATCGATTATGAAGAAACCTTTTCCACTGTGGCCATGCTTAAATCCATCCGTATCCTTCTTGCCATCGCATGTCACTATGACTACAAGATGTGACAAATGGATGTCAAGACGGCATTTTTAAATGGGCATCTTAGCAAAGACATCTATATGTCCCAACTGGAAGGTTTTATTGCTGATGGCCAAGAACATGTGATTTACAAGCTTAAAAAGTTTATTTATAGACTTAAGCAAGCATCAAGAGCGTGGAACATTCGTTTTGATGAGGCTGTAAAGTCATATGGTTTTATTCAAAACAGGATGAACCATGCATGTACAAGAAACTTGAGGGGTTTAATATGGTTTTTCTTGTCATGTATATAGATAACATTCTACTCATTGGAAATGATGTAGGGTCATTGTTATCTACAAAGGTTTAGCTATCTAATCAATTCCATATGAAGCACTTGGGAGAAGTCAGCTACATTCTCGGGATTAGACTTCTTAGAATTAGAAAACATAGAATGTTAGGATTATCCCAAGTCACATATATTGACAAGATATTGGCCAAGTACAGCATGGACTCATGCAAGGGAGCTTTAATCCCTTGTAGACATGGGTTGTCTCTTTTTTCAATGGACTATCCTAAGTCTCAAGAAGAGAAGGATAGAATGAGTAGCAATCCCTACGTTTCGGCTGTGGGAAGTCTCATGTATGCCATGCTGTGTACTATGCCAGATATTTGTTTCGCCGTAGGCTTAGTTAGCAGATATTAGTCAAACCCTGGGGAGGTTCATTGGCAAGCTATAAAGCATATTCTCAAGTGCCTCAAAGGAACCTTAGAACCACAAGGAGGGGAAGCGCATAGTGAGATAGTACCACCTGATTCGGGATTTCATCCAAAGACGAGAAGTCGTGGTGGTACAGATTGCCTCTGATAACAATCTAGCAGATCTATTCACCAAGCCTTTTGGCTAAAAGGGTCTTCAAGAGACACTTAGATATCATTGGGGTGGACACCTATGGACTTATCTAGTCTTAGAGTGCAAGTAGGAGATTGTTGGGAATATGTCCTCTTAGACTAGTTTTCTGGTGAAAATATCAAATATTTTTTAATAAAAGAATTTATTTGTCAGACATCGTTTGTGAAATAATTTTCTTTATTTGTGTACATTTTCGTTTGAAACAGACTCATTGTGTTTAAATAAGTGATCCATGTGAATGGAGGTCTTTCACAGTAAGGTATGGATCATGGGTTATTTAAACACATAAACATTTGTTCTTAAACGATTGATGAGAATGGGAATCTCATCAAGTTTAGGTTATTATGTTATGGATTCCAAATGGGGAATGACTTACCTTTAGCCAGTGGGTAGTCCACTCACTTCATGACATAAGTGTATTTCGAATACGTAGAGCAGGAACTGTAGTAGTGGTTTCTAAAAGTACTATATGGTTAAAACCTAGACTACTACCACTACAGCGTGGACTAGTACTCTATGACGTGAGTATGAGTTGGTGGTCTGGCGAAGCTGGGAGCATATACTTTGATATGCTATAGTTGAGGTTCTATAGTAGGGCCATTATACTTGCATGTTGGGTATGTGTGGCTAGTTAGTTAAGACAGACTTGTACAAGATAGTTTCTACACTATATCGCCCCTTGTTGTTGTCTAAATGATTTAAATATCCAGGCCTGGGAAACATGACTTGGATGTTTACTTTAGGGTAGCTCCCTTGGAAAGCAGAAACACTCCAGGAAGTCGTGGATCATTGGACTAGAAGCCTAAGTATGGTAGATGTCTTTTTGAGGGATGTTAGTATACTTTTTCCTCTCTAAATGTACGGCGATGTGTAGAGGGGTATTTTAGTCATTTCACCTGTAGGTCGAAGACTTTTCTAATGCAGCATTGTCCTTGGGGTCAATATTTCCTTATGGTGATATTAGAAAATATTTAAAATTCAAAATACATCTATTTATATAGTAGGGGTATTTTGGTTATTTTAGTAGTAAAGGCGATGTGTCTTTTAGTCCTCGGAATAACCCGTAAGTCCTAATTAATTTTTTGGTTGAGAAAATGATCTTAGTTGAGGGAGTTTATTTTATTCAAGAAGTCTAATTTATTATTGAACTGGGATAAAATAAATAAAAAGAAATTGATTATCTAGTTTAATGAGTTAATTAATTATTCAGGACCTAGTTCTAGTTTGAATAAATAGAAAATTAACCGGGACTTAAACTAGAGAAAAATAATTATTACTTAATTATTTATTGAGTTATTTATTTAATTAAATCCCAAGAAATAAATAATTAAAGTTTAATTATTTTTTGTTCATTTGGGTTCATTAATTATTTATTGGGTTATTTATTTAATCGAAATAATTAATGGTTATTATTTTGGGCTTTCCGGGTCTAAGAAAAATAATAAATATTATTTTGACCCAATAGCTTAGACCATAGGATTTTTCTGGACACAGTTTGGAAGAGTTTAGAGTGAAGCCAAATTTATTTTGTTAATAATATTCGGATAAAAAATTTCGTGAATATTATTTTTATCAAAATAATTATTTTTGGTTTCATGACTCTTAGCTTTCTGTGTGAAAAATAAAATAAAAGAAAAGGGAAAAAAATGAAAAAATATTTTTCCGAAGTCTTTTGGCTCTCTGTTTTTCTCATAGCTTTTCTCCTACTGGCTTTTGGTTTTCTTCTCTGGCTTTTGTTTTTACATAAGAAGCCAAGTCTGCAAAGAAAAACCGAGAGCTTTGAAAAACAAAAACGGATCATCTTCTCTATCCCTTGTTGTGTTCATCAACTGGATTAGGCTGTGTTCATATTCTAATAATTGAAAAGTCAAGCATTAAGGATTGCACCGGAGAAGTGAAAGAACCGGAACCGGAAGCTTCACTGGACGGAGGAGAAGGAAGCTGTAATTTTAGCTTCAAGCCATTCTTCTTCAATCTTCAAGTTTTAAGGCTCCAATAGGTATGTGTTTTAAGCCTCCATGCTACTGCCATGCCATGTTTAATGCTTTTCTTCCATTTTGTTCATCCGTGGTTGCATGCTCTGTAATGTCATCACCTTCACATTTGAGACAACTAAGTTGACATCCTTGAAATTATTTTTGATTTGAAGTTCTTGTTAAAATGTCTTTTGGTGTTTTGCACTTCTTCTAAGGCTAAAATCTATATCACATTGTAATGACTTTGGTTGATCACCGTACTCTTGGTACTTTGTTATGTTTCCCTTTGTTTTTCTTTATGTGTGGCGTTTGCTTAATGTCTCCCCTTCTAATGCCTTTGACAAATGTTAGTCGGATTGTGGGTGTATATAGTTAAATGTATCAATACACTAAGAAAGGGCTTCTACCTAAAGGAGATATTGATTTAATTGCCTATTTCAACTAATCTGGGGTCAATCTTTTTTGCTACTAGCAGAATTTCTAATGCTTCTTTCGGTTCATGTAGAATTAGTTGTTATTTATGTAGAAATAGAATAATTTCTAATACTCCTTTTCTATTTATAATTATTAATGTTTCTTTCTATTAATGTAGAATTCTTGTAGTTTATTGAGGAAGGTCTTCTTTCTATATTTTTTAATTCATTTCATTTAGAATTAGTTGTGGTATTTCAAAATAGTACTTTATGATGGTTTGCTCTTTTGTTGAAAAGGTAAAGAGAGTCACTCACTTCAGTCTCATATGGTTACAAAAGAGAGTCACCCACTTTAGTCTCTTACGGTTAGTAAAGGTGTACGTAGCATAGAGCTAAGGATGCCTTCTCTTAAAAATAATATTGTATATGTTAATATTACTTATATGATTTGTGCTCTTCTAAGGGAATATTGCCTATGTTGTTCTTATTCTTCTTCCATTTTTTTTAGAAAGTTAATAAACAAAGAGAACTTAAAGCTTTAAATCGTTGGGCACAACTACTATCAAAGGTATTCCCCTCTTTTTTGTAGTTTAGTTGCTACTAAAAACTTTGTTATTAACTATTTTATTTTGTGGCAAGTGAAGATTTTTAATTACAGAAAATAGTTTAGAAAGAATTTGTTAGGTAGCTTCAATAGTTAGGATATAATTGGGAATGTTATTTTGCATTTGCATGCCCTATGGATCTTGTTCATAATAAAAGGTGGACAACTTGTAAATCAATTTAAATTAGTTACTAGAATTGAATGTTTTCCTTGAATTAAATTGATTTGAAGATGGTTGAATTTATTTTTTAGTTTATGAAGTAAAAACTTTTATTGGTAAAGCTGTTTATATGCATCATGATTTGTAGTTTATAAGTCTCATGTACTATAATATTTTATTTATTTATTTATCAAGGAATTTTGGTCAACATGGATAGGGGTTGGATGAAATCAAAACAATGGACTTCAGATAAGTACATAGGGAAGGTTGATGAATTCTTAGTATTTGCATACCAATTCAAGAACGAACATTCACTAATATACCGTCCTTGTAAGGAATATGGGAATCGTTTCTTTTTGTCAATGGATGCTGTGAAAGCTCACCTAGTTATTCAAGGTTTCATGAATAACTATACCCTTTGTGTAATACCCTATAATTTTGCCTTAGGAAAATTAAGATAATTAACCTTATGTTATGTAGTCATTTAATTATTTACGTGATTGTGTTATTTTAAACCTCATATGAATATCATGTATGTAATAACCTACAAATTTTACTATTCAGGAAATAAGATAATTAAAATTAATTTTTACAAATTAATTTAATTATTTGTGTGTTCTTTTTGGTTAAATTATTATTTTAGATTTCTTAGAGAAATTAAATGAAATCAAGGTGATTATTTGCTTGATGTGAGGTGAATGATATATTCTCAATTCATCATTATATTATTTCCAAAACAGTATTATGACAATGAATTTCTACTAGAGAAATGATTTCTTGAACAATTGAATTTAATTGCAAAAACTATTTCTGATATTTGATTAAATACAAAGTCTTGGCCAAAATTCAAGACAAGACTAATTTTGACTACTTGACTCATTTGCATTATTTGACCCAAAAGAATCCAAGATCCATAAACCATTTTAACCCATTAAGATCTATTGAATCTCACCCCTTGAAGTTTGGTTGAATTCAAACAAACTTATTTTATCCATAGGATCAAAATGACCCTAATATAAAAACCACATTTTCTCTCATTTTGCTCCCTCATAGCTGGCAGCCCCATCTCCCTATTTTCTCATTTCCTTTCATTCACTTAGTAGCAAAACTCACCCCATTTTCCTGCAAGGCTGGCTAACAGCCTTAGTTCTCAACAAGGAAATCAATTTCCTCTTGCACTTCCTTGACCAAGACACCAAGCTACCATTTCCTTTGAGTTTTCTTTTCTTTGATAATCAAGGACACAACCTTTATTTGGTGATCACAAGAGCTGTTGGGCACTCTCCCAGCTACTGGCTAGCTTAGTCTCTCAAGAGGAAAAATCATTTCCTCCCCCATTTCTCTTGACTGAATCCATTATGCTCACACTTTTTGATTTTTTTTTTTTACTTCATTATTCTTCAAAGAGACACCAACCATTTGGTGATTAGGAGGCCGAATTTTAGTTTGAAGACTTGAACAAATATCTCGAGATAATCTTCAAATAATAATAATAATAATAATAATAATAATAATAATAATATCATCACTTCCTTTCTTCTTAAAAGAGAAAAAAAAAAGCACTCTTTTCCTATGCTAAAAGTCTAGACTTTCTGTCTAGCCTAAAAGTTTTGATTTCTGTGATGTTTTTGTCTAATATATTGATGTGGAGATGGTTTGGCTAAGTTAGGGGCATGATATACATTGTGAGAGTCAAATCTTGGTATGAAGAAATCATTTTTGTTTAATATATTTGAATGTAAAACAAAAATGTTATGTTTTTGTCTAGATTTGTGTTTGGTGATGGAATGTTATTTTCTCTGTGAATTTAGTGTGAATGAAGGGGGTGAATTTCATGCTATTGTGATTCATAATATGTGTATGAGCTTGTATGAGTGTATGGTGGGATTTGTAATGTGTATTGAGGGTGATGAAGATGATCAAAAAAGCAGAGCTCTATTGGAGATGTATTTGAACAAAAAATACGTGTGGCTTTTGAATTAAAAAATGCTGGATAACTTTGTTGGATTAAAATCTCTAAATGATTTATGAATTGAGGGGAGTGTGTGATATCATCGTTACATGAAGAAAATGAAAGAAACAAAGCTTTATGATTTTTGTAAATTAAATCTGCAATCTGTCAAATACTGTGCAAATGCCATAAATATTTTTCCCCCAAAAAACACCCTTCCCTTTTGAATTTAGCGATGACATTTACACTGTATAAATGGAAAGATGTTAGGAAAATGTGGGACCAAGAATCATAGAAAAATCATTTGTAAATTGAGAGAAATAAATTTTTAAAAATGGTCGCACAAAACTATCTTAACAAGGTACTACTTTGGAAGTGAGTTTGTTAAAAAAAAAAATTAATTGACCCTCTTTTTAAGTGGAATTTTGAGGAGAAAATTATATGGTAATTCATGTAAGAAGTTAAAGTATCACACTGGAAAATTTAGTTGGAAAATGAAGTGTTTTACTTAGGTAATTAAGGTGATTTTCATGACATCTATTTTAACATTATGAGCAAAATTTGAATTTTAAGTGAAAATTGAGTTTGTATGAGAACTTGGAGTGATGGAAATTGACTAAATGGATTTATAGGGACCTCAATGATTAAAAATAAATTTATGTGAGTTTTAATGACTGTAATGAATTATATGGGTTTGGATAATAAAACCCTAAGTTTTTGCAAATGAAACTTTAAAAGGGGATTTTGATTCTTGCAAGACTATTGTTTTTATTTTTATTGTTTTATAATTTACTCAATGCAATAAATGTTGATCTTATGACGTCTTGAGACTTATGTGTGTTGGGTTATAAGTTGATTTGGGGTTTTACATGATAATTAGGGTTTTGTGTAGTAATTAGGGATTTTGCATAGTGATTAAGGCTTTGTTTGACCATTGGTTTAAATTGAGGAGTTCTATTCTTAGAGAAATTGTAGATTCCTTAGTAGTCTATTGAATTTTGTGATGGGATGTTCCTACCATAAGATTAAAGGTGTTAGAATTATTGGAGGCCTAATTGCCCTAAGGTCTTGTTTAAATAATTATGAGGGGCATGTAAATAGGAAATTGACTTCTATATGTTATAATGGTAGATTTGGTGGAGTTGGATGGAGGAGGAGCAATAAATTGATTTTTTCTATTTGCTAACTCAGATCGAGGTAAGTCCTTGCATCCCAAGTATCTTTTTGAAATGCAAATTATGAAATGCAAAATCCATGCAAAAATACCATGTTTAAAATATGCAAAATTTGCTTGCAAATTCTTATATAATATATGCATTATTTTATGAAATTTCTTACGAGTATGACATGTAATTTATGGCTTGAATTATAAACATGCCACGTGAGAAAACACTTATGCATGTAAATAATGCCTATTTAAAATAGATTTTATAATGATGTTATGACTTTTTTTAAGCATACATATTGTGTAAAATTTCACATGAGTATTATGATTATGGAATAAAACCTTATATCAAATATATACGATACATGAAAGTATACTTATGCATCTCATGCATGCTAAATATTGTGAAAATCATGGCATGAGTTTTATACATAATGACTCCAAATATTATTATGACAAATTATGAGGAATAAATTTATGTCTTGGATAAATTTTGGAATGGATATAGAAATGTTGTTTTGGAAACTTTGGGGGAAAAGGAATTAGGGTTTTGATTTTGGTGGGGTTGCGACTTGGAATTTGCTTCAAAAGACTATAACAATTTTTGAAAATAATTTGATTATTCCATATCGGAATAGTGAACTCTTGAGCCATTAATTTAATGGCGTTGAGATCTCAATGAGCAAGACTATAGGATTAGCTTTCGTTAGATAAGGAGAGAATTCCGGTAGATTGGTCATCTATGAAAAGCTATCTTTTTCCAAATGGGGCGACAATTCTATCAGCTAAGCACGATCCTTAGCTAATAATACGGTCTCCAAAAGGAGCTGGAGAATGGACGTGGGACATCTAGTTTGATTTTATATGAGAGAGATAGCAGGGTATTCCCTCGGGAGGGATGTACATCCTACCCCATTATTTGGCATTGTATATGTCATTACCATATTAATGACGTAACGTGATCACAATGACATAATATGGGTATCTTAAGGATACACGGAATATGCTATTGTGATGGGTTCAAGACTTTTTAAAATTTGAACTTGATGTTCTAGAAATGTTATATAAATAATTTTACCCGACAAAATATTTAATTATGCAAGTTACTAGTTTTGTACTTGATAAATCTCTCCAAACATGATAATGCATTTGAGATGCAAAAATTATTTGAATTATGAATATATCTGTTCAAATTAACATTGCTCATGTATCATGACATTGACTTTGGAAATTATGGTGCATATGCACACACTTCAGACTTACTGTGATTTTTGTAATCTCACAAGACTTTTCTAATCATATTTTTAGGGTAAGGTGAGCTTGTCAAGACTGAGGATTAGAATTATCTTTTGTAATAGAGATATTCTTAATACAATACTTATTGTCTATTACTCGCATGATTAGAAATCTTATTTTGGAGATTTAAAATTATGTTGGGATTAAAATAGCCTTATTTGAAGTTTTAATTTAAGTTTAGGTTTATAGAATTCTTTATCTTTTCTTTTATTTACTACTGCATTATAAAGACCTTTGGTCTGAAGGATGCGGTAACATCCCCGGCCCGAATGGGCTACGTATGTAGTTAGGTGTTACACTTTGGAGTTTTCATGGGGAAACAGATGTGGACACAGTAGTTAAGGATGGGGGAGAAAGCTCCTTTAATTCGGTTACTCAAGATGAAGTGGTTGATATGGTTCTTGAGGCATTTGAGGTTCCAAATATAGGTAATGTGGAACCATCTAACACTGATCAATCAAATGGGCCTAATAAATAGACTAGGGATTTCTTAAAACTTCTGCAAGATGTTGAATGTGAATTGTATCCATGATGTGATAAATTCACAAAACTTTCATTTATTGTGAACTTGTTACATTTGAAAGTTAATGGTGGTTGGATAGATACAAGTTTCACAATGTTGATTGAATTACTTAATGAGACATTTCCCAAAGGTGTACAACTTCCCAAATCATTCTACAAAGCTAAGAAGATTACTGAAGATTTTGGATTCACTAATGTGGCATATGATGCGTGTGCTAACATTGTATGCTGTTCAGAAATGAGGACAAAGATCTTGAGTGTTGTAAAATTTGTAATGCTGGAAGATATAAAGTAAAAGACAAGTAAGCTGTTAAATAGATGAGGTATTTTCCATTGAAGCTAAGGCTAAGGCTCCAAAAATACTTTATGTCATAAAAACTACCTCATTAATAAAGTGGCATCATAAGGAAAGAACCCAAGATAGCATATAATGACATCTAGCTAATTTCAAGCTTGGAAACATTTTAATAATAGGGATCCATCATTTGCATTTGATAATCGCAATATAAGACTTGGGCTTGCATCTAATGGCTTTAATCCTTTTAGATCATTGTCTATTGCTCACAACACATGGCCTGTTGTTCTTATTCTATATAATTTGCCACCAGAATTATGTATGAAGCAATCTTTCTTTATTCTTTCCATACTCATAGATGGTCCTATAGGTCCTGGACAAAAGGTTGATATTTATTTGCAGTCACTTATTGAGGAACTTCAAGATTTATAGGACAATAGAGTTGAAACCTATGATGCATCAACTAATAGCATGTTCCAATTATGTGTAGCTTTGTTATGGACAATTAATAACTTTTCAACATATGCAATGTTATCTAGTTGGAGTACCAAGAGAGAGATTGCTTGTCCTATTTTTGGACATAAAACATGATCCCTTTGGTTGAGGCATTCTAGAAAATTTTGCTACACTGGTAATCGTTGTTTTTTACCTACAAATAATAGATTTTGTAGGGACAAGGTATCTTTTGATAGCACAAGAGAGTATGATTTAAAACCAGATCAAATGTCTTGTTCTAGAACTAAGCAACAACTCCAAAGTGTTCTCACAGAATACAAGGTGGATGGTTTGTGAAAACGAAAAGGAGGTAAAGTTGAAGCATCCAGAGATTGTAAATGGAAGAAAAAAAGCATCCTTTTGGAGTTATCTTATTGGAAAGATAATATATGTCCTCATAATCTTAACATGTTTCATATCAAGAAGAATTTCTATGATAATATTAGGGGCACAATATTCAATGTTCACGAAAAACCTAAGGACAATTTAAATTCTAGGTGTGACTTAAAGATGGTAAAAATCAAAACATCAATGTATTCTCGAACCAAGAATGGTAGAACATCTATAATGCCTATGTGTTACACCTTAAGCAAGGAGGAAAAACAGGTATTCCGTAAGGAGTTAAAGGGAGTAAAAGTTCCAGATGGCAATGTAGCCAATATTTCTAAGTGTGTTAATTGCAATAAAGAAGATATCAGGGCTAAAAAAACCATGACTGTCACATACTTATGCAGCAATTTCTTCCCCTTACTATTCGTATACTTTTTCCAAAGAATTTTGCAATGCCTTTAATGGATTTGAACAACTTCTTTAGATAGTTATGTTCTAAGACAAAACATTTGAAGGATCTAGAATATGTTCAAGATAGAATTGCTCTCATACTTTGTTATCTTGAGAAAATATTCCCTCCATCATTTTTTGATGTCATGGAACATTTGCCTATACATCTAGCTGAGGAGGTAATATTAGCTGGTCATATTCAATATAGATGGATGTACCCTATTGAGGGGTTTGAATCGGATTACCTTCAATGTTGTCATTAATTTCGGATTTATGATTAGTAACCTATTTGTCACAACTACATGTAGGTATTTGCTTACATTGAAGAGGTATGTGCGTTATCATGATCATCCAGAAGTATCAATTGCAAATGGGTACATGATGCAAGAGTGCATGAATTTTTTATCCAGATACTTGAATGATATGGAAAACAAAACAAATTTTTGTTCAAGAAGATATGGCAATTCCGATAATATTGGTCACATTGTGGGGAAAGGCAAGTGTGTAAGATTTGATAGAATAACATGGGAACAAGCCTATAGATACGTCTTCATGAATACACCCACTATAAAATCATTTATGGAGTAAGTGGAAGTGTATTTAACTATAAGATATCTATACTAATTGACATCATAATCTCACATTATGACCATTATTTGATAGCATACGTATCAAACAACTCAAAAGGGTGATGCCACATGCTAATGATCATTATATCCAGAACCTTCATAATGAACAATTTCATAGATGGTTTAAAACCTATGTAAGTCAAAAACTTAGTTAGTATAGTAAATAATATTCCTATTCTTAATTATATTATCTTTCAACTTATTGGTATGATACATGCAGGTTCAAGATCAGACGAGGGAATTTAATGCCATGTTTGATGAAGAAATAAATGTATTAGCTAATGGTTCAAATCTTGATAGGAGGCACTTTAAGTCATATATTGTGAATGAATATTATTTTTGAACAAAGAGTTCTGAGATTTACAGCACTACTCAAAACAGTAGGGTTGCGGTTAAGGTTGCAACACTTAGTTTTGCTAGCAGAAAAGATAGGAATTCAATTATTGGGGATGTAACTTATTATGAGATTTTGATAGAAATTATTAAGTTGATTTGTAATACCCAATTTAAGTTCATCCTTTTCAAGTATGATTGGGTTGATAATCACCGAGGAGTAAAGGAGGACATGTTTAAATTTACTTTGGTGAGCTTCAATTATTTGAAGTACAAAGAAAAACTCCCATCAAATGAACCTTTCATACTAGCATCTCAAGCAGAACAAGTTTGCTATGTGCTAGACCCTATTGAACCAGATTAGGCAGTTGTGATGAAAATGACTCCAAGAGATAAATTTGATACGAATTTTCATATGTCTAAAGCTTATCATTGTTCCTCACAATATCTTGATGACAATGTTGCAATTTAGGAAGAGGGTAACATTTAGGTTCAACAAGGATCGGAAGTAATGGCAGTTGATGATATTACTTCACATGAAAATGATATAGATATAGAAAAAGCATATCAAGAAGAATAGGGCCAATAGTTTTAGTTGTGATTTGATTGTCCATTAGTTTTAGTTTTTGGTTATGTTTTGTCTTTCTTAACACATTTGAATATTTTGGTCAAGAAGATATATTACAAAATATAACTATCTTATATTGCCACTTTTGTAATGTGTATTCTCAATTTTCTTTTTGTTCTTATGGATTCTACTACCTCATTTTATTTTGTTTGGTGTTCTTAGTCTCTGTTTTCAACTTCTCTTTAATGTTATAATACTAATTTCTTGTTTTTCTTCACATATTATATAGGTGAATATGTCAAAGAGAAAGACTAAATGTGTGACAATGTTGGAAAAACTATCAATGGAAAAGCTATCCACTAAAACTGATATAGCCGAAGATATTAACAACCCAAGAAGCATTTTGCACATTGAAGTGCAATTGGAGAAGCAGCTAACACAATAGTAACTTGTGCCATGACGCCCTACAACAAGATCACATCCAAGCAGTTCTAATCTAGCAGCACCTACTCCAGCTGTTAGTGGTGTCCCTATTTTAGTTGGAGTTATATCCACTAGAAGAAATACTTATACCTCCTCCAGTTCAGAAACGTAAAATAGTTGCTTCATCTAGTCCTTCAACATTAGCTACTCCATCTAATTTGCCTACAATAGCTGCTACTTCTAACACACATGGGGTGAATGTTGCAAATGATTATCCTACATTAGTTGCTACTTCTAACATACAAGGGGTAGATGTTACAAATGGTGGAAATAGTCTTGATGGTTCTCAAATTGATGATGTAAGCACTTTTGATACTTATAGAGGCCCACCTGAAGAAGTTGATATAGGTGGTCAATATGGAAATGACATGTTTGATGCAACAAGGATGGATTCACAGCTAACTAACAAAGTAAGTACAGGAGATATTATATACAAATAGACAGTTTCCAGAATCCATTTTCCAGTTTCCAGCTTATATTTGTTTAACTGAGATAGATAGTCCAGTACAAAATCTAATGTTTGTACTATTCATACATTTGGCTGCAGTCCCATGAGTAATGACTATTGAGCATGCATAAACATTTTCTTTACTATAAAATCTTTTTCTGAACATTTTTCTTTATTGCAAAAATTACTGATTTAGATATTCATATAGCTTAGTATAACTCTTGGTCACAAAAAGAAAATGTCAGATGGACAATCTAGTTGTCTTACTGAGATAGACAATCTTGCATTTCTTTAGATTGTTGTGTTAGCTATAAATAAAGGGTATTACACTGCCTTTCTGTGTTGTAGCACACTGCTGTCTCACTAGAATTGACTTTTTAGCATGCATAAACCTTTTCTTTACTACAAAGTCTTTTTGTGCACTTTTTTTTACTGAAAAAATAATGATTTATATGTACATATAGCTCAGTAAAACTCTTGGTCAGAAAAAAGGAAATGTCGGGCCAATAGTTTACCCTTTTTCTAAACTATAAAGTCTTTCATAATCCCATTTATATCACATACAAAACTTCAACTAGAGGATGCTCTACTCTGTCCTGAAATTACTGGTTCTTCCATTTCTTAGGCCAAAAATGTCTTGTTCAATCATTGTTCTGCACCACAGTATGTGGAACTAAAATGCCAATACACATACAGTCTTGCTTAAGGACAAAAGGGACGGGTGGACTTGCCTCTCAAAGTATAATGGTCTATTTTAAAATTGAACATTCTTGCTGGCACATAGCCTATTGTGGTTCATATAGTCTTTATTCTCTCAAGACATAATGAATTGTTTTAAATAGTTCAAAAACTGACTAGAGAAACTTAGAAGCAGCCTGAAGGAGAGATGATCTGTGTGCAGCAATAATCTTCTCCTTTGACAGATTTTGGGTAGTAGTGCCACTGTTACTGGAATAAACAAGCTCATTTTAAGTCCAGCTTTATGATTCCAAATGTCATATATAGTTCTCATGCATCCATTCACCAGTATTGCACTACACTCAACATTTCTACTTCAGGATAGACCTACTACACTTAGCATACAGTAAATACTAAGCTGAACAATATATAATACACTCTTTAAAAGTTTGGAGAATGGTACTTTTGCACAATAGTCATCAACAAAATGGGTATAAAGACTGATGATTTTGTAGCACCATATCTTAACTTCCCTAATGATTTCTATTTTTTTTGGCAAGAACATAGGAATAACTCGAAGAAAAAAGAAAGAGGTCCTTCAAAGCCTATAAATCTTGCAGAAGGAAAACTACTTCGGTTACATTTAATGAGATTATGCAACCAATTGGACCTACTAAACCTATTTTCATGACCTATCTTGGCAATGTTGCTTGTAACGGTATCTGACTACCCCTTACTTATAAGACATGGAGAGATATTCCAGAAGATATCTTACATGGTATTTGGGCAAATATTCAAGTAAATTACGAGTATGTAGAACTTGGGCTCATTTTATCTCATTTTTTTTATTATGATTGATATTCTATTAGACTAATTATATTCTTAACTTATTCTTCATTTGTTTGTTTTTTTTAATGAAGTCAAAGAGCACTGTCCCTCTGAAAGCATAGAAACGGAAAACACAGGGCCACAATGAAAGCGAAAACAAAACAAAACTAGAAAAACTCAAGAATAAGGGAACAGAACAGAGCCGGCGCCAGCTCCAGTAGCCCTAGTCGGTGCTAGTCATACTCTGCACAGATTTCGAGGTTTAAAAAAATACCTGTTTACCTCGTTCTAAGAAATGGCTGGTCCAGAATGTGCGCAACCAGGGTAGGTGTGCTGGAGGAAACCTTTGGTGTGATTCCTGCAAGTGTCCTACTCCATCTTTGCATGTAGGTGGACGCCAAACTCTTGGTCTTTCAATATATGGCTTGCCTAATTCCGTTTAGTGAACAACTTACAAGGCTAGGGAATTTTCTTGGAGAGAGAGAGAAAAACATCTGGCAATTTTTCCACCCACAGAAGAGGCCGTCCAAAAAACAACATTAAAACCAATCCTCCTATTTATCCTAAATAAAAACCCTAGGTTAAACTGGACTGGGCTATTAGACTCTTAGTTTAACCTTTTGGGCTTAATTAATTATTCTAATTAGAACTAAATAAATGGCCCAATTAATAATTAATTTTCCAGCCTAAATAAACTAGTCCAATTAACAGGCCTATATTAATTTAGTCATAGGTTAATCTTTGATTATTCAAACTAGGCCAAAGCCCTGAATAATTAATTAACCAACCAAACTAATTTAATTAATTCTCTCTCTCCATGGACCTTTATTTTATTCTAGCCTAACAATTAAATAGGCTACTTAAATAAAATAAATTTCATTTAATTTAAGATCAATTCCTTAGCATGTATTTAATTAAGACTCATGGTCTATACTGGGCACCAAACGACACACCGCCTTAACTACTAAAATGACCAAAATACCCTTGTCATATAAATAGCTGTATTTTATTTTTTAAATATTTCCTAATATCAGCATAAGAAAATATTGACCCCAAGGACAATGCTGCATTAGCAAAGTCTCCGACATACAGGTGTAATAACTAAAATACATTTCTATACATCGTCGTACATTTATAGAGGAAGAAGTGTACTAACACCTCTCTAAATGACATCTATCATCTTTAGGCCTCTAGTCCAATGATCCACGACTTCTTGGATTATTTCCTCTTTCCAAGGGAGCTACCCTAAAGCAAACATTCAAGTCATTCTTCCCAAAGACCTGGATATTTAGATAATTCAGACAATCACAAAAGGCGATATAGTATAGAAACTATCTTGTACAAGTCTGTCTTAACTAACTAGTCACACATACCCAACATGCAAGTATATTGGCCCTACGATAGAACCTCCACTATAACCTATCAAAGTATATGCTTCCAGCTTCGTCAAACCACCAACTCATATTCAAGTCGTAGAGTACTAGTTCATGCTATAGTGGTAGTAATCTAGGTTTCTACCATATAGTACATTAAGAAACCACAACTACAGGTCCTGTTCTACGTATTCGGAATACGCTTATGTCATGAAGTGAGTGGACTACTTACTGGCTAAAGATAAGCTATTCCCCATTTAAAATTCACAATATAATAAGCTAGACATGATAAGATTCCCATTCTCATCAATCGGTTAAGAACGAATGTTTATGTGTTAAGTAACCCGTCATCTATACCTTACTATGAAAGACCTCCATTCACATGGACCACTTAATTAAACATAATGGGTCTTTTCCAAACGTAATTGTGCACAAATAAAAATGTAAATTCACAAATAATTTCTAGAAATAAATTCTTTTATTAAAATATTCGATATTTATATTAAAAACCTAGTCTAAGAAGGCATATCTCCTAACAACCTTCCACTTGCACTTTAAGACTAAGTTAGTCCATAGGTGTCCACCCCTATGGCGTCTAAGTGTCTCTTGAAGACTCTCTTAGCCAAAGGCTTGGTGAATGGATCAGCTAAATTGTTCTTAGTGGCAATCTGTTCTACCACGACTTCCTATCTCTGGATGAAATCCCGGATCAAATGGTAATTCCTCTCGATGTACTTCCTCTTCTTGTGCTTCCTGTGTTCTTTTGATTGTGATATTGCTCTAATGTTGTCGCAATATATCACAATCGGCCTGTCCATATATGGCATAACTCCAAGTTCTGAAAAGAACTTCCGGAGCCAGACTGCTTCCTTAGATGCCTCTGAAACTGCCACATACTCCGGGTTTGACTGATATTTGCTAACCAAGCATGTGGCAAAGCAGATATCTGGCCTAGTACACAACATGGCGTACATGAGACTTCCCACAACCGAAGTGTAGGGAATCCTACTCATTCTGTCCTTTTCTTCTTGAGAACTAAGACAGTCCCTTGAAGAAAATGACAACCCATGTCTGCAAGGAATTAGAGCTCCATTGCATGAGACCATGCTATATCTAGCCAGCATCTTATCAATATATGCCGCTTGGGATAATCCTAACATTTTCTACTTCCTATTTCTAAGAAGTCTAATTCCAAGAATATAGCTGGCTTCTCCCAAGCCCTTCATACTAAATTGACTAGACAGTCAAACCTTTGTAGATGATAATAACCCTACATCATTTCTAATGAGTAGAATATCATCCACATACAAGACAAGAAAAAACACATTAATACCTTCAAGTTTCCTGTACAAGCATGGTTCATCCTCGTTTTGAACAAAATAATAAGACTTGATAGTCTCATTAAAATGAATGTTTCATGCCCTTGATGACTGCTTAAGTCCATAAATGGACTTCTTAAGCTTGCAAACCATATACTCTTGGCATTTAGCAATAAAGCCTTCCGGTTGGGACTTATAGATGTCTTCACTAAGATGGCCATTTAAAAAAGCCATCTTGACATCCATTTGCCATATCTCGTAGTCATAATAACATGCAATGGCAAGGAGGATACGGATGGACTAAAGCATGGCTACCGGGGAAAAGGTTTCCTCATAATCATTACCCTCTTTCTGAGCATACCTTTTCGCCACAAGCCTAGCTTCGAAAGTTTCCACCTTCCCATCTATTCCCCTCTTTCTCTTGTATACCCACTTACACCCTATGGGTTTTATCCTTTCAGGTAAAGCTACAAGATCCCAAACCTAATTGAGATACATAGACTCAATCTCGGCTTTCATTGCTTCATGCCACAGATTTGCATCGGTATCAGCAATAACCTCTTCGTATTTAGTGGGGTCTAGTTCTTGATGGTCAGAGACCAACTCAAAAGCTTCTCTAGTCCACCTTTCTGGAACCCTAGATACTCTTCCACTACGACGAGGCTCCATTTGTACAGGCTCTTGAAGTTGTGCCTCTTCTTGTTCCACTTTCGGGTCAGAAGAAGTTGCTTCTAAAGATAACTTATCCTCTAGTTCCAACCTAGTTGATCCTTTCGTGGAAATACTTTGATCATCCTCCAGGTATCTAGCATTGGTATTAACCAGTACCTTCTGCTCCTTAGGATGGTAAAAGTAACCACCCATTGTGATGAGACTCCGCTTCATCATGGAGGTAAAGATAAAAGAAGGGGAGGTGTGACCATGTAAGGACAAGGGCAGAAGACGGATGAAACTAGACCAAAAAAGAGGCCACCAAAGGACGGCCGGCGCCGGCTCCAAGCTACCAAACCGGCGCTGGCTTCATTCTTCTTAACAATGGATTCATCCGGCTTTCGACCTTCCGAAGGCAGAACACAACTGGCGTCGGCTGTAGTACCCAAACCAATGCTAGTTCCACCCTGGGCAACTAACGACAGCTCCGCGTTTTAAATATTTTCTCCGGTTTTCTTCAATTTTAATTGCTTGTAAAGACTTATGATGACCCTAAACTGTAATAGAACCTTAGGGATTACTTATCTAGGGTTCTGGTAGTATAAATAGCACCTTTAGAGATTGAAAACACAATACACTTCACGTTAATTCAAATTTGAGAGAGAATCTTGAGAGGCGCTAGCCTCTTTATTCATCTTGTTCAAGACCAAACTTAAGGGTTAGTCCTCATTTTGTAAGAGTCTATAAATCTTTTGGATAATTCAATGTTGTTTTCTTTAAATAGATCTTAGTTGCTTTGTTCTTCTAAGGTTTGTTTGAAATTCAATATTTGGGTGCCTATTTTCTCTATACTATTTGTTCTTGTTTGCCCTTGTTGCTTCAAGGATATTGGGGTGAGATTATAGTAGAACTTTCTACTCATCTTGAGGGTCTTTGAGGCTTTGTTCTTCAAGGGTTTAAAATAGTGTAGGTAATTACTTGAATTTCCCCTTTTTGGTCACAAAAACCTCTGTTTTTGCTCCTTTAAGTTGATCTGGAACATAGCCAACAAAAATCACCCACAACACCAAGAAAAGCCAAGAATTCATATCACTTTGTCCCTTTTGGATACCCAACAAAATAGCAAAATTCTGATCTTGGTTCCAACTTGACTCTCTTGACCAGTACATAAGCTGGACAACCCCATATCCTGGGATGATTCAGACTTGGCTTACACCCAGTCCACATCTCATAGGAAGTCCTAGGTACTGACTTAAAAGACAACAAGTTTAGAATATATGCTGCTATTTTCAGGGCATATCCCCAAAAGGACACTGGAAGAGTAGCATGAGACATCATGCTTCGGACCATTTCCATCAATGTCTTGTTCCTTCTCTCAGCTACTCTATTTTGCTAGGGTGTCCCCGGCGCAGAGAACTGGAATATTATCCCATGATGTACCATGTAGTCCTTGAATTCACTAAGGAGGTACTCTCCACCACGATCCGATCATAAGGTCTTGATCAATTTACCTGCTTGACACTCCACTTCAGCCTTAAACTCTTTAAACTGGTCAAAAGAGTTAAACTTGCATCTCATCAGGTAAGCGTAACCAAACCTTATACAATCATCCGTGAAAGTGATGAAGTACTCAAAACCTCCTCTAGCTGGTGTAGACAAGGGACCACACACATCAGTGTGAACAAGACTCAATACCTCCTTGACTCTATCCGCCTTAGGGGCAAATGACCTTTTGGTCATCTTTCCCATCAAGCAGGACTTACACTGAGGCCAATTTTCCAATCTCAATGAGCCTAAGAGCCCATCATGGATTAACCTCTGATTCCTGGTTGAGTTAGTATGACCCAACCTTTGATGCCAAAGACAAAAGTCATTAACATTGGTCTTTCTCTTCTTTGTTAAAGATTCAGATTGAACGTTATTTAACTGATTGTTAACAGGGTTTAAGAAAAATGGATTCCCATACATGTGCCCAGTACACAAAATTTCTCCATCTCTACCAATAGAAATACAAGAATGGAAAGATACAGAATATCCTTGATTTATTAGTTTTGAAATCGAAATCCAATTACATATAAAATATCTTTCAAAACCACTATTCTATTACAATCCAAAACAAGATCCAGCTCTCCTATTGTAAGGGCCCAAACTTGTACTCCATTTCCCACACGTAGTCCATGTTCGCCTTTCTGGAGTCTTCTAATCTTTCTAAACCCCTACAAGGAGTTACAGATGTGATCAGTGGCCCCTGAATCAACTTCAACAATCCAAGTGGAAGTTGATTCAACCATTGATATAGACTCTAGATAGAAAACATTACCTGTGGGGTTTTTCTTGGCTTGATGATCCGGACACTTCTTTTTTCCAATGTCTCTTCAGTCTACATTTGAAGCACTTACCCTTAGGTTTGTCTTTGGGCTGGGTCTTGGGCTGGGCCGCTACATTCCCCTTCTTCTTCTTGAACTTCTTGGGCTTCGGCCCAGTTCTAGAAGATGAAGCCTTAGCAATCATAGCCTTAGATTGTGGCTTCATGACCTTCTCTGCCATCTGGAGCTCTTTCATCAACTTAGTTAAACCCATGTTCAACTTCAACTGAGTAAAGGAACCCGGTAGAGATTCAAGAACCATGTCCACTTAGCTCTCAGGGTCAATGACAGCCCCTAAGATTTTTGCCTCCTCGAAAGCAGTAATCATCTTGAGCATATGCTCTCTGACTGATGTTCCCTCAACCATCTTAGTGTTAATGATGGTTTGAATAACCTCCTGCATTGTGGGCTAGCTCTTATCCACAAACATCGTGGCTAATGATTAGCTTATGTCATACGCAGTGGTCATGTGCTCATATTTGGATCAGAGCACATTAGATATGGAGGCCAACATGTAACAACGAGCCATCTCGTCGGCCTTCTTCCATGCCTTCACAGCCTCACGCTCCTCGACAATGGAACCCTCTCCGATAACAGGGCAGGTTTCGTAAAAGACATACTTATACTCTTCTGCTGTGAGTATTATGTCCAGGTTCCTCTTCCAATCTACATAGTTTGGTCCCGTTAGCTTATTCTCTCAAAGAATAATGGCCAATGGACTAAAAGAACCTCTCACCATTTCTGAAAAATCAAAAACTAAAAAAAAAAAATCACTTTGTGAAAACAAAACAAATATCTGCACTTTATCTTTATTATCAAAACTGATAATAATTAATTCAGCTCTTAGGAAAACTGATATAGCTTCTTGAGAAGATTAACAGTTTCCTAAGCTAAGTGTGTTAACCACTACAAATTAATTTTCCTTCTAGGTAATGATCTAGAAGATAACTCTATCGAGGGGATGGTCGTTTTCTCTCATTTCCTATGGACATACCTCGCATTTTAACCTCCAACGAGGGGCTGGCCGATCACAGTAGGTGCCCTGAGTTATTAATTACATCCCTCCATTAGATCTAGATCTTTGTGGTATCCCCATCCTATACGGGTTCACTCTCAGGGTGACGCGAGGGGACCCATGATCTCTAATGAGGATCGTGATAGAAGCCGTGGGGCCGTTGGAACCCTTCTATGACTTAGTCTTTTAAAATAAGGGTTTTCTGAAAAATATCCTTTTGAAAATTTCCATCAAGTTTTCCCTTAACTCAAAAATAAAATGTCTAAGTCCATAAAAATCTCTATGTCAAGGCTTATATCCTATGAGAATTTTTCCCATTGACTAATTTTATTTATGTTAAAAACTTACTGATTTCAAAATTTTTTCAATTAAAACTTTATAGAGACTTTGGTCTCAAGTTTATTTGACAAAACAATTTTTCTTGTGCCAAAATTAAAACAAAATGGCTTTCTATTTTAACCTTACAAAAATATCTAAATCCAATATATTTTCTATGTGAAGGATTAAATCTTTTGAGAAAATATCTAAGGATTAATTTTTGTTCAAGTTAAAATAACCATTTAATTTGTAGAAAAATGTTTTCTCTATCAAAACACTCCCAAAGACTTTGGTCTTTGAGAAATCGTGCACATAGGTATATAAAAATAGCATGCTAAAAAATAATAGACGTTTTCATGCTGTTCTATTTTTTAAAGCTAAATGCCCATATAATAGAATTAAACACATTAATTAATTAATTAATGGTCTTGTTTAATCCTAAAATTCTTTACTAATATTTTTCATGCAAAAATATTTCTGGAATATTAACTATTGTAAAATATTAACTTTGCCTGGTATAGACCCCAAAACCAAAAGAAATTGTAAGAAAAATATTTTTAAAAAAAAAAATTCTTGGTCCACTACACCCCGCACTGGATCAGGCACCCATCTAAATTGTGGTCTACTGCACCTACAACACAGAACCAGGACCCATGAGCAACCAGCGCGCGGACCGGATTCTAGACCCTAGCCGGCGCCGGTTTGGGCAGCCTAGCCGGCATTGGTTCCGATCTGGACGGCTCTTCCTGCAGTTTTTTTTTTCTGTGAATTTCCCCTATTTTCTTCTCAACTTCTGGTATCAATGGCTCTTCGATTTCAAACCAAATACAATAAAATCAACCAAAACCAACAATCGCCTATACCCATAAATAATGGGCTTACACGATTAGCTAAGAAAAACAGTAAATTGCACATCTCCTATACCTCCACCCGCGAGGTTTAACAGAGAATCTATTGATACCATAAACAGCGAATGATCACAATTTTAATCACACATATGTGTCCATTTTTATTCATCTACATGCATGCTCCCTATATTTTCACAAAAACTTTATGCTCTGATGCCAATTGAAGGCATAGAAACGGAAAACATAGGACACACAGCAAAAGCAAAAACAAAACAAAACTGGAAAAACTCAAGAACGGGGGAACCGAACAGAGCCATCGCCGGTCGTTCTCTGCACGGTTTTTTAGGTTTAAAAAATACCTCTTTTCCTCGTTCTAAGTATTGGCTGGACTGGAATGTGTGCAACCGGGGTAGGTGTGTTGGTGGAACGCTCTGGTGCAATTCCTGCATGTCTCCTACTCTATCTTTGCATGTAGGTGAATGCCAAACTCTCGGTCTTCCAATATATGGCCTGCCAAATTCTGTTTGGTAAACAACTTACAAGGCTAGGGAACTTTCTTGGAGAGAGAGAGAGAGAGAGAGAGACGTCTAGCAATTTTTCCACCCACAGAAGAGGCTATCCAAAAAACATCGTTAAAACCAATCCTTCTGTTTAACTTAAATAAAAACCCTAAGTTAAACTGGACTGGGTCATTGGACTCTTAGTTTAACATTTTGTGTTTAATTAATTATTCTAATTAGAACCAAATAAATGGCCCAATTAATAATTAATTTTTCAGCCCAAATAAACTAGTTGAATTAACAAGCCTATATTAGTTTAGTCCCAGGTTAATCTTTGATTATTCAAACTGGGTCAAAGCCCAGAATAATTAATTAACCCACCAAACTAATTTAATTAATTCTCTCTCCATGGACCTTTATTTTATTCTAGCCCAACAATTAAATAGACTACTTAAATAAAATAAATTCCATTTAATTTAAGATCAATTCGTTAGTCTGTATTTAATTAGGACTCACAATATATATTGGGGACCAAAAGACACACCGACTTGGCTACTAAAATGACCAAAATACTCTTGTCATATAAATAGCTGTATTTTACATTTTAAATATTTCATAATATCACCATAAGGAAATATTGACTCCATGGACAATGCTGCGTTAGCAAAGTCTCTGGCCTACATATGTAATGACTAAAATACCCATCTATACATCGTCGTTCATTTAAGGAGAAAGAAGTGTACTAACACCTCTCTAAATGACATCTACCATCCTTAGGCCTCTAGTCCAATGATCCACGACTTCCTGGATTATTTTCGCTTTCTAAGGGAGCTACCCTAAAGCAAACATCCAAGTCATGTTTCCCAGGACCCTGGATATTTAGATCATTCAGACGACCACAAGGGGCGATATAGTATAGAAACTATCTTGTACAAGTCTGTCTTAACTAACTAGTCACACATACCCAACATGCAACTATATTGGCCCTACGATAGAACCTCAACTATAGCATATAAAAGTATATGCTTCCAGCTTCGTCAGACTACCAACTCATACTCAAGTCGTAGAGTACTAGTCCATGCTATAACGGTAGTGGTCTAGGTTTCTACCATATAGTACATTAAGAAACCACAACTACAGGTGTTGTTCTAGGTATTCGAAGTACTCTTATGTCATAAAGTGAGTGGACTACTCACTGGCTAAAGGTAAGCCATTCCCCATTTAAAATTCACAACATAATAACCTAGACATGATGAGATTCCCATTCTAATCAATCAGTTAAGAAAGAATGTTTATGTGTTAAGTAACCCGTGATCCTTACCTTATTGTGAATGACCTCCATTCACATGGACTACTTATTTAAACACAATGAGTCTTTTCCAAACGTAATTGTGTACAAATAAAAATGTAAATTCATAAATAATTTCTAGAAATAAATTCTTTTATTAAAACATTCTATATTTACATCAGAATCCTAGTCTAAGAGGGCATATCTCCCAACAATCTCCGACTTGCACTCTAAGACTAAGTAAGTCCGTAGGTGCCCACCCCTATGGCGTCTAAGTGTCACTTGAAGACTCTCTCAGCTAAAGGCTTGGTGAATGGATCAGCTAGATTGTTCTCAGAGGCAATCTGTTCCCCCACGACTTCCTGTCTCTGGATGAAATCCCTGATCAGGTGGTACTTCCTCTCGACGTGCTTCGCCTTCTTGTGGTTCCTGGGTTCTTTTGATTGTGATACTTCTCCAGTGTTGTCGCAATACATCACAATCGGCCTGTCCATGTGTGGCACAACTCCAAGTTCTGAAAGGAACTTCCAGAGCCAGACTGTTTCCTTAGATGCCTCCGAAGCTGTCGCATACTCAGCTTCTATAGTTGAGTCAGCATAGCAAGATTGCTTGATACTACTCCACGAAAAAGCTTCTCTAGACAAGGTGAAGACAAATCCACTAGTGGATTTTCTCTCATCCTTATCTGCCTGGAAGTCTGAGTCTGTGTATCTTGTAGGAACCAAGTCATTGCCCTGCAAACCAACATATAATCTCTCGTTCCCTTGACGTACTTGAGAATATGCTTTACATCTTGTCAATGAACCTCTCCAAGGTTTGACTGATATCTGCTAACCAAGCCTATGGCAAAGTAGATATCTGGCATAGTACACAGCATGGCGTACATGAGACTTCCCACAGCCGAAGCATAGGGAATCCTACTCATTCTGTCCTTTTCTTCTTGAGACCTAGGACAGTCCCTTGAAGAAAATGACAACCCATGTCTGCAAGGAATTAGAACTCCCTTGCATGAGTCCATGCTATACCTGGCTAGCATTTTGTCAATATATGCCGCTTGGGATAATCTAACATTTTTTGCTTCCTATTTCTAAGAAGTCTAATTCTGAGAATGTAGCTGGCTTCTCCCAAGTTCTTCATACTGAATTGACTAGACAGCCAAACCTTTGTAGATGCTAATGACCCTACATCATTTTCAATGAGTAGAATATCATCCATATACAAGACAAGAAAAACCACATTAATGCCTTCAAGTTTCCTGTACACGCATGGTTCATTCTCGTTTTCAACAAAACCATAAGACTTGACAGTCTCATTAAAATGAATGTTCCATGCCCTTAATGACTGCTTAAGTCCATAAATGAACTTCTTAAACTTGCAAATCATATGCTCTTGGCCTTTAGCAATAAAGTCTTCCGATTGGGACATATAAATGTCTTCACTAAGATGGCCATTTAAAAATGCCGTCTTGATATCCATTTGTCATATCTTGTAGTCATAATAACATGCAATGGCAAGGATGATACGGATGGACTTAAGCATGGCTACCGGGGAAAAGGTTTCCTCATATCGATACCCTCTTTCTGAGTGATAGGGCCTAAATTAGTCACATTTTTTCTAGTTATTTGAGGCTCTTTTGTTATACATTTTGTTCAATAACTAGTCATATTCCTTCATATTTGAGATTTTACCCTTGGAAAGGTAATTTGTGCATTATTTCAGATTTTAGGGGTAAAACGAAGCAAAAATGTCGCAAAACAGAATAGAGGCGGCGCCAGCCATATGTTGATGACATGAACTTCGAGACAACAAAAATTATTGAAACAGGGTGGAACAGTACCGAACTGGTGCCGACTACATTCTGGACAACAGTGCGTGGAAATCAAGAAAAAACCGATGAACAACAGAAACGATAGAACACAACCGGCGCTAGCTCCAGTAGCCAAGGCGGCGCCAGCTATGCACAGAGGAAAAGTCGGGATCTTATTTTTTGCAGGCGGTTTTTGGTAATCTGTGGAGTTTTAGTATCTTTCTACTTCTACTCGCCAAGAACATTACACCAAAGAGTTTGGGCACTTTCTAAGCCTATAAATAAATGGAAAACACAAAGAGAAAATGGGGCGAATTCATAGATCATCATAGAAAATCACTCAATCAAAGGAGGAATTCTTCAATTCAAGGAGGGTTGTACAAGAAGGTCTTCAAAGGAAGAAGAATAAGGCTTGTCTATGAGTGCTTTCTTTTACTTTGTTTTCTTTTTCTTAACAATGATGTATTAATTGTTTTATTGTAATTTGACATTATTTTAGATAGTCATGATTTTTAGAGTTATTTGACCTTTTGATTAATTGGTTGTTATTCTTGGTATTTAATTACTTATGCTTATTACGAGATTAATTGGTTGTTTCTTTATGTTAACTTGCTCGGACAAAGGGGTTAATGGCAGTCTCAATTCATTAATTTCTTATTTCTTGGCTCTTAACTTGCTTGGACAAAGGGGTTAAGAGTAGGGACAAAGTAGTTAAAGGTTAATTGATGTCTGCCAGGATATGGGTTCATTAGTTAATTTCATGGGTAATTTTCCAGGAATGGAAATTTAATCAAGGATTGTGGTTAATGCGTCTTTTAAGTGAATTAGTTAAGAGAGGATATATGATGCTAACTTATCTAGAAGATAGGGATTTCATGGATTGGACAAAGAAGTGAATCTATATTATCTTTCACGATGAAAAAATAATAATTAGTTATGATAAAGATTGGGTACTTTAAGATCATGTTTGTCTAAACAATGGCTTAAGTTACATAATTCTCCATCCTTAACATGTATATCTATTTATTTGTATTTTCTTTTGTTTTCTTTTATTTCTTTTTCACTTTATTGAGTCGGTTAAACAATGAAAGAAAAGGGAGTAATGTACACTTGTTCATTGAGGATCGACACTCGTTTGAACCCTATGCTATGTTAATGATGAGTACGCTTGCTCATATGTGTAATTTGGGGTTAATGTTTTAATTTAACTTAATTGAAAATGTTCTTAGTTTTTGTATGATTTTTGTACCCAAATCCAAACACATCATGTTTTTGGCACCATTACCGGGGAACAATATCGTGAAAGCTTGGATTTCATTGATTTAACCATGTAAATATGTAGATATGCAAATATGTAAGTATATACAATTGTTCTCTTCGCAAAAAGGTGCTATCTTTTCTATCTTGTGTTTTTGTGTATACCCTTGAAACCTAACATACTAACTTTGACTATGTTCTATTAACTTACTTTGTATTCTTTTAATTTTGTTTTAATCATTAATTTTGTATCTAACTTGCGTCTTGTTTTTTTGGGTGTTATCCTTAGTACATGACCCGAAAATCCGAAGGCGAGATAGTCAATTTTGACCTTAAAATCGAAAGGACACTATCAAATATCCGCCGGACAATCCAAAGGAACTTGATCGTCGAAATGGGTGGTGCTCAAAATAACAATGTTGGGAATATGAGGGTTATGGATGACTTTGTGAAACCTGTAATTTCAGGCACAAGCTCGAGTATTACTAGGCCTAGGGTGGATGCAAATAATTTTGAAATAAAGCTCAATATTATCCAGATGGTTCAAAATATGGTTCAATTTGATGGGTTACCTAAAGAAGATCTCAATTCTCATTTAGCTAGTTTTCTTTATATTTGCGATACTTTTAAGATGAATGGCGTTTCTGATGATGCCATAAAGTTAAGACTTTTTCCTTTTTCTTTGAGGGATAAAGCCAAATCATTGTTAAAGTCTTTACCTACAGCTTCCATCACTACTTGGAATGCCCTAGCTGAAAATTTTTTATCCAAATATTTCCCTCTAGCTAGGACAGCCAAAATTAGGAACAAAATATTTGCCTTCCAACAATTAGATTTTGAGCCCTTATATGAAAGTTAGGAGAGATTTAAGGAGATGTTGAGAAAATTCCCACACCATGGATTTGAGCTCGGAATACAGATGCTCATCTTTTTGAATGGCCTCACGTTTGCAACACGTCAAGTGGTGGACTCTTCTGCAAGGGGTTCCATCAATCATAACATCCCGGAACAGGTATTTGATCTTATTGAAAATCTGACTTCTAATAACTATTCTTGGGGAAGTACAAGGTCTAGAGCTCGTGTGCAAGGAGTACACAACGTGGATGTTGTGGCAGCATTGGAAGCTAATGTGGACGCTTTAACTCAAAACATGGAACAAATGGTAATGCCTCAAGGCCAAGTATTAAACGTAAGTTGTGATTTCTATGGAGAGGAACACCCCAATCATGAATGTCAAAATATGGGTTCATTCCAAGAAACCCTGAAACAAGCGGCCTTTGTAGGTAATGTCTGGCCAGATAACAACCCTTATAGCTCTACCTATAATCCTGGTTGGAGAAATCACCCTAATTTCTCTTGGAGCAATAGAAATCAACCTAGGTAGGGCTCTTTCAATTGTGGAGGAAATCAAAGGAACAAAAACCCCACGAACAATAATGCAACACCTTCAAAGCTACCATTGGAAGAATTGATTGGCCAATTGGTAAGTACAATGGAGACAAAGTTCCAAGGGGTCAATGTTACAACAAGGAACCTAGAGGCCTCTATGCACAACTTGAAAAATCAAATTGGTCAACTAGCTAAACTACTAGGAGATCGTCAAGCTGAGACATTGCCAAGAAACACCAAGGAAAATCTACGGGATCAAAGTTGTGGAAAACATTAAAGCCATTTTTTTCATTTACTTTACTTTCAATTTTGTGATTGAGACAATTTTTACTTCTATCGCTTTGATTGATTGATTTTTATGAATTAGAGTGCATTTTTCATCATTATTGTGTGTTCATCATTTTTATTGATTTAAAAAAAAGTTAGAAACCGGACAGAATGCAACCGGCTCCGGCTAGGGCTAGGATCGGCGCCGGTTCCTGTCGGGTAAGGCGCAACATATAGGCCATTTTGGCCACTTTTCTTTCAAAATCACCAATTCCCACTCAAATTCTCTCTAACTCGTGCCAGCTTCACCTCCCCAACTCCCTAAAATTTGATTTTTCACCTCCTAATCACTTCTATAACATTTATCTACCTCTCTTTTGTTGATCCTACGGATCAAAATCTCAAGATCTTTCATTTTTGCCCAATAAACTTACCTTCAATCCACAAGCAAGGAGCTTAGATTTCTACAAAAAGCTTATATCTTTTGCTTACCCATGCATACACAAGCATAAAGATATGATTTTTATTCACTTCCCACGGTTAAAATAGTGTAGATGACTCTTTCTAATTTTAGGGACAATTTTGGCCGAAAATTGGGATTGTTTATGTTATCTTGAATTGTGCACTACTTCTTGAGCTTCATGATTTGGGATAGATTAGGAGTTAATGGTTCTTGGATACTTGATTCATGCACATGATCATTAGGAACTTCATTCATATATCTAAGGTTAGAATCATGGCTATTTATGTTGGTTAAATAATTGTTACATATGGAAATTGAATTGTTTTTCACGTAATGCCATGATAATGCCTTCATTCATATAATCATGTATAGTCGAATGCATTGGGGATATTCAACACATTTATTCTTTACAGTGCACTTTATATGTATTCTTGTAGGTTGTATTGAATTGATTGGAAGGAATTGAATTGATTGTTGATTGGAGTGTGATATACATTAAAGGAGTTTGGGCTTTGTGGGTGTGAGAGTGGTTGAGGGTTGAGGAGAGTTGAGGATTGTGTTTGCAAAGCGTAGCTACACCCTATTTTAAGTCTTTGAGCTCATTTGTTCTATCCTCCTATTTTCACCACTCCTTACTTGATAACATGTCTAGAGCATGGGGTCATTCCTCTAAAAGGGTGAGAGCTTCCTCTTCCTCAGCCCCTTCATCCATCGATCCTTTATTCCTTAGACCAACTGTGTTTATCAATCCATCTTGTGAGGAATGGTACAATAGGAGAGCCTCCAACAAAATCATTGTTGAAAGTACTTTCATACCTATCCTAGACCGTGCCCTTAAATTAGGAATGATGTTTAGGAGGCTAGAAAGGGATTTGATAATACAGCTAAAAGAGAAGTATTGTCCAGTACTCATCAAGGAATTCTATGCTAATATGGTTTACAAGGGCAATAAACACTTTTCCCATATTGAAATGAGAGTGAAAGAAATCCCCATTGTCATCACCTAAAATCAATTAGCTAATCTCCTCCAGGTGTTTGATGATGATTCTTGGCAAAGGATAGACGTGAATAATCAAAAACTTCTTTCTGACCCGAATTGGGATGCCAGTGGGACTAGAGCCACTCTAGGGTTGTATAAGCATAATGCCTTCCAAGGCAATAGTTTCTATTCGAACAATGATCTGGCTGCCAACCATAGAGCTCTAGTCTATATATTTGGGTTCAATGTTGTACCCCGTGCTAGTGGTTTTAATGAAACTCGACTTATTGACACTTATATTTTGTATCGGATGATGAACACTCTGCCTATCCCCCTTGCACCCTTGATTATCCAATCCATTAGGGATATGGTTCATCACCATCTTTCTACAAAAGCCTTTGTCTTCCCCCTGGTTATAATGAAAATTCTGAAAGACTTTGGGGTTAGTCTTGAGAGTGATCTGATGGAGGCTACCACTGAGCATGCTATGGTTACAGAACAAACTCTGATGAGTTGCGGGTACAAGTACAGCAAGGAGTTGAAAAAATGGCTAACCCCTTTTGAGGTCAGACATCCCGGTCAGGTTAGGCCACCTACCGTGGAGGAGCAGCACCCACCACCACCGGCACATGCACAAGCTAGCAGTTCTTTGTCCCAACCCCGAACTGACTTTGAGACTACCATGCTAGGATAGTTAGCCTAGCAAACGAAAATACTCCTATGCTTGCAGGGATGCATGGATGACATGGCGAGACGGCAAGCTACTATGGAGCAGCAATTGGCTGAATAGAGGCAGCATTCATCCGGGCAACATGGTGGTGAGGGAATTTCCACATCGGCTGATGATGTTGATGATAATGAGAAGGAGGAGGACTGATGATGATTGTCCACACTTTCTCTATCCGTCTTGTTTTTCCTTTATCTTTTAATGTATTTTCTAGTTAGTTTTTTATTTTTTTTTCTTCGTTTGTACTACTTTCTTTCTTTTATTTTTTATTTATTTTTATTTTCTAGTTTTTATGCTTTGGTGTGCTCTTTTGTATTATCCTTTTTTTAGGTACTTTGCCAATACCTCGTTCTTCAAGAATTCAGCTCTTGTACAGCACATTGCACAATATATGGAAGTATTGTCTTTCTTATATCTTTCCCTTTATATTTTTGGTCCCTTGGCATTGTTTATTCCTTGTTCAATTTATTTGGCCATTGAGAACAATGTCTAATTTGAGTGTAGGGGAGTGATTTGATTGAAAAATCTTCTATTGAAACTTCTATGCATATACTTTAGCCAGCCTTCTTGAGCAAAAGTTTTCAAAATTTTTTCTGATTTTATTTGAGATTTCAAGCGGTATTTTTAATGCATGTCTTTATGATGGGTTATAGAGACTATGTTCTATATCATTTATGGCTTATGCATGACTTTTTGCACGCACTTGGACTAAGTAGTTCTTGATCAAATGCTTTACATTGTTCTTAAACCTGGTTTTCTACTAAAATCCATGAAGCATTCTAGAACTTACTTAAATATCTCTCACGGAAAAATAAGAAAGACAGTCATGATTTAACTTAGGGATGACGGTAATAGGTATTCTTTGGATATTTTAAGCTTTTCAAGCCTACCTATTTTGATATTATCCCTAGTGCCTATTTTGAGCCCAAATTGTTGATTTCTTTCTTTAAAACCTGTTATCATACTTTGTCCATTGCTTGTTTCTGAGAGTTTGAATAATTTTTCAAATCTTTATGCTCTTGATGAATAAAAATATATGTAGGAGAATGTTGAGGAAGAATACTTAGAGAAAGATCATGACTCATTACTTGCAGTCATGTATCAATAGTTTTGTTGAGCTAGAAAGAAAGAAAAGAAAGAGAAGAAAGAGAAGAAAGAGAAAAGAGATAGTGAAAACAAGAAAGAAAAATAGAAAGTTGCTAAAAGAAAGAGAAGAAAGAGAGAAACTGAGAAAGAAAAGAAAAGCAGCAGTGAAAAACAAAAGATGAGTGAAAGAAAGACAAAAGAAAATTGAGAGAGAAAGATAAGAAAGTTCACAAGAGGAATGGTGATTGAGCTGTAAAAGTTGAGTTCATATCAAGTCTTTGACACCATTGCTGAAAATATGAGTGATCTTGTAAAAAATAGAGAAGAGTTGAAGAAGGAAGTGAAAAGATGAGAAAAAGAAAAGAAAAGGAGTGAAAATGCAAGATTTGCTTGAACTGAACTGTAATTGCTAAATAAGGTTATGGTTTTGATTGATTTTGGAATAGGAGAGCAAGAAGAGTTTGGAAATTGTTGATACATTTTGTTTATCCTTTTCTTGCAAACTCTCAACTTCTTTGATATTTGATTCTCCTATATCCTTTATTTGACAAGCTACATTACAAGCCTTTAGCCTTACATTACAAGCTTGAAAGTCCTACTTAACCTAAATAGAATCATGATATGTCTCGGATTAATAGAGAGAGTGTATGAAAAGTAAGCTTATGGAATGCATATTCTTTTTGAACTAAATTCTTTCCAATGGTTTGAGAATATTGTTAAGTACTGGGTTGGTTCTACTAAGTCATTACTCACTTACACAAGTCTTGCATTTGTTGTAAAAGGTGTAGTAGCATGTGTTTTATGTTCTTGAATGAAGGAAGCGTTGAAGATATTATTTTCAATTGATTGAGTGATTTGTTACATCTTGTGTTTTCCTACTTATATTTGATACTTTGCTTGAGGATAAGTAAAGAGTTAAGTGTGGGGGAATAATATAGGACCTAAATTAGTCATATTTTTCCTAGTTATTTGAGACTCTTTGGTAATACATTTCATTCAATAACTAGTCATATTCCTTCATATTTAAGATTTTACCCTTGGAAAGGTATTTTGTGCATTATTTTAGATTTTAAGGGTAAAACGAAGCAAAAACGTCGCAAAACAGAATAGAGGCGGTGCCAGCCATATGTTGATGACACAAACTTCGAGGTAACAAAAAAATTGTTGAAACAGGGCGGAACAGTACTGAACAAGCACCGGCTCCAATAGCCAAGACGGCACTGGCTGCATTCTGGACAACAGTGCGTGGAAATCAAGAAAAAATCGGCGAACAACAGAAGAGACAGAACACAACCAGCGTCGGCTCCAGTAGCCAAGGTGGCGCCGGCTATGCTCTGAGGAAAAGTTGGGATCTTATTTTTTGCAGGCGGTTTTTGGTAATCTGTTGAGTTTTAGTACCTTCCTACTTCTACTCGGCCAAGAACATTACACCAAAGAGTTTGGGCACTTTCTAAGCCTATAAATAGATGGAAAACATAAAGAGAAAATGGGGAGAATTCATAGATCATCATAGAAAATCACTCAATCAAAGGAGGAATTCTTCAATTTAATGAGGGTTGTACAAGAAGGTCTTCAAAGGAAGAAGAATAAGGCTTATCTATGAGTGCTTTCTTTTACTTTGTTTTCTTTTTCTTAACAATGATGTATTAATTGTTTTATTGTTATTTAACATTATTTTAGATAGTCATGATTTTTAGAGTTATTTGACCTTTGGATTAATTAGTTGTTACTCTTGGTATTTAATTACTTGTGCTTATTACGAGATTAATTGGTTGTTTCTTTCTGTTAACTTGCTCGGACAAAGGGGTTAATGGCAGTCTCAATTCATTAATTTCTTATTTGTTGGCTCTTAACTTGCTTGGACAAAGGGGTTAAGAGTAGGGACAAAGTAGTTAAAGGTTAATTGATGTCTGCCAGGATATGGATTCATTAATTAATTTCATGGGTAATTTGTCAGGAATGGAAATTTAATCAAGGATTGTGGTTAATGCGTCTTTTAAGTGAATTATTTAAGACAGGATATATGATGCTAACTTATCTAGAAGATAGGGATTTCATGGATTGGACAAAGAAGTGAATCTATATTATCTTTCACGATGAAAAGAAAATAATTAGTTATGATAAAGATTGGGTACTTTAAGATCATGTTTGTCTAAACAATGGCTTTAGTTACATAATTTTCCATCCTTGACACATATATATTTTATTTGCATTTTTTTTTGTTTTATTTTATTTCATTTTCACTTTATTGAGTTAGTTAAACAATGAAAGAAAATGAAGTAATGTATACTTGTTCCTTGAGGATCAACACTCGTTTGAACCCTATGCTATGTTAATGTAGAGTACGCTTGCTGATATATGTAATTTGGGATTAACGTTTTAATTTAACTTGATTAGAAATGTGCTTAGTTTTTGTATCATTTTTAGACCCAAATCCAAACACATCATAGAATATACCCTTTCGCCACAACCCTAGCTTTGGAAGTTTCCACCTTCTCATCTATTCCCCTCTTTCTCTTGTATACCTACTTACACCCTATGGGTTTTATCCCTTCAGGTGAAGCTACAAGATCCCAAACCTAATTGAGATACATAGACTCAATCTCGGCTTTCATTGCTTTATGCCACAGATTTGCATTAGCATCAGTAATAACCTCTTCTTACCTAGTGGGGTCTAGTTCCTGATGGTCAGAGACCAGCTCGAATCCAGTCCATCTTTCTGGAACCCTAGACACTCTTTCACTACGACGAGGCTCCATTTGTACAGTCTCTTGAGGTTGTGCCTCTTCTTGTTCCACTATCGGGTCAGAAGAAGTTGCTTCCGAAGATAACTTCTCCTCTAGTTCCAAACTAGTTGAACCTTTCGTGAGAGTACTTTGATCATTCTCTAGGTATCTAGCATTGGAACTAACAAGTACCTTCTGCTCCTTAGGATAATAAAAGTAACCACCCTTTGTCCCTTTTGGATATCCAATAAAATAGCATAATTCTAATCTTGGTTCCAACTTGTCTCCCTTGACTAGTACATAAGCTGGATAACCCCAAATCCTGAGATGATTCAAACTTGGCTTACGCCTAGTCCATATCTCATAGGGAGTCATAGGTACTGACTTGGAAGGCACCAAGTTCAGAATATATGCCGTTGTTTCCAGAGCATATCCCCAAAAAGATACTAGAAGAGTAGCATGAGACATCATGATTTGGACCATTTCCATCAATGTCCTGTTCCTTCTCTCAGCTACTCTGTTTTGCTGGGGTGTCCCCGGCGCAGAGAAATGGAATATTATCCCCATGATGTGCCATGTAGTCCTTGAATTCACCAAGGAGGTACTCTCCACCATGATCCGATCATAAGGTCTTGATCAATTTACCTGCTCGATACTCCACTTCAGCCTTAAACTCTTTAAACTTGTCAAAAGAGTTAAACTTGCATCTCATTAGGTAAATGTAACAATACCTTGTACAATCATCCGTGAAAGTGATGAAGTACTCAAAACCTCCTCTAGTTGGTGTAGACAAGAGACCACACACATCAGTGTGAACAAGACTCAATACCTCCTTGACTCTATCCGCCTTAGGGGCAAATGACCTTTTGGTCATCTTTCCCATCAAGCAGGACTTACACTGAGGCCAATTTTCCAATCTCAATAAACCCAAGAGCCTATCATGGTTCAACCTGTGAATTTTGGTTGAGTTCATATGACCTAACCTTAGATGCCAAAGATAAGAGTCATTAACATTAGTCTTTCTCTTCTTTGTTAAAGGTTCAGATTGAACGTTATTTAATTAATTGTTAATAGGGTTTAAGAAAAATAGATATGCCATACATGTGCCCAATACACAAAATTTCTCTATCCCTACTGATAGAAATACAAGAATAAAAAAATATAGAATATCCTTGATTTATTAGTTTCGAAACCGAAATCAAATTCTGTCGAAATCTAGGTACATATAAAATATCTTTCAAAACTACTATTCTATTACAATAAAAAAACAAGATCCAACTCCCCACTGTAAGGAACCAAACTTGTGCTCTATTTCCCACACGTAGTCAATGTTCGCCCTTCTAGAGTCTTCTAATCTTTCTAAACCCCTGCAAGGAGTTACAGATGTGATCAATGGCCCCTGAATCAACAATCCAAGTGGAAGTTGATCCAACCATTGATATAAACTCTAGATAGAAAATATTACCAGTGGGATTTTTCTTGGCTTGAAGATCCAGACACTCCTTTTTCCAGTGTTCCTTCAGTCCACATTTGAAGCACTTACCCTTGGGTTTGTCTTTGGGCTGGGCCGCTGCATTCCCCTTCTTCTTCTTGAACTTCCTAGGCTTGGGCCCAGTTTTAGAAGATGAAGCCTTAGCAATCATAGTCTTAGATTGTTGCTTCATGACCTTCTTTACCATCTGGAGCTCCTTCATCAACTCAGTTAAACTAATGTTCAACTTGTTCATTTTATAGTTCTACTTTAACTGAGTAAAGAAACCCGGTAGAGATTCGAGATTCATGTCCACTTGGCTCTCAGGGTCAATGACAGCCCCTATGATTTTTACCTCCTCGAAAGCAGGAATCATCTTAAGCATATGCTCTCTGACTGATACTTCCTCAGCCATCTTAGTGTTAATGATGGTTCGAATAGTCTACTTCCTTGCGGGCCGGCTCTTATCCGCAAACATCATAGCTAATGATTGGGTTATGTCATACGATGTGGTCATGTGCTCATACTTGGATTGGAGCTCATTAGACATGGAGGCCCACATGTAACAACGAGCCATCTCGTCAGCATTCTTCCTTGCCTTCTCAGCCTCACGCTCCTCGACGGTAGAACCCTCCCTGATAACAGGGCAGGTTTCGTAAATGACATACTTATACTCTTCTGCTGTGAGTATTATGTCCAGGTTCCTCTTCCAGTCCACATAGTTTGGTCCCGTTAGCTTATTCTCTCAGAGAATAACTGCCAATGGACTAAAAAAATCTCCTACCATTTCTGAAAAATCTAAAAATAAAAAAAAAAGATTCAGTTTGTGAAAACAAAACAAATATCTACACTTTATCCTTATTATCAAAACTGATAATAATCAATTTGGCTCTTAGAAAAACTGACATAGCTTCTTGGGAAGATTAACAGTTTCCTAAGCTAAGTGTGTTAACCACCACTAATTAATTTTCCTTCTAGGTAATGATCTAGAAGATAACTCCATCGAGGGGATGGCCGTTTCCTCTCATTTTCTATGGACATACCTCGCATTATGACCTCCAACGAGAGGCTGGCCGATCACAGTAGGTGCCTCGAGTTATAAATTACACCTCTCCATTAGATCTAGATCCTTGTGGTATCCCCATCCTATACAGGTTCACTTCCAAGGTAACGCGATGGGACCCACGATCTCTAATGAGGATAATGATAGAAGCCGTGGAGCCATTGGAACCCCTCTCTCACTTAGTTTTTTAAAATAAGGGTTTTCTGAAAAATATCCTTCTGAAAATTTCTATCAAGTTTTCCCTTAACTCAAAAATAAAATGTCTAAGTCCATAAAAATCCCTATATCAAGGTTTATATCATTTGAGAGTTTTTCCCTTGGACTATTTTTATTTAAGTTAAAAACTTAATGATAAATTTTCCAATTAAAACTTTCTAGAGACATTGGTCTCAAGTTTATTTGACAAAACAATTTTTCTTGTGCCAAAATTAAAACAACATGGCTTTCTATTTTAACCTTACAAAAATATCTAAATCCAATATATGTTCTATGTCAATGATTAAATCTTTTGAGAAAATATCTAAAGATTAATTTTTGTTCAAATTAAAATAACCATTTAATTTGTAGAAAAATGTTTTGCTTGTCAAAACATTCCCAAAGACTTTGGTCTTTAAGAAAACATGCACATAGGTACATAAAAATAGCATGCTAGAAAACAATAGACGTTTTCATGCTATTCTATTTTTTAAACCAAAGTGCCCAGATAATAAAATTAAACACATTAATTAACTAATTAATGGTCTTGTTTAATCCTAAAATCCCTTACTAATATTTTTCATGCAAAAATATTCCTTGAATATTAACTATTGCAAAATATTAACTTCACCTAATATGGACCCCAAAACCAAAAGAAATTGCAAGGAAAATTACAAGAAAAATTTTAAAAAAAAATTCCTTGGTCCACTGCACCCGCCGCACTGCATCAGGCACCTATCTGAACTGTGGTCCACTGCGCCCGCCACATAGAACTAAGACCCATGAGCAACCAGCTCGCAGACCGAATTCCAGACCCTAGCCAGCGCTAATTTGGGCGGCCTAGCCGGCATTGGTTCCGGTCTATATGACTCTTCCTACAGTTTTTTTTTTCTACGAATTTCTCCTATTTTCTTCTCAACCTCTAGTATCAATGGCTCTCCGATTTCAAACCAAATACAATGAAATCAACCAAAACCAACAATCGCCTATACCCATAAATATTGGACTTACATGATTTGCTAAGAAAAACAGTAAATTACACATCGCCTATACCTCCACCCGCAAGGTTTAACAAAGAATCTATCCATACCGTAAACAGTGAAGGATCACAATTTTAATCACACATATGTGTCTAGTTTTATTCATCTAGATGCATGCTCCCTATATTTTCATAAAACCTTTATGCTCTGATACCAATTGAAGGCATAGAAACAAAAAACACAGGGCACACAGCAGAAGCGAAAACAAAACAAAACTAGAAAAAGTCAAGAACGAGGGAACCGAACGGAGCCGGCGCTGGCTCCAGCAGCCCTAGCCAGCGCCGGTCGTGCTCTGCACGAATTTTGAGGTTTAAAAAAATACCTCTTTTTCTCGTTCTACAAATTGGCTGGATCTAAATGTACGTAACCGGGGTAGGTGTGCTGGTGAAAACCTCTGGTGCGATTCTTGCAAGTCTCCTACTCCGTCTATGCATGTAGGTGAATGCCAAACTCTCGGTCTTCTAGTATATAGCCTGCCTAATTCCGTTTGGTGAACAACTTACAAGGCTAGGAAACTTTCTTGGAGAGAGAGAGAGAGAGATGTCTGGTAATTTTTCCACCCACAGAAGAGGCCGTCCAAAAAACAACGTTAAAACCAATCCTCCTATTTAACCTAAATAAAAACCCTAGGTTAAACTGGACTGGACCATTGGACTCTTAGTTTAACCCTTTTGGGCTTAATTAATTATTCTAATTAGAATTAAATAAATGGCCCAATTAATAATTAATTTTTCAGCCCAAATAAACTAGTCCAATTAGCAGGCCTATATTAGTTTTGTCCTAGGTTAATCTTTGATTATTCAAATTGGGACAAAGCCCTGAATAATTAATTAACCCACCAAACTAATTTAATTAATTCTTTCTCTCCATGGACCTTTATTTTATTCTAGCCCAATAATTAAATAGGTTACTTAAATAAAATAAATTCCATTTAATTTAAGATCAATTCCTTAGCCTATATTTAGTTAGGACTCACGGTCTATACTGGGGACCAAAAGACACACCGCATTGGCTACTAAAATGACCAAAATACCCTTGTCATATAAATAGCTGTATTTTATTTTTTAAATATTTCCTAATATCACCATAAGAAAATATTGACCCCAAGGACAATGTTGCGTTAGCAAAGTCTCCGACCTATAGGTGTAATGACTAAAATACCCCTCTATACATCGTCATACATTTAGAGACAAAGAAGTGTGCTAACACCTCTCTAAATAACATCTACCATCCTTAGGCCTCTAGTCCAATGATCCACGACTTCCTGGATTGTTTCCGCTTTCCAAGGGACTTACCCTAATGCAAACATCCAAGTCATATTTCCCAAGGCCCTGGATATTTAGATCATTTAGATAACCACAAGGGGTGATATAATATAGAAACTATCTTGTACAAGTTTGTCTTAACTAACTAGTCACACATACCCAACATGCAAGTATATTGGCCCTACGATAGAACCTCAATTATAGCATATCAAAATATATGCTTCCAGCTTCGTCAGACCACCAACTCATACTCAAGTCGTAGAGTACTAATCCACGCTGTAGTGGTAGTAGTCTAGGTTTCTACCATATAGTACTTTAAGAAACCACTATTAAAGGTCCTGTTCTACGTATTCAAATACGTTTATGTCATGAAGTGAGTGGACTACTCAGTGGCTAAAAGGTAAGCCATTCCCCATTTAGAATTCACAACATAATAACCTAGACATGATGAGATTCTCATTCTCGTCAATCGGTTAAGAACGAATGTTTATGTGTTAAGTAACCCATGATCCATACCTTACTATGAAAGACTTCCATTCACATGGTCCACTTACTTAAACATAATAGTTCTTTTCTAAACGTAATTGTGCACAAATAAAAATGTACATTTACAAAAAATTTCTGAAAATAAATTCTTTTATTAAAACATTCGATATTTACATCAAAAACCTAGTCTAAGAGGCCATATCTCCCAACACCTTCCTGCACATAGGATTAATTGCATGAAGTCACTTGATGAAAAATGGAGATCATGGAAATGCCAATTAAAGAATAACCATTTTATCAACAAAACCAAAGAGGAGGCTTTAGCCAATGTTCCTTCAAGGGTTGAGCCTGAGCAGTGGAAAGTGCTAGTTGATTGTTGGAGTTTGGAGCGAGTGCAAGTACTAGTTCATTCCAAATCAATTTTAATTTAATTTCTGTAGTTCTCCATTAATAAACTTCATTTTTTAGTTAAGATAGATTGTTGTTTATATCAATTTATACTAATTTGATGAAAATGACTACTAGTTATTTATTACACTTTGGTAGGAAGCTGTTGGAAAAAATAAGTGTAATCATGGAATGCATGGCCCTCCACATAGATGTGATAGAACACCATTTGCGGTAATACAAGCTGATATACGTAGTGATATTTTCATATACTACATTTCAATGAAATTGTTTTTTTTTTTTTAAATAAATAGTGCAAGTTTTCACTTTCCATATTTTAGATAACAAAGAAATGTGAGGAAATAGTTATGCTATCTGTCTATATGAAAACACGGACGGATGCAAATGGCATCGTTTGAGATCTAGAAGTAGCCAGACTAATTGTAATGAACTACTGCCTCTTAGATATTATTTATTGTATTATTTATAATGCCTAAAATTTATTTTCTTGATGACACATTCACACAATGTTAATTGTGCATAGTTCAATGAATGCAAGACTTGAGGAATTGCCTCCTAAAGTGCGTACATCGAAATGCAGACAACAAATATTCCAAGAATTTATGGGATCTGAGGGGCGTGGCTATGTCAGAACAATATGGGATTAGATCTAATTTGCTCAATGCTTATTGGTGGTGGAAGTAATAAGTATTCTAGCTTTGAAGAGTATATAAACAAACTCCTGCAGAAATTTCAAAATGATTTGACCAAAAAAATGTGATAGCATGCTATCAAATTTTCAAGGTTAAATTAATACACTTAATGCTCGAGTAGATGAAATAGTAGCTTTAATAGAGAAAAACCATAGCCTTCCTTGCACAAACAATGGTCACTAGGTCCGAATTAGATGTTTGTAAGTGATTCTTAATTTCTAATTAATCTTACACTTATACTAACATTTCTTTATTTTAGGTGACCGATACCTCAAGTGCTCAACGCTTTAATTCAAATTCGAATGAGCATCTTTCTGAATACGAGAGTGCAGCAGACATGGTATGATTATTGCCTTCATTCTCCATCTCAACACTATTCCAGATGCCTCATCTCTTCATCTTAACTAAAATGTTCAGGGGATTTTAGTATTAATTTAGACTTAGAAGATAATAGACTATGGTGAGACATTAGTGCATAATTACTGTTATAAAGTTGTTGTTGGTAACTCAACAAGTACTTCTTGTTGTAAATTCCTCTCACTTGCATTATGTATTAAAAGCTCATGTATTGAATATGTTTAATTCTGCAAATGCTGCGTAGTGATGCTGAAAATGCTGAGTAGTAAGATTTTCATCTTTGAAACTTTAAGATACTGAAAATGCAGAATACCAAATGCTGAGTACTGATGTGTTAGGTGCTTTTTTTCACATTCTTAATGGAATGATCTTTGAAATGCTGAGTAGTGATGTGCTGAGGTTCTTGTATTAGAATTAGTCAGTCTATAAATTTTTATAGTACTGTGAAAAGGATGCAGATGGCGTTTGACACTGAATGTTGTATCCATTAGGTGTTCCGGGTGCAGACTTGGCTATATTAGATGAAATTGAATCTAGTTTAGACGCTAATGCACTTGGATAATTTAATGCTACGTTGCTTAGCTATCGTTGTACTTCTTGACTTGTTTTGGACTTTTAAAAGAAAATGACATTCTAAGTGGTTTCATGAGAAACAATTTCTTGTGGATTATGCAGCCAACAACACTTGCTCTAATATGTCTGTTAAAATATGATGGCATGTTTGTGCATCTTTTATCTTCCATTGACAATCAACAAGATTTATATACTGTTTGTTCTTTGACATAAAAATGGCTAGTAGATGTTTTCCCATTATTAAGAAGATAAAACATCCTGGGACTACAGATATACCCCCATGATCTTCACAGCATAAATTACGTTGATCTTGTAGTAGTATTTTTTTGGTAAGGACAAAATCACTACCTTTCCTATGCCAAAATGCAAGAGGTTCAATTTTCTAGCTCCAAAATTAGAAAGTGACTGCATATCGAGTATTTTCTTTTCTTTTCCCCCCTCTTTCACAATAATTAAGGGAATTCAATGTGAAATATATCTTTTATGGTCACTCGTTGTGTAGGAAAACATGCAACTATCTTAGCCAGCATTTATTAGTTTCGATACAAAAGAGGATGGTATCAGACTTTGAACATACCTCTTTATTATCAAGGTAGAATGGATATGCATAGCTTACATTCAAAGAGTAGCCAATAACTTGTAAAAATTTCATGTCTATTGACTCTTAATACAAATGCAAATTAGAGGCCTAAATAGTGAGGAAATTATAAGAAACTACTCTTCTTAGTGAATCCAGAAAAAACATGAAAAACGAAGAGAAAACTACTAAAACAAAAAATGTTGACGATATTTAGCAATCTTAAAAATATGAAAATTAGAACGAAAAGAAGTCAAGTAGCAAGGAAGTTAGTGACTAAAAGCTAGGAGCAGAATAATTGGATTACTTAAAGCCATTGTTCTCAGGAAAGGTTAGTGGAGCAGGCATAAAAATTTTTGTCGCATTTGATTACTGTTTGTTCTTCAAATGCAATTGAAATTGGAATTATGGGTTCTCATTCTTCCATGTTCTAATCTCACTTCAGACTATCTTACTTCTCTTTGTATGTACTTGCTTAGAAATAATTCATATTCTTCATTTTCTTTTGAATGGTTTAGTAGTGAGTTTAATTTATGTTGGATGAAAAATAGATTTTTATGATCTTTATTAAGAAGTAATCTTGTCCTTTTTTTTCTTAATGATAGAAGGAATGAAGATCAAGGTGATTGAAGGTTCATTTAACTATGGCATTATTTTTTGTCCTCAATGAATTTTTATGACTTCTGATGGATGTCATGGTTAGAATTGTGGTTTTGTTTTGAACTATTTTGAATTAATATCAAGGATTAGATTCATGTTACTTATCAGACTCTATTAAGTTTTTTAAGTGTATATTAAGTTGTTATTATTAATGGAAGATGGCATTTTGAATGTTCATTCAATGGATTATAGTTGATTGTTAATATTAGAGGTTTTCATAATTCTATATGTATAATAGATGATGATCTTGTTAAAGTAGAGGGAAAAAATTTCGTCAAAATGCGGATGTAAAACAAATTTGTCAATATCATAATGATGATGATATTGAGTTCAATGTTTATTCACTATGAATGTAAAAATTTGTCAAAAAATTGTGACAATAGATTTTATCAAATATTAACAATTTTGTGGAAAAAAGTTTTAATTAAAATAGTAAGGAAATTGTAGCAAATTGGCATTACCCACAGTTATGTCAATATGGAAAAGAGCCATGGCAAAAAGTATTATTTCCAACAGCAATTTAAATGTAACAAATAATATTCTCCATTGTTGTAAAAATGTTGGAAAAACCATTACAAAAAACTAAAATCTTTACCCACAGTTAATAACCATTGGGAAACACTATGGCAAAAGTTTATGAATAAATACCACACTTTATTTACAACGGTTCCAAAACTATAGTAAATCCTTATTACACAATGGTGGCAAATTTTTTGCAATGGCCATAATGCCCACACCTTGAAAACCGTGGCATTTTTGTGACAAAAATATATTTGCCACAATTTTGGCCAATTTCGCCACACTTTCTCTGACATTGTCAAAAACCACTTTTTTTGTAGTGAAGAAACCTTAAGAAGGCAAGCAGCTAGTCATTAATAGGCGAAAAGGAGTGACAAGTCCTATCTCACCCATGGTATGTGTCAAACAGTGCTTTGTCAGACTAAAATTATATTGTTAGCAGTGAGGAGGATTGATTGGGTCATACTAGTAGTTGATGTTTTATATAAACTAGGAGTAGCTATCTCGCGCAAAACACGATCTCAGGTACCTATGGAAATAAAATATTGGTACAAAATACAATAGACTATAGTAAAATATATAAGCAACACTTTTATATAATAAGATATAAGTTCAAATATTTACATTGTTTGCAAACTTCGTAGACTATATTCATACACTGATGTCTTAAGAGAGTTTTGAAAATCTCTCACTCGCAAAATTTCACATGGTTTCATCAAATATTTATGTCAAAATAGTTGCGTCTTTTGCTGCTACAAGGGAGAGGCATATTGTTTCTAAGCTGTGCTTGCCACGATCCACATAGTTACCCAAAAATAGATAATTAGCTTTTAGAGGAAAACTCGTATCTTCAAACCGCACACTAAAAGCATGAGAAACATAGTTCATTGCTACTTAACAATAAATGACATACACAAATAAGGATACCAAATTTCTAGTTAGAAAATGTGTCCAAAAGCAATACATAAAGCATGGTGATACACACAGAGGCCAATGTCTGAGTGAAATAGTGAAATGTCGTGCACGTTTTTCCGTTTTCCTTTCAAAGTTTTTGAGAGGGGCTTGCATGAAGGGTTCTAAGTGCCTATTTTTTGGTCATGATCCATCAAAAAATTCTATATAAAGAATTGAAATTTAGATCCTCGACACACTGAAAAACATTGGCACGCATGTAAATGAGGAGCTCAAAAGCTGAAATATTTCACCACAAGGGTGGAGTATCAAAAGCTTTATTAGACCTCTAATTATCAGTTTACTTTCTGTTGTGACTTCACAAAGGCAAATGAAATGTATACATTCCAATTCAAAAGAAGAATCACCAACAAGAATGTAAAAGCAATTATCTATTTCCAATCCCTCTAAAATCACCAACAGGAGATTTTCTTTTGGTGGGAAAGAAAGGCGATAGGGCCTAGAAGTAGGAATTGGGAGTATGTACTTGCTACTAGTTGAAAAACAAGGTCAAGACATAATCTAGTTGAAAAGCAAGGTCAAGACATAACAAGCCATCTAAGATTTATACTGCACATTTCCTCTACACCTCTAAATCAAAATTTACTTGCCTTAAAGGTTCAAAACCTCACATGCACAATGAGACTAAATTCTCCTATTTATGCGCATAGCTTTTTAGTTGGACAAATTAAAATGAAAATTAATGTCTAAAGGAAAATGCATAGAGTTTTTAGAATTCCTCAATCCCGCCCAGCAACCCTCCACCCCTACAAAAAAATGAGAAAAAAAAAGGGACTCTTTCGAGAAAAGGATATAAGTGTCTTTCATTTCAAAGTAAAACCTTAATATGCAGGCAATGCAGGGTGTTTTCTATGAAGGAATGCTCTAAGGACTGCACTCTTGCCACAAACATTATTCGAGATACATGAAGTATAAAAGAACTACGAAGTTCAGATTCCATGAAAACATAGACTAATGCAAGGGAGGGAGATAACTTAAGGACAACAACAGAAGCCAAAAGTAGTAGAATATAGGAAAATGGGAAATCAAAGAAATCAAAAGTAAAAGAATTTTGAATTTGAACAAATTCATGCAAAGCCATATCTGATGAAGCAGTATATTAACATTTCTTGAAAATTTTTTCTCTTGCAATTGAAAACATCTGTTGGGAATCAAGTTGTAGAACAAAATGAAACCTGAGAATGAAGCTTACACTATGGGCAGTGCGGTCAAGTAAAAGCCTGATTACCAACAAGAAAAAGATCACTATAGCATAAAATTTGGCAACATAACTCAACAACAAAATGAAAATTCTACACAAAACATGCCAAATTCATTTAGATTAGGAGAAAAACTAAAAATCTGTATTTAGTATCAACTAAATTTCATATGCATAGATGAACATTTTAACTTAATCCAGTACAAAATAATTGATGTCGAGCTCTAAAATCCTTACATACTGAAATCATATGCGGAATGTTTCTGAGGAATAGACATTTCAATTAGGAGTTGGGAATAAAGTGAAAAATTAAACCAAAGTCCAAACCTTTGCCTAAAGAATGTAGGATCTGCTACTTGAAAAAGAAAATTAGACAACCTTTACAGTAATAACCTTACAAACATACACTTCCTCATATATTCCCTATCAAATGAGTATCAGTTTTAAGGTTCTAATATGCGAAAGCAAAAAAATCTGAATTTTCTATTTATTATGTTGTATAATCTAATCACTCCATGTAATGATTGAACATAGTACATCAAAATCATCTTAAACTTTATTTCTTTTTTTTTATCTTCTTTATGTACTGACAATCAACTTCATGTCCATATTTAAGTCAACATTGAGTTTATGTAAGGCCTTCTTTCTTTGGAAATTGTAGCCACATCTAAATCAAGATGATAATGACATAAAATACTTTTCCTTACTTGTAAGCGAGCAACTTCTTGCGCCTGGACTCCAAGTACACCATCACCCCATGCTACAAGGTGATAATAAGAAAACCACCTGAAAACAAAGTACGAATTGTTTCCCGCCAAAAAAACTAAAGGTTGCTACACACAAGGTCAGCACTAACTCAGATGTACACTTTCATCCAAATGAAATGGTAACAAGACTTTGAACGCAATGACCATTAGCATAATAGAGGACAAAGTTAAGTGGAATATTAATCTTAGCAAACTTTTAGAGTTCTGTAATCAATAATCTTTCCAAATATTAAAAAAACTCAAAGCTGGCAAAGCAAGTTCCAAGTTGATAATAGTTGTCTTGCAACACCCTCTATGCTTTTTAATTCTAAGTATAATAGCATGCATATGTGTCTTTTCCAAAAGGCTTATTTAATTTAGCTTCAAAACACTGTGCATTTGGTATCAAAGTATAGAGTGCAATTATGCAACTTCTGGACCATTTGCAGGTTTCAATATTAGAATAGAATATCTCTATTCTTAATGCACATTTGCCACTTCTTTATAAGAAAAACACAATTAGTGCTGTTGTGTACTTGTTCAGAAGCAACTTTAGGCATGGTGCTCTATCTTTTGCATTTGGTTTCAGGTTTAGCACTCAAGTTTTGTTGGTGAAGAAGGAATTACTAAAGCCTGTGGTTGCCTTCTTTTTCCCCTCAAAAGCCATATATAAGAACCTACTCTGGTTTCAGATCAAGGTTTAAGTTTTGTTTTGTTCTTGTCTGTTTCAGTAACCACAAATTATTGTTTTGACTTGTTTAAGAAATATATAAATTTTCCAGCAATGCTAAGGATTATTACATGCAGACAGGATAGACATTATCGATCAAGCAATTACATTTTTTTAGAGCCAATGTCTTCTTGAGAAACTTTGAACTCAAAAGCTAAGCTGATAATCTCCTTATCTATTTAACATTCTATATAAATGTTGCCTTAAAGAGGCTAGAAGGTGGCAGAACTTCAATTGAATGAACCAAGGCAATAATTAACCTGGGTTTGGAAAAGGTCTCCATGACTAGAGAACTAAGTTTTCCATTTCCAGGATTATTTACACTTCCACAATCTCAACAAGAAGAAGGTAAAGATTTGCAAATAACTTATAGTTTTAGGAACAAGAACTACTAAAATAAGCATCAAATATGACGGCTATAAGGCCGTCGTATTTTCTCATATAGCCGTTGTAACCGCCGTATTTGGTTTCATCGCTTTTGGACGACAACGGCCACAAAACCGTTGTATTAGGCTAATACGACGGCTGTACAAAAAGGGTCATTTTTTATCAGTTGGAAAGTTTATTGACACAGTTCGAAATACCGTCGTATTAGGTTAATCAAACCGTCATATTTGTTGAGCAAATACGACGGCTTCTAGTCGTCGTATTTGCTCATCAAATACGATGGCTACGGCTAGAGCAAATACGACAGCTTCTGCTGTCGTATTTGAAGAGCAAATACGACGGCTTCTAGCCATCGTATTTGATCAACAAATAAGCCGTCGTATTTGCTCTTCAAATACGACGGCTACGGCCAGAGCAAAGAGGCCATCGTATTTGATCAACAAATACTATTAAGCCTTAACCAAATATGATGGATGTGGTCGTTGTATTAGTTTTTTTTAAATTATTTTTTTTATTTGACCCTGCACATGTAAAATCATTTTCTTAATCAAACCTTCACATTGGATAAGCAAATTGATTAATTTTTTTTTTAAAAAAAAATCAATTGCTTGGTATTTAAGCCTATCCACCTGCAATTTCAAACCAAATACAATCTGCTCAACTCATTAAACACCAATCGTAATAAAACATAATTTGCTTAATACCAAACAAATCAAAATCAATCTCTTGAACATTTAAATTATAAATAATCCTTAAACTCCACAAGAGAAGTAATACTACATATATAACAAGTAGAAAATGCCAAGGAATCTATTAGAAACAATAGTACATGTAAAACAAGAAATAAATTTGAGTACCTCAGTCCTCCCGGTATCATCTTTTCCTCTTCCTTCTTGTCTCTTCCCGGTATCATCTTTTCTTCTTCCTTCTTATCTCTTCCTCTCCTCAGTCTCAATAAAAATATTAGTTTTTACCCAACATAGCTCAAGGTTAGTGGGTTGGGCTTTAGAACATCTCTTTACCTGCACAATACTCAAATTAGAGATCAATCTCGACAATGAAATGATTCCAATAAATAGAAAACCTTCGCATCATCTTTAAAAAAAATAAAGTACAAGTGTAAACTTAGAATATTAAAATAAAAGACAAGGCAGCCACTTTAAAATATTTTATGTAAAATGAGCAAACCAATCGTCTTTTCTCCTTCCTCCTTGTCCCTTTCTGTAACAAAACCCAATTATATTTAAAGTCACAACAATAGAAAAATGTCAAGGCAGTGCAACTAAAATATTTTGTGCACTAATGTGACTCCAATAAAAGACAAGGCAACGCAATTATAATATTTTATGTAAAATAAGCAAACCAATCGTCTATTCCCCTTCCTCCTTGTCCCTTTCTGCAACAAAACCCAATTATATTTAAAGTCAAAACAACAGAAAAATGTTAAGGCAGTGTAATTAAAATATTTTGCACACATCTACCATTTTCCCTTCCTTCTTGTCCTTTTCTCTCCTTAGTCATCCGTCTCTAATTAAAATATTTTTCAAACCAATCGTCTTTTCCCCTTCCTCCTTATCGTTATCTACAACAAAACCGAAGTATTTTTAAAGTCACAACAACAGAAAAATGTCAAGGAAGTGCAATTAAAATATTTTGCGCACTAATATGGCTCCAATAAAAGATAAGGCAGCCACTTTAAAATATTTTATGTAAAATGAGCAAACCAATCATCTTTTCCCCTTCCTCTTTATCCCTTTCTGCAACAAAACTCAAGTATATTTAATGTCACAACAACAGAAAAATGTCAAGGCAATGCAATTAAAATATTTTGGGCACTAATGTGACTCCAATAAAAGATAAGGCAGTGCAATTAAAATATTTTATGTAAAATTAGCAAGCCAATCGTCTATTCCCCTTCTTCATTGTCCCTTTCTCTCCTTAGTCATCCCTCCCCTCCTGTCATCTCCCTTTTCCCCTTCCTTCTTGTCTCTTTCTCTCCTCAATCCTCCCTCCCCTCTTCCCATACAAAACCTGCCATTTACCCCTTCCTCTTCCTCTTATCTCTTTCTCTCCTCAGTCATCCCTCCCTCCCCTCTTCCTACACAGATATATATATCCCTTAGTCATCAGTCATTAGTCATCCCATAGTTCTATCTCTCCTCAGTCATCCCTTCCCTCTTCCCGTATATATATATATATATATATATATATATATATATATATATATATCCCTTTCTTAGAAATGGATAGTCGTAATTTGTTTGAGAGGTAGTCAAATTTTGAATTAATTTTCAAAGAAGAAGATTTCGATATGTTTTCCTTTCCAATCCAACCATTTCTTCTTGATCTGCCCGTTCAAGAGACTGCTCATTTGGATTTCCAATTTGATCTATAATAGGGGCTAAATTAGTCATATTTTTCCTAGTTATTTGAGGCTATTTTAAGACACTTTTTATACTATAACTAGTCATATTCCTTCCTATTTAAGATTTCCCTTATAAAAATATTTTTTGTAATTTTATGCAAAAATAAGGGAAAATTAGAGCTAATTGTGGGATTTTTCATAACAGAACCGACACCATCCTAGGAAGGGGAGCCGGCGCCGGTTAGCCACTGGAAAGAAGAGAGAAAAGCGTGGAGAAATTGAAGGAACAGAGGAATAAATTACAACTGGGAATTAGAAAGGAAAAGGGAGAATCGGCTCATTCATGGCTCAACTGAGCCAATGCAACAACAAAGAAAATTCGGTGGGCCCAGATGCAAAGTAAAGTTAACAAAAAGGGCTACAAAAAACAAAAGCAAAAGAAGAAGGAAATTTGGTGGCTCAATTGAGCCAATGCAACAAAGAAAAGCAGCGGTGGTGTGCGGCTCGATTACTGCTCAAGTGAGCCGACAACGGAAAAAAGAAGTAGCAAGTGGCTCGGTTGCTTGGTTTTAATAGTTTCATGGCTTGAAAGAAGAAAGCAATTTCATACGGCTTGATTGGAAGACAAAATTCCACAATTCCAATTCAGACAACAAAGTTATCAACACAAAAGAACAAAAGACAAGAGTCAAAATTGATTTCAACTTCTCAATCTCACGGTCAAAAGGTAGTGGATTTCTTCTTAGTGTTTTTATTTAGTTTTATTTAAGACTTTTATTTAGTTTTTATTACTCCTTTTTTGTTTTGGATTATTTTTAGGTAATTACTTCTTCTTTATTTAGGATTCTTTTAGGAACTTTGTAAGCCTATAAATAAAGGCCAATTTACTCTAGGAAAAGGGAGGTGCACAATATAGAGACTTAGATATATTTTAGAGTGCATCACCAATATCTTCTTGAGAGCAATTCATTCAAATTAAGGAGGGTTGTACAAGAAGGTCTTCAAAAGAAGAAGAAGGAGGCTTGTCTATAAGTGCTTTCTCTTACTTTGTTTTCTTTTTCTTGAATAATGATATGTTAATTGTTTTATTGTAATTTGACATTGTTTCATATATTCATGGTGTTTAGAGTTATTTGATCTTTTGATTAATTGATTATTTTTCTTGGAATTTAATTACTTGAGCTTATTACGAGATTAATTAGTTGGTTCTTTCCATTAATTCGCTAAGACCAAATGAGTTGATGGTGGTTTCAATTTATTAATTTCATATTTGTTGTCTGTTAACTCACCGAGACCAAGGGGGTTAATTGATGAGGACTAGGTAATTAGACGTTAATTGATGTTTGTCGAGACCAAGGATTCATTAGTTAATTTTATGTTTTAAATTAGCCGAGACCAAGGGAATTTAATCAAGGTTTGTGTTTAATGCATCTTTTAGGTGAATTAGTTAAGACGAGACCAAGTGATTCTGATTTATCTAGAAGGTAGTGATTTCATGGATTGACCATCGAAGTGAATCTACTTTAATCCTTCATGATGCCAAGAGAATGATTAGTTATGATAACGATTTGGTACTTTAAGATCATGTTTGTCTAAACAATGGGTTGAGTTACATACTTCTCCATCCTTGACATGTATATATTATATTTATTTTATTTTATTTTTCTTTTTATTTCATTTTCACTTGATTAAGTCAGTTAAATAATGAAAAAAAATTGATTAATGCATACTTGTTCCTTGAGGATCGACACTCGTTTAAACCCTATGCTATGTTAATGATGAGTACGCTTTCTCATATGTGTTATTTGGGGTTAACATTTTAATGTAAACTTGATTGGGAATATGCTTAGTTTTTATATGATTTTTATACCCAAATCCATACGCATTAATCTGCCCATTCAAGAGACTTCTTTTTATGCTTTTCCTCTTATGGAGGACATGCTTATGCATGATCTTTTCTACAATAGAATTTGAACAAAGCCAGAATATGATTCATGAAATGCATCTTGAAGGTATCATTTCAGACGAAATTCCTATGGAGAAGAAGATAATCAGGAGGTAGAGAAATGAGAAGGGCAGTAGCTCCAAGATATTATCAAGAGCAACTATTGCGAAGTATTTTTTACATGCCACTCACTTAGGCGGCTAAAGAACTAAATGTTGGCCTAACCATTCTCAAGAGAAGATGTAGAGAGTTGGGAATTTGTCGATGACCTCACAGGAAGTTAATAAGCTTAGAGACCCTAATCAAGAAAGTTCAAGTTTTCTCTCACAGACACTTGTAAATAAGTTAATTATATGCTCCTAAGATAACAAAGAACTAATAATTTGAGAGTATGCCTTTGGATTTACAGGATATGCGAAATGAAGAATAATGAGGATATATGGTTGAGAAGAACTTGAGAAAAGCCATTGAGATACTGGAATGTAAGAAGAAATTAATAGAAGAAATCTCTGATACGCAGTTGGAGGACCGAACTAACAGACTGAGACAAGCATGCTTCAAGGCCAACTATAAGAAAAAAAAAACTAAATCATGTTTAAGACTCAAATGAAGGTGTTTTAGGCATCCCTTCAACCTAGCTATTCCAGAACCATTTTCTCTTGCCTTTTGCTTTATCATTAAAGTGGTTGAAAAAGTACTTCCTCAAGTATTCCCTTTCTCCCCTTACATATGTTATTTTGTTAGTTGTTTTTAATAACCAAAAGCTTTTGTTAGTTGTCCCATAATCAAAAGCTGATACTAAAAGAATTTGCCTTAGATTGAATTCAGCCTTCCCTGCGAAATACTACCGCTCCTCCTAATATCCATGCACTTCCCACTAAAGTTAGAAGCATGCACTTCCCACTAAAGTTAGAAGCATTAAACTACTATTATACCCAAAAAGCAGCGTATCCACTACACCAACCTCACTTTACTAATATATTAAGGTTACATCATAATAGATTACAGTACACCACCCATCACCTACACATACATTCTCACGTGAATGGACTATCTCCACTCATTCAACAGATCAACAAGTAATATGCTCATCATTTAATAAATTACTTTCAAGCCACGAAGCATCCTACTACCCTACATGCTTGGCCGAAACCACCATTTGCATTACACCCTTTGCATAAATTAAAGGTTCACATGAATTAAAACTTGTCTCCTTCAACCTCAATACCACTCAAGAGCCATGGCCTAGAGCAGAAGACAATCCACAAAGCCTAATCCGGGACAATCAACATCATACATTTGACATGCATATGTATAATAAAATGTAATTTCTACTTCCATGCTGTATTTTTTCATAAAAAAAAATGTCTTATGCAGTAAAGAAGAACATGAACCCTGCATAGAAATTCTTACCATAATATATGCTAACAATAATCTACAAAAGCATGTGAAAAGAAAACACATTTTTCCAAAGGGAAAAGGACATTTAGAATAGTTCCGTAAAGCAAGGCAAAAGAAATGGAAGAGAAATTTTTGTTACTGTGGATTGTCCTTCTAGCTTAGAAGTTACTACAGATGTAGAACTCATGTAGCCTTGTCCTTCTGGAGTTTTCCAAATGATCCAATTGAGAGCAGGACGGAGTTGGTAAGCACAGAACATCACAAAGGCACAAGTAGAAAGCACTGCCCATTAGATGTTGTTTTCAGAGCCAGTTATTGCTAACCCTAGTGCAAAAAAAAAACTAAGAACCCATCTCATTGATGACGGCAGCAGCCAAGGCTGTTTTTCCAATCTCAATGTGAATGAGTTTCTGCTTTTCAAGGACATCAAAGAGCACTTGAAACCCTATGATAGATCTGGTAACAGAGTATGAAGCAGTGGATTGTCTTACCAATGAGGGGAATCAGATAGCTCTGAGATCATAGGTTTTAAAGTAGCAAGCTTTTACTATAGAACTTGCCACCTTGATGTGAAGGAAGTGATACAAAGGGTCGAAGGTAGGAGCTGAGCTAACACTTGAGTTAGCTGGTCAAGGGTTTTAGTCGGAGTTGTTATCGACGGCATATCAGAGTAAAACACTTGCCTGCGGGCTATTATCTCCTCTCTGATTTTTTTTTCTTTTCCCTGATTAGAGGAAATAAATAGTTTTAGCAGAGTAAAACTAGCAATAATCAAATCAGTCCATGAGCAATTAGAAGGACAAATAGCTTCACGAGCCTTCATGAAAGACAAAAGCACTTTTCATCAGTCCACGAAGAGGAAGAAGGCGGTAGTTGGAGAGAAAGAGAAGAGGGAGAGATTTTACAAAAGTAATTTTCTTTTCCTTCCTTTCTTTGTCTTTTTTTTTTTTTTTTTTTTTGCTTTCTTTACTTTTCTCTTGCCTTTTACTTTATCATCAAAGTGGGTAGAAAAAGGCAAAAGTGAAATTGGATGGCCAAGGCTATGCTAACAAACAAAAGCAACAAAGGAAAATGAAAAGCAATCGGTGGGAAACAACTTAATAATGTCCATAATTCTGACCACACATTTTTTGTTTTTCTTAATAATGTCCATAATAAGATGATATTGGTGGATATTTGGTGGCAAATTAATTCTTTCATTCGATAGATATTGGTGGTCATATTTTAGACACTTACTTGAGTAAAAAAATTGCATGTGATCAATAAATATTTAGATTTAAGTGCTAAATAGTCAGGCAATTAAGAATTTTCTCTTTTTCTTAAACAATTATTTTGATTTTACGTTAATTTGTTTTCTTTTTTTTTATTGTACATGAAATAGAAGAAAAAATTAAACAATAAAGTAATTATTTGTCATTTTATAAATTTAGTAATATATTTATTATCTTTTTTAATTATAAATTTAATATTTATTACTCTACTGAATTATAACATTAATTAATTTTTAAAATTTAAAATAATTTTACAATTTTCAGTAACAAACAAAAGTAATGCAAGTGACGTAATGCATGCAATTATTGTGTAATTCTAAAATGATTATTTATTATTATTATTATTATTATTATTATTATTATTATTATTATTATTATTATTATTATTATTATTATTATTATTATTATTATTACTCACTTATTGTGTAATGCATATGATTTATGAAATTTATTATACAATTTGAGTTTGTTTAGATTAGTCAATATTAATACTATTAGTATTAAATTAGTTTGGTTATATTTTTTATATTTTATTATAGCTTGCTAAATTTTATAATGAAGTTTGATAGAGTTTAGTGTGTGTGTGTGTGTGTGTGTGTGTGTGTGTGTGTGTGTGTGTGTGTGTGTGTGTGTTAATTTAGATGCTATGCAAAGCTGAAATGGATGAAGACAAATTGAAGAAGACAAATGAACCAAATGCTATGCAAAGCTGACATTGAATAAAGTAGGATACGGTCAAAGAAAAAGCAATTAAGTTCTACTATTTTCTACTATTTTATGTATAACTTTTTTCCAATCATCATTAGAAAATTATAAACATATGAAAATAAGTAATGCAAGTGACGTAAATTGAAGGAATATTTTTAAACCAACAAGCTATTGTGTGAATTTTTTATAGAAAAAGATTAAATTACTTTAATTAGAAATTATGAAATTACTTTAAAAATTAAGAATGTTATAATTTAATAAAATAATAAATGATAAAAGTCAATTTAAAAAAATGAACATATATTTGATTTCTCAAGATAATAGATAATTTAAAATAAAAATAATTAAAGGCCACAAATATTTTAAGAAGAAAAGAATACGTAAGTAAAAAAAAAAAAAAAATGCTTGGTCACCCCACCCTTTAGCTAAGAACATGAAACCATTATCCAATAGTGGAGATCTTCTGTACTTGAGGAAAGGAAGTGGGCAAGCGGGCATTCTTTTTAGATTAATTAAGACATCGAGGCTTGAGAAAGACGGAGTGAGTGACCAAATGTTAAGTACATGCAATTTTGATTTTTTTTTCAATAAAAATATTATGTGGAATTAAAGATTATGCAGCTAACTTATAAGAATTCATCTGTTATGAAATGTTTTATTCACTCACAAATTTTTTAGGACTTAGTCCAATTAAATTACAAAGGTCGGCACTATATTGAGGTTACAATGATTAAAAATTTAAAAATAAAATGATTAAAATAATTATATTGAGGTAAAAATGATTAAAAATTAAAATTTTTATATAAAAAATCTTGCACTTAAAAAATAAAAAAATTAAGTGAATGATTTCATCTTGCAAATGGTATAAATGAAGTGAATAAAATTTTTCAAATTATCTTATATAATATATATATATATATATATATATATATATATATATATGCACGCACACACACACACACACACACACACATATATACATACATATATATATATATATATATATATATATATTCGATTCTAATTTCAGTTCTTCAGTTCTACCTAGGTATATATATACACACACATATGTATGTTCGTAATTAAAAAATTATTTGTATTACATAACATATTAATCTAATACTCACTAACTAATAAAGATATATTATACTGTATATAAATAATATATACATATATATATATGCATACATATATATATAATATACATATTATATTATATATATACATAATATATAATATATATTTTATATAACATATATATAAACATATATATTATATATTATATATATTATGTATATATATAATATATAACATATATATACATATCATATATATATACACATATATATAAATATATATATATATATGTATGTATGTATATCTTAGAATAACTATTAATTAAAACGATATTCAAGCTCTTTAATACCAATATATGAAAACTTAAGATGTAAATAAAAATGTATTTGAAAAATCAATAATCTAACTATTACATGTATAAATAAAGTTTAAACAAGTTTAGTGACCAAATTTAAAGGTCATTTGTTTTATTTTATCACATTTGTGCAATAATATCTATAAAATAGAAAGATATCTTAGTATTTACTGATATAAAGTATCAAATTAACGATCCAGCCGTTAAATTTATTGTAATTATTACTAATAGTATTGTGACTAAATTTGAAAATAATCAAATAAAAATTAAAATAATTTTGAGGTGCTTTGTTATAATTAGACTAAAAATGGCGATTCTAATAAACCGTCGTTTTTTGTCTACTCTATTGCGATGGTTACAATAAACCATTGTTTTGGTCTACTCTATTATGATGGTTAAAATAATGTATCGTATTTGGCCTACTCTATTACGACGGTTAAAATAAACCGTCGTATTTAGCCTACTCTATTGTAACGGTTACACTAAACCACCGTATTTGCCCCACTCTATTATGATGGTTAAACTAAACCATCGTATTTGACCTACTCTATTTCGACGATTACAATAAACCGTCATATTTGGTCTACGACGATTAAATTAAACCGTCGTATTTGGCCTATTCTATTATGACGGTTACAATAAACCGTCATATGTGGTCTATCTATTATGACGGTTTGTGTAAACCATCATATTTGGTAACCAAATACGACGATTGGCATTAGACCGTCGTATTAGGTCAATCTATTGTGACGGTTTCAAAACCGTCATATAAAGTAACCTATTACGATGGTTTTTTTACCATCGTTTTTGTCTCCGTCATATTTGCCCCTTTTTTTGTAGTGAAGATAACAAAGTACGGCTCCTAAAGGTTTAAAACTCATGCCAGATTTCTAGACCCTGGGCCTTGATCTCTTTGGTCTTGTCATAAGAACTCTACAAAAAATTCTAGTATATATGATCAAGGATATTACACTCCAGAGCAATACTACTACTATTTATATAACATGATTAGACTATTGAAAAATGAACGAGGTATGGTCCATCAACAATTGACCCTTTCAAGTAATACTCTTATATTTCAAAAATAGAGCCTAATAAATGATCAAAAGATATTAGTTTCAGAACAAACCTAAATGACATGGTTGTTGAAGCCGACTCCTTTCTTTTTCTTTGCAAGTGCGGTATTCAACAATGTCAAAAGCATATTACTTTTTTTCTTTGTTGTAGTGATTTGCTTTGGAGGTTTGATGATAATGGCCAATAATGTTTTCGAAGCTTTCATTGGATACGTGTGCAAAATACAGCAGATCAAAATGAAATGTAGAAGCAATACTTTTATATTTACAACTATGAGTTCAAATATTTACAAATAGGGAATGCCCCTGAAATTTTGTGTAGGAGAATTTTTCAAAACTTTCCTATGCGTATGAGTAGTTCAAAAGCAAAAGTATCTATATGGGATTCTATCAAAAGTCCAAATGCGATGGTTTGGAAATCAGAACCATAGTTTGTAGACAGAGTAGCGTTGCTTGTGGTTGCTATATTTGATATATATATCATAGATAATATATTTACAGAATTTTATAAGCATGAAGTTAGGCATTTGCGCTGCCTTTTGGTTCCCTTGCTTCCCAAAACTTCACCAAGTGTTGTTCCAATTTGTTGAGATTTTGTCACCTAAGAAAGTGGGAAAATACGTTTAATCAAATACCATGTCTTTGGGATCAACTGAGTTTCTAAATTAATGAAATCAATGAGAAGTAGATGGATTTGAAGAAGTTAAGTTCATCTTGTGTAAAAATTCGGAAGTTGCAGACATTTTTCTTTAGATTAAAGAATTTTTAGTAACTTTAGCTAAACAAAATAAGCTGGACTAAATATATTGAGCTACACAAAATAAGCTATGCAGAATTTGAATAATTAGTTTCTGCTAATATTTTAAGCTAACTTTTTAAGTTTTTATGTGCTTTTCCTATTAATTCTGCTCAGAGGTCAAGGGGATGCATATTTATCAAGATAAGACAGGAGCCTAAAAGGAAAAAAATGAGCCTTGCACTAAATTTTCTCAAATGGATATGGTGTTGGAATTCGTGGACTCCTAAACGCGGAAAACATCCACGAATCCCTCCCGAGAACCCAAGTAAAAGATTAAAAAGATCTAAGGTTTAAGAATTACCTCTGGTTGCTGTGATCGGAATCCTTCGATTCTGATTGCGCTGTTGTACGTTCAACCCGAACAATCACCAGACGCTGCAGTATGCGAACGTCCTCTATCGGATACAAACCGCGAACTCACTCGATACCTAGGGAGTGCTAGCGCCTAGGGTTTGAGAGGTTTTTTTTTCTTTTCTGGTAGAGAATGGCACGAATGTTCTCAACCGAAAAATTGGACTATTGAAAAGACGGCTAGGGTTTTCTTAAAAACCCCCGAACCTCTTAGAGTCCAACCCTAATAATATCTTCTCATATTCTAATTTAAATTCAAATTAAATTAAATTAAAACTGATATGATAAGATTCTGTCATTATCTCGGTAATTTAACTAATTAATTTACCAAGTCAGATTCTTATAATCTGGACACCATCTAGATACATCGAATGTGGATATATTTCCAGATTCATTGTATCTGGTAAATTTTCTAAGTACGATTAACTTAGACATATTTCCAGATTCATCGAACCTGGTCACCAGAAAAATAACCTAATAAGTTCGCTTATTGTGTGACCCTATAGGTTCATTTAATACTGGCAGTGTGCCTAAATCATATTTAAATGGCCCACAAGTTATAAGCGGTTTCTAGCAAAACATTATAACTATCCAGGTTAAATGAAGATCGATGATCTCTTTGAACCAAACCATAATTTTATATTTAGTCCTTTTGTCACACGATATCCAGATTAAGCATAAGGCACGGAGCATGTCATCCTTATTAAGCTTAATCAATTATTTCTTGATTTCATAGTAGATTGTTCAAACAAATGATATCAATATCTTAGATTGATATATTTGAGCACGGCCATGCATTTTTAACAGTCTAACTTATCAAGGGGCCCATGGATATCTCTCCCATAACTGAGAGGGACAAATTCCTTCACAATCAATCATATTCCTCTCCTTGATTTATTCTATATCCAACAGCAGTCTAATTTATTATCTGGTTAAAGACAACTTTAGACAATGTCAAAATATAGAATTTATCAAGTAGGAAACTATGATGAATTTAGGTCGAAGGACTTTCAATATTATTATGGCTAGAAAGTACTTATGACATATTCCATGAAGTACTCTCACAGTGGGTCATGTAATACAATGTTCTCTAACATTTATTTATGTCTTGACTCGATATCACAAATATCCATGGCCAGTAAAACATAGCCATCAAGTCACAAACATACTAATCTTAATTTATTATTATTCCAATAATAATAATCGACCAGGGACAGTTTTAGAATAGTCATTGTATTTATTATAGGGTTTTACTATCAAGTCACGTACTTGATGACCAACAAAATAAAACTCACTATTCATGGAAAGGAAAGCCTCATATTATTATATAAAACATAATGACAATAGTATAAGTACAAATTGACTCTAGGGCATATCCCCAACATATGGTTGTCATGAGCTTGGGAGCAGTATTTATCAAGATAAGACAGGAGCCTAAAAGGAAAAAAAATGAGCCTTGCACTAAATTTTCTCAAATGGATATGGTTATCATGAGCTTGGGAGCAGTATCTACAATTCTAGTGCAATAGGGTTATAGCTAAAGATGGTAGGTATCTGTTTTGCTAGGGTAGTATGCCCACCTTCACCCGATATCTTCTTTTCTTGATTAAGTAATAAGACATCAGCATGTACATAACTTCTAATTCGAGTAATTAAATCCAAAAGCAATAATAATCATGCTGAAAAAGTTTTACTACATCTCTACTTATGTTTTTAAGCGGCACTTTTTAGCATAGCCTAATTGTAGTTAATCTCCGTCCATACATGGCAACAAGATAATAGACATGAATAAAAAAGATGTTGGTGTGAAGTATGAATTCAAGAATCATTCCCTACAAGAACCCAAAGGAAGTTTAGAACTTTTTTTGCCTTATTCTTCCAAAGGTAGACAATCGATTGGCGAAAGCCCTGGCACCCTCAATACTTTTTAATTCTAAGTATAATAGCATGCATGTGTGTCCTTCCTTTGCAAAAGGCTTATTTAATTAAGCTTCAAAACACTGTGCATTTGATATCAAAGTATAGAGTGCAATTATGAAACTTCTGCACCATTTGTAGGTCTCAATATTAGAATAGAATATCTCCGTCCTTAATGCACATTTGCCCTAATTTTCATATCTAATAGCCTGAATTTTCATGTAGGGAAATACTGGTTCCCTATCAAAAAGGGAGAAAAAATTAAGGTCCTTAAAGAAAATGGGCTATCTTATTGAAGAGGCTGCCATAGCTATGGAAAGATATGGTATGTTTTTTCAAGAATTTGGAAGTGTTTTCACTGCAGTGCTCATTTTGTATTGGTTGATAGTGAGCTATTACCACTCCCTTCCCTAGCATATATGATAATGCAGTTGCCTTCTATTAAATTATGTATGATAATGCACTTGTCCCCTATTAAATGTTTCTATTGATTTACCTCAACGAAAAGCTTAAAAATGACTCCAAAGACGATTCTTCTTCTTATGCTTTAGCTAGCATCAAGAAAAGCAAAAGAAAATTGCTTTGCTACACTTTCTATTCATCACACCTTGCCTCTCATGATTCTTTTGGTCCCTAAAAACACTCATGTTTGGCTCTATGTCACTCTCTTAGGCTTTTCCTCATTTTTGGCTATATGTTGGTCAAATTCAATTATTTGATATTCACCGTATTTCTTTTTGTTTTTAAGACTCAAGGTAATATAGTGTCAAATGAAATTCAAATAAGCAGTATCAATTAAAATGGGAAAAAATTTCTAGGAAGAAATTCATGGAATAAGCTAAGGAATTATGCATAGAAGAAAAATGGATTACCTCTATCGTTGATTTTGAAGTATTTGTAATTGCTTCATTGTCTACTATAGTGATCTGGTTTGAAGGTTTCATGATAATGCTCAACAGTGTTTCTAAAGCTTTGATTGGGTATGTGATCATAGTTGTGTACCTTTCTTCAACAGTGGAGGTGTTATCATAAGGATTTTTCCTAATAAAAGAGATAAATACAAACTGCTTGAGGGTCTCAATTATTGCAGTGAAATCAATATTGTTCTGCAAATTAAAACATTATAAAGATGTCAAGGAATATGAAATATTCTTTAGTTTAGTGTTGTATTGATGATAAAAAAGATTATGTATTCATACGTTTTGATGTTGTTGTTGAAGTTGCAATGCAATGAAGGGCAATATTCAATTAGCATATTCTCCAAAGAGTTCAACATTTATTGATCCCAAATAGTCTAAAATTTCAACAGCAAGTTGTGTCCTCTATTTGACCATGGATATGTTATTTAATTGTTATGCAGTTTAATAAATAAGGTTTTTATAAGTTACAAGGTACCTTGCTACAACATGAATAGTTGATTTGCATGATGTGCATAATATCTCCCACTCTGGCATAGCTTTCAATGATTTGTAGCATAGTGGACAAGCATAGTACCATAACTTTTGGTCTTCATCAACTATTATAGGTATTCCGCGTACCCATGTTGGTTTTTTCTGCAAGGAATTTATAAGTTTTAGTTGTAGTTAGGTTGTTAAAGTAAAATTCTAGAAAAAAACATGTATATGTAATCAATGTTTACTTGTTTGTCATGCAAAAAGTACAGTATAGAACCAATGTCTTCTTGTTTTGGCATAGGCAGTAATAGATTTTGATTGTTATATGCCTTGCTTTCAATCATATTTGCAAACTCATTTTGATGTTCTTCAGACCTAGAATTGAAGTTTTGTTATGATGTCAGATGTTTTATTATGAATAATATACTTATGTTTAGTTCTGAAAAGTGTAAATTACCAGAGTTTTAAAGAAGCAGCTTCTTCAATCGGAGGATTTAACAGCAAAAGTGATGAATATTTTGATGAAAGGTGCAATACTGCAATGATTTTTGTTGTGTTAGCCTAATCAAATTTGGTACAATTGGACTGCATTGCTAATAGTTATTTATGGGGACTTACTTCTGTATGAAGCAACTTTAACTTGCAACGTTGCTATTACAAGAAGTGATTTATTTGTTCCGCTACTTGATTGCCAAAGCTAGCTTCAAAGTCTTCCCATAACGTAAGAACAACAGGGGAATTCCTGCAAAAAGTCTTGTATTATATTATTTTTGTTCTATAGATGTAAAGTGTACATAATTTGTTTTGTTATCATCTCATAACGGAAGACTGTTTATTAGTACTCTTAATTTAGCAAGACAATGTCTCTTGCTAATCCTGGTCCACCAAAGCCATTTACAGGCCTTGCTGATAAAGAATGTATGGCTACTCCAAGAATATCTGCATTAAAAAGATGTAGCATATTAGTTAAGTAGTTGTTTTTTCTATTATGAGTTATCATTTCTGCTTAGTATTGGTATTAATCTAATACTTACCAATTCAGTTCTCAGGTGCCATATGATCAAAGAAACTGCTGAATGGTATGAAGGTATAAATAAGTGGGAGAAATGGTAGTGGATCAACTTCGATTGTTTTAACGATGGTGGAATTATTCACTACTCAGAAGCATTCTTTGTCATGCTTGGCATATGCTTCTTCTGTGTATCGCACTTTTGCATTAGATAGATAATATCTTTTATAAGGTTCAAAGTAGTTCCGGAAGAACGGAATGTCAGATCCAAATATAAGTGCATTGACTTTAGTTCCTTTCAAAAAATATATAGCAATTAGAAGTATGTGAATGGTAAATTTTATTGTGATAGAAAATAGATTATTTTTTCTTGGTAATTCTAGTGGAAGTTTTCAAATGTACCTAATCGTCAACAAGAAGTATTTTTTGATATCTTTTGCGATTTGAGATTTTTCGCAACAATGCAGGAGGTGTTTTTTGCAGTACTTGAACCAAAGATGTCCAGCTTTTATCTTCAGGTTTAGTTTCTAGAATGGTCTTAACATTTCTGTCAGTTATCTGCGAAGTCATATTTTGAGAAAAATATATTCAGGTAAGAAAAAGTTTTTTTGAATGACCAAAAAGTAGCTAAAATATGTATGTACGAACAATAGTTATTCACATAGCAGAACAACGAAGAATAATGGTAGTAAAAGAGTTTGTAAATATATTTATAGAATATTTAGATCTTAGGTCAGTCAAAGTTATGTAAAATGCAAAGTTATATTCTGAGGAAAATATATTTAGGTAAGCAAAAGTTTTTTCCAATGAGCAAAAAGTACTTAAAATATGTATGAACAGACAATAGTTATTCATATAGTAGAAGAAGGAAGAATAATGGCAGCAAAAATATTCAAATTGATAGAAAAACAGTTGGAAGCCAAAAATATTCCAGTGTAATGAAGCTAATCATAAGGTTGGCATGTGATAGTTCGGACTATTGTTTGCAAGATGTAAAACTTCTTTATATACAATGTCTTTGGTACAGTTGTAAACAGTACAATCAAACAATGGAGGTTAGATACGAACGTTCAAGTATTTTCTACTTTTTGCTCTAGAAAAAGGTACATATAGCTATCCATGAGAAAAAACTGGTTTACACAAGTAAAGGCCAATAAAATCTAATGTTTGTCCTTAAGCTTTGTTAATAGTCATAGCAACGCACAAACGCAATGGGAATTGAAATCTTTCAAAAGGGATAGGAGATATGGTATCATGAGAGACTCTAAATTTTATGCAATGCACAAAAACTTGTTTTCCTACAAATTCACCAGCTACAATAGTAGCATCAATAACATGGCCTTTTAATGTCTGACATATTAGCCTAGTTTCATTACACAAACCTTCTGGTGGATCTATATTACGTAATAGTATAATAGGAGCATATGGCTTCAACACAAGAATATGTGGATGGAATCCATTCCGAGTTAAGCCATTCAAAAATTCTTCATATAAACCTTGTTCTTGAGCATCAATTGCGCTATCAGAGCTTATACATTCTTTCTTTTCTCCTGGGAATTTCTCTATCATCATTATGTTTATTTCATCTACAAAATCATTTCTTGTAGACAATATAGCCCTATTTATACTTATGTTAGTGGACTAAACAAAAAAATATTGAAAATCAGGGTACACAATGTTTATCAAATCAACTAAAGATTTTGTGTCAGACTTGAAAGGAAGAAGGATATGCTCAGGAATTGCAATTTGATTTGCAGCATTAGTATTTTCAGAACCAACTGAAAATACCATCACCTACTATATTATTAAATTTCAAATTATAATTTTAAAGGTGAAAGTTTGAAATTCACTTCCAAATACCATCACCTAAAATATTATTAAAAAATATCTAAACATAAAAAACTTATGCTCCAAAACTAAAAACACATGTACAAGAATAGAAAAGTAACATGCACTGACAACCATTGCATAAGCAGGTGTTAAGAACACATGCAAACCAAAATAGCTATATTTAATTCAACCAAAATAAAATATCTATGTTTTTAACACAGAGACAAATTATATTTGACATGCGATTATTAAAAAAGAATTCAAACACCAAAAACTTATGGTCTAAAAGAAAAAATACATATATAAGAATAGACAACTAACATACATTGCCAAACCATTATACAGTCAAGTACTAAGAATAAATTGAAACTCAAATAAGGGTATTTAATTCTCCTTAAATGCTAGCAACCTTGAAGAAGCAGGAAAGACAAAGAAAGCAAACGACTCCCAAAGAAAGTTCTAAAAAACAACAGGAAATAGCAGTATTCAAGAGAAGTTTATATATACTTCAACATTGTATATGTCAAAAAGACAAATATAACCCTACCCCACTATCATCTCATAAGTCAAATATTCAATATAAGCAAGACATTTTAGACAATCAACATCCCACTACCAAATAGTAAATTAGTAGTATACCAAATTTGTATAGATGTCTGCTTTGTACAATTGTCAATCAGTTGCTACACTTATCCTACTACCAGCTAACGTGGTGGTTACAGTTTGATGAGGAAGAGGAAAGAAAGGGTGAAGTAGCAGTTGGTGGTACTATTCGTGCACAAATGGTTGCCAAAGCCAATGCAAGTATGGTGGTTTAGGCGTACTTCTTCCAATCATAATGTATAATAAAAGTCTTCTCAGCCAAGAAGTGGGAAGTAATAGAATGGTGAAACTTACCCTGCTAGAAGCAGTATCAAAGAGATGGTCAAAAAAATGAATTGATACAGTTTGTACTTAGACTTAGCTGGTGCAGCAAAGTAACCCGGAGGAACATGTTTTTGGTTCACCCAGCCAAACTAAGGTCGAACAAAGACGACAAATCCAAGTAAACATCCAGTCACAAATCCACCAAGATATGCAAAGTTGTCCACATGGGGGAGGATTCCAACAGCTAGATTAATTTTAATGATGATGAGGAGAGTCAATAAGGCTTCCAATTGATTAAGAAGAATCATTAGCTAACATTTCTGAGACAGGAAAATTTAAACCTTGCAAGAGGATAAGAAATCAGCCATTCATTCACTTCAACATTGGAAGGTCTTTACATACCTTGTTGTCATATATTGTCCAAATGGAGGGTTGCTGGAAAACCATTGATGGTTTTTGAATTAAAATAAAAAATATAAAAAAAACAAGAAAAAGGTTTGCGACAAGACGCAGTAGAATTTCTTAACAGAGCATCTGAACAAAATTGTAAACCCTTTTCGTCCCCCCACAAGCTGCAAGTAGGAGACAATTACATGCTAAAAGTGTACAATGTGAAAATATTTCAACCCGCGTAAGAAGGCCATTCATGCCTTCCTTCCTTGCTATCAGGGACCAATCACCCTCCCATCTAGGGAGCTCCTCCGGTTGCTCACGGTGTGGACATTGGGACTGTGGAGGTAGCTCCGACGGCGGCGTCAGGAGTTTTGATGTTAACAGATGCAACGAGGTGCAACAGAATTTCTTAACAAAGCATCTGAACAAAACTGCAAACCCTTTTTGTCCCCCTACAAGCTGCAAGTAGGAGATAATTACATGCTAAAAGTGTACAATGTGGGAATATTTCAACCCGTGTAAGAAGGCCATTTATGCCTTCCTTCCTTGCTATCAGGGACCAATCACCCTCCCATCCAGGGAGCTCCTCCGGTTGCTTACAGTGTGGACGTTGGGACTGTGGAGGCGACTCCGACAGTGGCATTGGGAGTTTTGACATTGACAGATGCAACTGCGAGGGTTTTGAGGACGACTACAACAACAACGTCGGAAGTTGTGGGGATGAGGACGACAATGGGAGTTGTGAGGAAGGTGCCGGCAAGGATTGTGAGGAAGAGGATGAGGATTGCGTTTTGGAGGAGAAGTAGAATGCAACCAAAAAAAAAAAACTCTGCTCAACAAAGGGAGATGGTTTTTGAGTGCATATAGTTCTGATGAGAAGAAAAATCTATAGCTAGCCGTCATTGGTTCCTCAAAAAGAGAGGAAGTCGAAGTTGGGAAGTGATATTTTGCAACAGTAGATGTGAATGAACAAGAAATTAACAGTATCATTTCACGTGGGCATTGCCAGGTGCAGAAAAGAAGTTTCTGTGCACCTCATTAGCCAAAAAAAAATGTCAAAAAGACATAAATGCCCTCATTGTCGAAAAATGAACAGTTTCCACAAAACTGATTTTTCTCTATATAGAAGATATAGTCTTCCGTTCTGTTAATAAAGTTGAAGTTGAATGTAGTTTATTGGAATGGATTTTATTCAAACATATCTTTGCACAAAATCTGTACTATATATTGCAACTGGAAAATATCCTTCATCATAGAATATTATATTTATTACTAAGGTAAAGCATATACAACAAAAAAAACAAAATCTTAGTTCTAAAAAAAAATAGGATCAACTATATGAATCAATACAAAATTACATGTGAAAAGTAAGATGTATACATTTGTCTAAACTGCTCATCTTCTTCGGTCATTTCCCATTCACTCTAGCAAAACAATGGATTTGCCATTTGCTCATAAAACAAGACATGCATCTTATCTCCAATTGAATGGCACCACTAGGCCTCTTGCATTCTAGATCGAGGGTGCCTAATTCTAGTTGCTCAAAGTTGACCCCTTAGACTATTCCATAGTGGGACATGGTGCCACCACCTATATAGTCGCAACATGTAGAGGAGAATATCTATGATGGAGATCAAAGGAATACTCATGATTGCTGGGCAGATAATATGAGGGAGCCATCACATTGTATATTATTTAAGTCGTAAACTTTAGAGGGTTCACTATGTGATGTTAATGTAGATGCCACCAAATTTAAAGAAGACATAGTTGGTATATCACATGTATGCAGGTAATATGAATGAAAAATTCTAACGTGGACTAAGTGTATTATTGACTTGTACCGTGTTCAATATAAGTTATACGGTACAATTCACTAATGCACTTAGTCCACCGGTTCATGATTCATGTAAGAATTGCTCAATATGAATGAATAATTAGGTGTAAATTGGCTCCCTACCCATTCTACACTGATATGTTACAATTTTGCTATGCATTGCAAATCCCCAACCATTTCATTTGAAAGACAAAACTGAAAAATATTGTTAAGTGAATTGTGCAATGTCAGTGGAATTATTTATAATGAATTACCATAATGTGTCATAGCCTAGGACACATTCAAAAAATTCATCTAATCTCACCAATATGCATTTAGGTAGTGGGTTCTGTTGATTATATCCATCAATGGGTCTTTCATAGCATATGGATTCTCAATTAATATAATATAACCCTAAGCATGACTAGCATTCGACAAAACCTTCGCAATTTAAGGGAGCTATACAGTTAGTGCATAATGAATTTGGCAATCAATTGACTCAGTCAATGTAGAATGATATATGGTTGGTATCCTTATCTCCCAAATTATTACATCGAAAGTCAGAAATCTAGTACAATTATGTAATATATATATATATATATATATATATATATACTACATTATGGGAATGCATTATTTTGAGAATGCATTTTTGGGGGTGTATCTTATCATTATGATGCATTGATGAAATGCATGCTCATATTGCACTTATATAGCAAGATGTTTCATGGTCCTTATGGTGCCCTTCATATTCCTCTCAGTCTAATACTCTTCGTCTATTCTCTTTATCTGACTAATTGCCATGTCCCAACTGAATCTGCTATTGCTCCAAATCATGCAACCACTGTGGCAGGAAAAAAAAAATTCATATGTCAACTTGAGCTTAGGTAGCATAGAACTCTAGATATTAAGTCAACTACATCTTACTAACTGTATGATTTTATATATGCCCGTTCTCTTTGTAAAGTCGACACGTGGAGCACTTCAAAATGGGGAGAGGTACTAAACTATGGGATCTTTTGAAGTTATACTACAAGAAATAGAGCGAGGAGTACTACCCATCAACTAAGTTCTTAATCAATGCTGCCTAATTAATTTCCACAAGATAAAACACCAAACGAAGTAAAACATAAGCATCCTATTCATGCAACAAGTTAATATGTTGGGAATTTATTTACCATGAATATTGCACCTCTAACATAACTGTATTATTATCGAAACTTTAACTTGAAAATGACATTGAAGTTAAAGCATGGTTGAGTCACGCAGTTGGGATCTCCAGTCCATAATGAAAGATGGAGTAAAGTTGTAAGAGCATTAGAATTTAGACATGCAAATACAACCACAACAATTCAACTTAGTGGTTTTCAATTTATCTAACAACTTTTGGGGACCAATTTCATGAATCACATAGGATCATTGATAATATCAAGAATAAAGGATTATCAACTATCATAGACCATCTACAATTTTGGGACCACAATTCAAAAGAAAACCAAAATAATGTCCTTTGAGATTCCGACTAAACAAAGCAATTGAACATAGAATAAGCAGCAAGAAAGACTATATCATCAGTGACTAAAACCATTACAATATTAGAAAAATGGACTATTATGGTTTATCGAATAAGGGACAAAATAAAATAAACAATAACTGGACAAAAAAACACTTAGTATTATTATTGTTGTTGTTTAAAGCCATCAAAAGATGGGAGTTGGATGTAGACCCCAACTTATTTACTAGAATAATAAAATTATAGAGAAACAAAATAAGAGCCAGTGGCCTATGAAAGACTATATGTGATAACCTTTTATTACTTGTCTAGTAACTATTCTATGTTCAGGGACTGAAATTTCCTTAGTTTTCTTATTTTTCTAGGAGTGAAATTATCAGCCATATCTTCTAGCAAATCAACGTACAATTCTAAAATAGAACATACTTGTGCAAGTCCTATGGTGATGAATGTGAAAGAGCCTTAGCTTTGTATTTCCTCCTTGGAAAAGAATCAGATAGATAGGTCTTTGCACGTTTGTCAACGTTTGAAAATCATAAAACAATATGAAGATTATACTTTACCTGATATTCAAGTTGTTTATTGTTTGAATTCTAATTAGGTAATTATATATCATCATCATCATTAAGCTATCCATCAATCTGAGAGCACTTTGCCTTTACAGTATTACCGACATAGAAATTTTGAGCAAGATATCCATCACCCACCACCAAATTTGCTAATCTCTCATGTCAAAGAGCTTTCAGAAAACCTTAGCCTTATAGCTATACACTACAAGAAAAGTCGACATTAGCGACGGCTTTATAACTGTCTCAAATTTTCTACTGCATTGCTATAGCAACAAGAACAATGACAACTATTGACCGGTCATCACAACGCCATCGCTATTTAGCTATGACTGTAACACCGTCTCTAATTAGAGACGGACCTATGACGGCTAGCCTGAAATTTAGAAATAAAAAATATTTTGTAAATAGAGCTACTAGTCGTAGCTAATTCATATCTAATTAATGACGGCACTACGACGATATCCGAAATTCAAAAATTAAAGCATATTTTTCAAATAGTCATCGCTAATCCATATCTAAATTACTACTAAACCCTAAGCTGTAGTAAATGGCCGTCGCAACATAGCGACTATACCTTATTCCCTCACTACACCATCACTACTAGCGATGGTTTACCTATAGTAGTTTACTTTGTTGAAGAAGGGGAAATTAATTTGTATAGTCATGGCTAAACCCTCTCTATTTGCTAGGGTTTAGCGACGGTCGTAAGAAATTTGAAAAAAAAAATAGAAGGAAATTTTTTTGATATCTCCATAGCTAAACCCTCGCTATTTGCTAGGGTTTAACTACGACCATATGAAATTCTGAAAAAAAACAAAAAAAAAAATTGGAGGGATATTTTTTTGATGTCTCCATAGCTAAACCCTCGCTATTTCATAGAGTTTAGCCACGGAAATATAAATTTTTATATTTTAATCAAAATTTAAATTTATTTGATCGCCAAATTTTTATATAATTACATACTTTTATATTTTTTTAAATGTGCATGTCATTATATAAGAATAACACATAGATATATTTTCATGAAATATTAGATAATTAATATATATAAATGTTTAATCTAGTTATATATTATATTGATATATTAGTAGTTATAATTATGTGTGTGTGTGTGTGTACACACACACATTTAATGTAGTTATATAATAGACTAATATATTAATGGTTATAAATGCATATGCATATATAGATATTAGCTGTGTATGTTATAAACTAGTGTTAATATAATTATGTATGTGTCAATTCTAGGTATATAGTACATATAAATAAATAAATAAATATATATATATATATATATATACCTAATACATACATACATATATATATATAATATATATTATGTATAATATATATACCTAATACATACATACATACATACATACATATATATATATATATATATATACATATATATAGACACACACACACACAAATGTATAACATATATACCTAATACATACATATATATTATACATTTGTATTTATATAATTTAGTATGCATCAACAAATATATATATATATATATATATATATGACATTAATATTAACAAGTAAATATAATTATCAATTAACATATTTAATAAATGTGTTAATTATTTAATTTTAAGTTTAATTTTTTTTAAAAAAAATCTAACAACCTACATGAAATTGAGTAAAATTAAGATCTAACCTTATAAATTAATATAAAATGAAATTCCATAATATGGAGATGCAAATATATATATATATATATATATATATATATATATATATACATGTATAATTTTGTTGCTAATCCCTCGCAATCTGGGAGGGATTAGCTACGAAATACATGCCTAAGTAGAATTATCATATTGCCATCACTAAACCCTGTCAAATTGAGAGAGCTTAGTGACAATTTTACGCCGTAGCTAAATTCAAGACTAAGTTTAACACTTGGTCATTGTCTCCCCTTTCTCTACCTCCCTTAGTACCGGTTCCTTTGTGACTTTCCCCTTCCCAGCTACAGATTATCCGGCCTTCCCTTCTACAGATTATCTGGCAACCCCCCCCCCCCCCACCTGCTAACGCCCACCACCATTGCCCTTTTTTGGAACACTCCCCTCATCGAAGGCCGCTTCCCCTTTCCTGGAACACCCTCCCACACCCATCAGTTTGTGCCGAGGCTCAACAACACCGCCACCACTACAGTCATCTGCTACCGCTGAAGGATCAATTTCTGTCAATTGGCATTGGAGGCCACTTCCCCTTTCCTAGAACACCCTCCCACACCCATCAGTTTGTGCTGAGGGTCGACAGCACCACCGTCATTGTGGTCGTCTACTACTGCCGAAGGATCAATTTCCGTCAATTGGCATCAAAAACAGATTTCGAGAACAACTTCTTGGTTCATTTCACTTGCACAAGGTTGTGGTGAATTTCTTCTTCCCTTACTTCATTGTCTCAGTTTGTAGGTAGAAAATTTTTGGGATTCTACTTGGTGATTATTGAAATTATGGGTTTTGTTTGAACTCTATGGAATGAATTGTCATGGTGGAATTACTGAGCTTTACAAGAAATTGTTAAATGTTTGGGACTGTTAATTAGTTTGGAGGAGCTTATTTGAGAATATATGGAGTTGTTATAGCATTAGGGGGTTGAGACTATGAGGGATGAATGCATTGTGTGTTAATGGGTTTTTAGATTTTGTGGTGATTGTTGGGGACTGTTTTGTGTTAAATTACTTTGAGAGTGTATGTTGCTACATATATTTGAATATTTCTGTGTTTAAATTACTTTTTTATTATTAATTAGGCCCATTCTTTATCCATCTCCTAAAGCATTTCTTTCTTTTTGCTACTACCAAACTTTCATTATCTCTGTTTTATTATTGCATGTTGTTGAGCAGCTTTGTTCCTTTGCATCAATGCCTTAGCATTGTTCCTTTACTTGGGCAGCTTTGTATTCTTCCTAAAACAACGATGGTAGAAACATTGCCTCCTTTTAGATCTTGATTTAGACATCATATAGGAATTTAATAGAGTGTTATTCAAACATAACTTGGACATTATGTGTGTAGATATGTTTCTTGTTGTATATCAGCAATGCATCAAAAGAAATAGTAGACTAATACTCTATTCTAATACAAGATAGAAAGATAAAGACTAATACTCTATTCTAATGAACTCTCATGGCACTAAAATCTTCAAGGTCTCTTCAACGGAAATTCATAGACTACTTGAAGATGTATTTTGCAAAAACCTCTTATTATTCATATATAGCGTTCTTCTTCAATAAGACCAAATAAGACAAGTGTATTATTAGCTCTATTTATGAAAGATGAGTAACTGCCAATGCTTTCTACTAGTTTAACATTATATATATTTTTTTCGAAATTCTTTGTCATTACCCTAAAGCGGGAGAAAAAGATGTATGCTTATCTCTCATTGTATTTTTGGAATAAATTTGTTATAATAAAAAAAATGGAGAGAAAGAGGACTAGAGAAAAAAAGACAAGGGGAAAATGGTAAGAAATGGGAGAAAGATGAGGTATATTGATGACATTCCCATTTCTCATTATTTTTTTGTTGTGCTTAATTGGTGTCATTATTCTGTATCATAAAAAATAGAGAGACTTAAACGTCAATGGTTAGCCACCCTATTTTGATGATAACAAATCATTGAAATGATTACTAATGATGTTTTCTAGTACTTTGAATGTTTAGATAACACATGTAGAGCACATAATCAATAGAAATGTATTGAAGAAATTTGAATGTTTAGTTAATGTTTTTTTGTGTTTTTTGTTGAATGTTGGTTGATTTTGTGGTAGTTTAGTGCCTAGAAACGTCCAATTTATAGGGGAAACTCTATCAAATTTTTTTCAAGAATTTAGAGAACATAAAGCTTCTTCTATTTGTGAAACATTATAAAAGAGAAACCATATTTAGGATAAAAAACCCTAAACACTAAACCCTAAATCTTAAAATACTAAACTCTAAACCCTCTAGATGTTGGTTCATCTCTTTCATCTATAGAGGGTTTAAAGTAAAAATTAGTACAAATACTAAACCCCTTATATGAAATTAAGGTAGGTAAGTAGCAATGTATAAACCCGAACAAAACCCAAATAACATGAACATAACTAGAAATTCAACATTAACCAAAACCATTGCATCAACCCAATCAACATGAACATATCTAGTAATTCAATTAATTTCCCATTTCTACTCTCATATTCCATTTCTTCAATACTCTTTTAACCAACCTAAGTTGATCTAACTTTCTATATCATATCACATTATCGTTTAATCAGCCTAAGCTCATTTCACATTATTATTTAATCTCTAAAAGTAGAATGGAAATCGTTAAAAAAAAAAAATCAAATCATATAAAAAAGCAAAAGCTTTTACATCTTCAAAACCATTCGTCGTCTCCTTCATGTACCCTTCGTATGAATCTTCTCTTCTTCGTCTGGTTATTTGACTACCCACTTATCTTGGCAGTTTTCATCAGGTGGTTATAAGAATTTTAGTCATTCAATTAATTTTATCTAAAAAGATAACAAGGACAGTTGTTATTTTAAGCAGATGACTTTGCATGCTACATTTGCGAATAACTACTTCACTACAAAGGATAAATGTGATCTCATGCTTCAAGTCTCTTGGAAGACAAGAAAATGGCTAGTTAGAATTCTGACTCCCTGTCATTGGTACAACTGTTCTTATGCCAGAGAACCAGATAATTGCCAGGCCATTTTCTTGTCTTTTTAGAGACTTGAAGCATGAACTCACCTTCATCCTTCATAGTGAAATAGTCCTTCGCAAATCTAGCAGGAAATGTCATCGGCCAAAAAGAACAATTGTCCATGTTATCTTTGAGGACATTAATTGAATTATGAAAATTCTTATAGCCACCTGATGAAAACTGACATTACAAGTGGGTAGTCAAATAACCTCTTTTCAAGGATAATAGATTCATGTGAATAGTAAATGAAAGAGATGAAGAATGGTTTTGAAGATGTAAAGGTTTTTGCTTTTTGATATGATTTGACCTTTTTTTTTTTTTTTACGATCACCATTCTGCTTTTAAAAATTACCTCCTGATTAAGTTAGGCCCGAAAAATGTCCTTTTCTTATCTCAGACTCTATTTCTTCAATGCTCTTTTCACTCCATTGATTCTTCTTCGAAATCGAGACTTAGATAATTGGTTTGAGTTATTTCTAGTGTTGTTTCGAGATGGACAATCAAAGTTGGATGTATAGAAGGCATGCTCCCAGCATCGAGGGTATTACTACTGAATTTGAACGGGGGGTTAAAGAATTTATGACATTTGTAACTTCAAATGCATTGTCGTCCAGGATAAGATGTCCATACTCAAATTGTACGAATAAGAAGTGTTTGGCCCCACCCGAAGTCAAAATTCATTTATACAGATATGAATTTGTTGGTAATTATCAACAGTGGACTTGTCATGGTGAACCGTATCATACAACATTGAGGGAGCCCACCACGATTTCAATGAATGCAACTGCTGAAGCTTGTTCTAGCAACCCATTTCAAGAAATGGTTTTAGATGCTGCAAGGCCTAAGTTTATGGTTCCTCGACCATTTGAAGATTCTGTTGAAGAACCTCCAAATGCAGAAGCACAAAAATTATATAACATGTTGCGAGCTACTAATACGCCAATATCTGAAGAGTGTTTGAGTACTTGTCTCTCGGATGTTAAATATCAAGTCTGAAAATAATATATCCGAGAGATATTTCAACTAAGTGGTTCAGCTCGTGAAGGAGGTCATCCCAAGCTCCAATAAAATACCTAATGATTTCTATGAGCTTAAAAAATTAGTATTCGGTCTTGGCTTACCAGTTCAGAAGATAGATGTATGCACGAGTGAATGTATGTTGTATTGGAAAGATGATCTTACCCGTAGAGAATGTAAGTTTTGCGGTCATCCACGGTACATGCAAATGAAGGATCTGGGGTTAGCAAATAGAAGGAGATGCTTGTTAAGAAGATGTATTATTTTCCAATAACACCTCGATTGTAGCAGTTGTATGCTTCTAAAATGACTGCATCACACATGAGATAGTATGCAAAAAGCAATGAGGAGGATGGATACATGAGTCATCCTCGTGATGGCGAGGCCTAGAAATAGTTTGATAAAAGTCACCTTAAATTTTAAAAGGAGGTGCGAAATGTAAGGCTTGGAATGTGCACAGATAGGTTTGCTCCATTCAAGATTTCTGAAAACAATATTCATGCTGGCCAATTATGTTTACTCCATATAATCTTTCCTCATGAATGTGCATAAATGATCCAGTAATGTTCTTAACTGTCAAGTGTTGGATTGTATGCCCTCTTAGACTAGGTTTCTGATGTAAAATCGAATTATTTAATAAAAGAATTTATTTTCAGAAATTGTTTGTGAATTTATTTTTTGTTTGTGCACGATTTTCGTTTGGAACAGACCCATTGTGTTTAAATAAGTGATCCAGGTGAATGGTGGTCTTTCACAGTAAGGTATGGATCACGGGTTATTTAACACATAAACATTTGTTCTTAACCTATTGATGAAACTGGGAACCTCATCATGTTTAGGTTATTATGTTATGAATTCTAAATGGGGAATGGCTTACCTTTAGCCAGTGGGTAGTCCACTCACTTCATGACATAAGCGTATTTCGAATACGTAGAACAGGACCTGTAGTAGTGGTTTCTCAAAGTACTATATGGTAGAAACCTAGACTACTACCGCTACAGCGTGGACTAGTACTCTACGACTTGAGTATGAGTTGGTGGTTTAGCGAAGCTGGAAGCATATACTTTGATTTGCTGTAGTTGAGGTTCTATCATAGGGCCAATATACTTGCATGTTGGGTATGTGTGACTATTTAGTTAAGACAGACTTATACAAGATAGTTTCTGCACTATATCACCCCTTGTGGTTGTCCGAATGGTCTAAATTATCCAGGGCCCTGGGAAACATGACTTGGATGTTTGCTTTAGGGTAGCTCCCTTGGAAAGCGGAAACACTCTAGGAAGTCGTGGATCATTGGACTAGAAGCCTAAGGATGGTAGATGTCATTTAGAGGGGTGTTAGTACACTTCTTCCTCTCTAAATGTACGGCGATGTGTAGAGGGGTATTTTAGTCATTTCACCTGTAGGTCGGAGACTTTGCGAATGCAGCATTGTCCTTGGGGTCAATATTTCCTTATGGTGATATTAGAAAATATTTAAAATGCAAAATACAGCTATTTATATAGCAGGGGTATTTTGGTCATTTTAAGCAGCCAATGCGATGTGTCTTTTTGGTCCTCGGGATAGCCCGTAAGTCCTAACTATTTTTGGGATGAGGAATTGGTCTCAGTTGAAGAGGATTTTATTTTATTTTGTTTTATTTTATTTTATTCAGGAAGTCTAATTTATTATTGGACTGGAATAAAATAAATAAATAAATAAATAAAATAGGAGTTGAGAGAAATTAATTATCTAGTTTATTTGGTTAATTAATTATTCAAGGCCTAGGTCCAGTATGAATAATTAAGAAATTAACCTGGGCTTAAATAAGGGGAAATAATTAATGTTTAATTATTTATTGGGTTATTTATGTAGGCCCAAGAAATAAATAATTAAAGATTAATTATTATGGTTCATTTGGGCTCATCAATTATTTATTGGGTTACTTATGTAAGCCCAGAAAATAAATAATTAATATTTATTATTTTGGGCCTTTTGGGTCCAAGAAAAATAATAAATATTTATCTGGCCCAATAGCTTGGACCTTAGGGTTTTTTCCAGTGATGGTTAAGAGGAGTTTAAGATTAGGCCAAACTGTTTCTCAGAATAACATCCGGGTAGTTTGAAATCCCGGGGATATGTTTATCAGAGATTGAGAGACCTAATTTTGGCAAAAGATAAACAACTCTTTGAAAAGAAAAAAAACCCTAATTATTTTCCTTCCCAAGCAAAGACTCTCACGTGAGTCTCTCTCTCCCTCTCAAAGTCTCTTCTTCTTCTTCTGGTTTTTCTCTTGTTCTTTGCTAATCAATAGCGAACGAATCAAAGAGAATTGAGACCCTTCCTCTTCACCATAGTGTTCACCGACTAGAGGTTAGGCTGAGGAATATCCCAAGAGCTGGAGAGCTAAGCGTTAATGCAAACAAGACGAAGTCGAAGGCTAGCGGGTGTTCAACCAGAAGCTCCTTCAACTGTGCAAAGCGAGGCGATTTCAGCCGTTCAATCTGTTCCTACGCAACCTAGGAGGGTTAAGGAACGCAAATGTATAATCTTCACGCTTCCGTATGGCCTTTATGGCTCGCGTATAAATTTTTTTTTTTTTTTTGTCTCTATTTTTATCCGTCCATGGCTCCCTGTGCTGCGTTTTGTCCATCATAAAGAACTCTAAACACAAAGTTGATGTTTATCTACAACTATTGATAAATGAACTGAGTAATTTATGGTTTGATGGTATCCCCACACATGACATATCTAAAAAGTAAAATTTTTAGCTACGGGTTGCACTTCTGTGGACGATAAATGATTTTTCAGCTTATAGAATGTTAAGTGGATGGAGCACTGCAGGTAGATTTGCATGTCCATACTGCATGGAGCGTGCCAAGTCCTTTTAGCTGCAGTTCAGGGTAAAACTTCTTAGTTCGACTGTCATCACCGTTTCTTACCACTGGATCATCCATTTAGGAGGGATACACGATCATTTGGAAGAGACAAAGGTAAAGAAACCTCACCGCTGACATCATGTCTAACAGGAACCAAGTGTGGGAAAGAATGTGTCATTTTCAAAGAATAATAGATTCAGGATGCGAATTGGGGTGGAGCAATGGTAGAAGTATAAATCATAATTAGGTGAAAAGGAGAATTTTTTAGGACTACCTTACTAGCGCACTCTACTAGTGCCCCATAACATAGATATTATGCATAATGAAAAAAATTTGTTTGACAATGTTTTTAATACTGTTATAGATGTTAAGGGAAAAACAAAAGATAACTCAAAGGCACGACGTGATCTTGAGACGTATTGCCATAGGTCTGAACTAAAAGTTTGTGGAGCAGCCAACGGAAGGGTGTCTGTGCTAAAAGCATGCTATTCATTGAGTGGAGAGGCTAAGTGTTCACTGCTTGAATGGGTGAAAGAGTTGCAATTTCTAGATGGATATACTTCAAACTTATCAAGATGCGTTGATTTGAAAGAATTGAAGATGTCAGGTATGAAAAGTCATGACTGCTATGTGTTTATGGAATGCTTACTTCTAATTGCTTTAAGAGAATTTCTTCCTATCAATGTTTGGAACATGTTAACGGAATTGAGTCTCTTTTATAGGGATTTGTGCTCACCTAATTGTCAGTGGCTCACATGAAGAAATTAGAGAATGCAATTCCTGTGCCCATATGTAAACTAGAAAAAATATTTCTCCCTGGTTTCTTCGATGTGATGGAGCATCTAGTAGTTCATTTATCTTATGAAGCTCTTGTTTGTGGTCCAACTCAATACAAATGGATGTATCCCTTTGAAAGGCACGTAGGCATTCAATATGCTAGTTATTAACGTTATAGTACACTTCCAGTAATATGGTCTACAAAATTGTGTACAAATTTGTCATGTTTCAAATAACAAGTTATTACATCGTTTAAAGATCAAAGTGAAAAATAAGGCGATGGTAGAAGGATCAATTTGTAATGCATACGTAGTCGAAGAAGTATCAACATTCTTTTCCTACTACTTTGAGCCATATGTTCAAACAAGACATACACAAGTCGCACGCAATGTAGAGGAAATAACTAAGCACGTGCATAAATAATCTTTGCTCTCAATATGCAATGTTGCAGAAAGGGCATTTGGGAGGAAACAAACTCGATTCCTGACATCCAAGGAATTCCATGTTGCCACAAATTACATTTTAATGAACTGTGATGAGATTCAACCACCTATTTGAATTTTTTCTGCAATGTTATGCTCCCATCACATAGGTGTTACAGAGTTGGAAATTGAGAGAAGGATCGAGAACGAATTTGCTAGATGGTTAAAAAATTATGTAAGTTCTTAAAGGTTTCGATTGCCAGTGCGATTTTAATAAGAACTTACGAAATACAACTTTCTTGTACGTGCATGACCCAGCCAATGGATTGACAAATAAATGTTTGCAATACCTTTCGTGGGGACTGTTGAGAAAGGTGAAATCATTTCAAGGATATGTAATTAATGCCTATCGATTTCACACGGGTGACCATGCAGAACATAGAAAAAGTGTCAACTACGGAGTTTGTGTTAAAGGTGCCGAAAATAAGCATAGTAGTGTTGATTATTATGGGGTCTTAACGGAGGTTCTTAAACTTCAATTTCCTGGTCAACCAATCTAGAAAATTGTGCTTTTTAAATATGATTAGTTTGACCTTACACCAAATCGGGGATTGAGGGTACACCCTCAATAAAAGTTAGTTAATATTAACCATATGAGGTGTTATTCTAAATATGACCCTTTTGTATTGGCCCAACAAACACATCAAGTATACTTTACTACATATCCTTCATCTAAAAGGCAGAAATCTGAATGGATGGTAGTTTACAAAACTAAAGCACGCCAAGTATTTGATACACCTATTGTTGACAGAGCTTATCAAGAAGAAGTTGATGACAATACTGCAATGACTATATCTTTAGTGGTTGATCTTGGGCCCCAAACACACGTGGAAGGCATAAATGAGATGTTGGATATTTAGGAAGAGATATTAGATCGAGATTGAGAGTTGCACAAGGATGAGGATGATGACGAAGGTAATTGGGAGACAGATTTTGAGATAGAAGTTGATTCGGTAGAGTACAGTTCAGATAACGACACAAGCGAATAGTACAGACTAAATACTTAATATTTTTTTAACGTGTTTTTATCATCTTATTTACTTATTATACTCCGGAGAACAAGTTATGAACTTTTTTAACTTTTTAAGTGTCAGAATATGTTACTAATTTCTTTACACTGCAATACAAAATTGTAACAATTTTCTTCTTTTACCTAGATATATCTTCTAGAGATCAGCTGCCTATTGATGACTCACAGCGTACTCGGTCACGAGACCAAACGCCCTCACCCACACATGCTTCTCGGATACTACCTGCCAAGTAGGACAGAGAGTCCCCTGCACTTCTATCGTCCTCAGCGTCGCATCATCCTGGATCACAGGTACAGGATCCCCGACCATTGATTATACCACGAAGGGATGGGTATGTTCATAGTCTTACGTTGCTCCTCGGATATTAAATGAGTCCATTTGTTACTAACTGTTTTGCATTACTTTTGAAGATTTGCTGGTTCCGATAGATGTATACAGGAGATCACATCCATTTTCTAGAGGTACTTCGACGCGCCTTACACGACATATGCTGATGTCCTGATGAGCATGAAGAACGTCTGGTTTGGTGAGTTTGAGGTAAGTTACTAAGTATTAAATAAATTATTTTTCATTACTTTTTTTCCCTTCATATATATATATTTAACTATTTGTTTTGAACTAACAACTTAGATATATGTATTAAATTTTTCTTTTTTGTAGAAACTATTTCGTTGGGCCAATGAGCATTGTGCTAAGATTTGGTCCAACTGGGAGTATAAGTGCCGGACCCGCTTCTCCAACACCGTCTTAAGGATGCAGAGGATGACCCCAGCTGGCCAAACTCCCTCTTGGATCCACTTTCGGCACTAGGAGGCAATGCACTAGCACTGGGCTACACAAGAGTTTCAACGAGTTTCCTCCACTGCTCGGAAGAACAGGGGTTAAGGCACCTCCACTCATACTGGAGGCTCAATGTTATTTACAGTTCACGAGGAGCATATGGTAAATTACATCAATTATTTACACATTTGGAAATTTTAAATCTCACAATTAATTTTGCGGGACACTATTCTTGTGAATTAATTTTTTTTTATTGTAGTGGCAAAAGATGGGCGATGACTTCAGCCACATTGAGTGGTACAAGAGGCTACACACATTTTAGGGTGGGGAGAGACAAGGACAGCATGTCAGTGAGTGCTCTCGCAAGATATTAGTAATTATTAATAATTTTTAGTACTTTAAATTACTTTTTGATAATTTACATTTTACTAAATAAAATACTGTTGATTGAATTTCAGGAGGACGTGACGGCTGAGAGGGAGAGTCTTACTCAGGCATCTTCCTCTTTATCTGCTAGTGTTATGTCTTCAGTCGTCCCCAACAAGATGTCACTATTTCTCAAGACGACAGGCGGGTACAATCGAGGACGCTTGTTTAGACTGGGTTCTGAGGCTTCGCGAGTTAGACAGCAGCTCGACTAGGGTTCCTTGCCACCCATACCCTCTACACATGCTGACATAAAGGACATAGTAGAGAGGAGGGTTGAGGAGAGGATGCATGCTGTGAGAGATGAGTTGAAGAAGGATTTCGACAAGAAGGTGAATCATTCAGTGGATTTATGAGCATGATGTCACAAAAGTCTGGGATAGTGCTAACACCATTTTCGTCGATTCAGGAAAAAGACGATGCGGACGAGACGGGAGGCACCTTTATTCCTCCACTAGATCCCCATCCTTTGAGGGACTCTAGTCCTCCTTCTCCTCCCCCACCTCCATCAGCTGGCACCACTGCTCCAGTAGTGTAGGATTTTATTAAAGACGTTATCTTGTATATTACATTTACTTCACATTATACATTTGTGTTGAATAATTGTATTTTCTATTATTGACATGATTATTTGTTTTTTGCATTTTAAGAAGAACAGTTTACATTTTATTGTGATGGAGCATTTGTGTGGTATATATTATTTGATATATGATGCAGGGGATTCAAGATAAATACAAAATGGACTTTGAAATATGGAAAAACATTAGTGATGATTTAGTTACGGTTTAGCTACACAAATAATTAGTGATGGCATCCCTACGGTAATAAAACTTTTATTTTAACTGTCTATAACCGTCACTAAACCATACCAACTTAGCTAGAGTTCAAGTTGTCACTACACTATCTCTACACACACAAGGGCATAGCAATGGCTTGATATTGTCAATATTATAGAATTCAGAATTAATCCATCACTAAACATCGCCAATATGGCAACGGTTTAGTGACGGTAATAAATAAATCGTTGGCAAACTGTTGCAACTTTAGCGACTGCCGACGATGTAAATCAATTTATAATTAACAGGAATTCGAAATTCTTCTTTACTGTTGTTATTCCATCTCTGATATGAACTTTGACCGATTGTTGGTCTGGTGATGTTCCATCGCAAAGCCGTCGCAACTTCCAATGGCTTTTCCATCTCGTCGCAAATATTTTATTTAGCAACTGAGATTTCAGCTACTACTGTGCCCGTCATTAGACCGTTGCTAAGATTAGTTGGCGATGGTGTAACGACGGGAATAGCCGTCACTAATATCCTGTTTTCTTGTAGTGATAGGAGGACTATCCACAATCTATTCATCTCTATCTAGGGTTGTAATAATCATATTTCAAGATCTTTGGCAGTTCAGAACCATCAAGATTTGCTTCATTCTTCTCAAAGTTATGAATCTGCTCAATCTACGCCTTTACATGCGTCTCAGAAGAAATCCTTCTAGCCATCTCAGCTGAAGTAGAAAACGGAGGGAATGAAATTACTGAATGAGCCGCTACTATCTTAGGTGTCTTTACCTGTGCCACAATCTCAGAATTTGGTTTCTGCAAAGCCGCTCCAGATGCCGTTACCTCAGAGAAGCTCTTCTGGATCGCTGCGGCCTCAGCAGAGGGAGATTTGTCCTACATTTGTGCGGCTACTATGTACATAAAAAACTTCCTCTAGACCCTTGCATCCTCAATAGTCTCCTCCTGCACTGCCTGTGCTATCTCAAAAGTTAAATCAATTTTAGAAGGTTTTTTTTTTGGTCCATCGAACGTTAGGCTTCAGTGATATCCCAGATTGTCGTTTCGAAACACGACATCAGCCATCTTCTGCCTGGGCTGAGTATGAGATAGTTCACATTCAGAATCATCATGACCAATCTTACGACAGTTTTCACAGTAGACAGACATGTCTTCATAATATATTATTCGTTGCCAACTCAAATCCTATTTGGTTTTGGTTTTGGTTTTAGTAAATCAAACTCAACACAAACCCTAACTACACAAGAATGATAAAAAGATATTGTAGTTGTATCTAACTTTATTTAATGGCTTAAAATTGAAAAAAGAATACCCCAACTATACTACGCCGATAAAGAGCGAATGTAGTTGCATCTAATTTAAGTGTCTTACCAACAGTAGATACAATTGAAAAAAGAATCAAGTGAAATCCAAACTGGAACAATTAAGGGTTCTGAAGTAACACGAAACTGCATTCACTTCAAAATCCTCATGACGAAGCTTCATAAAACCAGACTTCCTTTATCCAAAGTAGTATAAAATCTTCTTCCTTGGTAAGTCCTTGGGAAGACGAATAAGAATATAGCGAAAATCTATCCATCCAATTGAAACACTACTCTGCCATCCAATAGTTAGAAAATCTTTTCTGAGCAATTCTATAGGTGGATGGCCATTAGAAAACCTCCTTCCTAATGAAAAACAATAGGGTGAACCTGAAGATGCAATTTCAGATTAAAAAAAAAAAATAAAGTAGGCACTCCTTTGAAAGAGGAAACAGGCATAATCGATGCCGAAGGGGAAGAAAAAAAAGAAGCAAAAGAGCGTGCCCCTAGCCTCTATCCTGCTGACTGGCATCGGAACTTCGGAAGGCAGCAAAGCTGCAGCAACGAATCTGCCAAGGGCGGACACACACACACACACACACACACACACATATATATATATATATATATATATATATATATATATATATATATATCAAATTGTATTTCCCAAATTTTAAAAATAATTTTAAATAATAATCTAATAGTTAAAAATATAAAAATAAAATTCTTTAAAAACTAAATAAATCTAATGATTTTTGAAAAAAAAAAGAATATTCTATTGCTAATATTAAATTTTAAAATGCAAGATTCGCAAATAAATTAATCTACAATACTTTAAAAAAAGTCCATAACAAACAATTTAAAAATTAAAAATGTCCAAATCAATTATAAGCAAAATAAAGACTCATATCAAGATAAAAAAAATATTAAAAAAAATGAATCAAAACAAAAGAAAGTACAAAGTTTCCTCTACAATCCTCAACTTGTATCTCAGTCGTCCTCACAATTCTATACTTCCACTTACTACTTTCCTCTTTCTTTTACTTTTTAAAGTATTTTCTTCTTTTATTTTTTAAAATTCGACAACAAAGCACTGAACACAAAAACTGTTACTCGATAAAAAAAGTAAAAAAAAAAATTGGCTCCCTGCAATCCTATGTCCGCCCCTGAAGCTGCCTTGAAACCCTAGGACAGAAAAAGGAGGAAGAAGACAGAGTTCTCAACTAGCCCTATGTACCATGATGTAGTGTGTTCAATATTAAAGAAAGAGAAGAAACTAAACAATATTCGAATATGAAAGAAGCTCAGAACTTACTGTAAACGTTAGCACCGATACGTAACCCATCTCACATGGAACTGTATTGTCCCCGTTGATGGAAACAAGAGCCTTCTCTAATATCGTATTTCCTCTATCTCATAATATAAGTCGTTTGACTTAATTTCACATATATTAAGATTCTTAAAAATAATATGACTTTATGTTTTATTTTTTTTTCCCTAAAACACTCCATTTAAATGTCTTATAAATAAGAGAAGAAATGAGAGAGAAAGAAAGAGAAAGAGAATAATAAATAAGAATAAAAATGTAAAAATAACTTCAAATCCTTCTTGAAAAGTCCCTAACGACTTATATTATAGGACGGAAAGAATAATATTCAAGTTAAAATCGCGTGTTAGATACCGATGGAATGATTTTGGCAATTTCAAAAAAACTAAAAAATATATATATATATATTGAAACCCTTCGAGATGCCGATTGAGTCTTATTGGCATTTTAATTGTTCTGCTGCTTTTTGTATTCACAAACCTTGCTGAGCTTTTAATTACCTTTCCGAGGGCACGTGAGAGAGAGTGAAGGTTAATTTTGGAAGGAAAAAAGATAAAATGGCGAATTTGTCCCCTTCGAAAAAATTGTACATAGTGCTTAGAACCAAAAACTTAGAAAAAAAAATTATAATTCAACTATTGAAAAGTTGCGAAAATTTGTTGAGATTTTGCCGACAATTAAATGATGTGAGGGTGAAATTAGGCCATACATTTGACAGCTATTTTCGTACTTAAGTCAACCCTGAATCAACTGCCGTCCTTGCTGAAGGATATATCCTCCAAGAAGCTAATTGTAACTTGATTTTCTTTCCTTGCTATTCCATTGCTTTATCTCCTCCTCCCCCCCTTTTGTGTCTCTGAGAGAGAGAGAGCTACGTAATTTTTTACATGGGCGCCTTGCAAATTGTTTTTATGTCGATTGAATATCAGGAGTAGGAGGATGAGAACCTAGTGAATTCAGTTTTAAAAACAACATATCTGGAAACTTGTGAAAATGTAAAAATTTGACATCTTGAGGGGATGGGACATGGGAGAGCAGTTCCCCTGCCGCCCCCTTCAGGCCTTAAATTACAGCATAATTTACATAACTAGATCTTAAAAATGCACAACTTGGAGAAAAAGAAAGACAAAGAAACAAAAATGTATCTCTATATTTTCTACACTAGTCAATGCATTTACAAGAAATTTCGATTTATCAAGTGGCTTGTAAAGATTTCCAACAGCATTTCTGCATTTTAGGGGAAAACCCCACATTAGATGTGTGGTGTATGGACACAATCCCTTTGTTGCAAGGCGGTCTAGCTAAAGAAGTTAAGAAGGCATACCTTTTGGAATGAATTTCTACTTGTAATCAAATCTTCCATTAAGTAGACAAAATCTTCACACCTTGTTTCAGTAAAATCATGTTACTGCTCTGCTTGGTAAGGAAAGTGCTAACTCATGCTGCTACTTCATACAGACAAGGTTTGCAGCATGCAGTGAGAAAATTGTGTCTTTGTTCTGCTGCGCTGATCTATCCACGACTTGTATTCATATGGCTATCCACAGACTACCCAGTGTTTGGAACCTCACAAACATCTTTCTTCATTTTAGTATTATCTGCTATATTTGTCGAAGTTTTCAATTTTGCTTTTTCATTTTCTGCCTCCTTCATTGCTCTTTTCTTTTCAAACTCAAGCTGCTTGCAGTTTTCATCGTGTGCTCGAATAAACATCCTCACAAAATTAAGCAAAGTTGAAACAACTGCAGCGATCACTCCAAGTCAGATGAAGGTAATATCTTCAGATGGAAACAACAGAAGGTGCTAGTAATCACTGGGAAAATCTAACATTCACTTTTAAACAACAAGAACACAAGTTGATTGAGCGCTGAACAAAAGTTTTTTACTGGGTCAGGCACAGGTTGCTGCAGTGGGCTTAGGTATACTGCCACTTGCTTATTATATAGTTCGACCACCAAGCCAATTAATCAAATGGTATCTGAATGCCAAAATTCTACGAGGACTGGTTTGCTGACTGTGTTGGAGGTGCCTAGAGACAGTTTAAATTGGCAGTCTTAGCTACCATGGCTTCAGAGAACAACTCTCACTGCTACAGTGTACCTTACTTGGAAGAAGAAAACATTATTCATTTTTGTTCCCAAAGCCCCAAACAGTATCTTGTCTACTATTTATCTACTGTAGGAGGTAGCACCTGATTGAGGAAGAACCTCCTTAAGATGGAAAATTGGGTAATCTCTGTGAAATGTAACTTGACTCCTGCTGTTGTCCTATGATTCTAGTGTGTTTCTAGTTTTCTAGGAGTGATGGGATGCCACTCTTGAGCTATTATTCGAGTCTATACATCAATAAACTCTAGAATTAGACAAAGAAGAAGTATTTCTTTAACATTTACTAAAGCAAGACAAACCAGCAATCACCAGACATGTCAATACATAGATCTAGCAAATGTAATCTTCCAGATAACTATAGTTTTTGAAGACACTTTTCTGGTACTTCTCTTTCTAACACTTGTTTCAGCAGGAGATTTGTCTTCCCTAGGCTTCTAAGTCTCGGAACATATGTTAAGAAATAATTTGCAGTAAGCATCTTAGATAGTATTCTAGACTTTTTAGTTGATGACGTCAAAAGCCATACAACTGAATCTACCAATGCAAGCTACAGTAGACTCTCTCAAAATGATCACCAGTCAAGGTTAATACTCTGTACAATGATTTGTCACAGCCTAATAAAACAGAAAAGAGTAGTCTCTTAAACGAACCAACAATATCTAGTAGTTCAGCAACCAGCAACTGATCCACCCGTTTCTTAGATATTTTTCTATTTTGGGTCATCATTTTTATTGAGCCTAATTAGCATAGTAGTACATGAAAATTTATTGTTGTTTACTGAAGATTATAGAACAGGCATACTTTTCAATTCACTCAAACAAGAAGAATGAATGTACTACAAGTACCTTGCTCAAAAGGGCAACGAGTAGGATCTTCCCCAAAATAAAGAGCCAGCGCATCTGCATTCCTTCCCTAGAATCACCAACATTGTCAAGTTAATGTCCACAATGTGCTGCTAAATAACATATTAAGATGCAGTCAGACCATACCACTCCAGCATAAAGTGAGGCCAAGGACTTAACTTCAGTCTCGGCAAAATGAAGAAATTCCTTTAGCACCTGAGCATTGGCAAGAACAATTATAGTAATATGAGAAAAGCTTCAAACACTACTGAAAAATAAAATCATCACAGATTGGAATATAATCAATCATTCTATAACAAAGAGAGATTCTACAAACCTTATGAAATTCAAGAGTGATTCTTTCCTTTTGAATGATAACCACATGATTTTGAGTTTGTTTATAATTTGACGACGGAATAAAAGATTTACATCCCAATAATTGTATCGCACAATCATGACAGTATCTCACCTTTTCCCTGGATGAACCCAATGGTTTTCAAAACCTTCTCATTTGCATCTTTTTCAAGCAAAAACAAAATTTCTTCCAAATCTAACCTGATTATATTATAATACTATCTAAAAGTGTAGATAAAGGTTAGAATGATTTACACTAAAAGTGTTTCTTACTTCTTTGAGTGGTCTAATATGCCCTTGTAACTGCACATTATTGAATTAGTAGTTATTGGTGTTAGTAGTATTACATATTTGGATGAAGCTCATAGATTGGGTGTATCCAAATCTAAAGCTTAGTTGCAGTGCTGATGTAACTAGATTCATCTTTGTTGTTGTTTGCTGGTACTTTGTTGGTTCTTGGTCAAATGTATAGAGAAATGTTACTTGGTATTGTAAAACATCAAATTCTGATCTTTGTGAAGTAACAAAACTTTCATTTACAAAACATATAACTGGATGAAAAGTATTCTGAGAAAACTATTCATTTAAACCATTGCCCATTTTGAGTTCCAATAAACACCAGTTTTGGCAAAAGCAACTTACAAGAAAACAAAATTATGAAACTAAGATAAAGTTCAGAAAATGGTAGACTCCCACCCACTAAACTTAATTCTTTCCTCTCCCACATTCCCAAGTACTTCCTTTAGTTACATATCCTTTATCTACAAAATTTGGAGAGGTGCAGCGAAGTATAAACTTCTAAATTATGATGTGTTTTATGCTTTTGAACGTGAACATATATCTTGGTACTTGCATTTCAAAATGAGAGTAAATCATAATTGACAAGAAAGATACAGGCACTAGAGATTAAATATTAACTCTGGATATCCATCATGTACTGTCATTTTCCAACCACATGAATATAGAGAGTTCTGGAGTCTATAATCCACAAGAAACGGTCTAAAATTGGAATGTCAAGGTAAAAACATCATTGCACACATTGCAGCAATAACATATGTCACTGGCACTTTAGACAACAGAAAAATGCAGAGAAATTTGACCAACAAGCTTAGCAACAAAAGCTAGGATTGGCAAGGCACCTTGCAGAAACTCTCTGACACAGGACCATCATTTTCTGAGGCAGCCAATTCTTGTACAACTTTCTCCAGCCCTTTGCTTATTGCTTGCATTTCCTCAGCTAAATATTTCAACTGTATCTGTATGGAAGGAAAGTTTTTCCACATCATATACACTAGATAACATGAGAAAGACATATAGCTCACATATGAACAATATAAAGATTACTGAGCAAATATATATATATATATATATATATATATATATATATACATACATACAACCTTTCCTGCAGCCTCCAAGCTCACAAGGTCTTTTGGAAAATCCACAAGTTCTGGGAGCTTTTTAGCAAGCACCTAATTTCACATAGTAATATCAAAGAAAAACAAGATCTTTGTTAGAGTAATAATGGTTATGATCTGAAATTGCACAATCAAAATTAGAAAAAAAAAAAAAAATTGACAGAATCATGAATTATTGTCCGTCAGTGTGTTTCCTTTGTCTGCCAACTAATCTTATTGTGCCCAATATCAATTAAATGATATTAGACTGTAGAATTACCTTAAGAGTAACTAATTTGCCATTGATATATGATATGATCTTGTGAGAGTAATAATAATATGACCAAATATAAAGAAGAAAATTAACATAATATTACTGCCCATCACTATCTTTTCCACCTGCCAATGAACTATAGTACAAAATTTCCTTCTCTTCTAACATCTCAAACTTTCAATGAAGTAATACTTGTATGGTATATGCCCCCAGAAGGGGGAAGGGGGGTGGTTGTGGGGGAATTCTAAAGCACATATCTACTAGTGTAAGAGATAATCTCATATTTTAATGGTAATTCAGTAATGCAAAGGCAATTCTATAGTCTAATAACATTTAAATTGATATCAAACACATCAATAGATGTTCCATTAAGAACTAGGCAGTTTGAAGACGGACACAAAAGTGACAGGTGAAACACACATTAACCATATTTCTAACTTTCCCAAATGCAGAGAATGAACCAGCAAATTATTTTGTTTTGATAAAGGTAGATCCTCGTCAAATTAGCTTGCCACCCAATGATCAAACCACATTAATAAATATATTTTAATTATCAATTAATATGAGAGACAAGATATAGCAAATACATGAATGAAACAAACAGAAACACACACAAACAGAAGATAAAGGATAAAAGCGTCTCAGAAAGAGACATCTGCATATAGAGTCTAGGGGAACAAAGAGTACCAAAGGAGATGTGCGCGAAGAATAAAACTCATGACTTAAGTGGAGAGAGATAAGGCAGTGGAGGAAGCACAAGGGTTGAGACAAAGTTGGTAAAAGAAATAGAGAATGATAACATACAGAGTCTCATATCTGCCCAGTGCCAAAAAATCTCATTTTTTCCTATTATTTCATCTTTTCTTTTTAGTTCTTAGGAAGCTACACTGTAGCATATATTCTTTTTGTGCAACACTATTTCTATTGTCCTAGAAGCATTGGCCTCTAAGGGCTTACCAGAAGCAAATTCAGATTGAATCTGAAAACTTTCAATCTCGTTGCCTTGACAAATTATTACCATTTACAATAATTTTAATCTGCTGTTACGAGTATTCTGGACCTGAGTACTTAAAACCTGTAACTTGTCTTTCATACTATTCTATTGATCGTTTTCCATTTTTTTTTTTTTTTTAATTCATAAGATCTATATTAAACTATGCAAATCTTGACTTCATTTTTCCATGCATTCAGCTTGGGTTACAAATGAATTAAGCTGGGCATTAATGACAACTAGGCATTTGGCTCACTGAGATTTTGTGCCTATACATTCATTTATGACAAACGTTTGACAAAGAAGATAGAGCTCATCTTATTTGATCAGTGATCTTGAAAAAGGCATGCCTTAACCTGTAAATGTGTTGGCAAAAATGAAATGATAATTAAAACTTCCTGACTCAGTAAATAGCAAACCATCTCATTATGCGCTTTTGTTGAATTTTACCTATGAATCTTATTCTTCAACACAAGCATGCTAATACAATCTAGACTTTTAACATGACCTCAGTGTTGGAGTTTTCCTGAGCCACAACTATCGTTTGCTTTAGTCTGTGATAAGCCAAATATGAAACCATACTACCAGTCATTACCAGTATAAACCCAGCATCCAGGCAACCACTGAACTTTGGTGAGGTTGATCATATGCACCTCTACATTCAGTCATCTCTTAGGAGAGGCAACTTACGAAGCCATAGAAGAGTACTATGCTGTAACCAGGAGATCTTAACAATACCAGAAGTAGGGAATTTAATATAAAAAAGAAAAGAAAAACCAAACACCTACTCACGGTAATATATCCCTTTCTCTTTTGTTCTAAACATAACATAGAAAAGAAGATAACTAGAAGGATTTTTTTTTCCCCCTTGCAATTTCCAGAACATCACCCTTGTATTCCAAAAGTCAAGTCAACATCTCAGCATATCTAAATTTGCATACAGAATTCAGCTTGTGTATAACACGCTAAGTAAAGCAATTTTTGAAATTAAACATACATTTGAAAAATCTTTACAATGTTTTAAGAGAATCTGTCCAAGCTGCAAAGAAGGTACTTGATTTGTGTTGCAACCCTTCCAGTTTTGAATTTGAGGATCAGCCTTTGAATACTAATCATAGGAAAGCTTTGATAGGAGACACATCATTAACACAGGCTCAGGAGTTTTACCTTGCAAAGATAGTGCATAAGAGTCATCTTCTTGTTACAAGCTCGAGTATCAGTAAGTTTTAGAAGACTATCTAGTCGAAATCCGACGGCAGAACCTGAATGGAAAAAATAAATAGAATGAGTAAATAGGGAATTATTCAATTGACAAAATGATGCAACTGGATAGCCAGGGTCGCAAGATGCCCGTCAAAAGCATATGCAAGCAACTACATACCCATTGAGAGATGTCAGCTTCAGAGTTTTTACAGTGAAGCTTGCAATTATACACATACACATACAAAACTGTTCAAAGCTACGGAATGTAAAAAATAATCTAAAAAGCAACCACCACTTGTAATAGAGATTAATCGTTATGCGTTGACATTCCCCTTATTGTCATTCTAGTTATTGACATGGGAAGGAATGAAGAAGATTAATGATACAATCAAATATCTGTGACTAAGCCACCTCCCCTCTTTTCTCTTTTTTCCCTTTTTAAAATTTAAAATAGGGGGGGGAAGAGAAAAAATAAAAGTGGATTCAACATATGCGAAGCTCGAGTTCAATAAATGAATATTAATAATAAATAATAGAGGATTGGGAATAGAATAGAAAATGTGAGTCTAAGGAAAGAATATTATACAAGATATTTAAATAAAATATACTTCGATTTGAAATATAGTTTAGAAATCTTTGTATTATTTATTATTTTATTTACTATGACTTTCATTTACTAGGTATTGTGATCTTTCTTTTCTAATTTAGAATTCGATTTCAAGTTAGTGATTTCTATTTGTTTTCCTTCTTTTCTTCTTCTTCGTTTTGAATCGAAAATGGAAAAACAGAATCAATTCAGAATCAGTCTAGGATGCCATCACTTGTCTACCAATTATGAAATATCTGTCAATATATTCATCTTTCCTTATTTAGTCCTTTTTTATAGCTGTATATTCCTTGATTACCTCTCTAAGATTTTCATTATTATTGTATATATTCTTGCTGTAATTATTGCTGTATATCTTCCTATAATAGGCCTAGACTTAAGGGATCTGATTATGCTTACTATATTAGACCCTAGGATTAAGGGATTTGATCATTCTTGATGTCTATATATTGTAATTCTCTTAGTGAAATGATACACAAAACATTTCAGAAATTCTCTTTTATTTTTTCTGTCATGGTATCAGAGCCAAAACTCTGAGATCATTTCATCTTGTGTCTAGTTCCTTGTCTAGCACCAAGATCTTAGTGTTTTATTTATTTATTTTTTTCGCATTCTTCTATTCTATTTTCTTAGACCTGATCTTGTGTTCTTCTGTTCTGTTTTCTTGGACCTGATCTCTTAGTTCTTGTTTATGGTTGAGTCATGTCTTTGGAACAATCTGAACATTTTCTTGTTTGATATAATGCAAGAGCTATTCCGCCTAGGCATTCCAATTTCAGATCTTTGTCAAAGGAAAGGAATTATGAGGTCATATTGATGCGACAAATCCTGCACCTAACAGCGAGAAGGAGAAGGAGAAATGTGTGAAATGGGAGGTGAAGGATGCTCGGATTATGTCTTGGATCCTTGGAAGTGTGGAACCCTCCATACTTTCCAATCTCAAGCCTTATAAGACCTCTAGAGAGATGTGGGCTTATTTGAAGAAAATTTACAACCAAAGCAATACAGCACGAAGGTTTCAATTGGAACTCGAGTTGGATCAACTCAGTCGAGGGAGTATGTCAATCCAAGAGCTTTATTCTTCCTTTGGAAATCTTTGGACTAATTACACCGATATTGTGTATGCAAGTGTACCTCCTGAAGGACTCATAGCTATCAAAGTGTGCATGAGACTAGCGAGCGTGACCAGTTTTTAACGAAGTTAAGGGGGGGGAGGGGGGGGGGGGGGGGTTGAAGCAATCAGGTCCAACTTGATGAACAGAGAACCAGTTCCTTTGTTAGATATTTGTGTAGGAGAGCTTCTCAGGGAAGAACAACGGCTTATTACACAAGCTATCTTGGAGCAGAAAACTCAAAATTCTACTCAAATTCCTGTTGCCTACGCTGCTCAAGGGAGGTCTAAAGGCAGCAAAGATATGACTAATGTCCAGTGCTATTGCTGCAAAGGATTTGGGCACATTGCCACTAATTGTGCTAAAAAATTCTGCAATTATTGTAAGAAAACTGGGCATATCCTCAAAGATTGCTCCACTCGGCCTCCAAAGAAATCTGAAACTGCCTACAATGTCTCAGTGGGTCCCTCAAATGCCCCTAGTCCTGGTTAGTCTTCTATTACTGTAATACCCCAAATTAGACCGCCTTTAGTAAGTGGCATGCATGTCATATTGTGTTATACCACATTTGATGATTTGAATTATTTTCATGAAAATATTAGTTTGTTGTTGCGTGAATTAATTTGTTCTCGAAGTAGCTGTGGTATTTGAGATAGTTGAGTTTTATTTTATTGAAGGGAATTTAATAGATAAAGGGATGGAGTAAGTGAGTAAGAAAGGGAATTTATTAGGAGAATATTTGCCAGGAATCAATGTGGTTTAGTGGATAGAGCTTGGTGTGGGTTCTTTTGTGGGCTTGAGTTCAAATCCTAGCTATCTCAAATCCTTTCCTTTCTTTTATTTTCCTTCTACCCTAAGTTTCCCTAGCCTTAGCCGAAATCCTTAAGGCTTTGGAGACCAATTCCCTAAAAATTAGGGGGGGGGGGGGCTTTATCTTGGAAATTATTTTATAAAATTAGTAAATTAAATTTTTGTTCCTAATATCCTATCATAATCTTTTTTTTTTTTTAGAAAATAGAAGGCAACGAGCTGGATTTAAATGAGATATTTGTCCCTTGGATTAAGCCAAGGGTTTTGAAATTTTTAAGGGGGGAAAAGAAGGGGAAAATTCAGTAGCTACAAGGATTAGGAAACCAGAATTTTCCTTATCAAATAACTGTTTAATAACTATTTAAAATTACTCAAATTAATATAGGGAATTAATTAAACTATTCCCTAAATAAATGACCTAATTCCTTTCTAGGATTTTCTGGAAAATTCCCTCATAACAGCCGCCACACATAGGGTAGAATAACTTACCTAAAACACTCCAAAACCTAGCTAGGGTTAACTAAGAAAACCCTAACCAATTAGGACTTGATTTTAGCCAAAAGAATACCAGAATTTCAGCTCCATTGCCTCTAGAATTTCGTCACTGTTCACACACACACTCTCACGAAAATTCCAGCTTTTCATTACTCTCAACTTCCTCTTATCTTAGGCAAAAACAGCTACACAAAACCCTAATCTTTCCTCCTCCTAATCTCATCCAAGAGGAAGCCAGAAAATCAGCTTCTTTCATCTCTTTTTCCTTCCTTATTGTGGCCACAATAACAGCCAGCAAACAGCCACCAAAAACCAGCACTAAACCCCATAAACCCTGCTGGAAATCGGCCACAGCAATAAGGACAAAAGCTGTCACCTTTTCCTTCTTGTGATCAAGAGACCAAAGCAAGATCAAACTCTTCTAAACCCTAAAACACCTCAGCCTAACCTATTCCCTTCATCAAACCAGCCACAATCAAACCCTAAAATACCCTCTGCTGCTGCAGAATTCCAGCCGCCACTCTCTCCAAAGATTTCGTCCTTAGCAACCTCCAAGCATCTCCAAACTTGAAATCTAAACCTATGGTAAGTACCCTTCAAACCCTTTCAGCTTTCATTCAAATAATCTTTCTCTCTTCTCCTCAATCTTGGTCATCAAGGGGCTGATCCTTGTCTCCTTTATTGGAGATTTTCGAACGAGAAGGCCAAGAGCATTACAATCAACCTTTCTTCCTCAAGTGAACCCAAGCAACCACCAAAGGCGTTACCTTTGCTGTTAGTGTGTGTGTCGTCAAAGGTATTCTTGGTCTCGATCCCTTTTTGCTTAAATAAGGTTGCTTTTATGGTGGTGTTGTTATGCATGGATGTAACACCCCACACCCTAGGTACTTAGATAGGGCAGGATGTCGCCCCGTCCAAAGGACCAGGGATCTTTATAACGAGGTACAAAATAAAACGAAAACTGCTAAATAAAATTAAAAGAATAATTCCATTACATCCGAAAGCAAAACTTATACACGTCTGGAAAATCAAAACTAACATGCGTCTCTTGAAATAAATTCAAAACACAACTAAATAAATAAATTGGAGCTCAACCCTAGCTTCACCCCGCTCACTGAAAACAATCCCCTGAAATCATGATATAAAAAGTGTGAGATTGACATCTCAATAAGTCCCGTACGTGCAAATGTCAGTTATAACCATTTCATGTATGCAGGTTTATCAAAGCCACAAAATCGTGTTTGCAAGCCAATCTCATCAATAACAGTCATACAAAGGAGCCTTGCTCAATAAATCCAAAACAATTCACAATCAATCACTGTTTCATCACAATCATAATTCATTAAATAGGGATTAGCAAATGATTCAACAATATAGTAACACAATCTATATCATGGTTACCGCCATGATAGCTCCCCAATGTATTCTTTCAACAAAGGGGCAGTGGAGAATTCACCCACTAGGTGAGATACTTCTCCATCTCTACACCCAACATTCCGGTTGTCCAATCCGGATCAACAATGTCCACATAGACCAATATGCTAGCTCGGACCGGCCTGACTAAGTAGTACTGTCGTCTCTCCAAGTTGAGTTTATCTTCTAGAGGTGGCCACCTACTCACTCTTGCTCTTCAAGACTAGTACAACTAGACTACCCCCGCTGAGTACTCAATGCTCCCTGAATAGGGGCAAAATCATTTTCCCTTTTCCGAAAGTCTTTAATTAATTTGATTGCAAAATGTGATTTTTCGTAATAGCGTTTTCAAATCATTTAACAATGGTTTAAGAAATCATTTTTGAAGCTGAACAATTAAAATTTAGCAAATTCGTTTTGAACATAAAACATCCACGTTTCCAATCCAAGTCTCACAACAATCCAATATAACTCATCATTTTGAGTCAAGGCTCAATCCTTGTGTCAAAACATCATATTGACATCAATTCCCAATAACATTGTAAAAATTGCTTGCAAACATGTAACATTTATCAAAATGGTTATACAGAGACTTACTTGGATATATCACAGCCAAATCCAACTCAATCGATTGCTCTAATTTCCACTCCTTCCTTTTCTAGAGCAAATAACCCCGCAATTAGGATTTAATCGTTCCACTCATTAATTCATACAACACGACTCTTCATGATTTCATTATTTACCTATTGCATCCATGGTATTTAATTCACTAAATCACATATATAACGTTCCTTTACGATTCTATTGATCATGACCATGCATTGACCTAGATCAATTCATCGCATGACATCTTCCATATTAAGCTAACATAAAATCATCATAAATAGCCCAATAAACATTAAAAGATCTCATCTTTTGCCTATTTAGCATGGATCTAGATTCATCATGACAAGATACATCAATGTCCTATCTCCTACATGCTTTGTCTATGGCTTTCATTAACATGTTCATCCATCTAGTATATTCATGCTTTCATACTAGACTCCATAGGCATCCTTAAGCCAATATTTTGAAGTTTAAGACCATTTAAATCAATAAAGATATGATCTTGATTACCTCTTAGCGATTTAGACTTAAATCACGGCAACTCCTTGTTGACTAGCTTGAGTTTGATCACTAGTTGAAGAGTTTGGATCGCTTGGATGACCTTGATCAAGACTTCCCAAAGAATGGGTAAAATCAGCCCCTTACGATCGAGATTTAGGAGAAGAAGACGAGAGGAATTGAAGAGGAGTTGATGAAGAGTTGAGGAGTTGCTTACCTTAGAGTTGGTTTTCAGCTTTGATGGAGTGTTGGTGCTGTTTTGGTCCAGATGTGGAGGAGGGTTGGCGGCTGGAATTTCTGAGCAATGGAGGGTATTTAGGGTTTGTTTGAGGCTGTTTGATGAAGGAAATAGGTTAGGCTGAGGTGCTTTAGGGTTTAGGTGTTTGAAGAAGTTTTGGCCTTGCTAGGGTTTCTTGATCAAAACAGAAAATTGTTCAGCTTTGGTGTTCTCTAGGGCTGCCGAGATTTTGGAGGGGAATTAGGGTTGGTGGCTGCTGTGTTTGTGAAGCTGAGGGTGCTGAGATTCTGGACAGAAAGAGAGGAGAAATCTGATTGGTTTTGGGCCCTTATAATAGCGAAAATAGGAGGGGAAGAATGGGCCTTTGTGCAGCTGTTTTTCTACTTGATAACTGGGGAACTTTTGTGCAGATTTTGTGCTGGAATTTATGGGTGAATTAGGGCTAAAGGTGGCCGAAATCTGGAGGAAAAGGAGAAGGGAAAATTACTGATTTTCTGGCTGCTTCTTGGACGAAATTAGGAAGGGAGAGATTAGGGTTTGTGTAGCTGTTTGTGCTGGTCTGCTAGAGGGGTTTTTGATGTGGGGTTTTGGCTGGAAATTTCATGTGTGTGTGTGAACAGTGACGAAAATTCTGAGGGTCTAGGAGCTGAGATTCTGGTTTCCTTTTGGCTGAAAATAAGTCCTAATTGGTTAGGGTTTTCTTTGCCAATCCTAGCTAGGTTTTGAAGAGTCTTTTGGTAGGTTATTTCCCTTCATTGCGGCAGCAGTTTTGAGAGAATCTTCCAGAAAATTTTAGAGGAGAATTAGGTCATCTAATTAGGAAATAGTTTAATTAATTCCATATATTAAATTGGGTAATAGCTATTAAACAGTTATTAGGAAATAAAAATTCTAGTTTCCTATTCATATCTACTGAAATTTTCCCTAAAGGCTTCGAAAATTCCTGGATTTATCCAAGAGATAAATACTTCATTTAAATTCACCTCCAAGCATTTTATTCCCATCAAGAAAATATTATTTAAAAGAAGATAAAATATGGGAATTTATTTCCTTGAAAATAATACCTATATGCTTTCTTATATATATTTTTCTCTACTAATATATTATTTAGATATTGCTAAAAGAAAATCTAGATTAGTAATCTTTAAAATTCTCCAAAAGATTATGATAAGATATTAGAACAAAAAATTTAATTTATTCTCAAGAATTTTATAAAATAATTTTCAAATAAATCACTCTCCTAATTTATTTTTCTCTACTTAGGAAATTAATTTCCTAGTGGCTATTCTCCTAGGGATTTCGGCCAAGCTAGGGAAAAATTAGAGGAGGAAAGAAAATAAGAGAATGATAAGGATTGAAAATAGCTAGGATTCAAACTCAAGCCCATCAAGGTTTAAATGCCAAGCTACATTTTCTTTCTAAATATTCTCCTAACAACTCCCTTGATTTCTTCCCACTTGCTTTACCCTTTTTTTCTAATAAACTCTCCTCAATAAATGAAAGCTCAAGCAATCCAACTCTTCAAGAATAAATTAATTCATGCAATCCACAACCAATATTTTCATGGAAAATAATTCAAATAATCAAATGCGGTATAACTCAATATGACATGCGTGACTTTTCCCCCACTTACCAAAGACGGTCTAACATGGGGTATTACAATGGAGGCTAGATGAAAGTATGAATAGACTGTATTGATGAGTTGGAGGGTTCAATGGAATGAGCTAGGCATGTATGTCTTTGATCATGATGGAATATTGCTATGAAGGTCTAGATCTGCAGCATGTTGATTAAGATGAGAGCTTTGAATGAAAATAGGGTTATCATATGAAGTTTATGGTAGGCGAATATTAGAAGTCCTTGTATTGATGATGAGATTCGTTTATATGCATGCCATGATGAGATGAATGATCTTGGGAAGCTATAGCGATGAGCTAATAAAACTAGTCTATCTAGATACCATGGATGAATTAGATGTTATGATCATAGGGATTCATGATGCATGAAAAGAAAAGTGGATGCATATTTGGGTTCTAATTATAGAATCAGTGGTTCTAGATAAGGAAGAAAGTGGAAAAGACATCAAACATCACTTTGATTGATTATTGAGAATATTCAGGTAAGTCCCTGCTTAACTATTTTGATAAATGAGACTCCCTCCATCCCTATTTATCTATCACAACCAAAAAATTTTAGTGTCCCTTTTTATCTGTCACATTGAAAAAATTTAGGTGCCATTAATATTAATTTTACTACTATACCCTTGTATTAAATAGCTTTGAAAAATGAAAGTGTAATAATTTTAGAGAGAGAGTTGAACAAACAAAGTAAGAAAATAGTTGTGAAGAATATTTAATTCAAGGGTACTTTTGGAATGTATAACCAAAGTTGTATGAATTTAAGAAACTAACTAATTTTTCTTAAACTGTGTGAAATAGTTAACTGTGACAGATAAATAGGGACGGAGGGAGTACTTGTTTGCAAGCAATTTTTACAATATTATTTGAAATTGATATCAATATGATGTTTTGACACGAGGATTGAGCCTTAACTAAAAATGATGAGTTATGCTAGATTGTTGTGAGACTTGGATTGGAAACGTGAATGTTTTATTTTCAAAACGAATTTGCTAAATTTTAATTGTTCAACTTCAAAAATGATTTCTTAAACCATTGTCAAACGATTTGAAAACGCTATTATGAAAAACCACGTTTTGCAATCAAACTAATCAAAGACTTTCGAAAAAGGGAAAATGATTCTGCCCCTAATCGGGGAGCGTTGAATACTCAGCGAGGGTAGGCTAGTAGTACTAGTTTCGAAGAGCAAGAGTGAGCCTTCTGGCAGGAGGCCTCCTCCAGAAGATAAACTCAACTTGGAGAGGTGACAGTACTACTTAGTCAGGCCGTCCACACTAGCATATTGGTCCATGTGGACATTGTTGACCTGGATTGGACAACCGGAGTGTTGGGTGTAGAGATGGAGGAGTATCTCACCCAGTGGGTGGATCCCCCACTGCCCATTGTTGAAAAAATACATTGAGAAACTATCATGGTGGTAACCATGATATGGATTGTGTTACTATATTGTTGAATCATTTGCTAATCCCTACTTAATGAGTTATGAATGTGATGAAACAGTGATGTTTTGTGAACTGTTTTGGATTTATTGAACAAGGCTCTTTTGTATAATTGTTATTGATGAACTTGACTTGCAAACACGATTTTGTGATTTTGATAAACCTACATACACGCAATGATTACAATTGACACTTACACACACGGGACTTACTAAGATGTCAATCTCACACCTTTTATATCATGATTTCAGGGGATTGCTTATATTGAGCAAGGTGAAGCTAGGATTGAGCTCCAACTTATTTATTTAGTTGTGTTTTTGAGTTTGTTTCAAGAGACGTTTGTTAGTTTTGAGTTTCCAGACTTGTATAAGTTTTGCTTCCGGATGTAATGGAATTATTCCTTTAATTTTATTTAGCAGTTTTGTTTTATTTTGTACTTCGTTATAAAGACCCTTGGTCCTTTGGACGGGGCAACATCCTACCCTATCTAGGTACCTAGGGTGTTGGGTGTTACAATTACTCCTGAAATGGTCCAACAAATGATAGTTTCTATGCTTTCTGCCTTAGGCCTTTCAGGTAACAAAAATTCTAATCCTAAGCCTTGGTATTTTGATTCTGGTGCTTCCAATCACATGACGAACACTGCCTTACCTTTAAATAATGTTAAAAAAATATAAAGGAGATCTTCAAATTCATATTGCCGATGGTAGCTCCTTACCTATCACAGCTGTTGGTGATATTTCAGCCTCTTTAAATACTGTTTTTGTGTCTCCGAAGCTGTCCACTAATCTGATATCTATTAGCCAATTAGTTGACAACAACTGTACTGTTAAATTTTCAAATTCTGGTTGTCTTGTGCAGGATCAAGTGTCCGGGAAGATGATCGCGAAGGGACCTAAAGTGGGACGCCTCTTTTCTTTGTTTCTATCTCCCTCTCTAGTGTTAAATTATGTTGCTTGTACTGCTGTTCATTGTGATAATCAGGTATGGCATAGATGTTTAGGACACCCTAATTGTCATGTACTTCGAGTCTTGTTTAACTCTGGTTTACTTGGAAATAAAAATTCGACTTCTAATAATGATATTGTTGATTGTGCATCTTGCAAACTTGGTAAAAGCAAAACGCTTCCTTGTCCATTACATAAAACCCGCACCACCAAACCTTTTGAACTCGTACATACTGATGTATGGAGTATTACACCTGTAATTTCTCATGAACATTACAAATACTTTGTTACATTTATCGATGATTTCACTCGCTTTACTTAGGTATATTTTCTTCGGTCTAAAAGTGAGGTTTTCTCTGTGTTTAAAGTCTTTCTTGCTTTAGTTGAAACACAATTTTTTGCCAAAATCGAAATCTTGCAATCTAATTCAGATGGTGAATATATGTCAAATGAATTTCAATTTTTTCTTCAAAGTCATAGGATCATATCACAATGTTCTTGCCCTTTCACTCCACAACAAAACGGTGTGGCTGAAAGAAAGAATAGTCATCTTCTCGATGTTGTTCGCACTCTTCTAATTGAGTCTTGTGTTCCTTCTCATTTTTGGTGTGAAGCTTTGTCTACTGTTGTTTATCTAATTAATAGATTACCATCTCCCAACTTGAACAATGATTCTCCCTATTTTCGTTTGTTTAGGCATGCACCCAATTATTCCAATATTCATATTTTTGGATGTGTGTGTTTTGTTCACCTTCCCGCACATGAGAGAAATAAACTTACTACCCAATCTGTCAGGTGTGCTTTCTTAGGATATGCTGGAACCCAAAAAGGATTTCTTTGCTATGATCCTCATGCCTGTCGAACTCATGGCTCTAGGAATGTCATTTTTTAAAAAAAAAATCAGCCCTTTTTTAGCACACCACAAACTTTACAATTCCTCTCTATCTTCTTTACCACATTTTCCTAAGTCGCCAACACTGGTACAAAGGTTTAAACCTAGTTATGTTTATCATAGACACACTTCTTCTGCATCTGATCCTCCTACAGGTCTCACTGAGGTTCCTCCACATCTTCCTACAGCATCCAATCCTGTTCTACCCCTTTCCAATGGTCCAACCCCTCTTCGTAGAAGCTCTAGAGCTCACAAACCTCCTAAAAGGTATGGTTTTTCAACCCCTATGGCTGTGTCTGCTACTTTATCTTCTATTTCCATTCCCACTTGTTATCAACAGGTTGTAGAATATAAGTGTTGGCTACAAGTAGAACTTCAAGCACTTGTAGAAAACCATACTTGGGACTTTGTTTCTTGTCCTCCCAATGTTAAGCCAATTGGTAGTAAGTGGGTCTATACTGTGTCTGATGGCTCTTTAGATAGATACAAAGCTCGATTGGTTGCTCTTGGGAATAAACAAGAACATGGCCTCAACTATAAAGAAACATTTGCACCAGTTGCTAAGATGACCACGGTGAGAACCATTCTTGCTATTGCCTCTTCTAAATCTTGGCCTTTACATCAAATGGATGTAAAAAATGCCTTCTTGAATAGGGACCTTAAGGAAGAGATTTACATGAAACTTCCACTCAGTATGTCACTGTTGGCTTCTCATAAAGTTTGCAAGCTAAGACGCTCTTTGAATGGGTTGAAGCAGACCCCTAGGGCTTGGTTTGAGAAGTTGCGCAACACTCTTCTCACCTTCTCTTTCACACGAAGTCAATACAATTCATCACTCTTCTTTCAAAAGACAACCACTGGTATGTGTAAGAAATTGAGAGAAAATAATCTCTTTTCTTATATCACTCAAAGATTACAATGAGCTAATTATATACAAGCTGCCTAAGGCACAAAAATAGCAACTACCCTAATAAATTGATTCACAAAATCTCCTAATCAATCCCCTAATTACTACCCACAAAATCCCCTAATCACTGATTACAAAATCCCCTAATTTAAGGGTCAAACTTCCCTAATTCTAATGTTACAATATTTACAGCCATACTTTCCTAAAATACACCCTTTAGCCATATTTTCCCACACTCCCCCTCAAGCTGGTGAATAGATATTCTCTATTCCCAGCTTGGATACAATATTTTCAAACATTGGACCACTTAACCCTTTGGTTAACACATCAGCAACCTGATCATTTGTAGACACATAAGGTGTGCAGATCAATCCACTCTCCAATTTCTCCTGGATAAAATGTTTGTCAATTTCGATATGCTTTGTCCAATCATGCTGCACAGGATTATGAGCTATACTAATTGCAGACTTATTATCGCAGTAAAGTCTCATTGGGCCCTCCAACTTGATCCTTATATCTTGTAGAATGATCTTTAACCAAAGTAACTCACATACTCCTTGAGCCATCGCTCGAAATTCAACCTCTGTACTAGACCGTGCTACTACATTCTGTTTTTTACTCCATGTCACAAGATTTCCACCAAGGAACAAACAGTATCCAATGGTCGATCTTCTATCAATTAATGACCCAGCATAATCAGCATCTATATAGGCTTCAAGCATTAGGCGCCCACTTCTCCTAAAAAGAAATCCTCTTCCTGGTGTACCTTTAAGATACTGCAACACCCTGTGTGCTGCTCGAAGATGAACCTCTTTTAGACTGTGCATAAATTGACTAATCACACTCACAGCATAAGCTATATCCGGTCGTGTGTGGGACAAATAAATGAGCCTTCCCACCAAACGTTGATATACCCCTTTGTCCACCATAGCATCTTCCTCTACTAGTCCAAGCATTATATTTGGAACTATCGGAGTACTCACTGGTTTGCATGCTGTTTTTCCTGTCTCCTTGAGTAGATCAGTTACATACTTCTGTTGAGAGAGAAAAATAACCTTCTCTGAATGTGCCACTTCAATTTCGAGAAAATATTTTAGCTTCCCAGATGTCTTAATCTCGAATTCTTTTGCTAAGCACTCACTTAAAGAATGTCTCTCCTCATCATCACTTCCTGTAACAATTATGTCATCCGCATAAACTAAGAGGACCGTGACTCCTCCTGAAGACAAATGCTTGATGAACATAGTATGATCTCCTTGACTTTGCTTGTATCCTAACATCACCATAACCTTGGCAAACCTGCCAAACCATGCTCGAGGAGATTGTTTAAGCCAATACAATGCCTTCCTTAACCTACAGACTGTATGATCAGCAACTCTTTTCCCATAACCTGGAGGTATCTCCATATATATCTCCTCCTGGAGATCTCCATGCAAGAAAGCATTTTTTACATCAAACGGTTGTAAATCCCATCCAAAGTTGGCTACCAATGACAATAGGACCCTAACAGTATTCAATTTTGTAACTGGGGCAAAAGTCTCTAAATAGTCCACTCCATACGTTTGAGTATAACCCTTGGCAACTAGCCTTGCCTTGTATCTTTCCATTGAACTATCAGCTCTATATTTTACTGAGTACACCCATTTACACCCCACTGGTTTATTCCCTACTGGTAACTCCACAAGCTCCCATGTTTTGTTCTTTTCCAGTGCCTCAATTTCTACATTCATAGCTTGTTTCCATTTTTCATTAGATAAAACTTCAGATAGATTGGAAGGAATGGTAATGGTTTCTAAGTTACTGAGGAAGACTCTGTGTGACGGAGAAAAACACTGAAAGGACAGGAAATGTGCAAGGGGATATAAAGGTCTTTTAGTGCACTCTCTCGCACTTTTTCTCAATGCAATGGGTAAGTCTATGTCACTACTATTACCCCTATGGATCTCACTCTCTACCTCTGGTTCTGTTTCAATCTGTAATGTGGGTTCAGAAATTATTACCTAATCAGACTCTTGGACTTGCGTAGGGTTGGGGGCAGCAGTCTTCTTCCTTGTATACATCTTTTCTTTGCCATATCTAACATCCTTGGGAATAGACTCAGTGGTGTCAGATTGAGCAAATACAGGTTCAAAGAAGATTGTGACAGACTCAGATAGTTCAGAATGAACTGGGACAGGATTACTAGTGGATGAGGAAGTAGGATGATTTGAAGTTGAAAAATCCAATAACAAGTCAAAACCCAAACTCTCATCTTCTCTCACAAACTTCTCCCCCTGAAGAAAAGAGTTTGGAAAGTAAGATTCACGTTCATTGAAAGTAACATCCATAGAAATAAAGAATTTTCGGGAGGGTGGATGATAGCACTTGTATCCTTTTTGGGTTGACGAATATCCCACAAATACACATTTTAGAGCCCTTGGATCCAATTTTCCTCAATTGTGACTGTGAACATGTACAAAGGATGTACATCAAAACACTCTAAGAACAAGATTATTTGTGGTGTAGAAGCTAGGATAGAAAGTGGACAATACATTCATTGGACTCTGAAATCCTAGGACTCTAGATGGCAATCAGTTTATGAGATGTGCTGCTGTAAGAACAGCCTCCCCCCAAAAGGTTTTAGGTACATGATGTTCAAATAATAATGCTCGAGTTTTTTCAAGGAGATCACCATTTTTCCTTTCTGCAACTCCATTTTGCTGCGGGGTATTCACACAAGATGACTCATGGATTATCCCTTCCTTTTAAAAATATGGACTTAGAGTTTGATTGAAATAGTCTCGTGCATTGTCAGACCTAACTCTCTTGATGGTCACTCCAAACTGATTTTTAATCATAGAGCAGAAATTTGGAAAAACAATACTGACATCAGATTTTTTTTTAAGAAGAAAGACCCAGCAAACACAAGTGCAGTCATCAATAAAGGAAACAAACCATCGCGCCCCAGAAATATTAGCAATAGTAGATGGACCCCAGACATCACTATGGATTAAATGAAAGGGAATGGATGTAATACCCCGCGTTAGACCGTCTTTGGTAAGTGGGGGAAAAGTCATGCATGTCATATTGAGTTACACCACATTTGATGATTTGAGTTATTTTTCATGAAAATATTAGTTGTGGATTGCAAGAATTAATCTGTTCTTGAAGTAATTGGATTGCTTGAGCTTTCATTTATTGAGGAGAGTTTATTAGAAAAAGAGGTAAGGCAAGTGGAAAGAAATCAAGGGAGTTGTTAGGAGAATATTTGGAAAGAAAATGTATCTTGGTGGATAAAGCTTGGCCTTTAAACCTTGACGGGCTTGAGTTTGAATCCTAGCTATTTCCAATCCTTTTCATTCTCTTATTTTCTTTCCTCATTCCCTAATTTTTTCCTAGCTTGGCTGAAATCCCTAGGAGAATAGCCACTTGGAAATTAATTTCCTAAGAAGAGAAATATAAATTAGGAAAGTGATTTATTTGAAAATTATTTTATAAAATATTGGAGAACAAATCAAATTTTAGTTTCTAATATTTTATCATAATCTTTTAGAGAATTTTAAAGATTACTAATCTAGACTTTCTTTTAGCAATATCTAAATAATATACAAGTAGAGAAGAATATATATAGGAAAGCATATAGGTATTAATTTTAAGGAAATAAATTTCCATATTTTATCTCCTTTCAAAATAATATTTTCTTGATGGAAATAAAAGGCTTAGAGGTGAATTTAAATGAAGCATTTATCTCTTGGCTAAATCCAGGAAATTTCGAAGCCTTTAGGGAAAATTTCAGTATATATAGGAAACCAGAAATTTTATTTCCTAATAACTAATTAATAGTCATTACCCAAATTAATATAGGAAATTAATTAAATTATCTCTTAAATAGATAACCTAGTTTCTTCACCAAATTTTCTGGAAAATTGCATCAAAGCTGCCGCCACCTTGGAGCAATTATAGTCCAAATAAGACTCTTCAAAACCTAGCTAGGATTGGCCAAGAAAACCCTAATCAATTAGGACTTGTTTTCAGCTAAAAGGAAACCAGAATTTCAGCCCTAGATCCTTAGAATTTTCGTCACTGTTCACACACCCATTCTGCCTGAAATTTCCAGCCACAAAACCTGCATCCAAACCCTTCCAGCAGACCAGCACAACCAGCTACACAAACCCTAATCTTTCCCTTCCTAACTTCGTCCAAGAAGCAGCCAGAAATCAGTAATTTTCCCTTCTTCTATTCCTTCAGATTTCGGCCACCTTCAGCCCAAATTCACCCGTAAATTCCAGCACAAAATCTGCACAAAAGTTCCCTAGTTATCAAGCAGAAAAACAGCTGCACAAAGGCCCATTCTTCCTCTCCTATTTTCGCTATTATATAGGCTCAAAACCAATCAGATTTCTCCTCTCTTTCTGTCCAGAATCTCAGCACCCTTAGCTTCACAAACACAGCAGCCACCAACCCTAATTGCCCTCCAAAATCTCGACAGCCCTAGAGAACACCAAAGCTGAGCAACTTCCTGTTTTGATCAAGAAACCCTAGCAAGGCAACAACTTCTTCAAACACCTAAACCCTAAAGCACCTTGGCCTAACCTATCTCCTTCATCAAACAGCCTCAAGCAAACCCTAAATACCCTCCATTGCTCAGAAATTCCAGCCGCCAACCCTCCTCTACATCTGGACCAAAACAGCACCAACACTCCATCAAAGGTGAAAACCAACTCTAAGGTAAGCAACTCCTCAACTCCTCTTCAATTCCTCTCGTCTTCTTCTCCTAAATCTCGATCGTAAGGGGCTGATTTTACCCATTCTTTGGGGAGTCTTGATCAAGGTCATCCAAGCGATCCAAACTCTTCAACTAGTGATCAAACTCAAGCTAGTCAACAAGGAGTTGCCGTGATTTAAGTCTAAATCGCTAAGAGGTAATCAAGATCCTATCTTTATTGATTTAAATGGTCTTAACCTTCAAAATATTGGCTTAAGGATGCCCATGGAGTCTAGTATGAAAGCATGAATATATTAGATTGATGAACATGTTGATGAAAGCCATAGTCTAAGTATGTATGAGATAGGACATTGATGTATCTTGTCATGATGAATCTAGATCCATGCTAAATAGGTAAAAGATGAGATCTTTTAATGTTTATGGGGCTATTTATGATGATTTTATGTTAGTTTAATATGGAAGATGTCATGTGAGGAATTGATCTAGACCAATGCATGGTCATGATCAATAGAATCATAAAGGAAAGCTATACATGTGATCTATTGAATTAAATACCATGGATGAAAGGGGTAGATAATGAAATCATGGAGAGTCATGTTGTATGGGATAATGGATGGAACGATTGAATCCTAATTGTGGGGTTATTTACTCTAGATAAGGAAGGAGTGGAAAGTAGAGCAATCAATTGAGTAGGATTTGGCTGTGATTTATCCAGGTAAGTCCCTGCATAACTGTTTTGATACAAGTTATATGTTTGCAAGCAATTTTTACAATTTTATTTGGAATTAATGTCAATATGATGTTTTGACACAAGGATTGAGACTTGACTAAAAATGATGAGTTATACTGGATTGTTGTGATACTTGGACTAAAAACGTGGATGTTTTATTTTCAAAACGAATTTACTAAATTTTAATTATTCAAACTCAAAAACGATTTCTTACACTATTGTCAAACGATTTGAAAACGCTATTATGAAAAACTATGTCTTGCAATCAAATTAATCAAGACTTTCGGAAAAATGGAAAATGATTCTGCCCCTAACCGGGGAGCGTTGAGTACTCAGCGGGGATAGGCTAGTAGTACTAGTTTCGAAGAGCAAGAGAGAGTCTTTTGGCAGGAGGCCATCTCCAGAAGATAAACTCAACTTGGAGAGACGACAGTACTACTTAGTCGGGCCCGTCCGAGCTAGCATATTGGTCCATGTGGACATTGTTGATCCGGATTGGACAACCGGAATGTTGGGTGTAGAGATGAAGGAGTATCTCACCTAGTGGGTGAATTCCCCACTGCCCCTTTGTTGAAAGAATACATTGGGGAGCTATCATGGTGGTAACCATGATATGGATTGTGTTACTATATTGTTGAATTATTTGCTAATCCCTATTAAATGAATTATGATTGTGATGAAACAGTAATTGATTGTGAACTGTTTTGGGATTTATTGAGCAAGGCTCCTTTGTATAATTGTTATTGATGAGATTGACTTGCAAACACAATTTTGTGGTTTTGATAAACCTGCATACATGAAATGGTTATAACTGACATTTGCACACACGGGACTTACTGAGAATGTCAATCTCACACCTTTTTATATCATGATTTCAGGGGAGAACTTGCAGTAAGCGGGGCAAAGCTAGGGTTGAGCTCCAATTTATTCATTTTGTTGTGTTTTGAATTTATTTCAAGAGACGCTTGTTAGTTTTGATTTTCTAAACTTGTATAAGTTTTGTTTTCGAATGTAATGGAATTTCCTTTTTAATTTTATTTAACAGTTTTCGTTTTATTTTATTCCTAGTTATAAAGACACCTGGTCCTTTGGACGGAGCGACATCCTGCCCTATCTAAGTACCTAGAGTGTGGGGTGTTAAAATGGAACTTCTGCTATTGCTCACTGGAAAGGGTACACGTTTGTGTTTAGCAAGTTCACATTTTTCACAATGAAAAGACTCAATATCTAAATGTTGAAACAAAGATGGAAACAAGAGTTTTATAACTCAAAATGATGGATGTCCAAGTCGACGATGATGGAGCCAAATTTTCTCCGTATTAGATGACAAAGTCTCGGAAACAAATGACACTAACGGTTTACCCTTAGGGATGGTTGGTTGACTTGCTTCAAGGAACTAGAGGCCACCCCGTTCTCTAGCATGTCCAATCATCGTCCCTGTCTATATCCTACCTCACACAATTTGACACGCGATGATACCTGATTGGCTCAAAATCTATAGCTGTCAAAATAATATCATGATAACAGAACAAGCAAGCGGGAAAAAGCAATTAGATCTATCAAGAGATAGTGGTTTGCCCGCCTGATCAAAATCGAAGTACGTGGGGTACATTTTTAAAGAACACCTCTTTTGGGGTCGTCAAATCGCCGAGTCGACTTCTCACCGATTCGCATTAATGCGATCCAAAGAGTCGATCACAAAGCAGATTCGCTCGCCCATTCGCGTTTAGGTGTGATTCAAAGAGGCCGCGTGCAAAGAAAAGTGTTGATTCACGTGGCCTTTGACAGAACTTTTTTAAAACTTGATAACTTGCTTGTTCTTACTTCTTGGGGATACTCGTTTCTTTGTAAAGCTTATAGACTTTCTATGAAATATCTCTAGACTTATCATGCAAATTTTCCTATGCATCAACTACCCTGTTTGAAGCCTTAGTCAATGTACCTTAAGGTTTTTCCTTTCCCATCTGGTTCATGGGCTAGGTTCCCTCAGCTCCTCCCAATAATTCTTCACCCAATTCGTCCACTTGAAGGACAGCCTATAGTCTCCAACGAACACTGGACTGCAGTATCTTCTTGATCTGGATCATTCCTGTTTGTGTTTTTTATTGATCTCTTGCCGTTCCTAGAACGACTGGGCTCTTCTAATGTTTGGCTTTCTTCACCCCTAACATCAATATAGAGTTTGGTGTTCCCCTTGGGCTGAACTCTTGTCCTAAAATACACAACCATTATGATGAAAAACCATCATACATTGTAAGTCATGGGTAAGTTTTTGGATGGATATCAAATTGGTAGCTAGCTTAGGGAAATGGAAAACATTTTTCAAGGTTAACAATGGGTTAATTTGGACATTTCCAATTCCTGCCACAGTGGTCAAAGAACCATCTACAGTGGCTATTTTCCTACTGCACGAGCATGGGGAATAGGTGGTAAAGATATTTGGTGAAGGGGTCATATGGCCGGTAGCTCCTGAATCCATGATCCAAGAGGTGGAAAAGGGTGTATCCGAAACATTTAATCTAATGGAAAGTGGAAACTTACCTGAATATGCCACAGAACAAGTACCTGAGGGCTTTTCTAAATTGCTGATGAGTGCACTCACCCTGTCCAATTCATCTTGGTTGAGACTAGCAATGTCTGACTTTGGTGGCTCAACAATTTAGCCAGCTGCTACATTGGCTTGTCCACTTTTAGATTGTCCCCCGTTTTGTTCCCATTCTCGACTGGGTGGTTTCCCATGAAACGTCCAGCATTTTGCGTTTACAACTCGTGTTTGGGAGGTTGACATGGTAAAAAAAATATTTTACATCAATTAAGACTGCCTGAATAGGAAAAATAAAGAGAAAATGACAGCAATGAAGGCTGCTCAGTACAAATCAGTATCAAAACAATTGGAAACAACACCAGCAATAAAAGCCGGCTATACAACACCTACGAGGAAGAAAAATAGAGGAGAAATACCAGCAATTAAGGCCGGCTGGTAGAAAAAGAAGAAGCAAAGAATAGGCGCAAGCAGAAAAATCAGAAGCAGATCAGGATGAACAGCTCTGATACCATGTAAGAAATTGAGAGAGAATAATCTCTTTTCATATATCACTCAAAGATTACAATGAGCTAATTATATACAAGCTGCCTAAGGCACAAATATAGCAACTATCCTAATAAATTGATTCACAAAATCTCCTAATCAATCCCCTAATTACTGCCCACAAAATCCCCTAATCACTTATTACAAAATCCCCTAATTTAAGGGTCAAACTTCCCTAATTCTAGTGTTACAATATTTACAGCCATATTTTCCCACAGTATGGTCTTTCTCTTAGTCTATGTTGATAATATTATCATGACTGGTAATGACCATGGGTTGATCACTAAGCTTCAAAATATGTTGCATAATACATTTCAAATGAAAGATCTTGGGCATCTCACATATATTTTAGGGCTGGAAGTTCACTCTCGCAATCATGGTTTGTTCTTAAATCAACATAAATATATCCAAGATCTCATTGAGCTGGTTGGTTTAAAGGATGCTACTGCTGTTGATACACCAATGGAGGTGAATGTGAAATACCGAAAAGATAAAGGCGAGCTTTTGCCTGATTCTTTTTTATATAGGCAACTTGTTGGTAGTCTTATCTACCTAACAATTACAAGCCCGATATCTTATATGCTGTCCATATAGTTAGCAAATTTATGCACTCACCTCAACATCTTCATCTTGTTGTAGTTCGTTGCATTATTTGATACTTAATTGGATCACCTACTCGTGGATTGTTTTTTCCTACAAAATCTACTCTTCATTTGACTGCATATAACGATGAAGATTGGGCTGGCTGCCCGGATACTAGGAAGTCTACAACAGGCTGGTGCATTTTTCTTGGAAATGCCTTGATTTCTTGGAAGTGTAAGAAGCAGGACTGTGTTTCCAAATCTTCCATGGAGGCTGAGTATAAAGCCATGTCTGCAGCTTGTTCTGAAATTGTGTAGTTACGTGGCCTTCTTTCCGAACTTGGATTTCCTCCCATTGATCCTACTCCACTGGTGATAATACTAGTGTCATTCAAATAGCTGCAAATCCAGTCTATCATGAACACACAAAGCACATAAAGGTGGACTGTCATTACATTAGGGAGGCCTTTACTCAAGGTGTTATCACTATTTCTCATCTTAATACTAATCTTCAAATAGCTGGTGTCTTTATGAAAGCTTTGATACACCAGCGACACAAGTTTCTCAGTAGCAAATTGATGTTGATAGACTTACCCGCATCAATTTGAGGGGGGTGTCAATATATTCATCTTTCCTTATTTAGTCCTTTTTTATAGCTGTATATTCCTCGATTACCACTCTAAGATTTTCATTATTATTGTACATATTCTTGCTGTAATTATTGCTGTATTTCTTCCTCTATTAGACCCTAGGATTAAGGGATTTGATCATTCTTGATGTCTATATATTGTAATTCTCTTAGTGAAATGATGCACGAAACATTTCAGAAATTGTCTTTTATTTTTTCTGTCAATATCATCCTGAGCTAATAGCTACTATAAAAAATCTGTGACTGAAGTAGTTGGCACACCTGGCAAAACCAAAGCCAATTTTTTTTCCCCCTTGGGTGGGGTGTTGATTTTACGGCAATCTAATTGCCCGTTAAACCGCAGATATCTTCAGCAGCAGACTCTACGTTATAGTGACAGTATAGGTCATAATATTTAAGTACATGCAAATGCTATCTCTATTTACGTGGATACTTTTCTCCATGTACATCCCTTAAAAACAAATTGCTGCTCCTACACCTAAATTACTTACTAATTAGTCTGCACAGAAGCAACCCTGCATCATCTTCAACTGTTTCATGATCTTAAATAAATGGAAGATGTCTAAAAATATTTCACCATCAGATCCCCAAATGGAGATTAGGCACTGAAGCATGTAAGAATTCACAATACAACTCACCCCTTGCAGTTCCATGGTTCAAAGCGTTTCCTAGTGAAAGAATGGTTTGCATTATTCTCTTCAACTTGACTGAATTTCTGATCTGTCAAATAACTAGTTTCAGGGTATTTTCTATTTATGGAATTTAGAAAGCAAGAAGTAAAAGGTCATAATAGCTTGCCTCTTCTGATGCAGAGTTTACGATATTCAAGCTATTTCTTAAATCAGAAACCTGGAATAGTGAAGGTAAAATGTAGGAAAAGAGGGCAAAGAAATAGAATGCTGACTGTGAAAAGGAGAAAATAGTAATAATATGTAACAGATATATGGATGAAAATAATGAAAATCATCCTCTGACCTGAGAAGAAAATTGCATTTCAAATGAAAAAACTCTTAACTTTGGCTCTACCCGTGGAACTTTCATCAACTCCAAGAAAAACTGCCACAGATATGGTCAGAGCAAGTTAAAAGAAAATATAACATGCTTATGTAGTATGCCTGTTTAACTACCAATTCCATTTTCTCCTAGCACTTAATATTTACTACTATATGATTGGTAATACAATGTGCATACCTAGTATACCAGTTCAACTGCAATTCCAATATTTTCTTATAACTGGCACCATCTCATTACACAATTCATCTCCAGAGGTATATAATGCTTTGTATATTGTAGCTAAAACTGGCCAAATCACCCAACATGCAGACCAAAGTAATAAAATTCTTTCTTCATTTCAACTAATAAAGGAAATATGGATGCAAGTCTCATTCATCAAATGCTAGCTTGTTCAAGTGAACAAAAGTATTGGTTAGAGGAAAAGCGAGAGAAGAGAAATCCTTCCTACCTGCTCACATTTTCCCAGGTTCTCTTTGTCACCTTTATAATTCTGAAACCAGATTCCAAGAGGAATGAGATAACCATATCAGAGTTTTATATGCAAAAAATATGCAATGATCTATTAGCAACAGCACTGAACAATTAGATATATTCTAAGTTCACTTTTGACCATTATAGACAAGAAATGACTTAGCATATATAGCAGCACATATTTAGGAATTATAGCTGTAATATTCCTGTAATTATTTCCTGTAATTGTTTCTATAATTTTAATGTATAGTTGACTTACCTTAAATAGGTCTAGGTATCTTGTATAAATACCTTGAGATATATGGAATAAACATAAGAGTGTTTTTCAGCCAATTGTTAATTTGGTATCAGAGCCTACGAAAGACTTCCGCTACCTCTTTTTCAAACCCTAGTGGTCACCTCCTTCCAGCCGTCACCTTCTTCCAACCTAACCCTAATTTCAGCCGCCACCTTCTTTGTCAGCTGCCGCCATCTCCAACTCCAGCAGCCTTTACGCTGGTTATCATCAATCATGGCTACTAAAACTGACAACGAAGAGATTCCTTATAGCAAGAAACTCTCGACGGTGACCATTCATGAAACCTCTTCTCCAATCCACATTAAATTGGATGGTACTAATTATCGTGTTTGGTCGAAGATTTTAGAGATGCATATTGTTGGTAAGAAGAAGAAGGGTTATATTACTGGAAGAAAGGCTGCACCTGCAGAAGATGATCCGGGCTATGATGAATGGGAGGCTGAAGATACTCTTGTCAAGTCTTGGCTTATTAATTCCATGACTGACAATCTGATGTCACACTTTGTTCATTATGGGACATCTAAAGAAATTTGGGATGCGGTTAAGAGGAGTTATCTTGATGTTTCTGACTCTTTCCAAGTCTATGAACTGATGAAGAGGTCATTCCAATTGCGCCAGGGTGGTCGTCCTCTCCCAGAATATTACAACAAGTTGAATTCAATTTTCATGGAGCTTGATTATCGTAGGCCCAATGACATGACATGTGCCGCTGATATTGAGAAACAAAGGAAGCGTATTGCAGAGAATTGCATCTACATGTTTCTTGCAAGTCTTGATCACAGTTTGGATCAAGTTAGTAGTCGTGTTTTGGCTACTTCCCCTCTACCAAGCTTAGAAGAAGCCTACTCTTTAGTTCGTCGTGAAGTGCAGAGACAGGTCACCATGGGAACAGAAAATCATTTTGAAGCTTCAGCTCTAACAATCCAAAAAAGCACCTCTCAGTTGACTCCTTCTGTTCCTGTGAATTCTGCCGCTGCAAACTCTCGCTTCTGCACTCATTGCAATAGTCTCAGGCATACAATAGATGTTTGTTGGAAGAAGCATGGATATCCGGAGTGGTATAAACTCAAACAAGTTGAGAAAAAAAATAAGAAATCTGCTCAGATTGCTGTTATTGATACTTCTCCACCTTCTGCTTCTCATGTCTCTCAAGTGTCTCCTCACCAAGGTAATTCTAACACTTGGGTTATTGATTCAGGGGCTACTGACCATATAACTAGTAATTCTTCCATACTTGCCTCTCTAATGTCTTCACCTGTTGTACAGGTTGCTAATGGGACCTCTATGCCAATTACAGGAGTCAGAGAGTGTTTTAATTTCTTCTACATTCTCCATGTCATCTATCTTTCTTGCACCTGCTCTTTCTAATAGTCTTCTTTCCATTAGTAAGATTACCAAAAGTCTTAATTGTTCTGCAATATTTGATTCCAGTCATTGTATCTTTCAGGACAAACGTACGAAGAGGACGATTGGCATTGGTAAGGAAAGAGGAGGTCTTTATTACTTAGAAGGGGCTACGCAGTTTCACTCTGAACCTAGCCATGGCCTTCAAGTAGAGAGCGAGTCGATTGATAGAGAGAAGATTCTTTTATGGCATTGTCGTCTGGAGCATCCATCTTTTCCTTATTTAGAGCGTTTATTTCCAAAATTGTTTCGCAATGTTGCTATCTCTAGTTTAAGATGTGAACAATGCATTTATGCTAAAAACCATCGTGTTCCTTTCAAAACCAGTTTCAATAAGAGTTCTATTCCTTCTTCGTGTGTTTACACTAATGTATGGGATCCTTTTTCTACTCCATCTGCTTCAGGCCATAAATACTTTGTGTCTTTTATTGATGACTACACTAGAGTGAGCTGGGTATATTTGATGAAATCTAAAAGTGATGTTATACAGGTGATTCCTCAATTTTACAAAATGATTGTGACACAGTTTCATACTCAGGTCCAAGTTTTTCATTCTAACAATGGCCGTAAGTTTGTAAATCAATCTCTTACCCAATTCTTCCTAGAACATGGCATTCTCCACCAAACAACTTGTGCCTACACACCACAACAAAATGGTGTAGCTGAGCGTAAGAATCGTCATATCCTTGAAGTTGCTCGGGCTTTAAGCTTTACTATGCATGTTCCTAAATGTTTTTGGGCTGAGGTTGTCATAACTGCTATCTTCCTTATTAATCGCATGTCTGCTCGTATCCTTAATTTTCAAACCCCTTTAAGGATGTTGTCACAGTTTCACTCTATCCCTTCCACTCTAAATCTTTGTCCTAAGGTTTTTGGTTGTATATGCTATGTTCATGTCCACTCTATATATAAGGATAAGCTTGATCCACGTGCTCTTAAATGTGTTTTTCTTGGTTAATCTAATTTTCAAAAAGGCTATAAATGTTTTCATCCTCCTACAGGTAAATATTATGTTTCCATAGATGTTCAGTTTTGTGAACACGAGTCTTATTTTTCTGGGGATGTCTCTATGATTCCTCTTCAGGGGGAGATTAGTAGTAAGGAAGAGGAACGGTTATGGTTAGAAGAGAAGAAGTTGTGGATGTCGAGTAAGGGGGAGAACTCAGCTATTGTGGAGACTACGGACTCTTTAGATGATACTTGTTCAGCTGAGGTTAAGTCTGAAGTTAAGGAAGCAAAGGATGAAAGACCAGCTAGGTTATTTCAAAAAGGCTATACGAGAAGAAAACAGAATACCCCTGTTATGCCTCCTCCTCCTGATTCTAGTGCCCCTCTTGATGATATTACCATGTCATCGGATGACTCTTCTACTATTAACCCTGAGGTATGTGTTCCTTTTCCTCCAACTTCAACTTTAGAGATAGATTCTACTATTTTGAATCCACCAGTTATGGATCAAGATCATGGTAGGAGATATCCCCTTCGTAAATGTAGAGAACCTGATAGGTTGGGTTTCTCCAAGTCGTCTTTTAATGTCACTTATCCCATTTCTGATTTTATCTCTTATCATCACTTGTCTAAGGCTCAGCTAGCTTTTGCTCTTCAGTTGTCTTCTGTGTCTATTCCTAGTCATTTTCAGGAAGCCCTTGGAGATCCTAAGTGGAAGGTTGCTATGGAAGAGGAGATGAAGGCCCTTCAAAAGAATTCTACTTGGGAGACGGTTGAGTTGCCACAAGAGAAGAAGACAGTAGGATGCAAGTGGGCGTTTACAGTGAAATACAAGTCAGATGGGACGGTTGAAAGGTATAAGGCGAGATTGGTGGCCAAGGGTTACACTCAAACCCATGGGATTGACTATCATGAGACTTTTGCTCATGTGGCTAAGATGAACACCGTTCGAGTCATTCTATCTCTTGCAGTCAATCTAGACTGGCCATTACGCCAATTTGATGTAAAAAATGCTTTTCTCCATGGTGATTTGATCGAGGAGGTGTATATGGATCCTCCTCCAGGATTTACGCTAGGGGAAGGTAAGATGTGTAAGCTAAAAAAGGCATTATATGGGTTGAAACAATCGCTAAGGGCATGGTTTGGCAAGTTAAGCTACTCGATGAAGGAGTATGGTTTTAAGCAAGTTTTCGCGGATCATACTTTGTTTTATAAGAGGGAGCATGATGATATTACCTTGTTTATTGTTTATGTTGATAACATGATTGTTACAGGCAGTAATGCTAGTGAGATAGAGAAGCTTCGACGCTATTTGGCCAAGGAATTTGAGATGAAGGACTTGGGGGTTCTGAAATACTTCTTGGGTGTTGAAGTATCTCGGTCCAAGCAAGGACTTTTTCTCTCTCAACATGATCGAATTAAGCACATTGAACTTAACAAGAATTATATCAAGGATAGTCTGGATTCTAGTATGATAGAGGTTCCATACATTAAGAGTGCAGATCAGCTGGCTGACATAATGACTCATGCTATTACTAGTGGCTCATTTTATGCATCATTGTCCAAGTCGGGCATGTGTGATATCTATGCACCAACTTGAGGGGAAGACTTAGCATATATAGCTGCACATATTTAAGAATTATAGTTGTAATATTCCTGTAATTATTTCCTGTAATTGTTTCTATAATTTTAATGTATAGTTGACTTACCTTAAATAGGTCTAGGTATCTTGTATAAATACCTTGAGATATATAGAATAAACATAAGAGTGTTTTTCAGCCAATTGTTAATTAAATGCACCATATCAGAGTAAATGGCACTTGGAAGAAAGTATTCTGGAGGTGTCAGTCACTCACCTGAAGAAGTTCCATTTCTTCTTTGGTTGGACAAAATTTTATTAGATTATCAACTTGATCAACATCAAATGCAGAATCATCCAATGCAAGGATCGAACTCTGTTAAACACAATCCAAAAAGTAAATGAATAAATAAAATGGAATTTTCTGATGAAAAGCAACTACTCAATTATATATTGCCAGGATATATTTGGTGGTATCCAAGCATGAGATATACGGAATATCCCTAAATGTTTGACTCTATACATCCTAATCCATTCTTAATGCATAAATAATAGTCTACAAAACTTCATCATTAGAATCCCAAACAATTCAAATTGGCTATACAATGAAAACCTCTTAGAAGGCAACACAAGAGCTGGCAGAAAAATATGGAGTAAACAACTATACAATCACACAATGCAACTATAATAACAGATGCTTCCAAAACCATGGCACAGATTAGGATCAAGGTTGAACCAAAAATCCAAAGGCATACCTAGCTGAAATGCTAAAACGAAAAATATTACAAGAAATGCAAAATTTACCATTAAATCAGGCAGAGGAATCTTAACCTTTGTCAGCATAATTTCACAGTTGTATGCCCTTCTAAGATCAATCTGCAAAGTGAAGTACAGGTCACAGTATATCACATACATGTAACACCCCACACCCTAAGTACCTAGATAGGGCAAGATGTCGCCTCGTCCAAAGGATCAGGAGTCTTTATAACGAAGTACAAAATAAAGCAAAACTGCTAAATAAAATTAAAAGAAGAATTCCATTACGTTTGGAAGCAAAACATATACGAGTCTGGAAACTCAAAACTAACAAACATCTCTTGAAATAAACTCAAAAATACAACTAAATAAATAAGCTGGAGTTCAACCCTAGCTTCACCCTGCTCAATATAAGCAATCCCCTGAAATCATGATATAAAAAGGTGTGAGATTGACATCTCAGTAAGTCCTAATGTCAATTATAACCATTTTGTGCATGCAGGTTTATCAAAATCACAAAATTGTGTTTGCAAGTCAATTTCATCAATAACAGTTATACAAAGGAGCCTTGCTCAAGAAATCCAAAACAGTTCACAATAAATCACTGTTTTATCACATTCATAATTCATTAAGTAGGGATTAGCAAATGATTCAACAATATAGTAACACAATCCGTATCATGGTTACCACCATGATAGCTTCCCAATGTATTCTTTCAACAATGGGCAGTGGGGGATCCACCCACTAGGTGAGATACTCCTCCATCTCTACACCCAATACTCCAGTTGTCCAATCCGGATCAACAATGTCCACATGGACTAATATGCTAGCGCAAACGACCAAACTAAGTAGTACTGTCGCCTCTCTAAGTTGAGTTCATCTTTTGGAGGAAGCCTCCTGCCAGAAAACTCACTCTTACTCTTCGAAACTAGTACTACTAGCCTACCCTCGCTGAGTACTCAACGCTCCCCGATTAGGGGCAGAATCATTTTCCCTTTTCCGAAAGTCTTTAATTAAATTGATTGCAAAACGTGATTTTTTGTAATAGCGTTTTCAAATCGTTTGACAATGGTTTAAGAAATCATTTTTGAAGTTGAACAATTAAAATTTAGCAAATTCGTTTTGAAAATAAAACATCCACATTTCTAATCCAAGTCTCACAACAATCCAGCATAACTCATCATTTTTAGTCAAGGCTCAATCATTGTGTCAAACATCATATTGACATAAATTTCAAATAACATTGTAAAAATTGCTTACAAACAAGTATCATTTATCAAAACAGTTATGCAAGGACTTACTTGGATAAATCACAGCTAGATCCAACTCAATCGATTGCTCTTATTTCCACCCCTTCCTTATCTAGAGCAAATAATTCCACAATTAGGATTTAATCATTCCACCAATTACTTCATATAACTTGACTCCCCATGATCTCATTAATTACCTAATTAATCCATAGTGTCTAAGGACTTTAATTCATTAAATCACATGTATAACCATGCATTGCTCTAGATCGATTCACCATATGATAACTCCTAGATTCAACTAGCATAAAATCATCATAAACAGCCCCTTAGTTATTAAAAGATCTCATTTTTAATCAACATGCTACAGATCTAGACTTTCATAGCAATATTCAATCATGATCAAAGACATACGTGCCTAGCTCATTCCATTGAACCCACCAACTCATCAATATAGTCTATTCATCCTTTCATCTAGCCTCCATGCATAACAACACCACCATAAAAGCAACCTTATTTAAGCAAAAAGGGATCGAGACCAAGAATACCTTTGATGACACACACTAACAGCAAAGGTGATGCCTTTGGTGGTTGCTTGGGTTCACTTGAAGAAGAAAGGTTAATTGTAGTGCTCTTGGCCTTCTTGTTCGAAAATCTCCAATAAAAGGAGACAAGGATCAGCCCCTTGATAACTGAGATTGAGGAGAAAAGAGAAAGATTATTTGAATGAAAGCTGAAAGGGTTTGAAGGGTTACTCACCATAGGTTTAGATTTCAAGTTTGGAGATGCTTGGAGGTTGCCAATGACGAAATCTTTGGAGAGAGTGGCGGCTGGAATTCTGGAGCAGTAGAGGGTGTTTTAGGGTTTGATTGTGGCTGGTTTGATGAAGGGAATAGGTTGTTAGGATGAGGTGTTTTAGGGTTTAGTAGAGTTTGATCTTGCTTTGGTCTCTTGATCACAAGAAGGAAAAGGTGACAGCTTTTGCCCCTATTGCTGTAGCCGATTTCCAGCAGGGTTTAAGGGGTTTAGTGCTGGTTTTTTGTGGCTGTTTGCTGGCTGTTATTGTGGCCACAATAAGGAAGGAAAAAGAGAAGAGAGAAGCTGATTTTCTGGCTTCCTCTTGGACGAGATTAGGAGGAGGAAAGATTAGGGTTTTATGTAGCTGCTTTTGCCTAAGATAAGAGGAAGTTGAGAGTAATGAAAAGCTGGAATTTTCGTGAGAGTGTGTGTGTGTGTGAACAGTGACGAAATTCTGGAGGCAATGGTGTAATACCCCATATTAGACCACCTTTAGTAAGTGGGGAAATGTCATGCATGTCATATTGAGTTATACCACATTTGATGATTTGAATTATTTTCATGAAAATATTAATTTGTGGTTGCATGAATTAATTTGCTCTTGAAGTGGTTGTGGTGGTTGAGGTAGTTGAGTTTTATTTTATTAAAGGGAATTTATTAGAAAAAGGGATGGAGTAAGTGAGTAAGAATTAAAGGAATTTATTAGGAGAATATTTGCCAAAAATTAATGTGGTTTAGTGGATAGAGCTTGGTGTGTGTTCTTTGGTGGGCTTGAGTTTGAATCCTAACTATTTCAAATCCTTTTCATTCTCTTATTTTTTTTTTTCCTTCTTCCTTAATTTTTCCTTAGCATGGCCGAAATCCTTAGGAGAATCGCCACTAGGAAATTAATTTCCTAAGAAGAGAAAAGTAAATTAGGAGAGTGATTTATTTGAAAATTATTTTATAAAATATTGGAGAACAAATTAAACTTTTGTTTCTAATATCTTATCATAATCTTTTAGAGAATTTTAAAGATTACTAATCTAAATTTTCTTTTAGCAATATCTAAATAATATATTAGTAGAGAAAAATATATAAGAAAGTATATAAGTATTATTTTCAAGGAAATAAATTCCCATATTTTATCTTCTTTCAAATAATATTTTTTTTATGGAAATAAAAGGCTTAGAGGTGAATTTAAATGAAGTATTTATCTCTTGGATAAATCCAGGAAAATTTCAGTAGATATGAATAGGAAACCAGAATTTTTATTACCTAATAACTATTTAATAGCTATTACCCAAATTAATATAGAAAAGTAATTAAACTATTTCCTAATTAAATGACCTAATTCTTTTCTAAGATTTTCTGGAAAATTCTCTCAAAACAGCCGCCACATAGGGTAAAGACAACTTACCTAAAACACTCCCAAAACCTAGCTAGGGTTGGCTAAGGAAACCCTAACCAATTAGGACTTGAATTTAGCCAAAAGAATACTAGAATTTCAGCTCCATTGCCTCCAGAATTTCGTCACTGTTCACACACACACTCTCATGAAATTTCCAGCACAAAGCCTGCACTAAAAACCCCTCTAGCAGTCTAGCAAAAACAGCAATACAAAACCCTAATCTTTCCCCTCCTAATCTCGTCCAAAAGTAGCCAGAAAATCAGCATCTTTCCTTCTCTGTTCCCTCTTACGTTCGGCCACCATAACAACCAGAAACAGCCACCAAAAACCTTACACAATTTCGTCCAAACCAAGGAGACCAAAAGCTGTCACCTTTCCTTCTTGTGATCAAGAGCCCAAAACAAGAACCGCCTCTTCCAAACCCTAAAACACCTCACCTCAGCCTAGCATATTCTCTTCATCAAACCAGCCACCATCAAATCCTAAAACACCCTCTGCTGCTGCAGAATTCCAGCCGCCACTCTCTCCAAAGATTCCGTCCCTAGAAACCTCCAAGCATCTCCAAACTTGAAATCTAAACCTAAAGTGAGTAACCCTTCAACCCTTTCAACTCGTATTCAATTAATCTTCCTCTTTTCTCCTAAAACTCGGTCATCAAGAGGGCTGATTCTTCTCTTCTATTGCAATGGAATGAACGAGGCATGTATGGCTTGAACATGGTTAAATAATGCTATGATGACCTAGATCTATTGCATGGTGACTAAAGGTGAGACCTTTTGAAGCAAATATGTTCATTATATGAGATTAAGGGTGGGCGAATATTGGAGGTCATGGCCTAGATGAGTTGATTTGATTTTAAGCATGCATAATGATGAGATGCATGATCATGGGAAGCTATAGAGACGATTTGATGAATTAATCCATCTAGATGCCATGGATGAATTAGATGAATAATATGATCATAGGAATTCATGATGCATGATGATAGAGGGTTAATATTTGGATTCTAATTAGAGAATCATTGATTTTTGATAAGGAAGAGATTTGAAGTACGGGGCGAACATTGCTATGGTTGATTGCTGAGTATATTCAAGTAAGTCTCTGCATAACCGTTTTGATAAATGTTACATGTTTGCAAGCAATTTTTACAATATTATTTGGAATTGATGTCAATATGATGTTTTGACACAATGATTGAGCCTTGACTGAAAATGATGAGTTATACTGGATTGTTGTGATACTTAGATTGGAAACGTGGATGTTTTATTTTCAAAACGAAGTTGCTAAATTTTAATTGTTCAACTTCGAAAATGATTTCTTAAACCATTGTCAAACGATTTGAAAACACTATTACGAAAAACCACGTTTTGCAATCAAATTAATTAAAGACTTTCAGAAAAAGGGAAAATGATTCTGCCCCTAATCGGGGAGCGTTGAGTACTCAGCGGGAGTAGGCTAGTAGTACTAGTTTCGAAGAGCAAGAGCGAGTCTTCTGGCTGGAGGCCACCTCCAGAAGATAAACTCCACTTAGAGAGGCGACAGTACTACTTATGTAACACCCCACACCCTAGGTACCTAGATAGGGCAGGGTGTCGCCCCGTCCAAAGGACCACCAAAGGACCAGAGGTCTTTATAACAAGGTACAAAATAAAACGAAAACTGCTAAATAAAATTAAAAGGATAATTCCATTACATCTGAAAGCAAAACTTATACAAGTCTGGAAAATCAAAACTAACAAGCGTCTCTTGAAATAAATTCAACCACAACTAAATAAATAAATTGGAGCTCAACCCTAGCTTCGCCCTGCTCACTGAAAGCAATCTCCTGAAATTATGATATAAAAGGTGTGAGATTGACATCTCAGTAAGTCCCGTGTGTGCAAATGTCAGTTAAAACCATTTCATGTATACAGATTTATCAAAACCACAAAATCGTATTTGCAAGCCAATCTCATCAATAACCGTCATAAAAAGGAGCCTTACTCAATCAATCCAAAATAGTTCACAATAAATCATTGTTTCATCACAATCATTATTCATTAAATAGGGATTAGCAAATGATTCAACAATATAGCAACATAATCCATATCATGGTTACCACCATGATAGCTTCCCAATGTATTCTTTCAACAATGGGCAGTGGAGAATTCACCCACCAGGTGAGATACTCCTCCATCTCTTCACCTAATACTTAGGTTGTCCAATCCGGGTCATCAGTATCCGCATGGACTAATATGCTAGCTCGGATCGGCCTGACTAAGTAGTACTGTCGCCTTTCCAAGTTGAGTTTATCTTCTGGAGGTGGCCACCTACCAGAAGACTCACTCCTGCTCTTCGAAACTAGTACTACTAGCCTACCCCCGCTGAGTACTCAACGCTCCCCATTCGAGGCGTGAATCATTTTCCCTTTTCCGAAAGTCTTTAATTAATTTGATTGCAAAACGTGGTTTTTCGCAATAGCGTTTCCAAATCGTTTGACAATGGTTTAAGAAATCATTTTCGAAGTTTGAACAATTAAAATTTAGCAAATTCGTTTTTGAAAATAGAACATCCACGTTTCCAATCCAAATGTCACAACAATCCAACATAACTCATCATTTTTAGTCAAGGCTCAATCCTTGTGTCAAAGCATCATATTGATACCAATTTCAAATAATATTGTAAAAATTGCTTGCAAACACGTAACATTTATCAAAACAGTTATACAGGGACTTACCTGGATATATCACAGCCAAATCCAACTCAATCGATTGCTCTAATTTCCTCTCCTTTCTTATCTAGAGCAAATAACCCCGCAATTAGGATTTAATCATTCCACCCATTATTTCATACAACATGACTCTTCAGGATTTTATTATTTACCTATTGCATCCATGATATTTGATTCACTAAATCACATATATAACTTTCCTTTACGATTCTATTGATCATGACCATGCATTGATCTAGATCAATTCTTCACATGACCTCTTCCATATTAAACTAACATAAAATCATTATAAATAGCCCCATAAACATTAAAAGATCTCATATTTTGCCTATTTAGCATGAATCTAGGTTCATCATGGCAAGATACATCAATGTCCTATCTCATACATGCTTTCTCTATGGCTTTCATCAACATGTTCATCAATCAAATATATTCATGCGTTCGTACTAGACTCCATAAGCATCCTTAAGTCAATATTTTGAAGTTTAAGACCTTGTAAATCAATAAAAATAGGATTGATTACCTCTTAGACTTAAATCACGGCAACTCCTTGTTGACTAGCTTGAGTTTGATCACTAGTTGAAGAGTTTGGGTCGCTTGGATGTCCTTGATCAAGACTCCCCAAAGAATGGGTAAAATCAGCCCCTTACGATCGAGATTTAGGAGAAGAAGACGAGAGGAATTGAAGAGGAGTTGATGAAGAGTTGAGGAGTTGCTTACCTTAGAGTTGGTTTTTAGCTTTGATGGAGTTTTGGGTGCTATTTTGGTCCAGATGTGGAGGAGGGTTGGCGGCTGGAATTTCTGAGCAATGGAGGGGTTTTAGGGTTTGTTTGAGGCTGATTGATGAAGGAGATAGGTTAGGCTGAGGTGCTTTAGGGTTTATGTGTTTGAAGAAGTTTTGGCCTTACTAGGGTTTCTTGATCAAAACAGAAAATTGTTGAGCTTTGGTGTTCTCTAGGGCTGCCGAGATTTTGGAGGGGAATTAGGGTTGGTGGCTGCAGTGTTTGTGTAGCTGAGGGTGCTGAGATTCTGGACAGAAAGAGAGGAAAAATCTTATAGGTTTTGAGTCCCCATGATAGCGAAAATAGGAGAGGAAGAATGGGCCTTTGTGCAGCTGTTTTTCTGCTTGATAGCTAGGGCACTTTTGTGCAGATTTTGTGCTGGAAATTTTAGGCAGAATAGGTGTGAACAATAACGAAAATTCTGAGGGTCTAGGGCTGAAATTCTGGTTTCCTTTTGGCTGAAGACAAGTCCTAGTTGGTTAGGGTTTTCTTGGCCAATCTTAGCTAGGGTTTGGGAGTGTTTTAGGTAAGTTGTCTTTACCCTAAGTGGCGGCTGCTAGAAGGGAGTTTTCCAGAAAACCCTAGAGAGGAATTAGGTCATCTAATTAGGAAATAGCTATTAAATAGTTATTAGGAAATAAAATTCTGGTTTCCTATTCATGCCTACTGAAATTTCCCCTAAGGCTTCGAAAATTCCTGGATTTATCCAAGAGATAAATACTCCATTTAATTTCACCTCCAAGTCTTTTATTTCCATTAAGAAAATATTATTTGAAAGAAGATAAAATATGGGAATTTATTTACTTGAAAATAATACCTATATGCTTTCTTATATATGCTTTTCTTTACTAATATATTATTAAAATTCTCTAAAAGGTTATGATAAGATATTAGAACCAACAAATTAATTTGTTCTCAAATATTTTATAAAATTTTCAAATAAATCACTCTCCTAATTTATTTTTCTCTTCTTAGGAAATTAATTTCCTAGTGGCTAGTCTCCTAGAGATTTCGGCCAAGCTAGGGAAAAGTTAGGGAAGGAGGAAGGAAAATAAGAGAATGAAAAGGATTTGAAATTGCTAGGATTCAAACTCAAGCCCGTCAAGGTTTAAATGCTCTCCCCACTTGATTTGCCCTTTTTTTCCAATAAACTCTCCTCAATAAATGAAAGCTCAAGCAATCAAACTGTTTCAAGAACAAATTAATGCATGCAATCCACAACCAATATTTTCATGAAAAATAATTCAAATCGTCAAATGTGGTATAACTTAATATGACATGCATGACTTTTCCCTCACCCAAAACGGTCTAACATGGGGTATTACAACTTAGTCAGGCCGATCCGAGCTAACATATTAGTCCATGTGGACATTGTTGATCCGGATTAGACAACCGGAGTATTGGGTGTAGAGATGGAGGAGTATCTCACCTAGTGGGTGAATTCCCCACAGCCCTTTTGTTGAAAGAATACATTAAGGAGCTATCATGGTGGTAACCATGATATGGATTATATTACTATATTGTTGAATCATTTACTAATCCCTATTTAATAAATTATGAATGTGATGAAACAGTGATTTATTGTGAACTGTTTTGGATTTATTGAGCAAGGCTCCTATGTATAACTGTTATTGATGAAATTGACTTGCAAACACGATTTTGTGGTTTTGATAAACCTGCATACACAAAATGGTTATAATTGACATTTGCACAAATGAGAGTTACTGAAATGTCAATCTCACACCTTTTATGTCATGATTTCAGGAGATTGCTTACATTGAGCGGGGCGAAGCTAGGGTTGAGCTCCAATTTATTTATTTAGTTGTGTTTTTTAGTTTGTTTCAAGAGACGTTTGTTAGTTTTGAGTTCCAGACTTGTACAAGTTTTGCTTCCGGATGTAATAGAATTATTCTTTTAATTTTATTTAGCAGTTTTGTTTTATTTTGTACCTCGTTATAAAGACCCCTAGTCCTTTGGACAGGGCGACATCATGTCCTATCTAGGTACCTAGGGTGTGGGGTGTTACAAATGGTGCTGAAATTCTGGTATTCTTTTGGCTAAAATCAAGTCCTAATTGGTTAGGGTTTTCTTAGTTAACCCTAGCTAGGTTTTGGAGTGTTTTAGGTAAGTTATTCTACCCTATGTGTGGCGGCTGTTATGAGGGAATTTTCCAGAAAACCCTAGAAAGAAATTAGGTCATTTATTTAGGGAATAGTTTAATTAATTCCCTATATTAATTTGAGTAATTTTAAATAGTTATTAAACAATTATTTGATAAGGAAAATTCTAATTTCCTAATCTTTGTAGCTACTGAATTTTCCCCTTCTTTTTCCCCCTTAAAAATTTCGAAATCCTTGGCTTAATCCAAGGGACAAACATCTCATTTAAATCCAGCTCTTTACCTTCTATTTTATTTAAAAAAAAAAAAAAAAGATTATGATAGGATATTAGGAACAAAAATTTAATTTACTAATTTTATAAAATAATTTCCAAGATAAAGCATCCCCCCCCCCCAATTTTTAGGGAATTGGCCTCCAAAACCTTAAGGATTTCGGCCAAGGCCAGGGGTAATTAGGGTAGAAGGAAAATAAAAGAAATGAAATGATTTGAGATAGCTAGGATTCGAACTCAAGCCTACCAAAGAACACACACCAAGCTCTATCCACTCAACCACATTGATTCCTGGCAAATATTCTCCTAATAAATTCCCTTAATTCTTACTTACTTACTCCATCCCTTTTTCTAATAAATTCCCTTCAATAAAATAAAACTCAACTACCTCAAATACCACAACCACTTCAAGAACAAATTAATTCACGCAACAACAAACTGATATTTTCATGAAAATAATTCAAATCATCAAATGTGATATAACACAATATGACATGCATGACTTTTCCCCACATACTAAAGGCGGTCTAATATGGGGTATTACATCCTCTCCCCCTTAAGAGAATTTCGCCCCAAAATTCCGAGTGCTATACCTTTACAGCAAATTTGGGTATTTCTTCTTCACCCAATCTTTAGTTTCCCATGTTGCATCCTGAGTATCGTGATGATCCCACAAAATCTTCACCATAGGCATCTGTTTACTCCTCAACACCTTGACACTCCGATTCAAAACCTTAATTGGTTTCTCAACGTAGCTCAAATTAGGCTGTAGAATCAATGGCTCCTCGTTCAATACATGCTCCAGGTCAGGGTTCTATTTCTTCAACTGGGATACATGGAACACATCATGAATTCTTGCTAATCCTTCCGGCAACTCCAATCGATATGCTACAAGTCCAATCCTTTCAATCACAGAAAAAGGTCTTAAATATCTAGGACTCAACTTCCCTCCATTGGGATACTTTAGAATCCCTCTGCTAGGCGTTATCTTTAAAAATGTCTGATCTCCCACTTAAAACTCCAACTCCCTTCTTCTATTGTAACACCCCACACCCTAGGTACCTAGATAGAGCAGGATGTCGCCCCGTCCAAAGGAGCAGTGGTCTTTATAACAAGGAATAAAATAAAACGAAAACTGCTAAATAAAATTAAAAAGAAAATTCCATTACATTCGAAAGCAAAACTTATACAAGTCTGGAAAATCAAAACTAACAAGCGTCTCTTGAAATAAATTCAAAACACAACGAAACGAATAAATTGGAGCTTAACCCTAGCTTTGTCCCGCTTACTGCAAGTAATCCCCCGAAATCATGATATAAAAAGGTGTGAGATTGACATCTCAGTAAGCCCCATGTGTGCAAATGTCAGTTTTAACCATTTCATGTATGCAGGTTTATCAAAACCACAAAATTGTGTTTGCAAGTCATTCTCATCAATAACAATTATACAAAGGAGCCTTGCTCAATAAATCTCAAAACAGTTCACAATCAATCACTGTTTCATCACAATCATAATTCATTAAATAGGGATTAGCAAATAATTCAACAATATAGTAACACAATCCATATCATGGTTACCACCATGATAGCTCCCCAATGTATTCTTTCAACAAAGGGGCAGTGGGGAATTCACCCACTAGGTGAGATACTCCTTCATCTCTACACCCAATAATCCGGTTGTCCAATCCGAATCAACAATGTCCACATGGACCAATATGCTAGCTCGAACGGGCCCGACTAAGTAGTACTGTCGTCTCTCCAAGTTGAGTTTATCTTCTGGAGATGGCCTCCTGCCAAAAGACTCGCTCTTACTCTTCGAAACTAGTACTACTAGCCTATCCCCGTTGAGTACTCAACGCTCCCCGGTTAGGGGCAGAATCATTTTCCCTTTTTCCGAAAGTCTTGATTAATTTGATTGCAAGACATAGTTTTTCATAATAGCGTTTTCAAATCGTTTGACAATAGTGTAAGAAATCGTTTTTGAGTTTGAATAATTAAAATTTAGTAAATTCGTTTTGAAAATAAAACATCCACGTTTTTAGTCCAAGTATCACAACAATCCAGTATAACTCATCATTTTTAGTCAAGTCTCAATCCTTGTGTCAAAACATCATATTGACATTAATTCCAAATAAAATTGTAAAAATTGCTTGCAAACATATAACTTGTATCAAAACAGTTATGCAGGGACTTACCTAGATAAATCAGAGCCAAATCCTACTCAATTGATTGCTCTACTTTCCACTCCTTCCTTATCTAGAGTAAATAACCCCACAATTAGGATTCAATCGTTCCATCCATTATTCCATACAACATGACTCTCCATGATTTCATTATCTACCCCTTTCATCCATGGTATTTAATTCAATAGATCACATGTATAGCTTTCCTTTATGATTCTATTGATCATGACCATGCATTGGTCTAGATCAATTCCTCACATGACATCTTCCATATTAAACTAACATAAAATCATCATAAATAGCCCCATAAACATTAAAAGATCTCATCTTTTACCTATTTAGCATGGATCAAGATTCATCATGACAAGATACATCAATGTCCTATCTCATACATACTTAGACTATGGCTTTCATCAACATGTTCATCAATCTAATATATTCATGCGTTCGTACTAGACTCCATAAGCATCCTTAAGTCAATATTTTGAAGTTTAAGACCTTGTAAATCAATAAAAATAGGATTGATTACCTCTTAGACTTAAATCACGGCAACTCCTTGTTGACTAGCTTGAGTTTGATCACTAGTTGAAGAGTTTGGGTCGCTTAGATGTCCTTGATCAAGACTCCCCAAAGAATGGGTAAAATCAGCCCCTTACGATCGAGATTTAGGAGAAGAAGACGAGAGGAATTGAAGAGGAGTTGATGAAGAGTTGAGGAGTTGCTTACCTTAGAGTTGGTTTTCAGCTTTGATGGAGTGTTGGTGCTGTTTTGGTCCAGATGTGGAGGAGGGTTGGCGGCTGAAATTTCTGAGCAATGGAGGGTATTTAGGGTTTGCTTGAGGCTGTTTGATGAAGGAGATAGGTTAGGCCAAGGTGCTTTAGGGTTTAGGTGTTTGAAGAAGTTTTTGCCTTGCTAGGGTTTCTTGATCAAAACAGGAAGTTGCTCAGCTTTGGTGTTCTCTAGGGCTGTCGAGATTTTGGAGGGCAATTAGGGTTGGTGGCTGCTGTGTTTGTGAAGCTAAGGGTGCTGAGATTCTGGACAGAAAGAGAGGAGAAATCTGATTGGTTTTGAGCCTATATAATAGCGAAAATAGGAGAGGAAGAATGGGCCTTTGTGCAGCTGTTTTTCTGCTTGATAACTAGGGAACTTTTGTGCAGATTTTGTGCTGGAATTTATGGGTGAATTTGGGCTGAAGGTGGCCGAAATCTGAAGGAATAGAAGAAGGGAGAATTACTGATTTCTGGCTGCTTCTTGGACGAAGTTAGGAAGGGAAAGATTAGGGTTTTTGTACCTGGTTGTGCTGGTCTGCTGGAAGGGTTTGGATGCAGGTTTTGTGGCTGGAAATTTCAGGCAGAATGGGTGTGTGAACAGTGACGAAAATTCTAAGGATCTAGGGCTGAAATTCTGGTTTCCTTTTAGCTGAAAACAAGTCCTAATTGGTTAGGGTTTTCTTGGCCAATCCTAGCTAGGTTTTGAAGAGACTTATTTGGACTATAATTGCTCCAAGGTGGCGGCAGCTTTGTTGCAATTTTCCAGAAAATTTGGTGAAGAAATTAGGTTATCTATTTAAGAGATAATTTAATTAATTCCCTATATTAATTTGGGTAATGGCTATTAATTAGTTATTAGGAAATAAAATTTCTGGTTTCCTATATTTACTGAAATTTTTCCTAAAGGCTTCGAAATTTCCTGGATTTATCCAAGAGATAAATGCTTCATTTAAATTCACCTCTAAGCCTTTTATTTCCATCATGAAAATATTATTTTGAAAGGAGATAAAATATGGAAATTTATTTCCTTGAAATTAATACCTATATGCTTTCCTATATATATTCTTCTCTACTAGTATATTATTTAGATATTGCTAAAAAAAAGTCTAGATTAGTAATCTTTAAATTCTCTAAAAGATTATGATAAGATATTACAAACTAAATTTTGATTTGTTCTCCAATATTTTATAAAATAATTTTTAAATAAATCACTTTCCTAATTTATTTTTCTCTTCTTAAGAAATTAATTTCCAAGTGGCTATTCTCCTCGGGATTTCAGCCAAGCTAGGAAAAAATTAGGGAAGGAGGAAAGAAAATAAGAGAATGAAAAGGATTGAAAATAGCTAGGATTCAAACTCAAACCCGTCAAGGTTTAAAGGCCAAGCTTTACCCACCAAGCTACATTTTCTTTCTAAATATTCTCCTAACAACTCCCTTGATTTCTTCCCACTCGCTTTACCCCTTTTCCTAATAAACTCTCCTCAATAAATGAAAGCTCAAGCAATCCAATTACTTCAAGAACAAATTAATTCATGCAATCCACAACTAATATTTTCATGAAAAGTAACTTAAATCATCAAATGTGGTATAACTCAATATGACATGCATGACTTTTCCCCCACTTACCAAAGACGGTCTAACATAGGGTATTACATCTTCTCCCCCTTAAGGGAATTTCGCCCCGAAATTCAGAGTGCTATACCTTTAGAGCAAGCTCGAGTATTTCTTCTTCACCCAATCTTCAGTTTCCCATGTTGCATCCTGAGTACCATGATGATCCCACAAAATCTTCTCCATAGGTATCTGTTTACTTCTCAACACCTTGACACTCCGATCCAACACCTTAATTGGTTTCTCAATGTAGCTCAAATTAGGCTATAGAATCAATGGCTCCTCATTCAATATGTGCTCCGGGTCAGGGTTGTATTTCTTTAACTGGGATACATGGAACACATCATGAATTCCTGCTAATCCTTCTGGCAACTCCAACCGATATGCTACCGGTCCAATCCGTTCAATCACGGGAAAAGGTCCGAGGTATCTAGGACTCAGCTTCCCTCCTTTAGGATGCTTCGGAATCCTTTTGCTCGGCGTTATCTTTAGAAAGGTTTGGTCCCCCACCTGAAACTCCAGCTCCCTTCTTCTATTGTCGGCATAACTCTTCTGTCGGCTTTGAGCGGTTTTCAATCTCTCCTTTATTATCTTCACTTTATCGGCCATTTCCTCAATATGCACTTCGCCAGACTTGCTGATTTGTCCATCCTCTGCCCATCCCCAATACAAAGGTACTTGACATTTCCGCCCATATAACGCTTCGTAGGGTGCCATTCAAATCGACGCCTGATAGCTATTGTTGTATGCTAACTCAGCGTAGGGTATGCAATCTATCCACTTATCTCCAAAATCTAACACACAAGCCCTAAGCATGTCTTCCAGTATTTGGATAACTCTCTTGGACTGTCCATCCGTTTGCGGGTGAGTAGATGTGCTAAGCTTCAGAGTCGTCCCCATTGACTCTTGAAACTTGGTCCAAAACCTGGAGGTAAATCTGGGATCCCGGTCGGATACAATACTGGTCAGCACTCCATGCAACCTAACTACTTCGTGAATATATGTCTTGGCCAGTTTTTCCATAGAGTCCCTTACATTCACCGGAATGAAATGAGCTGTCTTGGTTAATCTGTCAACCACTACCCACACAGCATCCTTCAAAGTCTTAGACATTGGTAATCCAGAAACGAAATCCATCGTCACCTCTTGCCACTTCCACTCGAGTATAGGCAGCGGCTGGAGCAATCTGGCTGCCTTCTTATGCTCCACTTTTACTTTCTGGCACGTCAGCAGGTAGAGACGTATTGCGCCACATCTCTTTTCATTCCCGGCCACTAATAGGCCCTTTTCAAATCTTGGTATATCTTAACTTCTCCCGGATGAATGGAATACTTACTCTTGTGAGCCTCATCCATTATCTTTCTTTTCAATTTTGGGTCACCCGGTACACATAGTCGCTCTCGAAAATATGTCACTCCTGATTCATCAGTCCGAAATTCCTTATTTCCTCTCTTCACTTCCTTTGCCTCGAAAATCTAAAACTCTTGGTTATTCTGTTGAGCCTCACTAATCTCTTGCCTCAGCTTGGGCTCTAATCTCAGGTTGCTCAAGCTAATTTTTCCATCCCCCACTTCCGCCTGCTTCCCCAGGATATCCTGTACTACTTGAATTTCTTGTGCCCTCAAGCTAGCCATCCTCACTTTTCGACTCAGCGCATCAGCTACCACATTTGCTTTCCCCGGATGGTAGTTAATTGGACGCTTGTACTCCTCCAAGAACTCCATCCACCTCCTCTACCTTAAGTTTAAGTCCTTTTGTGTGAATATGTATTTCAAGCTCTTATGATCCGTGAAAACTTCGTATTCCGCCCCATACAAATAGTGTCGCCATTTCTTCAAAGAAAACACGATCGCTGCTAACTCTAGATCGTGAGTAGGATAGTTTACCTCGTGCGGCTTCAACTTCCTCGAGGCATAAGCGATAACTTTCCTGTCCTGCATCAGTACTGCCCCTAGACCTTCCTTAGACGCATCCATTTACAAGGAGTAGGCCGTACCTTCCTCGGGTAGGCTCAACACTGGTGCCGTCATCAATCTCCTCTTAAGTTCTTGGAAGCTCTTCTCACACCTATCTTTCCAGACGTATGGCACGTCCTTCCTTAGCAATTGGGTCATTGGTGTCGCCAGTGTAGAGAAGTTCTTCATAAAACGGCGGCAATATCCCGCCAATCTAAGGAAACTCCTGACCTCGGTCACGCTCTCCGGTTGCGTCCAATTTGAAACCGCCTCGACTTTTGATGGGTCCACCTTGATTCCATCTTTAGATATCACGCGGCCAAAAAAAGCTACTGAACCCAACCAAAACTCACATTTGCTAAACTTAACATAAAGTTTATGCTCTCTTAATTTCTCTAATACCAACTTTAGATTCTCCGCATGCTCCTCGAGCCTTTTAGAGTAGATTAAGATGTCGTCTATGAACACTACCATAAACTTATCCAGGTACGGCCGGAAAACCCTATGCATAAGATCCATGAAAACGGCAGGTGCATTAGTTACTCCGAATGACATCACCACGAACTCGTAGTGGCCATATCTCGTGTTGAAAGCCGTCTTGGGAATGTCCTCCTCCCTGATTCGCACTTGGTAGTAACCTTGCCGGAGATCCAACTTTGAAAAATAGCATAAACCTTGCAATTGATCAAACAACTCGTCAATCAAAGGCAAAGGATACTTGTTCTTGATTGTGAGGTTGTTCAGCCCTCTATAGTCTATGCACAATTTCAACGTCCCGTCCTTCTTCTTTACGAACAACACTGGGGCTCCCCATGGCGAGGTACTGGGTCTTATGTACCCTTGCTTAACCAATTCTTCCAGTTGCTCCTTCAATTCTTTCAATTCTGCGGGCGCCATCCGATAAGGAGTCTTTGACACCGGCTCTGCTCCCGGAACTAAATCGATGGTGAACTCGACTTCTCTAGAAGGTGGAAGAGAAGTAAGTTCGGCCGGAAATACGTCTACAAAGTCCCTCACCACTTCGGTCTTTCCAAAGTACACTGGTCCTTGGGCTTATTGATCAGGTAAGCCAAATATCCCACACACCCCTTCTTCAGCATTTTCCTCGCCTTTGCGCCCACTATCAAGAATTTCAACTCCCTCGCCTTTCTCCTGTTAAATTCTAGCACGTCGCATCCGGGCCTAACAAATTGCACGGTCTTGCCTTGCAGTCCACTCTTGCTCCATGCTTTGCTAACCAATCCATACCCAGAATCAGATCATAGTCGTCGATAGGTAGGATTATGAGGTCTACCTTCAAAACCTCTTTTCCAACTACAACATCGCATCCTTGCACTACTTTACTCGCACTTCTTTGCCTTCCCGATGGTGTACTCACTAACAGGGTATAAGGTAACTCTACCCCGTCCCAACCCAAATGGCATGCACACTTATCGTTCACATATGAATCAGTCGATCCGGGGTCTATTAAAACAAAAATGGAGTGACCTTGCACAGAAAGCGTACCTTCAACTACTGCTGAATCAGCTCCGACCTCCTCCCGATTAAGCGCGAAGACCTTAGCTTTCACCTGAGGCTTTTGGCCTCCTCCTCCACTCGTCCTAGTAGGGGCTCCTCTAGCTGCCCTAGCTGGCTGCGTCGCAGCTCCCGGCCCCAACCTAAGTGGTCTTGGACAGTTGTTCCTCAGATGGTTCGGGTCACCACAATTGAAGCATCTTCTCGCCACTCCCCGAGACCAGCAATCCCTTTCGACATGACCTCGCTTCCCACAATTCCGACACATTGGTGCGCTCGACATAGGACCCGGTGGTGCTGTCCTGGGCTGCTTTCCTTTATTTCCCCACTACATCGGACCAGCAGGTCGTTTGTGAGTCAGGGGTCTCATCGGTGGTCGGCTCGGTTGGAATGGCCGGTTCATCGACCGGTTCCTATCCTCATTTTCCGTGCGGGTCGCTGCATCCACCGCGGCCGTGTATGTCACTGGAGGAGATGGTGCCAGTGCCTTCCTCAAATCTTACCTAAGTCCCTTCACAAATTGACGTGTCTGCTTCTGCTCGGTATCCACCAGACACTTGCAGTACTTGGACAACTGAGTAAACTGGGCGGCATACTGAGCCACAGTCATTCCCCCTTGCTTGAGAGTCTGGAACTCATCTTCCCTCTTCTCCGCTATCCATCGCAGTACATACTCTGCTCGGAAAGCCTCCACGAAATTCTCCCAAGTCCAGTCTTTATCTTCCCTCTCCCAGTCTTCCTGGACCCGTTGCCACCAAGCTCGAGCAGGTCCCCTCAGCCTAAATGCAGCAAATTTCACTCTCCTCTTTTCAGTATACTGCAGGGTCGCAAAAATATCCTCCATCTGTTCTATCCATTGCTCGGCCTTTTCATCCTGCTCCACTTCTCCTTGAAACGACGAAGGTTGGAACTTCAAGAATCGTTCCAAGGCCTCATCCTCCCCCTTAGGTGCCCTCCTATCCACATTGTCTACCTTCTCAGTTAAGTTCTGCAAAATGGCAGCCATCTTATCGAAGGCCTGCCCCAGGGTCACTTCTTTGTACCCTCCCGATGATAACTTCTGCTCCTGCTCCTGCTCGGAATCCCCTTCCACCTCTGGTGTTGATTGCCGTGGCCGCTTAGACTCAGGAGCCGATGACTCGCTCTCTTGAGCAGCCCTACCTCGTCCTGTAGCCCCACGTCTTGGTGGCCATCTATTGGCATTCAATACAAGGTTCATTAGGGGAAAAGTTCATGGCATGCAATAAATTAACTCATGATTTGGAAAGAATTTGCAGGTTAATGAGAAATAAATTTTGCGAATGATACTCCAAAGGGTATAAAGAAATCAATAAGATTATGCTTTCCTTAATAAAATCCAACTTAGTACAAAATAAGGAGGCAACCTACTAAGTACTTCTTTTATTCTTGCAAAACGAAATTCAAAATGAAAGAGTAAACGCTAAATCAAATAAATAAACGAACATCTCTTCATGAAAATAAAAGAGTAATCTCTAAAGGTCCTATAAACTCTAAGCTTCACTAGAGTCATTGGAATCCTCAGAAGTCTTAGGGGAAAGTTCCACTAGCCATCCTGCATTGCGGTTGGGATGATCTCGGACACGATCCTTGGCGAAACCAAAAGATCGAGGCTTCTTCTCAGGCTGACCCACAATGTACCCCTCATCATCCCTACCCCTCGACTTGGACCTTAAATCCGCATCCCTAAGTTGTTCCATGGCTAACACCACTACACTCTTAGGCCTCTCAGATTCCGACCCGTGGGACTCACCTCCTAGAAGCGTCGGGGTTCCTCCCTCTATGGATGGGGTCGCAGGTGTATCATTACTACCCTCCCCCTCAAGCTCAAGTCCCCCTAGCTCCTCTTCACTCGGGATCCATCCACCCTCAAGTTCCGTCTCTGGCTCGGATGATGAGGAATCTGGTATGGGTATTGGGTTAGATGCTCTACCACCTGCGGGACCACACATAAAAGGCCAATCTCGCGTTACAGCTGCGGATCTTCTAGACATCCTATAAAAGAAACACAAAGAAATCAGAATTAAATCTCAACTCTTAGAGGTCAATCACCATTCAACGAATCCCAATTCCTAAGGTTTAGGTACCACTCAATCAAACCAATTGGTTAAACCAGTCTCTGATACCACTTGTAACACCCCACACCCTAGGTACCTAGGGTGTGGGGTGTTACAATTTTCCTACTTCTTGGGCACGGGGAATAGGTGGTGAAGATATTTGCTGAATGGGTCATATGGTCGGTAGCTCCTGAATCCATGATCCAAGAGGTGGAAAAGGTTGTATCCAAAACATTTAACCTAATGGAAAGTGAAAACTTACCTGAATATGCCACAGAACAAGTACTTGAGAGCTTTTCTAGACTACGGATGAGTGCTCTAACCCTTTCCAATCATCTTGGTTGAGACCAGCAATTTTTTACTTTGGTGGCTCAGCAATTTGGCTAGCTGCTACATTGGCTTGTCCACTTTTGGATTGTTCACCGTTTTGTTCTCATTCTCGGCTGGGTGGCTTCCCATGAAGCGTCTAGCATTTTGCTCTTACAACTCGTGTTTGGGAAGTTGACATAGTGGAAATAAAATATTTGCAACAATTAAGGATGCCTGAACAGGAAAAATAAAGGGAAAATGACAACAATGAAGGCTACTCGGGAGGGAAGACCGCAGTAATGAAGGCTGCTTAAAGGCGAAGAGAAACTAACAACAATGAAGGCTGCTTAAAGGCGAAGAGAAAATAACAGCAATGAAGGTTGCTCGGTACAAATCAGTATCAAAACAATTAGAAACAACACCAGCAATAAAGGCCGGCTATATAGCACCTACAAGGAAGAAAAATAGAGGAGAAATACTAGCAATTAAGGCTAGCTGGTCGTAGGAATTAAAATGAAAGAAACACCACCAGCAATTAAGGCTAGCCGATAGAAGAAGAAGAAGCAAAGGATAGGCGCAAGCAGAAAAATCAGAAGCAATCCGGATGAATATCTCTGATACTATGTAAGAAATTGAGAGAGAATAATCTCTTTTTCATATCTCTCAAAGGTTATAATGACTTAATTATATACAAGCTGCCTAAGGCACAAATATGGCACCTACCCTAATAAATTGATTCACAAAATCTCCTAATCAATCCCATAATTACTATCCACAAAATCTCCTAATCACTTATTACAAAATCCCCTAATTTAAGTGTCAAACTTCCCTAATTCTAGTGTTACAATATTTACAACCTTACTTTCCTAAAATACACCCTTTATCCATATTTTCCCACATAGATATTTCATATTTTAATCCAAATTTCTGAATGCTTGGTTTCAAGATAAAGAAGAAATGCAACACATGTGGCAACTTTGATTGTCCATCAATGAATCAAGCTAGCATACAAAGGCAACCGCATGCTAATTCAACACAAAAGGGAAGATGCATTCTAATCCATAGGAGGTGAGATGGGTGTAGTCATCACCGATTACTCTCAACAAAGTCTGAATTTAAATTTCGCATCCCTAGCATTAGTAAACTAAAATAAAGCCATAATTTGACATTAAACTTGAACCATATAAACTGCAAATCAAGACCATTCTCTATTAGCAATGATATATCAAACTCAGGAAACACTAAATGATTATTTGCAATGAATGATCAATAAAAAGAAAGCCATATAAAATAAGATAAAAAATAATAAAATAAAATAAAATTATGTTTAAAAACAAAACAAGCAAACAAACAAACCAACCTACCAGGTTGACTTTCTCAGATTTCTTTCTTGAAGCACGGCTTGCTTTTCCTCCAGCGCTACCACTATCCGAATTTGGGACACTGGCTGAGAAAAGACTTTCAAGTTCAGACATGTCAAACTCAGGAGTCCTGGTATGAGAAAACATAATGCACACAGTTTGAGAGAAAGAGGATATGAATAAAATGTTCCCATCAACAAAAGCACGAGGAATATATATTATGGAATAGAAACCAGAAAACTTATGCAGCCATACATGGAAGATTCCTCAGGTTTCTGTGCCTCAGCCCACAGGCTTCCTTGCATGGCTCTTGTCAATTTCAGCCAATGGTATGGTTTTAGCAAGGCCTTTTTCATTTGAGACTGATTCTTGGGAGTTGAGCGTAACAGCAGCCTTCCTTTTGGCCCCAATGGTGGAACAGGTATAGGAGGAATGTTTCCATGCCCACTAGCAGAGCAGTTCTGCAAAGTGGCGCTGAAGAACGGAGCAAGTGTAGGAGAAGCTAGGGGACCATGTTGAGAAAGTTTAGATGTTGATTTGCTTGTAGGAAAGCTGGGAGGAGGGGGTGGTGCTGGTGATGAAGCAGCATGATTCAAGATTGAACTTGAATGTATAGGTGGCGGAGGTGGAGGAGGTCTGACAGCTATTACAGAACTTTCCTCTGGGATATGGGAAGAAATTGGCCCACTGGATGAAGAACCATTGGGTGGAAGTTGTGACGGAGAAAAATTTGACAAAGAGCTCATTATTGGAGATGGATCTATAATTAATGAGGATAAGGTGGGAGGTGGAAGCAGTGGTGGCTGTGGTGGTGGCGGCAGCTCTGATGTTTTAGCAGCAGGACTTGTGAGTGACCCTAGAATTTGATGGTGAGAATGTGGTGGTGGCGGAGGAGGACGACACTTAGGAGCATTGAGTTCCAAATTGTTTGCTGGATTAATCAATGAAATTAGACCCGGAGATGAAATTCTCTCAGGAATTGGAGGAGGGAATAGATTGGAAGTTGAAGATGAGTATTTCAAAGTGGCTGATAAGGTTTCACTTGGAGAAGATGCTGTTGGAAGTGAAGGAGGCGAAGGTGGTACTGAAGATATAGCAGCAGCAGTTGATTCTGGTCCAGAATGTACAGGAAGTGGAGGTGGTGAGTTAATGTTAGTATCAACAGATGAACTTTGCCCTTGAAGTTCAGAAGCAACTGGGCAAGTGGATGAAGCTATCTTAGGAAGCGGAGGAGGTATGGCTGAAGGGGGAGGAGAACTCTCTGAAGAGTTCTTGGCAGGGAAAGATGCTTCTGATGTATCATGTACTGGTGTTTCAGAACTAGATTTCGAAAGAGAACTCCATTCTTCTGAAGGCAATAAACTATGAGGGGATAACTGTGGAGCACTCTTTAGTGTTACATTTGATGATTCTTTCAGTAGTGCTGACATTGATAAGAGTGGTGGTGGTGGCAGTGACGGTGGGGGTGGAGGTGGAGGTGGAGGTGGAGGTGGCGGTGGTGGTGATGGAGAAAGAGAAGCTGCTGCAGAAACTATTGTCTGAGTGTTGGCAGTTGCAGGTGCAGGGGAAGATAGCTCAGATGGTAGCACCACCGAGAAAAAATTGGGTGGCATAGGTTTACATAGCTGAGGAAAAGATGCTGAAAGAGCAGATCTTGGAGATAATGTCAGTACATGAGCCCCCACTTTATTTTTTGATCCCCCATCATCATGCAGTAAAGCAGTAATACCAAGAAAAGAAGGTGCACTGTGGTACTTTGAAATGGAAGAAGGTGAACCCTGCAAAGAATTAGTGAATGTAGCTGGATTTGATACAGAACTATGAGGAGTTTGTGGAGAACTAATCTGAGACTTAAGAGGTCTTTGAAATGCATCCTGGAATTCATGGAAATCTCTGTTCTTACCATGTGAGTTCAAATTCAGAAAAGACTCAGACGAGACAATGGATTTTACTTTCAGTGCTGTAAGTCGGGAACTTATGATGTCATGTTCCAGTACGTGGGAAATTGGAGTCTCTGTGGCTTTCAATTTCTCTTTTCTAGCACTTTCATGTGAAACACCCTCCAGACTTCCTGTTCTATCAGTCCAAGCAAAGGTAAAATTTTTCTTTTCTTTAGCAGCAGCCAGGACATTTTCCAACTTCTCTTGTATCATGTTTGATGCAGTTATTTGCAGCATATTTAGTGCCACATCAGCATTTGGATCAAGCCAATCCATATTCCTAAACATCTCTTGAACTTTAGCAAATGCTTCACTAGGTACACTATCTAAATTTTCATTTCTAGAAATCTGGAGGGAGGCAGTTTCACAAGTCTCTTCTTTAGCATTTTCAATGGAACCATGCTCAAGTCGTTTGATTGTGGTACTCTCAGAGGAATTGTCTTCAAGATTTTGTTTTCCAGAAGCCTGGAAGTTCTCCAAGTTTTCTTCTACAATGTTCGATGCAGCCTTTTGAAGCATATTTGGTGCAGGATCAGCCTTTAGATCTCGCCAATTCACATTCCTAAACTTTTCTTGAGCTTTGGCAAATGCTTCAATTGGAAGACCTCCTTTGTCTTCAATAACAGGCAAATCAAGTGCAACAACCGAAGAAGAGGAATTCATCTCAGAGAAAAGAACCTTCATCAGTAATAAACAGAAAATCACTAATCAAACTGACTGCAATGTGGCAAGGCCATTAGTGACTAAGAAAGTTTAAAGAAGATAATATATACCTCTGCGCTGAAGTCCTTCGGAAATTGATCTTTGGCATTCCATAGAATATCAATCTCATCACGGTTAAGTATCAAAATATTTGATCTGATAAAGGCTGTGTTAAACATTATTCGAAACATCATATCTTCGTGTTCCAGATCATTATCCAATGTTATGCACTCGAGAACAACGTCACCTTGAATATGACAGTTGATATCAATTTTAACAAGTTCACTATCTGCCTGTAAGAAAATATTATGCATTTTGCAGGGAAAAAATTAAAGGTATACAACATGTTCATATTTAGCTTCAGAAGCATGAAAAACAAATAATAAATACAATAAACTCAAATAACTGTTCCATTCAAGTTGTGAATCAATTAATTGCACTGGATATCCACTGAAATTTTCAATTGTTAATAGGGTTAAGGATTGTAGTCACTTAATCTTAAATATCCAAATGGAAAGAACAGTCTTGATATAACCTTGCAGCTATAGGAACTACCATGCAGCCAAATATATGGATACATGGTTTCTCCATCAAAAATATACTTAAATGTATTACCAACTATCGAAGAGACATGTTGTGCCCAAATAAACCCAATGGTGCTGTTCCATCACATTTAAAGGCTGCACTACCACATACCCAAGAAACAAGTACACATCCCTGTACCTTAAGAATGAGAAAAGATGTCCGATTTCAACAGTTTTGATGATGCCTAAAATTTGCAAAAAGAGACGCACACAGTACATTAATCCATCATCAGCTTACCACAGGCCAAAAATAACTTGATTTAACTTCAACTTTACTAACAAATTTGGCTCATATGTAGTCATATGAGAAATGGGCTTTGGTTCAGCAATCCATTTACCAGATAAAAGTTTTTGATCCTGAACTAATCATGGTAGAAGTCACCAAAGTTTCCTAGATGTTTTTTGCACAGGTAGTAATGTAAGGACAGCAGAACTATCATGCAAAAGTACATCCTTCTAGCGTATATAAATCTTATCTACACTTGTCTAATATGCAATTGATATCTTCCACTAAAACAAATTAAAGTTTTATGAAAGTGGCTATCTTTGTACAAGAAGGAAACCCACTAAGCCAGTACAAAATTATCTGTAAAAAAAATGGTTACACAATTTTTGTCAAGGGTAGGATTAGATGAAGGAAAAAACATTCAGCTTGTAATAAGCAAATTGGCATTGGCTATTACAATTTAACAAACAAATTATCCAGGCTGAGTTGAAGGCAGATATACAAGAAAATATCAATGACATCAAGAGTTTAGCAAATGTCTTCGTAGAGCTGGGTAGATCATTTATGGTAACCTTGTCAAGCACTACTACGAAAAAAGACAAGCGCAACAGATTCATTCTCTTGGGACCTTCAAGAAGCTATAATTACTGACACAATTGAATCAACAAAACACAGAATGGAGGAAAGAGGATAAGCAGTAAAAAGAATTTTGAATACTAATTTGACATTGAAATAGCATGAAAACTCCTGTTGCAGTTCAAAGGGGAACAACTGACCCTTTCAATAAGCCACAAAAACGACATGCCTGACATGTTGCACTTTTGAAGATTGAAATCAGTTGGAACTCACTACAAAGCCCATTAGTCTTAGAAGAATTAGCCCTCGGGGAAGATGAAGGAACCAAAAGGTTTCACCTCTTAGTCGTGTTTAAAAGTCTCACAGCTGAAGCTGAATTGTAAAACAAATCTTTTCTGGTAAATATCACAAATAAAATCAGAAATTGATTTGTAGCTTAGCTGCACTGTGTTGCTAAATCTTTTTGCAGTAACTCCCTCCACTGAGGATAGAGAATAAGCAGGGTGAGCAAAAACCTTCAAGCTTGTCCCAAATAGTAAGGAAGGCAACTTAAAGTCAAACCCCTCATCTGATATAACTTCAGAAGATTAAGCCCAAGCTTCGCTTACTGATATAATTCAGCCTAACAGGGACCTATCATTATCAATCAAATTCTACAGGAATAACTACTAGTACCAAGAAGTACTTGACTTCCAAGGGTTCAAAAAAATGGAAGATGTAATTTAACTACTATGGGCATTATCATCCTGTATGTCCTCCGCATGCATTGGCTATATCTGGATCATTATAGTCGTGCTAATTTAGTTTTCATAAATTATAGTTCACTGACAAATTATGAATACCGTATAGGTTACTTTTATCTACCAAAGAATGTAGATGAGTTACAATCCTTTTAAATCAAAAGAAGCATTGTCAGCAGCCAGCTCTATCAGTAAGTACTATTAACAGCCTATTAGAAAATTTCCACCACGTACTCTTAACAATTGATCAGAAAGATTCCACAATGAGTTTGTTTCATGAAAAGAAAAAGAGGCTCTATTTACGACATTTGTAACAGATTTCTAGTTCTTAAAACTAAGTGGAAAGTGAAGACCTTGAGAATAGCACTTCTTTGGATTTCTTTTTACTAGCTATGCACCTTACGTATAGTGCTCTAGGCATGAAGTTCAATAAAGTTGACTATAAGTTCTTTCCCTTTAGCTACATCGTGAACCAATTCCTGCATTTCTCTAAACTTTTTTCATTTTTTTTCCCCGAAGGGAAGAGAAAAAGGAAATAAGGAAAGACATGAAGACTCTATTCTTATCCTTGTAGTTTGACAGGATAATTTTATTTTTTTTATACAAAAAAAAAAAATTTGATTAGCCCAAAAACAAGGAGTATTTCAGGACAAACAAAAGCATAGTAAAGTTAGAGCTATCACAATCAAGAGCACCTGTTTATACCGTCGAACAATTTTGCTCCTTTTTGGTGTAGAAAAAAGCACCTTAGGTGTACGATCAGCTGCCATAAAAGGATCTGGACCATATATTCTAAATATCGGTCGACAGCCACCCTCTCCATCCATATTAGGAATATCTCTTAAAATGATACAATCAAGAGTGAGTGCTCTAACTAAAGGTGGCCACTCTGATCCCAAATTCCTTCTTGAGATATACTGCAGGTACCTCAACTGTGAAGGTACTGGATTCAGTGGCAACATTAACTGCAAGACTTCGTGAGGTGTTTGCTTATAGATCATGTCCAAAGTTTTCTCTTCCCCTGTGTACTGTTTCTTATAGATCAGAAGGGCAGCCAGCATGAAGGCCAGAACTGGCCACGCACCACGTTCACAGTGCATCAGAAGCACATTCCTTTGCCCAAGGGAAAGCCAACTTTCACTTGACTTCAGAAAGTGATGTATCATCTCCATTGTAAGTATTGGACAATTTTCAAAATGCCTGGGATAGTCCATTACAGTAATATCATACTCAGAAAGTATGTCTGAAATCTGGCCCTGATTCTCCCCATTATGAAGATTAAAAACCACAAATGAAGCATCAGAGAAGTACCCACGGAGCTCACCCACTACACCTCCAACATAGACTTTGTATTCCTCATCGTCAAGAACATCAAACGCAAAGCAGCAATCAAAGACTACAAAAATCATAGAAAGAAGGATAATAAGCATGAGGCATTCTGCAACTAGACCAAGGTTAAACATTCTGTAAAATTAGTATACATGACACTGTTCTCTGCAGCAAAAAGCATGACATTTCAATAAATGACAAACAACCTGTTTAAAAACATACATGCAGAAGCATACGCAAGTTACATCCTTTGGAGCATTCGAGAATTTCTGAACTTAAAAAAGATGCAGAAAACAGATTTTCTCTCTCCTACTAAACAATTTTCAAAGCGTTTTTGCATTGTTAGATAGTCATATGATTATTATGTGTTGTAATTATTTAAAAATAAGGACACAAAACTCACTTTGTTTCACAAGCTTGTTGTTCTGGAAAAGGCATGAGCAAACAAACTCTTCCAATATTAATAATCTAGGAAATCATAGACTTGGATACAACTATAACGAATTCCATTACCCTTAAATTCTTGTTAGGGCAGAAATAAAAATGAGAGATATTGTTAACTCTTGTCCCAGATATAGTAAAAGGTTTATGAAGGCTATAAAATAGCTTTCATATGAATTCAAAGCAAATATACATTAGCTTCTGTTTCAAATTAAAAGTTCATGCATCTCACATTCCTTTCACAGCTGAAAGGAGACCAGAATAAGCAAGTTTGTCCAAGAATATTAAGTTAAAAATAATAATAATACAGAAGCTAGTCCATCATATGTTGAAAGGCCTATCGACTGTGCAGAGAAAGGTTGGAGACTTAGGAGACCATTTTTGCAGTTGAAGAAACATCAAGATTGTACTGATGTTATGAAGAAAAATCTATGTACAGAGTCCATTACAAGATATTAGAATCATACTAATGCAGTTCATATCAAGTTCAGCGGAGATTAAAGAAAGGAGAGGTTCATTTCCTTTGCCTCCAGAGACGGCTGGGTAGTATATATTTAAGTTGATATAATAGCACTAGCAGGAAATCAGCTAAGCAATCCTTTACAGTTGTGCTATTTTGGGACCATTTATCCTTTACATAAGGGATATGAAAATCTCATCAATTGCTTAAAACCCTTATGCTTGTTGCATGTCACTTTTTTGATGCAGTCCATGTTAGTGTAGCTAAACTTGGATTCACTTCTGATACTAAAGAGAAAATCCTGGAGAGCCTTGTAATACTAAGCCTCTTGGCCAAGTGCCAGGGGAACAAACTTAATATTTTGAGGACCTCAAATACATGCTACAAATTAGTCTTGTTATTTTCATCTGTTAGACAATAAATCTCTTTGCCAGTCTCTTCCAGTAAAATATTTGCAGATGTAACTACACCATGGACATTGTGGGCATTCATGAACAAGTTAAAGTAAAAGTACATTTTTAATAAGAACCAGAAACAGACAAGCAAGTCGCATGCTAAGGGAACTACATAAATTATGCATCAGTTACATTTCTAATCTCTATTTAAATTGAAACTCATGAAGAATTATATACAGAGTCTCAACAGACATTGATTTGAAAAATCAGTTTCTGATAGATGTGAAATTATTAAGAAAAGAATGTAAGCCAAGTACGTAATTGACTATGATTCAGGTGCTGCCTGCCTATTCCAGTAAAAGAAATTATATAAGGAGACATCAAAACGGTTCTGATTAGAACTGGAAATAAAAATGCCATTGCAGGCAATCAGCTGCACTGAATCAAACTTCAACTTCAAGAACAGGGGGCAGTCCACTAAAAAGATGAGGGAAAAAAGGAACTGTCCTCGCACTTGGATATCGTCATTTCTTTTCACGAAGTTCTGAAGTCCTTCAGCTATGATAGAAGTCAGAAGACATACTCAATTTACACCAAGACATCATGAAAAACTCACGCTTTCAATGCGTTAATAAATTAAAGTCACTGCTTAATAAGTAACTGAGAAATAAACAATTAACACAAAACTCAATAAATTAAACTGATAAACCCTCTTCAACCATATCATTGTCCATGTCCAACCAACAAAGGTCCAACTTTTACCACATTATTCAATTAGAACATACCATAGACCCTTTCTGATATCTCTAAAAGCCCATCAGGTGGCTTCCGGTAGAAAAACTTGCGAAAAAGCGCCATTGTTGTCACCAAGATCCAAACCTAAATTCAGCAAGAAACCCTCTTCAATTTTTCAAAAACAACCCACATTGCATCTAAACCAGCACAAACCCCTCTCAACTTTAATTTCCCAGATCTCAAATGTTGAATATTACAAATTCCAAACTGCGTATATTTGTGTTCACCCATATGCACAAGGACAAAAACATATGTACGGATGTACCAGTACAATATTTTAAAGAGCGTATGGATTCAGAAACAAGAGGACATAGATATTGCTGAAGCTGTAAGGAACAGTTTGAATTATTCTCATACAATACAAATTGGCTTGAAATTCACACTTGAGCATGTGTCAGAGTCTTGGCTTTGAATGGGAGGAAGCCAGAAAAGAAAATGGGTTGGGGTCCAAGGCAGAAACGGTAACACTATTCTTTGTCTTAATTTCAGGTGGAAAGTGAGATTTTGTTAATGTTGTTGAGTTTCAAGGATGTGATGATAATATAGGATCTGAGGGAATATTAATGAATAAAAGGATAATGATGTGTCTGGTTGTCCCCTTTCATGTCCCTCCAAAGTCATTTTCAACAAGCTTTGATTTCTATTTGAACTTTTGGCACGTGACCTAAAAAAATTATTTTAGTAGTACTAGTTGTTCTGTTCTTTGAAAAAGTTTCCGTACTAGAGTTCAGTATTTTACAAGAATACTATTCATATAATTTTTCAATTAAATAAATAATAAAAATATTACTCTCTCTATTTTAAATTATCTATTCACCGTAGATATTAAGAAAAATAGATTTTTTTTAATTAATTAAACTTCCTTTTTCATTTTTATCCTTAAAATTCAATTATAAGTATCTCTCTTTATATTAAAAAATACACAAATTTCAAATTTTGTACATAATTTTAAATTACTTCTTTCTCCTAAGTATTTTATTCTTATTAGAAAATAGGTCAAAATATTCTGAGTATTTAATTCTCTCTCTCAGTTATTATTGATGTTTCTTGAGAATTAACGATATGAGCATAAATAGAGTTTTTGACTAATTTTTAATATGTTTGGGGAATAGAATGCTATTAAATAGGGATAAATTTGGAATATTAAATATTGATTTCCTAAAGAGATAGATAATTTAAGGCAAAAATTAAAGTAGAAAGTGGATTAATAATTTGGGATGGAAGGAATAGTATAATTTCTAATTCCTTATTCTTTGCTTTTTTTTTTTAAGTAGAGCTTGCATTTCATTCAATTATATTGCCCCAGTAGCAGCATAAACGTTGCTTGGGGCATTGATGCTTGGGGCATTCCCATACGTATATAGATATTATCTAAGACTTAAGCTCCTTCAGCTATCAAATGGGCAGGCAATGTACATGCTTGAAGGAAAATGGAATGAAACTGGAAATTAAGGTTCACAAAAAGTTCAGTAAATTCGGTCCCATGCATGTTTTTTGCAATCATTTATAATTGCAAAGGAATCTCCTTCAATCACTATGCTTTGAAGCCCAAAGATTGAGCCAAGCACAAAGTCTTCTATGACCGCTAAAATATTCGCAATGTTTTGGCAGTCTTTTTGTTTTTTGCTAATTAAAATCATCCATTCATAATATAAAGATGAAGAAGTAAAACATATGGAGTATTACATCTATGGTAAGATCAAACAAAACCCACCTTAGGAGGTACACTACAATAAATAAGAAATAAGACAAAATAGACACAAAAATTTTCTTCTTAGCTTCCATATCTATCCGTGAACAATTTTGGCATGAGATGTATGCACTTATCTGGATCCGTAAGTAGTAACTTAACAGACTGTGGACAATGGCCTTGAAAATCACTTGAAAAAGAGATAAGGAGTGGATGATGGGATTTGGCAAAGTCATTCCAAACTTTGTGTGAGCCAGCAATGCTAAGATCACCTTCTAAGATTTCCTACAAATACTACTACCCCAATACCGTTCTTCCTCCACACACCATCAACATTCATCTAGATCCGTAAGCAGTAACTTAAAAGACTATGAACAGTGACCTTGAAAAAGAGATAAGGAATGGATGAAGGGATTTGGCAAACATTCCAAACTTCATGTGAGTCAACAATGCTAAGATCACCCTTTAAGATTTCCTACAAAGACTACTACCCCAATGCCATTCTTCCTCCAAGCACCATCAACATTTATCTTGATGGTTTCATTGATTGGTGGCTTCCATCGAACTACCTTCTTAGATGGCTCCTTAATTAGCAGCTAAAGCTTCCCCTATGTGGATAGAGGTATATTCATCCAACATACCGTAGCATTATTGCACTAGAAGTTATTGAGGATGTTGGCGATCCTTAATGAAATTTTAAGTGAGCTATATAATACTACCTCCATTTTACAATATAAGTCATTTTAGATATGCGTACAAGAATTAATGGTTCTAAATTTCACATAATTTTTAAACTAAACTTCTAAAAATACCCCTACTTAAGTTTTTATCTACTTTAGTAATTGAAAAGAGTTGGGTCATAATTAGTGGAAAGAAAGAAATTGCATGGAGAGGTAGAATTGGAAAAAAGTAATAAATGTTTATAAAACTTTGTAAAACGACCTATATTGTGAAAAAAAACTTTTCAAATTCAAAACGACTTATATTGTGAAACAAAGATAGTATAAAAAATCTCATATTGAAAAAAAAAAAGTTAAGCAAATAACTTATAATTGAATAAGAGTCACAAATCTTAACTTTTTGGGTAAAGATCTGGTGTTCTAACTTATAATTTTTTTTATTTATTTAAGTCTTATTTAGAGTCTCTTTAATTTTTGAGTTGCTCTGATTCTTAGAAGTGGTATTAAAGTTAAGTTAAAGTCATGCTTCACAAACCATATTACACATATTATTTTTCAAACAATTGTAGTAATTTATACAGTAGTCATACTTCATTTTGTTGCCATGGTAATTTTTGTTAATAATGCCCTCAAACAATTATTTTGATACTTATGATGGAAAGTATTTATAAAGCCTATAAACTAGAATACTTGATCTTCCTATATTATTATTTTATATTGCTAGCATGTTTTATTGTTGTTTTAATAGTGGCTATTATTTTGTACATCAATATAAGACAGTAGTCACAACTGAAGCATATATTTTGAATCTTATACTTATAAAATTTGATTTTACCTGCAACTATTCTCCTTGAATTTGTTAGTATCACAAAAACTTTTTTTTTTTTTTTTTGGTAGTATTTGCTTTTCTCTCAAAATCAAAGATTTAAGGTGATTTTTCAAATCAACCTTAATTATTATAGTTTTACTTTACACTAATGTATATAAGTGGCAGTATTGATTGACCAATAAAGAAATATCTTGATCGTTTGATTGTTTGTCAATAAAGTAACTCAATCAATATAATTGTTTTTTGGTATATAACTATTTTAGTAAATCTATTTTGTAAGTTAGATACTACTTCGTCATAATAAGAATATTTTGGTTATTTGGTTACTTGCCATCAAAGTAGATCAATCAAAACAACTACTCCCTCCATCCTACAAAGAAAGGCCTACTTATATTTTCATTCAAATTAAGAAATATAGTTAATGCAATTTTTCCTAGTATTTTCCTAATATACTCTTCCCATTGGATGTCTCTTTTTACTAAATTATTCCTAAAACTATGTAATTCTAACTTCTTTTACTTATAATTTCCTTTTTCTAACCAGAAAAATTAATGTTTTTATTGATAACTAAGAGAATTTGTTGATAAGAATATAAATTAACTAAGGGCACACAAGGAAATTGATATATTAATAACCTTTTGAAAAATAAAATATGTAATACCCATCCCCAGAGATGACAGAGATGAAAGAAAGTGAGAAGTAGAAAGGGAAGAAATTAGGAGTTATAGACTTTTGATCACGATTTAAATATCATGGGAAGGGGTTAAGCATGAGGACCTAAAACGAAAGTGCTTACTTTATCGTGAAGAACATTTCTATGAAATAAAAATTTTAAGGAGTACCGAGAGTCAGGTTTGACCTCAATTTACATAAAATCAGGAACAATTAAGCTTGAGACGAGAGACATAAAATAGCTCTGTATAGTCGTAGATCATTTTTACAAAAATAAAAATTTTAGGTGCGGGAGTTTCTAATAAGCTTAATTAAGGGTTAATGATCGTGATTATCAAAAATTAAGATCGTTTAGTGAGATTATTTTTAGATTAGTGTTAAACTATTTTTAAGACACTCAAGTGTGATTAAGGACACTTAATTAGGAGATTAAGTAAGGTTAGATAAGTTAAATAAGGATTATATATTAAGTAAGATTAAGTGTCCTAAGTAAGGATTAATTCATATTATATGTAATTAAGTGTATTTAAGGGCAATTAGAATATATAAGATTTTCAACCTTGTGTAATGACTTCTATGCCCTCAACTAAACCCCTTGAATTGTCCAAAACATCCAGGACTAGAACCTTCTGTTTGTTCAACTGATTTAAGTGATTTACATTAACTAAAAGAGAATATATATATATATATATATATATATATATATATATATGAGAGAGAGAGAGAGAGCAAGGAAATCATTTTTGGCCGAAGGAGAGGAAAATGGGCAAACAACAAGGATTTTGCATACTTTAAGCTTCCATTTTCAACCATAAATAAGGTAAAACCTTCCACTTTTAGAACAAAAAGAGCTCAGGGCATCAAGAGTCTTTCTATTGATATCATTTTTTTACTGAAGAAAACTGCAAAAACAAAGTAGTGTTCTGGAGAAGGATTTTCATATTACATGCTATATGTTGTTGTTGTTTGAGCTAGATAAGTAGGGTATATTAAGGTCCATTGTGGCTTCCTTTTGGCGTGTTTTGTTATGCTGAAAACTTAGAAAAAATGTGTTGTGGTGATATGTGTTCATCTGATGTGAAAATGATAAATGAAAGCTGGCTATGTTGTTGTTTGTTCAAGGAATTCTACTTGTACAGTTTTTGTTTTATGCTTGTTGGCCACCAAATAAAATATATTTATGACTCTGGATTGAACTAAATGCTCCTAATCATGCTTGTATGTGTTATGGAGGTAAATGATTTGGATTTTCTAACGTTTGTAATGCAAATGAATGCATTAAGCTATAGAATACTAAAGTTGTTCACAAAAATGTTGGTTTTGCACTCTAATATATGTCCCCTATTTCAACGTGTCTAAAGAAGCTGGGTTGAAAGGGAGTATAAATCACACTTATACAAGTCCTAAACATGAGTTAGGATGTGTTATATGGTGTATGTTATGTAGAAGAAATGAGAGAAATAGCTTGAGCAAAGTATAAACCTGATTAGGGATTTTGTTTTGGTCTATTGTTGATCAGGTCTATTTGGGCAATAAACTGTACGAAATGGCTAAGTATTCTGGGAAGGCATGAACTAGTTTTTGCATGTTGCTTATTGTCTTAGGCGTATTTTGGGATAAGTTTCACTAGATTTGGAGTTATGAATTGAAAGTTATGAAGGAAATACTAAACACTGCCAAAGCTAGTATCTGGTTAAGCATAAGTAATCATTATATGTCATTTTGAATCCCTTGCATAAAGAACCGGTTGAAACCTTTGAAACTCTAAATACACGTCTAGCTGAGAATAATAGGAAAAGTTTAACTTAGGTTTTGGTGACTAATTGCAACTTATCTAGTCTTACCAAAACAGGGTCCAGTCGATGGCTTAATTAGCCGTAGTATAGAAATAGTATTCTACTACTTTCATTTCCTTCATAGTTAACTTATATGTTGTGATGTACTATAAATGATATAGTGTTTTCATGTAGGTGACCATGACTAAATGACACTAGGAACTTTGCGAAACACATGACCAAAATACATAGTGAGTCCTAGTTGCTTTAAAACACAGTCTCGCATGTCGTTTTTCAATACATACTTAATTAGCAAATTTAAAGTGCGCAATTCTTACTTAACAGTCCAGATTTTAAAGTTGGTTATGTCACTTCAACTTCTTTCTTGACTTCCTCGATTTTACAAGGGATTTCCTGAAGCAGTATTTGTAAAACCCTGTCTAACTTTACCCCTAGTACATGAGGAATATGGGCTTAGTATGGCATCTCGATGTGCATATGAACTTATAGTACCTTTATATAATTATTTGATGGATGCGTGCATATGTATGTGCGTATTTGTTATGATCTAATGATGACTTTTGTTTGAATGATTAGAGCTATGTTGGGTTTGGTGTATTTAACAACATGTGACATGCTTGGGGAGGAGAGTGAAGGTAATTTAGCTAGGAATATGAACAATAGAGTTGATGTGGTCTGATGGTAAATCTCGGTGTTTATTTCTTGGGGATTTGAGTTCGAATCCTAACTTCACCAAAATTATTCTGTTTTATTTCTTTTGTTTCCTCTGTACTTCTTTGACCGAAAAGAAGCCTAGTGCCACCTATCTGACGGTATAAATCCCTTCTAGATAATACTCTTGCTATTTGGAATTTAATTCTTATCTTTCAAAATATTACCGAATTAATTTTCTTATCATCTCAAAAAAAAAAAATGAGAGAGAAAATATTTATTTAGATATGCATAAAACAATAGAAAGAATTTCCTTTTTGATAGTGCTATAATTCTTTTGCCTAGATAGCCATATAGAAGAATGATACCTGACTAATTGCTCATAAGATGACTTAGATTTCTTTTGCTTTAGAATACCTCTATAACCAAGTTCAAAGGCATCAGTTTCAACAATCATAAAAGCATCGGAATTTGGAATACCAAGACAAGGGAGTTTTTGGACAATTTTCTTAATTTTTTGAACAGTTTGGGTCTGTTCCATACCCCAAGCAACTGGATTTTTTCGAAGTCTCTAATATAAAAGTTCACAAATTTGTCTCAGATTGGGAATAAAATTAGAAATGTAATTCAAACATTCTAAAAATCGTTGCAACATAGCATTATCCTTAATTTCATCTGGGAATTTATCGGCAAATTCTATGGCTCTGCAAATGGGTTATACATGCCTTGATGAAGTTCATGGCCTAAAAATATCGTATTTGGGTTTGACAAGCGAGGTTCAAAATAAAGTCGAAGATGTACGAAAAAAATAGAGAATCATATCTGTTCTGAAATACTCATAGCTTTTTGGAATAAGAAAAAGCATGTAGTGAGTCTGCCCTACATAGACAATTTTGATGAAAGCATGATAGTGACTAAAGCAAGACCCATTCAAATGAATCAAGAACCTCTCGAATATTGTAAGTAGGAAATTTTTGGACTATTAACTAAATGAATCATTCGAGAATCTCATTCCCCTTAATCTTGTGCTGCTTTTTATGTAAATAATAATATTGAAAAAGAAAGAGGTGCTCCCCGAATAGTTATTAATTATAAACCCTTAATAAAGCTTTAAAATGAATTAGATACCCAATTCCAAATAAATGAGATTTACTCAAACGTACTTTTAATGCAATAATTTATAGAAATTTGATATGAAGTCAGGCTTTTGGCAAATCTAAATTAAAGAAGAAGATAGAAACAAAACCGCTTTTAATGTTCCCTTTGGCCAATATGAATGAAATGTTTTGCCTTTTGGTCTTAAATATGCTCCCAGTGAATTTCAAAAAGTTATGAATGACATCTTTACTTTTTTTATACCACCTTCACCATTATTCACCTTCACCATTATTTATATTGATGATGTCTTAGTCTTTAGGGAATCCCTCGATCAACATTTTAAACACCTTTTTTTTTTCATGAAATTATCACAAAAAATGGGCTGGTAGTGAGTGTCAAGAAACTCAAACTTTGTCAAACCTAAATACTATTTTTAGGCCATGAACTTCATCAAGGCATGTATAAACCCATTTGCAGAGCCATAGAATTTGCTGATAAATTCCCAGATGAAATTAAGGATAAAACCTTGTTGCAACGATTTTTAGGATGTTTGAATAACATTTCTGATTTTTTCCCCCAATCTGAGACAAATTTATGAACCTTTATATTAGAGACTACAAAAAATTCCAGTTGCTTGAGGTACGGAATAGACCAAAACTGTTCAGAAAATTAAGAAAATTGTAAAAAAACTCCATTGTCTTGGTATTCCAGATCCCGATGCTTTTATGATTGTTGAAACTGATGCCTCTGAACTTAGTTATGGAGGTATTCTAAAGTAAAAGAAATCCGAGTCTTCCTCTGAGCAATTAGTCAGGTATCATTATGGTATCAGGCAATCCAGCCAAAAGAATTATAGCACTATCAAAAAGGAAATTCTTTCTATTATTTTATGCATATCTAAATTTTAAGATGATTTGATTAACACAAAGTTTCTTCTTCGTATTGACTGCAAAGCAGTAAAAGATGTTTTACAAAAAGATGTAAAAAGTCTTGTTGCCAAACAGATTTTTGCAAGATGGTAAACATTATTTTCAAATTTTGATTTTGACATTGAATTTATCAAAGGAGAATCTAATTCTCTTCCTGATTTTTGAACAAGAGAGTTTTTGCAAAAATAGTCAAGATAAGATTTCGATAAGATTTTGTTAGCTCTAAGGGCATTCTCCTATGTTTTAATTTATGATAAACATTGATGAGGACTAACTTGTGTAATTTACATATTATAGGACATGTTTGACCTCAATTATTCTAAGGCATGCAAATTAGATTGTTAAGCAACTCTTAAGCTATAGAATTCGAGAATGGATGGTCAAGTAGAAGATCAAGTTTAAGAGATTACATACCAAGAATTCATTATGGAAGAACCTTAAACTAGAAATCTTTGTTAAGGTATTTTTTGTGTAAATTTCTATGTCTTATTTACCTTATAATTCAGTTTATTTCTACCTTGAAGCACTAAAAAAAAAAAGATTTCAAAGTTTTAAATCCTCAAAATTTTGGATTAAGTAATTTGGATGACCCTGTATCGAAAAGCTTCGTCCAAAATCCTGTGAATAGTATCAAATCGATTCTACTTGAAAAAGTACCATTTTGGACTTATCTTTTGGATGCACTATCGTCCAAAATGTGAGTCCAAAACTTTGGCAAATCTGACAGTGAAAACTAGCCATTTTTTAGCCATTGGAACTCTACTTTGTGCCTCTATAAAAGGTTTCAAAATTTAATTTGAAAGTAAAATTTTGTTCTATACTTCTAAAAAACACTCTTGCTCTATAGAATACAAAAATCACCTTTTTCATAGTGCTTCAAAGTGAAATCAAATTGTGTTAAAAAGATAAAGTTTGTTTAAACTTATTTATCTTGTATATCTGCTAAAAAGAGTGAGCCTTTTTTATTTCATTGCTTCAATCATCTTTATGTATTAAGGTTGTGAAGTAAAACTCATTTTGGGTGAACCTTAATTTGTTGGCTGATTGAGAGGTTTTGGTAAAACTAAGTGTGGTGATTCTCTCTTATATTTGGTATAAATTGATACTATTGTGTTGGGTGAATAAAATCTAGTTGAAAATCTTGAAGTGTGAGTTTAAGGTAATGGATGTAGACCTTGGTAGATCGAACTATTATAAATCTTGAGTTATCTCTCTTTGTATTCAATTTCCATAGCTACAAATCTTCCTTGCGCAAAATTCTTTTAATTCACTCAAAAGAAATCTTTATGGTTCTCACCAATTCATTTTCACTCCAGCATTAATTGCATCACGTGTCTTGTTTTATTCAGAGTGTAGTTAACTCTTCAGTCATTCCGAAAACCTTTTGTTGTAGCAAGTCTTTTCGACCTGAGATTCGAAAGTTTTTTTTATAAAATATAATTTTCAAAGAGCATTTTTAAATTTGTCAAAAATTTTATTCACTCCTCCCCCCCACCCCCCACCCCCCCCAAAGGTTTTTCAGATTTCTTATCTTCTTCAAGGTAAGCTGATATGTATCATGGTGCAATACAATTCTCGACCTCGAGGACCAGTACCAAATAGATTTGCAGTTCTTACTTCATATCCTCCTCTTCTAGGTTCTTCTCTTTCAAAACCACCTTTAACCATGAATCTTTTTACTTCTCTCTCTCCTGCAAAAACCATTGAAACTAAAAAAATAGATAGTTCTTTTTACACTATCACTCCACCAGCTTCTTTTAAAGAAGCGGTTTCTCCTCAAACTCCCCAGAAACAAAAAAAAAAAAAAAAAGCCTTATCTTCTCCAAACCCAGACACATTTGAATTTGTAACCAAAACTGTAATTTGTCTTCTGGCAATTCCAAAAGAATTAGCTAGCAAAACAGAAAGAGAACTTGTAAATAGCCTTCATTCTGAAGCATATAACCAATCCAACCATTTGTTTCAAGCGGAACAACTAAAAACTAAACTCTTTAATGAGTATATTCTCTTTGCCACTGGTTCAATCGAATTTGAACATGAAAGAAACCCTTTTAGGAATGACAAAAACATTGATTATTCTATATGCCGGATAGTCAAAGTCCTTGATCTCAACACCTGGCCCGTATTAAGAATCTATACATCGATTTAGTTCAAAAGCCCTTCAAGACCTCCTACATATAATTTCATGGATTACTTAAATGCTTGGCACAATTCTTCTACCTTCGAGATCTCACCCATACTTGGTTTATTAAGTATGGAAAATATACAATCAATCTCATTCCCAGATGGTTCTACCAATGGTGGAAAGCATTTGGTGGAAATCAGCAAATGTTTTCAAAACAGTACAAAATCCAATTTAATCAGTATGTTCAAGAAAATGAGCTTTTATATTTTCTAGCGCATATTCAGGATTGTGAACTCTGTTTTGTACAAGAAATTAAAGTCAAATGATGGACACCTAAGCGATTACCAGTAGCAGCAAATTCAGGAAATCCCTTTATTCCTGTAAAAAAGAAGACAGATGTAAGTTCTTCTTCCCGCAAAGGAAAATCCAGAATTTCAAAAGCAAATTTACAACTTCAACTCCAGATATTATAAAATTAGATTCAATTAGCAATAGAAGACAATGATGAGGAAACTCAACCAGATTTCAGCTTCTTCGACAATGATAATGGTGACATGGACAATCCCACCAGTGTTGCAGTAGCATACCTTTGACAAAGCCCTTGATATGACAAGACTCTACTAAGAAGAGAGAGAGAGAGAGAGAGAGAGAACTCTGACAATTCTAGCTGTATAAAATGTCTAACTAAGCCTTTTCTATTATTGAACTCATATGTAAAATAATTCATTCCACGGATAAAGATAGTGGACCCCTCCACTCCAAATGCATCATAGAACAATTCCTCTAAGTGGCCGACGACACCACTCAGCAATAATGCAAGATACTCTCCAAGAAAGTTATGCCACTTAGGCCTATTTAAGGCTTCAATTCCTTCAAGAAATGCTAGCAAATTTCATAGTCCTTCTAGAGAAAACTCTTTGTATTTTGAGATAGACTAATTTCTTTTCAAATTCAGAAACACTGTATTTGAAATTATTTCTAACTCTTTTGTAAATAGTTTGTAAACAACAATTTATCCGTTTAATTGAAGAATTCCTAGGTGCAACCTGATTGCAACAAACATATAGTTCTTTTTACGCTATCACTCCACCAACTTCTTTTAAAGAAGCAGTTTCTCCCTAAACTCCCCAGAAACTAGAAAAAGCCTTATCTTCTCCAAACCCAGACACATTTGAGTTTGTAACCAAAATTGTAATTACTTTTCTAGCAATTCCAAAAGAATTAGCTAGCAAAACAGGAAGAAAACTTGTAAACAGCCTTCATTCTGAAGTATATAACCAATCCCGTCATTTGTTTTAAGTAGAACCATTAAAAATTAGAATCTTTTATGAGCATATTCTTTTTGCAACTGGTTCGATCGAATTTGAACACGAAAGAAACCCTTCTAGGAATGACAAATGCATTGTTTACTCTAGATGCCGGATATTCAAAATCCTTGATCTCAACACCTGGCCCGTATCAGGAATCCATACACTAATTCAGTTCAAAAGCCCTTCAAGACCTCTTACATACAATTTCATAGATTACTTAAATGCTTGCCATAGTTTCTTCTACCGTGGAGATTTCACCCATACTTGGTTTATTAAGTATGGAAAAGATACAATCAATCTCATTCCCAGTTGGTTCTACCAATGGTGGAAATCGACAAACACTTTCAAAACAGCACAAAATCCAATTTGATCAGTATGTTCAAGAAAATGAGCTTTTACATTTTCTAGTGTAGATTCAGTATTGTAAATTCTTTTTATGCAAGAAAATTGATTTTATTCTTGGGTGGAATTATAAGTTTGTAACTCTTGAATCTGTTCGACATTTTGAAAAAAATAAAAACTTTAGGTGTGGGAGTTTTTAGTAAGCCTAATTAAGGGTTAATGATTGTGATTATAAAAAATTAAGCTCATTTAGTGAGATAATTTGTAGATCAGTGCTATTTTATTTTTAAGACACTTAAGTGTGATTAAGGACACTTAAAAGATTAAGTGAGGTTATTAGATAAGTTAAATAGGATTATATATTAAGTAAGATTAAGTTTCCTAAGTAAGGATTAATTCCTATTATATGTAATTAGAATATATAAGATTTTCAACCTTGTGTAATGAATTCTATGCCCTCAATTAAACCTCTTGAATTGTCTAAGACATCCTGAACTAGAACCTTCCATTTGTTTAGCTTATTTAAGTGATTTACATTAACTAAAAGAGTATATATATAAATAAATAAATATATATATATATATATATATATGAGAGAGAGAGAGAGAGAGAGAGAGAGAGAGCAAGGAAATCATTTTTGGCCGAGGGAGAGGAAAATGGGCAAACAACAAGGATTTTGCATACTTTAAGCTTCCATTTTCAGCCATAAACAAGGTAAAACCTTCCACTCTTAGAACAAAAAGAGCTCAGGGCATCAAAAGTCTTTCTATTGATATCATTTCTTTGTTGAAGAAAACTGCAAAAATAAAGTGGTGTTCTGGAGAAGGATTTTCATATTAATGCTATATGTTGTTGTTGTTTGAGCTAGATAAGTAGGGTATATTAAGGTCCTGCAAAAATAAAGGCGTGTTTTGTTATGGTGAAAACTTAGAAAAAATGTGTTGTGGTGATATGTGTTCATCTGATATGAAAATGATAAATGAAAGCTGGCTATGTTGTTGTTTGTTCAAGGAATTCTAGTTGTATAGTTTTTGTTTCACACTTGTAGGCCATCAAATAAAATATATTTAGGACTATGGATTGAACTAAATGCCCCTAATCATGCTTGTATGTGTTAGTAAGGTAAGTGAGTTGGATTTCTAAAGTTTGTAATGCAAATGAATGCATTATGCTATAGAATAATAAAGTTGTACACAAAAATGTTGGTTTTGCACTCTAATATATGTCCCCTGTTTCAACATGTCTAAAGAAGATGGGCTGAAAGAGAGCTTAAATCACACTTATACAAGTCCTAAATATGAGTTAGGATGTGTTAGATGGTGCATGATATGTAGAAGAAATGAGAGAAACAGCTTGAGCAAAGTATGAACATGATTAGGGATTTTGTTTTGGTCTATTGTTAATCAGGTCTATTTGGACAATAAATTGTACAAAATGGCTAAGTATTCTGGGAAGGCATGAAGTAGTTTTTGTACGTTGCTAATTGTCTTAGGCATATTTTGGGACAAGTTTCACTAGATATGGAGTTATGAATTGAAAGTTATGAAGAAAAAACTAAACATTGCCAAAGCTAGTATCTCGTTAAGCATGAGTAATCATTATGTGTCGTTTGAATCCCTTGCATAAAGAACCCGTTGAAACCTTTGAAACTCTAAATACACATCTAGCTAAGAATAATAGGAAGAGTTTAACTTAGGTTTTGGTGACTAATTGCAACTTATCTAGTCGTACCAAAACAAGGTCCAGTCGATGGCTTAATTAGCCGTAGTGTAGAAATAGTATTCTACTGCCTTCATTTCCTTATTTGTTGTGATGTACTATAAATGATATAGTGTTTTCATGTAGGTGACCGTGACTAAATAACACTAGGAACTTTGGAAAACACATGACCAAAATACACAGTGAGACCTAGTTGCTTTAAAAACATAGTCTTGCATGTGGTTTTTCAATACATACTTAATTAGCAAATTTAAAGTGTGCAATTCTTACTTAACAGTCTGGATTTTGAAGCTGGTTATTTCACTTCAACTTCTTTCTTGACTTCCTCGATTTTATAAGGGATTTCCTGTACAGTATTTGTAAAACCCCCTTTAACCCTACCCTTAGTACATGAGGAATATGGGCTTAGCATGGTATCTCACTTGTGCATACGAACCTATAGTATCTTTATATAATTATTTAATGGATGTGTGCATATGTATGTGCGTATTTGTTCTTATGTTTATATGAATTTAAGTTCATTTGATGATCTAGTGATGCCTTTTGTTTGAATGATTTGAGCTATGTTGGGTTTGGAGTATTTAATAACATGTGAGCTGCTAGGGCAAGAGAGTGAAGGTAATTTAGCTTGGCATGTGAACAATAGAGTTGATGTGGTCTAATGGTAAATCTTGGTCTTTATCTTTTGGGGATTTGAGTTCGAATCCTAACTCCACCAAAATTATTCTGTTTTCTTTCTTTTCTTTTATCTATACTTCCATGATCGAAAAGTAGCCTAGTGCCACCTATCTAAAGGTATAAATCCCTTCTAGATAATACTCTTGCTATTTGGAATTTAATTCTTATCTTTCAAAACATTACTGAATTAATTTTCTTATTGTCTAAAAAAAAAAGGAGAGAAAATATATATGTAGATAAACCTTGCTAGATTCCAAATTGATATATATATATATATATGTATGTATGTATATATATATATATATATATATATATATATATATATATATATGTTTGTTGTTTGTATCAAGATGACCGAAACTTGATTCAGAAAATTTCATTTGCCTAGTTTGATTTTTGAGGAGATTTCACTGATGTTTAAAACAAATACATAAGCTACATTTGAAACTGCAATTCTAATATATATATATATATATATATATATATATATATATATATTCTAACAAATAGGAGTTGAATGTTTTAAAAATTATGTTTGAGAATTATCTTTATCATAATGTATTAGTTAAACAAATTAGTAATATTTGAATTATTTAAGGATAAAATCCTTTGAAATTAGTCAAATTATTTTCTGAGTTTTATTTTACCAACAAAAAGGTTTTAAATTCATTTATCCAAAAAAAAAAAATCCTTCCAAAGTCACAGCTGGCTTTGTGCATGCCACGACCGACTATGTACAAGCCATGCCTTGCTATGCCATGAGCATGGCCAGGCACGACTGTGCACAGGCTATGCCTGACTATTCCTTGTGCATAGCCAGGCATGGCCTTGAGCAATGCCTAGCCAGCTTTGCTGATTTTCGTTCCCTCTGTACTTCTTACTCTTCAGCTCCTTTGCATAGGGAGTTGTCTCTGAAAGCCATTAGGACTCTACCTCAACCGAAACTTGATTTCCAAAGCTCTTGGGACTCCAAAAACAAAAGGAATTCGATAGCTATCCTAACTCTTTTAATCGTGGCAAAGCATAGAGGAACCCTAGAGTACCTACAGAATACTTCGTAGACATCTCCTTGTCACCCTCTTAATTTTCTTCAACTTTTGCCAAACCAAAAACCCGTTCATCTAAGCTTTACTGCATTTTCCTCTAAACAACCAGACTTCTAAGGCTCGCGGTTTGCTTCGTATTCTTGGCTTATGATCATCATACCTTCAAGACCAGTGGACTCCCCTGTACAAGTAAATTTGTAAACTTATCCAATTTCTTTTTCTAGATCAATACTGTTATTTTGCTAAGCTGTGATCAGTTAGTTATGATATTTGGTCGTTAATTTTTTACTAATGCACTGGGTTAAGGTGTTAGATCTTTAGCATTGCTCTTTCATGGTTTATAACCTTAGTATAAGGATTTGATAACAATGACCCACCCCGACTTGGTATACGAATATTGTTGTAATACACTGCTAGAGTATGATGATAGTATTTGGTTTATTATTTAATGATCTGTGTTTTCTTTTGGGAAATAAAGCATGCGGTTAGTAGGAGGGAAACTAATTGTTGAGATGGCTTCTTCTGGATTATTTTAGTAATAGTATTATACTAAGGTCTTCCTGGGTTACTTGGGAAAAAAATAAATAGTGTTGTGTAAAACTTAGTGGTCATAGTAGCTAATAGTTATGAAATTAATTAGCCATTTACATACTAAATTTATTTGTTTGATTATGATGTTGTTACCAAAGTTATGATTTAGTATGTTCTTGTATAACAAACACAACTGTTATTTTCTAGTCCTAATAGTAAAGGTTTTATCAAAGCTAATGGTTTAAAACTATCTATCTTTTAAAACTAATTAAATATTTACTATTTATTTGTTATGTGTTGGTCATTACTTAAAAGTAACGGTTTATTAATTATTTTGTTGTCTATTTGCTATAAATTAATATTCAACATTTATTATTTAATGTTTAATAAATTACTATCTATTAATCCATCTATAAGTTTAAACATTTATTTAATCATTGCCTTAATTACTTATTACATTTATTTATTCATTTATTTACTCGGAACTTCAATTATTTATTATTTACTTATTAATTTACTTAGTCATTTATTTATTCAAGAAAAAAGGAATTAAAATTAAATTTATTTACTTATTTATTTACTCAATATTTTCCTTGATGAACAAACTTCATTTTAATTAACTAATTAAATATTTATACATTTGTTTATTAACACAGTTATTAATCCGTTTGTTAATTTTGGGGCTTGTGATTTAGTAAATTGTCTTAGTCTGCATTGAATAGTTAGCATGACTTATTTCATGGTTAACATGCTATATTTGAGGTGAAGAAATTAGATGGTCCGAACTATTTGTGACATGATCTTTATATTTTCTTTAGACAGGACTAGGTTCATTTGAACAGGTCATCAAAAGAATCTTTTATGTATGAGATAGAGGAATCACGTAAGTCCTTACATTAAATATTTGATACTAAAGCTCTGAATTGCAAGTTATTTAGAAAATGAATGTTGTCTCAATGATGTGATTATTTAGAATGCGAGTGTGACTATTTCTCATTAAAAACTTTTATACAAACAAGGGTTTTATTGGGAATCACTATTTACTTGCAAAACGCTTTTGCAGCAAATCATTTGAAAATCATGCTTGCATGACTAAAGTATTGAAAATGTTTTTATTGAGATTAGATCTTGATCGAAGTTATGAAATGTTAAGTACTCAATAAGGGTAGGACTTTAGGACTAACATTTGAAGGGTATAGCAAGTCTTTCAGTAGGAAGCCATCTTTGGGAAATAAGCTCCATCTGGAAAAGGTGATAGTCCTAGTGGGTCAGGCAGGTTCGAGCTAGCATCTTAGTCCATATAAGCTGATATTCTGGGGTGGACATCTGGTAAGATAGGGTAAGAAATGGAGGAATATTTTGCCCAATAGGTCGTACACCCATTACACTGTGATGCATGGTTTCATAGAGTTTGTTATGATGCAGGGTTTCATGGTAGGGCTATGATGTAAGGTTTCATAGCCCGTTCATTTTTTAGTGGTTTTTTTATATAACACTATTTATGTGATTTTGTTTTGTTGTGGTGATTACCACTCACTTTGATATAGAAAGAATTTGACTTGCAATCTAATTTTGTTAAATGATTTCAAAGTGCATTTATGAAATTTATTTTAGTTCAATCATGAGCACACATTGCTTACTGAGATGTATTTCTCACAGTCATTTGATATAATATTTTAGGATCTACCAACTTTAGCAGAGTCGTGCGTTATTTGAAGTTAGGCGCTTTGATTTTCTATTTCGATCTTGTTTAAGAGATGTTTCATTTTATGTAATTAGTGAGACTTGTAGACATTGTTTTTCTTTGTAATATGATTTTGAATTGTTCTGCTTGGGTTATTTTCGTGATCCTTTGGATGGGGCAACATCCTCACCTTCTTTGGGCACGTGTATTATGGTGTGTTATAGTATTAGCCATGTTTGAACACGCGCATGAACTACCTTTTCCTAGCAACTTTTAGACATTTCTGAAAGTTTTACACCCGTTTTCTCTTCTTAAAGAGCCTACCTACTTCCAAAACACTTTATACACTTTATGAACTATCCTTTAGCCTTTTTCAACCCTTGAAACTCAAAAACATGAAAAAGGATTTCAAAGCTGCATGCATGCCCCAAAAATAGATTTTTTCTTTAGATTATGCTCGAAAATGAGTAGGTGTAATAGGAAAGACGTTAAGTACTCAATGGGGACTTTTTTCCTTTGTACTGACTTGCATTAGAGATAGATGGATCTAAATAACTTGATCAGTTCTGAAATTCATCTTACTCCAAACAGGGTAATAGGATATTGAAATTAGCTATTCCTAGCTAGTGGTAATTCTCTCGGCATTTGCCTAATGGAAAAATTGGATTCTTCATAGTTTGCTGAGAGGGGCACTCAATGTTTTTAAACCCTTGCTGTCTCTATAGTGATTGATTTCAGGATTAGTTAGATTTATAGTAGTAAATAAAATATTCGAAAAATTTTAGGTAACGTGCATAATAGCTCTTAAGCACCGGTGAAATACAGTTGGGTGTAGAAATCACATAATAGACAATACAGCTGAAGGCGAAGCCCTTGTTGGACTTTCCATGCAAGTCATCGTTCTATTAAGAGAAGAGTCTGCTTTCCTAAACCATGAGGGAAGATTTGAAAGCAACAACACCGACAACTAAAATTTTGAGCTCTTTCATGGGTTTAAGACTATCTAATGAATTTTCATTTTTTTTCTGTGTCAGTGTTAACAAATGATTCGTGCATGTATGTTTTACAATAAAAACCACAAGCACACACAAGACTTACTGAGTATTTCTACTCACACATTTATTTGGTTTTCTCCTTTTCAGGAACTAGTTGTATGGATTTTTACTTCTGAGGACTACACACCTAGTTTGGCATCACTAGGACCATAGTATGTATGTAGTATTTTGATCAACTTGTAAATCACCAACTTAGATGTCATGTATATTTTTTTGATTTTATGTTTGGTTTGTATGTAACAAAAATAACCCTTAATGTAAATTCTTTTGGAGTACAATAGAATTCCAGTTTTCTTTCTTTTAAGCTAAATTTCATTATAAAGGCCTCTTGTCCGGAAGATCAGAAGAGGTGACACCCAGATTTTATAGATTAAATCGCTTACAGGAATTAGGGGTGTTACAAAATAGGCCTATAAAAATGAAGGTAATGGTTGCTTTCTGCATTTTAATTATAAAAGTGTTAAAATTAATTAAGTAGTGAATGAATAACCATGTTAATCTCTCACCTAAAAGTGAAGTTTAATGAAAGAGGGACTACGATTACTTGTTAGAATCAAGGTAGGCTAACCTTAAAAATTAGGAAAACTTTGGGGAAAGACCAAGAAATAGATTTATGGGATAAAATACTACTTTTTGACCTAAAATTTTAAGACATTAAGTTTATATCTCACTTATAAATTACTCATTTGGGTTTCTTCTTTTCAATGTGGGATTTTTTAACTCGTATTTGAAATCTCTACAAATCTCCCTCTGAAGTGTGAATCATTGACATAGTAACCTTGGGCTAAATCCTCTTGCAATAGTAGCACTTTTATTGAGTATGGTAGGAGCCATTAAGAGCCTATCATCAACTCCATCAAGCCCACACACAAGTATGCCTACTTACTCAAATTAGAATATTTGCCTTTCATTGCTTCAAGAACTATGTTGGCACCACACTAATCTATTTTTTGAGAGCCACATCATATCTGAAGGATTGACACATACAGAGCATGCTTCACGGGACAGTAAAAATGGAAAAACAAGAACATTAAACAGAGTATTGGCACAACATGGTGGCTTGAAAACATACCTCTTGGAGCCTTAAATTTAAAGATTGAAGAAGAACTGATTTGAACATGAAGAACAACTTTCTTCTTCATCCGTCCATGAACACCAGTGCACTGCATTTCTTCCGGTTCCGGTTCTTTCTTCTCCTCCAATGGAAAATGAATGTTTGGCTTTCCAGTTCTCAGAATATGACCACTGCCTCATTTCAGTTGGTGAGCACACATTTGGGTAGAAGGAAAAATGATCTTCAGTTTTTTTTTTTTCTCATCAGCTGTTTCTTTCAGCTTTTTGGCCTTTTCAAGACTTGGCTTTTCAGTTTAAGAAAACAAAAGCCACAAGCCAGAAAACTGACAGTCACACGAGAGGGAGAGAGAGAGCCAAAAGACTTGGGAAAATTTATTTATTTTTTCCTTTTCTTTTATTTTATTTTTCCACACAGAAAGCCAAGAGTCATAAAACCAAAAATAATTATTTTGATAAAAATAATATTCACAGGATTTAATACCCGAATATTATTTACAAAATAAATTTTGGTTTCACCCTAAACTCTTCTGAACTGTGTTCGAAAAAATCCTATGGTCCAGGCTATTGGGCCAAAATAATATTTATTATTTTTCTTGGACCCGAAAAGCCCAAAATAATAAATATTAATTATTTTTCTTGGGATTAAATAAATAACCCAATAAATAATTAATGAACCCAAATGAACAAAAAATAATTAAACTTTAATTATTTATTTTTTGGGATTTAATTAAATAAATAGCCCAATAAATAATTAAGTAATAATCATTTTCCACTAATTTAAGTCCTGGTTAATTTTCTAATTATTCAAACTGGACCCAGGTCCTGAATAATTAATTAACTAATTAAACCAAATAATAAATTTCTCTCTATTTATTTTATTTCAGTCTAATAATAAATTAGACTTTCTGAATAAAATAAAACTCTCTCAACTGAGATTATTTTCTCAACCCCAAAAATAATTAGGACTTACGGGCTATTCTGAGGACCAAAAAGACGCATCACCTTGGCTACTAAAATAATCAAAATATCCATACTATATAAATAGATGTATTTTGTATTTTAAATATTTTCTAATATTATCATAAGGAAATATTGACCTTAAGAACAATGCTGCATTAGCAAAGTCTTCGACCTACAAGTGAAATGGCTAAAATACCCCTCTACACATTGCCGTACATTTAGAGAGGAAGAAGTGTACTAACACCTCTCTAAATGACATCTACCATTCTTAGGCTTCTAGTCCAATGATCCACGACTTCCTGGAGTGTTTCTGCTTTCCAAGGGACCTACCCTAAAGCAAACATCTAAGTCACGTTTCCCAGGGCCCTGGATATTTAGACCATCCGGACAATCACAAGGGGCGATATAGTGTAGAAACTATCTTGTACAAGTCTGTCTTAACTAACTAGTCACACATACCCAACATACAAGTATATTGGCCCTCCGATAGAACCTCAACTATAGAATATCAAAGCATATGCTTCCAACTTCGCCAGACCACCAACTCATACTCAAGTCATAAAGTATTAGTCCGCGCTGTAACGATAGTAGTCTAAGTTTCTACCATATAGTACTTTTTAGAAACCACTACTACAGGTCCTATTGTACGTATTCGAAATACACTTATGTCATGAAGTGAGTGGACTACTCACTGGCTAAAGGTAAGCCATCCCCTATTTGGAATTCATAACATAATAACCTAAATATGATGAGATTCCCATTCTCATCAATCGGTTAAGAACAAATGTTTATGTGTTTAAATAGCTCATGATCCATACCTTACTGTGAAAGACCTCCATTCACATGGATCACTTATTTAAAGACAATGGGTCTGTTCCAAACGAAAATGTACACAAAGAAAGAAAATTATTTCACAAACGATTTTCACAAATAAATTCTTTTATTAAAATATTCGATATTTTCATCAGGAAACTAGTCTAAGAGGGCATATTCCCAACAATCTCCGACTTGCACTCTAAGACTAGGTAAGTCCATAGTTGCCCACCCCAATGGCATCTAAGTGTCTCTTGAAGACCCTGTCAGCCAAAGGCTTGGTGAATGGATCTGCTAGATTATTCTCGGAAGCAATCTGTACCACCACCATATCCCGTCTCTGGATGAAATCCCAGTCCAGGTGGTACTACCTCACTATATGCTTCCCCTCATTGTGGTTCCAAGATTCCTTTGAGGTACTTAGGAACATGCTTTATAGCATGCCAATGAACCTCCCCCAGGTCTGACTGATATCTGCTAACTATGCCTACAACAAAGTAGATATCTGGCCTAGTACACAGTATGGCGTACATGAGACTTCCCACAACCGAAGTATGGGGAATCCTACTCATCCTATCTTTTCTTCTTGAAACTTAGGATAGTCCCTTGAAGAAAGCGAAAACCCATGTTTACAAGGCATTAGAGTTCCCTTGCAAGAGTCCATGCTGTACTTAGCTAGCATCTTGTCAATGTATGTGACTTGGGATAATCCTAACATTCTCTACTTCCTATTTCTAAGAAGTCTAATCCCGAGAATGTACCTGGCATCTCCCAAGTATTTCATACTGAATTGACCAGATAGCCAAACCTTTGTAGATGATAATGACCCTACATCATTTCCAATGAGTAGAATGTCATCCACATACAAGAAAAACCACATTAAACCCCTCAAGATTCTTGTACACGCATGGTTCATTCTCATTTTAAATAGAATTGTAAGACTTTACAGTCCCGTCAAAACGAATGTTCCACGCTCTCGATACTTGCTTAAGTCCACAAATGAACTTCTTAAGTTTGCAAATCATATGTTTCTGGCCTTCAGCAATATAACCATCCGGTTGGGACATATAGATGTCTTCGCTAAGATGGCCATTTAAAAAATGTCATCTTAACATCCATTTGCCATATCTCGTAGTCATAGTGACATGCGATGGCAAGGAGGATACGGATGGATTTAAGCATGGCCACAGGGGAAAAAGATTCCTCATAATCGATCCCTTCTTTCTGAGTATACCCTTTTGCCACAAGCCGAGCTATGAAGATTACCACCTTCCCATCCGTTCCCCTCTTCCTCTTGTACACCCACTTACACCTAATGGGTTTTATCCCTTCAGGTGAAGCTATAAGATCCCAAACCTGATTAAAGTACATAGACTCAATTTCGACTTTCATTGCTTCATGCCATGATTTGCAACGACATCAGCAATTGCCTCCTCGTATCTAGTGGGGTCTTATTCTTGATGGTTAGGGACCAGCTCAAAAGCATCTCCATACCATCTATCTGGAACCTTAGACACTCTTCCACTTCGACAAGGTACCATTTGTATAGGCTCTTGAGGCTGTGCCTCTTCTTGTTCCACAATCTGGTCAGAAGAAGTTGCTTCCAAAGATAACTTCTCCTCGAGTTCCAACCTAGTTGAACCTTTCGTGGAAGTACTTTGATCATCCTCTAAGTATCTAGCATTGGTACAAACCAGTACTTTCTGCTCCTTAGGATGATAAAAGTAACCACCCTTTGTTCTTTTTGGATACCCAATAAAATAGCATAATTCTGATTTTGGTTCCAACTTGTCTCCTTTGATTAGTACATAAGTTGGACAACCCCATATCCTGAGATGATTTAGACTTGGCTTACGCCCAATCCACATCTCATAGGGAGTCCTAGGTATTGACATAGAAAGCACCACGTTCAAAATGTATGCCGCTACTTCCAGGGTATATCCCCAAAAGGTACTGGAAGAGTAGCATGAGACATCATGCTTCTGACCATTTCCATCAATGTCCTGTTCCTTCTCTCAGCTACTCCGTTCTGCTGGAGTGTCCCCAGTGCAGAGAGTTGGGATACTATCCCATGATGTACCATGCAGTCCTTAAATTCACCTAGGAGGTACTCTCCACCATAATTCGACTGTAAGGTCTTGATTAATTTACCTGTCCGATGCTCCACTTCAGCCTTAAACTCTTTGAACTTGTCAAAAGAGTCAGACTTGAGTCTCATTAGGTAAATGTAACCAAACCTTGTACAATCATCTGAAAAAATGATGAAGAATTCAAAACCTCCTTTAGCTAGTGTAAATAAAAGGACCCCACACATCAGTGTGAACAAGACTCAGTACCTTCTTGGCTCTATCCGCCTTTGGAATAAAAGACCTTTTGGTCATCTTTCCCATTAGGCTAGATTCATACTGAGGCCAATTTTCCAATCTCAATATGCTCAAAGGCCCATCATGGATTAGCTTCTGAATCTTGGTTGAGTTGATGTGACCCAACCTCAGATGCCAAAGATATGAGTCATTGATATTAGTCTTTCTCTTATTAGTTAAAAGTTCAGATTGAGCGTTGTTTGATTGATTGTTAATAGGGTTTAAATAGAATAGATTTCCATACATGTGCCCAGTAAATAATATTTCTCCATCTCTACTGATAGAAATTCCAGAATGGAAATATTCAGAATATCCTTGATTTATATGTTTCGCAACTGAAATCAAATTATGACGAAAATCAGGTACATATAAAATATCTATTAAAACCACTATAGTATTACAATAAAAAATAATATCCAGTTCTCCCACTGCAAGGGCCCAGACTTGTGCTCCATTTCCCACGCGTAATCTATGTTCGCTCTTCTTAAGTCTACTTATCTTTCTAAATCCCCGGAAGGAGTTACATATATAAACAGTGGCTCCTGAATCAACAATCTAAATAGAAGTTGATCTAATCATTGATATAGACTCTAGATAGAGAACATTACATGTGGGGTTTTTCTTGGCTTCAAGATCTGGACACTTCTTTTCCCAGTGTCCATTCTTCCCACATTTGAAGCACTTGCCATTTGGTTTGTCTTTGGACTGGGTCTTGGGCTAGGCTATTGTGTTTCCCTTCTTCCTTTTAAACTTTCTGGGTTTAGACCTAGTTCTTGAGGAAGAAGCCTTAGCAATCATCGCCATTGAATGTGGTTTCATGACCTTCTCTGCCATCTAGAGTTCCTTCATCAACTCAGTTAAACTCATATTAAACTTGTTCATATTGTAATTTAGTTTGAACTGAGTAAAGGAAACCAGTAGAGATTCGAGAACCATGTCCACTTGGCTCTCGAGGTCAATGATAGCCCCTAAGATTTCCGCCTCCTCGAAAGCAGCAATCATCTTGAGCATATGCTCCCTGACTGATGCTCCCTCAGCCATCTTAGTGTTTATTTTAGTTCGAAGAACCTCCTGCCTTGCGGGCCGGCTTTTATCCGCGAACATAATAGCCAATGAATGACTAATGTCACATGCAGAAGCCATGTGTTCGTGTTTAGGTTGGAGCACATTAGACATGGAGGCTAGCATATAGCAATGCGCCATTTCATTAACCTTCTTTCATGCCTTTTCAGCCTCTCATTTTTTATCGGTGGAACCTTCCCCGATCACAGGGCAGGTCTCGTAAAGGACATACTTATACTCCTCGGCTGTAAGTATTATGTCCAGGTTCCACCATTTCCAAGAAAACAAATAATAAAAGAAAGAATTTAGTTTATGAAAATAAATTTGTGCACTGAAATTAATTTGGCTCTTACGAAACTGACAGAGCTTCTTTGGAAGATTAACAATTCCCTAAGCTAAGTGTAATAACCATCACAAATTAATTTTCCTTCTAGGTAATGATCTAGAGAATAACATCATCGTGGTATGGCCGTTTCCTCTCATTTTCTATGGACATTCCTTGCACTATAACCTCCAACGTGGGCTGGCCGATTATAGTACGTGTCCCGAGTTATTAATTACACCCTTCCATTAGATCTAGATCCTGGTGGTATCCCCATCCTATACGAGTTCACTCCCAAGGTGACGCGAGAGGACCCACGATCTCTAATGAGGATCATGATAGAAGTCGTGGGGCCGTTGGAACCCCTCTCCTACTTAGTCTTTTAAAATAAAGTTTTCTGAAAAATAACCTTTTGAAATTTCCATTAAGTTTTTTCATAATTTAAAAATAAAATATCCAAGTCCATTAAAAACTCTATGTCAAGGATTATATCCTTTTCCATGGACTAATTCTATTTAAGTTAAAACTTAATGATTTAAAAAATTTTCCAATTAAAACTTTTCCGAGACTTTGGTCTCAATTTATTTAACAAAACAATTTTTCTTGTGCAAAATAAACTAAAATGGCTTTCTATTTTAACTTACAAAATATCTAAATTCAACATATTTTCTATGCCAAGGATTAAATCATTTGAGAAAATATCTAAGGATTAATTTTTGTTCAAGTTAAAATAACCATTTAACTTTTTAAAGAAAAATGTTTTCCTAGTATAAATATTCCCAAAGACTTTGGTCTTTGAGAAAACGTGCACATAGGTACATAAAATAAATAGCATGCCAGAAAACAGTAAACGTTTTCATACTTTTCTATTTTTAAACCTATGTGCCCAAATAATAGAATTAAATACATTAATTAATTGATTATCTTGTTTAATCCTAAAATCCTTTACTAATATTTTTCATGCAAATATATTCCAAGAATATAAACTATTGCAAAAATATTAACTTTGCCTGGTATGGGACCCAAATTAAAAATTAAAAAAAAATTGATTGGTGATCCACTGCACCAACCGCACCAGATCTGGGCCCATTTGTCCTACGGTCCACCGCAGCAGCGGTACACCAGCCGCACCGGATCACCATCCAACCGCAACCCCGGTTCCTCTCTGCACGTGACCCGCGCGCCCGCTCGGTTTGCCTCTCCACGACCCGCGCGCCAATTGCAATTGCAAAATTTGCAATTGATTCGGCTTCAATTCATGGCATACGGCTCGGCTCCAACGGCTCAATCGGCATGGCTCCTGACACAGAATTTGCAGCGCGGCTCGGCTCGACTAAGGCGGCGGCTTATGAATAGTGTCTTCGTCTTCAAAATGTTTTCTGTGCGCTGTTTCTCTGCGATTTTATTTCTGGTTGCTTCCTTTGGCTTCTTTGGACATTTTTCATTACAAAAACTCATCCAAACCAAAACAACAACTGCCTATATCCATTTAAATTGGGTTTACACGATCAAAATTATCAAAGCCAAAAAATTACAGAGAGCTCTGTGAAACTTACAGAAAGCTCATCCCATATCATAAACAACGAATGATCATATATTTAAGTTCCAAACAATGTTATTCTCCATTTTTATTAACTAACATGCTCCCTAAGTCAATCAAATTCATGCTCTGAAACCACTTGAAGGATTGACATATACAGAGCATGCTTCACAGGACAGTAAAAATGGAAAAACGTGAACATTAAACAGAGTATTGGCACAGTATGGTGGCTTGAAAACATACCTCTTGGAGCCTTAAACTTGAAGATTGAAGAAGAACTAATTTGAACCTGAAGAACAGCTTTCTACTTCATCCGTCCATGAACACCAGTGCACTGCATTTCTTCCAGTTCCGGTTCTTTCTTCTCCTCCGGTGGAAAATGAATGTTTGGCTTTCCAGTTCTCAGAATATGACCACTGCCTCATTTCAGTTGGTGAGCACACATTTGGGTAGAAGGAAAAATGATCTTCAGTTTTTTTTTTTTTTTTTCTCATCAGCTGTTTCTTTCAGCTTTTTGGCCTTTTCAAGACTTGGCTTTTCAGTTTAAGAAAACAAAAGCCACAAGCCAGAAAACTGACAGTCACACGAGAGGGAGAGAGAGAGCCAAAAGACTTGGGAAATTTTATTTATTTTTTCATTTTCTTTTATTTTATTTTTCCATACAGAAAGCCAAGAGTCATGAAACTAAAAATAATTATTTTGATAAAAATAATATTCACGGGATTTAATACCCGAATATTATTTACAAAATAAATTTTGATTTCACCCTAAACTCTTCTGAACTGTGTCCGAAAAAATCCTACGGTCCAGGCTATTGGGCCAAAATAATATTTATTTTTTTTCTTAGACTCGAAAAGCCCAAAATAATAAACATTAATTATTTTCCTTGGGATTAAATAAATAACCCAATAAATAATTAATGAACCCAAATAAACCAAAAATAATTAAACTTTAATTATTTATTTTCTAGGATTTAATTAAATAAATAACCCAATAAATAATTAAGTAATAATCATTTTCCTCTAGTTTAAGTCCCGGTTAATTTTTTAATTATTCAAACTGGATCCAGGTCCTGAATAATTAATTAACCAATTAAACCAAATAATAAATTTCTCTCCATTTATTTTATTTCAGTCTAATAATAAATTAGACTTTCCGAATAAAATAAAACTCTCTCAACTGAGACTATTTTCTCAACCCCAAAAATAATTAGGACTTACGGGCTATTCCTATGACCAAAAAGACACATCGTCTTAGCTACTAAAATGACCAAAATACTCCTACTATATAAATAGATGTATTTTACATTTTAAATATTTTCTAATATCACCATAAGGAAATATTGACCCAAAGGACAATGCTACATTAGCAAAGTCTTCGACCTACAAGTGAAATGACTAAAATACCCCTCTACACATCACCGTATATTTAGAGAGAAAGAAGTGTACTAATACCTCTCTAAATGACATCCACCATCCTTAGGCTTCTAGTCCAATGATCCACGACTTCCTGGAGTGTTTCCGCTTTCCAAGGGAGCTACCCTAAAGTAAACATCCAAGTCACGTTTCCCAAGGCCCTAGATATTTAGACCATCCGAGCAACCACAAGGGGCGATATAGTGTAAAAACTATCTTATACAAGTCTGTCTTAACTAACTAGTCACACATACCCAACATGCAAGTATATTAGTCCTCCGATAGAACTTCAACTATAGGATATCAAAGCACATGCTTCCAACTTCGCCAGACCACCAACTCATACTCAAGTCATAGAGTACTAGTCCATGCTGTAGTAGTAGTAGTCTAGGTTTCTACCATATAGTACTTTTTAGAAACCACTACTTGAAAAACCCTTGAGGGGGTGAATAAGGTTTTTGGCAAGAAAAAATAACTTTTCCCGATTGTCTAAAATGTTGAACAAGGATGATCACCAAGATACTTGGACTGACTTTATAGATGCATAGAAAGCTATCCAAGTACTCGTAAATGTATATTCAAATTTAGACAGTGAAAGAACATAAAAACAAAATGCATGAACCACTGAAATAAAATGAGATAAGAGATGTATAGTGGTTCGATCAACAATGATCTACGTCCACTACCTTAAGCCTCACACTTAAGGATTTTCAACTCTATTTCATTAACCTTACTTAATGAAACAACCACATGCAAGAGAGGATCACCACACTAGGTTTTACACAACCTCTCAAACACATCAAGGCTCACCCCTATGGGTTTTACACCACACAACCTTGCACTCACAAACGGAGAATATGAAAATCAATAGAACAAAGATAAGCTCACTTACTTGAGCAAATATTCTCTCGGATACAAGTCACAAAACACTTTTATATTTGATACTCAATCAACTCACTTTGAAGCTTAAGATAAAAGGAGATTTTTGAAAATATTGAGCAATAGTGTTTTTAAGATGAATGTTTCAAAAATCTTACTTGTAATCTTGCTTTAAGGGCTATTTATAGAGCTAAAAGTGGAGTGCCAACGGTAATAAAAAAACAACTATAAATTTTTCTATTTAAACTCATCCGAGTTTTGGACTCGGGTTTTGGACGAAGATGCATCCAAAAGTTAAGTCCAAAATGGCACATCTGTGACAAACAATTTTCAACCCGGTTTACAGGATTTTGGATGAACCTTTTGGATTCAAACTGTACCATCCAAAATTCTGCGAATTTTAAAAATTTTGAAAATCATCTCATTTCAAGCTTCAAGGTAAAGTCAAATGAATCAAAAGATAAGAGGACATAGGAAATAATAAATTTACCTTAATGAACATTTCCTAGTCTAATACTCTTCATAAAAAGTCTTCTTGATGTATAACTCCTTATACTTGATTTTCCATTTGATCTTCCATTCTTGAAATCAGTGATGAATGAGTCGCCAACAATTCTTATTTGAAGACTTTAGAAGAATAAAGGTCAATCATGTCCTTTCACAATAAATTGACATGTTAGTCCATATCCATGTTTGTCATAAATCAAAACATAAAAGAAAGCCCTTAGGGCTAACAATCTCCCTCTTTTTGAGTGATGACAAACATGACACATTTGATATGTAGATAGAAATAACATGATGAGCAAAAAGTGCAAATAATTGTAACAGGTCTCATAGAGATCTTATAAGTAAACATATTTCAATAATCTTAAGGCATGTAATATCTCTATATAAATATTCAGAATAGTTTGATAGAGATAAAATGCTAAAATGCTCCCCCTAAATATATGCTTATGTTAAAATTTCGAACATAAGAGGAAATAGAAGAAGTAAGGATTTATTCATCTAGAAAGTGTATCCAAAATAGTTTTGGATGAATGTGTGTTTTCAGAATATTTTTTGATGGGGCTTTTGGATGTCCAAAACATTTTTCAAAAACTGCTTATAAGAGTATTTATTTTGGAAATGAAGTTTCTGAGTCCAAAACTCCCCTTGAGTTGATGCACCATAAATTTTATCACAGAATTTTGTTTCAAAGATCCAATCATCATTCAGAATTCTATGTGCATAACTGTTCATGCCAGAAGTAATTTATGCAGCTCATAATAGTTTATGCAATTTTCATGAAATTTTGTAACTGTTCAACAACAGTTTCAGTTTCAGAATGGTTTCAACAGTTACTTCGCATATAAAAAAAAACTGTATTAACAGTTCAAATTCAGTTCATCAGTTTCATATCAGATTATTATGCAGAACCCATAACATTTTCAAACTAGCATATTTCTTTCTTCCTAGTGAATGCCAACAGCATCATGTCGATAATCATGCAGACAATAATATTTTCTCAGATCAACATTCAACATTTTCACAGCAGAATTTTCATAGATTAGCATTTAATATTTTCACAGCATATTATAAAATTTTCGGACCAATATATACAGACAACATTGTCTTCAGATCAACATATTTCATTCTCCCCTGTCATAGATCATCAGACAATCCCATAATTTCTTACTGCCTCAATAATATAACATTTCATAATATTTCTATTTCTCCCCATAGATCATCAGATAATCCTCAAATTTTCCCAATAATTCTTATTGCACCAGCTATTATCATAACAGTCTATGACATTCCTATTTCTCCCCCTTTGTCATCAATCAAAAAGAGGCATAGCAAACAGAGAAATAAGCAATAGTTAGTAGATAGATAATTAAGCTTAAAAACAAACATCAGTAATTATCCAAAGACAGGAATATAAATAGCGGAAAATAAATTGTTCAACGGAGTGTAGAAAAGAAATTGTTCATCATCCTAGTTGCGATCCAAAAAATAGTTTATCCAATATTGATTGTCTCAGATTTTGCTCCAGCACCTTTCTTGGAAAACTGACCAGCAATCCGGCTGGATTTTCGCTTCACAACTACATGTTTCTGCCTTTTTCCTTTGGGTTTGGGAGAAGGAGGAAGAGTTTCTGTTTTCTGAACGGGAGAAGGTGGAAGAGATGGTTCAGGAGAAGTTGCAGGAGAAGGTTCAGGAGAGGAATCCTTTTTGTCCACAAGCAGTTCAGATTTATCTTCAGCTTTTTCATGTTCAGAAGTTTTAGCAAATTGCTCAATGACAAATAGTCTATTTCCTAACAGTTTGATTTCTGAGCTAAGTAATTCCAACTTCTCTACAAAAGAACTGATTGCACTCAGAATATTCTCAGATAGACCGAAGTCCGGAACAGTTCCTTCCTCATCAATCTTTCTTTTGGTTCCTGACTTTCCTTCTTCCTTGATCTTTATCAAGTTTTTCTTCTCTTTTCTAGTAGATTCTCTCAACAATTTCCATGAATTTCCTTCCCAAACATATCCCATCTTTTCAAAAGAGTCATAGCTGTAGACATTTGTTTTTGAGGGATCACATGGAATAGAATTTAAATCAACTTTAAAAAACTGAAAGACTTTTGTCAATAGATTGCCAAAAGGAAGAGCTTTGCTTGAGGTGCTACGAGATTGCAACATAAGCTTGGTGGCTAAAAAACCAAAATTTATCTGCCTCTGTTCAACCAACCCAAGCATTACCACCATTTGCAGAATACTGATAGAAGTTTTATGACCAGAACAGGGAATAATCATGGTTGATACCATGTGGTGCAAGATTCTACCCGTCCCATTCAGCCATTTTGAATTTCTATTTCCAGAACTTTCAAAGCTTTTCCCTCCAAGTGAACAGCTTTTTCAAAATTTTTCAGATAAAAAATTTCTTTCCCCTCAGGAAATTTATTCATCTCAAAGTATCGAAGGCCGACATCTTTAACATCACAAATTCCGTTAAATGACCTATGATCAAATTCTATTTCTCTCGCCCTTAACTCTGGATACATACCATCTAATCATAAAGCCTCTCTCAGTTTCTTCCAACTTTCCTTTTCTCAAATTTGCGTAGAATTCCCAGACCAGAGGAGTATATATTTTCTCATGGACTGACAACAAACTTCCCCACCCAATGTGATCAAACATGTCCAGAATATTAGACAGATTTAAGAAGGCAGAATGATTAACCCGATAGCCAGAGATCACAGTTCTGTTTCTTGAAACCCAATCATTGTACTCAGATTCGCATTTAGAGTCAAGAAATCAGGGTACCTGATTTGCAGAACTTGGTTGTTCGGAAGATGATTAAGACGAATCATAGTGAGAAGCCGAGAAGTGAGGCTGCAGAGAGGCTTTTTTGGCTTTGCCTTTTGAACCCGAAACCTTTTTCTATTTCATTAGAGTGGGCTTTTGCTCCTTTTTCGATTTTAGAATGGAAGATTTAGTTTTTGCCATTGAAAGATTCAAGATTTTTCTAGGCTTTTTGGGTTTTCAAAGAGAAAGAACACGGAGAAGTTGTTTTGGAGGAATGACGGTTTCAAGAGTTTCGAGAAAGAGAAAATCAGATAGCCTTGAATGTCTAGAAGAATGAGAGAACAAAATGCCTTGGAAACATAAGTGTTTCTGAGATGTTTTGAAAAATGCGCAAACCAATTTTTTAAAACTCGGAATTTGGAATAAAGGAATATTAACCATTGATTTTGGAACAAGACAAGATCCGAAATCAATGTCCAAAAGAGTGTTTCCCTGAAATGCATTTTGGATGTAGAACTTGGATTCCAGCACTTCGTCCAAAACAGGAACAAGATATTTTAGATGTAGAGTTGTGTTTCCAAAATCTTTTTCTTCACAATTCCTGCACAAGAAGACCTTACACAAAAAGATTAGTTATCAAATTCTTGTAATGCCCAAACCTCTTCTCAAATTGTTGAACCTATCCTCAGCTAGAGGTTTAGTAAAGATATCTGCAAGTTGTTCATCCGTTGAGATATATTCAACACACATCTCTTTTGAGTACGTGATCTCGGATGAAGTGATGTTTAACTTCAATGTGCTTTGTTCTCGAATGCTGCACTGGATTTTTTGTTAGATTGATAGCACTTGTATTATCACACATTATAGGAACACAATTAAAATTTAAATTGAAACCTCGCAGAGTATCCTTCATCTATAAGATTTGAGCACAACAGCTTCCTGCTGCAATATATTCAGCCTCAGTGGTGGAAAATGATACGCAAGCTTGTTTTTTACTTTGCCATGATACCAGTGAGTGTCCAAGAAATTGACAATGGCCACTAGTACTTTTTCTTTCAACTTTACACCCTACATAATCTGCATCAGTATATCCGATAAGATCAAAATTGTTAGTGCGTGGATACCATAATCCATAATCATATGTCCTAATAAGATATCGAAGTATACGTTTGACTGCACTCAAATGAGATTCTTTCGGACAAGATTGAAATCGAGCACAAAGACATACTGAAAACATGATATCTGGTTGACTAACAGTAAGATATAGTAGACTTCCAATCTTACCTCTATATTTTCGTTCATCTACCTTCTTACCCTTTTCATCTTGGTCAAGCTTTATGGATATACTCATGGGTGTGCTGATTTTTTTTGTTTCATTCATTCCAAACCTTTTGAGCAACTCTTTGGCATACTTTGCTTGGTTAATGAAGATTCCATCTTTAGTTTGCTTAATTTGCAGTCCAAGAAAGAAGTTCAATTCTCCTATCATACCCATTTCAAATTCTTGCTACATAGTCTTAGCAAACATCTTGCACAAAGAGTCATTAGTAGCACAAAAAATAATATCATCAACATAGATTTGGACGATTAGTAAATCATCAGAGCAATTAGATTTGATGAACAAGGTATTATCAATTAAGCCTCTAGAAAATCCTTTTGAGATTAGAAAACCACTAAGACTTTCATACCAAGCTCTAGGAGCTTGCTTTAATCTATAAAGAGCTTTAGATAGTTTGAAAACATGATTTGGATAGAGCTCATGAGAAAAACCAGGTGGCTACTCAACGTACACTTCTTCTTCAATAAAGCCATTTAAGAAAGCACTTTTGACATCCATTTGATAGAGCATAAAATTTTTAAATGATGCAAAAGCAAGTAGCATTCGAATTGATTCTAGTCTAGCAACAGGAGCAAATGTTTCATCATAGTCAATGCCTTCCTCTTGATTAAATCCTTGAGCTACTAGTCTAGCTTTGTTTCTAATTACAACCCCATTTTCATCAAGCTTGTTTCTAAAAACCTATTTTATTCCAATAACAGGATGATCATGCGGTCTAGGAACAAGTTTCCAAACCTGATTTCTTTCGAACTGATTCAACTCTTCTTGCATGGCAATAACCCAAAATTCATCATGTAATGCAATATCAATGCTATTAGGTTCAATATTTGAAAGAAGAGCAAAGTTGTCGATAAAATACCATCGAGTTTTAACTCCTTGATTTGGATCTCCAATGATTTGCTCCTTTGGATGCCCTGATATGTATTTCCAATCTTTCGGCAATTGATAATTTGCAGAATCTTCAGTTTGATCTTTCTCTTGTTCATTCTGTAATTCTTTGATCTCCTTCTCTTTTGCATGAGTATCTAATGATGGAGCTTTAACCTGATCTAACTTAACTTCATTTGATTTTCCTACATCATTGTCATCTTTTTTTGAAGTATAAATGTTAGATTCATCAAATACGACATGCACAGATTCTTCCACACAAAGAGTTCTTTTATTGTACACCCTATAAGCTTTCTTGTTGGAAGAATATCCAAGAAATATAGCCTTATCAGATTTGCTATCAAAATTTTCAAGATTATCTCTTGTATTTAGAATAAAACATTTGCATCCAAAAACATTAAAATAAGAGATAGAAGGAGTTTTGTCAAATATAAGTTCAAAAGGAGTTTTTCTTAAAAATGGTCTTAACATAACTCGGTTTATTGTATAGCATGCTGTGTTAACAGCTTCCACCTAAAAGTATTTTGGAAGAACATTTTCACAAAGCATTGATCTAGCCATTTCTTGCAAGGTCCGATTTTTTCTTTCAACAACACCATTTTGTTGAGGAGTTTTAACTGCTGAAAAATTATGAAAGACTCCATTTTCATCACAGAAGTAAGTAAAGTCGCTGTTACAAATTTTTTTTCCATTATCACTTCTAATAGAAATCAGTTTGCATTAATCGAGTTTTGGACGCGCTTAATCAGTTTTGAAAATTCAATAAAGGCTTCATCTTTTTGTCCAAGAAAAAATGTCCAGGTGAATCTAGAAAAATAATCAACAATTACATATGCATATTTTTTACCTCCAAGACTAGCAGTTCTCATAGGTCCAAATAAATCCATATGAAAGAGGTTTTGAGGTAGAAATCATTTTCTTTGGTTAAAAGAGGTTTTGATTTGCTTTCCAAATTGACATGCATCACAGATTTTGTGTTTATCAAATTTCATTTTTGGAAGCCCCCTAACAAGTTCTTTTGAGGACAGTTTGTTTAACAAATCAAAGGATACATGACCTAATCTTCTATACCAAAGATTACCATCATTGTTATGAACGGATAGGCACCTAACTCCATTAGCTACAAGGTCATTGAGATAAAATACATATACATTTCCCATGCGTTTGGCAGTAAAGATGGTTTCAAGATTTTCACTGTCAAGTATAGAGCAAGAATCTTTTTTAAAAATAACTTTGCAACCATTGTCACAAAGTTAGCTAATGCTAAGCAGATTATATTTTAGATCATCAATAAGTAAGACTTGCTTTATAAATGTTAAGGAACCTTTACCAATATTACCAATGCCGAGAATCTTTCCTTTCTTCTTGTTTCCAAATGTAACAAATCCTTCATTTGTTGTCTAAATATCTTCTAACAATGCTGCATTTCCAGTCATATGTCTTGAACAACCGCTGTCCAAGAACCACTTGGTAAAGCTTAAAGACTGTGCCTATACATGAGAAGAAGAGATGATTTTTGGTACCCACACTTTCTTGGGTCCATGAAGGTTAGTAATATTTTTTTTTTATTTTCCAGAAAGTAGCTCCACTGGATTCCACTTTTCTTTTAACAAGGCATTTTGAAACTATATGTCCAGGTTTCTCACAAAACGTGCATACCTTGTATGTGCTGTGAGAAGAAGTAGGTTTAGCATGCTGAAACTTGTTCTTTTTGTAATTATTCTTATGTTCATATCCTAAGTTACTCTGATTTTTCGCTAAGCCAAATCTGGGCATGCAAGTTTTGTCTTTATCCTCATATTTGTATTCTAAGCCACTTCGATTTCTAGCATAAACACAACTGGGCATGCAAGTTTTGTTATTATCCTCATGGTTATATCCTAACCCACTTCGATTACCAAAATGATGTTGAGTTCCGAGAAGTTTTTCCAGATTGCTTTTACCATTTGTAAATTTTTCAATGCAATTGGTAAGATCATTTACTCTAATTTTCATATCATTAAAGGTGCTAACCATGCATTCAAGAATTCGAATTTTATCACACAAGTTTCTATTTTCCAGAGATGCATGATGTAATGCTGTCATGATCACATCTTTTTCAATTTCAGCACACATATGTATTTCAAGAGACATTTCGTAGCTATTCAACAAAGCTTCATTTTCTTTCATCAGACAATTTACCTTCAACCTAAAATCTTTATTTTTTCTGGACAGTTTTTTTAATTCACAAAACATATCACATAACAACTCATTAGGATCAACATGCTTTTCAGTCATAGATGTTTGTGAATTAGACACGCATTCTGATGTTGAAAAGTTTACCTCATTTTCCAAAGCCATGAAGCAGATGTTGGCAGCTTCTTCCTTAGATTCTTCATCTCCAGATTCTTCATTTAAGTCCCAAGCTCCCATTAATCCTTTACCTTTCTTGACTTTATGATCTTTCCTCTTTTTAGACATTTTTCCTTCCTTTCCTTTTGCAACCGAACAGTCTGCAATGAAGTGATCCGTGCTTTTGCATTCAAAGCATTGAGGTTTGAAGCCGCAGGTTTGTCCTTTCTTTCTTATAAGCTTCCTTCCTCGTTTGTAGTTTCCTTTGAACATCCTTCTATCATTGCTAAGTCATCACCGTCCATTTCCATGCCTTCACTGCTTTCGGAAGAGCTTGTTTCTCCACCTTCACTATCAACCTTTAGAGCAATCCCTTTTCTGCCTTTATCATGATCATCAGATTCATGAAACCTTTTAAGCTTCATCTCATGAGTTAAAAGGGATCCGATCAACTCTTCAGTAGGTAAGGATTTCAAATCTTTGGATTCTTCAACAGCAAGAGTTTTAGGTGCCAGCTCTTTGGTAAAGCATCAAGAATTTTTTGGTTTTGTTCCCCAAGAGAATAAACCTTTCCGTAAGCTTTTAGACCATTTGAGATATTGGTAAATCTTGTGAAAATGTCAGTGAGGCTTTCGTTTTACTTCATAGTAAATAATTCATAATCATGAATAAGAAGCTCTAGTTTTGATTTTTTGACTTGATTAGTCCCCTCATGGGTGACTTATAGCAATCTCCACATATCATGAGCTGAATCAAAACCACTAACACGGTTGTATTCAATCGCATCTAATGCACAACACAAAATATTCATAGCTTGAAAATTTAGAGTCATTTTTGCATTGTCTTCCACACTATACTTATAATTCTGTTTAGGTATTTTTATGCCATCAATCATCTTTGATGGAATAAAATGACCATTCTTTATTAAGCTCCATAACTTGAAGTTAATAGAACCCACATAAATCTTTATTCTATTTTTTCAGAAAGTATAGTTGCTTCCATTAAACACGGGTGGACGATTTGTTGAAGACCCTTCAACATATGGAAGAGAAGATGAACTTGTCGTTAAGATCTTTTCTACAAGGCTGTTAAACCAAGAATATGTAGACCTCGCTCTGATACCAAATGAAAAACCTTAGAGAGGGGTGAATAAGGTTTTTGGCAAGCAAAAATAACTTTTCCCGATTGTCTAAAATGCTGAACAAGGATGATTACCAAGATACTTGGACTGACTTTATAGATGCATAGAAAGCTATCCAAGTACTCGTAGATGTATATTCAGATTTAGACAGTGAAAGATCATAAAAACAAAATGCATGAACCACTGAAATAAAATGAGACAAGAGATGTATAGTGGTTCGATCAACAATGATCTACGTCCACTACCTTAAGCCTCACACTTAAGGATTTATAACTCTATTTCATTAACTTTACTTAATGAAACAACCACATACAAGAGAGGATCACCACATTAGGTTTTACACAACCTCTCAAACACATCAAGGCTTACCCCTATGGGTTTTACACTACAACCTTAAACATACACACAACAAGGCTTACCCCTATAGGTTTTACACCATAACCTTGAACATACATACAACAAGGCTCACCCCTATGGGTTTTACACCACAACCTTGAACATACACACAACAAGGCTCACCCCTATGGGTTTTACACCACACAACCTTGTACTCACAAACAGAGAATATGAAAATCAATAGAACAGAGATAAGCTCACTTACTTGAGCAGATATTCTCTCGGATACAAGCCACAAAACATTTTTATCTTTGATACTCAATCAACTCACTTTGTAGCTTAAGATAAAAGAAGATTTTTGAAAATCTTGAGCAATAGTGTTTCTAAGATGAATGTTTCAAAAATCTTACTTGTAATCTTGCTTTAAGGGCTATTTATAGAGTCAAAAAGTGGAGTGCCAATGGTCATAAAAAAACAGCTATAAATTTTTCTGTTTAAACTCATCTGAGTTTTGGACTCGGGTTTTGGACGAAGATGCATCCAAAAGTTAAGTCCAAAATGGCACATCCGTGACAAACAATTTTCAACCCGGTTTACAGGATTTTGGATGAACCTTTTGGATTCAAACTGTACCATCCAAAATTCTGCGAATTTTAAAAATTTTGAAAATCATCTCATTTCAAGCTTCAAGGTAAAGTCAAATGAATCAAAAGATAAGAGGACATAGGAAATAATAAATATACCTTAATGAACACTTCCTAGTCTAATATTCTTTATAAAAAGTCTTCTTGATGTATAACTCCTTATACTTGATTTTCCATTTGATCTTCCATTCTTGAAATCAGTGATGAAGGAGTCGCCAACAATTCTTATCTAAAGACTTTAGAAGAATAAAGGTCATTCATGTCCTTTCACAATAAATTGACATGTTAGTCCATTTCCATGTTTGTCATAAATCAAAACATAAAAGAAAGCCCTTAGGGCTAACACTACTACAGGTCATGTTCTATGTATTCGAAATACGCTTATATCATGAAGTGAGTGGACTACTCACTGGCTAAAGGTAAGCCATCCCCCATTTAGAATTCATAACATAATAACCTAAACATGATAAGATTCTCATTCTCATCAATCAGTTAAAAACAAATGTTTATGTGTTTAAATAACCTATGATCCATACCTTACTGTGAAAGACCTCTATTCACATAGATCGCTTATTTAAACGCAATGGATCTATTCCAAACGAAAATGTATACAAATAAAGAAAATTATTTCACAAACGATTTCCGCAAATAAATTGTTTTATTAAAATATTCGATATTTTCATCAGAAAACTAGTCTAAGAGGGCATATTCCCAACAATATCTACTCCACTTGGGTTTAGGTTACATCAATTAGGAGTCAAAACTTTTTTCTTTTCATATAAAACAACAGCTATAAGGGTATTTACTAGGGGTGTTCATTATTCGGTTTAAATCGAAAAACTGAACCAAATCGATCCTAATTTTGATTTTCGGTTCGGTTAGATTTAGTTTTAGAGTTTATATAAAATTTTGATTCGGTTTTCAGTTTTCTAAAATAAAAAAATGAAAAATTGAAAAATTGAATTATATTTTAAAATTTTAAAATATATAATTAATATTAAAATGTTGTTCATTAATTAATTAATTATTTTTATAAATTATAATTTTTTAAAAAATTTCTGTTCGATTTTGATTATTTTGGTTCAATTTGGTTTGATTTTGTCGAAAATAAAGTCATTAATAATTAAGTTTAAGATCTTCATCTTTGCAATTTACATCCGTGATTATAATTTTCTACTAAAATATTTGGCCCAAATCTTTAAAATGTTTGGACTTTAACTTATATTTCATTTTATATTAGATTTGAATTGTAATTTATATTAAACTTTACTTATTTGAGTTTAAATTTATATTATATTAATGGATCTACTAAAGAGGCATTCAAATTTGGTCTAAAATTGAACCGAACCGAACCGAACTGAAATTATTTCAGTTCGATTATATTAGTTTTCTTTAAATTTTGGTTCAGTTTGATTTTGAAAAAAAAAACCAGAAAAAACCGAATTTGAAAATCGAAAACCGGTTGAATACCCATAGTATTCACCACCACACCAATCCTCATCCTTGTCAAACCATCAACTTCGATACATATGTTAGAAATAATATTATTATATTAATATTAAATGTTAGAATATAGAAGTAAATAGATCAGGTCTGTAGTCATTCTTTATAAATTAACATAACCGAAATCATCTTACTACTATAACCTCGAGCCATATAGTATAAAACTAAGGATAAGCTACTTGATTTTCTTTTTCTTAACTCTTTGTTATATTTGTATGTAGTAAGTAGATAATATACAAACAAAGTTAAAATAGTTAGAGTAGAGACAGACCAAAAGCTTTGTTTATAGTGGTGTAGTGACTTTCCCATCATGGATCCTATTTACAGAGTTGCAAAGTAACCTTCCTATCACAAGTCATTATTATGGACTCTTTAGTTTTCTTTTTAGTAACTTTTGTAACCTATGTAACTTACCTTCTCATATTTAATAAATTAATTAAGGTAGTAATCCTTTAATAAATACTTTATTCCATAGGTTATATAAGATATTATATATTTGATGGGTTAAAATTGATCGTAGTTATGAAGGCCACACTGCCAACAATTATTTCCTTAAAAAATCTAGCAATTTTTATATTTGAAATCAGCCAAATAAATATGAAAATAGTCTCCATTTGGGAATCTTCCAGACTGCAAAACACATACATAACTAGCCTTGAAATGATGCTATTTCCTTTCGAAAACCTAAAGGGGATCATATCAAGAAGCCACTAAACATTCTTGAGTAGATCCACACCTTAGTAAAGCATGACAAACTGATTCCTACTTAAAAGGTAGTACTAACATTGACATGAAAAATTTTAAAATCTTATTTATTGGGTTGTTGGATATAGGTACATAGCTTTTCGTAGGAATATACAAGCCTTAATTTGGCGAAAGGCTTCATAATCTCATGCAAAATGATATGGTTTCAATAGTCAATAATGAGCCTTTAGAAGACCTCGCCACATCCTGTCTTTAAAGTTCTAAAGTGCATGTTATGTACTCTTTACTAAATACTATTTGTTTTATGACAACAAATGTATGTATTCCTTGGCCAGATATTGCAACGTGCTAAGGATGGCATCTACTTCATAGAACATATAATATTTTAGCATCATATATACTTGAATTCCTTATTTAAAGATTAGTGATGATTTTATGAATAAAATACTAACTATTCATATTGGTATGGAATTGCAAAAACTAAGTTGAAATCATAAGTCAGCGATGATTTTCAAAATATCATAGATAGAAAATCAAGGGGTGCATTTCCGAAGAAGTTTACGAATCCATTTTCTAAATGTTTGAACTATTTCAATAGGGCATGCAATTGTATTTTGGAATTTTTTGATCTACTTAGTTAAAAGAGACCCTTTGGCATTCCATTGTAATAGCAAGTTTTTTTAAGTGAAAACAAATCTTAGCAGTGTCGAATTGTAGAAAGGGAGTGTCGGGGAAAAGAGAAGGGAAAAAGGACAAAAATTTCAGTTAGGCATAATATTTCTTTTTACATCCTTCTTGTTTGGTATCAGGGAGAAAAGAAGGAGGAAGAAAGAGAATTATTAAATTACTTTACTTTCTTATCCTTTATTCTCTCTTATTTAATTTTTAAAATTAAAAAATAAAGTCAAATATGTTATTTAGTTTTTTTTTAATCACACTCTCTCTTGACTTCTCTAATTTGGGAGGGGAAGAAATATTGTTTGTAAAGGGAATATAATACCCTTCTTGATTTAATTCTCTCTACATTACACTTCAACCAAATACTATAAATAACACTATTATGATGACATTTATTTCTCCTTATTTCATTCATGTTTCATCCCAACCAAATCTAGTGTTAGAGCTTTTATAATGCTTAACCCATCAAAGACTTGACGACATAAACTAAATTTTTTAACAACTAATTTTAGAATTTTAGGCAATATCTTTCGTTTAATAAGAAATGGAAACAAATATGACAAATAAGAAGAAGAAATATTATGTTATTAAACTGACATTTCTTTGAACAAATCAAGCCACCTTATCAATTAGAGTATTTGATAAAGCATATTTATATAGCTGTTGAACTAGGCTTTTCTATTGATGAGTTTGCATAGTATAGTAGCTTTATATTCTTTGTTTTAGTGGGAAAAAAAAAGTAATATCATTAAATGAAATCTATAGAGCTAAAGAGAATACATCACATGGGGGGAGGGGGGAGACATGGACTTAATAGTAGTGATCAAATTACCAAGACAAGAACGATCATCACTAGAGGAATGCTACTTCTATATTGTAGCAAGCAAGCCCCCTTCTATTTGAATTTCCTAGAAACCTTAAGCTAAGGTGAACCACAAACACTTATGGAGAGTGGCAAACTTCTTGAGCAATCTAATACATCACCTCCCAATTCATTTCTAGCAACAAAAGAAAAAAAAAAGGAGCAATTTTCTTCTTTGTCCATGCTACATCAATGTTAAACTTGAGAACGTTCCTCGTGAAAGTGGCATCCACTTTGAAGGATGTTACACATGAACTAGGTTCAAAACAATCGAGTCTACAGATTAGACATACTCATGAGTAGTTATAAAAGGCATTTTGTAAACTAATAGGGATGGAGTATAGAATGACTCAAATATGTTTCATATTATGTGTGTGTGTGTGTGTGTGTGTGTGTGTGTGTGTGTGTGTGTGTGTGTGTGCATTTGACTTACAAATATGCAAAGGTTTTCATAGAACAATGATGATTGGAATTCATCTTCAGTTTGATTAATGTAGGACAACAAGTCCTGAAAGCTAGCTGCATGGAATTTCATAGAACAACTCCTATTTTCGCATGCATCCATACGACTTTGGAAAACTAGTAATCTAATAAAGAATGGTGATTTGAATCATATATCCCATGGCAAAAACTACAACCATCGTTCTTCTTAACACACCTAGTCAAATTCTCCCTAGTAGTCAAAATGTTAAAGACCTTCACCATAGGAAATTCTTAACACGTAGGACTTTTAGATTCTATATAGAACACCAACCACTAGAATTTGATCCTGATGCAAAAACTATGGGCCACGTAGTACACTAACTTGATATCATAAACCTAAACTTGTTATAATGCCAAATTATTTTATCTTCATTCAAATGGCTACTTAATGGCACTTGAAAATATTGATTCAATCTTGTACGGCAAAAATAGAGAACAAAGAATATAGATATCCCATTCCAATCAATCTAATAAAAACAAATCAAATGCTCTTCCATCAGGAATAAGCTTTATACGTTGTCTTGAAGACATGAAATCATGTTTCAAAGCTTTCCATTAGGGATGGCAATAGGACCAAGGACTAGAAATCTAGGTCCCACCTTGGCATTCCCCTATTCCCTATCTCCTGAAGATTTACAGGGGAAGCAAAACACAGCAAAGCAACGAAGAACAAGGAAAAAAAAAAAAACCCAGCAATAGTTCCAGACCGGAGCCAGCGCCTGTCTCGACCTGACTGGGCTCTGAGAGGAAAAATTTTTTTTTACCTCTTCTTGTTTGCAAAGTTGGCTAGTTCGAAATATGTGGAACTGGGGTAGGTGCGCTGGTGGAAATCTCTGGTGCAATTCCTGCAAGCCTCCTACTGTGTTTGTGCATGTATATGAATGCCAAATTCCCTCTCGATCTTCCAATATATGGCCTGCCTAATCTATGTTTGGTGAACAACTCACAAGACTAAGGGATTTTTCAGAGAGAAAAGAGCCGTCTGTTTTTCTTTCTCTTAGAGAAGAAGAAGAAAACAACGTACGTCTTTATTTTCCTGTTTAACCTAAATAAAACCCTAAATAAAACTGGATTTTTTATTTGGCCCATTGGACTCTTAGTTTAGCCTCTTAGACCAAATTAATTATTCTAATTAGAACCAAATAAATGACCTAATAAATAATTAATTTTCCAGCCCAAATAAACTAGTCCAATTAACAAGCCTATATTAGTTTAGTCCCATGTCAATCTTTAATTATTCAAACTAGGCCAAAGCCCTGAACAATTAATTAACCCATCAAATTAATTTAATTAATTCTCTCTCTTTGTGGACCTTTATTTTATTCTAACCCAATAATTAAATTAGACTACTTAAATAAAATAAATTCTATTTAATTTTAGACCAATTCCTTAGCCTGTATATAATTAGGACTTACGGTCTATATTGGGGATCAAGAGACAAACCACATTGGCTACTAAAACGACCAAAATACCCTCGTCATATAAATAGCTGTATTTTGCATTTTAAATATTTTCTAATATCACCATAGGAAAATATTGACCCTAAGGACAATGCTGCGTTAGCAAAGTCTTAGACCTACAGGTGAAATGACTAAAATACCTCTCCATACATCGCCCTGCATTAGAGAGAAAGAAATGTATTAACACCTCTTTAAATGACATCTACCATCCTTAGGTTTCTAATCCAATAATCCACGACTTCCTAGCTTGTTTCCGCTTTCTAAGGGAGCTACCCTAACGTAAACATCCAAGTCATGTTTCCCAGGGTTTTGAATATTTAGATCATCCAGACAACCACAATGGGCGATATAGTATAGAAACTATCTTATACAAGTCTGTTTTAACTAACTAGTCACACATACCCAACATGCAATTATATTGGTCTAATGATAGAACCTCAACTAAAGCATATCAAAGTATATGCTTCCAGTTTCGTCAGACCACCAATTCATCCTTAAGTCGTAGAGTACTAGTCCACGCTGTAGCAGTAGTAGTCTAGATTTCTACAATATAGTACTTTAAGAAACTATTACTAAAGGTCTTGTTCTACATATTCGAAACACACTCATGTCATGAAGTGAGTGGACTACTCACTGGCTAAAGGTAAGCCATTTCCCATTTGGAATTCATAACACAATAACCTAGACATGATGAGATTCTCATTCTCATCAATCGGTTAAGAAAGAACGTTTATGTGTTAAGTAACCCGTGATCCATACCTTACTGTGAAAGACCAACATTCACATGGATCACTTACATAAACACAATGGGTCTTTTCCACACGTAATTATGCACAAATAAAATGTAAATTCACGAACAAATCCTGAAGATAAATTCTTTTATTAAAATATTCAAAGTTTATATCAGAAACCTAATCTAAGAGGGCATATTTCCCAACAATCTACCACTTGCACTCTAAGACTAAGCAAGTTCGTAGGTGCCCACCCCTATGGCTTCTAAGTGTCTCTTGAAGGCTCTTTTAGCCAAAGGCTTGATGAATGGATCTGCTAGATTTTTCTCTGAGGTAATCTGTTCCACCACGACTTCTCGTCTCTGGATGAAATCCCGGATCAGGTGGTACTTCCCCTCGATGTGCTTCCCCTTCTTGTGATTCTTATGTTCTTTGGATTGCGATACTACTCCAGTGTTATCACAATACATCACAATTGGTCTGTCCATGTGTTGCACAACTCCAAGTTCTGAAAGAAATTTTCAAAGCCAGATTGCTTCCTTGGATGCCTCCCAAGCTACCGCATACTCAGCTTCTATGGTTGAGTCAGCAATGCATGATTGCTTGATACTCCTCCATGAAATGGCTCCTCCAAACAAGGTGAAGATATATCCACTAATGGATTTTTTCTCATCCTTATCTGCCTGGAAGTCTGAGTCTGTGTATCCTGTAGGAACCAAGTCATCAACCCTGTAAACCAACATATAATCTCTCGTTCCCTTGAGGTACTTGAGAATATGTTTTACAGCTTGCTAATGAACCTTCTCAGGGTTTGACTAATATCTGCTAACTAAGCCTATGACAAAATAGATATCTAACCTAGTACATAGTAAGGCGTACATGAAACTTCTCACAGCCGAAGCATAGGGAATTCTACTCATTCTGTCTTTTTTTTCTTGAGACTTAGGGCAGTCCCTTGAACAAAAAGACAACACATGTTTGTAAGGAATTAGAACTCCCTTGCATGAGTCCAAACTATACTTGGCTAGCATCTTATCAATGTATGCTGTTTGGAATAATCATAACATTCTCTACTTCCTATTTCTAAGAAGCTTAATCCTGGGAATATAACTGGCTTCTCCCAAATATTTCATACTGAATTAACTAGACAGCCAAACATTTGTAGATGACAATGACCCTACATCATTTCTAATGAGTAGAATGTCATTCACATACAAGATAAGAAAAATCACATTAATGACTTCAAGTTTCTGTACACGCATGGTTCATCCTCTTTTTGAATAAAACCGTAAGACTTTACAATCTCATTAAAACGGATGTTGTATGCTCTCGATGCCTGCTTAAGTCCATAAATGGACTTCTTAAGCTTACAAACCATGTATTCTTGGCCTTTAGCAATAAAGCCTTTCGGTTGGGACATATAGATGTTTTCACTAAGATGGCCATTTAAAAATGCCGTCTTAACATCCATTTGGCATATCTCGTAGCCATAATGATATGCAATGGCAAGGAGGATATAGATGGACTTAAACATGGCTACCGAGGAAAAGGTTTCCTCATAATCGATTCCTTCTTTCTGAGTATACCTCGCCACAAGCCTAGCTTTGAAGGTCTCCACCTTCCCATCCACTCCTTTTTTCCTCTTGTATACCTACTTACACCCAATGAGTTTTATCCCTTTAGGTGAAGCTACAAGATCCCAAACCTGATTGAAGTACATAGACTCAATCTCGACTTTCATTGCTTTATGCCATAGATTTGCATCGGCATCAGCAATAGCCTCTTCGTATCTAGTGGGGTCTTGTTCCTGATGGTCAGAGACTAGCTCGAAAGCTTCTCTAGTCCACCTATTTGGAACCCTAGACATTCTCTCACTACGACGAGGCTCTATTTGTACAGGCTCTTGAGGCTGTGCCTCTTCTTATTCCACAATCGGGTCAGAAGAAGTTGATTCCGAAGATAACTTCTCCTCAAGTTCCAACCTAGTTAAATCTTTAGTGGAAGTACTCTGATCATTCTCTAAGTATATAAAATTGGTACTAACTAGTACTTTCTGCTCCTTAAGATGATAAAAGTAACCACCCTTTGTCCCTTTTGGATACCCAATAAAATAGCATAATTTTGATCTTGGTTCCAACTTGTCTCCTTTGACTAGTATATAAGCTGGACAACCCCATATCTTGAGATGATTCAGACTTGGCTTACACCTAATCCACATCTCATATGGAGTCCTAGATAATGACTTGGAAGGTACCAAGTTCAAAATGTATGTCATTGTTTCCAAGGCATATCCCTAAAAAGATACTGGAAGAGTAGCATGAGACATCATACTTCGAACCATTTCTATTAATGTCATGTTCCTTCTCTTAGCTACTCTGTTCTGCTGGGATGTCCCCGGCGCAGAGAGTTGGGATACTATCCCATATAGTCTTTGAATTCACTAAGGAGGTACTCTCCATCATGATCCAATCGTAAGGTTTTGATTAATTTACTTGTCCAACGCTCCACTTCAGCCTTAAACTTCTTGAACTTGTCAAAAGAGTCAGACTTTATCTCATCAAGTAAACACAACCAAATCTTGTACAATCATCCATGAAAGTGATGAAGTACTCAAAACATTCTCTAGCCGGTGTAGACAAGGGATTACACACATCAGTGTGAACAAGACGCAATATCTCCTTGGCTCTATCCGCCTTTGGGGTAAAAGACCTTTTGGTCATCTTTCCCATTAGGCAGGATTAACACTGAGGCCAATTTTCCAATCTCAATAAGTCTAAGAGCCCATCATGGATTAACCTCTGATTGCTAGTTGAGTTGATATGACCCAACCTTAGATGCCAAAGATATGAGTCATTAATATTGGTCTTTCTCTTCCTAGTTAAATGTTCAGATTGAGCGTTATTTAATTGATTGTTAATAGGGTTTAAGAAAAAAATAGATTTCCATACATGTGCCCATTATATAAAATTTCTCCATCTCTACTGATAGAAATATTAGAATGGAAAGATATAGAATATCCTTGATTTATTAATTTCGCAACTGAAATCAAATTCTATCGAAATTCGGGTACATATAAAATATCTTTTAATACAACTATTCTATTACAATAAAAAATAAAATCCAGCTCTCCCACTGCAAGGGCACAGACTTGTGCTCCATTTCCCATACGTAGTCCATGTTCACCCTTCTTAAGTCTTTTAATTTTTTTAAACCCCTGCAAGGAGTTACAGATGTAATCAGTGGCCCCTGAATCAATAATCCAAGTGGAAGTTAATCTAACCATTGATATAGACTTTAGATAGAAAACATTACCTGTGGGGTTTTTCTTAGCTTGAAAATCTGGATACTTCTTTCTCCAGTGTCCCTTTATTCCACATATGAAGCACTCGCCCTTTGGTTTGTCTTTGGGCTGGGTCTTGGGCTGGGCCGCTGCTTTTCCCTTCTTCCTTTTGAACTTTCTGGGCTTGGACCCAGTTCTAGAGGAAGAAGTCTTAGCAATCATAGACTTTGATTGAGGCTTCATGACCTTCTCCGCTATCTGGAGTTTCTTCATCAACTCAATTAAACTCATGTTTAACTTGTTCATGTTGTAATTCAACTTGAAATGAGTAAAGGAACCCAGTAGAGATTCAAGAACCTTGTCCACTTGGCTCTCGGGGTCAATGATAGCCCCTAAGATTTATGCTTCCTTGAAAGTAGCAATCATCTTGAGCATGTACTCTCGGACTGATACTCCCTCAACCATCTTAGTGTTAATTATAGTTCGAAGAGCCTCCTGCCTTGCGGGCCAGCTCTTGTCCGTGAACATAGTGGCTAGTGACTGGCTAATATCATACGTAGAAGTCATGTGCTTGTGTTTTGACTGGAGCACATTAGACATGGAGGCAACATATAGTAGCGTGCCATTTCGTCAGCCTTTTTCCACGCCTTCTCAGCCTCTCGCTCTTCGGCGGTGGAACTTTCCTCGATAACAGGGCAAGTTTCATAGAGAACATACTTATAATCTTCAGCTGTGAGTATTATATAATGTCCATGTTCCTCTTTCAGTCCACATAGTTTGGACCCATTAGCTAATTCTCTCGGAGAATAACGGCCAAAAGACTAAAAGAACCTCCCATCATTTTTGAAAAAATGAAAATAAAAGAAAGAGATTTAGTTTGTGAAAACAAAATAAATTTGTGCACTTTATCCTGTTATCAAAATCTGATTATAATTAATTTAGCTCTTAGAAAAACTGACATAGCTTCTTGGGAAGATTAACAGTTCCCTAAGCTAAGTGTGTTAACCACCACAAATTAATTTCTCTTCTAGGTAATGATCTAGAAAATAACTCCATCGAGGGGATGGCCGTTTTCTCTCATTTCCTATGGACATACCTCGCACTATAACCTCCAACGAGGGGCAGGCCGATTATAGTACGTGTCCCGAGTTATTAATTACATCCCTCCATTAGATCTAGATCCTTGTGGTATCCCCATCTTATACGGGTTCACTCCTAGGGTGACGCGAGGGGACTTACGATCTCTAATAAGGATAGTAATAGAAGCCGTGGAGCCGTTAGAACCCCTCTCTCACTTAGTCTTTTAAAACAAGGGTTTTCTGAAAAATATCCTTTTGAAAATTTCCATCAAGTTTTCCCCTTAACTCAAAAATAAAATGTCTTAGTCCATAAAAATCTCTATATCAAGGTTTATATCCTTTGAGAGTTTTTCCCTTGGACTATTTTCATTTAAGTTAAAAACTTATTCCAATTAAAACTTTCTAGAGACATTGGTCTCAAGTTTATTTGACAAAACAATTTTTTTTATGCCAAAATTAAAACAACATGTCTTTCTATTTTAACCTTAAAAAAATATCTAAATCTAATATATGTTCTATGTCAAGGATTAAATATTTTGAAAAAATATCTAAAGATTAATTTTTGTTCAAGTTAAAATAACCATTTAATTTGTAGAAAAATATTTTTCTTGTCAAAACATTCCCAAAGACTTTGGTCTTTGAGAAAACATACACATAGGTAATCAAAAATAAATAGCATGCTAGAAAACAGTAGATATTTTTATGTTTTTCTTTTTTTTAAAACCTAAGTGCCCAAATAATAGAATTAAACACATTAATTAATTAATTAATCAATGGTCTTGTTTAATCCTAAAATCTCTTACTAATATTTTTCATGCAAAAATATTCCATGAATATTAACAATTGAAAAAATAATAACTTCTCCTGAAATGGAACCCAAAACAAAAAAGAAAATGCAAGAAAATTACAAGGAAAAATAAAAATTTTCTCATTGGTTCACTGCACCCGCCGCACTGGATTGGAGCCTTTCTGCACTATGGTCCACAACACCCGCTGCACAGAACCAACACCTCGTGGGCGACCCAAGCCCATGACCCGCTCATCGACCCGCTCCAGCGTGCTGACCCGAATTGCAGAATTGAATTGCAATCGCAATTTAATTCTCTTGAATCAGCGAGTTGCCCTCTGCGCCAAGCCGAGTCGAGCTCTGGCTCCAGGCACAGTTTTTCTACTAGCGGCTCGGCTGTCTGAGCCAAGCCTATGAACAATGTCTCTCCTTTGATTTTTCTTGCGTCTTCTTTCTACAGATTTTTCACTATTTTTCTGCAACTTTCTTCCTCCATTAGCTCTCTGATTTCAACCCAAAATTACTAAAACCAATAAAACCAACAACCGCCTATACCCATTAACATTGGGTTTACACGATTTGCAAAGAAAAAACAATGAATTACAAATCTCTTATACCTCTATCAGAGAGGGTTAACAGGCAATCTATCCATACCAAAAATAGCGAAGGATCACAGTTGATTACACATATGTGTCCAGTTTTATTTACTAGCGAACATGCTTCCTATATTTGCACAAAATCTTCATGCTTTGATACCAATTGAAGATTTAATGGGGAAGCAAAACACATCAAAGCAATGAAGAACAAGGAAAAAAAAAAAAAAAACCCAGCAATAGTTCTAGACCGGAGCCGGCGCCGGTCCTAGCCTGACTGGGCTCCGAGACGATTTTTTTTTTTTTTTTTACCTCTTCTTATTCTCAAAGTTGGCTGGATCGAAATATGTGGAACTGGGGTAGGTGCACTGGTGAAAACCTTTAGTGCGATTCCTGCAAGCCTCCTACTGCGTCTGTGCGTGTATATGAATGCCAAATTCTCTCTTGATCTTCTAGTGTATGACCTGTCTAATCCACGTTTAGTGAACAACTCATAAGACTAAGGGATTTTTCAAAGAGAAAAGAGCCATCTATTTTTCTTTCTCTTAGAGAAGAAGAAGAAAAGAACGTACGTCTTTTTTTTTTCCTATTTAACCTAAATAAAATCTTAGGTTAAACTGGATTTTTTATTTGGCCCATTGGACTCTTAGTTTAGCCTCTTGGACCAAATTAATTATTCTAATTAGAACCAAATAAATGACCCAATAAATAATTAATTTTTCAGCCCAAATAAACTAATCCAATTAACAAGCCTATATTAGTTTAGTCTCAGGTCAATCTTTAATTATTTAAACTGGGCCAAAGCCCTAAACAATTAATTAACCCACCAAACTAATTTAATTAATTCTCTCTCTCTATGGACCTTTATTTTATTCTAGCCCAATAATTAAATCAGGCTACTTAAATAAAATAAAATTCATTTAATTTAAGATCAATTCCTTAGCCTGTATATAATTAGGACTTACAGTCTATACTGGGGACCAAGAGACACACCGTCTTGGCTACTAAAACGACCAAAATACCGTCACCATATAAATAGCTGTATTTTACATTTTAAATATTTTCTAATATCACCATAAGGAAATATTGACCCCAAGTACAATGCTACGTTAGCAAAGTCTCCAACCTACAAGTGAAATGACTAAAATACCCTTCCATACATCACCGTGCATTAGAGAAGAAGAAATGTACTAACACCTCTCTAAATGACATATACCATTCTTGGGCTTCTAGTCCAATGATCCACGACTTCTTGGATTGTTTTCGCTTTCCAAGGGAGCTACCTTAACGTAAACATCCATGTCATGTTTCCCAGGGCCCTGGATATTTAGATCATTCAGACAACTACAAGGGGTGATATAGTATAGAAACTATCTTGTACAAGTTTGTCTTAACTAACTAGTCACACATATTCAACATGCAAGTATATTGGCCCTACGATAGAATCTCAACTAAAGCATATCAAAGTACACGCTTCAAACTTCGTCAAACCACCAACTTATACTTAAGTCGTAGAGTACTAGTCCACGCTATAGCAGTAGTAGTCTAGGTTTCTACCATATAGTACTTTAAGAAACCACTACTATAAGTCTTGTTTTATGTATTCGAAATACGCTCATGTCATGAATTGAGTGGACTACTCACTAGCTAAATGTAAGACATTCCCCATTTGGAATTTATAACATAATAACCTAGACATGATAAGATTCCAATTCTCATCAATCAGTTAAGAACGAATGTTTATGTGTTAAGTAACCCGTGATCCATACCTTACTATGAAAGACCATCATTCACATAGACCACTTACTTAAACACAATGAGTCTTTTCCAAGCGTAATTGTGCACAAATAAAATGCAAACTCACAAACAAATCCCGAAGATAATTTTTTTTATTAAAATATTCAAAGTTTACATAAAAAACCTAGTCTAAGATGGCATATTTCCCAACATCTTCGACACGGGAAAAGGTAGGGATCCCCTCCCCCAGCTTGCTGGGGATAAAATAATACTTGATCCAGGCCAAGTAGGAATTGGAAATCTGTGGAAAGCGAGCCTAAAATTCTCCAATTGAGCCTAAAATAATTTAAAAAAATGAAAAAAACATTTACTATTAAAATTTAAATACAATTATTCTCAACATAATAATAAAAATACTAAAGTAAACTCTAAAGAACTAAATTGTATGAATCACAACAAATTATATACCATAATAGATTCTATAATTTACTCATAAAATGATAATAAACTCCATGTAAGAATTTTTATACAATAATACATATAAAAGTATTAATATTTTATATTTTACTCACTTACATATACACACTTATCTACTTACATGCTAATTATATTATATATTAATATATAATTATATTTTTAATACATTAATATTATATATATAATTTACTATAATATATATACACACATACGCGCGCACACATATTGTTAGAAAAATAAATACTTTTTATAATCTATTTTTTAATAAATATAGATGCTTTTATTATATATTATTTATTATGTAATAATTATATACATTCATATTTTGTGCAATATATATATATATATATGTATACGTGTGTGTATGTGTGTGTGTGTGTGTGTGTGTGTGTGTGTGTGTAACAATATCTTATACATGTAATACATATAGAAGCATGCACTTATACTTTATATATAGACACGTACTTATGACTTATCTATTTATATAATAATTATATATATTTCATATATACTTATAAAATTTTTATAATTAATATGTATATATGGAATATTATATATATACATAGAGAATATATATACATATCTATACATATAAATGTGATAGGGCTTAAATTCACATATTTATTCCTAGTTATTTGAGGGTAATTTGAGATACATTTGATGAAATAAATAGGCCTATTCCTTCTTATTTGATATTTTACTTGTGAAAAGTGTTCTCGATAAATTTGTGCAGGATTTAGAAGATTTTGAGTGAAGTTGTGCATATCCAGTAGCAACTCGGCTCTTGCCCAAGATACCCAACCCGGTGCCAGGTCAACTCTAGAATAACAGAGCAAAATAGAGCAACTTGAGTTGAAATCCAGAGGCAACTCAATGTCGAGCTGGCCGAAGTGACCTGGCGCCAGGTCAACACTGTCCAAAAGCGGCGAAATTCTATTTTTACGCAGATTTGGTATCTTCCAAAGAATTTTGGTATTTTTTAAATTCTACTCGGACCAGAATTCTCAAGCCACGAATTTTGGTACCAAGAGGGCTTATAAATATAAGAAGAAAACAAGAGAATGATATGAATCCAAGGATCAAAGCTTCCAATCAATCACATAAAGAAGAGATTCATCAATTAAGGGGCATTATTCAAGAAGGTCTTCAAGGAGAAGAATAAGGGCTTGTCTATGAGTTCTTTCATTTACCTTTGTTTTTATTTTAATTTGACAATGAATAATGCTTTCTAGAATAATAATATGATTAATGCTTTCATTGTAATTTGACATTCTTTTGGGATTCACGATTTCTTGAGTTAATTTAATCTTTTGATCGATTAATTATTTTTCTTGGGATTTGATTACTTGTTTTTATTAAAGAATTGATTGGTTGATTCTTTTTGTTAACTTGCTTGAAAAAAGAGATTAATAATGACTTCAACTAATTAATTTCAGGTTTGTTATCTTTTAACTTGCATGAAAAAGGGGTTAATTGTCAAGAACGTAGGTAATTAAAGATTAGTTGTTGATTGTTAGAATATGAATTCATTTACTAATTTCATACTTTAAATCACCTAGAATATAAGAATTTATGTGAGAATTGGTTTTAATACATTTTTTAGGTAAATTGGTTGAGATAGAATATGTTCACTAATTTAACTAGAAGATAGTGATTCCATGGATTGCAAATGAAATGGATCTATTTTAAATCCTTCATGATACCAAGATAATAATTGATTATGATATTAGTTAAGTAATTCACTGTGATGTCCTCAAGAGTATTTTTCTAAATTGTATATTTTTTCAACCTTGAGGTGTATATATTTTTCTTTTTATCATCTTATCACTTTATTGGGTTGGTTAAACAATGAATGAAAAGTGATTAGTGTGTACTTGTTCCTTTGAGGATTAATACTCATTAATTTCCTGTACTATGCTTACGATGAGTATACTTGCTCATATATGTAATTTGGGATTAATGTTTTAATATGACAATACATATGCATACTAATTATATATAAATATATATTTTGTGTATATATACACAGAAATAATAGTAATATCTTATACATATAATTGCATAAATATAGAAATATATGTATTATATTTTTTATATATCTATCATTATTGAACCTTGGACATATAAGAGTTCCCAATAGAATCTTTTTAGAAAGGAGATTTTTGTCTTCTGCTAGCCTGCTCTAGTCCCCTTATATATATGGGATAATATCACATTCAAGATAATATCAACAAGATAAATTCAAGAACATTACTATTGAAACATTTATATTGAGTTTTAAACCATTATCAATACCGTATCATCATGATACTATATCTTGAAACCTTACATCATGATACTTGGTGTGATAAACCTTAGAGGGAGGGGGGAGGGGGGATGAATATGGTTTATGATAAACAAATGTAAATTTTAAAAAAAATATATTTTGATATCTTTTGAAAAAGGGCGAACAGAAGTGTTCAAAAAGGTAGATTTTCTTCACAACTTTAAGAATGCTGTCAAGAATCTTTTGAATCAGCACTAAATGGTGAGTAGATGGTCTGTATTAAAGACGAGCAGTTGAGATATCAAGAACAGACTTACTACAGAATACAAGAGTCTTAAACGGATCATAATTTCAGAGAAATAGATAGAGAATTTAAGATCTGATGACTAGCAAAAATGTTGTGAAAAAGTTCAAACAAAATGCATAAGAATAGACGTAAGATTTTATAGTGGTTCGATCCTTAAAGATCTACATCCACTACCTTAAGCACACACTTAAGGATTTCAACACAACTTACTAAACCTTTTCCAAATTAATAGTGGTAGGCAACACTAATCTTACATAAGAGGATCTCCACACTTGGTTTTACACCCAACCTCTTTTAATTCAATAATCAAGGCTCACCCTAATTAGGCTTTACTTTCTTAACCTTAATACAAAGCTGATTAAAGATAGAATACAGAAATAGCTCACAGATTGAGCAAATATGAGCCACTAAGTACAAATATCTTTTTACCTTTGGAATAATTTAATCTTACTTTGAAGCATAACAAGAAAAGGGAGATTTTTGTATTCTAAAATGTAAGAGTGTTTCTGAATGAGTTAGCACAAAAATCTACTTGAAAATTGAGTTTTAGAAGATTTTATGTGAGTTGAAATTGAAGTCCCAAAGGCTAGTTACTTCTGTCAGGATTTTCAGGGTTTTGGATTTACAGAGTGAAAGGATGTGCGTCCAAAAGGTGAGTCTAAAATGGCAGTTTATGCAAAGATGTATATTTTGAAAAATAATATAGATAATTAGATGGGTGTTTTGGATTCAGAGGTCCATCCAAAACTACTCAACCAAGAATTTTATAAAATCCAGATTTAGAAATACCCTCTTTGTGAAATTATTTGTAAATGCTTCAAGGTAAATCAAATTGAACATAAGGTAAAGAGACATGAATTACAAATAATACCTTAATCACAATTCCTAGTCTATAATTCTTCACAAGGCCTTCATGATATGCAATCTCTTAAGTTAGAGTTATACTTGATCAACCATCCTTAGATTCCATTGCTTAAGAGCTACTTAGCTTTCCTACTAGTGCACCTTGGAAGAATTGAAATCAAACATATCCTATCACATATATATTACACATTTAGTCCACATCAATGTTTTTCATAAATCAAAACACAGGACAATGCCCTTAGGGCTAACAATCTCCCCCTTTTTGAGTGATGACAAACTTGATGGGATTGTAACAAGAAAAAAAATGACATAGACAGTATGAACATGTTAGATCGAGAGAAGTAAGAATATATTTAACTGAAATGCCTTCTTTCATTATAGGGCTCAAAAAGTGCTTATGAGTTTAAGATAAGGAAAGTTAAATATACTCTCATAAACAAAGCTCAATGAAGTTATAGCCCAACCAACCTCCTTATCATCCTTTCTTCTATACAAATGACTATTTCATAAGGGAATAACCAAATAATGGTCACAAAAAAAAGTGTAATTTTGTATATGAAGAAGCGTAGAAGATAGATCATAAACAACAATACTCCCCCTATGTATGTGCACATATAAATAGTAGAGAAAAAGAAATGCTAGCAATAGAGTGCGTTATAAACTAAACTAGGATTTAAGATTTTGCACTTCCAAATCGTGCATCCAAAACAGGTTAAAATAAGACAGAAGATCACTCCTGTAAAAGTATTTTTGGACTGGTATTTTGGATTGAAGAATTGAGGATCCAAAATCTCCCTGTGTTTGTGCAGGGTAAAAAAGAATCCCAAAAAAAAGATAGATCAACAGTTTTTCAAGAATCAACCAAGCCTAGTTTTCACAAGGTATTTCAACACAGAGTTGTCACTGTGCAACCAAAGAGAAGCAACACAATTTCCATAAGCATCCACTCAAATATCTATCATCCAGACTCAGTCATAATCAATAACTCACAATCCAAATTCAGTTAGTCACAATACATGACTTACACCAAATTTAGTCACAATCCATCATACTTCATATTTATTTCTCCCCCTTTGGCATCAATAATAATAATAAAAAAAAAGCAGCAGAGAAATAATAGGGAATCAAACAAGAGAATGTTAAAATAGGAATATAGTGTAGAATATCTGTCCCCCATAGAGGTAGTAAACATATTAGTAGTAGGATAAGCAGGAATATTAGTTCAAAAACAAAAAATAAAAGTGTTCATGAGAATATAGTGCAAAAAGTATAAAACAGATTGAAGGTAATTGTGTTTAGTAGAATAGAATGTTGCAAAATAAGTCAGCAGTTGTCATATGCCAATTAGGGAATGTGGATGGTCTCAGGCTTAGCACTGGCACCCTTCTTTGAGTATTGTCCAGCAATTTTGCTGGACTTTCTTTTGACAACAACATGTTTATATTTGCGACTTGATGAGCCACTAGGTGGAACTGGCTTGTCTTTTGTAAGAATAGCTGGGTTAGCAGAAGGTACAGTAGGCATCTTTTTAGCAGGCTGGGATGGAATTATTTCAACTCTTTCTATGGTGGAATGTCTTGCTCTTTGGAGACACCTCTAGTACTTTTTTCTACTTTCTTCCTTTCCACATCACTTAATCGATTTCTCAAATTTTGTAGTTCAATCTTCACTTTAGTATTGAACCCATCAAATTTTTTAGATAAAATATTCAAAGAATTCAGAATGATTTGAGTTAGTCCACTCTCATCAAACCTCTTCTTGCCTTTACTTGAGGATTCTTCTGCGATTTCGACTTTGCGTTTTGTTCTAGTTGAGGCAACATATGCAGCTTTCTTTTCCTCAACTTTGATCTTAATAAGCTTTTCCCTTTCTTCTTCTAAAGCATCCATAAGAAAAATCCATTGATTATCCATTTGTACAATGCCCATTTTCTCAAAATAGTCCGTGCTATAAACATTGATCTTGAGGTGTCCAAGGGCACTTGTACTAAGATTCACATTGAAATGTTTGACGACCTTGGTTAGAAGATTTCTATATGGCAGGGTCTTGTTCGAGGTATTTTTTGATTGAAGCATTAGCTTCACAGCCAAAAATCTAAAATTAATCTGCCTCCCCTCTGATAGGGCCAACGTCAGTATCATTTGCATGATGCTCACCGAAGTTTTGTGCCTAAAACTAGGTCCCACCATGTGGTTCAGAATTCTCCCGAATCCATTTAGCCATTTGGAGTTGTGATCATTTGAGTTTTTGAAATTATTGCCTCTAGTGAACTTAGCCTCAAATCTACCCAGATCAAACAGATCAGATTCCTTCGAAAATTTATTCATTTCAAAAAATTGAATTCCACTATCCCTGACTCCAAATATTATGTTCAACATTCGATGATCAAATTCCATATTCACATAGCCTACCCACGAGGTATCCCACTGAACCATGAATCCTGCGCCAGTTTCCTCAAGTCTTCCTTTTCTTAGGTTTGAATAAAATTCCCAGACTAATGCAGTGTACAATTTTTCATCTACAGATAGTAAAGCACCCCATCCAAGCGATTTAAACATATTCAAGACATTAGCAAAATTCAAAAAGGCGATATCCAGTAATGACGGTTCTATTTCTTGACAGCCAGTCATTGAACTCAGATTCCTATTTTGAGTTAAAGAATCGGGGTACTTATATCTCAGAGCTTTCCTATATAGGAAGCTATTGTGAAGAGTCCATCTGAGAAGCTGGTTCCTCGATAATAATCTTTTTCCCTTTTTGTTTGGCAGCAGGTTTGGTGGTGGCAACTGATTTTGTTATTGCCACTGCTCTGCTTTTCTGGTTCTTCTTTATCTTTGGTTCGGTTCCTTTATCTAATTTAGGAAGTTTAGCCATGGCAATTTGAGAGAAGAGAATGTGGGTTTTCTAGTTCTATGGGGAAGATGAAAATCCGAAGCAAGAGAAGGAAAGAGATAAAGGGATTTTAAGACAATTTCAGATTTCAAGAAGAGAGAGAAATAGCTTTTTGAAAAGCTTTTTGTGATTTCCTAGGTTCTTGAGAAGATAAGTACCATCAAGTATACTCAAAAGAGATTTTTATCAAAGATAGGGTGAGGTACTTTGAAAAGTGCAGACATTTTGAAAATTCAAAAAGAGAGTTTTAGATTCAGACGTTTTTTCATCAAATAAAAAAAATGTGAATTTTATGCGATTTTGGGTTACTGCTATTTTGGACTTAAACTAAGTCTAAACTTATCTGTCCAAAAACAAATTTAGAGATATTTTATTGAGGGGGTTTTGGATTTATGTTTTCGAGATGCTGCATCTAAAATCACCATCAGAAATTGCATGTCTTCAGACGTTCTGTGAGAATGAGCAACATAATCATTGGGCAAAATTGTTAGTTACATAATTTGGAAATTTCCAAACCTCTTCGCAGGTGATTGAATCTATCCTCAGCCAGTGTGTAACACCCCACTACCTAGGCCCATCAGGGCCGGGGATGTCGCCCCGTCCAGAGGAAAGGGGTCTTTATAACTAGGTTACATAGAATAAAATAAAATAAAGACTTTAAAATTAAACTTATTACAACCCAAAAGATGAATACTAGAACAAATCCAAAATAAATTATTTGCAACAATCTCTCAAAACATCACATAAAGAAAATAACATGAGTCTTCAAAGCATAGGCAACAATCTAGCTAATAACCTCCACAACAGGATCTTCCTGAAAACATGGCATAAAAGCTGGTGAGATAAAAATCTCAGTAAGCCCGTGTGTGCTTTGAGTGTTTCAGGTAAAATAATTCATGTATGCAAGTTGTAAAAATTTCATAAAGAAAAGTACTGGCAAGCATTAAATAAGTATTGAAATTAAGAGTGGTGTTTTGCTTTTCAAACCATACATGTGTACAATAAATACAACCACTCAAATGGGTAGCCATGGGTTACCACACGTTGGGCCCCATGACTAAATAACGGTCAGAATGCCACACTTTGTGCAAGCTGACAGAGGGTAGGTGTACGGCCTACCGGGTGAGATACTCCTCCATATCTACACCCAAACTTACCGGTTGTCCACTCCAGAACACACAGTCCACATGACTGAAACTTGCTAGCTCGGACTGGCATGACCTACCGGACTGGCATCCTATCCAAGAAGGACTCACCCCTTAGAGGTGGCCACCTACTGAGAGACTTACCCTAACCCTTCAAAGACTAGTCCTGGTGGTCTACCCTTATTGAGTACTCAACGTTGATTGTCCCACTTGGGAGAAAATTGATCATAATCTGCTTTATTTGGAAATAGCAATTAAGGGTTTCTAAAAGTCTTGTCAAAATTGGGTTTTAGAGAGAGTTTAGCATTTTGTGTAAAACTGCTAGTTTAATTTTCAAATGATTTGTTTTTCTGGAATAAAAAGGAAAAACAGTCCTTAATTGCCTTCACAAAATAAATGTCCATACATATCGCATTTGGCTTGCCACAGTAATTTTCAGTCTTCACAAAATTCCATGCAGGAGCTTACCTAATTCTTTGCTTGCTCAAACTCAAAAGTCTTCCAAGGCTGACCTAACCCCGCCTGGGGTAAACACAAAACATAAGGTTACATTCAAGCTAAACTCACTTATACAAAATAATCCTAGTTCAACCCATTACCATCATGACCCTAATGTTCTAAGCTTTAAGGCTAGCTAAAAAAAAAAAAGAATTTTATAAAATAAGTCTAGTTTGATAAGTTAAAATAACTTGGGGTTCTAAAATAATTGCTAATAAATTATAGACTCAATTAATAATTCTTGAGTTCTATTATTAATAAATAAAAGAAGGTTTGAATTTTAAATAATATTAAGTCTAATAATATTAATAAATGGTAATTTAAAAATAGCTTTATTATAAGTAAATAATAAATTACATATAATTTTTAATTAATTTTTTAATAGATAATAAATAATTAGTGATAAATAAAATTAATAATAAATGAATTATTTTAATTTTTAATTAATAAATAACAAATAGATTTTAATATAAATAATATTTAGGAATATAGGTAAAAGTTTGAACTAAGGTCTACAAGGTCATCAATTAATTCTAATATTTTATTTATTATAAAAGATTTATTACTATATATATATATATATATATATATATATATATATTATTTTTAACAAAAGATCTCATTTATTTGATAAAGAAAATATTAATATTTTAATTAATAAACCACTCCAAATCTTCCTAGAGTTTCGGATTTTATAGAGGAAAAAAAAAATATAGTAGTAATTCTATTTAAAGTAATAAAATTTTGTTAATAAAAATAACCTAGACTTAACAAGGAAATACTCTTTCACCATGATTTTCCTATTGTTAGAAAATATTCATAAACACATTCTCCAACATCAAATAATAAACAAATCCATTCATGAACACATGCTTGACTTAACACATACTATCACAAAGTTAACTTCCTTCTAGGTATAATCATCATAAATGGCTTCAATAGAAAATAGAAACATAAGAGTCTAATCACCTTTGGTGTCATGATCTCTAACATGCTTCAAACATCCATAAAATTCATTAAGCACTAAGAACATACAATGATTCAAAAAGAAAACACATACAACTTAGCCATATACAACCATCATCATGTCTTATCTCCATCCCCTTAATCTACATGCATATACTCAATCTCCATTCATACTCTATCTCCCTATCAACACCTAGGAGACATGATTTTAGAATTTAAAAAGAAAGAATTTAAGAATGGATACTTGATTGTCGATTGCTTTGATGAAGACAAAAGAAGGTCCACGCGCGATAGAGAGTCTTGAGTGATCCACCGGGAAAAACAGCTATGGTTGATGGTTGGTCAACCATTTCGATAGAGAGAGAGAGAGAGAGAGAGAGAGAGAGAGAGAGAGAGAGAGAGAGCATTAGAAGTGTATATTAAGAATTGAATGGAAAAGGACGAACAAGAAGGTTGTTCTTGACTTACCTTATTGATGTTCTTGAGACCTTCAAGGGAAAAGGCTAATTTTGATCCGTTTGAAAATTCTTGTTTGCAAGGTTTTATGTTATAACTACTAGAAATGAAGTTTAGGGATTAAATAGAAGTGATCTGGAGTATTTGAGAGTGATTGGAGGTGTTTAGAGTAGGTTTAGGCTTGAAGAAGTTTAGTGTGTGTTCTTGGTGTTTTTGGTGAAAATGGAGAGAGTATGGGAGAATGCTGCACGAAATCTGGTAGAGAGCTGGCCGAATGGTCTAGGTTGAAGGGAAGTTTCGGTTTTCAGCTTGTGGGAGAGAGAGTGATCAGATTTTTTTTTGAAATTTAAATAGAGAAAGTTGTGGAGTTGGTTAATGTAGGTGGTTAGCTATGGTGTTTGATCAAGGAAGGTTTCTTCACTCTTCAATGGTGCCAGCTGAACAAGGTGATTTTGATGGAATGAATGGAGCTTGTTAGGCTGTAGAGCTGACTGAAATTCAGTCTATGAAGGCAGAGGAAATTCTGGTTAGTTAGCCTAATGCAAGAGTGGTTTAATGGAGTAAAATGCTGAAATTTTTTTGAAGTTCAAAAAGAGTTTGAATGGAGTGATCTTAGGAGTGTTTTGAGGTGTGGTTATGGAGTCCATGAGTTCATGGTAAGTGTGAAGGTCAATGATGTTCAGTCCATGGCTGATCAAGGATCAATGTTGCAGAAGTTGAAGGGTGGTTTTCGGCCTAGGCTTGAAGGAAGCAAAGCTGGAAAAATTCTGGTTTCAAGCTGTCCAAGGTTTCGAAGGTCGGTGCAGAATTCCTGTGCAGAATTTTTGCACTCCTTCAACCCGATTTGCAGCTGGTTCTTGAGGGGGTTTGAAGGCCTTTCAAAGGCGATTTTCCAGCCTTCTTTATGTAGAAATATAGAGGAGTTTTGCTGGCTTGAAGATGGACTAAAACAGCTTCATTTCCTTGGTTGAAAGCTGCGAAATGTCCAGAATTTTTTTCTGGTTTTGCACAGTTTGTGCAGTCTGAAAATTATACAGATTTTCCAGCCTTCAAGCCACATGAAATGACCATTTTCTTGGTAGCAAATGAAAAGGTTTACTGGCTGAATTTTCAAAGAGATGGTATGCAAAAATTCTGGAAAATTTTCCAGATTTCCCTTCACTAAAATATGAACAGCATGAAGGTGAATTTTGATGGTTCTTTCATGGTGATTGGTTTCTCTTGGAAACCCTTCCTATTTCCCCTCCTATTTTCGGCCAACTTCCCATCCTCCACAGCTGATTTTTGAAATTCAAGGTGAAGGAATTATCACAAAATTTTGGAGTTCACAAGAAGAGATTTAATGGATTTAAATTATAAAGATGTTAGGACAAGCTAGGGTAATAAAAAGGACAAGAATTCCTCTAAAATTCTTTTTAGGACATGAGGATAAGATTAGGACATCCTCTTCATGTCTCCCCTAAGACAACATTCCTATTTTCATGGAATTCAAGAAAACAAAAATTCAAACTTAGTTAAGATAATCATGACAAAAGCTTAAACGATGGGATTTGAACTCATGACCTTAGAAATTAATTCACCAAGCTCTAACCACTAAACCACACTAATTCTTGTTCTTATTTTCTCAACCACATATTCTTCTTATGAAATCCTCAAGCTATCTTCCTATTTTGACCTCAAGCAAAATTACCATTTTACCCCTCCTACTCAATAAGCATAACTAAGCATTTTAACCTATAATCCACAATTCTAAAGCACATAAAATTATTCAAAAATATATATATTCATGCAAAATAATATGATATACATCCCGACCCCCTTACTCTAGGGTTGGCTTTAGGTGGGGTTTCACACAGTGGTTTAGTGAATATATCTGTAAGCTATTCATCAGTTGGAATCTATTCTACACAAACATCACCCTTAAACATATTATCTCTAATAAAATAATGCTTAATTTCAATGTACTTAGTTCTAGAATGTTGAACAGGATTCTTGGTTATATTAATATCACTAGTATTGTAACATAAGATAGGCACACAGTTAAAATTTAGACCCAAATTAAGAAAAATATTTTTCATCCATAAAATTTGCACACAACAACTTGCTGCTACAATGTACTATGCTTCAGTTGTTGAGAGAGAGACAAAAGCTTGCTTCTCGCTGTACTAAGAGACAAGAAAGTGTCCAAGAAACCGATAGTCTCCACTGGTGCTTTTTCTCTCAACTTTGCAACTGGCATAGTTGACTTCCGTGTATCCTATAAGATCAAATGAGTTAGTTCGTGGATACTATAAACTATAATCATATGTTACAATTATGTACCTAAGGATACATTTTACAACACATAGATGGGATTCTTTTGGATATGATTGAAATGTTGCACAAAGGCACATTGAGAACATAATGTCCGGTCGACTGGCAGTGAGGTAAAGGAGACTTCCAATCATACCTCTATATTTTAATTCATCCACTTTCTTATATTTTTTTATTTTTATCAAGCTTTAATGATGTGGTCATAGGTGTACTAATATCTTTTGCTTTATTCATTCCTGTTGGATTGTATGCTCTCTTAGACTAGGTTTCTGATGTAAAATCGAATATTTTAATAAAAGAATTTATTTTCAGAAATTATTTTTGAATTTACTTTTTGTTTGTGCACGATTTTCGTTTGGAACAGACCCATTATGTTTAAATAAGTGATCCGTGTGAATGGTGGTCTTTCACAGTAAGGTATGGATCACGGGTTATTTAACACATAAACTTTTGTTCTTAACCTATTGATGAGACTGGGAATCTCATCATGTTTAGGTTATTATGTTATGAATTCCAAATGGGGAATGGCTTACCTTTAGCCAGTGGGTAGTCCACTCACTTCATGACATAAGCGTATTTCGAATATGTAGAATAGGATATGTAGTAGTGGTTTCTCAAAGTACTATATGGTAGAAACCTAGACTACTACCGCTACAGCGTGGACTAGTACTCTATGACTTGAGTATGAGTTGGTGGTCTGGTGAAGCTGGGAGCATATACTTTGATTTGCTATAGTTGAGGTTCTATCATAGGGCCAATATACTTACATGTTGGGTATGTGTTACTAGTTAGTTAAGACAGACTTATACAAGATAGTTTCTGCACTATATCGCCCCTTGTGGTTGTCCGAATGGTCTAAAATGTCCAGGGCCCTGGGAAACATGACTTGGATGTTTGCTTTAGGGTAGCTCCCTTGGAAAGCAGAAACACTCCAGGAAGTCGTGGATCATTAGATTAGAAGCCTAAGGATGGTAGATGTCATTTAGAGGGGTATTAGTACACTTCTTCCTCTCTAAATGTACGGCGATGTGTAGAGGGGTATTTTAGTCATTTCACCTGTAGGTCGGAGACTTTGCGAATGCAGCATTGTCCTTGGGGTCAATATTTTCTTATGGTGATATTAGAAAATATTTAAAATGCAAAATACAGCTATTTATATAGTAGGGGTATTTTGGTCATTTTAGAAGCCAAGACGATGTGTCTTTTTGGTCCTCGAAATAGCCCGTAAGTCCTAACTACTTTTGGATTGAGGAATTGGTCTCAGTTGAAGAGGATTTTATTTAATTTTATTCAGGAAGTCTAATTTATTATTGGATTGGAATAAAATAAATAAATTAATTAAAATAAGAGTTGAGAGAAATTAATTATCTAGTTTAATTGGTTAATTAATTATTCAGGGCCTAGGTCCAGTATGAATAATTAGGAAATTAACTTGGGCTTAAACTAGGGAAAATAATTAATGTTTAATTATTTATTGGGTTATTTATATAGGCCCAAGAAATAAATAATTAAAGATTAATTATTTTGGTTCATTTGGGCTCATTGATTATTTATTGGGTTATTTATATAAGCCCAGGAAATAAATAATTATTGCTTATTATTTTGGGCCTTTTGGGTCCAAGAAAAATAATAAATATTTTTCTGGCCCAATAGCTTGGACCTTAGGATTTTTTCCAGATACGGTTAAGAAGAGTTTAGGGTTAGGCAAAACTTGTTCTCAGGATAATATCCGGGTGTTTTGAAATCCCGGGGATATGTTTATCAAATACTGAGAGACTCAGTTTTGGCTAACGAATAAACAAGTATCTGGGAAAAGAAAACCCTAATCCTCCTAAGCAAAAGAAAGACTCACGTCTCCTCTCTCTCTGCTCTCTCACGTCTCCATCTTCTGGTTTTCTTCTTGGGACTTTGCTAACCAATAGCAAGAGAACCAATGGGATTTGAGACCATTCTTCTTCTCTGTTATGTTCACCGACTAGAGGTTAGGCTGAGGAATATTTCGAGAGCTAGAAAGCTTGGCGTTAATGCAAACAAGGCGAAGTAGAAGGCTAACGGATGTTCAACCGGAAGCTTCTTCAAGTGGGCAAAGCGAGGCGATTCCAGTCATTCAATCCACTCTTACTCAACCTAGAAGGGTTAAGGAGCGCAAATGTATGATCTTCACGCTCCGTATAGCCTTTAAGGCTTGGTTTTATTTTCTCTGTGAAATTTTTAACGTATAGTGCATGCTCTCTGTTTTTCGGTTCCCTCAATTCCAAACCTTTTGAGTAGTTCCTTGGCATACTTGGCTTGATTTAGAAAGATCCCATCCTTGGTTTACTTGATTTGTAATCTAATGAAGAAATTTAGTTCTTCCATCATGCTCATTTTAGACTCTTGCTGCATTGTCTTGGAAAATTTCTTGTATAAGGAATCTTTAGTAGCTCCAAAAATAATATCATCAACATATATTTGAACAATTAAGCCTCTTAAAAAACGTTTTGAAAAAAGAAAATCACTAAACCTTTCATACCATGTTCGTGGAGCTTGTTTCAAGCCGTAAAGGGCTTTAGAAAGTTTAGACATGTACATGATTTGGAAAGTATTCATGAACAAAGCTAGGGGGTTGCTCTACATATACTTCCTCTTCAATAAAACTATTTAAAAAGGAACTTTTAACATCCATTTGATAGAGTATAAAACATTTGAAAGATGCAAAAGCAAGTAGCATTCTTATTGACTTTAGCCGAGCAACGGGAGTAAAAGTTTCATCATAATCAATGCTCTCTTCTTGATTGAATCCTTGAACAACTAATTTGGCTTTGTTTCTAATAACAACACCATACTTATCAAGTTTGTTTCTGAAAACCCACTTGGTACCAATCATGGGATGTTTAAGTGGTCAAGGAACAAGCTTCCAAACTTGATTTTGTTTCAAATTGATTAATTCTTCTTGCATGGCCATAATCCAAAAATCATCATGCAAAGCCACATCAATGTAATTAGGTTCAATGCTTGAGAGTAAAGTAAAATTATCAACAAAATACCGTTTAGTTTTAACTCCACAGCTGGGATCAATAATGATATGCTCTTTTGGATGGACAATTTTGTACTTCTAATCTTTTGGTAAGTCTTGATTAGTGAGGTCTTCAGTCTTTTGTTTGTTTTCTTCAGCTTGTTGTTCTTCTAATTCCTCTTTTTTGGCATAAATATCAAGTGGTTGATCCTTATGCCGCTTACGACCTTTTTCCTTTGTGATTCCTACATCATCGTTATCTTTTCTAGAAGAATATATATTTGATTCATTAAACACGACATGTATGGATTTTTCCAGACATAGAGTTCTTTTATTGTACACTTTATATGCCTTTTTATTGAAAGAGTATCCAAGAAATATAGCCTCATCAGATTTACTATCAAATTTTCCAAGATTATCTCGAGTATTGAGGACAAAACATTTACAACTGAAAACTTTGTCAAATATAAGTTCAAAATGAGTTTTCCTTAGAAAAGGTCTTAGCATAACACGGTTGGCAATGTAGCAAGTTGTATTCACAGCTTCAGCCCAAAAGTATTTTGCAAGGGAGTTTTCACAAAACATTGATCTTGTCTTCTCTTGCAAAGTTCTATTTTTCCTCTCAACCACACCATTTTGTTGAGAAGTTTTTTCTGCTAAAAAATTGTGTGAAACACCACTTTCATCACAGAATTTTGTAAAGTTATGGTTGTAAAATTCTCTACCATTGTTACTTTTAATTGAAATCAATTTACACCCAAGGGAATTTTGGACACGTTTGAGTAGTTTTGAAAATTTAGAGAAAGCTTCATCTTTTTGAGCAAGAAATAAAGTTCGACTAAATTTTGAGAAGTCATCCACAAGTATATAAGCATACCTCTTACCACTAAGATTAGTGGTCCTCATTGGTCCAAACAAATCCATATGTATGAGTTTAAGAGATTTAGATGTTGAAATCATTTTCTTAGGTTTAAAAGAGGTTTTAGTTTGTTGTCCAAATTGGCCAGCATCACACACCTAGTTTTTATCAAATCTCATTTTGGGTAATCCTCTAATGAGCTCCTTTGAGGATAATTTATTTAGCAAATCAATCGATACATAGCCTAGCCTTTTATGTCAAATGTAGCTATCAATATCATTCATGGAGAGACATCTAATATCATGAGCCACAAGATCATCAAGATAAAATACATACACATTTTTAACATGGTTAGCAATAAAAAATGTCTCATTGTTGGAACTATCCATAATAGTGCAAGAATCTTTTTCAAAAATAACTTTGCAGTCATTATCACATAATTGAATGATACTAAGCAGATTGTACTTTAATTTATCAATTAACAACACTTGTTTGATGATAGTAGAGGATCTTTTACTAATATTACCTATGTCAAGTATCTTTCCCTTCTTTTTATCTCCAAATGTAACAAAGTCATCATTTGTGACTTGAATATATTTCAGCAGTCCGACATTTCCAGTTATGTGTCTAGAGCATCCATTGTCCAAAAACCACTTTGTAAAGCTCATCTTGTCCAATGAATATTTCTATACATAAGATAGAAGTGTGATTTTTGGTACCCATGCCTTTTTGAGTCCATTAGGGTTAGTAATAGTTCCTTTAACTTTCCAAACTGTTTTTATATCGGATTCTTCTTTCTTCCTAACATGATATTTAGATGCTTTGTATCTAAATTTTCCACAATATGTGCAACAACTATAAGTCATGTATGAAGAAGTAGCTTTTACAAAGTAGGATCTTTAATTTTCAGCATTGATTTCATGCCTAGAGCCAAGACCATTTCGGTTTCCAACTACTTGTTGATGTGCACCAAGTAATTTTTCCAAATTGTTTTTACCATTTGTGAATTTTTCAATGCATGTGGTGAGGTCATCAACTTTATTTTTCATATCATCAAAATTGCTTACCATAATTTCTAGAGAAAGTACTTTGTCACACAAATATTTGTTATCAAGAGACATATAATTCATAGAAGTTAGGATAACATACTTTTCAATATTTGAGCATATAATGGAATCAAGTGACACTTTGTTTTTATTCAACAACTTTGCATTCTCATCTAATAAGGAATTAATTTTTATTTTCATTTTCTTGTTTCTTTTAGATAGTTTTTTAAGTTCATGAAATATGTCAAAAAGCAGCTCATTCGGATCATCAGGTTTCTCACAATCAAAATCATGCAACTCGGATATCAAATTTGGGAAAATAAGATTTACCTTATCTTCCATAGCTATATAGCAAACATTTACTTTTTCATTATCAGATTCACAACTTTTTTCAGTCTCGGATTCAACTTAGTCCCAAGTCCCAATTTGCCCTTTTCTTTTCTTCATCTTTGTGTCCTTCTTTTACTTTTTGAATTGCTTAGCTTCATTTTCTTTAGCTACTGGACAGTCGGCAATGAAGTGCTCCATGCTTTTACACTCAAAACATTGAGGTTTGAAGGAAGAAGTTTGTCCCTTCTTTTTTGATAAACTTCTTACCCCATTTGAAGTGACCTTTTTTGAACATTTTTCTAAATTTTCTGGAAACCATAGCCAGTTCTTCTATATCCAAATCAGTACCATCGTCACTATCAGTTTGATCATTGATGACTTCTTCATCAACTGCTTTTAAAGCAGTTCCTCATTTGCCTTTGTCATCATCATCATACTCTTGAAATCTTTTGAGTTTCATTTTATGGGTCAAGAGAGATCCGATCAGCTCTTCAGTAGGTAAGCTATTTAAATTTTTGGATTCCTCCACAGCCAAGATTTTTGGTTGCCAACTTTTTAGCAAAGTATCAAGTAGCTTTTTGTTTTGCTCACTGAGGGAATAGATTTTCCCATATACCTTAAGTCCATTTATGATGTTTGTGAATCTAGTGAACATATCAATTATGTTCTCACTTGGCTTCATAATGAACAACTCATAATCTCGGACTAAAAGTCCTAACTTTGATTTCTTTACTTGATTAGTCCCCATATAGGTGACTTTAAGTAATTTTCATATGTTATGAGTAGAATCACAACCACTCACTCAGTTGTATTCATTTTCATCAAGAGCATAACATAAAATGTTTATTGTCTAATAATTTAAGGTCATTTTAGTATTGTCATCACTGTTGTATTCATCACTTCTTTTAGGCACTATTTCACCAAAAACTACTTTGGTTGGAATGAATGGTCCCTTTTCAATTAGATTCCATAGCTCAAAATTTATTGAGCAAACATAGATCTTCATTCTATTTTTTCAGAATGTGTAGTTGCTTCCATTGAACAGAGGAGATCCATTTGTTGAAGTCCTTTTCGATGTAAGGCAGTGAAGATGTGCCGGCACCTGGATTTTTTCTACAAGGCTGTTAAACAAAAAATAATGTAAATCAACGCTCTGATACCAATTGATAAATCTTAGAGGGGGTAAATAAGGTTTACAACAAACAAATGCAAATTTTTTTAAAAAATCTTTTGATGTCTTTTGAAAAAGGGCGAATAGAATGTGTGTTTAAAAAGGCAGATTTGCTTCATAGCTTTAAGAGTGCAGTTAGGAATCTTTTGAATCGGCACTAAATAGTGAACAGATGGCCTGTATTAAAGATGGGTAGTTGAGATATTAATGACAAACTTACTATAGAACACAAGAGTCTTAAATGGATTAATAATTTTAGAGAAACAGATAGAGTATTTAAGATCTGATGACTAGCAAAAATGTTGTGAAAAAGATCAGACAAAATGCACAAGAATAGACCCAAGGATTTATAATGGTTCGATCCTTAAATTTTCTACATCCACTACCTTAAGCACATACATAAAGATTTCAACACAACTTACTAAAACCTTTTTCCAAATCAATAGTGGTAGGCGATACCAATCTTACACAAGAGAATCACCACACTTGGTTTTACACCCAACCTCATTAAACTCCAGCTCACCCCAATTGGGTTTTACTTTCTTAACCTTGATACAAAGCTGATTACAGATAAAATAGAGAAATAGCTCACAGTTTGAGCAAATATAAGCCACTAAGTACAAATACTTTTTTAACTTTGGAACAATTTAATCTTACCTTGAAGCACAAAATGAAAAGAGAGATTTTTGTATTCTAAAATGTAAGAGTGTTTTTGAATGAGTTAGCACAAAAATTTACTTGAAAATTGAGTTTTAGAAGCTTTTATAAGAGCTAAAATTAAAGTCCCAATGACTAGTTACATCTGTCAGGATTTTCAGGGTTTTGGATTCACAAAGTGGAAGGATGTGCGTCCAAAAGATGAGTCCAAAACGGCACTTTATGCAAAGAGGTATATTTTAAAAAATGCTATAGATAATAGACGGGTGTTTTAGATTCAGAGGTCCATCCAAAACTACTCAACCAAGAATTTTATAAAATTCAGATTTAGAAATACCATCTTTTTGAAATCATTTGTAAGTTCTTTATGGTAAATCAAATTGAACATAAGGTAAAAAAATATAGAAATTTACAAATAATACCTTAATCACAATTCCTAGTCTATAGTTCTTCATAATGCATTCATGGTATGCAATCTCTTAAGTTGGAGTTATACTTGATCAGCCACTCTTGGATTCCATTGCTTAAGAGGTACTTAGTAGTCCTATTAGCATGCCTTGGAAGAACTAAAGTCAAACATGTCTTATCACATATAGATTACACATGTTAGTTCACATCAATATTTGTCATAAATCAAAATATAGGAGAATGCCCTTAAGGCTAACATGGTGTTAAGGGCACAGAGGTGGCTACTACATAGTAGATGAAACACATATTATCCCAAACTACCTGATTAGTGAAAGGGTACAGAGGTGGCTACTACTCCGCAAGTGAAGCACATGCCATTCCAATCTACCTAGTAAGTGTACAACCGATCAAGAGAATACTCTGCCATCTATCTCATTTAAAACTAATAGGATGTCCCACATCTATAGCTCTAGCTCCCTATAGAACCGTGTGGCTAGTTGAGGACGACTCAACATACAAGTACTACTAACCCTGTTGGACAATGGTAATCTTCCAAAGAAAGCCTTTCTACCGAAAGATGCCCTAAATCTAATGTGAGTTAGTACATAACATCTTGCCCCCATTAGAGTACTTAATGACTTCACAATCACATTTCAAGGTGGCTCAACATAATAGTTTACCTTAAAAGAATAGCTCAATATCCTTTTCAAATTCAGTTCTTATTTCCATAATATACATATATTTCACATCTCAAAAATACTTTACAATTCTTACAATCTTCTAATATAAAAATACATAAGTAATCAAATCATTTCCAATCTCCATAGAAGGCATAACATTTTCATACTTTTCAAATTTCGCGTAAGAGATACTGATAATTGGAAGAAAAAAAATTTATGGTATATACTATGAGTTTGGCAAAAATATACATGGAGGTAAAATCATAGTGTAACAATCATAGACATTTTGTGATACTCAATACATTGCTCTAGATTTTATACTGATCAATTTTCATAAGATTTTCAAACTAGGTCATGCATAAGCATTTTGTAGACATAAGGTCTTATGATCAAATTTGGAAATGTTTTGATAGCAATCCATCCAAGAATCATGCCAAAACTAAAGAAAGGGGATGGAGGACAAGATGTTCTTTTAAAATCCTTGGTGAGTATCAAATTTCAAGAGGTAACAAAAGGACTTCAAGCTTCCAAGTTAAGGAATATGAAGATTGTGAAGAAGTGGGTGCCAAAAGGAAGATTGAAAGACCTTTAAGAAGACAAAGGAATGATCAAGATCAAGGAAGTTATCAAGCAATGAAAGATCAAAGAAGGGCTAAGAATATCAAGGCTTTAATAATAACTTGTGTGGAGAGTAAAAGGATCGTGAGAAAAGGTTAAAAATCAATGCAACCAGCCAGAGGGTAGCATGAAGCTAGCACTTACCCTCGGGTAAGGTAGCAAATACTTTTACTATACTTTCATTTTATTATTTAGCCAATCATCCTAATTGGAAAGATGACAAATTGACAACAACCCAAGTACACCTAAGAATTCCCCTAAGATCACCAAATACCCAAAGAAGAATGGAAGGGATAAGTTATGTAATTAGAAAGTGTCCCCTATTATCAAGCTAACCTTAATTAACTAAATATGCCTATTGATAATCTAAATTGACACCAATTGGGTAATCTAAGTTAAAACTCACACACTCTCTCTTGAGTTATGTGTTTTTTACCCTTAACTTAATCAGTAGGTATCTCTACCTCACTAATCAAATAAAGGGTTATTAAGATTAATTACTCATTCTCAATTTGAGAGAAATGGTATCCCTATCTCTAGGCAACTTCATAACCGTTCAATTACCTAATTCTTTACCCTCAACCTCTCTCTCTCTCTCTCTAGTTAATCAATGGCAAACCTATTTGGTAAATTAATTAACTGAACCTCTCAACCCTAACCCCATCTCTCGAATTCATTAGAACTAAGAAAAACTCAACAAATTAACAACCCAACTCAAATCAAATGATTGAATACTAAAATAAATTTCAATAAGCAAAAAATAGAAGTTAAGATTCAATAAATGTAAGGGTTCTTTAAATACATCATAAATCGCGAATGCCTAAACAAAATTCAAAGTAAAAAATACAAGAGAAGAAAAGATAAACTCTTAGACAAGTTGCCATTTTCTTCTTCTTGAAAATCCTTCTTAAAAATGTCCTCTCCTCTTCTAGGATAGCTTAGATCCTTTCCTTAGATTTCTTCTTGGAGTTGTAGGGTTTAGAGGCTGCTCCTCCCCCTCTCATTTTGTGCTTGAAATACCAGCCCATAGAGTTATTTATATTAGAACTTGAAAACCATTGAAATCTGTTGTGTATGGCATGTTCTGACAAGAACCAATGCCTGTTGTAATGTATGACTGGTATCGGTTAAGTACCTTTTCTTGAAGATCTTAAATTCCCATTCTAAACTAGAACTTGTTGCTTGTCCCATTCGGCATCAGTTATTCTCGTTGTTTTAGCTCATAAACTCTCTGGATATTACCAGTGCCTCTTCAGTGAGTGAACCATAGCCTGTTAATTGAGTAAACCAACTATTGTACAGCTCTCAACCGGTGCCAGTGTGATACTTTTTTACTCTATTTTCACGTTGTTTCTCTAATCATTTTCTATTTTTGAATTCTATACAAAATAAGACAAAAACGAGGGGAATGGGTAGTCATCTTATCAAAAACTCAATGCAATGTAGTACAAATGATTGAGAAATATAGTAATAATAAGCACCATCACTCTCCCACACTTAGGGTGAGTTTGGTTGGAGTGAAAATGGGAAGGAAAAGAGGAGGGGAAGTAAAATAGGAAGTAAATGTGTGATTTACTTAGTTTGGTTGGAGTGATTGGAAAGGGGGAAGTATATGTGGAAGGGATTTGGATCCCTTCCACCTCAGATTTTTCTTCCTCTCCATTTTGGAGGATTTGGGAAGTAAATGAGGGTTAAAAGATCTTCTTGTCCTAGGGTATTTATTTAATTACAATTCTACCATACTTGGCAATTTTTTTTATGAATTAGTCTTAGGGGTATAATAGTAATTCAATAATTATTTCCTCCCTATATACCTTACAACTAAATAATGAGAGGTAAATTATATTTTCTTCCCTTCTACTCCAATCAAACAAGATAAAAGTAATTATATTTATTTCCTCTAATAGAAGTAAAATGTTCCACTCCCCCTCCCCTTTCCCCTTCCCATTCCCTTCGCGAACCAAACTCATTCTTAAGCTTTTATTTGTCCTCAAGAAAATCATTAAAACAACAAGCATCTCAAGAAAAAAACTGAAGGATCAAAACGGAAAATATCAAAGAAAAGCATAACGGAAAACTTTTCAGTTTTCTGAGTCACATCTAAGAGAAAGTACTTACTTTTCCTTATTTGTCGCAGATTAACCAATGAGGGGTTAGGTTGCACTGGAAATTGCATTAGAAGGGGAGAAAAAAATGCTTGCAATTTGACCGGTATTCCCACCAATCTTCTACTCTTACACATCAAGTGTCTCCAAACTTTCTCTCTTTGTCTTTCAGAGTATGACTCTACCTTACTCTTAGGTTAACTTGGTGACAGCTCTTTTTTTGAATAATCAAGATACTCTCCAAGAGAAAAAGAAGAGAAAAACGTGGAACAGAGAGAGAGGAAGAGATGGCACACCAGAGAGAGAAGAAAAAAAATTAACGTTGTTCATTTTTTTTCTTTTATTTTCCTCTTAATTTCGGCTAGCCTTAGGGCTTCCTCAAGCCCTAATGGGTTTGGTGCTGTGCTCATAAATCAGTCCAAGACTGACTCAATCCTCTTAATTAATTAATTATCTTTTCTGGGCTTCATTAAATATCCAATACTAATTAATTAATTCTAATTAAACTTTTAGAATACATTTTATTTCTCTTCTAAATAATTGTCCATTAAGCCCAGATTGTGTCTCAACAATACCAGGGTACCTTGAGCTACTCTAGGGATCCAGAGATTTATTATTCATGGCTACTAAAATGATCAAAATGCCCTTACCATTAAATAGCTGCATTTTACCATTTCAAATATTTTCCTTTATTATCATATGAAAATATTGACCCTAAGAATAATATTGCTAAAGTAATGTCTCCGACCTACAGGTGAAATGACGAAAATACCCCACTATGTAACACCCATCAATGAGACAGGATAAATGTACTAACACTCATATCAAAGACATCTACCATCCTTAGATCTCTAGTTCGATAATCCATGACTCAATCGAATGTACATACTTATTATTAGAAGCTACCCAAATGCACACATTCTAGAGTCACGTTCTTAGGGCTCTGGATCATTAGATTATCCTAAACAATCATAGGGGGTGATTTAACTTCACTAAGTGAAGTATAGAAACTCTGTTGCATGAGTTTGTCTTAACTAATTAGAGTAATACACCCAACATATAAGAATATTGATCTTATAAAAGAAATTTCACCTAACATAAATCAAAGTATAAAACCCTAACTTCGTTAGACCACCAACTCATACTCAAATATGAAGGTATCCATCCAATTGCAGTAGTAATAGTCTGGTTTCTACAATTATAGTACTTTAAGAGAGATCACTATTACAGGTCTAGTTCTACATATTCAAAATAAGCTTATGCTAATGATGTGAGTGAACTACTCACTAATTCAAGGTAAACCATTCCTCATTGAAACTCATGGCATAATAGTCTTACCTTAATGAAATGTCCAATTCTATCAAATGACTAAGAGCTCAATTTTACTTGTATAACAAGTAACCATGGTCTATACGTTACTGTGAAGAATGACCCAACATATAAACCATTACTTGTCATACTTGGGCCTTAAATGTGCAATAATATAAGAAACAAACTAAATTATATGAAAAAACATTTTATTGCAATATGTTTACATAGAATACATAGTCTTTGAGGGCATACTTTCTAATAATCTCTAATTTGCACTACAAAGACTAAGAAAGTCCACAAGTGCCTACTCCTATCACATCTAAGTTTTCGCAAAATACCTTTTCTATCAAAAGCTTGGTAAAGAGATCTGCCAGATTGTTGACAAAAGAAATCTGATCAATCACAATCTCCCATTTCTAGATGAACTCCCGGATGAGGTGATACTTCCTCTCTTTGTGCTGCCCTTCCTATGGTTTCAAGGTTCCGTGCATTGTGACACCATTCCAATTTTATCACAATAAATCGTGACATGCCTATCTATATGTAGTACTACTCCAAATTCTGTGAGGAATTTTCGGAGCCACACAACTTCTTTAGAAGCTTCTGAAGCAACAACGTACTCAGATTCCATGGTACAATTAGCAATGCAGGATTGCTTGATACTTCACCATGAAATAGCTCTTCCAGATAAAGTGAAGATATATCCATTAGTGGATTTTCTTTCATCTTTATCCGTCTGAAAGTTTGAGTCTATGTAACCGATAGGAACCAAATTATCAGCACGATATACAAGCATATAATCTCTCATCCTTAAGATATTTGAGTATATGCTTTACGACTTGCCAATAAGCTTCCCCTGGGTTTGACTGATATCTATTAACCATGCTTATTGCAAAGCAGATATGATAAGAATCCATCCAAGCAATATGCTAAAGCTAAAGAAGGGGGATGGAGAGTCAAACCATATTCCATGGTGCCAAAGAAGAATTTAAATTACGAAGACTTTCAATGGATGATTCAAACCAAACAAGCTACCAAGTCCGTGGTTATGAAGTTTGTCAAGAAGTAGGTGCCAAAGGGACGCTTGAAAGACTTTCAAGAAGACAAATCAAGAATCAAGAAAGTTGTTAAGTGATGAAGGATCAATGAAGGGCTAAAAAAATTAAGGCTTGAACAACAATTTGTATGAAGGATCAAAGTAGCACAAGAGAAAGGTTGAAGGCAAAAGAAAATAAGTCGGCGGTGAAGAACAGTCCTCACTCGGCGCCAAGCCCAGCAAGGCCACAAAGTGCCAGGTCTACTCAGCTTTCTATCCAAATTTCTTCAGTGTGTATCCGATGCCAGGCCCAACATGTCTACCTAACGCTAGGTCAATTCGGGCTTGGCCTTATTTTGCTAAGTTTTCCTTGTTTTATATTTGTTTCCAATTTAATTTCCACGACTTTTATTATGTAATAGGGATATTTTGGACTTTTTAAATACTTGAATAGTTGAGATTTTATCTCACCTTAGTTAGGTTTACATGCCTATATATATGGCATTATTGTTAGAATTCGTGGACTCCTAAACGCGAAAAACATCCACGAATCCCTCCGATGACCTAAGTAAACGATTAAGAAGATCTAAGGTTTAAAAATTACCTCTGGTTGCTGTAATCGAAATCCTTCAATTCTGGTTGCACTGTTGTACGTTCAACCCGAACAATCACCAGACGTTGCAGTATGCGAACGTCCTCTATCGGATACACACCGCGAACGCACTCGATACCCGGGGAGTGCTAGCGCCTAAGGTTTGAGAGGTTTTTTTTTTCTTTTCTGGTAGAGAATGGCACGAATGTTCTCAACCAAAAAATTGGACCATTGAAAAGACGGCTAGGGTTTTCTTAAAAACGCCCGAACCTCTTAGAGTCCAACCCTAATAATATCTTATCATATTCTAATTTAAATTCAAATTAAATTAAAACTAATATGATAAGATTCTGCCATTATCTCGATAATTTAACTAATTAATTTACCGAGTCAGATTCTTATAATCTGGACATCATCCAGATACATCGAATGTGGACATATTTCCAGATTCATTGTATCTGATAAATTTTTTAAGTATGATTAACTTAGACATATTTCCAGATTCATCGAACCTGGTCACCAGAAAAAAAACCTAACAAGTTCGCTTATTGTGTGACCCTATAGGTTCATTTAACACTGGCAGTGTGCCTAAATCATATTTAAATGGCCCACAAGTTATAAGCGGTTTCTAGCAAAACATTATAACTATCCAAGTTAAATGAAGATCGGTGATCTCTTTGAACCAAACCATAATTTTATATTTAGTCCTTTTGTCACACGATATCCAGATTAAGCATAAGGCACGGAGCATGTCATCCTTATTAAGCTTAATCAATTATTTCTTGATTTTATAGTAGACTATCCAAACAAATGATATCAATATCTTAGATTGATATATTTGAGCACGGCCATGCATTTTTAACAGTCTAACTTATCAAGGGGCCCATGGATATCTCTCCCATAACTGAGAGGGACAAATTCCTTCACAATCAATCATATTTCTCTCATTGATTTATTCTATATCTAACAGTAGTCTAATTTATTATCTGGTTAAAGACAACTTTAGACAATGTCAAAATATAGAATTTATCAAGTAGGAAACTATGATGAATTTAGGTCGAAAGACTTTCAATATTATTATGACTAGAAAGTACTTATGACATATTCCATGAAGTACTCTCACATTGGGTCATGTCCAATACAATATTTTCTAACATTTATTTATGTCTTGACTCGATATCACAAATATCCATGGCCAGTAAAACATAGCCATCAAGTCACAAACATACTAATCTTAATTTATTATTATTCCAATAATAATAATCGATCAGGGACAGTTTTAGAATAGTCATTGTATTCATTGTAGGGTTTTACTACCAAGTCACGTACTTGATGACCAACAAAACAAAACTCAGTATTCATGGAAAGGAAAGCCTCATATTATTATATAAAATATAATGACAATAGTATAAGTACAAATTGACTCTAGGGCATATCCCCCAACAATTATAACAATCAATGTAACAATTTTGAATATTTAGAGAAATCAAATAATCTCATTTGAGAGCTTTTGAGAGGCAATTCCTCTTAGGTAAATCCCATGAATATCAAGACCATTCTTAGGGCCTAGTCTTTTCCTATGTATCAATTAGCTTGCTAGTTTGGGTCTTAAGTTATAGATAATCTAAAGTTCTTGTTTGAGGTAAAGTTGGTTACCTAAATCATCTTCTTCAAAGTGTTCTTTTTTTTTTTTTTTTTTGAATCAAGGGTCTTTGATTGTAATTTGGATGAGTTGATTTTCATTTCTAGTGTTCTAAGTTCTCTATTTTGGCTTAGGATCCTAGTATTTGAATTGGGTGTGTCTTTTCTTCACCAAACTCACTGTTTTGAGTTCTTTGATGGGTCTTGTATTTTGCCCTAAATTTAGCCACAAAATTCAATAGAAAATCAACCCAAAGATCATATCAAATAGTTTGGTATCAGAGCGAGGAAAGCTTTGATTCTTATCAAGGCTTGGTTCTTCAAGACAAAGGCTTTAAAGTTTCAAGAAAAACAAAGCAAACTCGTCACTAAGAAAGTTTCTTCATAAAGGTCTTCAAAACTTTGATTTTTCTTGTTGAGAGAATTGATCTTGTATGTTAGATTAATGTTTAAGTAGCTATTTGAAGCTTTAAATTGCATAAATCTTATGATTTTTTGGGTTTATTTACTGCAAATTTGTTGAGCTCAAAAAGAATCCCGTAACTCATTTTCATGCTAAATATGTGAACTACAAAACTCATGTTTTTTACTTCTACTTGTTAAGAAATTATTCCTTGAAGTTAGTTTATCATTGGGGATTAATTTTTTTTTATTCTTGAGTTTTTGGGTTGTTATAAGTGTGAAAATTTTGAAAACTCTTAAGTTACGAGGTTACATCTCAAGGGTTTGATATTTTGCTTAAGTGAATTTTTCACTTGAAATTATGGCTAAAACTTTCGTAAAAACTTTCTATAGTTGTTTATCTACCATTTCAAGTATTTTGGGGACATTGTTTGCCCAATTGAGCTCATTATATTTGTTGAATTCTTACTGTTGTTCTTGGGTGATGCGTTCATTGAATTTCTAGTGTTTCATTGAAATTCTTGATTAGGTCTTGTCCGTTCACCCATTCCTTAGTCATTGTAGTTGTTGAACTCTCTTGAATTTATTAACTCTTGATATAAACTCGTTGAGCTCATTATTATTGATGATCAAACTTCTATCTAAGTCTAGTTGATTGTCCTTAGAGGGTTAGTAAACTTGTTAAGTTTGGACTAGTTCCTAAACAGTTAGGGAGATTTTTGTGAAAAGAACTCATTGAGGAAATTGAGTGCTTGAAAAAGGCAAGAGGGTGAACCTATTGATATAAAAGCCAATGAGAGTTAAACATGAGGGTGAATGCATACATGTTGGGGAAGTGATTGTAAGGAATTACTTTCTCTTTTTATCCAAATTTTCTAAGTAAGAACCCTTGGAATTCTTAATACAATGTCCTAAGGAACTTCATTTGATATTCAAGCCACCTTTAAAATTTTCCAAGCAAAAATGAAAGGTATAAGGAGGGACACTGAGGGGATGAAATCTAACTAAAACCAAACCTCAATGAATGCAAATAGAGGAGATAGCCTTAGAGTGAGAAATAAGTGCAAACCTCTACTCCAATTATATGAACAACCAATGAAGGGAAGTGGAGAACACTTTAAGAAAGGTTATCTAAAAATTCTAATAAGACATGAGGGCAAAAAAATGAGAAGTGAAAAATTGATGGGTGCAAGAAAATGAACCTATCCTAAGAAGTCCATACATACCAATCCCATTTTTCAACATTCACCAAACCAGAAAAATAAGCTACCAAAACAATCATTGCGAACAACCCAAAAGCCTAGAAAAGAAGAGGGTAATGAGGATAGACTTGAGGTTAGGAAGGTTTTAGCATTGATTGGTATTGCTAGAAAGATTGAGGGTGCGAACAATGTTGAGAATAAGGAGAATTCACAAAGGTGCAATATCTTTTACACAAGGTGTCTAGTTGAACAAAAGCTTTGTAGTATGATCATTGATGGAGGAACTTACACCAATATGATACGTGCTACCTTGGTAGAGGACTGGGATTAGAGACCATGAGACATCCTAAACTATACAAACTCCATTAGTTGAGTGATTGTGGTGAAGTTAAATTAAACAAACAAGTTGAGATTGAGTTTGCTATGGGGCCCTATAAAGATGTGGTGCTATGTGATGTATTTCCAATGCAAGTGGGGCATATTTTATTTGGAAGGCCATGAATATTTGATAGAGATGTGATGCACAAGGGAAGGGAGAATAAATATACATCGGAGAAGTATGGAAAGAAGATCACACTACTTCTGTTATCCTCTAGTAAGGTGCTTAAAGATCAAAACATTATGAAGGAAGAAGAGAACAAAAGAAGAGAGCTAAAAAAGAAGTAAAAACAAGAGAGAAAAGAACAAGAGCAAAAAGATAGTACACAAAAGAAAAATGCTGAAGGAAAAATGAAAGAAACTTCTTGGGAGTTGACAAATGAAATCAGAGAGAAAAAGATTGAGGAGGGAGCCAAAGTAAATGAGACATTCTTGTTCTTGAAGAGTGACAATAATGAAAAAGAGGCTACAAAGAAGAAAAGTGAAGATGAGGGGAAAAATGAGTATTATGTGGGAGAAAATAAACTTGTGTTTTTACCTTCACAAAAAAATTCTTGTTTGAGATCTTACACAAGTGCTAATTCGAGGACAAATCGTCTTCAAGAAGGGGAAAATAATAGGAATCCATCCAAGTAATATGCTAAAGCTAAAGAAGGGGGATGGAGAGTCAAACCCCATTCCATGGTGCCAAGGAAGAATTTAAATTACAAAAGCTTTCAATGGAAGATTCAAGCCAAACAAGCCACCAAGCCTATGGTGATGAAGATTGTCAAGAAATAGGTGCCAAAAGGAAGCTTGAAAAACCTTCAAGAAAATAAATCAATAATTAAGAAAGTTGTCAAGCGATAGAAGATCAAACAAGGGCTAAAAAGATCAAAGTTTGAACAATAATTTGTGTGGAAGATCAAAGTAGCACAAGAGAAAAGTTGAAGGCAAGAGAAAATAAGTTGGCGGTGAAGAACAGTCCTCACCTGACGCTAGGCCCAGCAAGGCCCCCAGGCGCCAGGTTTGCCCATTCTTCTGGCCAAATTTCTTCAGTGTGTACCCGGTGCTAGGCCTAACATGTCTACCTAGTGCTAGGTTAGTTCGAGCTTAGCCCTGTTTTGCTGAGTTTTTCTTATTTTGTTTTATGTTTGTTTCCAATTTAATTCCCGCAACTTTTATTATATAATGGGGATATTTTGGACCTTTTAAATACTTGAATGGCTGAGATTTCATCTTACCTTAGTTAGGTTTACATACCTATATATATGATACTATAACATTTAATGTAATAACTTTGAATATTTAGAGAAATCAAAGAGTCTCCTTTGAGAGCTTTTGAGAGGCGATTCCTCTTGGGTAAATCCCATGAACATTAAGACCATTCTTAGGGCCTAGTCCTTCCCTATGTATCGAGTTTATAAACGCTTTTAGGATAGATCAATTAATTTACTAATTTGGTTCTTAGGTTATAGATAATCTAAGGTTCTTGTTAGAAGTAAAGTTGGTTGCCAAAATTATCTTTTTCAAAGTGTTCTTGATTTTTTTTTAAATCAAGGGTCTTTAGTTTTGATTTGGATAACTTGATTCTCATTTTTAGTGTTCTAAGTTCTCTATTTTATCTTAGAGTCCTAGTATTTGAACTGGGTGTGTCATTTCTTCACCAAACTCACTGTTTTGAGCTCTTTGAAGGGTCTTGTATTTTGCCCTAAATTTAGCCACGAAATTCAATAGAAAATCAACCCTAAGTTCATATCAAGATATCAAGCCTAGAACAAAGTGTAACATACATGAGACTTCTTATAGTCGCATAAGGGATCCTGCTCATTTTCTACTTGTTTTCCTGTGTTTGAGGACACTGCTTGGAAGATAAGGATAATCCATGTCTAAATGGTATAATAGGCTCTTTACATTGATCCATACTCTACTTGACTAATATCTGGTCAATATAAGCAGACTGGGATATGTCTAATATTCTCTGCTTCTTATCTCTAAGAAACTTAATACTTAGAATGTAGCTAGATTTTCCCATATCTTATAAGCTATATTGACTAGATAGCCAAACCTTAATAGATGACAATATCCCAACATTATTTTCAATAAGTAGCATGTCATCTATATAAAGTACTAAGAAAATCACTTTGCCACTGTCTAATTTCTTATACACATATGGTTCATCCATGTTTTGAATGAAACCATAAACTTTCATAGTTTTATCAAAATGTATGTTCCATACTCGTGATACTTGCTTAAATCTATAGATGGACTTCTTAAGTTTACAGACCATTTATTCTTGACCTCTAGCAATAAAACCTTCTGGTTGGGACATATAAATGTCTTCGCTAAGATAGCCATTTAAGAATGCCGTCTTGACATCCATCTGCCATATCTCGTAATCATAATGACATGCGATAGCCAAAAGAATACAGATAGACTTAAGCATGGCTACTGGTGAAAAAGTTTTCTCATAATCGATCCCTTCTTTCTGAGTATAACCTTTAGTAACCAACCTTACTTTATAAGTTTCAACCTTTTTATCCGTACCTCTCTTCTTCTTGTATACCCACTTACACCAAATAGGTTTTATCCTATTAGGCACGGTAATAAGATCCCAGACTTGATTAAGGCACAGGAACTCAAACTCGGCATTCATGGCTAGCTACCATTTATCTGTATCAGTATCAACAATGGTCTTCTTGTATCTAGTGGGATCTTGTTACTGATGATCAGAGACTAGATTATAGATCTCTCCGGTCCACCTTTTTGGAACCCTTGTGATCCTCCCACTACAATGAGGCTCAGACTGTATAGGAACATCTGATAGTGTTTCTCTTGGTTCCTTGATCGGGGTGTTAGAAGTACCTACAGTTGAATTAGAGACCAATTTCTCTTCTAACTCTATTTTACTTGAACCCATAGTAGATGTAACTTGTTCATCCTTTAAGTATCTAACAATAGTACTAACAAATACCTTATGCTCTTAAGGATGATTGATATATCCACCTCTTATTATTTTTGGATACTCAACGAAGTAGCATAACTCTGATATTGGTTCTAGCTTACTTTCTTTTGTCAACACATAAGTTGGACAACCCCAAATCTTGAGATGGTTCAGACTGGGCTTTCTGTTAGTGTTGTGCCTTAGAGGCAATCACTTGTACATTGTATATGATACATTTTATTTTAATAAAATACATTATTTATCTTACAGTTTCTTTTGTTTGCTTTAAGTAATATAACTGTTCGATAATGTCCCTACTACAACACTGTGTTAAGGAAATTATTATAGAGATCATGATATGATATTCCAACTACACTAGATAGTGTTAGTACTTAAATAATCCCTAGTCATAGTATTAATGAGACAGGACATCATTAATGCGTTAAGACTAGCATGTGTTAGACTTCTTGATTTGATCAGGCGGTGGTTCTCATAGCCGTGAGTATTGAGATACTCAAAGTTAACACATGGATGCTTGTTAATGGAACAAGTTCATTGGATGAACTAGCTTTGAGATAATCACATGGATAACTATTTAGTGCCAGTGATATAATCTTAATATAGCAAACAAGCAAGTATCCTTAGGCTTGAGATCTCCAAGGTACTTTGTTTGCTAAGCCTTGTACTTTGATTCCAATCTTCGGAGCTCGATCGAGGGCCGCCTATAGGATGGATATTGGGTACATGGTGAGGTAAACGAAAGTAGTTGAGAGGGTCAATAAAGGATTCACCACTCCTAATAGTAGGGGTGAATATCTCACGACCACTTGTAGGAATTACTGCTCGAAAGTCCTTAGCTAAAGCAATTGTGTAATGGAAACAGTTCCAATTGATACACATCTAGAGTAGTGGATTCCTAGTACAAGTACTATTGTATTCGGGCCAGAATTAATTCTGGAGGGAGTTGGCACTAATTTCGTACTCCAAACCGAATGAGATATTGTATGGTGAAAGAAATTGATTGCACTGAAGTTTGTTATTGAAGGGTTCATGTCAAGCCACTTGACTTCCTGGACTCTTGGGTGGTCATGATGTGTTGCTAGATACCGCTTATGATCTGGGAATATGGGTTTATTAATTGATGATTTAATAAACCAATCCTGATTAGAATTAATATAATTAATTCTAATTAATTATGGATTATTAATCTCAAAGACGTTTGGATTAATTCATGTTCACTACTAATTGACTAGGAAACCTAATAGGTCACACACAATAGAGGATTATATACTAAAGATGTTATTTGATAACAATGTGGGGTTAATTGAGAGAAAGAAAAGTTGTTGTGGACAAATTATGATTAGTTATAATTTGTGGTACAAGTTATAATTGTGAGAACTTGATGTTTCCAATTACAATTAGGGAATTCTAATAGGATTAGAATTCTCAGTTTTGGGAAGGGAATTTCGTGTGATATATAGTAGCTAATAACACACGAAAAACCCTAGCCAATAGCTGACACACAACATACGGTTCTCTCTTCCTTTGATCTCTCTTTCTCTCGTTTTTCTTCTTGAAAGAAAAACCCTAGCCACCATTAATTTTTGCTAGCACAGAAATTTTGGTGCTTGAGTATTCCTCTGTGTGGATTACTGTTAGAGATAATCACACACTGTGATTATAGAGGTTTGACGTTCAACTAACGTGGAGGTTGATCACGAGGATTGCTGGATCGCACATCAACTTGAAGAAGAAAATTTTGTTCTTCGTACGATCACCCAAAGGTAAAAGCTATTGCCTTTATTGTCATTATGTCTTGTTTTCTGCCTATAGAAGTGTCCTGGGAGGGTATCTCGATTTATTTTTCACTGCGCCGTATAGGATATGAGCCTGAAATACCCAATAGTGGTATTAGAGCAATGCTATGTGTGGTCTACGGATATTATTTTGGCATGAAAAACTATTTTCGTGTTTGTCTTTGTTTGCTGTGAAAATCGTTTTCACTCGAGTCGAAATAGTTTCGATCTTTATAAGTTGGGTCCATAGCACAATATGATTGTGTTAAAGTCACAAAATATTTCGAAAAGATGCTTTCTTTGGTGCTGAAAAATTTCTGCAGAAAAACGTTTTCTTGCAACATGGATGTTGCCCTCCGTTTCATCTTAATTTTCCATTTTGATTTTGTTTAAACTAACAAATTGATTGTTGTTTATAGCTTCAAAATAGAAAATACAGCTGAGAATTGTTCTCACTGAAAATTTGCAGAAGAAGAAAGCACCAGAAATTATTTCTAGAATTTTTGAAAATCGCCGCCATTGTTGCAAAACACAGGTGGTGTCAGCTCCGGCCTCCAAGCCGGCGCCGGTTCTATTCTATTCGTGATGTCCGAAAATCATTTTGGAAGAGAAAATTTTTTGAAAACCAGAACAGAGCCAGCGCCGGTTCCAGCTTCCAAACCGGTGCCGGTTCTGCTTTGTTTGTGACTTCCAGGTATTTTATAAAATAAAAAAATGGGAACAGAATTATGGAAGGGAAAAATCTCATTTGATGAGAATGGGACCCAAAAAATATTTTCTCAAAATTAGTTTTGAGACCAACAATTTTGTTTTTCAAAATGATGATTTTGAAAATCTAAAATTAGTGTATCTTTCTAAAATGATGATTTTAGAATTTGTTTTGTCTTTCCAAAATAGTGATTTTGGAAACATTAAAGTATATGTTTATTTTGTTTAAGCATAGTCAATGGCATGGGGGATGGTTATGGACTAAAACCAATTATATATATTCATGCTTTTTACAGTTTTGGTTTTTATGAAATAGGGCCTGCGTGTCCTGCCTTCTCTAGAATTCTTGTGTAATCCTCTTTTCATCTAACTCCTCTCGAATGTAACTCGAGGTTTTCTCTCTTTAGGAAATTATGTAATTAACTTACATAGGTTAGATAGGAGTAGAATTATTTTATTCTGGAGATGGCAACCAAAACAAGGCGAGGAGGTAAGACCTTCTACTTAAATCATGCATGAACACATAGGGTTAACTATATTAATTTCTTTTATGGCTCAAAAAAATTAATTTAGGGTAAAGTTCATAACCATACCACGTAATCGCTTTATTACCATGATTATCAATTATGTGATTATTGATTATTATGTATGTCATTCAACAAAATCACTAAAAGGAACAAATCCCTCAGTTAATATTAAACCTAATTCCTTCCGTTAATATAGTAAGAACGAGAGTCCTTTTTCGAGACTAGGTTATTGGGCAAACCCAAGCCTACTTGACATTGGACATGTTCAAGTTATAGAATTAAATTCCTGATTAATGGGTCGGGTTTAACTAAATTCTTTATTCCAGTTGGGAAAACTCAAACATAAAGAAATTTAGAGGAAAAAATGGGGTAGTCCAAAAGGTTTTAAGATTAAAAGCTGTTAATCACCCAATGATCCGGTAGTTACATACGATGTAATTAGTATTGGATACCTACCAATGAACTCAAGGGTGGCCTGTTGGGCGAACTCAAGGGTGGCCTTTTGGGCAAACTCAAGGTTATTCTTGAGAAAAATTTGGATACCGGTCCACTAGGAAAGCTTCCAACGGGCTTTCCCGAATTAGTAGTGGGGGCTATTGGTTTGAGTAAAATAGTGGAGTAAAAATGCGTTTAATTAAAGTCCTAATTATTTGCATATCATGTGCATGTACAAGTAGCTAATACTCTCTATCTTTACATCTAGGTCACTTGCATCATATCAACGAACTTGAACTTACGTAGCATTTTGGAAACCAACAAGTTAACCGAATCAAACTATCTCAACTGGTATAGAAATTTGAGAATCGTTCTCAAATCGGAAAAGTTGCTCTACGTGCTAGATGCTCCTATTCCACCACGACCAGCCCAAGATGCTTATGCTGATGAGCATGCTGTCCATAAGAGGCACAAGAAGGATAGCGATACAACATGACTCCTGAGTTGCAAAAATAGCATGAGCATATGGATGCTCAATCAATCATTTTACATCTTCGAGAGCTGTTTGATGCCTAAGCCAGAACTGAGAGATATGAGGTCTCGAAGCAACTATTTCGTTGTGAAATAGCAAAGGGTTCTTCTGTGGCCACTCATGGGCTGAAGATGCTGGGCTTGATAAAGAAGCTTAGATCTCTCGGGTTTGCAATGAATCATGACTTAAGTGTTGACTTAATTCTACAATCTTTGCCTAATAGTTTCTCACAATTTGTGATTAACTATCAGATGAACAAGATTGAGTCCACCATTCCTGAATTGATCAATCTTCTCAAAACTACAGAGTCCTCTATGAAGAAGGATTCCAATGCGGTTTTAATGGTAGAATATTCCTCTTCTAAGAAGAAAGTTCAAAAGAAGAAGAAGAAGGCTGCCATGAAGCCCAAATGTGGTGTGAACAAGAAAGACGCAGCTACCAAGGGCCTATGCCATCATTGTGGGAAAATGGGCCACTGGAGGCGCAACTGCAAAGCCTAGTTGAAGACCATCAAGGACAAGAAGCAGAAGGAGAAGCTTACAAGCACTTCTACTTCTTCTCCAAGTATATTTATGATTGAAATAAATACTACCTTTAGAAATGAGATATGGGTATTAGATACCGGATGTGGATCTCATTTGTGAAATAACTTGCAGGAACTAAAGAGCAGTAGAAGGCTAGAGAAAGGCGACGTGGACCTACGTACTGCAAATGGGTCAAAGGTTGCTGCACTTACTGTGGGGACATACGAGCTGAACCTGCCTTCGGGATTGATTCTAGAACTGGAAAACTGTTATTATATACCAGTTTTAATGAAAAACATTATCTCAATTGCGTGTTTAGACTTATGTGGATTTCATTTAATATTTAAGAATAAATGTTGTTCTTTCTCATTTAATGATATTCATTATGGTTCAGCAACTTTGGTTAATGGTTTATATGTTCTAGACTTAGACAATCCAATTCTCAGTATAAACAATAAGAAACCTAAAATAGATAACTCTAACACCTCTTACTTATGTCATTGTCATTTGGGCCATGTAAATGAAAATTGTGTTTCTAAGTTACACAAGTTTGGTGACTTAGGGTTAGTTGATTATGAATCATATGGCACATGCGAGTCTTGTTTACTAGGTAAAATGACTAGAACTCCTTTTCTAGGAAAAGGAGAACAGGCCAAGGAGTTATTAGAACTCATACATTCTGATGTATGTGGCTCAATGTCAATACAAGCAAGAGGAGTTTATAACTATTTCATAACATTTATCGATGATTTCTCACGATACGGATATTTGTATTTAATGAAATACAAATCTGAGGCCTTTGAAAGGTTCAAAAACTTCAAGAATGAAATAGAGAAATAACTTGGCAAAAGTATTAAGATTCTAAGATCTGATCGAGGAGGAGAATACTTGAGTCAAGAGTTTCTGAGTTATCTTAGAGATAATGGAATATTATCTCAATGGACCCGCCAAATACACCTCAACATAACGGTGTATCTGAGAGAAGGAATCGAACCCTTCTAAACATGGTACGGTCCATGATGGCTTCTGCACACCTACCAAAATCGTTTTGGGGGTATGCACTAGAGACTTCTGTTTATATACTAAACAGAGTTCGGACAAAATCAGTTGATACTACCCCATTTTAGATGTTCTTTGGTAAGAGACCAAAGTTATCTCACTTGCGAGTTTGGGGTTATCCTGCCTTTGTTAAAAGGCCACAGTCGGACAAACTTGATAGTAAGTCTGACAAGTATTTGTTTGTGGGATATCTGAAAGAATCTTTCAGATATTACTTCTATTTACCCTCTGAAAACACCGAAAACAAATTATTTGTTTCGAAGCATGCCGTCTTCTTAGAGAAGGAGCACATGCTCAAGGGGGACAGTGGGAGTAAGATTGAACTTAGTGAAGTTCATGAAGATCAAATAAACGAGGATCAACTGTCTAACCCCACATCTATTGAGAGAATAGATGAATCTTCTAATACACAAAAACCTCGTAGATTTAGTAGGATACGCATGGCACTTGAGAGTTATGGATTTCTAATTAGTGACCATAATGACGTATTGCTTATAGATAAAGATGAGCCTACTACCTACAAGGATGTTCTGAATACTTCAGAATCTGACAAATGGCTTGAGGCCATGAAGTCAGAGATGGATTCCATGCACGACAACCAAGTATGGACTATGGTTGATCCACCCAAAGGAATTAAACTTATTGGGTGCAAGTGGGTTTTCAAGAAGAAAATAGACATAAATGGTAACTTAGTTACTTATAAAGCACGACTAGTGGCAAAGAGTTGTCGTCAACAATTTGGTATTGACTATGATGAAACCTTCTCGCCAGTAGCCATGTTGAAATCCATCAGGATACTCCTAGCCATTGATGCTCATTATGATTATGAGATTTGGCAAATGGATGTGAAAACAGCTTTCCTAAATGGAAATCTAACTGAGGAAGTGTATATGACACAATCTGAGGGTTTCACATCCAGTGGTGGCACAAAGATGTGTAAGTTACAAATGTCTATTTATGGATTTAAGAAAGCTTCTAGGAGTTGGAATATCCATTTTGATGAAATAATCAATAAGTTTGGTTTCATTCAAAATATGGATGAGCCTTGTATATACAAGAAGGTTAGTGGAAGTGCAATCGTTTTCTTACTGCTTTATGTAGATGACATATTGCTAATAGGAAACGATATACCTGTCTTGTAAATGGTTAAAGTTTGGTTGTCCAAACAATTTTTCATGAAAGACCTTGGTGAAGCAACCTATATTCTTGGAATAAGAATCTATAGAGATACATCTAAAAGGTTGCTTGGTCTTTCACAGTCTACATACATAGATAAAGTGCTAAAGAGGTTTAGCATGGATCAATCCAAAAAGGGATTCTTGCCCATGTCATATGGTGTAAGCCTTTCAAAGTCGATGTCTCCTAAGACATAAGTTGAAAGGGATCTCATGAGTAAGATTCCATATACCTCGGCAGTTGGATCTATCATGTATACTATGATATGTACCAGGCCCGATATATCTTGTGCTCTCAGTTTTACGAGCAGATACCAATCCGACCCTGTTGAGGGTCATTCGGCGGCTGTAAAGAACATCCTTAAGTACTTACGAAAGACAAAGGACATGTTCTTAGTATATGGAGAATGTGATTTGAAAATAAATAAGTATACTGATGCCAGTTTTCAATCTGATAAAGATGATTTCAAATCACAATCCGACTATGTGTTTACGTTGTACGGAGGGACAATAAGTTGGAAAAGTTCCAAACAAGAGACTATTGTCGACTCTACGACAGAAGCTGAGTACATAGCTGCTTTTGAAGCAGCTAAGGAGGCTGTTTGGATTGAGAAATTCGTGATGGAACTGGGTGTGGTTCCTAGTGTTATTGGTCCAATAACTTTGTATTGTGATAACAACGGAGCCATTGCACAAACAAAGGAGCCACGGTCTCACCAACGATCCAAACACGTACTGCGACGCTATCATCTGATCTGGGAGATCATAGATAGGAATGATGTAAAAATAGAGAGAGTTCCCACGGATGAGAACATAGCTGACCCGCTTACGAAAGCACTATCCCAAAAGAAACATGATTGTCATGTTGAGTCATTCGATATTAGATACATGAATGATTGGCTCTAGTGCAAGTGGGAGTTTGTTAGTATTGTGCCCTAAAGACAATCACTTGTACATTGTATATGATACATTTTATTTTAATAAAAGGCATTATTTATCTTACAGTTTTTTTTGTTTACTTTAAGTAATATAACTGTTCGATAATGTCCCTACTACAACACTGTGTTAAGGAAATTATTATAGAGATCATGATATGATATTCCAACTACACTAGATAGTGTTAGTACTTAAATAGTCCCTAGTCATAGTATTAATGAGACAGGACATCATTAATGCGTCAAGACTAGCATGTGTTAGACTTCCTGATTTGATCAGGCGGTGGTTCTCATAACCGTGAGTATTGAGATACTCAAAGTTAACACATGGATGCTTGTTAATGGAACAAGTTCATTGGATGAATTAGCTTTGAGATAATCACATGGATAACTATTTAGTGCTAGTGATATAATCTCAATATAGCAAACCTGCAAGTATCCTTAGGCTTGAGATCTCGAAGGTACTTTGTTTGCTAAGCCTTGTACTTTGATTCCAATCTCCGGAGCTCGATCGAGGGCCGTCTATGGGATGGATATTGGGTACATGGTGAGATAAACGAAAGTAGTTGAGAGGGTCAATAAAGGATTCACCACTCCTAATAGTAGGGGTGAATATCCCACGGCCACTTGTAGGAATTACTACTCGAAAGCCCTTAGCCAAGGCAATTGTGTAATGGAAACAGTTCCAATTGATACACATCTAGAGTAATGGATTCCTGGTAAAGGTACTATTGTATTCGGGCCAGACTAATTCTGGAGGGAGTTGGCATTAATTCCGTACTCCAAACCGAATGAGATATTGTATGGTGAAAGAAATTGATTGCACTGAAGTTTGTTATAGAAGGGTTCATGTCAAGCCACTTGACTTCCTGAACTCTTAGGTAGTCATGATATGTTGCTAGATACTGCTCATGATATGGGAATATGGGTTTATTAATTGATGAATTAATAAATCAATCCTTATTAGAATTAATAGGATTAATTCTAATTAATTATAGATTATTAATCTCAAAGACGCTTGGATTAATTCATGTTCACTACCAATTGACTGGGAAACCTAATAGGTCACACAAAATAGAGGATTATATACTCAAGATGTTATTTGATAACAATGTGGGGTTAATTGAGAGAAAGAAAAGTTGTTGTGGACAAATTATAATTAGTTATAATTTGTGGTACAAGTTGTAATTGTGAGAATTTGATGTTTCCAATTACAATTAGGGAATTCTAATAGGATTAGAATTCTCAGTTTTGGGAAGAGAATTTCGTGTGATATATAGTAGCTAATAACACACGAAAAAACCCTAGCCAATAGCTGACACACAACACACGATTCTCTCTTCCTTTGATCTCTCTTTCTCTCGTTTTTCTTCTTGAAAGAAAAACCCTAGCCACCATTAATTTTTGCTAGCACAGAAATTTTGGTGCTTAAGTATTCCTCTGTGTGGATTACTGTTAGAGATAATCACACACTGTGATTATAGAGGTTTGACGTTCAACTAACGTGGAGGTTGATCACGAGGATTGCTGGATCGCACCTCAACTTGAAGAAGAAAATTTTGTTCTTCATACGATCACCCAAAGGTAAAAGCTATTGCCTTTATTGTCATTATGTCTTATTTCTAAGACACACCCAAAAAAATAAAAAAAAGGAAGAGACGCATGACTAATCATGCCGTTGACCATTTCCATCAAAGTTTTATTTCTTCTCTCAACTACTTCGTTCTACTGGGAAGTCCTAGGTGCAGTTAACTAAGATACTATGCCGTGATGTACTAAATAATCCCTAAACTCACCAAGAAGGTACTCTCCACCACGATCCGATCCCAAAGTTTTAATTAATTTACCTGTTTGGCGCTCCACTTCATCCTTAAACTCCTTGAATTTATTAAAAAAGTCAGATTTGCACCTCATTGGACAAATATAACCAAAATGACTGTGATCATTAGTGAATGTGATGAAGTACTCATAGCCTTCCCTAACTGGTGTAGTCATCGGACCACAAGCATCTATATGAACTAGTACTAGTATTTCCATGGCTCTATTTGCCTTTTTGGTAAAAGACCTTTTGGTCATTTTACCTTTAAGGTAAGATTCACACTGAGGCCATTCTTCCAATCTCAATGAACCTAAAGGCCCATCATGGATTAGCCTCTGAATTCGATAGGGATTTATATGTCCTAATCTTAGATGCCACAAATATGAGTCATTTGATATGACCTTTCTCTTTTTATTATCAAGTTCAATTTGAATATTGTTTACTTGATTTCTAATAAGATGTATATAAAAGAGATTTTCATACATATTTTCTATACAAATTAAATTACCATCTCTACTTATGGAAACACCAGAATAGAAAGAAATAGAATATCATTGATCCATCAATTTGGAAACTGAAATCAAATTTTATTTGAAACACAAAACATATAAAATATCTTTTAAAATTAACTTCCAATTGTGAAGGATATGCCCTAAAATAATTTGTACTTATACTATTGTCGTTATATATTATGTAATAATACGAGATATTTCTTTCTATGAATAGTGCATTTAGTTATGTGGTCATCAAGTATATGACTTAATAGTAAAACCCTATAACAAATACAATGACTATTCTTAAATTATCCCTGATTGATTATTATTAGTAGAATAATAATAAATTAATATTATTATGTTTGTGACTTGATGGCTATGTTTTACTGATCATGAATATATGTGATATCAAGTCAAAACATAAATAAATGTTAGAGAATATTGTATTGGACATGACCCACTGTGAGAGTATTTCATGAGACATATCATAAGTACTTTCTAGCTATAATAATATAAGAAGTCATTCGACCTAAATTCATTGTAGTTTCTCATTTGATAAATTCTATATTTTGATACTATCTAAAGTTAGCTTTAACCAAATAATAAATTAGACTACTGTTGGATATAGAATGAACTAGGGAGAGGAATATGATTGATAGTGAAAGAATTTGTCCCTCTCAATTTTGGGATAAATGTCCATGGGCCCCTTGATAAGTTAAACTGTTAAAATGCATTGTTGTACTCAAATATATCAATTTGAAATATTGATATCATTTGTTTGAACAGTCTACTATGAAATCAAGAAATAGTTGATTAAGCTTAATAAGGATGACATGCTTCATAACTTATGCTTAATCTAGATATTATGTGACAAAAGAATTAAATATAAAGTTATGGTTGGTTCAAAGAGATCACTGATCTTCATTTAACCTCAATAGTTATAATGCTTTGCTAGAAACTGCTTATAACTTGTGGGCCACTTTAAATGTGATTTGGGCACACTGCCAATGTTAAATGAACCTATAGGGTCACACATTAAGCAAACACGTTATGTTATTTTTCTGGCGACTAGGTTTAGCATATCTTGAAATGTGTTTATATTCATCGAACCTAGAAAAGTGACCAGATACAATGAATCTGGATATATGTCCACATTGGATATATCTAGAAGATATCTAGATTATAAAAATTTGACTGGTAAATTAATTAGTTAAATTATCGAGATAATGGTAGAATCTTATCATATCAGTTTTAATTTAATTTGAACTTAAAATAAGATATGATAAGATATTATGAGAGTTAGACTCTAAGAAGTTCGTGTGGTTTAAAAAAAAAAAACCTTAACCGTCTTCTTGTTACAGACTTCTCATAAAAATATTCGTGCCTCTATAACCAAGAAAAATTAAGTCTCTCAAAACCCTAGGTGCTAGCACTCCCGGGGAACGAGCTGATTTCACCGTATATATTCGATAGAGGACGTTCGCACATTGCAACATCTAGTGATCGTTCAAAGTGCATGTACGCTTGGAATTCTTAAAGCAAAGGTCTTGCTTGCGGTGATACAGAGGTAATTCAGTAACCCTTAGATTGACGTTAATTGTTTGGCCTGAGTCCTCAGAAGGGATTCGTGGATATTTTCTACGTTTAGGAGTCCACGAATTCTAACAGTGGTATCAGAGCAACTTGCTAAATGACTAGGTTGATTCATCTTTGTTAATCATATTGTTGAATATATGTATGACATATATGTGAATGAATGAATTTTGTTTAATTTGAATGGTGTATATTAGTATGTTCACATGATTATAATTTTAGAATACTTAGCATGCGGACTGCCTGAATTATGTTTATTCTGTCTTAATTGGTCGATCAGACTAGATTATTTGCAGATTATCTATAAACTAGTCTGTTTTAATATGATATGGTATCGTTAGCATACTATTTGTCATTCTAAGTTGCAAATTATATGTATTAATCTGCCATGATAATTTGTTATCTGTGTTAATATGGTTAAAAGGGAACGTAGACTATTTGTAATATGGTAACTCACAGCGATTGTTAAAAATCGGAAGGCAAAATCTCATTCAATGAGAGAAGGAAAAATCGTTTAAAACAGTGGGACCTCCACCAGGGGAGCTACCCCTTGGACCCCCGACTAACTATTTGTTGTGTGTTATTCGTTAGCATATTTGATTGTAGTTGTGGATTGTTCTGAACAGTGCATAGCATGGCCTATTTTACCCCAATGTAATTAACAGGTTTTATTCTTGTTGTTTTGAGTTGTAATTTTTAAATATAGCCTGCGTGTCATTTTTCATTGTTGTAAAATTATAGTTGCTTCCTAGAATAGGAATTATTTTATTTTACTATTGAATGTAAAAGAAGATAGAGGCCTACAATTACAATCAAGGAGGAGTATGCTCAAGGTATTAGAGAATGCTCAAGGAGCTTATATACCTAGATTGACAACTTTGATCTTCACTTTGCTCGTGATGATCAATATAGGTTATGGGCCATGCCATGTCACTTTTATTTATGTCTTGCATGTATATTTGATTTGTTTATTTCATGCTTACTACAATCAAATTTTTATTTAAAAAAAAGTTTTAAATGCCTTCCAAAATCAAACACTTGTTATTACTTGGATCATCATATAGTCATTCCTGCCAAAGTAGGCTGCTTTTGATTATCTAAGTGAGACAAGATGGAAAATGGTTTTCCATATGTTTGATATGGTTTGACTTAATTGGGCTATCAAAATGGTTTTGGGCCTGGAGCATTATATGAGATTTTTAGCCGGGATATTTGATGTCTATCTCATTAAATTTGAGTTTTATTTAATTATAAGATTAAAGGCAAAGCTAACTTATGATTAAAAAAATATTTAAAAAAGGAAAAAAATTTTTTTTTACCCACTAAAAAACATCAAAATGTTGAAGTTTTAAAAGTTTAAATGCTTTTAGTGAGAGTTTGTCATTAAGGTCTCAAAAATTAATTACTTTACATATTTTGTATGTAGATAATGGCAACAAACAGTTGGAATAACTCATTGCAATCTATGCTTGAGAAAGACAAGCTTAGTAAGACTAACTTTCTTGATTGGGCACGTAACTTAAGAATTGTTCTTAAGCAAGAAAAAAAACTCTATGTTCGTGAAAATCATATTCCCTTGCTCCAGCAAATAATGTCCTAAGAGCTGAAAAAGATGCTTATAGTAAGCACAAAAATGATTCTAACAATGTTACTTATCTTATGCTAGCAACCATAAACTCTGAACTTCAAAAACAGTTTGAAGAAGCTGTGCCTCTCAAGGAAATGTTCCAAGAGCAAACAGTTGGGTATCTCAAGCTCCTATCCTATACGGCACAGCGGAAGAAAAAAACGAGATACCATCCCAGGACCCACATATGTGTGGAAAACAAGATATAAAGATAACAAATGTAACAGTTTTTACCTTTCTTTGATCGTCCAAAGAACAAAAATTTCTTCTTCAAGTCAAGGCGCGATCCAGCAATCCTCTTGATCAAACTCCACGAGAGTTGAACGTCTAACCACTATAATCACAGTGTGTGATTATCTCTAATAGTAATTCACACAGAGGAATACTCAAGCACCAAAATTTTTTGTGCTAGCAGAAAAAATTGGCGGCTAGGGTTTCTCAAGAACAATCGTGAGAGAGAGAGAAGAGAGAAATCGTGTGCCTTAGGGTTTTGGAGTTATTTTCGTGTCTTACACAAAATCAGCTAGGGTTTCGAGTGTGTCTATATATCACACAAAAAGTGCTGCTCAAAATAGACTCCAATCTCAGAATTCTAAAACAGTTAGAATTCCCTAATTGTAATTGGAAATATCAAATTCTCACCATTACAATTTGGACCATTAATTATAATTAATTATAATTTGGCCACAACAACTTCTCTTTCTCGCAATTAACCCCACTATATTATCAAATAACATCTTGAGTATATAATCCTCTATTGTGTGTGACATATTAGGTTTTCCAGTCAATTGGTAGAGAGCATGAATTAATCCAAACATCTTTAAGATTAATAATTCATAATTAATTAGAATTAATCCTATTAATTCTAATCAGAATTGGTTTATTAATTCATCAATTAATAAAACCATATTCCCAGATCATGAGTAGTATCTAGCAACACGTATGACCACCCAAGAGTCCAGGAAGTCAAGTGACTTGACATGAACCCTTCAATAACAAACTACAGCGCAATTAACACCTTTCACCATACAATATCTCATTCGATTTGGCATACGGAATTAGTGCCAACTCCCTTCAGAATCAATTCTGGCTCGAATACAATAGTACTTGTACCAGGAACCCACTACTCTAAATGTGTATTAATTGGAACTATTTTCAATACATAATTGCATTGGCCAAAGACTTCTTAAGTAGTAATTTCTACAAGTGGCCGTAAGATATTCGTGTTGGGGATATGCCCTAGAGTCAATTTGTACTTATACTATTGTCGTTATATTTTATATAATAATATGAGGCTTTCCTTTCCATGAATAGTGCATTTTGTTTTGTGGTCATCAAGTACGTGTCTTGACAGTAAAACTCAACAATGAATACAATGACTATTCTAAATCTGTCCCTGATCGTTTATTATTATTGGAACAATAATAAATAAAGATTAGTATGTTTGTGACTGGATGGCTATGTTTTACTAGTCATGGATATTTGTGATATCAAGTCAAAACATAAATAAATGTTAGAGAACATTGTATTGGATATGACCCACTGTGAGAGTACTTCATGGAACATGTCATAAGTACTTTCTAGCCATAACAATATTAAAAGTCCTTTGACCTAAATTCATCATAGTTTCCTACTTGATAAATTCTATATTTTGACATTGTCTAAAGTTGTCTTTAATTAGATAATAAATTAGACTACTGTTGGATATAGAATAAATCGAGGAGAGGAATATGATTGATTGTGAAGGAATTTGTCCCTCTCAATTATGTTAGAATTCGTGGACTCCTAAATGCGGAAAACATCCACAAATCCCTCCCGAGGACCCAAGTAAACGATTAAGAAGATCTAAGGTTTAAGAATTACCTCTGGTTGCTGTAATCGAAATCCTTCGATTCTGGTTGCGCTGTTGTACGTTCAACCCGAACAATCACCAGACGCTGTAATATGCAAACGTCCTCTATCGGATACACACCGCGAACTCACTCGATACCCGGGGAGTGCTAGCGCCTAGGGTTTGAGAGGTTTTTTTCCTTTTCTGGTAGAGAATGGCACGAATGTTCTCAACCGAAAAATTTGGACTATTGAAAAGACGGCTAGGGTTTTCTTAAAAAACCCCGAACCTCTTAGAGTCCAACCCTAATAATATCTTATCATATTCTAATTTAAATTCAAATTAAATTAAAACTGATATGATAAGATTCTGCCATTATCTCGGTAATTTAACTAATTAATTTACCAAGTCAGATTCTTATAATCTGGACATCATCCAGATACATCGAATGTGGACATATTTCCAGATTCATTGTATCTGGTAAATTTTCTAAGTACGATTAACTTAGACATATTTTCAGATTCATCGAACCTGGTCACCAGAAAAATAACCTAACAAGTTCGCTTATTGTGTGACCATATATGTTCATTTAACACTGGCAGTGTGCCTAAATCATATTTAAATGGCCCACAAGTTATAAGCGGTTTCTAGTAAAACATTATTACTATCCAAGTTAAATGAAGATCGGTGATCTCTTTGAACCAAACCATAATTTTATATTTAGTCCTTTTGTCACACGATATCCAGATTAAGCATAAGGCACGGAGCATGTCATCCTTATTAAGCTTAATCAATTATTTCTTGATTTCATAGTAGACTATCCAAACAAATGATATCAATATCTTAGATTGATATATTTGAGCACGGCCATGCATTTTTAACAGTCTAACTTATCAAGGGGCCCATGGATATCTCTCCCATAACTGAGAGGGACAAATTCCTTTACAATCAATCATATTTCTCTCCTTGATTTATTCTATATCCAACAGTAGTCTAATTTATTATCTGGTTAAAGACAACTTTAGACAATGTCAAAATATAGAATTTATCAAGTAGGAAACTATGATGAATTTAGGTCGAAGGACTTTCAATATTATTATGGCTGGAAAGTACTTATGACATATTCCATGAAGTACTCTCACAGTGGGTCATGTCCAATACAATGTTCTCTAACATTTATTTATGTCTTGACTCGATATCACAAATATCCATGGCCAGTAAAACATAGCCATCAAGTCACAAACATACTAATCTTAATTTATTATTATTCCAATATTAATAATCGATCAGGGACAGTTTTAGAATAGTCATTGTATTCATTGTAGGGTTTTACTATCAAGTCACGTACTTGATGACCAACAAAACAAAACTCACTATTCATGGAAAGGAAAGTCTCATATTATTATATAAAACATAATGACAATAGTATAAGTACAAATTGACTCTAGGGCATATCCCCAACAGTAAATTTAACAGATACAAAGAATCTGGAAATATGTCCACATTCGGTGTATCTGAATGATGTCCAGATTATAAGAATCTGACTCGGTAAATTAATTAGTTAAATTACCGAGATAATGGCAGAATCTTATCATATCAGTTTTAATTTAATTTAAATTTAAATTAAAATACGATAAGATATTATTAGGGTTGGACTCTAAGAGGTTCGGAGAAGGTTTTTAAGAAAAACCCTAGCCGTCTTCTTGGGTGTGCCAATTCTGTTGTAAAATTCGTGCCTTCATCCACAAGAAAAATAAGCCTCTCAAAAACCCTAGGTGCTAGCACTTCCCGGGTGACGAGTGAGTTCGCGGTGTGTATCCGATAGAGGACGTTCGCACGACTGCAACGTCTGGTGATCGTTCAGGTTGCACACACAGCAGCACAATCGGAACTGAAGGATATCGATTACACATAACAGAGGTAAATCTGCAAACCTACGATCTTCTTAATCGTTTACTTGGATCCTCGGAAGGGATTCGTGGATGTTTTTCGCGTTTAGGAGTCTACGAATTCTAACAATTCGCCCCTACTATTAGGAGTAATGAATCCTTTATTGACCCTCTCAACTACTTTCGTTTACCTCATAATATACCAAATATCTATCCCATAGGCGGCCCTCGATCGAGCTCTAGAGATTGGAATCAAAGTACAATACTCAGCAAACAAAGTACCTTGGAGAACTCAAGTCTAAGGATACATGCACGTTTGCTATATTGAGATTATATCACTGGCAATAAATAGTTATCCATGTGATTATCTCATAGCTAGGTCATCCAATAAACTTGTTCCATTAACAAGCATCCATGTGTTAACTTTGAGTATCTCAATACTCATGGATATGAGAACCACCGCCTGATCAAATCAGGAAGTCTAACACATACTAGTGTTCACGCATTAATGATGACTTGTCTCATTAATACTATGACTAGGGACTATTTAAGTACTAATACTATACAATGTAGTAGGAATCACATATCATGATCTCTATCATAATTTTCTTAACACAGTGTTGTACTAGGGACTTTATCGAACAGTTATATTACTTAAAAAGTAAACAAAAGAAACTATAAGATAAATAATGTCTTTTATTAAAATAAAATGTGTCACATACAATGTACAAGTGATTGCCTCTGAGGAACAACACTAACACAGGCACGATAAGAGAGGTTTGAAACTCATAGGACGTTAAATGCATGTAAGATGGTTTCTGGCATCTCGGTAAGTGCTCATGTCCTTAAAATGAAGGGCTATCTTAATCATGTTGAAAAGCTTGGTGCTCCTGTTAATCATAACATGGCCACAGATTTGATCTTGGGCTTATTACCTTCTGAGATGACCAGTTTATCATGAATTTTAATATGCATAATATGGAGAAATCCATTACTGAATTGCATGGGATGCTAAAACAAGCTGAACTAAACATTAAGAAGAATACTCATAGTGTTCTAATGGTTCAAAAAGGGAAAGGAAAAAAGAACAATTGAAAGGGCAAAGTTATGGCTAGTAAGGACAAAGAAATGTTAAGTTCAAGTTTAAGCCCAAACCCAAGGCCAAGACACCAAAAAAGGGAGCTTGCCACCATTGTGGTGAACAATGACATTGGTTAAGAAATTGTAGCTCTATTTGGAAGCAAAGAGGAAGAAGGACAGTGAGACTGTCGCTTCAGGAATTTATGTTATAAAAATTAATTTATCTACTTCTGATTCATGGGTATTGGATACCAGTTGTAGATATCACATTTGTGTAAATGTGTAAGGTCTAATAAGGAGTAGAGCTTTGGCAAAAGATGAGGTAGACCTACGAGTTGCGAATGGAGCAAAAGTTGTTGCAGTAGCTGTAAGAACTTTTGAATTAATTTTGTCCAGTGGGTTTGTTTTAGAACTGAATGATTGTTTTTTTGTTCCTATTATGAGTAGGAATATTATTTCAATTTCTTGTATAGATTTAGAAGGTTTTGAATTTGTTATTAGGAATAACATATGCTCCATTAATAAAAATGGCATTTATTACAGAGATGTCTCTTTATCAAATAGGCTCTATATTCTTAATCTTCGTGGATCTTTGAACAAGTCTATCTATAATATTAATACTAAGAGATTGAAATCCAATTATTTAAATTAGACTTTCTTTTGGCATTGTCGTTTGGGCCATATGAATGAGAAACACATTACAAGGCTTCATAATGATAGGCTTCTAAATTCGTTTTATTTAGAATCTTACGAAACATGTGATTCTTGTTTATTAGGCGAAATGACTAAGGCACCTTTTGTAGGATTTCTATCATGAATAATCAGATTAAGTACAGCGAAAAACAACAAGAAATCCAAGCCATGGATCACAGGTTTGCAATAGAAACGGGAAAAATGAGAAGATTGCGTCTATTACCTCGTGAAGCCGGAATTCAAAAATTTCAGAAACAAGAACGCAGGCGCGATCCAGATTATCCAAAACCGTTCACTGCAGCTCAACTGAAGTCCAAGAAAGAACTCCCTCTAATGATAATCCACACAAGGTTGAATGCTCACAATCTCACAATTCTATGCTAGTAGAATTCGGGAGGCTAGGGTTTTGATCAAGAAGAGAGACGGCTAGGGTTTGATCAAAAGAGAGACAGAGAAACGGTTTCTCTGTTATTGCGTGAATAGTCTATCTCAAACCCTAAGGAAACCGTTTCCTTGTATTTATAGATTTATAATTACCATAAATTGCAACTTAGTCCTTCAACGTCCAATTGTCAACAAATTGGTCCTTGAAGTTTACTTAATTACAATTAGGTCCCATGAATTATAACAAACTTATAATTCACCTATAAATATATTTCCTTCTTTTAATTAACCCCACAATATTATCAAATAATATATTTGAGCATTCAAACCTTTATTGTGTGTGACCCATTAGGTTTCCTGGTCTTATTGGTAGCATAATATGAATTAATTCTAACAATATTAGAATTAATAATCCTTAATAAAATAAAGGATTAAATTTATTAATTCTCTAATTAATAAATTCATATTTAGCATATCAAGAGCGACATCTAGCAATGACTCTTGACCACCCAAAAGTCCAGAAAGTCAAGTGGCTTGACATGAACCTTTCAATAGCAAATTATCAGTGCAATAAACTCCTTTCAACATACAATATCTCATTCGGTCTAGAGCATGGAATTAGTGACAACTCCCTCCAGAATATTATTAATTCTGGCCCGAATATTTTAGTACTTGTTCAAGAAATCCATTACTCGATATATGTATCAATTGGAACCATTTCCATCACATAGTCGCATTGGCCAAGGACTTCATGAGTAATGATTTCTACAAGTGGCCTTGAGATATACTCTCCTACTATTAGGAGTGGTGAATCCTTTATTGACCTTCTCAACTACTTTCGTTTACTTTACGTTGTACCCAATATCCATCCCATAAGCAGTCCTAGATAAGATTCAAAAGATTAGAATCAAAGTACAACGCTCGATAAACAAAGTACCTTGGAGATCTCAAATCTAAGGATACTTGCACACTTGCTATAATGAGATTCTATCACTGGCACTAAATAGTTATCCAAGTGATTATCTCGTAGCTAGGTCATCCAATGAACTTGTTTCAAAACAAGCATCCACACGTTAATCCTAAGTATCCCAATACCCACGGATATGAGAACCACCGCTTGATCCAATCAAGAGATATAACATGTGACAGTCTTGGCGTATTAATAATGTCCCATCTTATTAATACTATGACTGGGGATTATTTAAGTACAAACACTGCATAGTGTAGTAGGAATCTCACATCATGATCTCTATCATGATTTCCTTAACACTGTGTTGTACTAGGGATTTTATCTAACGGTTTGTACACATATTTAGATATAACAATCAAACTGAAAGATAAAGAATGCCTCTTATTAATTTAATATGCAATATACATGGTACAAGTGATTGCCTCTAGGGCACAACACTAACACCTTTTAAGGGACAAAATGAAAGGGAAACTAATTTATTAGACCTAATACATATTGATGTATGTGGACCAATGAATACATATGCTAGAGGATGATTTCAGTACTTTATTATATTTACGGATGATTTCAGCAAATATGACTACCTATATCTAATAAAACATAAATCTGAATAGTTCCAAAAATTCAAAGAATTTCAAAATGAAGTAAAAAATTAGCTTAGAAAAAGTATTAAAACACTTTGATCAGATCGAGGTGGCGAATACTTAAGTCACGAGTTTGACAAGCATCTTAAGAATTGTGGAATTATCTCCTAATTAACTCCACCAGGAACACCTCAATGGAATGGTGTATCTGAAAGGAGAAATCGGACCTTATTAGATATAGTTCAATCCATGATGAGTCAAACAGATCTTCCAATCTCCTTTGCAGGGTTCCAATTAAATCGGTTTAGAAAATGCTATATAAGATATAGACTGGGAGACGATCTAATTTGTCGTGTCTCAAGATTTGGGGTTGCAAAATTTATGTAACGTGTTTATTATCTGATAAACTTGTATCGAAATCAGATAAATGCATATTTGTGGGGTATCCTAAGGAAACTAAAGGATACCAATTTTATCTTTCAAAAGAAAATAGAGTATTTGTTGCACGAAATGGATTCTTTCTTAAAAAGGAATTTATTTCCAAAAAAAATCAGTGGGAGTAAAATAAATCTTGATGAGATTCAAGAGTGACAATAAGTATTTGAACCAAATAATGAACCTCGTTTAGATGGCTTACAAGTCCAAGGTGAGCCTACTTCTATAGAACAAGGACTTTGAAGATCTGATAGGGTTCGTCAACAATCTGAGAGATACGGATTTCTCAACACTGACGATCACAATGTGAGCTCATGGTTAATGATGAGCCCACTTCCTATCCAAAAGCCATTAAGAGTTCCGATTTTGGAATATGGCTAGAGGCCATGAAGTCTCATATGTAATCCATGTATGATAACCAAGCCTGAACTTTGGTTAATTCACCTGAAGGTTCAAAAATCATTGGGTGTAAATGGGTTTTCAAAATAAAAACAGACATGGAGGGAAATGTGCATACTTACAAAGCACGACTGGTAGCAAAATGTTATAGACAAACTCATGATATAGACTATGATGAAACCTTTTCACTAATTGTAATACTTAAATCTATTAGAATTCTTATTACCATAGTAGTATATTATGATTATGAGATTTGAAAAATGGATGTCAAAACCACATTCCTTAATAGAAACTTACTTGAGAATGTGTACATAACACAGCCTGAGGGTTTTGATTATTCTTTGAATTCTAATAAAATGTGCAAACTTCAAAGATCCATTTATGGATTGAAGTAAGCATCTCGAAGCTGGAATCTTTGTTTTGAGGAAGTAATTAAAGAATTTGACTTTATCAAAAATGAAGATGAGCCCTATGTCTATAAGAAAATCAATGGGAATGCATTAGTTTTTTTATTACTTTATGTTGATGACATCTTACTCATTGGAAACGACATCCCAACTCCACAAAGTGTAAAGACATAGTTGGGAAATTGTTTCTCAATGAAAAATTTAGGTGAAGCTGCCTATATTTTAGGTGTAAAGATCTATAGAGATAGATCTAGAAAGCTAATTAGCCTAAATAAAAGTGCATACGTTGACAAAGTACTGAAAAGGTTCAGTATGCAAGACTCTAAGAGAGGATTCTTGCCAATATCACATGGCATTAAGCTCAGCAAAACTAAAAGTCCTTTCATGAAGGATGAAAAAGAGCGCATGAACAAAATACCATACACTTCCGCTATAAGATCTATCATGTATGCCATGTTTTGTACTGGACCCGATGTCTCATATGCATTGAGCATGACGAGCAAGTTCCAGTCAAATCCTGGAGAGCCACACTGGACTACTGTCAAGAACATAGTGAAGTACTTAAGAAGAACTAAAGATATGTTCTTAGTTTATGGAGGACAAGAAGGCGAGCTAGTTGTGAATAGTTACACTGATGCTAGTTTCAGTCTGACATAGATGATTACAGATTGCAATCAGGTTTTCTATTTTATTTGAATATAGGTGCTATAAGTTGGAAAAGTTCAAAGCAAGACACAGTGGCTGATTCTACCACAGAAGCTGAGTATGTAGCTACCTTAGCTATAGCTAAAGAAGCAATTTGGATAAAAAAATTTATTATAGAACTAGATATAGTTCCTAGTATTGTGAACCCAGTGGATCTTTATTGTGACAACAATGGAGCCATTGTACAACCTAAAAAACCAAGATCACATCAGTGATCCAAACATATACTTAGAAGTTTTCGTCTCATTTGAGAAATTGTTGATAGAGGAGATGTAAAAGTATGCAAGGTATCAACTAATGACAATGTTGCGGATCCACTGACAAGGCCTCTCTCATCGTCTAAACATGATAATCATACTAGATCAATGAGATTACGATTTATGTCAAATTGGTCTTAGTGCAAGTGGGAGATTGTTAGGGATATGCCTTAAAATAATTTGTACTTATACTATTGTCGTTATATATTATGTAATAATACGAGATATTTCTTTCCATGAATAGTGCATTTAGTTATGCGGTCATCAAGTACATGACTTGATAGTAAAATTCTATAACAAATACAATGACTATTCTTAAATTATCCCTAATCGATTATTATTAGTAGAATAACAATAAATTAAAATTAGTATGTTTGTGACTTAATAGCTATGTTTTACTGGTCATAAATATATGTGATATCAAGTTAAAACATAAATAAATGTTAGAGAATATTGTATTGGACATGGCCTACTGTGAGAGTACTTCATGGAACATGTCATAAGTACTTTCTAGCCATAATGATATTAGAAGTCCTTCGACCTAAATTCATCATAGTTTCTCATTTGATAAATTCTATATTTTGATGTTTTCTAAAGTTGACTTTAACCAGATAATAAATTAGACCACTGTTGGATATAGAATAAATCAGGGAGAGGAATATGATTGATAGTGAAGGAATTTGTCCCTCTCAATTTTGGGAGAGAAGTCCATGGGCCCCTTGATAAGTTAGAATGTTAAAATGCATGGGCGTGCTCAAATATATCAAAATGAGATATTGATATCATTTGTTTGAACAGTCTACTATGAGATTAAGAAATAGTTGATTAAGCTCAATAAGGATGACATGCTCTGTGCCTTATACTTAATCTGGATATAGTGTGACAAAAGGACTAAATATGAAGTTATGATTTGGTTCAAAGAGGTCACTGATCTTCATTTAACCTAGATAGTTATAATATTTTGTTAGAAATTGCTTATAAATCGTGGGCCACTTTAAATGTGATTTGGGCACAATGCCAGTGTTAAAAGAACCTATAGGTTCACACATTAAGCGAACACGTTAAGTTATTTTTCTGGTGACCAGGTTCGATGTATCTTGAAATGTGTCTAGGTTCATCGGACCTAAAAAAGTGACCAGATACAATGAATCTGGAAATATGTCCATTTTCGATGTATTTGGAGGATGTTTAAATTATAAAAATCTGACTCGATATATTAATTAGTTAAATTACTGAGATAATAGTAGAATTTTATCATATCAGTTTTAATTTAATTTGAATTTAAAATAATATATGATAAGATATTATGAGAGTTGGACTCCAAAAAGTTCATGTGATTTTAAAAGAAAACCCTAGCCATCTTCTTCTTATAGACTTTTCATAAAAATATTTGTGCCTCCATAACCAAGAAAAATTAAGCCTCTCAAAACCCTAGGCGCTAGAATTCCCAGGGAACGAGCTGGTTTCATCATGTGTATCCGATAGAGGACGTTCGCACATTGTAGCCATCTGTGAAACCCCAATTAAAATCAACCTTAAAATAAGGGGGTCGGGATGCATATCATGTTTTCTTGTATGTATAAATATATTTTTGTATGATTTTATGTGCTTTGGATTTGTGATTTGTAGTCTAGATGGCTTAATTGTGCTTATTGAGTAAGAAGGGTAAAATGGTAATTTTGTTTGAGGTGGAAATAGGGAGATAACTTGAGGATTAAATAGGAAAAATATTTGGGAGAGAAAATAAGAACAAGAGTTGTTGTAATTTAGTGGTTAGAGCTTTGGAATAAATTATTGAAGTCTTGAGTTCAAATTCCATCATTTGAGTTTTAGAATGATTAAATTTTATTTTAGATAGGTAGGCTATTTTCGGCCCTTGCATGCCTTAGAGAGGAGTAGGAGTATTGTCCTAGGGGTGACATAAAAGAAATATCCTAATCCTACTCTTGTGTCCTATAAAAATTCCTAAGGGATTCATACCCTTTTTGATCTCTAACTTTCCTTAATTCTTAATCAATTAAGTTGCTCAATTACCTAAGCCATTTTTATTTCCAGAAAATTCCAGCAAGGTTCTGTGATTTTGAAGCTTCGAAAATGCCTCTTGGAGGATGGAATTTTATCTGAAAATGGGGAAGAGTTATGGAAGGTTCCCAAGGGAATTAAACTCCATGGTTGAACCTTCAAACTCCAACCTATAGGTATTCATTTTCTTCATGTAGTAATCTGAAAATTTTTCCAGCTTCTTGATCAGTCCAATTGTCAAAATCTTTAGCCATCTTTTCCTCTCAAATATTGCCAGAAAAATAATCAATTCACTCAACTTGAAGACTAAAAACTTTAGCCAAAACCGGACTGCACAAAAGCTGTGCAAACCAGAAAAATTCCTGGCAGTTTTCGCAGCTTGGTAAGCCAAGAGCCTAGCTATTTCTTCCACCTTTTCAACCAGCAAATCAACCCTGTCTTTCCTCCACAAAGAAGGCTGGAAACCAGCCCTAAAGGACCCTCCAAAACCCATTAAAGGACCCTCTAAAATCCCTTCAAACCTTCTGCAAGTTAGCTGAAACATGGAAGAGAAATCTGCACAGAAATTCCAGCAAGTCATGCAAAAGACTAACCAGAAATTCCAACTTTGTTTCCCTCCTCACCCTTGTCCGAAACTCACTCCATCTTTCTGTAAAACCCACCTTGGTCAGCTATGAACTGAATTTCATCATCTTCACCATTGTTCTGCATGAAAAGAGCTCCATGGCTACCCCTTAAATCACTCCATTAATCACTGCAATCAAACCTTCAATTGGAGTCCAAAATTCCAGCAAATTATTTCATCAAACTTCCATGGATTAAGCCTCAACTATCCAGAAAATTCTCTCACCATTACACTCCATAATTCAGCCACCCTAAAGCTCATTCAAACATCATTCATCTCAGCAACATTCTAGCCAAACTAGTCGGCCATTGAAGCTCACAAAAGACCTCCTTTAACCAAGATATTCTTACCATATATGCTATCATAATTCACTCCTTAAATTATTCTTTTTGAATTTCAAACAACCAACCTTCATTCTTCTCCCAAATCTAAAAATCCAATTACCAGAATTCTCGAATCCATTCCGCCACCCTTTCTAAGCAAAATTTCAGCCAACTTTCCTCCATACTCTCCATTCTCTCCAAACCTCCAAGAACACCAAGAACACATACCACCATTCTCCTCGCCTAGGACCACTCTAAACCTCTTCAATCTTCTCCAAAAACTCCAGATCACATCTACTCGTTCTCTTGAATCCATTTCTGCAATTTATAACATCAAATGCTAAAATTAAAGTTCCACTTCTGGATCAAAAACCAAAATTTTCTTGAAGATTCAAGAACACTCTCAAGGTAAGCATGATCGTTTATCTCCATCTCCTTTCATCTTCGACCTTAACGAATATACTAATAAAATCTCTCTCTCTCTCTTTCTCTCTCTCGGCCGAATGGTTACTCCAACCATGTCCATTTTTTTTCTTCCTTCTTGGACGGATCAAGCTTTCCAAGCGTGAGGATTTTTTTGAAACTTCTTCAAGGTAATCATCATTCAAGTAAGCCTCTTCAATCTTCTCTTTAAATTCGAGATTCATGTTTTTTAGATGTTGTTGGAGAAGGATGGATTATGTTTGGAGGTTGAGTATGCGTATATATGATGGAGTTGGGATTGAAGTATGAGAATGAATGTGTTTATATGATAGAGTTGGGATTGATGCATGAGGATAATTTGTCTTGGTCGAGTTTTATGATGTTTTAGGATTTGTTGCATACTCTTCATCTTGTGAGTTAGTATGAATGATTAAGCATACTAGATATTATGTCACCTTTGGTGAATAGGGATTTATGTTCTTGAATTCTTGTTAAGGCCATGAATATGGTTGTGTTTAGTGGAGTTTGGATCATGTGTTGGTAGATTTGGATCTATGCTTTTATTCATGATTTGGATGGTTTGTTAATTGATGTAGAGTGTATGTTCATAACTATGGTTAGCAATAGGAATTATGATCATGACCTTGTTGTTCCTAAACTATTTAAGTTAGCCAATTTTATTTCATTAATAAAAAAAATTAATACTATATTTTCTTCTAGAGATTTCGAAAACCCTAGGAAAAGGTGGATTTGGATTGATATATGAAATAATGATATTTTAGCCAAACTCATGATAGCCTTTATTACAAATAAAATATATAAATATTATATATAATAATATTATTAAAAAAAACCTTTTATATAAATAATCATGATAGGTAAAAATTAATCTTGTAAGTCATATATTCATAAATACTAATAAAATTTTTTTTATCTTTTAATCAAAACATATTAAAATTTACTTACTATTAATTTTATTTTCTAACCATTATTTATTAATAGATTATTATTTTAAATAATATCATCTAGGACCTAGGACCCTTCATCAAATAAACCATAATTTATTTATAACAAGATTCAAGCCTACAACTTATTAGTAACTATTTCACAAACCCTAGTTATTTTATTATAAAGCTAGATTTAGTTTATAAAATTCCTTTTATCATCTAGCCTTAAAGTCTGGAACACTATGGTCATGATTGTAGTAAGTGGAGTTAGAATTATTTATGAGAGAAAATTTTGGCTTGAGTTTAATTATGGCTTATGTTTACCCCAATCGGGGTTAGGTCAGCTTTTGGAAATCTCTAATTTATCTCGAGCAAAAGATCAGGTAAGCTCCTGTATAAAACTTGTTTGTTGTAAAAGGTTACCATGGCAAGCTAAACATGAAGTATGTGAACACTGATTTGGTAAAGACAATTAAGGACTGTTTCCTTTCTTGTTTCAGTCAAACCAATTATTTGAAAATCAACAAGCAGTTTTACTCAAACACCAAACTGTTTCTAAAACTACTTTTGACAAGGACTTTAGAAACCCTTGATTGCCATTTTCAAGAAAAGCTATGTTTTACCAGTTTTCTCCCAAGTGGGACAATCATCGTTGAGTACTCAATAAGGGTAGGCTAGTAGTACTAGTTTTGAAGAGCAAGAGTGAGTTTTCTGGCAGGAGGCCACCTCCAGAAGATGAATTCAACTTGGAAAAGTGACAGTACTACTTAGTCATGCCGGTCCGAGTAGCAAGTCTCAGTCATATGGACTGTGTGTTGCCGGAGTGGACAACCGATTTGGTTTGGGTATAGAAAATGAGGAGTATCTTATTCGGTAGGCTAATCACCTACCTTTTGTCAGTCTGCACAAAGTGTGGCATTTTGACCGTTGTATGGTTATGGGGCCCAACGTGTAGTAACACATGGCCGCCCTTTTGAGTGGTTGATTATATTGTACATGTATGGTTGGAAAGCCAAAACGTCTCTCTTGATTTTAACATTGTTTATTATTTGCCAATACTTTTTCTTATGAAGTTCTTACATCTTGCATACATGAACTGTTTTCACTAAACACTTAAATCACACACGGACTTACTGAGATTTTTATCTCATCACCCTTTTTACCATGATTTTAGGTCGATCCTACTGTGGGGATGAGGAGCTAGTTATTGCCTACTTGGAAGATATTCTGTTATTTATTTTATGTAATGCTTTGGGAGTTGAGAGTGAACAATTTTTATTTCGGATTTGTTCTTGATTTTTTTTTTTTTGTAATAAGTTTTAATTTTAAAGTATTGTTTAAATTTTTGTTGTGTGTCCTAATTATAAAGACCCCTTGTCCTTTGGATGGGGCGACATCCCCAGCCCTGTTGGGCCTAGGTAGCGGGGTGTTATACCATCTCATCAATTTTCTTCCATGCCTTCTCTGCCTCTCACTTCTGATAAGTGGATTCTTCTCTAATCTCAGGACAGGGATCCGTAAGAACATTCTTGAACTCATTGGTAATGAGTGTTATGTTTAGGTTCCTCTTCCAGTCCACATAATTTGGACCTGTCAACTTATTCTCCTTGAGAATGATTGACAATGGACTGAAACCAGGCATTTCTAAAATATTGCAAAAAAAATATTTATTTAGCTCGTAAGAAATAAAAATGCACATTTCTTTATATTATTTCTTTGATAATAAATAACTCTGAAAATTATTATCAATAATATAAATAGTTTGGCTCTTAGAAAAACTAATAGAATTTCATAGGAATATTAATAGCATTCTAAATTAAGTGTATAATCATCATGAATCAAAGCCTCTTAAATAGGTAATGGTCTAGAAAAAGTTCCACCGATAGGATGGCCACTAATTCACACCACCTACAGGTAATCTAGTGCTAAAAATCTCCAACGTTGGCAAATACCCTACGCTTTTAATTTTACTCTTCCATTAGTTCTAAATACTTGTGAAAATCCATTCTATAGGGGGTCATGCTCAGAATGACACGAGGAAATCTACTACCTCTAATGAGAGTTGTGATGGAAGTTATGGGGTTGTTGGAATCCCTCTCCCACTTAATTTTTTTATTAAAAATAGAGTTTTAGGCCCAAAAACATTTTTTATCATCTTATGGTTTCATTAACTTTAGTACAAAACTAAAATTCAATATTATTCTCTATGTAAAGGATTAAATCCTTTGAGAGAATAAATTATGAATTTATTTTACTATTCTAAGTTAATAACCAAGTAAAACTTTATTAAATAACCTTAAGTTCAACATTATTCTCTATGTCAAGGATTAAACCCTTTAAGAGAATAAATCATGAACTCTTTTATTTTTGATGTTTTTAGATTAAAACGCTTTATCAAAAACCGTTTATGGTTTTATATAATGTTTGAAGGTGTTTTAAATATGGTTTAAAAAGTTGTTTATGGCTACAAAAATGGGAGAAGAAAATAAGACAACAAATGGTATAATTGTTGAAGAAAATGGAAATTGTTGTTATTATTCAAAGTTGTTGGTCTTGTAGTTGTTTAAACATGAAAGATACTGATTGTGCATGACTAGAATCAAGAAGGATTATGTGATGTTTAGATGATAAACAAAGGATTATAATGATTAAACAACATATGTATGGGATAGGATAGAAAAGAGAATGGATTAAGTGGAGGAAATGAACAAAACAGAAGTTCTGTTTTGGAAAAATTTCATGCAGCTCTAAAGAAGTAATAAAATGACCAATATGGCTAGTCGTTTTGGAACCCCATGACCTAAAACTTGTAGCTAAATGTCTTAGGATTAATTTTGGACCAGTTTACATGATTTAGAGTTGTGAATAAAAAGTTATGATCTAAATACCAAATGTTGTCATTTCAATTACGGGATTGAAGTGCTGAGACATTATGGAGAGACCTGAATGAAACAAAAAGGGAAATGAGTATTTTGTGAATTGAAAATCATCAAGGAAGGTCTTGAGGACATTTTGGATTTATTTTGGCATCAATCGAACTAATGAATCAAAAGGTGTGCCAAGTTGAGAAAAATACAGAATTTTGATTTAAGAAAGTAAAGCTATGAATTTATTTCATGTGAGCTAATAAAGGCATGAAGGTTTAAGGATTCATGTGAAAGTCTTGAAAATATGTTTGTAGAAAAGAGTAATGAAAATGAATTGAGTTACCTCGAAAGTATATTCCATTTTGGTATGAAATGAAGAAATAGGAAATTTGGTAATTTCCTTAGCAACATATAATTAGTGATATGTAAAGGTTGCAAATGTTCGAATACTAAAAGAAGTTTGGAATGATAACCGATGTAGGTTATCTACTTTAATGGTCTCACAAAGGCTTAAGGATTATGAATATAGTATAACGTAGGACGCCAGGTGAGTCCCACTGCATTTTAAATCTTGTTTTAGCTGGTGTTTTTCAAAATATTTAAACATGAACTTGCCTACATGCTGTTTCCATGCACAATGAAGATTGTGAGTCCCACTGCTTTTTAATCTTGTTTTAGCTAAGTATTTTCCTAAAATGATCATATGTTTTCCCGATATAGTTAATGCTTTCCTAATATATTGAGATGAATGTTACACTTGAATTTGAAAGTATTATCAAGCACTTGATTTCTTGAATATCCTGAATCTAAAATATCTCGTGTGATCTTTTCAATCTCTAAATCCCGATTTTGATAAAGTGTTTTCCTGATTTGGAAAATGGTTTCCTGATGTGCTCAAGGACAAGCCTTCTATATAGATTTGGAAACATGATGAGCAATATGAATCTTGAATTCTTGATTTTTTGAACTTATCAATCCATTGTATCTAATACATGATTAACTTGAATATTTGGCGTAAGCACTAACTTAAATACTTGACGTAAGCACTAACTTGAATACTTGGCGTATACACTAACTTGAATTCTTGGTGTAAGTGCTAACTTGTCTACTTGGTGTATGGACTCACTTGACTACTTAGCATAAGCATTGACTTGAATACTTAGCGTAAACACTGACTTTACTTGAATACCTGAATACTTGAATACATGAATCAAAATATTTTATATTGGAATTCTTGAATACTTGAATCAGTAAGTTTTCACTCGAAATCCTTGAATACTTGTTTTGAGAATGTTTTCACACGAGAATTTCTGAACTAGCTTGGTTATGTTGAGATTACTCTTTATGAGATTTTTTCTGTGGAAAACACTAGCACACACTAGGCTCACTGAGCTTTACGCTCACACGTGTGTTGTCTCTTTTGAAAAATTTAGGATCAAAGGCGCAGTGAAAGTACGGTGGACTCGCAGAGGCTCATGCTATGTTATACCCTTGAGTGTATGTATTAGGAGCTAAATTCTTGTACTTTTATATTTTGGAGAAATTTTCGTTGCCTATTGAGTGAAGTTTGTTATGAAGACCCCTTGTTTGAGCAGTCAGACAGGGCGACATCCTACAAAGTTATAGCCCAATATGTTATGGAAATATGGGGTGTCACAGCAAGTGCGCTCATTAAAAAGTATAGTATAGAGAATTAATGAGTATCGATCTTCAAGGAATAACTACTATTAATTACTTTCATACATTGTTTAACCTACCAATTAAAATAATAAAAAAATAAAAATAAAAATAAGAGCACAAATAAAAATGCATACAACTCTGAAGAAAGAATAATATGTACTTAGATAGAAATTCTAAAAAATGTGACAACGAATTTCTAGTAATTATCATAATTAATTACTACATTGGCATCATGAAGGAATAATATAGAATCCAATTCTTTCCCAAGTCATGGACTCATTATATCTCTAGCTAATTTAGTAGATTTCCCATTCTCACCAAACAACCAAAAACATGCATGAAACTCATTCCTCAATCAATATCCCTATACGCTAGGCGATATAATACATGAAATTAGCCAATTACCCTATACTCTAGACGAAATCAACTAATGTTTTATTACTCAAGTACTTTATACTTAACTTTCTTTCCCAAGTTCATTAAGAAACAACACATATAAAATCAATGAATTGAAGCCAACTCATAACCTCTTTCCCAAATTAATTAGAAGAAATATCCAATTATACCAATTCATCAATAAAAATAAGTAATCAAATACTAAGAATAATAATCAATTGATCAAAGAACTAAATTAATTCAATCATCATAAATCCAAAAATAACATCTAATTGCAATAATATATTGATCTTATCTTTGTACAAGAAAAAGAAAGTAAATGTTTAAGAGAGAACTCATAGACAAGCCTCCTTCTTTTTCTATTAGAAACTCTCTTGAAACAATACTCCTATTCTAATGAATTCCTCCTTGAAAGAATAATCTCTTATTTTGATTCCTGGAATCCCCCCTTTCTCATTGTATTTTTCATGTATTTATAGCTTGTCAGGTTGTCAAAAAAGTTCCCTAAAAGTTCTAGGCTGTGAACAAGTCAGTTATCAAAAAACATCTTGAGAAACTTTCAATTCTGCTCAAAATCAAACTTAACACTACCTTGAAACCGAATTGGGCCGGCACCGAGTCAGCTCTGGTTTCACCTTGCTTGCTCTATTTTTTGCTTATATTTTACCTTAATTTTCTATAACTGAGCCAAGGCCCGTTCAACTACCTAAGCAGGTGCCGATTTTACACTAGAATATGTGCAATTAATCTCCTAATTCTCTAATTTCTATATAAAGTCAAAGAAAAACCTTTCCATAGGTAAAATGTTAAATAGGAAGGGAATTGACAAGCTATTGTATCAAAAACATCACAAAATCATCCCAAATTGCTAGGAAAATATAGGTATATTTAGGCCCTATCAGCTTACTATATCTACACCTTTATCATATCTTGTTTCCTTTCACAAACAAACTTATCATATTTTCCTCTTCTCTAGCCACACCCTTCCATAACTTCATTGATTGAACATTAATTTCATAATAAGGATTGCTGAATTTTTTTTTTTTACCAAAGTTGAATGTTGTTTCTTTTACTTCATAAAATTCAAATTTTAAATTCCCTAGAATCACTCTTCAATCACTCACTACAATTAGACCAGGGTTGGAACCACTTAGCTCCTAAATTTCTACCAGCCATATATTTTCTTTCCTCTTTTATTTCATCTGGATTTAGAGGGATGAAAATTCCTTTCTTTACGTAGCTTTAGCTTAGGGCCATCATTATTCAAACTAGGTAAGTTTCTTTTGTATTATCCTATTGAAATTCAAAAACACACCTACCTTCCCTTTATTGTGCATGAAATACACTAAAACTTCAAGAGTTTAGGTTCTCTCCTCGTAAAGGAACCAAAACCGAAAGTAAGATAAGCATACTCTATATGACCATTTTTTGGTCATTTTTTCTTGTTCACTTGAGCACAAACGACCCATTCACTCTCGCACTTTCACTTTTGGTCTCCCTTTTCTCCTTACTATTCTAACCAAAGACAACCAAAACATTAAATTTTAGGCCTCCCTAAACATCAACAAATCTAAAAACAATCCCATACACAATCCAAAACCATTTCTCCTCCTTCCCCAGTAAAACATGAACACAACACATTTTCATCTCCTCCTTCTCTTCTCTCAAAATCGAGACAAACTCTCAGTCTCTCCTTCACCTACACACACAAATTGAAGTATCACTACACTCACGGTCTCCTCCCTCTTGATTTGTACTTATAAGTATGTACTTATATGTGTTAGAGAGTCAGCTTGATTTGTTACATGTATTGACTATGTTGCTTGAGCATTTTTTAACTAGGGTTGGAAGTGAGACTGTGATATCATGATAAGTTACCTTGTTAGAATATTGAGACATAAGCATGTGATTTACCTCTTGCATGCATGAGATCACCTTTATATATTGGACTATATTGTTGTTATGTCACCATTTGTTTTGGAGCATACTAAAGTCTAGAAGATACGAATCCATAAAATCCAATAGTATAATGATTGGGATTTTGTATTTGTTAAATATGAATGAGTTTTATTTGCTTGAGATATGAAATGATTCCTTTGATAGGTAGACCTTAAACATAGTATATCATAATCTAGATTTGCTATACTATTATTTTTTACAAATATAAGGCTATGATTGTTGAGATTTTTTGCCTGTACTAGTTGAGTTATTGAGATGTAGAAACCATGACTTATTGGACTCTTTGTTCAAGGAACAAATCAATGAACTACATTCTTTTTTGGAAAATCAAGAGCAAGTAAATCCTTGTATAAACTTTTGTAAATAAAAATTATCTTACAAGTCATTAGCTGTTTGTATCATTTTGTTCGAAAAACTATACACTTAATATGAAGGCTTGGTTTAAACCTTTCAATTATATAAATGACACTTTGATTACCCAAAAGTCTTTTCAAAACAAGTTCTAGTTTTCTACTATAAAGTTTTGGCAAAAACTTTCACTATGCCATGTGTGCATATTTAAGCTGACTGAAATGTGTTTGTTAAGAATATCCTTAAGTAGAATAATATTGAGTACTCAATAGGGGTAGGCTACAAGTACTAGCCCTTAAAGGTTTGGTTTAGTACTTTAGTAGGTGGCCACCTCCAAGGTAGGATCTTTTTCTGGAAGGGGCGGCAGTACTATTAAATCAGGTTAGTCCGAGTTAGCAACCAATTCAAGTGGAATTGTAATATGCAGTTGGACTACCAGTAAGTTTTGGTGAGACATGGAGGATCATCTCACTCAGTGGACTGATCATTTAGTACACTGTGATGCAAGGTTTCACGTACAGTACCATGATGCAGGGTTTCATAGCAATGGATTATGATGCAGGGTTTTATAGCCTAACATTTTATTTTTTTAAAAAAAAAAAATCTATTAGTGGTTATTTTGTACATGGAATGTTTTATCTGATTCCGCTTTATTTTATGAGTAAGGGACTATGATGTATTATTTCATAGTCCACCGTTTTGTAAAATTTACTGAGTGGTTTATCTTATTTGTGAAATATGGTTATTTAACCTTCTCGATTGATTTTGCCTTATTGTGTTGATCAAAATACACAAACAACCACCTTATGATTCTTTAAATTATTATGCAATGACTTGCAACATTTTTTGTAAAGTTTTCAACTTCCATCATGAATGTGTTTTGAACTCACATTGCGCATATACATGACTTATTGGAAATTTCTTCTCATACATTTCTTTGTCATGTTTTAGAAAGTACCAGTCTCAATAAGGTGGGAAATTAATAGGGATTAATACTTGGATTAAGTTGTTATTTATGATATTGCTTTCAAACATGTACTCTTTTAATTTTATTTTTGAGACCTTTGTAATAGTTTTGAAGAGTTGTATTTTAGGTTTGAGTTCTACTTTTCTTTTCTGCTCCTGCCTAGTTATAAAGACCCTTGATCCTAAGGACGAGGGAATATCCCCAACCCTCTTCAGGTTATATTATAGTGAAGTGTTACAAGTTGTATTAGAGCCTAGGTTTTGGCATTTACCTAGTGGGGTGTTACAACTTGTTAATTCATTTCCTTAAAAATACTGAGGTGTAATATGTTTGAGTTGTACAGAAGTAGTGACTCAGTGAATGAAAACATAGAGATTAAACCTATAGCTCCTTAGGATAATGATCTTGGAGTGGTGAAATTCGAGAAGTTTAAGACTGAAGTTGGGTTAAAGACGGATACTAGGAGTACTATTGAGAGGCCTACAAATAGTTAGGATAAAAGACTTTACCAGTGATAGAGAGATAAAGGCCTTCGAAGAAGAAGGATCTAACTTTAAAACTAGAAGAAGAGATATACTTACAATGACTCTAACGATGACTAAGCTCATGATGGGTACTGGATTAGGTGTTAGAATTTTGAGAATGACAACAGTGACTTTACTGAGAATATTTTTTTAGAAAAATAACCTTAACACCTATGGTTGATTGGTTTTAAAAAAATATATTAATTTTCCATGAGATTTATGCTTTTTTAAAATAAGGACATCATGTATGATGTCTACTTTCTTCTATGAACTATGTTCTTGTATATACATTAAAGATTACTCACTAAAATAGCTATTTTTGAAAATTTCCTACTAGCTTATCTATGCCTGTATGTGATATTTAAGTGTATCTATAGATCTATGTATAATTTGTTGCATTCCTTTTATGTTGCATGACATAGGTTGCATGCCACTGTTATACTAATACATAAGTGCATATGTATAGAAACATCACATTCATAGACTCATGATGAGCCACTTCACCTAAGTCCGAACCTGGGTTATGTGGAGAAGCCGACTAAGATTGTGCACCGAAGTGTTATGATACTCAAGAATAGATGGATACCCATGGTTAAGGTACTATGGGAGCATCACGGGACATATGGCGCAATATGGAAAATGGATGAATGAGTGAAGAAAAGTACTCGAGTTACTCGAGAGGTAAGACCCACGAATTTTAAGAAGAAATTCCTTTAAGAGGAGGAGGATGTAAAAACCCCTCCCTGAACTACCCTAGAAGAAGGAGAGGGTCATGCATTACATTACTTATATGCATTTGTGAATTATGTGCTTGTGGTAATTTTATCTGCAACTTATTTATTTATTTGAGTAGAACTCGAGTGTATTATTCACTTGTTTAAGATTTTAATTGTGAGGGATTTAAGTGTGGATTATAGGAGGTAAGGATTTTAGAGTAGTTAAAAGGACATAAGAATTAATGTGGTAAATAGTTAGAGCACTAAGCTTCTAGTCTAGCAATCGGGACTTCAATTCCAACTTGTGCATTAATTCTCAATTTTCCTAATGTTCTACTCTTCTAGCCGGCCAACTCATCCTCCTAGTCACCATTTTCTTTGTGGGAGAAGGAGAATATTTAATTAAGAGAATTTGTTTTATTCTCTATCCTTCTTGTATATTCTTACCCTTTTTTGCTTGAGCTCATTATATCCAATCTACCTCTACATGGTAACCAACCATACAATCTCATGATTCCCTTGATTAAACATTAATTTAGCCATCAAGAATGATAAGATTTATCCTCCTACCAAAGTTAAATTTTACTTTCCTTAATCTCTAGGCATTTTTAATTTTGAAATCCCTAAAATCATGTTCTTATTTCCTTTTGTTCATAAGCTTACTATATCTACGCCTTTATCATATCTTGTTTCCTTTCACATTCAAACTTATCATATTTTCCTCTTCTCTAGATGGCAGCAGGTCACACCCTTCTATAACTTCATTAATTGAACATCAATTTGGCAAAAAGGATTGCTGAAATTTATTTCTTACCAAAGCTAATATTGTTTCCTTTTCTTCATAAAATTCAAAATTTAAATTCCCTAGAATTGCTCTTCAATTACTCACTTCAATTAGACAAGGGTTGGAACCAATTAGCTCCTAAATTTCAGCCATCCATATATTTTCTTTCCTATTTATTTCAACCAGATTTAGGAGGACAAAAAGTTCCCTTTTCTATCTAAGGGATGCAGCTTTAGCTTAAGGCTATCTTTCTTCAAACTTGGTAAGTTTCATTTCTATTCTCTTATTCAAATTCAAAAATACTCCTACATTTTCTTCTATTGTGCACAAAACACACTATGACTTTAATAGTTTCGGTCCTTTCTTCTTAAGCACACCAAAACCAAATGTAAGATAAACATACTCCATGAGACCATTCTTTGGTCATTTTTTCTCGTTCACTTGAGCACAAACGACTCATTTACTCTCACACTCTCACTTTTGGTCTCATTTTCCTACTTTTTGCTATTCTAAGCACATATAACCACAACATCAAATCTTCAGCCTCCCTAAACATTAACAAAACTAAAAGCAATCCCTTACACAAACCAAAACCATTTCTCCCTCTTTCCTAATAAAACATGAACACAACACACTTTCATCTTCTCCCTTTCTTCTCTCAAAATCGAGGCAAACTCTCAGTCTCTCCTTCACCCATGCACACAAACTGCAGCATCACTACACTCATGGTTTCCTCCCTCTTCTTCATCAAAATAAGGTAAGCTCCTTCCCCTTTCTCTCTTGTTCTTAGATTTCCCTCTCTCTCCTTCTCTTTTTCTCTTATTCTTTTTAGACAAATCGAGGCATGCATAGTCTCAGTATCTTCTTCACTTTTTAATCATCCTAGTTTGTTCATGGCAAGGTAAAGTGTGTTTAACAACTTCTTTCAAGCAAAATCCCTCGGATCTCTCGAGGCCAAAACTAAGTTTACTCCTCATTACAAGTAACTACCGAATTTTCTTTTTTCCTTTGTAATTTCATGTTTTTATGGATCGATGCTTTTGGATCTTTAGGATTTATATGAGATGATGGTATGGATATCTTTGCTAATATAAGTATGTACTTAGATGTCAATATGTTAGAGAGTCTGCTTGGATTTGTTACATGTATCAATTATGCTGCTCACATATTTCTACCTAGCGTTGGAAGTGAAACTATGCTATCATATGGTAAGTTACCTTGCTAAATATTAGAGATATAAGCTTGTGATTTACCTCTTGCATGCATGAGAGCACCTTTATATTTTGGACTATATTACTGTTATGTCACCACTTGTTTTGGAGCATACTAAGAGTATAGAAGATATGAAGTGCCACTGTAGGAGGCGGGGCCATATGGAGAAAGACTGCTAGTCAAAAAGGGTGGCCAGAAGGTGCTATAACTGTGGGGATCCAAACCACCTAAGGAACAACTACCTAAAGCTATTGCAGATTAGACAAGAAGCTTCAATGCCACCCACCGGCAATAACAAGGGTGCGACCACTAGAGCCATTGGAAGCAATGGACCGAAGCCACAAATGAAGGCAAAGGTCTTTACCTTAAACCAAGAAGAAGTTGAGTTGGATGCGACAATGGTGAAAGGTAAGCTCTCTATTCAAGACTATGATGTAAATGTGTTAATTGATCCTAGATCTATGCATTCATACATAAACGAAAGTTGTGCACAGCATTTAGGATGGGGTGGGAAGGAGTTACCCTATACCCTATTGGTGAGTACCCCATTAGAAAAGACAGTGGAAGCGGGAAAACTGATGCAGGAATTTGAGAAAAAAATAGGAAAGGAAGTTCTTAGGGCAGACCTCATAGTTTTACCTATTGAGGATTACAATCTAATTTTGGGTATGGATTGGTTGGCTAGGCATGGAGCAAAGGTAGACTATACGATCAAAACTGCTCAGTTCGTTAGACGTGGATGTGATGTAATAGAATTTAATGGGAAACGAGTGAAAGAGTTGAAATGTTTCATAGCAGGGACAAAAGCTAGGAAGATGTTAAAGAAGGGATGCATAGGATATCTAGCTTACCTGATAAATAAGTCTAAGGATTAGTGCACTTTAGAAAGTATGGCTGTAGTAAATGAGTTCCATGATATCTTCCTTACTAAACTCACTTCCCTTCCACCTTCTCGGGAAGTCGAGTTTACCATAGATTTAATACCAAAAGCCGAACCAATATTAAGAACATTGTATCAGATGGCTCCTACTGAGCTAAAGGAGTTTAAATAGCAATTAGAAGAATTGGTAAATTAGGGATATATTAGACCAAGTACATTTCCATGCGGAGCGCCAGTACTGTTTGTGAAAAAAAAGGACGGTACTCTGAGACTCTGCATTAATTATAGAGGCCTAAATAATTTAACGATCAAGAATAAGTATCTGTTACCTCTGATAATTGCAAGGATCTAGTTACTATTCCCAGTTAGATCTTCGGCAGGGTTATTATCACGTACAGATAAAGGAGGACGATATACCAAAAAAGGCCTTCAACAAATGATATGGCCACTATGAGTTTATTGTGATGCCATTTGGGATAGCCAATGCACCAGCGATATTTTTGAATTTAATGCACAGGGTTTTCCAACCATATCTAAACAAGTTCATTGTGGTATTCATTGATAACATCCTCGTCTATTCCAAAAGCCCGGAGGAGCATGCTGAGCATTTGAAGTTGGTATTGGAGAAGCTAAGGGAACATAAACTATATGCTAAATTCAGAAAATGTGAGTTCTAGATAGCCTCAGTGTCATTCCTTGGACATGTAGTATCTAAGGATGGTATCAAGGTAGATCTCGTGAAGGTAGAAGCTGTAGTGAACTAGAAGTAATTAGAAAATATCACTAAGATTCCTAGTTTTCTCAAGTTAGTCGAGTATTATCGCCAGTTCATCAAAAATTTCTCTACCTTGGCCTCTCCCATGACTCGACTTTTAAGAAATGATGTACCATTTGTTTGGAATGAGAAGCGCAAGAGGAGTTTTCAAAAACTTAAGAGGAGACTTATAACAGCCCCTCTGTTAAGCTTACCTGAGGAAAATAAGCTTTACACACTATATACTGATGCATTGAATGAAGGATTAGGAGCAGTTTTGATGCAAGAGAGGAATGTCATGGCTTATGCTTCAAAAAAGTTGAAACCACATGAGGTTAACTATCCAACTCACGGTATGGAACTTGCAGCTATTGCGTTAGCCTTGAAGAAATGGAGACATTATCTCTATGGGACAGAGTATGAAGTGTTCACTGATCACAAGAGTCTTAAGTATATATTCACGCAGAAGGATTTGAATCTTCAACAACGTAGGTGGATGGAGTTTTTGGAAGAGTATAGACGCCCTATTAACTACCACCCGGAGAAGGCAAATATAGTGGTAGATGCACTAAACAGGAAGGTGAAGGTAGCTAGCATGAGAATGCGGGTAATTCAAGTAGTACAAGAGTTGTTAGAATAGGAAACAGTAATTTTAGGGGAGAAGATCTTTATAAGCAATTTGAGGTTGGTACCAAAGTTGAAACAGGAGATCATTAAATCTCAAAAAGACAGTATATAGTTTCAAATCTTTGTGGATAAGGAGGTTAAATGAGGAGGAAATGACTTTTAAGTAGATGACGAGGGAGTGCTTTACTTCACAATCAATTATGTGTACCAAAAGATCAGGAGTTAAAGAAGATAATTCTATAGCAGGTACGCCGCAGTAAATATGCTATTCATATGAGAGAAGCAAAAATGTACTAAGATTTAAAAAAGGCATATTAGTGGCCCGAGATGAAGAAGAATGTCGTCAAATATGTGTTGACTTTCTTAACTTGCCAAAAGGTCAAAGCAGAGTATAGGAAATCTGCGGGGCTACTACAACCATTATCCATTCCATAATGGAAATGAGAAGAGGTAACTATGGACTTCGTCACAGGTTTGCCAATGGCCAAGTCTCAAAAAGACACTATTTGGTAGTCGTAGACTGATTAACCAAGTTTGCACACTTTGTACCTGTGAAAGTAAGAGATTTAACAGAAAAGTTACCTCAAATCTATGTGCGGGAAATTATAAGATTGCATGGAGAACTATCGAGCATCGTGTCCGATCAAGATCCTAGGTTCATCTCAAAGTTTTAGAGCAAATTTCAGAAGTCTATGGGTTCAGTGTTAAAGTTTAGCACCACAGCACACCCACAGACTAATGGACAGTCTGAGAAAGTTATTCAAATTTTGGAGGACATGTATCCTAAATTTTGGAGACAAGTGGATTGATTGCTTACCCTATACGAAGCTGGCATATAACAAAAATTATCAAACATCCATAGGTATGGCTCCGTATGAATCTCTGTATGGGAGGAAATGCCAAGTACAGATATTTTGGGGTTGGTTAGAGGATGGTCAGGTTAGCAAGTTTGGTGAGGTAAATATCCAAGAGATGACGGATAAGATTAAGGTGATAAAAGAAATATTAAAAGCAGTTAGGAGTTGACATAAGAGCTATACGGATAACAAAAGATGGGAATTGGAATTCCAAGTAGAAGATCAAACATTCTTGAAGTTGACTCCTAATAGAGGAATCCTGAAGCATCCAAAAAGGGAAAAATTAAGTCTGAGGTATTTGGAACCGTTTCCAATTCTTGAAAGGGTTGGACTAGTAGCTTATCATTTGGCCTTACCAGAGGGTTTGATTGGTATACATGACGTATTTCATGTATCTCAATTAAAAAAGTACCATCTGAACCCAGAGCATGTGGTTAATGAGGAACCGTTGATTCTACAACTCGACCTGAGCTATGTCGAGAAGCTAGTAAAAATTCTGGACAGGAGTATTAAGACGCTTCGAAATAAGTAGATTTTTATGATAAAGGTTTTGTGGGATCATCACGGCACACAGGATGTTACTTAGGAAATAGAGGAGTAGATGAGGCGGAAGTATCCGAAGTTACTCTGAAGGTATGGCATCTTGAATTTTAGGACAAAATTCTTTTAAGGAAGGGAGAATGTAAAACCCTATCTAACCCTATCCTTAGTACGTGAGAAGTATGGGTTCAACATGGCATTTTGCATGTGCATATGGATTTGTAATGCATTTATTTGATCATTTGATGGATGTGTGTATATGTGTGTGCACATTTGTTCTTAGGTTTGTTTATGTTGAGCTTATTTAGAGAGCTAAAGAAGCTCTCTAATTGTGTAAGATAGGTTATCTTGAGGTTAGAGTTTTCATAGGCATAAGAGATGTTTGGGATGAAGGTGATGGAAAATTACTTTGGAAATATGAGCGCAAGGATTATTGTGGTAAAGTGGTTATTGCTTGGGAATTATTCCTTGGTGACTCAAGTTTGAATCCTAGCAATACCAGGTTCCTTTTTCCACTATTCTTTTCTTTTCCTTGGTTGGAGTTCTACTTTAGTTGCCGCTTAGTTGAATTCCTTTCAAATAAAAGCCTAGTAGTTATTTCTTAGTTCTCTTTATAATTATATTCTTGCAAGTAATTTTGTTTACTCAAATATTTAAATTGTTGTCTTCAAAACAATACCAATTCTTTTCCAATTTTACTTGTTTAAAAAAAGAGAGAGAGAAATTAAATAATTAATTCTCCCAGAATTTAGCTTGAAATAGATATTATCAAATTTATTTATACCATGTTATTTATTTTGGCTAAATTTCTTTTAGCATTTATTTAGGAAAAAATTATCTTTTCCAGTTGCCGTTTTAAGAAGAATTCTCCAAGAATTTGCCACTTCAGATTTAAGAATAATTAGCGAAAGAATTTTTGATTACTTTTAATCATTTTCTCTATAAATCGCACTCTGGTAAAATCCTTTATTTGCTTTAAACCTTCAGATTTCTTTAGTAAAATTCTAGCCCATTTTGCTTAAAGGAAATACCACTGCAACTTGCTTTTCGAATTTTCCAACATGGTTAAAAAAATATTTTTTTTATCAAAGTCGTGGTTGGCTTTGGGCATGCTGCGGCTGACTATGCTAAAAGCATAGCCATGCATGGCTAGCCCCCTCTATGCCTTAGGTATAGCTAGGCACAACTTTGATCAAAACCTGGGCCGGTTTGTTGTTTCTTCTTTTCCATTCTCCACAGTTCATCTTCATCTTTAGTTTTTTTTTTTTTTTTTCCGCTCAGAAAACCTTCGGTAGGCAGGAGTCCTCCAGCATTAGAACACTATCTAGTCCCTAATCTCCTAAGATCACTCTGGGAATAACTCTCCTCGTTTATCAACAAACTTACACTAGACTGTGAGAAGGAAACCAATAACTTCATAACACTCGGTTATAGTGCACAAAACTCACAGAAGAACCAAAACGCTTCTAGAAGACCCTTCGGCCACTATTCCTTTCTACTCACATCTCCCACACATACCCCTCCAAGAAATCCTCCTTCTAGAGAATCCTCAATTATGTCCTACTGTTGAAATAAAACATCCACACAGTAAACTACTATACCTCTCTTTTACGACTGAGGCATCTAGCGGTTCACAAAGTCGGTCCATTCATCCTTCACCGTTAGCTTACGATTTCCAACCCTCAAAACTAGTGGACCTCTCTTCACAAGTAAACCTTATTCCTATTCTATTTTGTTCTAGTTTAGCAGTGAAGTTGTACCTCGTATATTCATGAATGAGTTGGTGTAAGCTTTGTGATGCGAGATTCACTGAGGTTCTAGGCTGGGAGTTTGGGTTGTTTACCACCCTTTTATGACTCATGAGTCTAAGATATGAATCTAATGTCGATTTCATTTTGCTTCAATCATTAACATAGGTCTATTTTTTTTTATTAACCAATCCCCTGGGTTGTCTAATCAACTAATTTATCTAAGGATCTGGGTATTTATTTGTTGGTTACTAGCTGTGGTACTCTTTTCAAAACAAAACTAAATCTATTAGCATTGTCTTTAGGACTAAGTATGCATATATACATGTATATCTTGCTAGAACTAGCATTGTCATGTGGGTTAGCCTGCACGGTTTCGGATCGTGCCGGGCTGGTTCGTGGGCCATTCAGGCCTATCCCACGCTAAGGCTATCCTCTCTCTTCTACTTTATTTTTTTTCACTTAATTCGATTAAAAATTTTAATGTGCACTTATTTTATAATTTTTTATTATTACTTAAATAACACGATTGTTTAAAATCATAAAAAAGTCACCTTGAAGTGGTAGGAGGTTTGGCTTAGACCCATACCAGTTACATTAATTACTAAAATAAATATTACATAAAAGAGAGACTTGATGCCTAAATCTCTTAAAAATATTACAACGATCAAATTTTAAAAATAGAATAAATATCCTAAAAATAAAATTAAACAATTATATTATATTACTTATTCTAAGTTCCTAATTATTCAAACACTAAACTAACTATTTGACTCACCCAATTCTTTATCTGAGTCATCATCACCAATCCACGAATTGACCGTCCTATCTTCTGCTACAAACTAACTACTACAACACATTAACATCTCCATAGTATAAGGAGTCAATCAAGATCTTCTTTAATCAATGGTTTGAGCATTCTCACTAAAGACACTTTCCGATAGTACTGTGGAGACAGGTTGTGTCAAAAGTTCAGGTGCCATGTTAGATAAAATTAAGTATTAATTTACATGAGCATTCCACTAATCACAAATCTCAAAATGTTAATTCTCATTTTCTACCAGAGGCTGTATCTAGTAAATTATCATCTCATTATAGGTGGTAGATGATTTTTTTTTACACTTCATGATACCCTATGGATTAAATGCTAATAAAATCGAAGAGGTAGATCTTCATAGTGGTTAAAATTAACTGCTAGATGATGATGATGATGATGATGATGATGATGATGATGATGATGAACCTTGCCAACTTAAAATAGCAGAACTAGAATAAGAAGATTCAAAATCATATAAATTATACATGTCAGATAGAGCTTTAGCCGTTTTATCTTTTATATCTTTTATCATATATTACCTAAGTGTTTTAGGTTCATCAAAATCAAATATTTCATAGAGATATTCAATAATACTATGAAATCCAGCCATTTTTACTATAGGATCTAAATACAATGCCATACAATATAAAATAGGAATATCTTCATAATATTTTTTATATTTTTCAAACATACTTCTCATAAAATAACTATATTGGGGATGCTCCATATACTCACTGAAACTATGTGCTACCTTAGCAAGTGTTAGAAGAATATGATGAGTAGCGGGATAATAAGATCCCGATAAAAGTTTAGTTACTTCTTTAAAAGTAAATAAAAATGTTGAAAGTGCAATACAATTTTCAAAATGAGTTTCAGTGAGTTGAGGTTGAAAATTGTTACTATTACAAAATTCAATAAGTTGATTTTGTAAAATGTATAACACTTTCAAACATATCCAAAGTTGAGTTCCATCTAATTTCACAATCTAATCTAAATTTTTTAAAAGATATCCCTTTTCTTGGCATAAAGCCTTAAAATTTTGATGCTTAGTTGGAGAATAAATAAAACAACATTTCTAATTATATTAACAATATCATCAATATATTTATATCCTTCCTTAGCACACAAATTAAGTATATGACAAGCACAGCTAGTATGAAATAAAATACCATCTAACATAAGATTCATAGTATTTTTCAAAATTGCTATGGTAAAATCATTATTTGAAGGGTTATCTAAAGAAATAAAAATAATTTTATTTAAAATCTTATATTCACGACATGTTTGAATAATCATTCTAGCTATACTAGTACCTATGTGAGAATATTTAAATAATTTAAAATAAATAGTTCTTTTTTGTACTAACCAATCATAATTTATCTAAGGACATGTAATGCACAAATAAGAATCATTAATAATTACAGTCCAACTATCACAAGTGAGAGCAAGTTTCCAATTACAAGAATCAAACATAGTAATAAGACACTCTTTCATTTCTTTATATATCTTTATTATATTATTTTTTAATATTGTTCTAGGAATCCTTTTTTATGCAGGCTGGCAATTGTTTTGCATATATTATTCATAAGGTGAATTTTCTGTAAAATTAAAAGATAATTTAGTTTGAACAATCATTTTAGCAAATCTACCTCTATTTTTTTATGATCGTATTGAAAATCACCTATAATTTGACCTCCTGTAATATAGATTTATTGTTGTTTAAATAGATTTTCTAAATCATTATGTGACCTTTTTATATGTCTAACTAACGTTTATGTCCCTCCTCTCTTCTTATGTGCATATACCATCATACAAATTTTACATGGTGCCCTATCATTATCATTATCTTTTTCAAAAAAATTCCAAACCATAGATGTTTTTGCTTTATTTATAACTTTCGAAGTTTCACCATCATCCTAACACATATTGGATTCATCAGGATTAACAGTTGGGGTTGGTTGTGATTACGAAACACTAACGCTAGGCCTACTAAGGCCTTCATTTTCATTACCCATTTTATTATTCATTAAATTTAAGGTTGGATCTATATTGAAATCAAAATGTGCAGATGATTGTGATAAAGAAAAATAATGATATTGATTTGGCTCTATTATTTTTAAACAAAAACAATCAATTAAAATTCAAATAAAAGTTCAAAAAAATGAAATAAAGTATTAACAAATAATTAAATAAGAGAATTTAAACATATAAATAACTTGTGAATTTGTTTTTATTTTAATCGTACAAATTTAGCAAACCAAAAAAAGAAAGTTTTCGCTTTAACTTAAAAATTAAACAAATAACAAAAACAAATAAGCAATTAATAAAGCTAAAAAAATAAGAATGTAATATGAAGAAACACTAACTAGTTGATGATGAATAACAATAACACTTTGTGGAACTTTACTTCTTATCTTCTTCAAGACTTGAACTATCCACTATTCTGCCACTCAATAATCTTCCAAAATATAAAGACTTTGCTTGAAGAATTGAAAATATATATTAAAAAATAAATTTTATTCTAACACTTTTTATAGAGAAAATGAAGAGATTTAAGGATTATGAAAGAAATATGAATGAAAATAAAATAGTTTGAGAAAATTGGAGAGAGTTAAAGAATGTTTGATGAGTTTTTGGGTGAATTGGGGGATATTTATAGAGTTTTGGAGGTTAGGGGGTCAAAATGTAAAAAAAAAAAAACCTATTTTGACTGTTGGGGGCGTCAAAATATTTTTTAAAAAAAGTTGGAGAGCCGTTATGTAACGGCACTCCAAGGCGGGCCAGCCTATTGGGCCACGAGCGGTTTGAGAGCCTAGGCGATCTTAGGATTAAAATCCCTGGCTCGGACCAGCCCGCACCTCGAGACCGGACCTGGGACCGGCCCACTATAGTGCTGCCAATTCAGCTCGCGGGTTGGGACTAGCATGGCCCGACACGCCAGCTCAGCAGGCTGAATCGGCCCACATACCAATGCTAGCTAGAACTACTAATATCAATGTTATTACCAACACTGCTATTTTGTTATTATTGATCCTATGATTATCATAATTGTTAACTGTTTTGAGATTGCCTTCATTAATAATTGAGATTACTGCTATTACTCGTATCTTCACTACTGTTTTTATTATCACTGATAATTATTGATGTTAATGTCAAATCCTATTATTGTCACTGCTAGTGTTTGCATCATCATCATCATCATCATCATCATCATCATCATCACCACTACTACTACTACTACTACTATCATCGATGCTATCATAATTTCATTAAGTCTAACAAATTATGTAAATTTTATGTTTAGTGAATCTCTACCTTCTAATTCTTCTATTTGTTATTATATCTACCTACATAGTCCTATAGATGGATATTAGGAAGTTTTTTATAATTTATTTATTCATGGATTTACTTATTTACTTCATTATTTATTTACGTACCCTTAGGGGCAAACCCTATTTTATTAGCCAATTAATTATGTATACACATATTTAATAACTCAGTCATTTATTCATTTACTTATTTTTTTAACCATTATTTGGTGGTTGTCTTAGTATGTAGTGAATTGTTGGTGAGAGTTATGTTATCTCAAGCATGATAAGTTTGAGTGAAAGATATTATTTGCTTTTAAGTTGTTTAATGACTTGATAATGGTAGATGGGTTATTTTAGATGCTATAACAGTATAAGGATTATAGCAAGTTGGTGACATGATCTCTGTATTTTTCTTTAGACGGAACTAGGTCTTATTGACCCAAACATCGACAGAATCTTTTATCTGCAAAACGAAAAAATCAAGTAAGTCCTTGTATTAAATATTTAATATAAGAGCTCTAAATTGCAAGTCGTTTGGAAATGTTTATTATCTCAATGACGTGATTATTTGGAATGCAAGCTTGACAGTTTCTCTGTAAAAGTTTTCTATCAGACAAAGATTTTATTGGAAAATTACTTTTGATTGTAAAACAGTTTTACAACTAATCATTTGGAATTTATGCTTGCATGACCGAGTATGTTGGAAATATTTTCATTGAGATTGGATTCTGATGCAATGAAATGTTGAGTACTCAATAAGAGTAGGTCTCTAGGAATAGCCTTTGAAAAGTTGGGCAAGTCTCTTAATAGGAGGCCACATCTAAGAAGCCAACTCTATTTGGAAAATGTGACGGTCCTAGAAGGTCAGGTCGGTCTGAGCTAGTACCTCAGTCCAACTGGGCTGATGATCCGGGTGGACATCTGGTAAGTTAGGGTAAGGGATGGAGAAGTATCTTACTCAATGGGTCGTACACCCACTACGTTGTGATGCAGAGTTTCACAGTGTTTGTCATGATGTAGGGTTTCACAGCAAGGCTATGATGTAAGGTTTTATAACCACTTATTTTGAGTGGTTTTCGTATAATAAATATCTTTGTGATTTTGTTCTGTTGTGATAATTACCACTCACTTTGATATGGAAAATGTATGACTTGCAATTCACTCTTAATAAATGATTTCAAAGTTTATTAATGAAATTTATTTTCTTCCAATCATGAGCACACATAGCGCTTACTGAGATGCATTTCTCACACTCCTTTGATGTAATATTTCTAGATCTACCAGGTTTAGCAAGAATGCACGCTATTAGAGGATAATCAACTTGAATTCTTTAATTTTGTTCCAGTTTGAGGACTGTTTCATTTTATGTAATCTAAGAGACTTGTGAACATCTTTTTTCTTTGTAATAAGATTTGAGTTATTTCGGCTTTTGATATTTCTTTTCCTAGTTATAAAAACCGCTGGTCCTTTAGACGGGGCGACATCCCCGCCCTCTTTGGGCACTTGTTTAGTGGGGTGTTACATTGGGGCCACTTTCAATGTCAGTTATCTTTCTCCTTTTGATGTAGATGATGGAGTTGATTCAAAGGCAAATCCTTTTAAAGAATAGAGAAATGATAAGACTCCGCTTCGTCATGAAAAATAAGTACATGAAGGGGCAAGCACTCAACCAGTGCAAGTGTCAATGACAAGGGTAAGGATCAAACGATTCCAAGAAAGACTCCAAGCATTCATGAAACTCTACTTGAAAATAAAAGAACCTTAGGAAGCATTTGATGGCTTGAAGGAGCTCGATTTGATGATAATTGATAAAGAGAATCAAGAAAGGGCAAAAGAGATCAAAAGGAAATCAAGGAGATTGAACAAGGAATTGAGGGCTTGAAAAGGACCAGTAGCGGTTGAACAAAACTCAATAGGTGGTGATCCTAGTTGCTCAATCGGTGGAAGCCCTATACCGCCAAAGAATTGCTTAGCAACAATATTCAACCTACATCGGCCCTAGTGGCATAGCTGGCCCTGGCTCACTTCAGGCTGAAGGCCCTTGTTTTGCATATCTTGACAATTTCTCCGTTTATCTTCTATTTTTAGTACTTTATAATGACTTTCTAAATTTATCTTAGCACCTCACTACACTAAGTGTTATGGTTTAGGTTGTATGAATACCTCTTTATGTGACAAAATAACTCATTCAATCTTGTATATTCAAATTTCAAAACGAGAGTCATCATGAGAGGTTCTTCACCCTTGATCTTCCTCTATCTAAAACCATGCTAAGGGATCCACCCTTTGTAGAGTCTCTAAATCTTGAAGGCTAATCTGATTTAGTTTCTCTTTAGGTCTTGGAAGCTTTGATCTTCTAAGGTTTATCTAGAACTCTACTTTGGGTGCCTATAGTTTCTATCCTTGTATTCTTGAATTCTTTGTTAGGTTAAGGGTATTAGGGTGCTAATATAGTAGATCTTAACTACTGAACTAAAGGTCTTTGAAGTTTAGTTCTTTAGAGGTTGTTAGTTTATGGGAGGGATAGTTCTCTTGTTCCTTTTCATCTCTATTTTCCACTGATTTGAGTGCTCTTGTTGTGCTATTTTTGAATCCATTTGGCCACCAAATTTGTGCCAAAAAAAATCACCTACAAGCTCACACCATAACCCTACTTCTTCTACAAATTATATAATAAAAAATAACAAATAATATCATAATTTACTAATTTTATATGTTAAAATTCTTGTTTTAGTTAAGTAATTAGCCACTACTTATCCTCGATGAAGATTGCCTATTACTCAAATATATGTATCAGAATAATGATAGCTAAATACAAAAAAAGAAGCACAATAATTTATTAGCAGCACTTTGGCTATCCCTGAAAAAACTATCCACTGTGTAAGTCCCATCAAATGCAAGATCTTTGCACTTTATGTCATCAAGATTTAGTGCAGAAATCTTCGTCATAGCCCTTTTTTTTTTTTTAATCTAACACATCATTTACAAGTTTCTCACTCCAACCAACTCCCACAACCAATCCAGTTAGATCATCTTCCATGACAAGATTAAGCTGCATCTTCCTTGATAAATATTCCCCATTATCATCCTTCTTTATCACCCAATAATAAGACTTGTAGGAACTATTTCCAGCTAGCTCAAAAACATATAAGAGAAAGAAGGAAAGATCCCGAGTGGGAGATAAGATAGAGGGAAAATGAGGGAGAGCGAAAAATCTAGGTGGGAGAGAAGAAAAAGGAGAGAGAAAGTAGAGAGAAGATTAAGAGAAAGAGGGTCAGATCCCAAGTGGAAGAGAGGATGAAGGAAATTGAATGACGATAAAATTAAGAAAGTGGGACTATAGGAGATAGAAATAAATGGAGAATATATTTGAGTTAACCAAGAATGATAAAAAAAAATAATTAAAAAAAAGTCATTTGTATAAAAATTGCTCTACAAGGGGAATGTACATTGGCAATGCTAGTTGTTAATAAGTTAGAGAGACTGTTTAATAATTTTTTGTATTTAAACTAAACAGACGTTTATCTCGTTAAAATAGTCTACGTTTTAGGAGTTAAGATGGAAAAGACATCAGTACTTCCACAGGAGCAAGAGTCTGGAGCTTCATATGCGTTTGAAGATTAGTTTCTCACATAATTTGCTACCTTATTTTGAGTAGAATTAGGATAATTATATTTTATGAGGTTAATTATCTTATTGGTCAAGAGGTTCTTATCGTAAGGTATATTAGTTTGAATTGGGGAAGATTTTTGGTGGAATAATTATGAGTATTTATTATTTTGATAATTTGGAAACAATCCTTTGGAGCATTTAAACAAGAATGTGGGGGTTTGATGTCCAGCAGGTTTAAACAAGTGATTCTGACATCATTTGTTTGTGTCAAAACTCTTCTTGAACAATTTTTTTATAATAACTATTTTTTTATAAATTAAAATAAGTATAGATATTATGGTTGTTACAAATATACATGTGTTTATATGTTGAGTTGTGGAGTTTTGTATTGTGTTGATGAGAAATACTTATGGGTGTAAGAATAGGGTTAGAAGATCCTTTTTTTTTTTTAACTCTCTGCCAGTTAGAATCCTCCTAATAGGTATATCTAGTGTCAATTTAATCTTCTTCCGCAGGATAAATGACTTAGGACTGATGTGAGTTTAACCTTCTCTAAATTTCAATTCATGAACAATCACTTTAGGTACCATGGGCTATTTAGTTTTGTGTGTATTGAGTTAAATTTCTTATCAGAATCTGTGTTATTTTGATGCAAGATGATGGACAAATGTTGATATATGTATTTGAATGATTGAATAATACTTTTTGCTTTATTTTGGTGGTTTTTGTGGGAAAAAGTATGTTTTCTAAAAGAAAAAAAAAAGAAATTCTTTTCTATTCCAAATGGTTGTTTATGATATTGTTATTTCTAAATATTTGTATATCAGACTATTACATGGAAGTCAGTTACTAAACATATATTATTAAATTAAACTTTTTCATTCTCAAAAAATATCTTAATTTTTTTATCAGGTTAGTGCAATTCATTCTACTGCACCATTCTGCATATATTAGCCAGAACCTATTGATGAATATGGGGATTTTGAAGATGATTGGTTTTAGTAGTTTAAAGAGTTTAGTTCAAAGTTTACTTTCATCTCTTTTAGTTTATATTAATGTTTTTGGATGTTCTTTGTTATGTTATCATAATTTATGTTATGGAATAGTCAATTTCATTCTATTTTTTGTTTGTTATTATTTCTATAACTAACAAGATACTTCAAGTGTAAGTGGATAGAAATTTATTTGAAATAAGAATGGTTGAATGTAATGAAAAAATTATTAGAAGTATAGGGTTATATGAGACCCACAGTAAAGTTAAAGAAGGGGAATATGATGTTTTGTGAGTGTATAATAATTATAGAAAAATCAAAATTATTTAAATTAATATTATTTTAAATTTAAATTTTAGTTTGGAATGAAAAGAATCCCTCCTAACTTACCGTCTTCATTATTATGATTGTTTTAATATTGCGATTTTATTTATGAGAATTTATTTAAGAGTTGTATCATGATTATTTTTGGCATTTGAAGTTTTGGGTAGCTTCTTAGAGGCTTGGCATTACCTTTAGAGATGTCGTGGTGTAGAGCCTTGAGCTTGGACTTTCCATTCTGAATTCCAAATTTAAAGCATGACAGTCTCATCCTAGGTTTTTTACTAAAATAGATTTCTTTTGGGACCAACCATCGAAATTGGGTGTTGATTTGGAGGTACCCTTGCAAGGTTTCTTGGGTTTGACACATACAGGGTTTTTGATCAAATGGGTCAAAACTCATTATACCTATCAAGATTAGGATGAGAATTTGAGGTATCCCCATGCACGAGGTACCTCGCGAATGCTAGACGCAAGATGTCCTGACAGCTCACACCCGGTAAATGCGAAAATATTCACTCTTAAGGTGAGTTTAGTTGGAGTGAAAGTGGGAAGGAAAAGAGAAGGGGAAGTAAAATAGAAAGTAAATGTATGATTTACTTAGTTTGGTTGTAGTGATTGGAGGGGGAAAGTATATGTGGAAGGGAATTGGATCCCTTCCACCGCAGATTTTTCTTCCTCTCCATTTTGGAGAGTTTCGAAAGTAAATGAGGATTAAAAGACCCTCTTGTCCTAGCGTATTTATCTTATTACAATTCTACCCTACTTTGCAATTTTTTATGAATTAGCCTTATGGGTATAATAGTAATTCAATAATTATTTTCTCCCTATATACCTTACAACCAAATAATGAGAGGTAAATCATATTTACTTTCCTTCCACTCCAACCAAACAGGATGAAAGTAATTATATTTACTTCCCCTTATGGAAGTAAAATGTTTCACTCCCCCTCTCCTTTCCCCTTCTCCTTTCCCCTTCCCCTTCACTTCGCGAACCAAACTCACCCTTAAAGTTAAGGTTAAACCACAAGGTGTTAAGCCAATTTGAGCCAGATATTTGGACCTTGATCTCGCAGCTACCAGACGTGAGATCCAATGTCCCTCAATCCATCTCCATGACAAGAAAACAAAAGTTGCAATAATTGTTGTCTGTGGCATATTTAAGGATGGGAAACTACCAAAATACTATGTGACACTTTTCAAAAGGGGAAAAGGGAAAGAAATAGGCGAGAAACAATATTCTTTCATTTGTGCATAAACCAAAATGGACACGTGAATTAGTTAATTAGAGTGAAATTGGATTAGTAAAATATTGATATAAATTTTTTTTTACGAAAAATAAATTAATATAATTTTTTATTTGTAAAATATTAATAATTCATTTATTCAGTTCAGACAAATAACAATTTTGATCTTTAGGTCTATAATTTTTTAATTTTACAGAATTAAAAATTATACTTTCATTGAAATAATAAAAACTCAATATATTCACAATTTAAGTACACTCATAGTCGTAATTCAATTATTCAAGCTTTGCTCTAATTTGAATTTAGATTTTAGTTTTAGCTTCAAAATTGAATTCGAATATTTAAGAATTTTCAATAAAATCCGAACGTACGTTTGATAGTATATTTGATCTATTTAAGTACACTCATTCAAATATAGACCACATTTTGAAGTTCATGTTAAGACAAAGAATTGAAAAAAAGTGCAAGTGGATGTGCTAAAAGAAATTGAAGCTAGTTAAATGATTTTTAAAAATAATAATAAAAAAGACACTTTTCCTGCATAAAAAAGAATCCATTTTTTGCTTCTTTCAGTAGCTAATCTGGACAACATTGACTCTCAAATTTGAAAAAATCATCCTTAAATATGTCACAGATAACAATTATTGCAACTTTTACTTTCTTGTCATGGAGATGGATTGACAGACCTCTTCGCGTCTAGTAGATGCGAGATCTCACTGGACCTCACGTCTAGCAACCTCGAAATCGAGGTCCAAATATGTAGCTCAAATCGACTTAACACCTCGTAACTTAACTTCAACTTTAAGAGTGAATACTTTTTCGTTTATCGAACGCGAAGTGTCAGGACACTAGCACCTTGTGCCTAGCATTTACAAGGTATCTCGTGCACGGAGATATCTCAAATTATCATCCCAATCCAATCTCAGTAGGTATATTAGGTTTTGATCCAATTTGATCAAACGTCGAAAAAATATAAAATGCCACTAACTTCGCGTCTGGCAAACACAAAGCCGGACCTTATTTCGAAAGCCACCCGTGGAAGGTGCTTGTTCTTTGACTTCACCATGGCCACACTTGATGGCCCACACTTGAGTACTTGTGCATATGATTTCATGCTATTTTTTTTCTTTTTTTTTTTCACATAAAAACAAAGAAACTTTTTTGCACATACAAATCTTGCATCCACGTCACTTGGTTGGTTTCCCAACTTTAATTTTCGTATTTTTGCCCTAATGTACTATGCCTTTCTTTTATTTAACTTTATTCTATTTTTCAAAAAGATTTAAAAATAAATTCATATGTTCCATTTATCTTTAATTTTAAATTTTAAAATTCAAATAATTTTAAATCTCAATTATTTGCAAAATAAATTTTTATTTATTTTATTTGACTTAAATTTTTGTTATTATTTATTTTTATTTTCAAAGATTCAGAAAAGTAATTTTTATTTATATTCAATTTTTTAAATATAGATTTAAAAATTATACATTTAAAATGATATTTTTATTTCTATTTTAACTTAAAATTTTTTAATTCATTTTTTGAATCTAAATGTAACTATTAAAATTATGAATATAGTTTTCATAAAAAAATCAGAAATAATTTTATAATTCATTCGAATTTAGTTCTAAATTTTAGAGCTTAATTATTCATTTTGAATATGAGTATTTAATTGTTTGTTATACCAACCAAAATGCAGTTGCAACTTTCTTCTTAACATTCTCTAATCCAGGCTAAGCCGCCGCCGCCGCTTCCCGCACCCAAATCACCAACGCCGTCAGTTTATCCAGGGCCCACACCACACCAAGCCACCGTACATCTCTCCAATGCAATCCATTTTCATGGAATACAACTCTCAGACGTAGCTTTAGATTCTATGAGCAATAATTGAGAGGACGAAGATTCAAATTATGTGGCCAAGAAAGGAAAGTTTGTCAAGATAACGAAGACCATTAAATGAAGCCAGATTTAGAGCTTTTTATGTCAATGTGCTGCTTAATAAACTACAGGTGTAGAATTTAATTAACACCTTCTCCCCACAAAATAAAAAAATAATAAAATATTCTAAATTTATAGCATAATAATAAATGACAAATCTATAAATAATTTTAATTTCTAACAGTTGCACATCTTGCTATTTACATTTTTTACAAAATTTTAAGATAAAAATTATGAAGTGCTCATAATAAAATATTTATTTTTAAAAATAATAATAAAAAAAACTCAATTACCAAAAATTACAACCCCCACGAACTTCCCCTCCCCCACCAAAAAAAAAAAAAAAAAAAATCTAGCCAACTACAACTTGAGAACAAAATTTTAATTTTGATAGACAACTAGAATAGGTGGCTAGCATTCAATGGAACTATGACCATGTCATAGACTTTGGCATACTGCGGATTATATGTATAGAATCCGCCCCCCGCTTCTAATGACAGTTCAATTCAATGTTGGATTTTTTATAGAGCTAAAAACTCAAATTCAAACTCCAACTTAAATATTAACAAAAAAATAAAAGGAAAACTTATAAAAAAAATGCCATCAGATATTTATATTTCGTTATTTATATCATTTATTTTTTTATACTTTTTAATATTATCAATAAATTTTATATACTTTAAAATATTCTTCCACCACTCTAAACGAAAATTTTTGATGAAAATTAGTATGTATTTAGTAAAAATTTTCATAATTTTGCCTTTGATAACTTATTCACGTGATCAATACGTGATCATTCTTAGTAAAAAAATTTATTTAGCATAGTAGAAGTATGTTTTAAAGTATACAAATTTTGCTGATGATATGAAAAAATACAAAAAATAAATAATATAAATCATGAAACTTAAATAGTTTGATGGTAATTTTTTATAATTTTTCCAAAATAAAAATATATGCAACATAAATGCAAAATATGTTTTGTTTAGTTAATTAAGTGTATGCAAATATATCTAATCGGTCTTACGAGATTTCGAGCGGAATATTCAAGTATAAAATTAGGACTCATATTTAAATTTTAAATAAAAAATATATAACTTGAATTAAAATGAACAATTAAAAGCTCGACGCATAAGAAACTTAATTTAATCCGTCTATAAAAATCCCCCTGGCCTACTGATAATTCTATGTGAATTCATCTTACATAGGCGTCAGTGGCCAAGCAAAGCCTATTTTGAACCATGTCTGTAACTTTTTTGTGGGAGAGGGGGAAAAACCCCATTGAAATTTTCTATAGATCAAATTTGATGGACCAAAAAAGGAATCGATCGAAAATTTAAACTTAAAATTGCTCAAGTTAGAAATGAATAGTAAATCATTTCTTTAATAAGAAATGATCAAAATTATATTTGTATGTAAAGAATTTTGGGATAAAATATATTTTTAAGATTAAAAGAAAATTATATATTTTAATCTTGATTCATTAAAGTTAATTCATGAATAAATATAATATTCTTGAATTAATTAATATAATTAGACCATCATTAAAAGTCCATTAAATCCAATGAATTATGAAATTGGACTATTGAAATTGGGTTATTGTTAATGGTCCATTTTACATTAAATCCAATATGTTATGGATTAAATGGAATTGGACTAGGCCCTACAGTTGGACCTCTTTAAAAACTCATAACCCAAATATAATGTGGATTAAATGAGATTGGGCTAAAACCATAAATTAAGCCCAGATCATCTCAAACCCAAGTCCATTAGGGTTTGTTGGGAGGCTCCTTCAAAATCCCACATCGACTATTTATGCTAAAGTCAAGGGATTGTTAGCCTATGAATAAGCTCCTCCCTCAATGGTTCAAGACACCCCCAAGATCCTCAAGCTCAAACTTCAACAAACAAGAGGCATCGCAAGTTTCAAGCATTCAAGCATTCAAGCTCCATCAAATTCAAGGTTCAGAATCTTCATCAAATTGCAAGGCGTTCATCTTGCTTTGCATCAAACAAGTCTCGAAGACTTGGCAATCAAGTGTTCGTCATCAAATCCCGTTTGATCCGAGATCAAGCTCTTCAGCCCTCGAATCAACATTTTTCAAAAAGAGAAGAATCGGAGGACTCATCCTGCAATTTAGGACTTCTTTGGATATTTGAAACCACTTTTCATATTTACTAAATATTTTGTAAATTTCAATATTTTTCTTATCTTATCTGCAGACTTGAAATTTGTCGTCTACAAATTTCTGGCACGCCCAGTGGGACCATCTCTGCCTCCCATCTCTTCTCTTCAAATCAATCCCAAGTTCAAATACAAGTACAAATCAACTCAATGGCCCCAAAAAACAGCAAAACTGCATCTGCTCGTTCAAAGGCTGCTGATATCATGGAAACTGCTATAACTGTTGGTAAGGCTCCACAAGCTTCAAGCCAAGGCATGCTGACAAGAAGTAAGACTCGAGCTCTTTCACAAAGTGAGGCTCAAAACTTCAACATTGTCTCATCACCTGTAACTGCAAAGTTGAAGTAAGAAACTGCTTCTGCAATGCGCAAGATGTCACCTTCATTGGAGAAGACCAACCTCTCCAAACAAGTTGACCAAAGTTCAAGCACTGGCTCTGCGCCTCAATCCCCCCATAGGGACCTCAAATCCAAAGCTTTATTCAATGAAGATTCTACTGCTTCTTCTGTGGCACCGGTTATGATAACGGGCATACAAAATCTGGAAGAGCAACTCGCGCACCTCACGAAATTGGTGGAGGGACTCGCCAAACGCTCCCAAGAGCAAGATCTTACCATCACGCATCTCATCAATCGCTCTGAAAAGACTGGCGAAACAAGTCAAATTCCTCTAAAGAGATCTGAAGTGCAAGAGGAAGGGGAAACTTCTAAGAAATCACAGGATATTCAAATATCCTCCGAATGTATGATTCCTGTGGAACAGCTTAAAGACTTCATCATGGTTACGATTAAGGATAAGTATGAAGGAGGTAGCAAATCCACCTTCACATATGCAAAGCCTTATTCGCAAAGAATTGATGATATGAGAATGTCAGTTGGATATCAACCACCAAAGTTCCAACAATTTGATGGCAAAGGAAATCCCAAGCAGCACGTGGCTCACTTCATCGAGACGTGCAACAATGCGGGAACTTATGGGGATCTACTAGCGAAGCAGTTTGTACAATCCCTCAAAGGAAATGCATTTGACTGGTACACCGATCTGGCACCTGGTTCCATCAACACTTGGGAGCAACTTGAACAAGAGTTTCTCAACAGATTCTATAGCACTCGTAGAATCGTCAGCATGGTGGAGCTCACCAACTCTCGTCAATGGAAAGACGAATCAGTGGTGGACTATATCAACAGATGGAGGAATTTGAACCTCAATTGTAGAGATCGTCTAAGTGAATCATCTGCAATTGAGATGTGCATTCAAGGCATGCACTGGGGACTCCAGTATATCCTTAAAGGGATCATGCCAAAGACTTTTGAAGAATTGGCGACCCGCGCTCATGATATGGAATTGAGCATCGTCGCACATGGGGGTAAGGCACCTGTCCAAGACCCCAACAAAGGCAAAGAAAAACAAGATTTTAGAAAATGAAGCAAACCTTTTTTTAAAAATGAAGCAAAGAAGTCCATGGCCACAGTCGCGGCTCCAATAAAAATTTCTTCAAAGATAACTCAAAAGGTGATTAAGAAGATGGATCCTCCGCAGGAAAGGAAAAAGGCAACCTTAGAAGAAAGGCAGTCTAAGGAGTATTCTTTTCTCGACTCTGATGTTTCTTCAATGTTCGATTAATTATTAGCTGCTAAAGCTATAGAGTTGCTGGAGGCAAAGCGCCCGAATGAAGTCGGACGAATAAATGATCCCAACTACTGCAAGTACCATCGGTTGATTGGTCATCCAATCAAGAAATATTTTGTATTTAAGGACAAGATCATGCAATTGGTCCGTGAAGGACATGTAGTCCTTGAAGAAGAAAAAGCATCCGCAAATTTGACAACTACTGTCATCCCTCCCATTGAACTCGTTATTTTGGAGGTTAAGTTTGGAAGTTTTGATCCTGTCAAGGTTGAAGTTGACAGACAAGTCCTTCCTACTGAGGTATATCAACGAGAAATTGAAGAACCTTCTGTCCATGGTGAAGATGAAGGTTGGACGCTTGTGACAAGAAGAAAGAAACGCACCAAAGCCTCAAGAGATGGAGCTTCACTGGTCAGAAGCAGATTCACAAAGAAAAATGTGAAGAATGTCAAAAGTAAGAAGACCAAATCTGCATCAACAGTAGATGATTCTTTCTGGAAGAAATCTCCGCCACCTCTCACACTAAAAGACTTCATACCAAGGGAACTTGCTAAAAAGTTCAACATTGTTTCATGCTATGCTATACATGAGGAAAGCAAAGAAGACAATGATGAATGTATAAATGAAGGAGACTTGGAGAGAATTGAATCTTCAACAGACCTTAGTAGCTACATGGCTGAGATCACATTTACTGACGATGACTTGCTACTTGGCTCAACGCTTCACAATCGACCGTTATTTATGGCTGGCTACGTGCAAGAACAGAGGGTGAATAGGATACTGTTAGACGGAGGATTGACAGTAAACATCTTACCTCTGCGAACATTAAGAGAGTTGGGCATTTCTATGGATGAGTTGTCCCAAAGTCGCCTTATGATACAAGGCTTCAATCAAGGAGGACAACGAGCTAATGGTACTCTTTGATTGGATATATTGATTGAAGATATGCTTTCAACTGCTCTTTTCCATGTTATTAATGCCAAGACCTCCTACAATATTCTGCTAGGAAGACCATGGCTCCATGATAATGGTGTAGTGCCATCATCCCTGCATCAATGTTTCAAATTCCGTCGAAATGGCGTGGTGAAAAAAATAGATACTGATGATAAACCATTCACTGAAGCTGAGACGCATATTGCTGATGCTAAGTACTATATTAAAAAGGATAGTGAATCAAGTAAGATCGATTTATCAAGAGGGAAGGAAGATAAAAAGGTTACCTTCCCTAAAGATGTTAAAGCTACAGTATGTGCAGAAAGCTCGACCAAGCAACCTGCGTGCAATAAGCCACTAGGGGGGCTCACTTTTCCTCTTACAAAGGTTGATCCTATCAAGTCGTCAAATACTCCTATAAAAGGATTTGTTCGACCAAAGAAAGAAGCAAAAGTAGAGCATGGTGAATTACCGACCTCACGTACAGAGGAAGGATTTGACCCAAATGCTTATAAACTCCTAGCCAAGGCTGGATATAACTCGCAAAGTCAACATTTGTTGGGAAAGCTTCCTGCTGATGTCAACAAGGAAAATGGTCAAAGCTCGGGATCTATCGAAAGCATGCCAACAGGAAAAGAGCGTGCTGGCCTGGGTTACAGACAAGCATCTCCCATCCGACTCAAGATTAAAAGGGCCAACATACAGTATATTATTGTAGAAGATGAAGTGACGTCAAAACCGCGATCTGCTTTTGGTGGGACAGGAGATACAAATGCACGTCCATCTGTCTTCACTAGGTTAGGCCCAAAGAAAAGAAGAAAATCTGTTTTCAAGAGGCTTGGAGTCACAGTCACTTCAAAGGCAAGACATTCCAGCAAAGTCTCCTCCAAGACAAGAACGGTGGTGAATTGCAATGGAATCTTAAAAATAATAACACAGGTAACACCTAATGTGCCTTGTGATTAAGAAAGCGTGGCCTCTTGTAATCACATCACCATCTATGATGAAGAATGTACCGAGGAAGAAGATGCTGAGCATGTTCCAGCAAAACTTGAAGAAGGTGTAAAAGCCACAGTTGATGAACTCAAAGAAGTAAACTTGGGCACTGTTGAAGATCCTCGCCCAATTTATATAAATGCACTCTTATCGCCTGAAGAAGAAAAGGCCTATGTCGACCTGCTGAAGGAATTCAGAGACGTCTTTGCTTGGACATATAAAGAAATGCCGGGCCTAGACATCAAAATTGTTGTCCACCATTTAGCTGTAAAGGACGGGGCAACACTTGTAAAGTAAGCCCAACGACGTTTTCGACCTGAGCTGGTTCCATTAATTGAAGTAGAAGTGAACAAGCTGATCGAAGCCAAATTTATTCGAGAGGTTAAGTATCCAACTTGGGTTGAGAATATTGTCCCTGTAAGGAAGAAGAATGGACAAATTCGAATTTGTGTGGATTTTAGGAATCTAAATGAGGCCTGTCCAAAAGATGATTTTCCACTGCCTATTCCTGAGCTAATGGTAGATGCAACCACTAGCCATGAAGTTCTATCTTTCATGGATGGATCCTTTGGGTATAACCAAATCAAAATGGCACCAGAAGATGAGGAGCTTACTGCCTTTCGTACTCCAAAAGGAATCTATTGTTACACAGTGATGCCTTTTGGTCTGAAGAATGCTAGAGCCACATATCAAAGCCCGATGCAAAAGATCTTTGATGACATGCTACACAAGATCGTAGAATGCTATGTGGATGATTTGGTGGTCAAGTCACGCAAACGAGCTGATCATCTTCAAGATTTGAGAAAGACTTTTGAGCGACTCTGAAAATATCAATTGAAGATGAATCCTCTTAAATGTGCTTTTGGTGTCACCTCTGGAAAATTTTTGGGTTTCATCGTCTGTCATCGAGGTATCGAAATAGACCAAGCAAAAATCAATGCGATTATGAGGATGCCTGAGCCGAGAGATATCCATGAATTAAAGAGTTTACAAGGAAAGTTGGCCTACCTCCGAAGGTTCATCTCAAATCTTGCCGGACGCTGTCAACCGTTCAGTCGTCTAATGAAGAAGGGTGTACTATTTGAATGGGATGAAGCGTGCCAAAATGCTTTCAAATGCATTAAATCTTACTTAATGAATCCTCCTGTGCTTGCTGCACCTATCCCGGATAAGCCATTGATTTTCTACATTGCTGCGCAAGAACGCTCAATGGGGGCATTACTGGCTCAAGAAAATGACAATGGCAAAGAAAATGCACTCTATTACTTAAGTCAGATGATGCCACCAAATGAGTTGAATTATTCACCAATTGAAAAGCTTTGCCTAGCTTTGATATTTGCAATTTAAAAATTGAAACACTATTTTCAAGCACATACTGTACGCCTTATTTCTAAGGCTAATCCTATAAAGTATGTCATGACAAAGCCTTTGCTATCTGATCGTTTGGCAAGGCGGTACCTTCAACTTCAACAATTCGATATTGTCTTCGTCCAACAGAAAGCTGTCAAAGGACAAGTGCTGGCGGATTTCTTGGCTGATCATCCTATCCCTGCTGAGTGAGAACTAAGTGATGAGTTGCCTGATGAAAATGTCCTTGTCATTGAGATTCTCCCGCCATGAAGGATGTACTTTGATGGTGCAGCATGTCGTGAAGGTGTTGGAGTTGGTGTAGTATTCATTACCCCTGAAGGAAATGTACGACTGTACTCTTTCACCTTGACTAAAAGATGCTCAAATAATGTGACTGAATACCAAGCCCTTATACTTGGATTAGAGTTGGCTGTTGATATGAAGCGACTGCACCTCGAAGTATATAGGGACTCCCAATTGATTGTTAATCAATTACTTGGTGAGTATGATGTTAAGAAACCTGAGTTGATCCCGTATTATAATTATGCGAGACGACTTATAGGATATTTAGGTGATGTGACGATCGAGCATGTATTAAGAAGCAAAAATAAGCAAGCTGATGCGTTGGCAAAATTGGCTTCTACATTATGTTTACATGATCGAGAAATTCAAATTCCTATATGTCAAACTTTGGTCATACCGCCTATTTTTGAAGATGAAGACAATAAAGGGAATGAATTCCATTCTGTCTTTGTCTATGAAATTAATGAAGAATATTGGAGACAACCTTTTGTAGATTATCTCAAAAATAGAAAGCTTCTGGATGATCCACGAAGACGGAGTGATATTCGCTGGCGTACCACCCGCTTCTTTTTCTATAAGGATACGCTCTTTCGACGTTCGTTTGAAGGTGTCTTCTTGAGATGTTTAGGTCAAGAAGAAGCTGTGCAAGCAATAGAAGAAGCTCATTCTGGCATATGTAGAGCCCATCAATCTGGTCCGAAACTTCATTTTCGTATCAAGAGGATGGGATATTATTGGCATACCATGATGAAAGATTGTCTGGATTATGCTAGAAGATGTCAAGCATGTCAATTCAACGCCAATTATCTACATCAACCGTCGGAGCCATTACACCCGACAGTTGCTTCATGGCCATTTGATGCATGGGGATTGGATATTGTTGGACCGCTATCAAAGTCTTCTGCTGGGCATCTTTATATCTTGGCCGCAACAGATTACTTCTCTAAGTGGGCAGAAGCTGTGGCATTAAAAGAAGCAAAAAAAGGAAAATGTCATTGATTTTATGTGTGTAAACATTATTTATCGATATGGCATTCCTCGATACATTATCACAGATAACGACAAGCCATTTTGCAATAGTTTGATGGACAAGTTATGCGAGAAGTTTAAATTCAAGCAATACAAATCTTCTATGTACTATGCCCAAGCTAATGGACTTGCCGAAGCTTTCAATAAAACTTTATGCAATTTGTTGCAAAAAGTGGTTACTAAGTCAAAAAAGGATTGTCATCTTCATATTGGAGAGGCATTATGGGCATATAGGACCACTTACCGCACTCCAACCCAAGCTACCCTATATGCGTTGGTATATGGTGTGGAAGCTGTCCTTCCACTAGAGCAACAAATTCCTTCCTTGAGGATCGCTATTCAAGAAGGTCTCACCAAGGAAGATAATGTCCGTCTCAGACTTGAAGAGTTAGAAATACTGGATGAAAAGAGGTTAGAGGCACAACAAAGGTTAGAATGCTACCAAGCTCGTATTTCCAAAGCCTTTAACAAGAAAGTGCATCTTCGTTCCTTTCAAGTTGGTGATTTAGTTCTCGCTGTAAAAAGACCAATCATCGTTGGACATAAACCAAAGAAGTTGACATCAAAGTTGGATGGCCCATATGTTGTTCAAGAGGTCTACTCAAATGGATCTTACAAGATAATTGCTGAAGATGGGTTGAGAATTGGACCAATCAACGGCAAATATTTGAAGCGATACTACGCATAAATGAAGGCTCCTTGACTGCACGAGCTTAAACTGCAAGTTACTCCTGGCCCGCATGAGTTTAAACTGTGTAAAAGCAACCACCAATAGTGATGCATAGACAGCCTCATAGATCTTCGCAGATCTTAAGTGTCCTTCGCAACGACTTAGAACGTCGTGTGCCCATTCCCAATATCTCTCCCTAAAGCGAAACACGCCCAAAAAGTTCAGTGGTAAGGTCCATTGAGTCTCCTTTTGAATCATTCGACGTGCAAATGAAGGTAACACACTGGGATGAGCTTGAGGTTGATGATTTGAGGAAAGAAGAACCCATGCCTTTGGGGAACGAGTGCCTTTGAAGTTGACTTCCGTTGACCATTCATTCACAAGTCGTTGGAGTGTCGCCTTTGGAAGGGGCCCCACATATTTGCCTGATTTTGTCTCATAAACCGTCAAAGTCGTCCTTGCTTCAGTTGAATCATTCTCGTGGTCGTGAATAATCAGCAGCTGTTGGCCTGAAGAAGATCGTAGATTTGAGAAGTACACCATAATTAAACTTAGTTAAAAAAAAAAAAAAGTTTCAAAAGAAACAAAAGGGAAGTTAGTTTCAAAAAAAAAAAAGGAAAAAAAAAAGAAGTTTATGGGGAAAAAAAAAAGTTTTGCATTTACGAAAAGAAAAAAAAAAGAAAATTGGTTAGTTGGAAAATGCCATAGGGTTGTGTCTGTGTTGTGCGTGAAAGGTGTGTGATCACGTGAACAAGAAAACGAAAAAGACAAAAAAACAAACACCAGCAACTTTTGCAGGGAAACACATATACATATACTGATACACATGGAGGATATATTCCTAAAAGTCAACCATGCTTGTTTGAAAAAAAAAAAAAATAGGAAAATAAGGCACGAAGCTTACTGAGACAAAATCAGCAAAAATCGCAAATTATGCGTGAGATTCAAATACCGAAAGCTGACGAAATCCTCTGAAAGTTGTGTGGAAAAAGTGATCAAGATGAGGGCCTTTTTATAGGTACTATAGGATGTTTATTTCAAATCCTATAAGAATTCTAAGTCTTGATTAAAAGATTTAAATTTAAATTTAAGAATTTTGATTGGTTCAAAAAATATGATTCCAATTCAAAATTGGATTTTAAATCTTTTCATTAATTCCTTATAAGAATAGAAAAAGACTTCTATTTTATTAAGGAGTTGAAAAAAAGCTTTTATATTATTTTCTAATTAAATTGATAAATTAATATTTTAAATACTTCAAGCCTTGTTTTCAAATTCTTTTAACAAAATATTTTCCCTCAAGTCTTGAAGTGGAGGCATTTGTAGACAAAAAATTTTGGGATAAAATATATTTTCAAGATTAAAAGAAAATTATATATTTTAATCTTGATTCATTAAAGTTAATTCATAAATAAATATAATTATTCTTGAATTAATTAATATAATTGGGCTATCATTAAAAGTCCATTAAATCCAATGAATTATGAAATTGGACTATTGAAATTGGGCTATTGTTAATAGTCCATTTTACATTAAATCCAATATGTAATGGATTAAATGAAATTGGACTAGGCCCTACAGTTGGAGCTCTTTAAAAACTCATAACCTGAATATAATGTGGATTAAATGAGATTGGGCTAAAACCATAAATTAAGCCCAGATCATCTCAAACCCAAGTCCATTAGGGTTTGTTGGGAGGCTCCTTCAAAATCCCACATCGACTATTTATGCTAAAGTCAAGGGATTGTTAGCCTATAAATAGGCTCCTCCCTCAATGGTTCAAGACACTCCAAGATCCTCAAGCTCAAGCTTCAACAAACAAGAGGTATCGCAAGTTTCAAGCATTCAAGCTCCATCAAATTCAAGGTTCAAGGCTTGGCAATCAAATGTTCGTCATCAAATCCCGTTTGATCCGAGATCAAGCTCTTCAGCTCTCGAATCAACATTTTTCAAAAAGAGAAGAATCGGAGGACTCATCATGCAATTTAGGACTTTTTTAGAGATTTGTAACCACTTTTCATATTTACTAAATATTTTGTAAATTTCGATATTTTTCTTATCTTATCTGCAGATTTGAAATTTGTCGTCTACAGTATCATTTGAGACGGCCACCAAGCGAATGTTTCGATTTCATAGCTCTTTGTTGGTGTCTTTTTTATAAATAAATAAATTTTATTAATGTATATTGGAATTAAGTGGTTTAATCTTGCATGCGAAAGGTTTCTTAGCCTCTTTGTTGGTATTTTACTCATGTACAATATTTTTTTTTTATAATGTGCCATAGGTCAATAGAATACACGCCTTAGGATGTTAATGGGTTCTCCTCCGATGTCCGAGCTTGGAGATGAGAACCTATTATTTCCCAAGCACAAAATGCAAAGCCCATAAGCATAAAGCATTACAAGCCCATTTGGCTCAGAAGATAAGGCAAACAGGTTCGGGGGGAAACGCGCCATCGAGACGGGCTGGGATGGGCTGGTTCCAGCCACAAATAGAAAAATGAGACAACTATCCTATGGTTTAAAATAAGTGGTAACCTTTTAATTTAAAAAAAAAAATGGAACCAAAAGCTTTTTGAACTGTACGAATGCGTTTTCAGTGCTGAAAATGTCCATTCCCATGTGTACAGCACTGAGTTAGGAGAAGCAAGACGTTAGCAGGGAAATCATAGTTAATTCCTAACCTCTTTCTTCTTAAATACATAAATTACTTTTTATCTGTTGGAAAATAAAAGGAATTGGAAGATAATTGAGTTTGATTCTCACCAATAAATTAATAAGTTCCTTCCAAAAAAGAAAAGAAAAGAATAAATTAAGAATTTATATTTAGATTTTACTAAAGAAATTTCAAAAGAGCCTCAGTTTGATCTAAAATTTCTGACTCCTCAAATCAATTTCTATGCACAATATTAGTACAGATTTTGAATTCATTATTTACATAACGTCTTTTTTTGTATGTGTGGATACATATAATATCCTACTGGGACCTCTTGTTTATCAAATAGCTCTCACCAAAACCCAGAAAATCACTAAAAGCTTTGATAAAATAAAGGGGTTTTATTATTTTTATTATTAGAGAGGGAAATAATTTAGGAATTAAGCCTAATATCCTAAAATACAAGTACTACTATTAGTCATGAATTTAGCATCTTTGGGCTATTAATGCAATTCCCATTGCATCGAGGGAATGGGTAGTGCAGACTTTGTAGAAATCAAAATGGAAAACGGAAAGCAATCAACCTTCCACACTCCTACAACCACTCTTTGATGTGAGAGGAGCTTACGTAAGCAAAGATTTCATCAGCAAGAAACGGGATGGTGATCTCAGACTCAAATTGGTCACCGTTTCTTTTTTCTTTTTCATTTTGTACTGTACTGGATTTTTCTTCCATGTTGACTTGCATTGGGATTCCACGCGCAACATACATTTTACATTTTACATTTTGCATTTTATTTGTGAATCTATGGAATTTTTGCCTTGTAATAAAGTGACCTCGTTCCTTGGTGTTTGCCAGCAGACACCACGTGTTCCACAGAACGACTAGCTTTAGAAAAGCCGCTTGTTTTGCAGAAAATAGGGATAAGAAGTAATCTTTTTGGATAAATATTTATATAAATTTAATTTATATTTTATATAATCGTAATAATAAATTTATTTTTTAAAAAATATAAATTTATATTAAATTATAGTAATATTTAACGTGTATTGATAAATTATCAGTAGAGGGTCTCTCTAATACTTAAGGCAATGAAGCTAATGTGGTGGGAATGTCCATTTAGTTTCCTATACTTAAGTACTTAAAGAAGGTAATAAGCATTTAAAAAGAATGTATTAAATATATAGAGTTTATATTTTTAATGGATACATTCTAAAAATAAGATTCTGTGTGTTAGTACTTTTTAAACTTTCTCTTAGCAATTTTTTACTCTCCATAAATGGAGATATATCCGTATAAATATAGTATAAACTTTAATATAATTATTTATAAATATTGGGTCTATCTAAATACTTTTTTCTCTTAATATTAATTATTGAATAAAAAAAATGTTGACGCTAACAGAAAAAAATATTAAAATAATACAAATTTTTTAATTTTAAAGATATATACATAAAAAAAACATATTCAAATTTACGTTATATTAATAGCATCCCAAAAATTAGAAGCTCAAAGAGTTAGGATTTCTCCCCAGCCTTTTTCCTATTCCCTCCGTCTCTATTTATCTGTTACAAATAAAAAGTTTTGATTTCTATTTTTATCTATCATATCGAAAAAATTTAGGTATCATTAATGTTAATTTTTCTACTATACCCTTATATTAAATAGTTTTAAAAAATGAGAGTGTAATAATTTTAGAGAGAGAATTAAGTAAACAAAGTAAGCAAAGTAGTTGTGAAAAATATTAAATTCAAGGGTACTTTTGAAATATATAAATAAAGTTGTATGAATTTAAGAAACTAACTAATTTTTTTTTTAAATTGTGTGAAGTAATTAACTATGATAGATAAATAGAGACGAAGAGAGTACTTGATACGTTGTTATTATGATTTGTTTAATATCATAGACTGATTTAGGGTTGGTAGGGTAGTATTGATGATCAAAATTTTTTAAAATTGCTTATATCTTTTAAAAATTTTGAAAATTTATGTAAATTTTACCTTCTATTCCGCTTTTAAAAATTTTTAAAATTTTATAATAATATTATTCTTTACATTTTTTTTTCTCCCCTATAACCTGTTTTCCAAATCCAAAGTTCCTCCGTCCCTGCCTATCATACTTTTGTAATTTTAACTTTTTGTTCGTTTAATTAGTGGATCACAAATTCAGTGTATATTATGTTGTTGAGGTAAAGTCTGTTAAAATTTAATTATATCCCCCCATAGATAGATATTCAAGTATAATGCGTGAAGGGAAGTTAAATAAAAGAGTTATGACGCAATTACAAGTCTTGATAAACAAAAGCATACGTCATTTGACATCACGTATTATGCTGATGTCATACTCACTTTGGTCTAATTTTTCTCTTTCATGATTTTACTCTTTCTTGGCCTTTTCCTACAACTTGCCTTTGTATTGACTTGGACCTGGACTTGATTTCTGATGTAATATATTGAAGACATTTGACAAGTCCTTTGATAAAGGACTTTGTTTAGACTTTCCATGTTTTTTTTTTGTTCTGCAGCCACGTGTTCCACAAAATGACAGTTGTAATTTTTTATATCAAGATTTAGGGTGTTAAGACTTAAGAGTTCCTAAACCGTTCAATTCAAACTGAAACTGACATAAAAAGATTCAAATAGATTTGATGGGTTTTGCTTTGAATTGATTTAGTTTTCGGTTAAAACGTAAAAAATTAGATCAGTTTCATAAATTCTAAAAACCAATCCAACGACCAATTATATTACACACACATTTTCTATGTTGCCATTTTTTCCTTTGAAGTTTATTATAGTCAAAAACTTGAACCGGGACCACAATGTGGGCAAATGCAGATGACATCTTGGAGAGCTTTGTTATCATACGGAGTCGTCTCAAATAAGATATTATAAAATAGACCAACTATTGTATAAATAAAAATTACTATTATTTAACAGTTTAAATTGTAAATATAATTTAAATCATATCTAATTATTGAAAGTGTTAAAATTTTCAAACTGTTATAAAATTAGGGTAGTGTTAGAATAAAATCTACACACTACACACTAAGAAAATTCTAACTATTCTTTTCACAAGAATTTCTCTTCAAACTTCTCTCTTTCTTTCTCTCACAATTCTTTCTCCAATCTTTCTTTCACTAATATTTCTTTCACAAAATGATGGTGTATTACAAGTTTAGAGAATAGCTCTATTTATAAAGCTCTAATTAGTGAAATACATCATGGCATACATCATCTTCAATTAATGGTGTCTCCACTAAATGGTGGACATCCATAAAAATCTTCTAATAATTCACATAAATCCATAATTAGTGGAGCCTCCACTAATTAATGGAGATTCCAATAATTCATAACACAAACTAAATTTATTGATTTAGTTTGAAAAATGAACAAAACACCTATGAACCAAAATTTAAAACACTCCTATATTTGAAAAATAGAAATCTAAATCAATTTTGAATTCAATTATAAATATTTCAAAACAACTAGACTACTATATTATCAAAACATAATATGTGAATTTGTAATATAAATTATTTTCAGGCCACTCTTCTAAGGAACAAATAAATGTGCGAGGATAACATTGAAAAACTTCACCTCTTTGGGCATCTAGTAAAATTTGAAAAATACAAGAAATTCCATTCTATAAACATGATACAAAGTCGTGAAAAGAAATATATATATCTTCTATGTAAATAAAAAAATTTAAAATGATAATTATAACATTATTCGTTTTGTGAGTTCAAACTAAATGAAACATCTTATTTCAATTAGATGTAATGAAAAATAATCTATTAAACATGTTCAAATTTCTAATTTATAATTTGTCCGCATTTTCATAGGACCTTAGGATGACTAAAAGAAAACAGTCTAATTTGGCCAACAAGAGCCTACGGAGAGAAAATAAAATAAAACTTGTTTTTAACAAATATAACATGACTCAGCTCGAAAAGCAAGCGGAATAAGTCTTGCAAACTCTTTTATTTAATTAGGATGCCAAAAACATCAAATCATCCAAAAAATCGTTGGAGCAAGTAAAATGTACTGATCTTATGGACCTTTTCGGCGTGCCCACTAGGGCTGTTCAAAATACGGTCCAAACCGTTTTTCCGAACCGAACCGAACCGAATATATGATTTCGGTTCGGTTTTTGAGGAAAACGGTTCGGTTCGGTTCGGTTGCAGAGGTGGGGTTTTTATTTCGGTTCGGTTCTGCTGAATTCTAATTCAACCGAATTAAAAACCGAAATATGAATTTAAAAAAAAAAAAATTGTTTTAATTTGAAATCTGAAATGGAAACCCTAAAAGCTAAAACACCTCTCTTTCATTTCACTCCCTCTCCCGAGCCGTCCCGATTTTGTCTCTCGCGCGACGTGCGTCTCGTGCCGCCGCTGCGCCACCCGCCAAGCGCCAACTCCTCCTCCTCTCCTCCCGATCGCCTTCCCTTTCGGAGCTTTGCTTCCCTCTTTCACTGTCCAACGACCTCCATTGACTCCATTTCACCGTCCAATCTAACCTCCATCGATTCCATTTCACTCTCCTTGATATCCCTTTCACCTCCTGGTCCTCCACTCCATCCCTTTCTTTCGGTGTAAGGATCGCCGCGGTGCCGCCGCCGCTCGCGATCGGTGTTCAGTGAATCGGTGGGGTAAGCCACTCTTCTCGTCTCTCGCTCTTCAACAGCTTTGCAGCACCACAAGATTTTTGCTCTGTTTTTATTTTATTTTGTGGATTCTCAATGATTGTTTACCATTTTTGCAAATTCTATGGTTTGTTCAAGTTCTACTCTTAGTCGTTGTTATCAATGGATCTTGATTTTTTTCCCCTTTTACTTTAATATGTTGGTGATTACTTCAATCAACGCCACGGCCACAACGGTGACTCGATGTTTCTACTCTTTGATTGATCATCGGGTAAGCTCAGAATCGCTTCTTCTATCTATTCTTGCTATATGTATATAAATGTAACGTGTAATTGTGGTTGTGGCCCTTGTGGGAGGCATGTGTGAATTTCTGTTTGCTTGCGAGTTTACTTACTCGTGAAGATTCCGAGTAGTGAGGAAACCAGCTTTACCTTTTTTTTTTCCCACAAAAAATACACTTTGGCTGGTTTTATTTGGTTGTGTTTGGATGAAGTGGACAGACATGAAGGTTATGATTTTTATAATTTGAGATAGTTTTTTGGATAGAATTGTGTTTTTTGGATAGTTTTCAGGACAAAATTGCTTCCTTTGTGTGTCCCCCCCCCCCTCCTTCTCTTTCCCACTTCATGTCAGTAGTCGCTTGGATTCGTAATTCCATCTATTGAGCTTTTGCCGTGCTTTGTGTCTATAGGGAGGGTCATATAAATATTGCATCCGCTTTCCTAATTAAGCTCAAGGTTTGGATATTCTTAAATATCTCGTAATGGGCTAGGATTGTCTAAATTGTTATGGTTACTTGTGGTGTTGTTTGTCGTGAGTCGTATGAAATGTCCGCCTCGAAGCATTAGATTTTTGGTGGGCTCTCAACTTTTACAATCGGATTTTGTTAAAATAGAACTTCTTGTTTGTCTTAGGTAGGGTTACTAATGCCTTCAATATCCAAGTTCGTCTCAGCTTTATTTGGTTGTGTTTGGATGAAGTGGACATACATGAAGGTTAGGATTTTTATAATTTGAGATAGTTTTTTGGATAGAATTATGTTAATAGCAGAGTATGAAGTATGAACTAGCTACAAAGAAACAAAAGATAAGGATATTTCAGTGAAATTTTAAGGGTTTACTCGTCACCTTGCAATGTGATTTCAGTATTTCCACAATGTGGTTTCATCAGTAGCTTTAGGTATGATCAATCACTTTTGTTGGTAGCTATTGATTGCTATGAAGGGCTAAATCCCCAAAGAAAAATGATATTAAGAATTTGATGTAGAGTGAAGAAGATTTTCTTCCAAATCAACATCTTTTATTTCTTTTGTTTGCAGTAAATTAGATCTCCAAGCATGAATTTCTCATCTATAGTGGTTTCTTCTTAGCATATAAAAGGAACAAGGGACAAGATCATTTCATTTCTTCTATGAAAGTGATCACCGCATAAACTCGAGATTCACATCCCATATCTAAATGGCCCACCAAAGAAACGTATTTGTTTTAGTCTTTTCACAAATGATTTGGTCTCGTTGCATCGAGAGAATCCACTTTCTTGTTATTCTCATATTTTCATTAATTACCTCAACTAATTAGCACCTAGTTGGAAAAACCATGCCGATTAATCCAGACTTTCTTTTTAGGGAAAATCTGGATGTTATTATGCTTATTTGGGTAAATTTAACACATTATAGTTAGTTGGGATGTAGATTTTTGTATTAACCTTATCATCATTCTCACAAGTCGTTAAATTAGTATATAATTCTCTATAGATATTACTATGCTACTTAATTGATTAAGCCTAATCAAACACAAGGATAAATATATTGATACTAAACAAGTCTTTTTTCTCTAACAAACTTCTTAAACATTCCATTCTTCTTATTATATATTAGTATTTAGTGTTACTCCTTTTCTTGGTTTTAAGTCAATTTCTACAAGTTTAAAACAAGTGTTACGTACCTTCTAATTAAGTTGATATCTTGAGTTTATAAACTGTTCTTATCTCCTTTTCTAGGCAGCTTTAAGATTTGACATGTCCTTTTTTTATGACTTGATATCAAGTCAAGAGAAATATTTTGCGGAGCTGAGTTGCATTATGCCTAAACCATTAAGTGTCGGGTTAAATTAAAATGCTCTTCACCTGGCTAATTATGCGAATTCTTAGCTTGCATCTTTCATTTGTATTAGGTTTTCATATCATAACTCTTGAGATTGGTGGGATGAAGTCCTAGAATTTCAAATCCCCTTGAATTATTTGAGTTAGGATTGGTTAATCATTATTTATTTTAGCATCCCATCTCTTGTTGTCTTGTGAACTTGATCCTTTGAAAAATTTGCCTAGTGATTATCATTTACATTTTTTACTTACAGACTTTCTAAGTTTATTTACATTTTTAGTTGTAGAATGTCGATCAAGCAGATAGTATCCATAGGAGTAATTCACAAGATAATCCAAGCAAGTCATGAAGGGTCTAATACTTCAAGCAACCAACGGAGTTCTAAGAAGAAAAGGGAAATAGCACCACGATCAATTGTGTGGTCACATTTTACTAAATATACAACTCGAAGATGGAGAAAAAAAGCAAGGTGCAATTATTGCAGTCTTTCTTATGCAAACTGATCCTAGCATAAATGGTACTACTTCATTGAAAAATCACATGAAAAGTCTGTTTGAAAAATCCATACAATAATGAGGCTCATGCAACCCAACTAAAACAACAACCACACTCACTTGCACATGGTGGTAAGGTCGGTTCAGCTTGTTACTTGGAGGTTTAATCAAACCGATACTAGAAAGGCATGTGCATATATGATTATTGTGGATGAGCAACCATTTTCATTTGTTGAAAAAGAAGGATTTAGGCATTTCATGTCCGTTGCTTGCCCATCTTTCCAAATTCCATCTAGAACTACCATTACAAGGGATTGTTATGATATCTATTTGGAAGAAAAGACAAAATTGAAGGGTTTTTTGAGACATTCATCTAAGAGAATTTGTCTTACCACCGATTCATGGACTTCCGAACAACAAATTAATTATATGTGTCTCACTCGCTCATTTTATAGATGATGATTGGGTATTGCATAAAAGGATTCTAAATTTTTGTCCAATAGACAATCATAAAGGTGAGGCGATTGGAAAAGGGGTGGAAAAATGCTTACTTGACTCGGGGATTGAAAATGTGTTTGCAATTACCGTTGATAATGCGAGTTCTAATGATGTTGTCGTTAGTTATTTGAAGAAAAGATTTTCTAATTGGAGTACTAATTTGCTTGGGGGAAAGTATCTTCATGTGAGGTGTATAGCACACATAATAAATCTTGTTGTTTCTGATGGTTTAAAAGAGATTTGTCCTTCCATTACTCGTGTTCGAGCAGCTATTAGATATATAAGGCAATCTCCGAGTAGGTTGAAAAAGTTTAAGGAGTGTGTTGAAATGGAAAAGATAGAAAGCAAGAGGTTATTATGTTTGGATGTTCCCACTAGATGGAACTCGACTTATTTGATGTTAGATACAGACTTTGAGTCTTGCAAAAGCCTTTGAAAGATTTGAAGATTTAGATCCACATTTTAAATTTGATCTACTGGTTGATCATGGTGGGCTACCTAGTGAGGAAGATTGGGATAATATTTCTCGTTTTGTAAAGTTTTTAGGTCACTTCTATGAACTTACATTGCGGATTTCTCGGTTCATTATATGTGACTTCAAATCAAGTGCTTCATGAACTTAGTGATGTGGTTAAATTGTTGAATACCTGGGAATGTAGTGATGATGCAGAGTTGAGTCAAATGGCAAAAAGAATGAGAAATAAATACAATAAGTATTGGGGGAATCATGAGAAAATGAATTTCATCATGTTTTATGCAGTTATTCTTGATCCTCGATTTAAATTGCATTATGTTGGGTGGGTGATTCAAAAGATGTATCCAGATAATATTACTCTTGGGGATAAGGTGAAAGAAGGTATTCACGAGCTTTTTGAGGAATATAAGACGATGAATGTTTCTCAAGTTGATCATTGCTTGCCACTGTCATCATCAAGTGCATCTTCTAGTTCAATTTCAAGTCAAGCATTCACAATATTCATTGAAGCCATCATTAAAAAGGCGAAATTTAGAAGTGGACACTAGGCGTGAGTATGATATGTTTCTTAATGAGGGTGGGGGAGTTGATACAAAAAGTGAATTGGATAAGTTTCTTAGTGAAGAAAGGGAAAAGGATGAAGATGATTTTGATATTCTAAAGTGGTGGAAGCTTAATGCTCCAAGATTTCCTATTGTTGCTCAAATGGCTCGTGACATATTGGCTGCTCCAGTTTCTACGGTTGCTTCCGAGTCAGCTTTTAGCATGGGAGGTCGTGTTCTTGACACGTTTAGAAGCTCTTTGACTCCAAGAATGGTGCAATGTCTTATGTGTGCCAAAGATTGGTTGCGTAATGAAGCAAAACCAGTTAATATTGAAGAAGACATTGACATTCTTGAAAAAATGGATCATGGTAATCTATTTCATGTTCTATTTTAGCTTTTTAATACTTGTAGATATTTATTTATGTCTTAATTTGTTTTCTAACTTTTCATTTAATTTCCTTTTTGTAGAATTTGCAAAATGTGGTCATGAATCAACCATTCTTGATCTTTGAAGAGAATTGAAGCGATTGAGAATTCAAGTAAGCTATTTTTCTTTAAATTCATGCCTAAGTATCATATTTTTAGTTAAATTTGTCTCTTGAGAACTTCAATTCACACTTGAGCATTTTTCAGGGGGACTTCGCTTTGAATGGGAGGAACCAAGTAAAGAAAATAAATTGATGTCCACTGTCCAAGGCAGAAATGGATAACATAATTATTTGTCTTACTTCTCAATGATTTACTTTTCCTTTGACACTTATATGATGCAATTTGAATGGTCTCATTTCTAAATGTTTGGATGATGTTTTGATGTTTGTGGAGTTATTGAGAAATATGTGGATGTTTAGATGTTTGGAGTCATTGAGAAATATGTGGATGTTTGTGGGGTCATTGAGAAATATGTGGATGTTTGGATGTTTGGACTTTGGAGTCATTGAGAAATATGTGGATGTTTGTGGGGTCATTGAGAAATATGTGGATGTTTGGATGTTTGGAGTCATTGAGAAATATGTTTGGATGTTTGGTCATGTTTGGATCATGTTTGGATGTTTGATCACTTATATTTGTAGTCTTCTTTTAGTATGTTTGGATGTTTGGTCATGTTTGGATGTTTGGAGTCATTGAGAAATATATAGATGTTTGTGGGGTCATTGAGAAATATGTGGATGTTTGTGGGGTCATTGAGAAATATGTGGATGTTTGGATGTTTGGAGTCATTGAGAAATATGTTTGGATGTTTGGTCATGTTTGGATCATGTTTGGATGTTTGATCACTTATATTTGTAGTCTTCTATGTTTGTGGGGTCATTGGTTGATGGTAGTTCTTGGATGGGGGGTTTCATCATATTTTGTGTAGGTGTTGATGGTAGTTGTTGTTTTCCATTTCTTGCATGTGACTGTTGTTTGTGGGGATCAATGTTGAAAGCCCACATCAAACATAAAAGCCTTGCTTGATAATATTGAGATAATTTCATGATGTTTGGTTCGAGAAGTTCAATCATGGAAGCCCACATTTTACTATGATTGGAATTTTGAGCCCTAGAGTTCTATCATTAGTTCAATTAGAAAGCTAAATCTTGAATCTTTTAATGTTGAGCACTTTAAGTCCAGGCAGAGATTACTGTTTCATAGTTAATATTTCCTTAAAGATTGTTTTCCTGTTTTTTTTTCAGAATGTAAGTCTTGGAGGCCTACCTTATCGGATCATTTATTGTAGCATCAATTTTCTGCGAGAGATAAAAGCTGTCTTGTGTACTTGTCTTCTGCAGGGGTTGAGAACAATGAGAAGAAGCAGGTATGTTCCCTTGTTGGCAAATATAATAGCTCGGATTTATCAAAGACATTTGGTGCATCACGTGTTATTGTAATGGTTGTATTTGGTTGAATCACTAGTATGCAATTTGCACGATATTGAAAGGGGCCAAGGGTTGGTGAGTATGTGTTAGCAGCGTAAGTATGAAGCAAAGAGGACTAGAGTAGATAACCATTGATTTCATGACTTGGTGATCACTCTGATCTTATTGACAAGTGACAAATCAATCAGCCCCTCTCTGTAGTTCATGTTTTTTTCTTGAAAACAAATCACAAATGTAAATAAAATCCATTAAATGAAGTCATAAAATGGCATGCATCTATTCCATTGACCACTAGAACATATGTACTGATTTAAGGCTTGTCTTGTTTGTTTGGAATTGGAGTCTTAGCCATGAATTTTACACTTCAAGATGCCTTCAAAGGGCAGATGCATGCGTAAAGGTTTGAATATTTGCCAACAATTGGAAACAAATTTTTGCAGAATTATTGTGCTTCATATACAGCATTGCCTTTGATAAAATAGAAGAGTCTTTTCCAGCTGATCTAAGTTTCTTTGCTCTTTCTTTCAGGACAGATTCTTCAGACTTTCTTTTGGCTTCAACTTGTTCTTTGGCTCCTCGAGCAATCTGATCAATTGAGGAAAATTGGAGGGTTAGGGGTTGCTGTGAATCATGTGAATTGTGATGTTGTGTAATATTTTTCTTTATGCCTATGTAATTGTAATGTATATGTAATGGTATTGGACTCATTAGTTATAATGGTTGGATTGAATAATGTGTATTGGGCCATTTTTAATATTTTGGACTTTATATTGGATTTGGATTTGGATTTTAGTGATGTCTGTTGGGTTTTTTTTTTTAATGGGTTAGGATTTTTATTTTTCGGTCATAGACCGAACCGAACCGAACCGAACCGAAAACAGTTCGGTTCGGTTGTCCCCGGTTTGGCTGTTCAATCGGTTCGGTTCGGTTTGACAACAAAAAAATTAAAAACCGACTAAAACCGATTTAAAAAACCGAAAACCGAACCGTTAACCGTTTGAACAGCCCTAGTGCCCACGCTTTCTCCTCTAATGAAAAGGAAGAAAAATAACAAGTGGGCCCCATCATTATGTCGTGTTCGTTACTTTTTCCTTTTTTGCTAATTTGTCGTGTTCCTTTCATTCTTTCGTCTCAAGTCATAAAGCGTGTGGGCACGGCGTCCGATATTTTTTTGGTCTATGGAATAAAGCAATCACAGGAGTTTGTTTTCTAGAGTACTCTATCCGATCATTGATTAGCTTGGACAAAAATGGATTTTTGACTAAAATATGGTCGTTTTTTATAGTCCACTGTAAATGGGATCGAAATTTAATATACACGTGTAGACGGGTGCCTCGCGTTTGGCACTGCCACCTCGCCCCCTGCCCGGAGCATGTTCCATCAGCAACTCATGTTTGGCATACGCGAGATATTTTCTTAATTTATAATTATTTTTTTAAATAATTATAAATTCTAAATAAATTTATATTATTAATTTATTTTTAATTTAAAAATATAAATAATTTTAATTATTATAAAACTTCATTTTTATGTATTTTTATTTAAAATTGTATTATTATTTATTATTTATTTTGATGGATTGTATCTTTGAATGAATTTAAATTTTTATTTATCTTCAATTTTTAAATATAAGTTTAAACATCAAACATGTAAAAAAAGGATATTTTTAATTTCTATTTTTAGATGATTTTTAAAGCCTAATTATGATCAGCTAAATCATAGATTTCATTTCCAAGCAAAACTTGAAAATGGTGAAATAATTATAAATGGGTATTAAAATAATTATCATTTTCAAATAAAAATTGAAAATATTATCTATAATTTATTCAAATTTAATTATAACAAGTTTTGAATTTAATTATTAATTAAAATATAATTTGTAATATTCAATTACAAATCTCAATTATTTAAAATAATAAATATCAATTATCTAAAAATATCAATTTAATTTCAATTATATAATTTATAATTGATTATAAATATCAAGTATTGGCAAGAAATATAAAAATTTCAAATCTCAATTATCTAAAATAATATTTAAATTTAAATATGAAGTATCTAAAATTATAATCTCCTTATATTTTAATTTGAGTAATCTATATTTTAATTAAATTCGAATAAAATGTGAAAAATTAAAGAAAATATGCAAATAATAATTTATATTTTAGTGAATAATAGTATAATAATAATTGAATATTTCATAAATATTTGAGCATTTTTTATTTTTTAAACAAAGTATGAAAATAAGTTTTTTTTAGTTAAGATTTATATAATATTAATTACAATTAATATTCATTCTCAATTATTTTTAAAATTTTTTATTTTTTTTACTTGAGATTTTTATTATTAATTTTATCTTCAAAAATTCACAATAAATTAAAATTATTATTTTATCTTCAATTTTTTAATATTTAATTTAAATATCATAAATTTGAAAATGATGTTTTATTATTTGTATTTTGCCTTAAAATCTGAATCTAATTGTGAGTATTTATCAAATGTAATTCCTTCTTTCATTCACATTGTGATTATTTTATAATAGAAATTTAATTACTGGTCAAACATTGAACATAAAAGACATAATAGTATTATTCCAAAATATGTCATTCTACCAAGTAACTTTATTACGCATGAAATCATCAAATAAATGCATGATAGCTAGTCCCACAATGAAATCCTCGACGACGGTTTCTCGAAGGTTGAACCCGTCTTAGAAGTTGTACTTCAAGTTGTTCCTTATCATATTTTTCTGTAGTGTATAAAAGACCTATATTGATATGATCTTGGGAAACTCTAAAAATATGGATTAAACTCGAAATAAGAACCCTAACAAACTCATACACAAGAATACTAAAATTCTAGGAAATTAAACCTTTTGTGATAATGTGAATCTAGCCTACTTCAAAAACACCCTAACACCCTAATCTATCAAAAATTAGAACACCAAGGATAGGAATTTGAAGGCACCTAACTCAATCATATCAAACATACTAGGCAACCTAGCACATAAAAATAGAGATGAAGTTTAGATTATCCTTTAAGATTTAGAGATAAGATCAAATGTGGGGTTAAATTATTTGATTTAATCTTGATGTTTAATGGACATCATCCAAGAGGATCACCCTCTCCAAAGCTCTCAAAGATCTTAATATTTCATATGCCTCCAAATGTTTTTTTCTTACAATGTTATAATATCATATATATATATATATATATATATATATATATATATATATATGTCTTATCCTAACTACTTAGCAAATATTACAAAATGACCCCCAAAATAGCTGCAAAATGTCAGGGTTTGGGTTCCAGAACAGGGCTAAAGTCGGGTAGTTCTTCTGGGAGTGGTGCCGGGTCCAATCTAGAGGAACAGTACCCATTCATAAAAAGTCAGAACAAAAATCGGGACTTAGCCAATCTATAGCCGGCATCGGGTTGGGCTAGTAGGGCCAGCATCGGGTCCGTTCTGTTGGAACAATACTGGCATAAAAAAATTGAAAAATTGTTGCAGATCTCAGCCGGCGCCGGGTCAGCTCTGGGCAAACTCTCTTGTTTTAAGGCACTCCAACCCCTATTTGACCTCCATTCCTTTTCCATGTGTTTCCTTGATCTTCCAAATGAAATGTTGATCATCTCGAGCTCTCCTTGTTAGTTCTTTGGTCTTCAATCCTTATTTCAATATTGGCTTGATTCTCCACTTGGATTGTTGTTCTTTTTATGTTCCATTTACAGCTCCCTTTACTATCTATCTTTTAACAATCTTTTTAGCTCTTGGCTTGTATGCTTGGATGGTTTAAAAATCTTCCCGAAACTTCTTAAATGTTGAATGTTTCCATGGAGATTTGAAGCAAGTCTTGACTTTCCATCCCCCTTCTTTCGATGTGTCTTGTTGCGTGGATAGATTCCTATCATTTCCCCCTTCTTTGAGATGATTCGTCCTCGAATTGATGTGCCTTATTGCTTGTATGGATTTTCCTGCATAATAATTCAAACAAGAGTTTATGTGTGAAAGTAAAATTTCAGGCTTTTACTCCACAACTCCTGCCTTGTTTCATCTCTTCTTAACCCAAATTTTCACTGTCACCTTACTTCGCTCTTTTTCCTCCCTCTTGTTGTTTTCACCTCTCTAAACCCAAATTGGCACTCTTATTTTACCTCCTTGCTTCCTCATGTGTTCTCTCTCCTCCCTTGCTTTTGCTTGCGTTTGGAGCTCTAACCTCTCTTTTTGTTCGTTTGTTTTTCTCTCATTTTCTCTCACCTCTTGCTCTTGTTTTTCCCTCTCTCGCTTTTCCCTCTCTTTTTGATCTCTTCTCTTTTTATCTTTCTCCCTCAAAATATTTTGATCTTTTACAATCTCACTTGGGGACATAGGGCAGAGTATGAATTTCCTTCTATCCTTAAGCAAAGAGTAAGTGTTTTTCTTTTCATGGTGAACTACCTCCCTGTCATATAGTCAAGGCCTTCCCAATAATATATGCCCAACATGCACGGGAAAGACATCACATATCGCCTTATCTTTATATCCCTCCATGAAGATTATAACCTTGACTTGTTTGTTCACTTTTACTTCACTACAATTGTCCAACTATTAAAGCTTAAAAGGTTTAAAATGTTTCAAGGTCTCCATTACCAATCCTTTCACCAATATAACACTAATCACATTTTTACAACTCCTTTCATCAATAATCAAGCTACATAGTTTTTTTTTTTTATTTGACACATTAAATAGAAAATATTTTCTCTTTGTAGACCCTCTTTTCTTTCAACCACACAAGCTTCATCAATTTCCGTCATAACACCAATTAATGCACATGGTTTCTCTAGTGTATCCCCATCTCTTCCATTCACTCTATATCCTCTACTAGATTTGATGTCATTTTGTGAAGTTGAACTAGATGCTTCATCCTTACTAGTTTCACTAATTTTCATTTGCTTTTGCACCATCTCTAGCCAACTCCTCTTTTTCTCCTCTTGTAGATGTGAGCTTTCTCCCTCTTCATAAGTACTTGAAGTACTTTGGAAACCTTCATCAATAACACGCATTTGCTCATTCTTTACCTCAATTTTTGAATTCTTTGGCTCTTCAATAAATACCATACTATTTTGCTCAACTTTTTCTTGCTTATTCTCCTCTAACACTCCTAATGGATATGACTCTTCATCTAGAAATAATAAGATATTGTAGAACTCCTTAGTCACTCCATTTGTTAGACTCAATTGATCCATTTCATCTCCTTCGTCACCACTAAGCTCATCATCAGTTTTCTCAACTTCTTCATGCATTACTTTGTCATTTTGATGGAGCATTCCTTGGCACTTGACCTCATTTTCTAACTTTTCCTCCTTCTCAAAGCCATGCAATTCATCTTGTTCAACCCTCTCAACTTTTTCTTCACTTTTTGCCCTTCTTGACTCCTCAATATCTACAATATTTTTCTTGGCCACTTTGGTCTCAAGTCTAGCTTTTTGCTTCTCAATTTTATGAGTCTCACTTTGCTCCTTAGAGGACTTCCAAGGGCAATCAAATGATTTGTGCCCATAGCCACTACAATGTTCACAAGGAATTGCACTACTCTTTTGCAAATCAAAACTTCTTCCTTGATCATTCAATCTTGGGCAATCATATTGGGAAATATACCCTCTTAGACTAGGTTTTTTACGTAAAACATCGAATATTTTAATAAAAGAATTTATTCTCAGAAGTTGTTTGTGAATTTACATTTTATTTGTGCACAATTACGTTTGGAAAAGACTCATTGTGTTTAAATAAGTGATCCATGTGAATGGTGGTCTTTCATAGTAAGGTATGGATCACGGGTTACTTAACACATAAACGTTTGTTCTTGAGAATGGGAATCTCATCATGTCTAGGTTATTCTGTTATAAATTCTAAATGGGGAATGACTTACCTTTAGCTAGTGAGTAGTCCACTCACTTCATGACATAAGCTTATTTCGAATACGTAGAACAAGACCTGTAGTAGTGGTTTCTTAAAGTACTATATGGTATAAATCTAGACTACCACTGCTACAGTGTGGACTAGCACTCTACGACTTGAGTATGAGTTGGTGGTCTGACGAGGCTGGAAGCATGTACTTTGATATGTTTTAGTTGAGGTTCTATCATAGGACCAATACACTTGCATGTTAGGTATATATGACTAGTTAGTTAAGACAGACTTGTATAAGATAGTTTCAACACTATATCACCCCTTGTGGTGATCTGAATAATTTAAATATCCAGAGCCTTGGGAAATATGACTTGGATGTTTGCTTTGTAGCTTCCTTGAAAAGCGAAAATAATTCAGGAAGTCGTGGATCATTGGATCATTGGACTAGAAGCCTAAGGATAGTAGATGTCATTTAGAGAGGTGTTAGTACATTTCTTCCTCTCTAATGCACGTCGATATATAGAGGGGTATTTTAGTCATTTCACCTGTAGGTCGGAGACTTTGCTAACGTAGTATTATCCTTATGGTCAATATTTTCTTATGGTGATATTAGGAAACATGTAAAATGCAAAATATAGCTATTTATATGACAAAGGTATTTTAGTTATTTTAGTAGTCAAAACGGTGTGTTTCTTGGTCTCCAATATAGACCATAAGTCCTAATTATATACAGGCTAAGGAATTGGTCTTAAATTAAATGAAATTTATTTTATTTAAGTAGCCTAATTTAATTATTGAGCTAAAATAAAATAAAAGTCTACAGAGAGAGAATTAATTAAATTAGTTTGGTGGGTTAATTAATTATTTAGGGCTTTGGCCTAGTTTGAATAATTGAAGATTGACCAGGGACTAAACTAATATAGGCTTGTTAATTAGACTAGTTTATTTGGGCTTAGAGCTGTAAACGAACCGAACGTTCGCGAACAAAAGCTCGTTCGAGTTCGTTCGTGTTCGAATAAGGCTCGTTTGTTTAATAAACGAACGAACTCGAGCTCGAATAATAAACGAACGAACTCGAACATGTTTACGAACATATTCGAACGTTCGCGAACATATTATATATATATATTTAAATTAATTATATTTTATTAATTATTTTATTTATATTTTATAATATTAAGATTTATTAAGAATAAATCTTATATTATAATTATAATATTAATATTAATATTAATAATATTATTATATATTTATTTAATATTATAATATTCAATTATTTTTAATTAAAATTTGAATTATTATTTTTATAAATTTTAAAATAAAAAATATAAAATAAACGAATTCGAACTCGAACGTTAATCGAGTTTTTCGAACTCGAACTTAAATGAACTCGAATATTATCAAACAATAATCGAACGAACTCGAACACGAACTCGAGCTCGAATAATAAATGAACGAACTCGAACATCGTTCGATTATATTCGAACTCGAGCTCGAAAATGTGATGCTCGGTTCGTTCGTGTTCGAATACAGCTCTATTTGGGCTGAAAAATTAATTATTTATTGGACCATTTATTTTGTTCTAATTAGAATAATTAATTTGATCCAAAAGGCTAAACTAAGAGTCCAATGGACCAAATTAAAAATTCAATTTAATCTAATGTTTTATTTAAGTTAAATAAGAGAATAAAGACGTACATTGTTTTCTTCTTCTTTTCAAAGAGAAAGGAAAAAGAGACTTCTTTTTCTCTCTAAAAAAATTCCTTACTCTTATGAGTTATTCACCAAACGTGGATTAGGCAGGCCATATATTAGAAGATCGAGAGGGTATTTGGCGTTCATATACATACACAGACGTAGTAGAAGGCTTGCAGGAATTGCACCAGAGGTTTCTACCAACACACCTATCCCAGTTCCATATATTCCAGTCCAATCAACTTTAAGAACAAGAAAAAGAGGTAAATTTTTTTTCCCTCTCGGAGCTCAAACAGACCGGGATCGGCGCTGGCTGAGGCGGCCGGAACCGGTGCCTGCTCTAGTCTGGAAGCCGCCTACGTTTTTTTTGTTCTTCAATTTGTCTTCCGCTATGTGCTTTGTTTCCCCTTTTAATCTTCAAATCACATATTCTATAATCATACTCCCAACAAATAAAGTAAACACAATCTTATTTTCTCCTCATCCCTCCTTTTGAAAAATTTCGCATTATACTTCCCTCACTAGGCTCAGAACTTCTTGGATAGTTATGGGACATGTGAGTAAACCTTCCACATATTTGGCATTCATTAGGGTCAAACCGCTCCTTCGTCAATTCTTTCATCTCTTCCTAAGAATCTACCGTTTGATACCCGCTTCGCCTTCTTCCCTTGGTTTGTTGAATTCCCTAAGTAGCGGCTTTGGGACTCCTTCCTTCTTTGGTATTGGTTTAGGGAACTCCTTAGGAGCTGGAGTTAGATAGCTTCCTTTCCTCTCAAATAGCCTTCTCTTCAATTGTTTTTTTACCTTCATAACCATATGCACCATTTCTTCCATGGTCTCATATGAATGTAACTTGACCACGTTAGCTATCTACCGGTTCAATCCACTTAGAAATCTCGCTTTAGTGGCACGTGGATCTTTATTAATAACTGTCCTCATCATTAGCACCTCAAGTTCTTTATAATAATCTTCAATACTTTTACTCCCCTATCTTAGCACTTAAAGCCTCTGATATAACTCATTGTAGGTGTGATGGGGTACAAATCTTGCCCTCATAAGATTCTTCATCAATTCCTATGTCCCAATGGCATTTTCTCCCATTCTCCTTCTAGTAGTCAAAACCTGCTCCCACAACCAATGCATAGTCTGAAAACCCAAATACTGCCAACTTCACTTTATTCCTCTCACTATAATCCTGGCAATCAAATAGAATTTTCATCTTCCTTTTTCATTCAAAATATGCCTGGGGATCACTTTTCCCCTAGAATTGTGGTACCTCTATTTTGATGTTTTTCAATTCCCGTTCTCCCTCATTTTCATTTCTCCTCCTACCTCTTATCACATTACCCCGATATTATTCTCCATAGTCTTCCTCCGGCTATCCCTCTTCCCACTCAAATTATCTCTCAATATTTCTTTCGACTCCCCTTATAGGATTCTCGCTAAATCTCCCTCAACCTCTTCCTCTACCTCCTTTCAACCCGTTTCTCCCTCATCTCATAGGATCTTGTTGATATCCACCAACTGAGTATTCATTCCATTCTTCTCCAGGTTGGGTATTTACGGGGGGCGTGTTGTAGGCTTCTAGTTGCTCTTGTCCCCTCCTTTGACCGGCAGTAGATGTTTGGCCTTATTGCGCTCGGAGTTCAGTCATCTCCTCCCAAATACCCTCTATACTCATTTGCAATGAAATGAGGGTTTCACAAAAATTGCTCGGATCCTCTTGTGGTCTACTTGCTTCACCAAGATTTAGCCTAATCGGTTCCTCTCCTTGAGTTATCGCTGGAGTTTAGATTGATATTCCTGCAAAAAAGAGTTAAAAGAACAAAAAAGAGAAATTGGTTTCCTCGCTCACTCCCTAAGTGTTTGCACTCCACTCTCGTGTTTGCGCTCCTTGGCTTTTATTTAAATAAGAATCTTTCCCTCTTGCCTTTTTTTTTTTTATTCCCTTAATGTCTCACTTGTTCAACCAAATTCCTCCCAACTTCAAAGGGTTTAGCTCACTTTAATCTATTAACTCTCAGGATGCTTCAATACAAGGGTCTTAGGTTGAAAACTTTAGTGAACACTTAGAGGCCATGAAACAAGTAGAATACAAGGCGTTCACAATACACAATAAAGAAAAGATAATTTGAAGAATACAATGAAATGGTTATAGGAGTAACACTATTGTTTAAGCCACATTCTTTCTTTGAAATATTTCATCGAACACATAGTGTTCATAGGATATATGATCATTGAGCTTTTATCAAACACCTCATATGCAAGATTTTCCTATAGAATTTTGCAAGAAAATTTCTTCCCAAACAAGCCCAATATAATCACAACAACAAAATTAATGTATTCCAAAGAATCTTTCTTCAACAAGTCATTCTTATTCTTTTCTTTTTTTTAATCCAAGAAACTCAAGATCATACAACACTTTAGATTTGATAAATCCAAGCTAAGATAAAGATCTAAGCTTATCCTTACTCTAATACCAAATTTGATATGATTTTGGGAAGCTCCAAAAATATGGATTGAACTCAAAACAAGAACCCTAACAAACTCACACACAAGAACACTAAAATGCTAGGAAATTAACACTTTTGTGATAATGTGAATCTAGCCTACTTCAAAGATACCTTAACACCAAAATCTATCAAAGATTAGAACACCAAAGATAGAAATTTGAAGGTATCTAACTCAGTCCTATCAAACAAACTAGGCAGCCTAGCATATAAGAATAGAGATAAAGTTTAGATTATCCCTTAAGCTTTAGAGATAAGATCAAAATTGGGATTAAATCCTTTGATTTAGTCTTGATGTTTAATGGACATCAGCCAAAAGAATCACCCTCTCCAAAGCTCTCATTATTTCATATGACTCCAAAAGGGTTTTTTCTTACAATGTTATAATTGTGTGTGTGTGTGTGTGTGTGTGTGTGTGTGTCTTGCCCTAACTATTTAGAATATATTGCAAAATGACCCCAAAATAGCTGCAAAATATCAGCGGTTCGGGTTCCAGAATAAGGCCAGTGCTAGGTAGGTTTCTTGGGGATGACGTCGGGTCCAATCTGGAGGAAGAGTACCCATTCGCAAAAAGTCAGAACAAAAATCGGGACTCAGCTAGTCCACAACCGACGCCAGGTCGGGCTGGTAGGGCTGGCGTCGAGTCTGTTTTGTTGGAACAGTACTGGCGTAAAAAAAATGAAAAAATGTTGCAGATCTAAGTCAGTGCCTGATCAGTTGTTCTGGGCCGGCACCAAGTCAGCTCTGGGCAGCTTCTCTTGTTTTGATGCACTCCAACCCCTACTCATTTGACCTCTATTCCTTTTCCATGTGTTCCCTTGATTTTCCAAATGACATGTTGGTCGTCTCGAACTCTCCTTGTTAGTTCTTTAGTCTTTAATCCTTGTTTCAATGTTGGTTTGATTCTCTACTTGGATTGTTGTTCTTTTTGTGTTCCATTTGTAGCTCCCTTCACTATCCATCTCTTCACGATCTTTTTAGCTCTTAGCTTGTATGCTTTGATGGCTTGAAAATCCTCCTGAAACTTCTTGAATGTTGAATGTTCCCATGAAGATTTGAAGTAAGTCTTGACTTTCCATCCCCCTTCTTTAGATGTGTCTTATTGCGTGGATAGATTCCTATCATATATCCTCTTCAAACTGCCTATGCAGCCTCCAAGACCGTCCAGTGGATGGACTATCAACAAACTCATTAGACGAAGATAGGAACCTAGTATCGAAAGTTAGGTGCTGTGGAATAATAAAATCGACAACCATTGCAGGATCACCTGGCACATAATCACCTCCATCTCCACGCACAGGTGAGCAATGATCTTGTTGAGGAACTTCGTTAGCTGCAGCATGCTGACGTGCTCATCTACCGCCCTGCCTAATTAGTAGTATTTCTCAAGGAACTTCTTACGGGATCAGATGTATCAGACTAGAAACATAGCTTCATCTAGATGGCTTGTAAGGTGGGCGGCTAAATGACCTACCTCATCGACAGCAGTTAGCGAATGCGTGGTGAGATCTAATACGGTTGCAAACATTTGTCTAGATATAGCGGCAGAATTTTGATATTATTCGTTATCTATGTATAAGATCCGATGCATCGTATTAGCCTACATATGTATTTCAATATGTTAATAAAATATTCAAATTGAAATTTTATATTTTGTTACACAATATTATTAAAAAATCAGTGTACCAATACTTCAGCTGCACTAGTGCTCAATTGATAGCCCACAGGATTCAACTACAATATAGTAGAATTGCCAATCAATTGCCTAATGTGAGTCCAAAACTATGCAGTGTAGTCATCCAAAACTATATGCGCACTGTAACTAAGCTGTCCACTTAGATTAGTTGAATGCCTGCTAACCTAATTTGTGAGATGTATTGAATCAATTTCGTTTCACCTTGCACTAGTACTCTTTATGTCACAGGCATGCAAATTGTCACCGGTGTCAACTAGAATAGGGATTGTCTGCAATAATCTAAATTTTTGCATGACTCTATCTTAGAGATGCAACTCTATTATCTCTTAGCAAATTAGAGACGTGATAAACGTTCAGATTTGTCACCCATGAGTGCAATAGGAGGCAGGTTTGATAACATGTGCTCATCATAGGGCTATCAAAGAAACTGTCTAAACATACATTGTCAGTGTCAATAACAAATAAAAAAGTTAATATTATTGTTTGGTTGAAGTAATACTTACATGATCATGTTGCATCTTATCCAACTAATCCGTGTAAGCAAGCAACACGTGTCGAGGTTCAGGAGAATTGTAACAAACCCTTCTATGTTGATTCTCTAGCGAATTGTGGATCAATATCCTCTTTCAAACGAACTCTACCAAGTAACTTTATTACACCTGAAATCATCAAATAAATGCATGATAGCTAATCCCATAATGAAATCCTCAACGATAGTTCCTCGGAGGTTGAACCCTTCTTGAAAGTTGTTCCTGAAGTTGTACTTCAAGTTATTCCTCATCATGATTTTCTACAGCGTATGAAGGACCTATATCCTCTTCAAACTGCTTATGCCACCTCCAAGACCGTCCAGTGGATGGACCATCAGCAAACTCATTAGACAAAAATAGGCACCTAGTTTTGAAAGTTAGGTGATGTGGAATCATGAAATCGTCAATCACTGTAGGATCACCTGGCACATAATCATCTTCACCTCCATGCACAGGTGAGCAATGATCTTGTTGAGGAACTTCATTAACTGCAGCATGCCGACATGCCCGTTTACTGCCCCGCCTAATTAGTGGTACTTCTTAAGGAACTTCTTACAGGATTAGATGTATCAAATCAGAAGCATAACTTCTTCTAGATGGTTCTTAGAGTGGGCAGTTCAAACGACCCACCTCATCGACAGCAGTTAGCGAATGCGTGTCGAGATCTAATACAGTTGCGAACATTTGTCTAGATATAGTGGCAGCATTGTGATATCATTTGTAGTCTATGTACAAAATTCGGTGCATCGTATTAGCTTACATATGTATTTCAGTATGTTAATAAAATATTCAAGTTGAAATTCTATATTTTATTCCACAATATTATTAAAAAATCAGCGTACAAATACTTCAGCTGCACCAGTGCTCGATTGATACAAATAGGAAGGAATATGATCAGTTATTGCATTAAAAGTGTCTCAAATTAGCCTCAAATAACTAGAAAAATAAAGATTATTTTAACCCCTATCAATATCCACACACTTGAATGTTTACTTATCTTCAAGTAAATACTTAAAAAGCACTCAAAACAATATATATTTTTTTTCATATTCATCAATAATAAAGCCATGATTTTTTTTTTTAACATTAGATAAAAAATTGTCATTCATTCACCCTTTTAAAAATCTTTGTATACTCATACATTAAATCAAATAATTCTAATGCCATCAAAAGTAAGTTAAACATGCTTATATCTAGTAAAAGAAAATTATTCCACTCCTCAAGCAAAAACATAGATAACATAAACCATACAAGTCAAGCCATTTAACCAATTCACGCATTATAAACTCAAATTTACAAAACTCGAGTTAGTGAAACAAGAAAAACAATCCACTCTTCTTTTTTTTTTTTCTAACTTTGGGAATTGATAGTCTCAAGTGTATGGATTTCTCTTTACACATCGTATTGGCCCCCTTTACAGTTATCCTCATTTTTTTCAGCAATTGTCTTTCAACACATTTTTTTCCTTACTCTTTCTTGCCTTTATGCCTTTGGGATAGCCTCAAAAGAGTGCACTGAATACACTTACTACTTCTCTCTATATGAACCCCCTTTTCAGCAAAAGGTCTTCAAAAATTAAAAATAAGAGCATTTTTTTTTCAACTCAATTTTTTTCGCATCTCACATTCCTTATTCAAACTCAAAGTCGAACAAATTTTAAATCCATAATATAAAAATTAATCAACAACTCTTCCCATATTTCATCATATCATCCATATTCAAACTCAAAGAATAAAACAAAACTCAAATACCAAATATAACCAATGTTAACTTAAATTCTCAAGATTTAGCAAAATCTAACTTAATACACAAGTTTACCTTCTAATAAAATAAATCATAACGAATGACAAAATCATATCCAAAGTAAAAAAGAAAATCATATCTTCATTATAGATAAATAAATTCAATTTAATTCCAAATCTTCAAACTTTCAAATTTCAAAAATTTCAAAGAAATTTTCTCCAAGATGGTAAAATGGTTGTCCAAATTTCAAGATTTTTCCAAAGTAAATCAACAACAAGAAAACACAAGATAATTGATAAAAATTTAGTCCAAGAATATCACCAAACTACTCTCCCACACTTAAATTGGACAATATCCTCATTAGCAAAAAATAAACACAAGAAAGCATCTTCAAATGGATCAAAAATGATAAAAGAGTAGAAAGTTTAAGCAATACTCTCCAAGTGCAAATTAGCTCCAAGATAAGAGAAGTTCGTCCTTCAAGGAGTTGGAAGAATTATTGCCAGTGAAACAAGCCTACAAAAAGAAAAACAAACACACAAGTAAAAGCCTAAAAAATGAATAGGAAGAAAACAAGATGAAAGCTCAATAAAAATCAAAGGAAAAAAAAAATAGAAAGTCAAAGTCTCTAAGTCTTTCTCGAAGTAGAGCCTCCAAACGGGCCTCCAGATTGTCCAGAAGAACCACCAAATGAACCACCATGACCTCCAAATGGATCACGAGGTCTTTCTTGTCTCAACTAAGCACACTTTGCACATGGTTCTTTTTTCAGTAAAGAACTTTTCCAAATTTTTTATACTCAAGACAAACAAGAAGAATATCCAACGTAGATAGCAAAAGCACAATGTCAACCAATTTCAATCATCACAGCAAAATATCACAAGGAGGCCAAGGTTTCCATATTTGTAAAAATTTCAGAAAAATGCATAGATAACTTTGAGAAGCAATCACAAGACTCACAATCCATTCTATGCATTTTTCGACAACCAAATAAACTGAACAAAGAAATGTCTATGTCTAGTAAATTTTTCCTAAAAAATACATATACAAAATGCCAAGAAATTTAAGAGGATAAAATCTACCTTAACATGAAGAGAGTTTTTCCACCAATGTATTCCCCAACGTATGAGTTTTAAAATTTTTAATTCATGGGGGATACTTCCTAGAAGAAGAAGAACAGGGTGAAGAAGAGAGGAAAAAGAAGACGAAGGGAAGGAGTGAAAACTAGAGAAACGAAAGTATCATTCTGGAAGAATAGGAAAAGAAAAATCATAGAAGAAAGAGAAATAGAAGAAAACAAAACAAAAGAAGACAGAACTAGATGAAATAAAACTTAAAGAAAGGAAATGGGGGGGGGGGTAGGTGCTTCACGTGAACACACAAGAGAAACAAACAAGAAAAACAAAAGAAAAAAGAAAAAGGAAGGAAAAGACAAAATAGAAAGAATTTGGGACGAAAAGAAAAAGAGTAAAGAAACCATTTTCTGGCCCTGTGCTAGGTCCGCTCTGGCCCCAATTTTTTGTTTTTTTTTTCACTGATAGGCAGTGCTGGACTGGCGCCCAGGACATTTTCTGGCCTTGTGCCAGGTCAGCTCTAGCCTTTTTTTATTTATTTATTAAGGACTATCCTAATTGAATGAATGAACACAGTACATTTAAAATACGAATTCCTAAATTAAATATCAAACTAAAATTATAAATTATAAATAAATAAATAAATAATGAAATAAAATAAATTCAGTCCGTCTAAAATATAGTGTCACAAAAATCTAAACCTGAAAATAAAAAGAGTTAGTATTGACTTCAAAATTATTAACGTAAAAACCATCAAATTAAAATTACAATTAGTATAGATATCTCATATTAACATTAGGTTAGTAAAATTAAATAACTAAATATACAATATATACAAATATACAAAGACAAGTTAGTAATTATGAACATATATCTACCTATGTACATATTTACATAGCTAAATTAGTAAAATCCAAACTTTCATAATATTGTTTTCCAACAACGGCACCAAAAACTTGATGCGTAAAATTTGAGTATATAAAATCATCAATTTTAAATCTATCCCTCAATCAAGTTGTAATTAAAACATTAATCTCAAAATACACATGTGAGCAAGTATACTAATCGCAAGCATAGTATAAGAAATTAATGAGTATCGATCCTTAAAGGAATAAATACACACTAATCACATTTCATTCATTGTTTAACCAACCAAATAAAATAATAAAATAAAAAAAATAAAAAAATATATATACAACTCAAGGATGGAAGAGTATGTAATTTAGACAAATATTCTTGAACACATGACTATGAACTACTTAGCAATTATCACAATCAATTATTATCTTGGTCTCATGAAGGATTTAATATAGACCCACTTCATTTGCAATTCATGAAATCACTATCTTCTAATTAAATTAGTGAACATATTCTGTCTCGACTAACTTATCCAAAAGATACATTAAAATCAATCATCATATAAACCCCTATATTCTGGGTGATTTAAAATATGAAATTAATCAATGAATCTATATTCTAGCAATTATCAACCAACCTTTGATTACCAATGTTCTAAACAATCAACCCCCTTTTCAAGCAAGTTAAGAGATAAAAAATATGAAACTAATTAGCTTAAAACTATTATCAACCTCTTTTTCAAACAAGTTAACAATAAGAATTAATTAATCAATTTCATAATAAAATGAGTAATCAAATACCAAAGAAAAAATTTAATTAATCAAAGAACTAAATTAACTCAAAATCATAAAATCCAAGAAAAATATCTAAATATAATTAAAAAATTAAAATCACAATTGTTCAAGAAAAAGAAAATAAAGGAAAGAGATAAATACTCATAGACAAGCCTTTCAATTTCCAATGAAAACTCCTCCAAGAATCAATACTCCTCGAGTAATTCCTCTAGAGAAAATATTGGTGATGCATTCTAAAAAATATATTTAAATCTCTACATTGTGCACCCATTTTTCTAAGGTAATTAACCTTTATTTATAGGTTTACAAAGCCCCTAAAAGAATCCTAAGTAAAGAAGAAGTAATTTCCTAAAAATCCAAAACAAAAAAGGATTAGTAAAATTCTAAAATAAATTCTAAGAAATAATAACGAAGGTCCATCGCCTTTTAATTGAGAAAGAATTGGAAATATGTTATGAATTATTGGAATCTCCATTAATTAGTGGAGGCTCCACTAATTATGGATTTATGTGAATTATTAGAAGATTTTTATGGATGTCCACCATTTAGTGGAGACACCATTAATTGAAGATGATGTATGCCATGATGTATTTCACTAATTAGAGCTCTATAAATAGAGCTATTCTCTAAGCTTGTAATACACCATCATTTTGTGAAAGAAATATTAGTGAAAGAAAGATTGGAGAAAGAATTGTGAGAGAAAGAAAGAGAGAAGTTTGAAGAGAAATTCTTGTGAAAAGAATAGTTAGAATTTTCTTAGTGTGTAGTGTGTAGATTTTATTCTAACACTACCCTAATTTTATAACACGTTATCAGCACGAGTCTCTGCCGTTATTAAAGCCAGAAGACAGGTACGCATTTATTGATCTCCCTAAATTCGAATTTGTAGCCCTTGATATTTCTGAAAACAAAATTTTATATGTCATACAAAAATGCATCTAAATGCTAAAAAAAAGGGAGATCCATATGTCATGTGGATAAAAAGAAAGATTTGACCACCTGAAGATGGTCGTACTACCCACTCGTACGGTATGAATGGTTGCACCCGAAGTTGCAAGATTGTAAAACCGTGAACTCCGTGATGTATAAAACTACATCTTAGTTAAAAATTTTGCGGAGAAAAAGTTATCGATGAAGTTATATTGGAGAAGACATTCTCCACTTTTCATACCTCGAATATTGTCCCGCAAGAATAATATCGAGAAAAATGGTATCCCAAATTGACAAATTTACATGAGTTATTATTGAGAAATCATGAAGCCGGATGAATCGGCTCAACAAAGACTCTGTAAGTGAATGTTGTTGGCTCCAGCAGAAGCCATCGTTATAGTCGTAGTTGTGGCAAGTGGTCGTGGTTATGGTCATGGACACACTCGATATTTCCCTTATCATAGAGAAATACCGCCACCCAAGTGGAACAGAAAAAATAATAAGGGAAAAAGATATTTCCATTAATAATAAGCATCATATCTTTTATTCATATCACTAATGTTCATATGAACTTGAGGATACATGCTTATAGTTGCTCTTTTGTAATTGAGCCGACAAATGTAAGATGAAGGTTTGTAATTGTTCTTTTTCAATATTTACATTAGAGGAAACTAAACAATTAGTAATTATGGACTTCAACTTCATCTTTTTCGACATCCTCCTCCTTTTCTTTCCCTTTGAGCCAAAGATCGAGACTAGCAAGCAGAATTAGCCGTAAAATTATCGCGAAATGAGTCTTGAGATTTTATGATCTCCTTAAGTTTATTATATTTCTTATTATATTTGGCCTTGAAGCATGCTTGTCTCAATTTCTGTGTTTGGTCCTCTAACCGCGTATTAGGACTTTCTTCTACCAACTCGTTTTTCACATTCCAAAGATCGCAATGGCTTCTTTTAATTTCTTCTCACCCATATGTCCTCCTTCTTCTTTATTTTGCATATCCCGTAAATCGAAGTGATAGCATCGGTTATTTACTTATAAATCTTTCATAGTTTCATACTTGCAAATTATAAGTATGTATGAGAGAGAACTCGAACATTCTTAATTATGGTCTCCAAGCTCACCAACTTCCCGTGAGGCCATCGACGAATTCCTAACTCCCTACATCTTTTCTTGAGACAAAGTTATGCCAATATTCAATTCTTTGGATGCGCTCTTGATTGGTAGGTAAAAGTACTCGCGAAATTGTTTCTCTTGATAGTGTCCGGGAGTTATTGCCCTTCTTCTCCCTCTCGCCTCTTAATCATCTTCTTCTCCCCAAGAATTTTGTCTCGCAATAATATCTTGAACTTCGATATTATGCATTTCATGAGTACTTACTCCGACTTCGTTGTCAAGACCACTCATTATTTCTCCTAGAAAAATAAAATAATATAAGTAAAGGTAATACCATTCAAAATCCATGTTTAAATGAATAATAACCTGGAATCATATTCTGGCTTTGTTCAAAATCTATTAGAGAGTAGAAAAGATCATGCACAAGCATATCCTCATTCAAAGAAATAGTATCAAGAGGAACAAAGATCAAAAGCAGCCTCTTGTAGGGGCAGATCAACTTGGTCCAAAGCAAGATGTTCAAAACTTCCACCGAGTTACATCAAAAACAAACCAAAAGAGAGTTTAATTTCATTATCAAGTATACTAAAAACAAATGAAAGCCCTCAAAGGTATCTCACCTGAAATTAGGAGGAAGCGGTTGGTTTGGAAAGGAAAACATATCAAAATCTTCTGCGTTCGAATTAGGCGTAGCAGTTGGTTTGGAAAGAAAAATACATCAACATCTCGCCGTAGAAACCGAGTCAAAATTTGACCATGTCTCAAATGAATTATGAGTCTCCATATCTGCTTTGTGATTTTTGTTTTTGATGTTTACTAATGACTGATAACTGAGATATATATCGATACATATATATATATATATATATATCTGTATGAGGAAGAAGAAGAGGTAGATGGTAGGTAGAGGGTCGGAGGAGAAGAAAAGACAAGAGAGGAAGATGAAAAGTCGGTACCGGGAAGAGTGAAAAAAAATAGATATTTTTCTTGACATTTCCTGCTTGTCATCATTTTCTTATATTTATTTTCTTATTCTCTTATGAAATCATTATTCCCTAAATTAAGGGGAGAACAGAAACAGTACAAGAAAGATCGTGATTGGACAACATCATTAAATTATCTTGATCCGCATACAAGTACATGTGAACTTGAAGTTCAAAAGATAATTCATTTGTAAAGCATTGCAAATCAAATGCCAGACGCTTTTGTTGACTCTAGAAGAGTAACAAAATCGCATATGCCAGCTATAAATGCTCCTATTCGAATTGAAGTTCCAGCAGAACAAAATATTATACATATAGTCAGCTGAGCCAAAAGCATGCCGAAGCATGGCCGACCTCTTGGTTCTAAAGATAAAAATCCTCGAAAGAAAAGAGGATTAAATGATCCGGAAGATCATATTGAAGAAAAGAATGATAAAGACCAAGAGAGAACTGATGACAAAGAACCGTAAGTTGATGAAAGTAACACCGAAATTTCTATCAATTATACCACTTCGGTAGAAGTTGGAATCGGATAGAAACCGTTATTGATGATATATTTGCATACAATATATCTCTTGATGTTACACAGGATAATGATAATCCCGAACCAATATCGCTTGATGAATGTCGGCATAGAAAAGATTGGCTGCAATGGAAAGATGCGATTCAATCGGAGTTAAATGCACCGGCAAAACGTGAAGTCTTCGGACCTGCAGTCCAAACACCGTAAGGTATAAAACCCGTTGGCTACAAATAGATATTTGTGCGAAAGCGCAATGAAAAGAGTGAAATCGTTCGATATAAAGCGCGATTAGTAGCCCAAGGTTTTTCACAAAGACCAGGTATTGATTATGATGAAACTTATTCTCCTTTTGTTGATGCTATTACACTCCGATATCTTATCAGCTTAGCAAGACATGAAAAGATAGATATGCGCCTATTAGATGTTGTCACTCGCTTACTTGTATGGAAATTTAGAAAATGATGTTTACATGAAAATTCCCGAAGGATTTCATATGCCTCGAAGCATACAAACATTATCCTCGTGAAAATTACTCCATCAAGTTGCGTAAATCATTATATGGCCTGAAGCAATCTGGGCGCATGTGGTTTACACGTCTTAGTGAATATTTATTGAAAGCGGGATTTAAAAATGACCAGGTATGTCCATGTGTTTTTATTAAGAAATCTGGTTCTACATTTGTGATATTAGCTATATATGTTGATGATATTAATCTTATTGGAACTCCTGAAGAGCTCCAAGAAACAATTGATTATTTAAAAAGAGAATTCGAAATCAAGGATTTTGGTAAAACCAAATTTTGCCTTGGTTTACAAATTGAACATTTGGAGAGTGGAACATTTATTCATCAATCAACATATACAGCAAAAGTGCTAAAAAGATTTTACATGGACAAAGCACATCCATTGAGTATTCCAATGATCGTCCGATCATTAAATGTGGATAAAGATCCTTTCCGACCTCAAGAAAATGATGAAGAACTCCTTGGTCCTGAAGTACCATATCCCAGTGCAATTGGTGCATTGATGTATCTTGCTAATAACACACGGCCTGATATTGCTTTCGCTGTCAATTTATTAGCAAGATTTAGTTCTTCACCAACACGACGACATTGGAATGGAATTAAACAAGTCCTTCGATATCTCCAAGCAGCTACTTCTTCAAATCATGCTGAAATTATAGCCATTCATGAAGCAAGTCGAGAATGTGTATGGCTAAGATCCATGATTCATTATATCCGAGAAAGTTGTGGATTATCATCAATCAAAGGTATTCCAACTCGTCTTTATGAAGACAATGCAGCTTGCATATCTCAATTACGAGGAGGATATATTAAAGGAGATCGGACAAAACATATTTCACCAAAATTCTTCTTTACTCATGAACTCCAGAAGAAATGTGAAATTGATGTGCTACAAATTCGGTCATGTGACAACCTCGCAGATATTTTCACGAAGACTTTACCGACGACAACATTTGAAAAGTTGAGATATAAAATCGGTATGCGTCGGTTTAAAGATTTAAAGGAATCATCTCATCAGGGGGAGTAATAAACATACATATAGAATAATGTACTCTTTTTCCTTCACTAGATTTTTTTTCCCACTGGGTTTTTATCTAGTAAGGTTTTAACGAGGCATATTCTTTATGTATGGATGGACATCCAAGGGGGAGTGTTATGAATTATTGGAATCTCCATTAATTAGTGGAGGCTCCACTAATTATGGATTTATGTGAATTATTAGAAGATTTTTATGGATGTCCACCATTTAGTGGAGACACCATTAATTGAAGATGATGTATGCCATGATGTATTTCACTAATTAGAGCTCTATAAATAGAGCTATTCTCTAAGCTTGTAATACACCATCATTTTGTGAAAGAAATATTAGTGAAAGAAAGATTGGAGAAAGAATTGTGAGAGAAAGAAAGAGAGAAGTTTGAAGAGAAATTCTTGTGAAAAGAATAGTTAGAATTTTCTTAGTGTGTAGTGTGTAGATTTTATTCTAACACTACCCTAATTTTATAACAAAATCAATTTAGACTTCATTTTGTCTTGTTACACTGAAGACATTCTTTAAATTGAATTGAAATTGGCTTCAATTTAAGCCACCGAAATCGTCCAGCCGTTTTTCTTCAATTGAATTTGCATCGGCTCAATTGAGCCGCAAATGAGCCACACGGAAGCTGTCCACATTCCTCTCTTTTTCCTTGCATCGGCTCAATTGAATCACCAATTGAGCCACACACCAAGCCACCGAATTCTCTTTTGCTTTTGTCCTTTGTCGTTTGCTGCCTTGGCCCACCAAATTCAATTCTTTTTCCTTTGTTGCTTTTGGTTCCTTGGCCCACCTATTTCCTTCTTTTCCTTCTTTTTCGTTGCTTTTGTTTCTTTTGGTGAAGCCGGCCGAGCCGCGGCTTGAGTTTTCTTTTCCTTTCCAATTTCTAATTGCACCTTCTTTGTTCCATCAATTTCTTCCAATTTCCTTTGTTCTTCCAGTAGAGGACTGGTGCCAGGTCCATCTTTTTTGCCTGGTGCTGGGTTTGTACTGGAAAAATACACCATTAACTTCAAATTTTACCTATTTTTGCATAAAATTTTAGAAAAGTATTGTTATAAATGAAATATCAAATAGGAAGGAATACAATTAGTTATTGTATTAAAAGTGTCTCAAATTAGCCTTAAATAATTAGAAAAATAACCATGATTTTAACCCTTATCAATAGCCCATAGGATTCAATTGCAATATAGTAGGATTGCCAATTAATCACCTAGTACGAGTCCAAAACTATGCAGTTTAGTCATCCAAAACTATATTCGCACTGTAACTATGCTATCCACTTGGAACAATTGAATGCCTGTTAACCTAATTTGTGAGATGTATTGAATCAATCTCGTTTCACCTTGCACTAGTACTCCTTATATCACAGGTATGCAAATTGTCATCGGTATCAACTAAAATAGGGATTGTCTGCACTAATCCAAATTTTCGAATGACTCTATCCAAGCGATGCAACTCTATTATCTCTTAGCAACTTAGAGACGTGATAAACGTCCAGATTTGTCACCCATGAGTGCAATAGGGGGTAGGTTTTCCAACATGTGTTCATCGTAGGGCTACCAAAGAATTGTCTAAACATACATTGTTAGTGTCAATAACAAATAAAGAAGTTAATATTATTGTTTAGTTGAAATAATACTTACATGATCATGTTGCATTCTATCTAGCTAATCCCTATAAGCAAGCAGCACATGTGTCAGGGTTCAGGAGAATTGTAACGGACCCTCCTGTGCTGATTCTCTAGCGAATTGTGGATCAACATCCTCTCTCGGACGAACTTGCTCTGGTCTGAAAGTAGGAATACATTCCCTTGCCCACAACTGTTTCAACATTAATAACCATTGTTTAAAAAAATATACTCGTTATTATTTTTTAAATAATGATAAGATTTTTTTTTTAAAAAATATTTGTTTCATACCTAAACCAATAGAATGGGCTACTGATGATATGCATTGTGTATGATGTAGCATTACACAGACAATTGTACAGATGTGCCAAGACTACACTTTCCCAACTAAGTGTGCTATATAGCTCCAAATTATGGATGTATTTTAAGAAGCACAAATATATCCTATTACCGGACTTGTCCGAGAACAGAAAGCTACCAATGAGCTACATAATACGACACTATGTATGTTGTTCTATCATTTCTAGCGTCGGATGTGGAGGTAGTGGTTGACACAGATCTTTCTCAAGAGAAATGATTTTCAACCGATACCCATCAAGGTATGTCAGAGTCGGTCGAAATCCTAAGAGCTCGTTGCACATGCCAATCAACTTTGCAGTCGTATGCTAAAATCGACTATTACAAATAGGATCACCATCTATAGGTAATCCGAAGAGGACCTCTACATCTTGGAGGATGGTGGTAGCCTCTCCAATTGTAAGGTGAAAAATGTGCATTTCCTGTCGCTATCTTTCCACTAATATTATAATCAGTGGATGGTCGATTTTCATGTAATATAAACGGCATAGTCCACTGAATCTGAAAATATCCATGAGCTGCTCGACACGGTGATCGAATGGTCGAGCTTCCCAAAATATGCTTTCGCTTTGCAGTAACAATGTCACTTTATAATTGTCCTACCCAAATATGTGACGACTTATGTCTACGCTGCAATATCAGTACATCCGGTATAATAAGACCTGAATCCACTCTGTGAGAAGTGGGCTCATACATTGTGCCTAAATACAATTATATTGGAAATATTTAAATTAAACATAAATTAAAAATATGTAACGAATAGCAAATAATAAGCACAGGAAAGCAAACACGAAATTAAGGATAAACAATTTGAATTGCCTAGGTTGTTCCAAGATAAACAATTCAATCAATTGCATATTTTAAATATCACGAAATATAAAGATCACAAAAAACTGATACAACAATTCAAGGTAAATGATATAGAAATTTTACGAAATACATTCTACAACAAATAAATATTTCAAGACTCTTGTAGGGCACTATTGGGGCAATTCTTCTTATTATGTCTAGTACAATGACAGTTCCTACAATGAGGATGCAAATCAAGGTTGTGCCCGTCCATCTCATTCCTAATTCGTGACGTTTGTATGCGACCATGACGACTATTCTTGAATTGGTAAAAGTTCTCTACCAACGTAAAAAGAAGATTGCGTCAATAATTCTCGTGTAGAATAGGTCTGAATTGCCTTGTATAAGTCATTTTGTAGCATAGTATGGTGTTCAAGGGTGACACAAGATCCCCAAAATTTAACCTTATTTGCTAACAAGCTGCAAAAGTGTGGAATTAGGTTTTCCATATATTTTCTATTTGCAGCAGCTATAGGTCTTCGAATCAAGATCCAGTTGGTATGAATTATTTTCTTTTCCATGCTCACGATACAATGACAGAACACTAAAAATGCCCCGTCCTTGATATAAGCCTGCACATGGTGACTTCTCCCCTTCAACTCATTCTTTACAAATGTATACCATATCTTAAAAGGAAAGTAATATCTACCATGATTACCCTCTTGTATGTGGTCATTAAAGTACTTAACTATTTTCTTGAAAGTAGTCTTGACAATTACTTTAATTGGTAGAGCATGTATACCTTTGACAACACTGTTGAATGATTCTGCTAGATTAATTGTCATATTACTGTATCGATACCTAACATCATAAGTAAGAGTCTATTGCTCCTTCAGAGTCACATCAAGCCAGGCCTTTTCAAGGGGATTTAGCATATTTATTTCTTCCGTGATCCTTAAAACTTTACGTTTCTTACTCTAATCCCCAACCACATACATCAACTTTTTCAACTGATGGTTTTTAAACTTTGTATTGAAGTTACTCTTAATATATTTAAGACAAAATCTATGTATTGCTATAGGTTGCTACCAAAGTGCTTGACTGTGTACTACATGCACTATTCCTTTATGCCAATTTGATATCAAACAAATCTTTCGATCCCCCAACACATGTGCCTTCAATAAACACAAAAACTATCCCCAACTGTCATTAGTCTTTTCATCCACAACTACAAATGTAAAGGGCAATATATAATTGTTTGGATCTTAACCAATAACCGTTAATAGCTTCCCCTTGTACATGCCCTTGAGGAATGTCTCATCAACGCTGATTACCGGCTTCATGTGTATGAAGGCATCAATACATGGTCTAAACGACCAAAAAATAGATCCAAAGATCTTGGCATCATTGTTGTTAATTGGTAAATTTTGCCACTCAACAACTATCCCAGGGTTTGACTCCTGTAAAGTAAGCATGAACCTTGGCAACTGTTTGAATTATGAAGGCCAATCTCCATAAATCACCTCAATAGCCAACCTTCTAACATTCTATCATTTTCTGTAAGATAGAGGGAAATGCAATATATTATGAATATTACTGTTTATCTCGCGAACTGTAATCTCAGTCCTATCATGAATCATAGTTAAAATTTGCTTTGCCATAAGCTTAGCACTCATATTGGGATGGTTTCCATTGACTGTCTAAACTAGACAAATTTGTTTCTCGTGCCAGAGAGTAATTTGCCATAAATCACACCTTGCTTTCTTCTGCGCACAAATCCACCATGGATAGGGATGTTGTGCTGTTGAATTTTTACACTCAGCAACCTACAATATAGCCTTGCTTTCTTGGACTGTAAACTCTCGACTCATTCACACATGACTGAACAACCCATAGTAACTCATCATTGTCTCTGAACCACATTTTGAACCCCAAATTACTGTTGAATTCTGACTAGAAATTCATCCCACTACCACTTGTTGGTATTCTATCAGCATCATTTTCCTTTTCTGGAGAATCATTCAACCTTTCAAGATAGCCTGAATACGGTAGATTATACAAGCGCTCCAGTGATTTGACCCTATAAGCAGGTTGTTACATTGCAGAAGGACCAGGGATTTTAGCTCCAACATCATCATTTCTATCATTCTCATCGGGACTATCCTCGGCAATAGTCCTATCTACATTTGATGTAAGTCCCAAACCGTCCACAGTTGCCTTCAGAGCATCTACCCAATTGGGCTCTCAAGTAACCCAGTCATCAACTGGAGTGATATGTTGCAGAACACCTATGTCAGCACCTGGAAACAATGGCAATACCACTTGGGAATGGGATGGTTGAATGTGCTCGCGAAGTGATAGGGGCTAAAATCACTATTATTTTTCTAGTTATTTAAGGTTATTTTGAGATACTTTTGTTATAATATCTAGACATATTCCTTCATATTTGACATTTTGCTTGTAAAAAGTGTTTTTAATGAATTTGTGCAGAATTGAGTAGATTTCTAGCAAAAAAGTGAGAGTTTCCAAATTGGACCCGGTGCCAGGTCCAGATAATGGATCAGGCGCTAGGTCTGCTCTGGAAAAGAGGAAATTGAGTCCAAAACTATATTAGACCCGGCACTAGGATGGCCGACCGGACCGGACACCAGGTCCACTCTACCCAGAGACGGTTGTGCGCGAATTTGGTATTTTCTAAATTATACTTGTACTAGATTTCTCAAGTAATGAATTTTGGTATTAATAAGGCTTATAAATGCAAAAAAAAAAAACACACACACACACACACACACACACAAGAGAAATGTGTTATTTAAAGGATGCAAGCTAACTATTCAATCACCACTCAAATGAGCATTGTTCAAATGAGGTTTTTAAGAGAAGAAGAATGGTTTGTTTATGAGTTTTATCTTTTATCATTTGTTTACTTTTCTAGAACAATGATGTGCTTAATATTTTGATTGTAATTGGATATTATTTTGGATATTATAATTTTGAGTTAATTGGAACTTTTAATCAATTGATTGTTATTATTGGTATTTAATTACTTGTTTTTATTACAGAGTTGGTTGATTGATTTTTGTTATTAAGTTGCTTGAAAAAGAGATTGGTAATAACTTCAATTAATTAATTTCATATTTGTTATCTCTTAACTTGCTTGAAAAATGGGTTAATTGTTTAGAACATTGGTAATCAAAGGTTTTTTGGTGATCGCTAGAATATGGATTCATTGACTAATTTTATGTTTTAAATCACTTAGAATATAGGAGTTTATATGAGGATTGATTTTAATGCATATTTTGAATAAGTTAGTCAAGACAGAATATGTTCACTAATTTAACTAGAAGATAGTGATTTCATGGATTGCAAACGAAGTAGGTCTATAATAAATCATTCATAATGTCAAGATGACAATTGATTGTAATGAATGCTAACTGATTCAATATTATGTTTTTAAGATAATTGTCTAGTTACATGAATTTGCATCCTTGAGTTATATCTATTTTTATCTTTATTTATTTTCTTTTTTATTCTCTTCTTATTTTATTGGCTAAACAATAAAGATTTGGGTAAAGTAAAGTGGGAGCCTAAATTCTCGTGGATTCGATACTTACTATTTCCTATACTACACGATGAGTATACTTACTTGTATGTATTTTTTGGGATTAATATTTTAATTAAAACTTGATTAAGGGATGGATTTAAAGTTGATGATTTTTATACACCCAAAATTTACACATCACAAAGTGGAATCAAAGTTGTCTCGGAGTGATTACCAACAATTGGAGAGTTATAATTGGTAAGTTCGACAAGTAGAATATCATGAATTGGTACAATATAATGTGATGGAAAGACATCATGTTGAATAGGTGGAGTATTATTGGCGACCAATGGTGTTTATAGATATGTCTCAAAATTAGAAACATTTACAGGAACAGTGGGGTTTAACAAAGTAGTGAATGATCCAACAATAAGAGTTAGGTTGTTTTGAACTTCAACATTTGGAGCTATTGTAGGAACCTGCAAGTTCTCATGATGAACATGCAAATCAATTAGTTGTTCCCCTACAGTAAAGGCGTAGCACCATAAAATTTCCATCTCTTTATCATCCATAATAGTAATTGTTGTAGATCTTATTGTATTATCGAAAGGAATCTCTTCTCTCAATGTGATTTGTATCTTAACACTAGATATGTCCAACCCTCGGATTTTGCATATTTTGTTGACCAAATCGAAGAAACTAATTCGATTTCTAACAACTAAAATCTTGCAACAAGGACCATTAAAGAAATGACCATGTGCGTCTCGCAAAATCATGCAATCCCAAAATAAACGCAACCTTATAGGTTGTTCTAATGCCATTTTGTCTACCTAAATCATACAAAATATTTTTATTAGAAAAATAAAAATATGACAAACAACATAATATCCACACACACACACACACACACACACACACACACGCACACACACATATATATATATATATATATATATATATATATATATCAAATTAATCAAGTATCAACTATCAAAAAATATATGATTAGATATAAAATTATACATGTATAATTTTTTTATCATTTGAGACAATAAGTCCATATTTAAGTTTTCCTTGAACTACTTAAAGGTCTAAGAAGATTTAATAGAAATTCAAACTATAGTTGCCATGGACAACAATTTTAAAGTTAGAAATTCATTATAAAAAAATATACACTGAACTAATTAAGATAAATACAAATTTGTACTAATTAAGATAAAATTCTATGATTTTATCTACCATTATTATTGTTTCTGTGCTTATAATATATGATTATAATTTTTATGAAATTTATTAACCATTTAATGTATCAAATGTAATTAACCACAAGAAATTAACATATGATAAATTGATGTCTTCTATGTAATTTTTATATAAAAATATAATGTTTAAATACTTGAATGGATAAATTATTATTATTTTTCTTTAATTTTGCCTATTTATTGTTGGAAGAATTTTAAACTAATTTTTAATTATCAATTAATTTAATTTCAATCATTTCATTTCATTTTTTTTAAAAAAAATATAAATCTAAAATATTTGAAAAGATAAAATTTTATCCATTTAATATGCATATTTCAAATTTAATTTGTATATAAAAAATTTAAAGATAGATTTTTATATCTTTCATTCATTAATTAACAATTTTTATTTTGAGGCAATATATATCCACCAACACAACTCAATTGTGCAGCCACAACTGAAATATATTTTTTTAAATATATATTTATTTTTATACGTTTTAAAATAAAAATATAAACAATGTCCACCAATAAAGGGTGAGTTAAATGGTAGACTTCAACAATTTCCCTTGAACTACAACTCATTTTGTAATAGGAGTGCTTTGCTCTTTTGTTTAATGTGGGAGGTATCTAATTTCCTTTAATATAAGTAGTAATTTATTTTTTTTTAATTCAAAGTCCAACTTTTGGAAATTAAAATCTAGAAGCCCAATATCTCAAGCCTGGTAGCCAATTCCGAGCACTAACAAGTATACTAGATCTCGTTTATAGGAATAAGGTCGTCCTACAAATATTAGAAATTAAAACTCCTTCTAATGAACTTAATTCTAACTTGAGTTGAAAGAAAACATATATTTTAATAATCGTTGTTTATAAAAACTAAATTGGAATAATTAAAACTGATACTTTCTTAGGTGAAGATGGTAATGAGAGAATCTAATGCACATAAATTCACTAGATCAACTATCATATCATCAAATCGACTCACGTTATTTTAGAGTGTACCTTATTAGTCAATCAATATCTAAAATTAACTAATATCATTTTTTAAGGGGTATTAATTATATTCCTTCAAATAACTCAACTATATTTCTATGTTGAATTCAATTAAAGGGAACGCATTCAAGAACGTGACACTATACGGATCACACAAACCACGCAAATATATTTCTATTTCACATGTAATTTGTGGTCTAATTCTATTAATGGGTGGCTATGCGATTTCTTATGGTTACAGGCATCCCAGGTAATTCAATTCCTATCTTAATTAACAAAGTCATCTTTCAAATTTTTTTAATTAATGATGAATCAATCGGAATGGTGATCAAGCATTCAATTGTTTTAAGTACAATAATCAGACAAAGATTTAGTAACATCCTTCAAATAACAGAGTCAAAAGATAATATAACAATTAATACTGGCTACAGATCAACTGTCATATCATCAAATCGACTCGTTATTTTATAGTGTACCTTATCAGCCAATCAATATCCAGAATTAACTAATATCCTTTTTCAAGGTGTATTAATTCTATTCCTTCAAATAACCTAACTATATTTCTATATTGAATTCAATTCAACGGAATGCCTTCAAGAACATGACACTAGACGGATCACACAAACCATGCAAATATATTTCTATTTCACATGTAATTTGTAGTCTGATTACCTGTCCTTATTAACTAGGTCATCTTTTGAATTTTCTTAATTAATGATGAACCAATCTAAATGGTAATCAGACATTCAATTGCTAAGTACAATAGTCAGACAAAGATTTAGTAACACCCTTCAAATAACAGAGTCAAAAGATAATATAACAATTAATACTAGGTACATCATGGCCTTAGAATAACAAATTAATACATAATGAAGGAAAAATTCAAGATCAACTTAAAAGAGCAAATATAAGAAAATATCACTGTGTTCCAATACAGTCTCCAACGGTTGTTCACAGATTTCTTCCAATATGCTCTAAGCTCCTCCCACAATACAACAAATCCCCAATGAAAATAAAGCCTAATGCTACTTAGTGGAAAAACAGTATTCCTCCTTGTGGCGACCAGTTCTTTTTTGCAGAAATACCCTTTCCTTCTCATTTTATACCTTTCCCTTGATGTGATTTTTGCCTCTTCTAGACTCAAACCTACGCTGGAATACATTGGAGAGTTGAATCAGGCCCCGCTTAAACTCTCCTAATGGCGTGGGCTCTTGTAAGCTACTCTTCAATCCTCCAAATTGTAACTTTTTCATTCAAGTCCCTGGGAAAACCAAATAAACACATTTGAGAGTAAATTGTTCAAATAAAACTCATACTGCATTAAATTTAATATAGTTTGTCTAGAAATCACCCAATATATCTAATGCAATGTCAATACATCAGTTGGTTGTGGAGCGGAGTGGAGGTAAATTTTTTTTATTTTATTTTCATCCAACATAAATTTTTATTTTTTTGTTTTCTTTGAAAGAAAATTGGTTGAGATAATTTGTTAATATTTTCATTTAATTCGAATCTCTATTTCAAGAGATTTAGATTCTCAAATATTAGAAAAATTAAAATTTATTCTTGTAATATTTGTATTTCAAAAAATTGAGGAAATTTTTTTTCTATTTTGATTCAATATAAATTTTTATTTTTCATTTTGTTTAAAATAAATTGGTTGAGATAATTTGTTACTGTTTTCATTCTTGTAATATTCATGTTTTAATTTTAATTTTGTATTTTTTTAAAAAATTCAAGGATATGCTTTTTTTCCCCCTAATTCACAATAAGATTTCTCCCTTTTTACTCACCCAAAAATTAATTTTCTCTTACATCTAACTAATCATTGCAGTCTAAAATGGACAAAATGAATGGTCAGAGTAACAACCAGCGCAAAGTCCAAACTATTTATATATACACTACAACGCAGCTTAACGCAACAACTCAGTAAGATAAGATAATATCCTAACACAGAATCCAGTTTATATACAATACACATTTCAGAAAATATAATCAAATATTACATAATTTCTACACATTTTAAAAAACACGATCAGAGATCTAATTCAGAAAACAAAATCAAATGTCCTAATTCACTGACTATACAGTTCAACAGATACATAATTCAACAAATAGCATCCCTTTAAAGGATCAAAGAATGCAAGAATTAAATATATAATCTATATTTTCTTATTTTAAGTAAAAAAACCTGTAATATGTTAACGACACCATTCTATGGTAGCGACAGCTCTCTCTGGGACCGACGACACTTTCCGGCGGAGGATACCTGTCTGAAGTTATGGAAAATAAGCAGGTCAAGAAGGAAAAGGGAAATGGCGGAGAAGGAGAAGGAGAAGGGAGTAGAGTCAAGAAGAAATAAATGGCAGAGGAGGAGAAGGGGGGTAGAGCAAGAAGTAGGAAGAGCAGACGACAAAGGTATGAGCTAAAAAATTGAATGATAGAGAGGAAGATGGATGCGGGGTGTGGGAAAAAAATGAGGAATACCAGAGCAAAGTTGTTGGCTCTTCGGCCACAAAGTCATTTCGACTGAAGAAAAAGCGTCAATTGAAGCACCCTGTGAAGAAAAAGCTAGCTTCAACTAAAGCCACCCCGTGAGCTTCTCAGAGGACACTCGTGATCAAAACCAGACACTCCTCTGAAAAAGAGGGGAATCGGTAACATGGACTTCACGTTTGGTAGACGCGAGGGCATACTACCGCGGTTCGACTTGCCTTGTGTTTGGCAGATTCGGGGCCGCGCAATTCTTGCTCTGGAATTGCGCGGCCCTTTTGCGGCCGTGATTAAGGCACCCAGCAATCGCGTGGCACAGAAAAGGCCACGTCGCTGGGGACAAAAAAATGGCAAAATGACATCGTTTTGCCCTCATCCGATCGAAAATCACGGCTTGCATCGTTAGCCAGCTTCCGCAAACCTCTGCAAATTTACTGTAGATGTACTTTAAACTATTCATCCAAAAATTAAAAATCCTGCTTAAATCACTTGATTTGTAAACATAAACAAAAGCTTTCTTCAAATGTTAATATTTCCATTCACTTTCTTCTCTCATTCCTTCAAACACTGAGATTAATTCGAACGGTGTCGGTCGGGTTATTATATCACTGACGAAATTGAAGAGCTGCTAATACACAAACGAGGCAATGGGCATGCAATGCTAAAGGGGATTTTTCTCCTTCAGTCACCTGAGTTGTCTTCCGACAGCTAAGTATGTGCATTTGAAGAATTGCATTCAATGTAATATGGGTTTTTAGGTTACTATTTGTGTTTGTGTCGTCGTGAGAATGAGTCAGTAATGTACACACCCATGTTCATGTGATTATTTCACTTGTTAATACATGTTTGTTTGGCAACATTGATTGTATACAGAACACAGCAGAGCATAGCACAGCATGTGACCACACGTTTACTTATTTATAACATTCTCTCTGACTATCTTGTAGTTAAATTAAGAATTTTCCCTGCAATATATTCGCTTGCCTATACATTTACATGTTCCACCTGAAAAAATTTTCCAACTGCTGATGTCTTTACAGTTCTTTAAATTTGACCATCACAGTAATATTTCTTTTTTACTTACATATTGCACTTGTTGGTAGTTATTAGTGACCTGTTTAGGAACATCCTACGAATTTTACATGTAAGCGCACTCAAGTATTTTAATATGTTTCTCTTTTCTCTTTTTTTTTTTTTAAATGATGTGCATATGTTCCTTTTAATGGAGAACTGTACCCGTGTGAATGTTTATTTTTTACCTGCCGTTGGACAGTTACTTGATTCTGAAGAAGAAGCTTACAATTTTTACAATTGTTACGGTGCAACTATGGGCTTCGGTATACGTAGAGAGTATGGGAACAAGAATGCCTCTGGTGTGTTGACATCTAGAAGGTTTACAGCTGCAAAGTAGGGTTTCAAAGAATCGATAAACGTGATAGAGAAATTAAGCATCCTCGTGCAGAAACGAAGACCGGTTGTAACACCCCACTACCTAGACCCAACAGGGCCGGGGATGTCGCCCAATCCAATGGACAAGGGGTCTTTATAACTAGGTCACATATAATAAAATATAATAAATATTTTAAAATTAAACTTATTACAACCCAAAAGATAAATACAGGAAAAAATCCAAAATAAATTGTTTGCTACACTCTCTCAAAACATCCATAAAGAAAACAACATCAAGTTTTCATAACATAGGCAACAAGTCTAGCTATTGACCTCCACAGCTGGATCAACCTAAAAACATGGTATAAAAGATGATGAGATAAAAATCTCAGTAAGCCCGTGTGTGGTTTGAGTGTTTCAGGTAAAATCATTCATGTATGCAAGTTGTAAAAGTTTCACAAGAGCAAATGCTGGCAAGCATTAAATAAGGGTTGAAAATAAAGAGTGGTGTTTTGCTTCTCAAACCATACAGGTGCACAATAAATACAACCACTTAAATGGGTAGCCATGGGTTACCACACGTTGGGCCCCATGACTAAATAACGGTCAGAATGCCACACGTTGTGCAAGCTGACAAAAGGTAAGTGTACGGCCCACCGGGTGAGATACTCCTCCATCTCTACACCCAAACTTACCGGTTGTCCACTCCGGAAACACACAGTCTACATGACTGAAACTTGCTAGCTTGGATCGGCATGACCTACCGGACTGGCACCCTATCCAGGAAGAACTCACCCCTCAGAGGTGGCCACCTACTGAGAGACTTACCCTAACCCTTCAAAGACTAGTCCTGGTGGTCTACCCTTATTGAGTACTCAACGTTGATTGTCCCACTTGGGAGAAAATTGACCACACATTGTTTTATTTGGAAATAGCAATTAAGGGTTTCTAAAATTCTTGTCAAAGTTGGGTTTTAGGAAGAATTTAGCCTTTTGTGTAAAACTGCTTGTTTGATTTTCAAATGATTTGGTTGACTGGAATAAAAAGGAAAAACAGTTCTTAATTGCCTTTACATAAGGAATGTCCATACACATCACATTTGGCTTGCCACAGTAAGTTTTGGTTTTCAAATAATTCCATGCAGGAACTTACCTGATCCTTTACTTGCTCGAATTCAAAAGTCTTCCAAGGCTGACCTAACCCCTCCTGGGGTAAACACAAGACATAAGGTTATACTCAAGCTATATTTACTTACACAATTAATCCTAGTTCAACTTATTATAATCATGACCCTAATGTTCTAAGCTTTAAGGTTAGATGATAAAGGATTTTACAAAATAAGTCTAGCTTGATAAGTTAAAATAATTAGGGATTGTAAAAACAATTGCTAATAAGTTACAGGCTCAAATAATAAATCTTGAGTGTTATTATTAATAACTTAACTAAGGTTTGAATTTTGAATAATATTAAGTCCTAAATAATATTAATAAATGGTAATTTAAAAATAATGTTACTTAAATAAATAATAAATTTACAATTAATTTTTAATTAATTTTTAATAGATAATAAATAATTAGTAATAAATAAAATTAATAATAAATAAATTTTGTTAAATTTTGTTTAATAAATAACAAACAAATTTAAATATGAATAACATTTATGACTATAGGCCTACAAGGTCATTAATATTTTATTTATCAATAGCATTTATATAAAAAGATCTTATTTAATTTTATACGAATGCATATATTATTTTTAATGAAAAATATTATTTATTTGACTAGTAAAATATCAATATTTCATTTAATACCCCATTTCCAAAGCTTCCGAGAGATTTCGAAATCCTAGAGCAAAAATATAGTAATAATTTTAATTAAGATACTAAAATTTGCTAATTAAAATAACTTAGGATCAACAAGATCATGATTATAATTTTTCTATCGCTAACAAGAATCATGAACATATTCTCTAACATCAAACAACAAACTAATCCATTCATGAACATAGGCTTAAATCTACACATGCTATCACATGGAAAATCTCTACTAAGCATAATCATAACCGTGGCTTCAATAAAGATAAGAACATGAAAATCCTATTCACTAAAGGTGTCATTTCATCTAACATGCTTTAACCATCCATAATTTTCTTAAGACATAATGATCATATATTGATTGACAAGAAAATCCATATAGCTTAAACATGATCAATCACTCTCATGTCCTAATCTCAACCCCTTCATACATATGCATATACTCAATTCCCCATTCATATTCTATTCTCTCTATCCATATTTAAGAGACATGAATTCATAATTAAAATAATGGTTAAGGAAAAATACTTGGTTGATGATTACTTCGATAAAGATTTAAGAAGGTCCACGCTTGAGAGTCTTGAATTGTCCAAGAGAGGAGAAGAGAAAATAGCCATGGTTGTCATAACCATTTCGGCCAAGAGAGAGAGAGAGAGAGAGCATTAGCATGAGATGTTAAAGATTGAAGAGAAAAAGATGAACAAAAGAATTGTTCTTGGTTACCTTGATGATGTTCTTGAGACTTCAAGGGAAAAACTGGTTTTGATCTGAATGCTAATTTTTATTTTCGAGACTTGATGTTATAAATTCCAGAAATGAACTCTAGGGAGTATGTAGGAGTATTCTGGAGTTTTTGAGAGGGATTGGAGGTGTTTAGAGTAGTCTTTGGCGTGAATAAAGGTAGTGTGTGTTCTTGGTGAAAATGGAGAGAGTTGGGGGAAAATGCTAGATGAATTTCTGGAGAGTGCTGGCCGATTGGTTTAGGGAATTCAGGGGTTTCGGTTTCAGGTTAGAGAAGGAGAGAAAAATCAGATTGTTTGAAATTCAAATGGAGTGATTTGAGGAGTGGTTTGAGGTATAGGATATGTTAATGGTGTTTGATGGAGAGAGGTTTCCTTGTTCTTCAATGGTGCCGGCTGGCCTGTTTGGTGTTGCTGAAATGAATGAAGGTTAATATAGCTCTAAGGCTGGCCGAAATTTAGTTTACAATGGCAGAGAAAATTCTGGTTTGCTAGCTTGATACAAGAGTGATTTAATGAAGCAAGAATTCTGGAATTTTTTTTGAAGTTCAAATGAGTTTTGGATAGAGTGATCTTAAGAGGTTTTTGAAGTATGATTATGGAGTCCAAGTACTCAAGGTAAGTGTGAAGGTTAATGGTGTTTAGTCCATGGCTGAACAAGGTCCAATTTGCAGAGGTTGAAGGGTGGTTTTCGGCCAGGGCTTGAAGAGAACAAAGCCGAAAAAATTCTGGTTCTATGGTGTTCAAAGCTGCGAACGGTTGCAGTATTTTTCTGTGCAGAATTTCTGCACTTCTTCAGTCCGTTTTGCAGCTGGTTTTCTTGGAGTGTTTGAGGGTCTTTTAAGGGTGGTTTTCCAGCTTCCTTCCTGGAGAAAAATAGAGGGTGCCTTGGCTGAATTAATGACAAAAGACAGCTTCAATTTCAGCTTAGAATGCAGTGAATTGTGTAGGAAATTTTCCTGGTTTTGTGCAGTTTGTGCAGTCCGAATTTTGCACAGAATTTTCAGTCTTCAAGCCGCATGAAATGACCATTTTTCTGGCAGCAAATGAGTAGGTTTACTGGCTGAATTTTTCGAAAAGTTGGTCTGCAAAAATTCTGAAAAATTTTCAGATTTTCTTCACTAAAAATATGAACAACATGAAGGTAGGATTGAAGGTATAATCATGGTGATTTATTTCTTTTGGAAACTCATCCTAATTTCTCTCCTATTTTCAGCCAATTCTCTATCCTTCAAGACTGATTTTCGAAATTTAAGGTTGAAGAATTATCACAGAATTTTTTTGGAATTTAAAAGAAAAGATTTAATGGATTTTGGTTTATTTAAATTATGAAGATGTTAGGACAAAGCTAGAGGTAATAAAAAAGACAAGAATTCCTCTAGAATTCTTTTTAGGACACAATGATAAGATTAGGACATTCTCTTCATGTCTCCCCTAAGACAACATTCCTATTTTTATGGAATGCGAGAAAACAAAAATTCAAACTTAATTAAGATAATCATGATAAAAATTTAAATGATAGGATTTGAACTCATGACCTTAGAGATTAATTTCAAAGCTCTAACCACTAAACCACAACAACTATTGTTCTTATTTTCTCACCCATATATTCCTCTTATTTAATCCTCAAGCTATCTTCCTATTTTGACCTCAAGCAAAATTACCATTTTACTCTTCCTATTCAATAAGCATATCTAAGCCTTTTAACCTATAAACTACAATTCTAAAGCACATAAAATTATTCAAAAATATATATATTCATGCAAAATAATATGATATACATCCCGACCCCCTTACTCTAGGGTTGGCTTTAGGTGGGGTATCACACCGGTTGTGCTGCTCGGATGGTCATTGTTCTCGATAGGGAAAAAAAAATACAAGGTGACCGAGTTTGAATCAAGCCACAACCATGACCTTCGTGCTGCTGCTTGTGTTCATCTCATGCCGTCACAGAGGAATGTGAGCAATGCACAAGGCATCGACGCTTCCTTAGCCGAAGCAGCTGGATTATCTTTAAAGCAATCCCATGAGCTAATATCAGCACAGGTAGGTGGCAAAGAAAATTTAGGGTGCACCAAAGAAGACTTGAAGCGATACCTCCGCAGTAGAAGACAAAGAAACTTACAGTATGGTGAGGCCGCGGCAATAATGAGATATTTTGAAGAGCAAGCTTCTATGAATCCTTCTTTCTTCCATACAATACAACTTGATTATGATGAGCTAATCACAAATATTTTTTGGGTTGATGCACGCATGATCATGGAATACTCCTACTTTGGGGATGTTGTCACATTTGACACCAAATGCAAGACAAACAAACAGTGCCGGCCTCTTAGAGTATTTGTTGGGTTCAACCAATATAGGCAATTAGTAGTTTTTGGGGCTGCTTTGCTTTACGATGAAACAATTGATTCTTTTAATTGGTTATTCACGACGTTCATCGAAGCTATGGGAGGCAAGCATCCCAAAACAATCTTCACTGACCAAGATGCAGCAATGGCTACAGCAATTTCTATAGTTCTCCCACAGACATTTCATGGTTTATGTACTTTTCATATTTGGAGAAATTTTATAAAACACTTGAGATATCTTTGTAGGAAGGGATTGTCACTCTCGGACATGTTCCGAAATTGTATGTTCCACATTGAAGACGAGAAGGAGTTTCTTGAGACTTGGCAGGAACTCGTGCTAGTCGATGAGCTGGAGACAAATGAATGGATCAAAAGCATATTTGCAGCTAGAGTGAAGTGGGCATGATGCTACTTGATGGGTACTTGGACGGCTGGGATGCGTAGTACACAATTGAATGAAAGCTTTAATGCAGATTTAAAGGACCATCTGAAGTTAGATCATGATATTCTGCAATTCTTCACACATTTTGGTCGTGTTGTTACCTCGAAGCAATACAAAGAGATGATCCCAGAATACGAAAGTAAGCAAAAATTACCAATAATGGCGTTAAGAAACTCACCAATGCTAAATTGCGTAGCAAAGGTATACACTCCCCCATTGTTCAATGAGTTTTATGCCCAGTTCGATGAATCCTTGAGGCTAGTCATACAGATAGCAAGTGTCGCACCTAATTTTCTAGTTGAGTGCATGGTTGGACAGCATGATAGATTATCAAAACAGCGTACCATTACATTTGATGCATCGACGAAAACCATAACATACAGTTGTTTGCTTTTCCAGAGTGTTGGAATGTTATGTTCGCATTCTCTGAAAGTGTTGGATCACTTTAATGTAAAAACAATTTCAGATCAATGCATCATAAGGCGATGGACACACAAGTCTATGGATGCCTCAGTTATTCAAGTTGACAGAGGTGCTGTATCTATCGATCCCAACCTTGACATTGCAGAGAGGTACAAGATGATGGCTACATTGTTGATACGCTTAGTTGCTCGAGCTGCTGAGTCTCAAAGTGCAACTGAAGATGTCATTTCTATGGAAACCAAAATGAGTCGCAAGATTGGAGACAAATGTGATGTATTGTCAGCACGTGAGATAAGAGAGGGGAATTCGTTTGAAAGAGATTTGGGCCAAGATGATGTGGCACCCATGAAACCTTCATCCCAAGTAGCTGAATCACAGTTTCCAAACCCAAAAGGTATAAAGAAGCGTGAGACCAACAAAACAAGAAAACGATTGAAGAGTTTTCTTGACAAATGGAGACTAGGAAAGGCACGTAAAATGAAAGGTACACCAATGCACCAGGTATATAGTGTACAGCAATGTTACTGTAGCGCTGTTGTATTCCTTATTTGTTAGCATGAATTTTATTTACATCCGTAATATTAAGTGAAAAAGCTTACTTGTTGAAATAGCCAGGAGAGCAGCAGGGCCAGCAATGTAGAAATGGAGAAAAGGCCATTGAGGAAAATAATTACTGCACAACTGAAATTTGTCAAGCCTCATAGCAATCGGTGGGTAACATCCTTATATAGCCCTTAAATATGATATAAATTCGAAAGGCACCTAGCAAATATATTTAGGTGAAATTTTTTTTCTTCTCGTGTAGCAAACATCGTTAAGCAATGTGACATCTGTACTTATACAATGCAGCATGACTAGCATTCAACCAGCTGCACTAACAAATTTTCCGCTCATGGAAATGGTACATTTCGCAGCTTGAATTTACTTAGCACATTTTCCTTAAGATATAATGGCCATAATTACGAGATACCCTAACATATAGCGGTGTTTTGGACAGACGCCGCACCTCTCTGTTCCCCATTTCATACAACCGAATAGTCCTCTTTTGATGAACCAAGACGAAGACTTGCAGCTATAGATAAGAGAAGGTGGTACGTAAACAGACTTTGTTTAATTTTTTTGTTCCAATTTTATCATAGGTACTCTATATGACTTGCATCTACTCACCAAACGAAGGCTTTAATCTATACCAGATCATGATGTCTTAAATCCTCTTTCTTTTTTTCAGGGTTTTCGATAAAGGAGCCACTTCTTGAAGTTTTTAGGATTCTTATGTTTTCTTATTTTGTTTTTCTGGAAAAAAAAGAATAACCTCCTGTTTGTGTATCTATGGATGACAATCCGGAGATCAATGTGCTTAGAATTTTGATTGTATAAATCAATAGAGATCGCAATCTATATTCTAGATATTCACATGTGAAACAAAGTTTGCCGCTTGATGGGCACTTGCTTGACTCATGTGGTTGTGCTTTAGAAGCATTAATGAGTAATTCTCCTCTTGAATACCATGCTTGTAGATACTAATTTAGGCTCGACGTACCATCAAGTTGGATTTCCCAGTGTGTTTTAGCAGATGCCGTTACACAGCATATCTTGAGTAGAGCCGCGCCTATGCTGAAGCTATCGTTTATGATCTTGATAAACAATGTGGCATTTTCAAGCCTGCTACCCAGAAATTAGACGACTCCTAAAAGAAAAGTGTATACCTTGTGATGGAAGTGGATACTAACTACTGCAGTTTAGATGAATTTTGTGGCATTACTTTCAAATGACAAGTGTTAATAACACCTGAATGGAGTGCATTATTGTGGACACAGATTGATCGAAATTGTCTAATATTACTCTTGTCTCTACCTTCTTATTCCAGATAATAATATGATTTTCAAGTTAAATAAACACATTTGAAGGTAATATATCTTATAATAGTAGTAGCAATTTGAAATGTAATTGTGGCACTAATTTTTCTCGTAATCAATACAGACTTGTATTGGCTCCTCTCACGAGGAAACATTCGACATTGGCATGCGGTATTGGACTGGCATGCTAGAGAACCTCCAATCTAGCTTTTGTTTAAAGTAGTAGCTAGTGCATGTTTATGTGGATGACGTACTTAGGGATTGTATTCATGTGTTTGTGTAACATGTTCATGTATTTATGCAATCTGATCATATATCTGCGTGACATATTCAAGAAATAATTAGCGCAGGTTGACCACATTGCAGAACATAGCTGTTGATGTGGTTGTGCAACGTGTTCATGTATTTGTTTTAGGTGGTCATGTCTTTGTGTAGCTTGTCCATGTGTGTGGAGTTCATTCTTATGATAGGTTGGAGTTACAGGGTTTAATATGATGCTAATTGTCACATTTTCAATGTTAGAGACATTTTATAAAGTTTGTTTTCTCTGTAGGAGCAAGCAGTATTTTGTAAAGCAGTTTGAATGAACACGGATCTCCCATGTCGTGAGCGAAGTGTATGGTGCAGTTTATGATCATGTAGAGGGAACGAGTCTCGAATAGGTATCAGTCTCAATGGAAAAAATGAAAGCCGATACACTGGTACTTATGCTGAAATGCCAACTCTTGTGACATATTGGAGTTAACGAGTGGATGCTAACATATCCCTGGGATTATGTTCAAGTGATTGTCTAATATGTTCCTGTGTTTGCGGGGCATGTTCATGTAGTAACTCTCTGGATCTTGATATTAGTCTAAATCCTCAAGTCTTGTGTTCTTGTTGGATTGGTTATGTTTAAGTCAGATGTAATGCTTACTCCGTGTTTTTTTCTTTAACAAGTAGAGATGAAAAATTATGAAAAACTGCATATTACCCTTGAAGGCTGCTTATTACCCTTTTTATTTTCTCTGTTCTCATGCTTGGCTTGTTTAGTTTTATCATAATCGTTTTGTCCCTGTTTTTTTTTTTCCGAATACATTCCTTATCTGGAATGGTCCTCGGCATTGGCTATGCAATGACAAACTTTATGATTTGAATATTAATGGTAATCCCAAGTTTTACAGCCTGGTGAACTAACAAAAAGTTAAAAATAGCCAATGCCAGTGGCATGCAAACCAATAGCCGAACACCTTACACAACACCGTTCTAAAAATTCCCGGCTTCTAGCATTATGTACTAGTTAGTGCATGAACATGCCACACAAATACATGAACAACTCGCTACAAATATATGAACATCATACAGCCCGGGCTGATGCCGGGAATTCAACCAATGCCGGCGCCGGTTCAGCTCTGACCTCACTCCCCTGTTTTGAAGCACCTCAGTCCTGCTTATTTGCAAAGTTTTATGCTCACTGATCTTTACTAATGTTAAACGCCTCCCATTCCTCTTTGTGATGCCATTGAGAAGATGAAAGTTGGCCCTCATGCATGAAGGTGCTCATGTAGTTAGCAAGAGGGGGAGATTAACATTGCTGTTATTGTTTTTTCCTTAAAAATTTTTTTTTGCACCCTCAAATCCGTTTGCCTGATATAAATTCATTTCCCAATTTGGCCAATTTAAGATTGAGATATATCAACTACACTTTTAACTTGGCAATGAATTTTATAGTTACTTTATAAATATTTATTTCTCTCCATTTGATACACATGAAGTGCTCCTTAAAGCATGGAGGATTGTTTTGGTATCTGACTGGGATAAATCCATTTTTAATATCCCTTATCATTTGCTTAGACAATTTCTTATGCACCCCTAATCTTATAATTCTAATAATTACTTTTGCCCTCCAAGGTTAGAACATATGTAGCCCTCTGTGTTTAGCATGGTTTGAATCCTTTTATGTTTTTTAACCCCTGATTTCCATGCTGCTTATCTTTTAATGAACACTAAAATCAATCACATTAACACAGATGTAGCCCTCTGTATTGAGCATTAAGTTTCACAATCACATGAACACAGCCGCACAAACACATGAACACCTGTCACAAATACATGAACATCGTATATAACTACATGAACACCTGCCAACCATATAGCACCTTTCACAACAACACCAACACAGCCACACTCACACATGAACACCTACCACAAACATATGAACATCCTACATAACCACATGAACACGTGCCACAAATACATGAACATCTTATATAACTACATGAGCATAAGTTTCACAATCACATTAACACAGCCGCACAAACACATGAACACCTATCACAAATACATGAATATCCTATATAACTACATGAACACCTGCCAACCATACAGTCAACCTTTTATAACCACATGAATACAGCCACACAAACACATTAACACGTGCCAAAAATACACGAACACAGGCCACAAACACCTAAACATCCTATATAACTACATGAACACCTGCCATCAAACATATGGCCAACCTTTCACAACCACATTAACACTGGCACACAAACACATGAACATCCTCCATATCCACAATGAACACCCTACACAACATCATGAACACATTCCTACAACATAGCCAGTCCTTCAGAATCGCATGAACACAGCCAGAAAAAACACAAACACCTGCCACAAACACATGAACATCCTATATAACTACATGAACATCCTATATAAATACATGAACACCTGCCAAACATCCTATATAAATACATGAACCTGCCATCAAACATATAGCCAACCTTGCACAACCACATTAACACAGGCACACAAACACATGAACATCCTCCATATCCACAATAAACACCCTACACAACATCATGAACACATTCCTACAACATAGCCAGTCCTTCAGAATCGCATGAACACATCTATATGAACAACATATAACCGTATAGCACCTTACACAACCACACTAACACATTAAAAACCTCCTGGCAAAAAACATGAACATCATGCTCATCCACATAACCACTATGTAACATATATTCCAAACCTTTCACAACTACATGAGCACGGACATGGACATGGACGTGCAGTATGTTATCTCTTGAACTAACCACTCAAACACAAAATCTTAAATCTTGTGCCCAGATTTATATATCATACATTAAGGTTGAAGCACAAACACCACAAGTTCAAGGAAAGATCACAGGCTGTCCATCAAACATAGATAACAATGTATCACCATTACTCCCACATGGCAATAATAACACTGTGTAACATCAATTGAGAAAAATAGAAACTGTTCATCCTTCGACTGCAATCCATTAAACATCCAACATGGAAATATAGTCTACAAAGGAGCTTGGTAGAGTTAAAAAAATTGTCAGGCTTTCTTATGTCAGCTCAGGTGGTTAACTTCAGCTCGTGCTTAGCAACCTATATAGGCAACTTCAGCTCGTGGCATATCCGTTCTCGCTCCTCATTTGCATTGGCTCTCATTAATGGCCCACATCGAATCGTGGCCTGCTGCTGCAAAAATAATAGTAATTGATTGTTATGATTCGGAAGCATTAATAATGCGATTCAGCCTTAACAAAAATAATTATCGTGCCAATCTTGAAGTCACATGAACATGCATCTTACCTGGTGTGCGGTAGGTCTTCGCTGAGTACTGGAACTAGCGGTAGCTTCTTTGTACTGTCGGAAGGTCGCTTTCCGCCTCTCCTCCCACTCCCGTCTATGTCCAGTCCCCATGCCCTGCCAGATAGCTCTGGCTTCTATGCGGGTCTGCCGATTTAAATCCTCTTTATAGTAACCATAAAGGCACTTAATGCATTGAAAATTAATAATAGTATTGTTAGCAAAGCATAAGAAAGGTAAGCACATCATGGAGATAGCCAAATTCTTACCCGTGCGCACCCAGTCCTGTCACCCTGGTTGCTAGATGCTTGGCTCCTCTCCATATAATCTCTCCTGAAACGTCAACTTCAGCTCGTAAGGCCTTCTCAAAAAAGGATCGAAGCAGTTATTACAAATAAATCTCACAGAAAGATAAACAAATGTATCAAGTTCCTCAGATATATACTTACAAAAATATAAAATATGCACCCGGTGGCCTCCTTGGCAAGACACGCGGCTCTTCGGCTGTCTGGCCGCTCCCCGAAGGTCTAGCTTCTTGAGCAATTGTTGACGGTGCCAACCGCCAAGAAGCTTGCCGTGATTCAGTTTTTCTTCTCTTTGTCATGATGTTGCATCACAGACATCAAAAAAATGAAATAAGAGTTAGAGAGGATCAAGAAATCATGTGGCGCATGAGGAGCACAAACTTTGAGTCTATACTTGTTGATCTTCTAATGTGACAAAAACTATTATCAATTTAGTTAACATATACTGGAAATGATGAGTAATGTAAACTTTGCATTCCTTAGAATATAAATTGTCACGTGTACACTTGAGACTAGCCCTAAGTCAATGTACACTAGTTACTGCATGAACACACAACACAAACACATGAACGAAATACATAACAATATGAACATATTCCCAGATATATCGTAGAAACCTGTACTTGGTACTACATAAACATGCCAGACAAATATATGAATATGTTCACACAAACATGAATACTTTAGACAACCATACTCAAAAGCATGCTTTGCTCACTATTTACTAGTTGCTACATGGAAGTTTGAGACAAACAAACAAATGAAACAACGTATGCAACTACTTTAGCATGAACCTGCATCTCTTTACCACATTACATGGACATTGGCACACAAACACATGAACACCGAAACATAACTACATGAATACCTTACAAAACCACATTATTCACTACTTACTGTAGGAACAAGTCACACAAACACATGAACATAGGATATAAATATATGAACAACTTATGCTACCGTATGAACTAGACACAAGAACACATGAACAACTGACACAATTACATCAACACCATACACAACCATATGAACACAAGCTCTAAGCATGTATTTTCCTATATATAACAGATGAATAATGGAAGAAGATTGTAAAGGAAAAAACCCAAATAAAGGACCCTGCTGCATACTCAGTGATATAACATATCAGAATGTACCAATGACATAAATTGTGCTGAACGCGATGTGAATAGTTCTGAGGGGAAAAGGAAAAGAAAAGTTTAAAATAGACATCCATTATAGAAATGGAAGTTTGAGATGGAAAAAAAGCTGAGCGAGACGGGATTATCTTCTAGTACGTGTTAGACATTTTTTTGGATCAAAATTTCATTAGCCTATCATAGTTCATTGTACAACATTAGAGAAAACAGGTTGAAGCACAAACACCCTCAAATTGTTGCAAATAAAGCTCATTGTAGAACATTGAAGACAACCACACAACACAATCATATTCCCTTTTTTTCTCCTGTCTGACTCTATTGAGGGTGCACCAGAAAGGAGATTAGTACACTGTCTGATCAAGTTCCGAATGATAAAAGAATACGGGGGGCAAAAATCATGTCACTGTACATCTTTTTATCCAAAAATTATCAACCAATAGTAATCTTGTTGGCATTGTTGGCAATGTTCAAGGCTTGCTACGTTGTATCAAGAACCACAATGCATTGCAATAGCCACACAGGCACATGAACTACATTCTCACACAAACACATGAACTACATACCACAACCACGTGGACACTTTATACGACCAACTTACTCCATATCAAATGAATCTGTACTAGTTACTATAATAACAAACCACACAAACACATACAAACGTGACGCAGGCGGATGAACACCTTATACAACTATATTAACACGAACCAAATGAAATATCAACACGAACCACACTGTATATCATCATACTTCCTGCATAGGCCATTGCCACACAAACACATGCACACCTGAACACAAATGTATGATCAACTTACACGTTCACACGAACACAAGCCCCAAGAACATGATAGCGACACACTGGTTAATATGTTTTAGTCAGCCACATTATTATTTTATTGGAGACTAGATACTCATGTTTTCTGCTAGTCAATCACAGCATATCTACTCAGTAATCATCATTCAAGATTCTTTACTAGCAATGAAGGCTGTATGTCCTCCTTAGATTTCCTTCCCCAGAGCTCTCCAATGACAACACATACGGGAAGCCCACAATCCGTTGGAAATGAAGTTATGTCACTTATGTTCGAGTTAAATATTCCCAAATACAAAGGTATCGTGTGCATATAATAATAACTATCTATTAAAATAACATACATGAGTAATTTCGCATGGAAAATCACTTTCATAACCAACTTTTTTTTTTGAAGATGTAGTTGACAAGTTTATCTTAAAAGACGACATTTTGTGAACACCAAAACAATTTTTGTACATTCTTTAGACATCCATTGCCAATGACAACACAAATCCCAATCTAACACAATTCTTCATAGACTAACTATATATTATAGAATGCACAAAAAAGACCACCACCCAGGTCTACTAAGAGCCACCACCCAGGCTCACTGGCCTACAAATTATAGCAGTCGCCTGAAGATCACCTATTGCCTCTGCCTTTTTTCTCCCAACGATTCCACACAAATGTACCTGAAAACATAGAAGTCAGGAAATGCAAAAAATAAAATTTTCTGGCATCAAGAATTGGGCGGCCCCAAATGAAATATCTCACTTTATATGATCTCAACTACAATGTTAGTATGATCTCGCTATATCTTATGAAAAAATTTTACAAGTTGGTTTTCTTGGAATATTAATTGCTCATGACTACAAATGACAATGATAAAATGAAACAAGAAAAAACCAACTGGAAGACAACAAGGAGGGAGAAAAAAAATGATAACCAATGCGAGCCTATTCTCTTCGATGTGTCCAATACTTCAAGGGGAAAGGGATGTACAGTGAACCCAGAACCTACCAACTAGTAAAGGATGTTTGTAACCAACTCAATTACTACCTTGCTATAAACACATTCAATATACACATACATGAGCAGTTTAGAATTAGAATAAACTTAACAGCAGTTTTACTTTAACTGCATTGACAATATTATCACGAACTTTGAACGCAAAATATCATATTTTCTTCAGCTCACATACTTAAAACATAAAGAAATTGCCAAAGAATAACCCAACTTCCAAAACCAATAAGCTAAACCACCCAATGCCTTTCGGAAAAAGTCGCCATCTATTTAAAACATATGGTTTCCAATCTACTAGCCACAAAATTAAAATTCTTAACCCTATACAATAACTCAATACCAAACATTCACAAACCACTTTTTCTATAGAAAAAAACAGGATCCAGAATACTATGCATCATACCTGGGCTTCTGCATGGTTAACCATAGTCACAAAGCGCGGAAAGGTTCCCCAATCATGCGTATGTTGACGCCACATATACTTAGCACATATACTAATATTTACTACATTCTTTTGCATCTGCATTACTAAAATTACTGCGTACAACTAGCACATCTTTGTTAAAAAAAATACCTCTTTTTTTGTCTAATAAAAACACCACTGGGATTATAAAAGGACATAACTAATTAGAGAAACACACACAACAGGAATACTGTGCATCATACGTGGGCTTCTGATGGTAAACCATCGTCGCAAAGCACCGAAAGGTTCCCCAATCATGCTTATGTTGATGCCCCATATACTTAGCACATATACTCATACATACAACAACTAGCACATCTTTGCTTAAAAAAATCAAACACAATACCTCTTTTTTTTTTCTAATAAAAACACCACTGGGATTATAAAAGGACATAACTAATTAGAGAAACACACACAACAGGAATACTGTACGTCATACGTGGGCTTCTGATGGTAAACCATCATCGCAAAGTTCCGAAAGGTTCCCCAATCATGCTTATGTTGATGCCCCATATACTTAGAACATATAGTCATACATACAACAACTAGCACATCTTTGCTTAAAAAAATCAAACACAATACCTCTTTTTTTTGTCTAATAAAAACACCACTGGGATTATAAAAGAACATAACTAATTAGAGAAACACACACAACAGGAATACTATGCATCATACGTAGGCTTCTGATGGTAAACCATCGTCGCAAAGCACCGAAACTTCCCCAATCATGCTTATGTTGACGCCCCGTATACTTAGCACATATAGTCATACATACAACAACTAGCACATCTTTGCTTAAAAAAATCAAACAAAAATACCTCTTTTTTTGTCTAATAAAAATACCACTGGGATTATAAAATGACATAACTAATTAGAGACACACACACAACAGGAATACTGTGCATCATACGTGGGCTTCTGATGGTAAACCATCGCCGCAAAACACCGAAAGGTTCCCCGATCATGCTAATGTTGACGCCCCATCTACTTAGCACATATAGTCATACATACAACAACTAGCACATTTTTGCTTAAAAAAATCAAACACAATACCTCTTTTTTTTATCTAATAAAAACACCACTGGGATTATAAAAGGACATAACTAATTAGAGAAACACACACAACAGGAATACTGTGCATCATACGTGGGCTTCTGATGGTAAACCATCGTCGCAAAGCACCAAAAGGTTCCCCAATCATGCTTATGTTGACGCCCCATATACTTAGCACATATACTCATATACACAACATTCTTTTGCAACTGCATCGCTAAAATTACCGCGTACAACTTGCACATCTTTGCTTAAAAAAATCAAACAAAATACCTCTTTTTTTTTGTCTAAACCCTAAACACTACTGGGATTATAAAAAGACAAACTTTCATGAAGTAATTTACCTATAATTAAAAGCACATTAAAGTTATTGTGCATTATGCGTGGGCTTTCAGAAGCCTTTGAGCCATAGAAGTAGTCATGGATGTTTTTCACGCAAAACAAATGCCCAATAGTAGTTTCTCTGTCCAATAATAATCTCACTCCCAAGTAAAGAGAAAAGTTCAATAATCCTTAACAAAAAAAGAGATGTTAATGCATCCAATGAATACACAACCACTGAAAAGACACAACACAAGTCAAGTACAAAGTTGTTCAGAATGTAGCTGCATTATTAAGATGCGTCCTCCATGACAGTGAGGGATTAAATAGGTTCAAAAGTGATGGATTTCTTAAGAAGAGACACGGATTTAAGAGATTCATTAATATCTAAAAGTTGATAAGCAAAGTACATGAATATATTTAAACATGGCAAAATAATGCTTTAAGAAAGCATGTATAAAACGGACGAACTTACAACTATCTATGACTTGATAGACTGCTGTAAAGGAAAAATTTATGGAGTTAGTTCGAAAGTCATTCACATACTATGCAGGATATGTTAAAAAAAGGAAATATTACATATTGTGATATTGTGGCCATGAATTTTTTTAAAAACCACTTGCAGAACATGTTTTTTCGGCTAACAAGAACTCACCTTGTTTTTTACAATTTTTGGATTCAATACTTCCCAAGGTTTATCGTCCCCTCCAGTTAAGATCACCCACGACAAAGTGTTATAATATTCCATGGTGAAACAAAGCATCTAACTCAGCTAAGTAGAAACAAAAATGAAAATATAACCACTGTTCCATTTCTATATGGTTACTCTAGGCTATATGGATATTTTGCTTTGGTTAGACAAAGCAAGCATCAAATATCATACATTTTCTTTTTCACATCAAAGGCTTTAGGTATATTCAAACTCTCAAGGCTTATAACAATCCCTTAGGTTAAAATAAGGTAAAATAACCAACCTTCTTCAATTAAGCAAAAATACCATTCTCAACAATCATACTATGACCACCTTCATTATATACTCTATAACGTTTATCCACTTATCCAAATCAAGTCAAATATACCTCAAAATGTTCCTAAAACAATAATCTACAAATTTCAACTCACAAGGTTCCAGAATTAAGTCCATTCCATATGGTTAAATTAGCAAACAAACAGCGTACACAAACTGCTCAAACATTATTCCAGTTTTAGAAGAAATTTTGCCTAGGAAATTTCTATGACTTTTTCCATGTAACCTGTAAACTCTAAGATTTCTAAGACATTATTTCAGTAAAAGAGTTTCATTCACCCCTTCAACCTAGCTCCCTTAAAAGCTTCCAAATAGTTCATGGTATTGAACATAACAAAACCATATTTTCAGCAGTATTATGCAAACAGCTTTAGTTCATTTAATTTCTATAGCTTTGTTTGCATTCAAAACAATCCAAAATTAGCTTCACAACTCTTATAATATATCATGTCATGCTTTGGTTCAGCCGACTGGGTTTTAATACCCTGCAATCCCAAAAATTCCATAGCTATAACTAAAGAACAAAAATTATAGGGACATGTACTGCAGCGAAAAGCATCACCTAGACCACACTGCACAAAGAGCAGGTATCAAAAATGCAACCACTCATTTAAAAATAGTGATGCAGAAATCCATCCAACTAGGCCACTCTTCTATTATGCAGAACTTACTTCCTCTCTGTAGACCATGGTGCTCTTAAGAGCTTTCCAGGTCAACTAAAACCCAGTCAAAATAAATGAGAGGTTAACTAGCACAGAGAGAGACTCGTGCTCTTGCCACACCCGACTCAAAAATTGTTTCCAGCACTTCTTTCATTCCATTCTCAACTTATCTTCTTACTTTACATAACCTTTGTGTGACCTATTTTTGCCCTTCCTTTCACTGCATTTCAATCGCATAAAATGAACAGAAAAATTTCACCAAAACATCTTTAAGCAAAACGGTTAACATCCCAACCCCAAACAATGTGTAATATGAAAAATTTTTCCAAATACTTTAACAGTTAATATCCCAACCCCAAACAACACTGGTGTTAAATTAAACCTTGTGATGCCTCGAATACTTTTTTGTTCTAAGGGAAATGATCTTACCTGAGCTTTGAAGATATCCATAGGTTCAAAAGTTGCAGAACTCCTTTCTTTTTCTTCTTCGTTCTCGCTCTCTTGCCGCTTCTTTTTTTTTTATCCCAGGCTTCAAAAGAGGTTGACAGTGGCGGAAGGTAAGGTGTTCTTTACAGTGATAAGAGAGAGGCGAATACATTAATCGACACCCACTGAGACTATCCGCAAATGGTGAAGGGATAGAAGGTGAAAGACGCTGACAGTGATGGAGCGAATGAGCAACTCGAAGAGGAAAAGCATGATGGTTTTTTAGCGATGGGGGAGGTGAATGGGCAACAAAAGCTTCAACAATGGCAGTGGTTTTTTCGCAGAGGGAGATGAAAGAGCAAGGCAAGATCGTGGCGTGAAGAAACTGAAACAGTTCGTATTGGTAACCGGGAAAACATCAACTTACGCTGTCCAAACGTCTTGTCTACACATTTTTCAAAGAAAGGGCAACCCGACTTGGCTTCAGCCGTTGTAAAGCCAAAGCCAAAAGCAGGGCAAAACGATCGTTTTGCCCTGCTTTTGAGTTAGGCGACGTGGCCGCTTCTGTGCTGTAGGATGCTGGGTGCCTTAATCGTGGCCGCAAAAGGGCCGCGCAATTCCAGCGCGGGAATTGCGCGGCCCTGGATCCGTGTTTGGCAGAGGCGATGTGTCAGTACACGTCGATCCTACCAAATGTGAGGACACCCTCCATGTGGGTCTGTCAAATTCCGATTCCATTTGCAATGGGGTATCAAAAAGCGACTCTATTTTAGTCAAAAACTCGGAGAAAATTTTGTGAAGGCTTTTTTTTTCTATTTTATAAAGTAATAATTGTGAAGGTTCTTCAATAGGAAATTGCAAGAAAGAGAAAAAAATATATAAAAAATTACATTACATTACTAATATGTTTGGATGAGATGTTAAAAAGGATAAAAAGAGGTAAATAAATGATTTATTTAATTTAATTTGAAAAGAAAAATAAAAGAAAAGTAAATTAGGAACAAAAGAGTTTTTCCTCCACATTACATTCAATTTTAAATGAATTATAAAATATTTATTATTTACTTCCCTTTTACTTTATAACCAAACAAAATATAAGTAAATTAATTGTACTCCTTTTAATGAAGTAAAAGTTCCTCTCTCTTCTCTCTCTCATCTTATGATTCAAACATAGCGCAAATTTCTTATTATATGTATTATATTTATTATTTTAATTATTAAAATATAAAAAGTAAGATACACATACATATTTATCTTTAAACATGGTTTGAGAGAAAGATTTATCGATATCGAAATAGAACTCTCATCCTAATTTGCCTTGCTTTCATATTTATCTCTAATTAGATATGAAGTTTTATTTATTTATTTTCACATTTAGTTTTCATTCTCAAATACTTCTACTTTTTATTTCAATCAAATATATGACAAATATCTTATTTTGAATTAGATTGGAATAAAACATAGATATTTAAATTTGGATCCAAAAAAAAAGTATTAATTTTGAGAATTACTTTATATATATATATAAACATCACTCACCAAAGTAAAAGAGCAAGGGAAAAAAAATCATCTTATGCTCAAGATGAGTTATTTTGTCTTTTCATGGGTGGTGTGAATTATATAAATAATTCAATCTATTAGAGAGTGGTCACCTTATATTACGATTAGATAATCCGGGTCTTACTTGATTCCCTTTGTTTACAAAAGTCATGGGATTTGTTTAGCCAATTGGGGGTTTAATCTCACTTATGTTGTGAATATATTAGTGAATTAGTGGAAACTCTACTAATTCTATTAGTGAACAAATATATATGGATGTCCACCATTAACACCACTAATACATATTAACGGAGTTAGTGGAGACACCGCTAATACATAGATAATTAACTCCACTAATAAAGCTCTATAAATAAAGCTCTTCACCAAACTTGTGAGATATACCAATTGTGAGAGAATTGTTGGAGAAAATTATGAAAGAAAAGAAAGAGAGCAGTTTGAAGAAATTATTGTACAAATAATAGTCAGAGTTTTATTGTGTATAGATTTTATTCTAATATTGCCAAAATTTTATAACACATTATCAGCACATGTCTCCACCGTTATAAAAGTCAGAAGACTAAAGGTACGCATTTATTGATCCCCATGACTAACCATACTAAACTCAAATTTGTAGCCCTTGATATTTCTAAAAAAAATTATATGTTATGGGTTCTCGATATAGAAATGCATCTAAATACTGAAGGCCTTAGTGAAACTATTAAAGAAAAAAAAATAGTGCATATGCACAACAAAAGGCCAAAGCTTTGATTTTTATCCGTTGTCATTTCGACGAAAATTTGAAAATGAAATATCGTACAAAAAATATCCATATGTCTTGTGGGTAAATTAAAAAAAAGATTTGACCACCTAAAGATGGTCGTACTACCAACTACATGGTATAAATAGTTACACTTGAGGTTGCAAGATTTTAAAACTGTGAATGAATATAGCTCCGTCATGTATAAAATTACATCTCAATTAAAATTATGCGGAGAAAAAAGTTACGGATGAAGATATGCTGGAGAAGACATTCTCCACCTTTTATGCATCGAATATTATCCTGCAGCAATAATATAGAAAAAAAAGAGTATACAAAATTTACTAATTTAATTATTACCCTCCTCATTGTAGAAAAAAACAATGAATTATTATTGAAAAATCATGAAATCAGATCAATTGGCTCAACAGCACTCCTAGAAGTGAATGTTGTTGGTTTCAGGAGAAGCCATAGTCATAATTGTAATCGTGGCCATGGCTGTAGTTGTGGTCGTGATTATGGTCGTGGACACGTTCGATATTTTTCTTATCACAGTAATAGTCAAGTTGTGAGAAATACTGGCCACCTGAAGTGGGAAAGAAAAGATAATAAGGGAAAATAAAAAGAAATACAAGAAAATTATAAGGATAAGTGTTATAAAGGTAGCATGAAAGGTTATTGGTCACGTAACTGTCGTACGTCCAAGCATTTAGTAGAATTATATCAAGTTTCACTAAAAAAGAAAAATAAAAACGTTGAAGCAAATTTTTCTTAACATCCAGTGAATGATACTGATGATGATGATATTGATTCAGAAAATCTTGATATCAATATTACTCATATAAATGTATCTGATTTTTTCGAATACCCAAACGATAGGATAGACCATTTAATTAGTGATGGTAGTGTTCAGAAGAACTAATGCCTCACCCTAATATTTTTGAATTTTTGTTATATTCTAATAATATTTATGTTTAGATATACATATTTTTGTTCAGATAGCTATTGTTAATGATGATGTATGTATTATTGATATTACCCATATGGATGTATCTGATTTTTTCGAATATCTAAACGGTAGGATAGACCATTTAATTAATGATGGCAGTGTCTAGAAGAACTAATGCCTCACCCTGATATTTTTAAATTTTCATTATATTCTAATAATATTTACGTTTGCATATACATATTTTTGTTCAGATGACTATACTAAAAAATGAGAAATATTTTTCTTATATCAAAATGGGAGAAATAAATATTTATACTATAAACGGTAGTACAAATGTGATTGAAGGCTTTGGAAGAGTTAGTATATTGTTGCCTGAAGAAATAACAATTAATATTTATAAGGCACTATTTTTTTTCAAAATTCAGAAGAAATTTATTGAATTTTAAAGACATTCGCAGAAATGGGTATCATGTTGAAACAAATGAGGAAAATAATATTGAGTATCTTTATATTACTCAAATTAATTTGGGTAAGAAATCTGTATTAGAAAAACTACCGTTTTTGTTTACTGGCCTATATTTTGCAAAAATATGTACAATTAAAATCCATCTTCTAATAAATCAGAAGTTTACTGATCCTACTACTTTTAACATTTGCCATGACCCGTTGTGTTATCCGGGATCTACCATGATAAAAAGAATAATTGAGAATATATATGGTCATCCATTAAAAAATAAAAAGATATTAACATCAAAAAAATTCTCATGTACTGCATGTTTCTTAGGAAAATTAATTATTAAACCATCAGCAATAAAAGTAGGAGTTGAAAGTCCTATATTTCTGGAACGGATTCACAGAAATATTTGTTGACATATTCATCTACCATGTGGACCATTCAGATATTTTATGATCTTAATTGATGCATTATCCCGATGGTCACATGTGTGTTTATTATCTACTCGCAACCTGACATTTGCAAGATTACTTGCTCAAATAATTAAATTACGAATATAATTTTCTGATCATCAAATTAAAAATATCCGTTTAAATAATGTTGGTGAATTTTCATCACATGCTTTTGATGCATATTGTATGTCAATTGGGATTAATGTTGAACATCTTGTAGTTCATGTTCATACACAAAATGATCTTGTTGAGTTCTTTTATTAAAAGATTACAATTAATTACTAGATCATTATTAATAAAAACAAATCTCCCAACAACTGTTTGGGGACATGCTATTTTACATGCTATAGTACTTGTACGTATAAGGCCAACTAGCATAAATTCTCTTCTTTGCAATTAACTTTTATTTCGGAACCAAATATTGCTCATTTAAGTGTGTTGTATATGTTCCAATTGTACAAAACCAACGTACAAAGATGGGTCCTCAAAGAAGAAATGGAATATACGTTGGATATGATTTTCCCTCTATTATTAGGTATGTTGAACCCCTGATAGGAGATGTATTCACAACAAGATTTGCTAATTATATTTTGATTAATCATTATTTCCTAAATTAGGGAGAGAACATAAACATCATGAAAAAGATCTTGATTGGACAACATCATTAAATTATCTTGATCGGCGCACAAACGCATGTGAACTTGAATTTTAAAAGATAATTCATTTGTAAAGCATTGCAAATCAAATTCCAAATGCTTTTGTTGACTCCAGAAGAGTAACAAAATCGCATATTCCAGCTATAAATGATTCTATTCGAATTGAAGTTCCAGCAGAATAAAAGATTGTACCTACAACTGCTGAATCAAAAGCACGCCAGAAGCGTGGCCAACCTCTTGATTCTAAAGATAAAAATTCTCGAAAGAAAAGAAGATTAAATGAGTCATATGATCATATTGAAGAAAAAAATGATAAAGACCAAGAGAGGTCTGATGACAAAATAAAAGAATCAGAAGTTGATGAAAGTAACACTGAAATTTCTATCAATTATACCACTTTCGATAGAAATTGGAATCGGATAGAAACAGTTATTGATAATATATTTGCATACAATATATCTCTTGATATTACACAGGATAATGATGATCATAAACCAATATCAGTTGATGAATGTCGGCATAAAAAAGATTGGCTACAATGAAAAGATGCGATTTAATCGGAGTTAAATGCACTTACAAGACGTGAAGTTTTCGGACCTGCAATCTAAACACCTGAAAGTGTAAAATCTGTTGGCTACAAATGGATATTTGTGCGAAAGTATAATGAAAATAATGAAATTGTACGATATAAAGTATGGTTAGTAGCTCAAGGTTTTTCATAGGGACCAAGCATTGATTATGATGAAACTTATTCTCCTGTTATTGATGCTATTATACTCTGATATCTTATCAATTTGGCAGTACATGAAAAGATAGATATGCGCATATTAGATGTTGTCACTGTTTACTTATATGAAAATTTAGAAAATGATATTTACATGAAAATCCTTGAAAAATTTCGCATGCCCGAAGCATATAAACATTATCTTCTTGAAAATTACTCCATCAAGTTATAGAAATTATTATATAGCCTAAAGCAATTTGGGCGCATGTGGTTCAATCATCTTATTGAATATTTATTGAAAGTGGATTTAAAAATGATTAGGTATGTCCATGTGTTTTTATTAAGAAATTTGGTTCTAAATTTGTGATATTAGCTATATATGTTGATGATATTAATCTTATTGGAATTCTAGAAGAGCTCCAAGAAACAATGGATTATTTAAAAAGAGAATTCGAAATCAAGAATTTTGGTAAAACTAAATTTTGCTTTGGTTTACAAATTGAACATCTGGAAAGTGGAACATTTATTCATTAATCAACATATATAACAAAAGCTCTAAAAATATTTTACATGGACAAAGCACATCCATTGAGTATTCCAATGATCGTCCGGTCATTAGATGTGAATAAAGATCTTTTTCGTCCTCAAGAAGATAATGAAGAACTCCTTGGTCCTGAAATTGTTAGGGATATGCCCTAGACCCAATTTGTAGTTATACTATTATTGCTATGTATTATGTAATAATACGAGACATTTCTTTCCATGAATAGTGCATTTAGTTTTGTGGTCATCAAGTACGTGACTTGATAAGTAAAACCCTACAATCCATACAATGACTATTCTTAAACTATCCCTGATCGATTATTATTAGTGAAACAATAATAAATTAAGATTAATATGTTTGTGACTTGATGACTATATTTTACTAGTCATAGATATATGTGATATCAAGTCAAAACATAAATAAATGTTAGAGAACATTGTATTAGACATGACCCCCTGTGAGAGTACTTCATGAAACATGTCATAAGTACTTTCTAACCATAATGATATTAAAAGTTTTTTTACCTAAATTCATCATAGTTTCCTACTTGATAAATTCTATATTTTGACGTTGTCTAAAGTTGTCTTTAACCAGATAATAAATTAGACCACAGTTAGATTAGAATAAACCAGGGAGAGGAATATGATTGATAGTGAAGGAATTTGTGTCTCTCAATTATGGGAGAGATATCCATGGGCCCTTGATAAGTTAGACTGTTAAAATGTATGACCGTACTCAAATATATCAATTTGAGATATTGATATAATTTGTTTGAATAATCTACTATGAGATCAAGAAATAATTTATTAAGCTTAATAAGAATGACATATTCCGTGTTTTATGCTTAATCTGAATATCGTGTGACAAAATGATTAAATATAAAGTTATGATTTGGTTCAAAGAGATCACTGATCTTCATTTAACTTAGATAGTTATAATATTTTGTTAGAAACCGTTTATAACTTGTGGGTCATTTAAATGTGATTTGGGTACACTACCAGTATTAAATGAACCTATAGCGTCACATAATAAGCAAACTCGTTAGGTTATTTTTCTGGTGACCAAATTCGATGAATCTGAAAATACGTCTAAGTTAATCGAACCTAGAAAATTGACCAGATACAATGAATCTGAAATATGTCCACATTCGACGTATCTGGATGATGTCTAGATTGTAAGAATCTAACTCGATTAATTAATTAGTTAAATTATCGAGATAATGGCATAATCTTATCATATCAGTTTTAATTTAATTTGAATTTAAAATAAAATATGATAAGATATTATCAGAGTTGGACTCCAAGAGGTTCGGGTGATTTTAAAAGAAAAAACCCTAACCGTCTTCTGTAGGGTGAGCTCTGTTAAAAATATTTGTGCCTCCATTCACCAGAAAAATTTAAGCCTCTCAAACCCTAGGCGTTAGCACTTCCGGGGTAACGAGTTAGTTTGCCGTGTGTATCCAGTAGAGGGCGTTCACACATTGCAGCGTTTAGTGATCATTCAAGTTGCATGTACGATAGAAAACCAGAATCCAGAGATCTTGATTACACCGAATAGAAGTGATTCTGTAACCCTTAAATCGTCTTAATCGTTTGGCTTGAGTCCTCGGAAGGGATTCGTGAATATTTTTCATATTTAGGAGTCCACGAATCCTAACAGAAGTACTATATCTCAGTACAATTGGTGCATTAATATATCTTGTTAATAATTCACGACCTGATATTGCATTTACTGTCAATTTATTAGCAAGATTTAGTTTTTCACCAACACGATGACATTGAAATAGAATTAAACAAATCATTCGATATCTTCAAGGTACAATTGATTTCGGATTATTTTATTCAAATAAAACTAGCTCAACATTGATAGGTTATGCAGGTACTGATTATTTATCTAATCCATATAAAGGATGTTCTCAAACGGGTTATCTATTTACATGTAGAAATACTGTTATATCATGGCATTCTACAAAACAATCTATAACAATTTCTTCTTCACATCATGCTGAAATTATAAACATTCATGAAACAAGTCGAAAATGTGTATGGTTAAGATCAGTGATTCATTATATTCGAGAAAGTTGTGGATTATCATCTAGAAGAGATATTCCAACTCTTTTTTTTATGAAAATAATGCAGCTTGCATAACTCAATTACGAGAAAAATATATTAAAGGAGATCGGACAAAACATATTTCACCAAAAATTTTCTTTACTCATGAACTCCAGAAGAAGGTAAAATTGATGTGTTATAAATTCGGTCATGTGACTACCTGACAGATATTTTTACGAAAACTTTACCGACTGTAACATTTGAGAAGTTGAGATATAAAATTGGTATGCGTCGATTCAAAGATTTAAAGGGATTATCTCATCAGGGGAGTAATAAATAAACATATAGAATAGTGTACTATTTTTCCTTCACAAATTTTTTTTTCATTGAATTTTTATCTAATAAGATTTTAACGAAACATATTCTTTATGTAATAGACATTCAAAGGGGAGTATTGTGAATACATTAGTGAATTAGTGGAAACTCCATTAATTATATTAGTGGACAAATGTATATGGATGTCTACTATTAACACCACTAATACATATTAGTGGAGTTAGTGGAGATATCACTAATACATAAATGATTAACTCCACTAATTGAGCTCTACAAATAGAGCTCTTCACTGAGTTTGTGAGATATACCAATTATGATAGAAAAAAAAAAGAGAAAAGTTTAAAAAAATTATTGTGCAAATAATAATTAGAGATTTATTATGTGTAGATTTTATTCTAATACAATCAAAATTTTATAACAATTTAGTAATAATTAGCAGCCGGACTTTGAATATTCAATGACAATTCATGTTCAATAAAGTAATTTCACTTCATTTTCGTCGTGCCCTTCAAGTTCAAAATGAACGGTGGAGTTCATACTTGTTTAGTACAAGTTCAAAATGGGTATAATAATTATGATAATTATTTTTTAAGAGAAAAAACGTCAATTTCATTAATCAATATATGTCGGAGTGGCAGTACAAGTTGCGTCAATAAGGCAGTCCCCATCTGCTGGGTTTCGATTAGTAATGTGAGCGACAGCTGGGTTCAAAAAGCCTGGGGATACCGGAAGCTAGTCCAAATTTGTTCACACTTAAAAAATTTATTCTGAAAAATTGTGACACCATATAAAAATTTGTTCATATGTGAATTTTTCTTTTGTGCAATATATTAATTGTGACACCATTAAATTAAGAATTTCATTGTCAAATATACATAATTCATAATTAGCATACCTGTTTCGGTAGTTAAAGTATAGAATATTAATAATGATAAATTATAAGACAAGACAACAAATTGAATTCAAACTTAAAATACTATTATAAGAATCGAAAAGATCATATTAAAATAAAGAATAATCAAATAATTATACACAAGAACGGAATGCAATGTTAAATAGTTATTATTTAATATTAGTTATTAAATTGTTTAAAAGAAAAAACGTGAATTTCATTACTCAATGTATCTCCGAGTAGCAGTAAAGTTGCATCTCTTGAGGTAGTCCCCATCTAAACATAGCAATTGTCTAAAGAAAAAGTCTTACGAGTTAATGAGTAAGCATGAACATTATTGCCACTCCAACCAACTTGTGAAAAGGACACAGAATTAGCAATGGCTAGTGGACTGGTTCGGTTCGTCGGGCCGACTCGATGGTCGAACTGGTCACTGTGCACCGGGCTGCGTCTAAGTTCCGGTCCGATCCGAGGGGTAAAAACCCCTAGTGGCGGGCTGGCCCGCCTGAGAGAGTCGTTACCCAACGGCTCTCTCAATTTTTTTAATTACATTTCAACTTCAAAAATGGTTGAAATATTTTTTTTTATATTTTAGTCCCTAACGGTTATATTCTCTATTTTAACTCCCAAAATTCTATAAATACCCCCCAATTCAACCCAAAACTAATCAACACACTCTCCAATTCTCTCAAACTCTCTTATTTTCATTCATCTTTCTCTCATAATCCTCAATTTTTTTCATTTTCTCTACAAAAAGTATTAGAATAAAATTTATTATTGTGTTATACTTTTTCAATTCTTCAAAAAAATCTTCATATTTTGGAAGATTGTTGAGTAGCAGAATAGTATATATAAGAAGTAAAAAGCTTTACAAAGTATTGTTATTCTTGAATCTTGGTCATCAATGAGTAAGTATTTCTTAATCTTACATTCTTATATTTTAACTTTATTAATTGTTTATTTGTTTTAGTTATTTGTTTAATTTTTAAGTTAATTTGTTATTTATATATTTCAATTCTCTTATTTCATTATTTGTTAATACTTTATTTTTTTAAACTTTTATTTGAATTTTGATTGCTTGTTTTTTTAAAAAATAATGGATCCAAATCAATATCATCATTTTTCTTCATCCTAATCATCTGCACGCTTTAATTTTAATATAGATCCAGCCTTGAATTTAATAAATAATGAAATAATTAATAAAGATGAAGGTCCTAATAGGTCTAGCGTTAGTGTTTCACAATCACAACTAACTCCAACAATTAATTTTAACGAATCTAATATAGGTGAGGATGATATTGAAACAACGGATGTTATAACTAAAGCAAAAATATCTATGGTTTGGAATCTTTTTGAAAAAGATAATGATAATGATAGGGTAATATGTAAAATTTGTAGAGTGGTATATGCACATAAGAAGAGAGGAGGGATGAGAACATTAGTTAGATATATGAAAATGTTACATAATGATTGGTTAGAAAACATACTTAAACAACAACAAATACGTACTACAGGAGGTTAAATTATTAGTAATTTTCAATATGATCATAGAAAAATAGAAGTGGATTTGTTAAAATGATTGTTCAAACTAAATTACCTTTTAATTTTATAGGAAATCCACATTATGAATAATATATGCAAAATAATTGTCAATCAGTATGGAAAAGAATTCCTATAACAACGTTAAAAAATAATATAATAAAGATATATAAAGAAATGAAAAAGTATCTAATTGCTATGTTTGATTCTTGTAATTGAAAATTTGCTCTTACTTGTAATGGTTAGACTGCAATTACTAATGAATCTTATTTGTGCATTACATGTCATTGGATAGATCATGATTGGTTAGTACAAAAAAGAACTATTTGTTTTAAATTATGTGAATATCCTCATGTAGGTAGTAGTATAGCTAGAATGATAACTCAAATATGTCATGAATATAGGATTTTAAATAAAATTATTTCTATTTCTCTAGATAATGCTTCAAAAAATGATTCCGCCATATCAATTTAAAAAATACTATGAAGGATATACTAGGTGTGCCATAGCAATTTAGATGGTATTTTATTTTATATTAGGTGTGCTTGTCATATACTTAATTTATGTGTTAAGAAAGGATATAAATATATTGATAATATTGTTAATATAATTAGAAATGTTATTTTATTTATTAAAACCTCCCCAACTAGGCAACAAAATTTTAAGGTATTATGCCGAGAATAAGGTGTATCTTTTAAAAAATTTAGATTAGATTGTAAAATTAAATGGAACTCAACTTTAGATATGTTTGAAAGTGTTATACCTTTTCAAAACCAGCATATTGAATTTTGTAATAGTAATAATTTCAACCTCCACTAACTGAAACTCATTTTGAAAATTGTACTGCATTTTCAATATTTTTATTTACTTTCAAAAAAGTTACTGAACTTTTATTGGAATCTTATTATCCCACTACTCATCATATTCTTCCAACACTTATTAAGGTAGCACATATTTTTTGTGAGTATATGGATCATCCCCAATATGGTTATTTTATGAGAAGTATATTTGAAAAATATAAAAAATATTATGAAAATATTCCTATTTTATATTGCATGGCATTGTGTATGATCCTAGAGTAAAGACGACTGGGTTTCATAGTATTATTAAATATTTATATGAAACATTAGATTTTGATTAATCATAATACTTAGGCAATGTATTATAAAAGATATAAAAGATAAAACGGTTAAAGCTTTATCTGACATGTATAATTTGTATGAGTTTGAGTTTTCTTGTTCTAGTTCTCCCAATTTAAGTAGGCAAGCTTCATCATTATCTAGTAGTCACTTTCAACCTCTACGAAAATCTACCTCTTCAATTTCATCAGTATTTAGTCCATGGGGTATTATGAAACGTAAAAAAAGATCGTCTACCACCTACAACGAGATGACAATTTATGATATGCAATCCTTGGTAGAAAATGAAGATCAACATTTTGATATTTGTGGTTGGTAGAAGGCTCATGTAAGTCAATACCCTATTTTATTTAAAATGACACGTGATCTTTTGACACCACCAGTCTTCACAGTGTCATCGAAAAGCGTCTTCAATAAGAGCGCTCAAACAATTGATAAAAGAAGATCTCAATTGGCTCCTCAAACTTTGGAGATGTTAACGTGTTGTAGTAGTTGGTTTGCAGTCGAAGGTAGGACGACTAATTCATAGATTATTGATGATGACTCAGATGATGAATGGGGTGAACCAAGTAGTTAGTTTAGTATTATTGTAATTAGGAATTTAGGATAAGTAATATTATGTATTTAATTTTATTTTTAAGATATTTATTATATTTTTAAATTTTAATTATTATAATATTTTAAAGAAGTTTAGGCATCAATTCCCTCTCATATGTAATATTTATTTTATTAATTAATAAAACAGGTAGGGGTCCAAGTCAAACCCCTCACCACTTTAAGATGACTTTTTTATAATTTTAAAAAATTGTGTTATTTAAGTAACAATAAAAAAATTATAAAACAGTTGAATATCAAAATTTTTAATTAAATTAAGTAAGAAAAAAAAAAAAACTCACGGACCAAGAGTCTGAGTCGTGCCGGTCCCAAGGCTTCTGGCCCAGGAATTAGCCCGAACCGGCCTACCCCCTCTGGGAATCATGGTAGGAAACAAGGGAGTGTACATAGACAACAAAATTTCCAAACTCCGTAAAGTCTATGTTACTCTTCCTGCAATATTACCTTTTGAAAGAATGCTTGCACCCAGCTGTCCGCGGGTTTCGAAGCTAGTCCAAATTTGTTCACATTTAAAATTCTGAATTTAAATTATTTTGTTTAACAGGAAATTCAAAATACTTTTGCTATTTAATTTTTATTCTAAAAAAATATTGTTTTTCTATAATATATAAAATGTAACACTATTAAATTAATAATCTATTGGTCAAGCATATGACTCATAATTAATAAATCTGATTTGATAGTCAAAATATAAAATAATAATAATAAATTAAGAAACAAATAAAATAAACATATTAAATTTTAACTCACAAAAAAATATAAATATAAGAGTAAAAGGATGCGATGCGATGCAATGCTCAATAGTTATATACTTAAACAACAAATTGTGATGTTGTTGTTTATATTAGGGTGTATTTAGATTAAATTTTTATTTTTATTTAAATAATTTTATTTTTTAAAATTTATTATATATTTATAGTACATCGTATATTTTCTTTTTGTCTTAATTTTTTAACGTTACATATTTAATAATTTTTTTATATTTAAATAAAATCATGTCACTTCAATAACTATCTACTTATACTCTTAATATAATCATAAGTTTTAACAAAAAAGTAAAAATTTATAATTAATAAGCAATGAGTTTAAAATTTTGATTGTTTTCGGCAAATCAATTATTACAAAATCTGAAAAGTTATAGCATTTTTATAGTTTTTTTGTACAAAAATGATGAAAACGCAATAGTTATTTTTCTGCCTTGGCTTTTTGTTCCATGGCGGGCCGTTCTCAGCCTTTTTCAATCGGCTCCAACTCTGACGGCATTTTTCCGCTGGTTCATACAAGGCTCTTACGTCATGGAGCAGACGCAATCGGTGTTCTTTTCAATTGCGTCAGCTGAAGACCATTTTTTTTTTTTTTTGTCCGGTGACCAAAAAATGAATAGGCAGTTGACTTGCAGTATCGTCGGGTGCCCGTCGCCTAACGAGAAGGCTTTGGAGGTCTTTCTTTATATTCAGTTCATTTCATCAAACGTATAGGGCAAGAACAGGGACAAAGTTAGAATGCTTTTTGAATAATCAAAATTTTTATTAACCAAGTAAAAGATATTTAATTTGAAGGCGTCAAACCAACACTTAAAAATATCTACTCACTTCGAATTACCTAGAGCATGAAAGAAAGCCACTAGTGTGGCGAATCCCTTCAGATATAGTAGAAGGATTTTTCTTGAGATGACGCTCGCAAGAGTTTTTCTTCGGTCATTTTAAAAATTTTATTCATATTAAAGGAATTCTAATATTTATAAAGTTTAAGAGACCAAATTATGCTTTTAAAAATTTTAGAGTTGGTATGAAGATTAAAAGTTAAGTAATGTTATAATAATAATAATAATAACAACAACAACAATAATAATAATACAATTGAAAATTTATTTCAAAAATAGATAAAATGTTCCCAATCATTTATTTATTTGCCTTTAAAATTTTTTCAAAACTTATAATATTATCCTATAATATATTATTTTATATAATTTGTATCCTTTAATCCTAACTTACTGATTGCATCCCATATGGTGTGGGAAAACGAAACTAAAGAATAACATACTAGAAGGGGACAAACAAATAAATGAACTTATTTTCGAAGCTTCAGTTTTGGATAAGTGGGCGAATTCAAGAGGAGGGGGTGTTTAGAAAAAATCTATTTGGTTTAAATAATTCATCATATCGAGCCAAATTAAACGGAATATATTATATCTGAATAATATATATCATATTATATTATCATTATTTAAAAAATTATTTTCAATATAAAAATAAGAAGAATATTTGTAATTTTCAAAATTTTAGTTGTTTTTAACTCCATCCAATATCTATAATTCTAGATAATCATTTTCTTTCAACTTTTATCTTTAACGTCTATTTTAGTTATCACTTTTTACCTTTTTATTGTGTTGAGAATTCTAATAAATTTATTAAATGTTCTTAGTTATATTATTATTATTATTTTGTCAGATAACGGTTTCTATAATAGGAAATCATTCAAATTGGGTAAGTAAACAGTGAGCCTAAAAATTTAAAGTTTTAAAAATTTCAAATTGAAATTATTAGTTTGAATTTAAAAATAAATAAAAATTAAACCAAATCAAATTATGAACACGCAACTCTTAGCTCGACTAATGAATTAGGGTATAAGTGGATAGAAATTTATTTAAGTTTAGTTCGTTTGGATATAATAAAAAATTATTAAATATGTTAGATTTATGTGACATAAAAAAAATATGATGTATTATGAATATATAATAATTATTAAAAAATAAAAATTATTTAAATTAAAATAAAATTTTAAATTACAGAAAATTTCTATAGGCTTAGATAATAATTGTATCGGTGTCTAGCGACTTGAACGTGGGGACAAAACTCGGTTTCGGTATCTAGATTTTGTTGACTTTTGTCCCGCCGAGTAAATCAAAGCAGGATTAGATTGTTCCAACTATGCTTGCTTCCCTCGGGAATCTGGACAGTGAATGAATGCACCAAGCATACGAATGAAACTATTCTTTCCCTGCAAATTTCCAACAGCTTTCAACTGAGAAAAACTTAGATATTCGTCTCGTACTTATCTAAATCTGTTACAATTTCAAAATCATTTCTTAGTTTCAAGAAACACGTTTCTGCGTGCTTTTCATGTTGAACTTAGTTTTCTGGTATGAATGCTTCTCCTCTGGATGCTGCAGTGGAGATTATTTAAAAAAAAAAAAAAGAGATAGAAAAAGGTTACTTAAATGTTAAGGTATGCAGATGGCAAAGTTTGAAAGGCCAAGGACTTTTCAATTTGGGGAAGAGTCAAAAACTGCTAATGTTTTTTTACGAATTGCAAGATTTTTTTTTTTTTTTTTTCCAACGGCTGTAGAAAGGGTGTCCATATTGCATTGCACTAGAATTCCTTAAATTTCTTCTTTTCTTTTTGTCCATATTACTATTTTTCTATTAATTGAGAAAAACAAATGCTGTATAGAGTAATTAAGTTGCCAAATGGATCACGCTGGGTGATAGATAGATAATGAAGAAAATTTTCATTGGTTGTAAAGATAAAATTAGCTAATATAAATGTATGAGCCAAAGTACTAATGAGAAAATTAGGTTTTATTTTAAATATATTGACGCCCTAGTAATCTATGGTTTTCATTGGTGTTTCTAGTCATATATTAAAAAAGTTGTGGGTCTGACCCCACCTTAAAAGATGCCTTAAGGAGGATAGTCGAAAACATATAAAAAACATTTTGCTTCACTAATTAATAGATATGGGATAACTCAACACGTTATTAATATCTAATTTTTTTTTTTGGGAAAAAAAGAACCATTATTCTCTCCTAACTATGAGGAAAATTAAAGAAACTCAATAGTCATCAATCAATTCTAGTGAAATACAGCAAGAAACTCCACATTTGAAACTTGAAACCACATATCTAAAATGTAGTAAGAAATGCTACTTGTAAGTATATATTTAAAACTAATAATATTCCTAAATAAACAAGGACCCGAATTAGTAAATTAAATTTTTTAATACAGGTAATGAAACATGCCAAAATACTAAAATAATTCCCAGTATATATATATATATATATATATATATATATATATATATATATATATTAATCTCCTGCACCCATTCTTAATTAATGATAGGGCAATAGGACCCCTCCCAGCCCAAAAACTTGGAAATCTTTGCTTTATATATTTAAAATATTAAAATGGTTGATTAGAGCTTGTCTGCCAAGTACTCTACAAAAAGAATTTGGTATGGACAGAATATTTATAAGAGACCTAAAGCGGTCAATCTCATAATTCCTAGGACAGGTTGTTCGTTTTTTAGCCAAATTTTCTGGAGCCAAAATTAATTTCCAAGACCTAAAGTCCTATGTCTATTTTTTGGCTATAATAATAAATAAATCAATCAAGGAAAATATTTCAACTGAAGGTTTGTAACTTAGTGTTAAAATAGTGATAAGGTTTAAAATATTTTTTATACATAAAATAATAAAATTTAATTTTAATTTACATTTTATCTTCTTAATGTATTATAAAAAAGAGATTATTATTATTTTTTTAATTTACTACTAGTATTATAACCGTAGTTTAGACGAGTTCCTTAATCGCTTGAAAGTCATCCTTGTCCTTATTAGGCAATGACGCTGAAATGTTTGTCCTTTTGAAGTGTTTATTCATATGGTTTAATGCTAATAAAAAATTTATAAACTTCTAATACTAATTCTAAAAGAAAATTGGATTTGAATTCAATATTCCCTAATTAGTCTTCGCTGAGTAGTGTTATGAGTAGGGTTGTCAATAGGTCGAGTATATTCGGACTCGTACTAAACCCGTTGATAACAGGTCTGGTACCTCTATTTTTTATCTGGATCCGTATCAGATTTGTTTACCCGTTTAATTAATATAATTGGGTTCGGGTAAGGAACTATAGTACCCGTATCCGATTACCTAATTAATAAAATATATTATATTTTGGGGTTTTTTGGGACTAAACCTAGCAGCCTTCTTCAAACTTCATCTTCACATTTTGTTTGCAATTGCAACAGTCGCACAAGCACAACACACACAAACGAAACATTGCCTTCTTCATTTTCATTCTTCACCAACACCAAGCCTTCTTCATCTTCACTTTCGGTTTGCAGCAATAGCCGCACAACACACACAAACACTGCCTTCTTCATCTTCATTCTTCATTGCCACCGAGCCGCCACCATCGCCGTCACCGAGACACAAACATTGCCCACACCTTCACTGCGGACACTGCCTTCTTCATTCTTCTCTGAGTTCTCCCTACAAATCTGACCCATCTAAGGTTAGTATTATAGATCTAAAAATGAAATTTTGCTAAGTATATAATCTCCCCTTTCTGTGCGCATGTGTAAAAAATGCTTAGAAAAGTTGACCAAGTGCTCAATTTTACTCATAAATAAGGTAATACAGAATATATATACTTTTAATGTTAAAATTCTTAGTACATAAGGCCTATACTTTTCAGGTTTTAGGGAAAACTAGGCATATAAACACACCTACTTTTTCAAACAAAACCCAAATTGTGGTTGAGGCGAAAATTTCAGATTTGACAGAAGCCAATGATTCTTCTTCTACTTAGTGGTTTTATCATTTTTTTGAAATGATTTAGTCATGCAAGCACGTGATTCTAAATTATTGAGAGAGTTTCTCTCTAATGGTGTTTACCAAGTTAAAGACCTCATATCTTTTTCAGTGGACTAAAGTTCCTAAAACTTGGATATAAGGCTTTTCAGGACTTACATCTACAGGCTTTTTGCACTATTTTTGAAGCCTTAAAAAAAGGAATAAGAAAAGAAAAAAAAGACAACACATGAAATTTTCCTTTTCTTCTTTTTATTGCTTTTGGGAAAAGACAATATGTTGTTTCCTTACATTTAGATATTTAAATATTTTTACACATGTTTTTCGAGTCGGGTATACCTGACCTGAACTTGATACCCATATATGCATGTATGAGTCTCTTCATTCCATACCCGAGAGGTATTTGGGTTGGGTCTGGATTTGGGATAAGACTATCCCGACCCGATTAGACTTGTTTACAGTACTAGTTATGAGGCCACTTCTAAATGACCATGTAAAATGTAAAATAAAATAAACTTAGGGGGAAACCCAAAAAGTGAGGGAGGGCCAAGAAATTGTTGGAGAAAATTAATGAAAAATGGAAGGAACTAAATTTACACATCACTTTCCGCTCTAAGTGAAGATTTTAGACAAAATTATCTTTTGTCTTTTTCATTTACTTTTCATGTAAATCATTTATTACTCATTCAAATTTGATATTAATTCGATTTATTTTTCAATCGATAAAATTCTATATCAAAAGAAGAGTCAATCTAATTATAAAAATTGAATGGGATAGGAAAACATTTTACAATAAAATAAAGCCTTAATGCTTAATCATATATTGTTAAACAATTTGTTTCTTTTAATGTTGTTAAACGACATTAATCCCAAAACAATATGTGGTAAAATTCTTAACTACACCTGGAATCTAGTTTCTTCAAATACTTAGCTGATAAAATTGATTCTTCTTAAAACCTATGAAACCATTAATGTACTGATTAACTTGCTTGACTCGATCCATTTTTGTTGATGTCAATATTGAGTGAGAAAACTAGTTCTTAAGATGAAATATTTCTTTAAATCTAATTTTTATAAATCACACATATTAAAAACTTATATTTTTATAGGAAGTACAGTACATAACTCATACAATAAGAAGTTTTTAATAAGTTAATATATAAATACTAAGTAACAAGGATCCATTAGCTCAACCGGGACCATCTACTACACTATTGGTTGGCTTTTATTTTTGTTTTTTGGCCTTTTTGCATAGTCATTAGGTAGGGAATATCCTTTGCATGCTATAAAGCTAACCTAATTTAACAAGTTTCCAGCACGAATTATTATGGTATAAATGTGACATCTATTCCTTTTTAAAAAAGAAAATTAAATAGTGAATTTGCCTTTTTCTTTTTAATTAGAAGATTTGACTATAATTAAAATTGCCCTTGCTAAACCATTCATCAGGCAAAATCCAGGTGGCAGAAAATTTTGTACCCTATTAATTTTGAACTTAAGGATTTGTACATGCATTGTCACCTATCTTCATTATATGTACCATTATGCTAATTCTCCAATTCCTTTGCGTTCAATATTGGCCACATTGTGCAACACCATAGAAGGTATCAAGAAATATGCCAAGAATGGACCGTCTAGAATCTTCAGTGCTTGATTTAGGAAATTATGCAGTGTTCACTCAGAATTGTCTTCAAAATTTACGTTTTAATCTCCAATTTAGCTTTATCTATTTGTAGCTAAATGTTCTATTTTAGCAAAATACAAAAATTTAATGAGAGTATTTGATTATAAAAAAATTATCATATCATTCATATTAATTAAAAATTCGTGGTTGATGGAAACAGAGGATAGAGAAAACCCAAAATGCCTAGGGAGGTGACAATTATATTTTCCAAAAAGATAGTAAATGAAAAAATTTGACGTCTATCAAGTCTTTATAAATTATTATTTTTAAAATATTATTATATCTTTTTAAAAGATATAACTTGCGTTCATGAAATACAACTCTCTAAAATTTATAACATTCCATATATTATGTTGAAACCCTTGATAAAAGCTTTTCTCATCATATAAAATATCTCGATGGTGTAATTGAATAATGATTAAATTGAAATGAGTTTGTTTGAATATAATAACAAGTTATTAAATGTGTAAGGTTAGGTGGGACCTAAAGTGATGTTAAAAAGAGATAATATGATGTATTGTGACTATACTACATGTTTCAAAAAATAAAAATATATAAAATAATAATTTTTTAAAATTAAAGTAAAATATTAGATGGAAATGAATTTGAGAAAATCCTTTGCAAATCAAAACTATTTATGAAAAGAGAAAAGAATAAGAAAGAATATAATCAATATAAGCCGTACCTATCCAAGAAATTTCCACTGAAATTCCAACCAGCGTCTATCTGGAAGGCAAATGTTTGTTGAGAATGAAAAACCGTAAAATTCGAAGCAAAAGTCAAGAGCCTCTTAAAAGCCACAAATACTTTAGGGTCAACTAGAAAACTTGTTGATCTGGTTCAAATGATCCATTCCACTCTAGTTCAATAATTTATGGTTTGCATTTTCCCTCAGTTTAGAAGTTTCATTTGTTGTTGTTCTCCTCATACACGAAAGCAAGACTTTCTTGAGTCTGAATTTGGGGACGCCATGAAAGTGACAATTTCATTGTCCATAAAGACCATAGTTTCGCGTTACTTTCCAGTGTTCACAGTAACTCCGACTTGGACTCTTCTCCTCTCCTCGCCCTATAAAGATATCCATTCTTTATGGTTTCTTCTCTCATTCGTTTGATTCATCAACGAAGTCTTATTTACCACAAACAAATTTCTCTACCACTTTGTTGTGCATTGCTAACTAGAACCAGTACCCTCTGCAATGAACAAAAGTTTGGAGGATAATTGTCTCTCTCTTGACCTCAACTCTGCTCCTGTTCGCAATTCTGGTGATGCTCGGGTGCGTAGAACTTCAAATTCAAGAAAAATCCCATTTCTGTGATTGACTAATTGTTTCTGTTTTCAGTAGGTTCAGATTATAATGTCTGTGTTTGTTTCTCTTTTGAATCAGAAGATAGAATTTCAAGCAGTTCTTGACGATGAAAGCAAGTTCTCTATGAAACAAGATCAGGTTAGTTAGCTAAAACCATCTACGTATCTTCCTGAGTCCCATTTCTTCATCTGAGCTTCTGGCTTTGTCATATTTGGCCGACTTCAAGATATAAGCAAATGCAAGCCTGTTAGCTTTGTACACATTCGAGTACCTATTGACCAGAGGCAGAACCGGGAGCTTAATTAGTACCATTAGATTGGGGTCTCTGTCGTGCTTAATTCCATTGCTTTGACCATCAACTTGGCGAAAGCGGGAAAGATCACTCCTAAAAGCAGCCGTGATCTTATATAGAATTGAGCGCACTTGCCATGTATGCTACAAAATAACATGTTTTTTTCTTCGAATATGGGCAAAAACTGGCTTAAACTTCTTGAATATATATAGTAGTTGAGAAATCAGAAATAACATTACAGAAGGAAGTAAGATTGAGGGAAACAAATATTTAGGCTATTTTAATCCAAAACTTAGTAGAGCTTGAACAGTCTCTTACTTCAGGGGTCGTCTTAATGTTAGCCAAACTGAAGTTTCATCCTGTCAAGAGGCAAGTAATCATATCAAGTATGAAACATAAATGGATGACTATTCTACTTGTACTTTATTTATTGCTGAAAGTATATATTAACGGATAAATTCTTAAGTTGCACGTTCGTATGATGAAAATATGTTATGGGTTAGAAACAACGGTCACTTACCATAGATTTGCATTACTTGCAGTCAGATCTTCTTGACCAGTTAAATAGGATGAAGTCGGAGAACAAGAAGCTGACTGAAACGCTCTTCATAGTGTGTGAAAATTATAACGCTCTCCAAAACCATATGATGGATTTGATGCAAAAAAGTTCTGGGTCAGAGGAGCTTTCCATATTAAGGAAGAGAAAATTTGAGGCTGAAAATTCCGTCACGGCTTTGGGAAATGACGCAAGTAACGAGAGCACTTGCGAGGACGGATCACCCAAGAGGCCTAAAGAAATCAGGACAAATATTTCAAGGGTTTTTGTCCGAACTGATCCTGCTGATACAAGCCTAGTAAGTACTCCCGAATCATATCAGAATCTCTTTCAGTTGCAAAGCGCTAGTTCTAGATGACTTCTTAATTTGGGCTGGCTTTCTTCATGTAGAAGTGAAATGAACACTTCAGAAGCTAGAACTCGTCTAAATTAGTGTGATTTCTGGTTCTGCAGGTTGTGAAGGATGGATATCATTGGCGAAAATATGGGCAAAAAGTCACTAAAGATAATCCGTCACCCAGAGCCTACTTTAAGTGCTCCTATGCACCAACTTGCCAAGTCAAGAAAAAGGTGAGTCTATGTTGCTCAATGCTCAAAATTCCCATAGACCCTTTTCACTGTCCGAGCTCCTTAGTTACTAACAAGACTGAAATATATATCCAACCAGTGCACAATTGATTAATTAAGTAGAAGACGCGATTGTGAACCCTTTAATTGAAAGATCAAGCATAAAAATTTTGCACCGTATGTGTTTGTAACCGTATAACAATTTCTGTATCATGAAGGCCTAATTAAGCTAATCATGTGGAAACCCTGACTTATCTCGTGTCTTTTTCAATCTTAATAAGGTGCAAAGAAGTGTTGGAGATCCTTCGATTTTGGTAGCTACCTATGAAGGCGAGCACAACCATCAACATCCATTGCAAGCGGAAATGTTAGTAGCATCAACACAAGGTGCTGCTGCGGCATTATCACCAGTTGCAAAGTGTTTCGACTTTTCAGGGTCTAGAAGGACTGTAGAATCGATAGGCCCCGGACCCGGAGATTTCAACGACAGTATTCAACGATCCTTCCCAGCAATTGAAACAAATGCAGTTCAAAAGCTGATGGTTGAACAAATGGCTTCTTCTTTGACAACAAATCCCAGCTTTACGGCTGCCTTACTAGCAGCCATATCAGGGCGAATTTTAAGCCATGATCAAGCCGAAAAATGAATTCAAACCTTGCGGTTCTCGATTAGGAAAGTGGAATGTCTGAATCAATGTGAATATAAGAATTTAATTATAGTAATAGACATTTGAGTTTATTTGAAGGATTCAGCAGCCTCTTGCGCCCTTATGTTGCTAAAGCGTTTACTTCATGTGGTGTTGCAAATGAAAGTTTTTCAGGCAGATGCAATCCCGAGGTGTCAAACTCGGTATCATTGTTTGGGTTTGACCCATATTCTTTCTCCCGATGTATAATTTGTTTTCTTTTCAATTAAGGTTTAATACCGTTTATGTGCACTAAATTTAAAAATAAAAGTATTCATCAATCAATTAATTTAATTACTACTTTATCCGTCCTTATTTATCTGTCACAATTAAAAAATTTTAGTATTATAATTTTTATCTGTCATATTAAAAAAATTTAGGCACTATTAATATTAATTTTATCACTATACTCTTATATTAAAAATTTTGAAAAATAAAAGTGTAATAACTTTAAAATGAGAGTTGAGCAAACAAAGCAAGAAAATAGTTGTAAAGAACATTAAATCTAAAGATACTTTTGAAATATATAAATAAGTTGTATGAATATAAGAGACTAACTAATTTTTCTTAAACGGTGTAAAATAATTAATTGTAACAGATAAATAAGAGGATTATATTTCATTTAAAATAATATTCGTACCCGTAATTAATTTGTTCCATCCCAACCCATTAGATACAATATATAAACCCTTCCAACTCCTCAAGATAGAATATGTGCATTTAACAAAATTAGTCAATTCAATTCTACTGAGAGCATTAAAAATGCAGCAGTGTTTTTTGTACCATATTGGATTGGTCGATCGGATCGGTTAGCTTGGTTCATTTTTTTACTTTAAACTGTTTTTTTTCAAATCGTTCTATTTTTTTTAAATCAGATTGAACTGATCGATCTAATAAAAAAATTGTTGAACCGATCGATCGGACTGGATTGAATATCTCTCTCTTGTTGGATAAGATAATATATTTATAAGAAAGAAATATATTACCTAGATGGACTACATAGTATATAGTAATAGAGAAAATACTACAAATTTCTCCCCATTTTGTTATTTATGCATTTGTAGATTTGAATTATACTATATTATTAATTAATTATATTTTTTAAATAATTATATTTTTAATTTTTAAATTATAATATTATCGATTCAATTACTATTTAATTGTAGTCTAATTACAGTTAGACTATTAAATCATGAATTAGTAAATTTTTCAATTCGATATTCGATCTAATTCCAAAAATATTGAAATAAAGTGCATTCACTCTCTCCAATTTTCCACCCGTTCTTCCTTTTTCTCCTCTTATTTTTATCTCCAAAAAAAAAAAAAATCATAAATAAGGGGGAAGTACAAATGAGGGGTAGACTAGAGATAGGAATTAGAATTGGATGGGAGAATTTGTGGAAGGCTGACCTTCTTGCCAATACTATTTTCCTATTGTTAGAGAGCAATTTTTCTTTACCTGACTACTTCGTCCTTCTTTAGTCAACTAAAAAAAATTCATGAATCTCAAACTTCTTTCTCGGTGGGCGGGAGGTGAAAGAAACAACGAAATGCTTTTGGATTTTTCTCTCTTTTGAAATTTATGCCATTCTCTTTGCCCAGTTCCTTCATTCTCCTTCTCTCATGCCTCATAGAAATCTTTTTTTTCAACCCTCTCAATGGGCACCCACCTTTTCAAATGGAATCCATCTCAACCAATCCAAATTTGATAGAGTTAAACCATCATTTGTCCTTCTTTTACAGACATCTTACATTCTCATCAAATGCCAAATCTAAGATTAAAAGGCAATACTTCTTTTCCGAAGGAATCCTTAAAGACAAGTTTGAAATGAGTGATCTCACAGTTTGGGTGCCCGACTAAGGAGTTTTGTTTTATTGTAGTTTTTAAGTTTTATCTTAATTAGGAGAACGTGATAATGATAATGACATATAAACAGGAAAGGAGAGGACGGAATGCATCAACAATGCTTAATTTGTTGAAACAGAATGCAAACAAGAGCAACAGAAGAAATAGATTTCCTAAAACTGCCTTTTCTCTTTCTCTCAAGTAAACAAACTAATATGTACAAAGGTTTTATACACACATTGCTTCTGGAATAAAAAAATAATACTCCATCTATCTCTATCTATCGTCACAATTGAAAAATTTTGGTATCCCTTTTTATCGATCACATTGAAAAAATTTAAGTGTTATTAATGTTAATTTTCTGCTATACCCTTATATTAAATAATTTTGAAAAATAAAAGTATAATAACTTTAGAGTAATGATGGCAATTTCCCCACTTAAATCGGGGGCCCGGCCCAGTTGGGCCGGGGATTCCCCGATTTAAGCGGGGATGGGCCGAAGGCGGGCTTCATTCCTTGGCCCGCCAACTGATCCCCGCCCCCGGCCTGGCCCATTTTACATATATATATATATTATATATATATATATTATGTATATATAAATAGATTATATAAATATATATATACACACACACATATATATAGGTGAATTATATATATGTTGTATATGTATACATATTATATAGATTATATATATACATACACACACTATAAATTATAGGTAGATTATATATATTATATATGATTATATATGTATATAAAATAAAATAAAATAGAAAAGAAGAGAAAAAATAAAAAAAGAAAAAAAATTATAAATTATAAATTATTAACTTTACTCTTACTAATCTAGTGATATGATAAATACGTGAATTATTGGAAACCACCACAGAAGTTTTCTATATGATTAAAAAATTTTGAATAAAAATATATTAGAGGTAATTTTTTTTAAAAAATCTTTATAATTATTTTCGGACCCAAACGGGCCCCCGCTTCCTCATTGGGTAGGGATCGGGGATTGTTTTGTCCCCGGTGGGCCAAGGGCGGGGATCCCCGCCTTTCCCCGTGGTGGGGACGGGTCAGGGATGGGGATACAAGGGCATATGCGGGGGCAGGGCAAAGATTTCTAGTCCCCAACCCGGCCCCATTGTCATCCCTACTTTAGAGAAAGAGTTAAGCAAACAAAGTAAGAAAACAGTTGTTGAAAACATTATATCCAAAGATACTTTTGGAATGTATAAATAAAGTTGTATGAATTTAAGAGATTAATTAATTTTTCTTAAACTGTGTTAAGTAGTTAATTGTGACAGATAAATATGGATGAAGGGAGTATCAACTAGATTTAATTGTTACAAACAAAATACTCTCTCAGTCTCAAAATAAGAGTCCCATTTAACCGATTACGTGTGCACTAAAATAAGTAAAATTTTTAATTAATTAAATATTTTATTTCATTTTTACCCTTAAAATTCAATTTATTTTCTCTCTCCATATTAAGAAGTACTTAAATTCTAAACCTTTAATATATTCCAAATTCCTTCTCTCTCCTGTTATGTAATTCAAATAGGTAATAGTAGTTTAAATATGTCTGGAAAATAGAGTACTATTAAATGGAGGCAAATTTGGGATGTTAAATCTTAATTTTCTAAAGAGATAGATAAATTAAGATAAAAATTAAGCTAGAAATGGGACACTTATTTTGGGATGGAGGAAACATATTCCAACTAGAAAAACTAAAATAATTTCATGAAGTAAATGCAAAATTCATTGCAAATCACAGGTAGATTGAGCCATGGCTTGATATTCAGTCTTTGCTAAGACAACAGTTTATTTCTTGGACTTCGAAGAAATAAGAGCTTGGCCAATATAAACATAATAGCATGTGATAGAATGTCTAAAATTAAGGTAATCACCCCAGTCTAAATCAACATAAACTTGAAGAGAGAAAGAATTAACAACAAGAAAGAATAAGCTATTAACTAGAGAGCCTTTGAGGAATCTGAAAATTCTATAGATAGCCTACATTTGTAAGACATTAGGAGCGGCAAAAAATTAGGTAAGTTGTTGAACAGTAAAAGAAACATTTGGCTTGATATGAGTAAGATAAAGATGTTTGCCAACAAGACTTCTATAAAGAGAGGGATCACAAGAGAGTCCCCCATTGAAAATTTCTGCTTGTAGTCTAATAAGGTTTGAATAGGTTTGCAACCAAGATAGCCACGAGCTTGAAGAAAATCAACTGTATACATCTTTTGAGAAAGAGCAATGCCAACTAAAGTTTTATGAACTTCAAACTCCAAAAATTATGTAATTCACCCAATCATCCACATAGACCAAGAGTGTAAGGAATAGTTGATCATGATTTTCTTGAAGCTGAGTTTTGATGTCAGAAATAGCATCCAATTGATTACTTACTGTTGGGAACATCTAAACCAGAATACTTAATGAGAATAAAAAAATGAACATAAATAATAAAATAAGACACGAAAGATTTATGTGGTTCCCCTATTTAACCAAACCTATATCCACAATAAAGATTATGAAACACTTTATTAATAAATATTAGAAGATTTACACAAGATTTTCTTGATATTTTCCTGAACCCTTTGCACACATCCTGTCTCGCACAACTCATGTACTCATCTAACTTACACCCATATGCCCCATAATACTAGATATTGTAAAACAAACCAGGACACATTTAAAAGCTCATGACTCCACTTATTTATAGGTATCAAGTTATTAAGACTCTTAATCGACCTAGGATATAGTAATAGTAACTTTCTAATTTTAATGTACAAAGGGCAATATTTACTTCCTAATTCTAAATACATTAAGTATATCTTCTTAATTTAACTACCTTATCCTAATTTGACTAGGAATGTAAGACAAAACCCAACTTTTATGACATAGACCAAGAGTGCAAGGAATAGCTAATCATGATGTTTAAAGAACAAGTTGTAATTACTTCTTGATTGAATAAAACCAAGTGATAATAAGAAAGAAGTAAACTTAGCATTCCATTATTTGTTAGCTTGTTTATGTCCATAAAGAGACTTATCAAGTTTGCAAACTAAAGATGGATATGCAAAAGAAAAACCACGAGGCAAAGTCATGTAAACTTTCTCAAACAAATCACCATGTAAAAATACATTGTTAATATCAAGGTGATGAATATGCCATTGTGAGATGGCTACAAGTGCAAGCATGAGCCAAATAGTAGTAATTATAACCATATGTATAATGCAAGAAATCCACTCCTTTTGTTGAATATGACATTTGGTAACAAGCCTAGCCTTATATCTATTAAGAGACCCTTCAACTTCATACTTAATTCTTATACCCACTTATAGCTTATAGGCTTTTTGCCAGGAGGTAAAGAGACCAAACACCAATTATGATTAGCTTCCAAAGTGGAGATTTCATCTTGCATAGCTTTATACCATTTCTTAGATTGCATAGCTTCAAAATAATGTCTTGGTTCAAAATGAATAGAGCTATTGCCAAAAAAAAAAAAAAAAAAAGTAGAAGATGAAATAGAAGAAAGTAAAAAATGTGAAGAGGTATTAAATTTGCGAATAGTAGAACATACATAATCATATATGTAAGTAGGTGGAATGGATGATAATCTAGTTGACCTACGAAGAGAAGGTAGAAAAGGAAGTAAAGTTAGATGAGAAGTAGAAGATTCTATATGATTAGGAAATTCAGTAGATGAAAAAAAAAAAAATAGATGAATTAGAAAAAGAAAGAGGTAAAACAGGCAAGGATGAATTTTGAAAAGATGTAGAAGCTGAAGTGATAAAAGGAAAATGAGATTCAACAAATTGAACATTCCTAGACATCAAAATTTCCCTTGAAAAGAATTCTAGCAAAATGTTCCCTTTGGTAGTTTGAGAATGACTTAGAAAAACAGTAGGTTGACGTCTAGGCAAAGTTTTCAGAATCAGATCGGACATTGAGTCAAAAAATTTACTAGTTCACGGTTCAATAGTCCAACCGTAATTGGACCACAATTGAATTGGTAATATTATAATTTAATAATTAAAAATATAATTATTTTAAAGAATAGGATTATCAATAATATAGTGTAATTTAAATCCATAAAGGCATAAATAATGAAATTAGGAGAAATTTGTAGTATTTTTTCTATTACTATAGACTATTTAGTCCCTCTATGTAATTTATTTCTTTCCTATAAATATATCATCTTATCTAGCCCCTAAGAGAGAGAGAGAGAGAGAGAGAGAGAGAGAGAGAGAGAGAGAGAGATAACAGTTCAATCCGGAACGACCGATCGGTTCAACAGTTTTTCGATTAGACTGGCCAGTTCAATCTGGTTTGAAGAAAATAGAACGGTTTCGAAAGAAAACGGTTTAAAGTAAAGGATCAAATTAGTTTGGGGATTAGTTCATGGTCTGACTGGCCGGTTCAGTCCGGTCCAAAAAACACTACTTCTAGGATCAAACTTATGTTTATGAGGAACTTGTGTACCTGCATACTCCAAACTACCAAAAAAAATCTAAGAGAAATATAATTTGGAACTTTCTTGTACAAAATTTCAAAAGGAGTTTTTTGTTGTAGAATGGGAGAAGAAATAATGTTGATCAAATATACTACATGTTTTACAGTATAGCCCCAATAGGTTAATGGAAGTTGGGACTAAAAACAAAGGGCTTTGGCTACATTAAGAATATGTTGATGTTTTCTCTTTGCAATACCATTTTGTTCAAGAGAGTAAGAACAAGTAGTTTGGTGAATAATTCCCTTAGATTGATAAAAATTTGTAAGTTGAAATTCAAGCCCATTATTTGATCTTAGTATCTTTACTTTCTTATCAAATTAAGTTTTAGTATAAAATAATGAAATTTTGAATTAAATTCCCAACTTTAGATTTTTGTTTCATAAAAAAAATCCAAGTGAACTTGCTAAAGTCATCAACTATGGTTTAAAAAAAATACTTGTGACCATGAACACTAGCAACATTGAAGGCCCCCAAATATCAACATGAATAAGATAAAAAAGACATTCAGATGTACCATTATGCAAAGGAAGTGAAAGCTTATGTTGTTTTACAAAATGAAACATAGAACAAAACATATCACAAGAAGGTATAGTAATAACGGAATTTGATTTTTACTATTTAGCTAACCCATTTAAAGATAGGTGCCCTAATCTAAATTGCTATAGTAAGGATTTATCACTAAAATTCCATTGGAAAAAACACAAGTTGGAGATGTAGAAGAACAAAGCTAAGGACGATCAAAATGATAATATGGGTCACATGGCAGCTTAGCAGATCCAATCATCTGCCTAAGATAAGGACCCTAAAGAAAAATGAGAATCATTTTTGAAAATAATAATACATTTAAGTTGTTAAATAAGCTTGGTAAGGGAAATCAAATTAAAAGAAAATATTGGAACAAAGAACATTGTGAAGAGTTATGAAAAGAGTCAACTTAATAGTCCTTATGTGAGTCTATATTTCCTTTGGCTAATTTCATTGATATACTTTGTGTAGGATAAAAGTCAGAAAAATTTCAAAGAAGAACATATATGATTTGTAGCTCTTGAGTCTAAAATCCAAGTGGAATTGTAAATACTTATACCTTGAGTTGTATGAGAAGTTGAAAAATCAGCTAATAGAGTGGTGGCTTGATTGATAAAATGTACAGGTTCAACAGTATTAGAGTTAGATGTGATGTTATGAGATTTAATCAAACTTAGTAGGTGTTGATATTGTTTTTGTGTGACAAAATTAGAGGCTTGTGAATCAACAAAAAAGTTGTGGCCACCTACGAGTGAATTCACAGCAGTAGATGTAACACCCCATCTATTTACGTAACTCAAAATAGGTTAGGGATGTTGCTTCATCCTCCCAAATAGGGGCCTTTATAAAAAAAAGAACAAAAGAAATCTTGAAACTCAAAGAAAATAGAACTATTCAAACCTATTACAAAAGTAAAATACTTATACAACATTTTCTATAAAATGAAAATCTAGTAATCCAATGTTCCAAAGATATATTAGCTTATCAAAATGTAATAGACTAGAAAATCTCATTCTACGAAACATCCATATTGTCGAAAACCATTCTTCTTGAAAACCATGAGTTAAAAAAGCGTGAGAGATAATCTTAATAAGCCTTGTGAGTGCTTATGTAATTTTGAATTTTCATTCATGATGCATGTAAGACCTTGACCTTGAAACCATTTTAAATATACAAAAATTTGCTTTCAAATATTTTCACAAATAGACCTCTTGGGAGAGATCATGCAATACACTTGAAGAAAGGGTATCATGCCATTATTAGAGAACATTTTCAAGATAGTATCAAATGTAAGTAAAACATCGACTTGAAACTTTGAATCATTTGCATTATTATGGAAAAGTCACATAACGAAACCCTACATTATGATAGGTATAGAAAGTGTCATGAAATTATGTATCAAGACAAATGAATAATAACTTGAAACTTTGCATCATGATGTTAGGTAGGTGTACAACCTATCAAGTGAGATACTCTTCTTTCTCTTACCTAATATAATCCAACTGTCCGACATCCGACCATCAACCCCACACAGAACTGGCATGGCTAGCTAAAGACTGGTTCAACCTATATGTATTGATGCATTGCTTGAAAAGAGTATACCTTTCAGAGGTGGCCACCTACCGGAAGATATCCCCAATTTGACCAAAAGCTAGTACAAGAGGCTTTGCCCTTATTGAGTACTCAACACCTTCATAATCATGTTTAAGACAATTCTTATAGCAGGTCTTCCTACAATGTTACTTAATCACATATTCCAAAAATAGAATTACATGCATGTTTAAATCTATTGTCCCGATAATATCTTAAAAATGAATCATTCTCATAAGTTTGATTCATGCTCTAGATAAATGAGAATATAATGTTTTCGTGCTCAAAAGCTTTTATTAAAAGATCAAGCCAAGTGGAGCTAAATATTTCATAGGACATGCTATGATTTCACAACTCAATTTATGCATGAAGGAAAAATTGATGAAGTGTAGGTGTAAATAATTAAGAAGTTTAATGCATGGCTCTTATCTCATAAATAATCATTTTGGTAAGTTGTCCAAAACAAACTGTGTACAAAATATTTTATGAATGCAAGGGCTTACCTTATTCCAAGTTTAAGTGAATATCTCAAGTCCAATAGGTTGATCATTGTCCTTAGGATCCTTCGACGTCTATGAAAGAAATTATAGAAATCAATCTTAAATACTGCCCTAGTTCAATTCAAGATAACAAACACAACTTATGTTCCCCAACTTCACATCATGCATTAAACATAGACACTTCAAAAACCTAGTTGTATAACACTTGAGCAACAAGCATGTTCATCCACACATTTAGTCATAGAGACTTCTAAACATACCTATATAAACATATAATTCATTCATGATCATAGTTCATACAAAGAAATCAAACTTAGCAATTTTACATTAAAGAGTCATGTAGTCTACAAATTTCCAACAAATATAGGTTAAATTCTTTAAGGTAAAACAGATACATAAACACATCCAAATGACCCCAAGTTTTACTGGTACCAAATTAAACCTAAATAGGATTGAATTAAACCAAAATTTCTAGCAAATAATGTTCAAGTAAATACTAGAAAATTCAGACAAATTATAGCTCAAGTGTGGCATTAATTTGGATAACTTTCTATCTAGAATTTTAGCTCAAATTTTCTCTAACCTCTCAAGTACCTTAGGGAAATATAACTACCATAATATCACCTTATCCCCTCCAAAAGAATGAGTAAAATAGTACAAATAGCATGCTGAAAATTGAGTGCACAAACAGTAGAAATCGGCCTTTTTAACGTGTGATCATTACAGATTTTTCTGAAATCAGTTGCTATATTCTCTAGTTATATACTCTACGTAGAAATCATCATATAACCAGATATTAAGAAACTATAACTTTTCGTTACAAAGTTTGATGCAATTCCTAAAGGTTTAAGTCCTCAAGATCAACATAATATGTGATAAAAAAAATTCCAACAAGCATATTAAACTGTACAGCAATGAAAATTAACTCCTAACACTTGATTTCATGATACAAATAATGCTCCAATGTCTCTAAACATTGGCCAGTACCTACCATTGAAAACCTTAATATCATATAAAACTATCTCATATTGAATCATACACATATAAATAACATAGAAGAGAAATTCTAGATTGCATATTTAGTTTGCGTAAGGGAAAATGTGGGTTCCTTCGTTAGATTTTCCTTCGAAAAATAGTTTTGTAAGACACAAAAGGAGTCAAGTGATAAGCATTCGAATAAATTTTGAACAAAAAAGCCACACAAGGAACATATTTTGGATCCAAAATTTTTTTGCAACCCTAGCATGATATTAGCATCAATGGAAAAGGGAAAAAGGTGAACTTTTGTTTACTTTGCTTGCAAGAATTTGTGTTGCACTACCCTAGGAAATCAATGAGTAGGTTCTTCTTCCACAAGCAAAGGCTAAGCTTTGAGAGCAAAGGTAGAAACTATAGAGACTAGGGAAAAGAGAGAAAAATTGAGAGTTCTAGGGGAGAAGGGTGACGGCTACTTTGTGAGTTAGGGTTATGATTTTTCCTCTTGAAGAAAGAAAGAAAATCATTTGATTAAGATTAAGAGGAGTGACGGCTAGCTGAAGAAGGTATTGAGAGAAATTTTAGGAGGATTTAGGGTTAAGTAGATTAGGTTGTGTTGTTAAGATCAAGGAAAATTTTGTGAAGATAAGGAACTAGAAGATGGTGGCTAAAAAGGGAGAGAAATTAGCTAGGGAAAAGAATTGAATAGAATCTTGAATCTTCCCTGGTAAACAAGGGGCAAGATTGCAAGGATTAGAGTATTCAAGGGAATTAAGCAAGACGTAGGAAAGTGAGGAGATAATTTAGAAGCATTAGGATTTGTTTCCAAAAGTAAAACTCATAAGCATAGGGATGTAGGCAATAGCGGCCAGAAGACAAAAGAATTAGGAGGATTTTAGGAAGCTGAGATTTTAAAAATATATCCATGATAATTATAATTTTGTTTAAAATAAGTAGGAGGACTTTTTTAGGAAAGGTGAAATTATATATATATATATATATATATATATATATATATATATATATATAGATAGATAGATAGATAGATAGATATCTCCAAGATGTTTACTTTATACTAATTCCAAAGAAAAATTCCAGCCAAGCAAATTTACCCTAATTTCATCATTAGGGCCTAAGTTTTAAAAATAAAATTCATGGACTCCTTTTTAATATAAAAAAAATTGATTTCTCACCTATAGAGTTATTTTCTCCCTAAAAGTAAACATTAGGAATAACAATTTCACCAAATAATACTACAACACAAAGTAAATATTACACAAAATTCAAGAGATATAAACATTAACTACATATGACAATATCAAACACAAAAAATAGTCACGAAACACATATATGCATACTCAAATTGCATTAACATATAAAATACTCTATAAATGCATGACTTATCCTATTTTGGGTATGACTAAGGTAGGGTGTTACAATAGAAGTTGTACCAATTTGTGCATTATCAATAGATGCATTGGCCTGATGTATATAATCCAATTCCAACTTGATTGCTATTTTTAGTTTTGTAACCAGGGGAAAAACCATGCTTTTTGTAACATTTGTCAATAGTATGCCCTTGTATGCCACAAAATGTACACTATAACCTTTTATTTTGATTATTCAATCTTCTAAAATTCTGATGTCTAGAATTAGACATATTCCTGCCATTTATGTTGCCATTGAAAGTTCTAAAATAATTCATTACAATTCCAGAAATTAGATGCACTTTTTTCCAGTGGCATTCCCAAACCGATTAGGCCTAGAATTATTACTAGAAATCACTTGAACATCAACTATAGAATTCTTAGTAGCAAATACTTGAGATTAATAGAAACTGATACATCATGGCGTGTAGCATTATAATTGATTGATCTTTCATGTGTTGAAACCATGGAAAAATCCTGATTCACAATAGGAAATGGTTGAGTTAAAAGTACTTATGATTTGATCTCATTAAACTTATCTATCAATCTTTTGATGAATTGAATGACAAAATCTGCACCATTTCTGGCTTTGGTTGTAGATAAGGCTAGACAATTGCATTTAGATTCACAATGACAAACAAGAATAGACCTCAGGTTCAACAATTCTTCTGGTAGTATCCTTAGATTGGTATAGTATTATTGATTGTAGAAGATTCTTGTTTCAAATTGTAAATGTTTTCCTGCAAATCTAAGATTCTAAATAAGTCACTTTGTAAAAATCTTTCACATATATCATTCCAAACTTCATATACTATATCAATCCAAATGACACTTTGAGCAATTAAGGGAGATACTGAATTTAAGATCCATGAGAGAACTATATTATTGCTCATTTCCCATACTGCATATGAATTAACTGCTCGATCAGGTGCTTTAATAATTTCATTAGCAAAACTCAACTTATTCTTCGAAATTAAGGCTATTCTTATAGCTTTGCACCATTAACGATGATTTTTCTCCTTTAAAGAAGGCTTAACCAAAATTAATGAAGGAGTTTCACTTAGATGAAGTTAATAAGGATTGGAAACTTGAATATCTTAAGTTATCATAAAAGTAGTTGTAAATCAAGTGAATTTGAATTCAGTTAGATAAAGAGATCAGAATAAAAACAAACTAATTTGAAAATATAATAAGAAATCAAAGGATTTGAATATATCTTCAATCACAGATGTTTAGGCTGAAACAAAAGAAGAACTTAATATTCTTCATTGGGTAATTTCTTCAATCACTTAGTAATCAATTTATTCATCCTTTCTCTACGAAGTAGAAGCTTCGCTTTTATACCATGTTGAAATAGAATGCAAACTAGAACGACAGAAGAAGTAGATTTTTGCAAACTAGCTTTTCTCTTTTTCTCAAGTAAACAAACTAATATGTACAAAGGTTTTATATAGATATTGCTTTTGGAATTGAAAAATTCTATCAACTAGATTTAATTGTTACAAACAAAATATATTAGAGCTGGCATTTCCAACTGGAAAAACTAAAAAAAATGGAGAGAGAATTAGTTATGCTTAATGCTACTGCTATTCAGAATCAGGGAGATCAATTGACTTCTTTGATTGCTGCAATATATTATTGAAGTGATTATTTATGTCATAAACTGTAACATTATTATTGATGAAAATGATGATGAACGTAAACAAGATTAAGAAAAAATCTAGATGATAGTAGTGGCCATGTGAAATGGAGGAAGACTGATGACATGGGGAGAAAGTGGCTTCCTTTTCTTTCCTATTAGGTTAATGAAATTTCACAAGGTCTATTTTGTGAAGCAATTTCTACTAAGGAAAATATGAAAATTGATGAGTTGACTAGAAAAGGATAGTGTTTATACAAGACGAAATTGGTCTAGCAGCAAGAAACTAGCTATGGCAATATTGCTAGTCTTTATAGAAATGAAGGCCATAGAAGAGGGAGATAAATGTCATCAATACCATTAGCTATTATCTCCAATTAAAACTATTTTCTTAGATAAATATCATCAATACCATAAGCTATTATTTCCAATTAAATTTGTCTTCTTTACTTTCTTTTCCTTTTACTACATTTGATGCGGGTTTTTTAGTGTTGGAAATATTACCAACAAATTACACAATTAATTAAGTTTTAATTAAAATGCCAACCGCTAAAATCACACATACGGGCAAATTTACCCATCGTATAGTATAAAAAATAGTAAGTATCAAATCCACGAGAACTTAGATTCCCACATTCCTTTACCCAAATCTTTATTATTTAGCCAATAAAGCAAAGGAATAAAAGTAAATAAAACACTAACCTACTATACTAGAGAAAATCAAGTCACACAAGAAAAGTCATAAGGATAATCAAGGAGTGAGAATAAGGAAAAAAGACATGTAAATAGATATAAGTCCTTGAATACACAATAATAATTGACTAGCTATTCTCTCAATTAATTATTATTTTGGCATTATGAAGGAATAAATTAGACCTACTTCGTTTGCAATCCATGGAATCACTATCTTATAGATAAATCAGTGATATATTCTATTTCAATCAATTTACCCAAAAGATGTATTAAAATTAATTCCTACATAAATTCCTATATTCTAGGTGATCTAAACATGAAATTAGCCAATGAATCTATATTCTAGCAATCATCAACCAATCTTTGATTACCTAATTTTTACCCTTAACCTCTTTTTCAAGCAAGTTAAGAATAACTAGTATTGAATTAATTAGTTGGCTATTCTCTCCTAACATCTTTTTGCAAGTTAATTAGAAGAGAACTAATTAATCTAACAAGATATTATGCTCAAGTAATCAAATACTAAAAATAACAATAAATTGATTAAAGAACTAAAATCAATACAACATTATGAATCTAAAAGAATATCATCTAAAGACAATTAAAACATTAATCTCAAATTATCGATAAATTACAAAGAAGAGAAAAAGAAACCACCCATAGACAAGTAAGCATTTTTTTTTCTTCCTTGAAACTTTCTTGAGCAACCCCCTCTTCTTCTCTAAGAATTCTCATTGATCCTCCTAAATCTTGGTGTTTCTCTAGGATTTTTCTAAAGATATTATTTTGAAGAATTGAAAACTATGAAAATTAATTTGTATAATGTTGTTCTCTTATATTTATAGGAGTTCTAATTGCTAAAAACTGCCTACAAGAGTCATTTTCCGTGGTTGAAAGAGTTTTCAAAAGAATCAAACTGAAATTGCTAAAATCTGATTTGAAAAAGAAAATTCTCTGTCTCTGTACAGAGTGGACCTGGTGCCGAGTCCCTTCGACCGACCTGGCATCGGGTCCATTTTGGTTTCCTCACTGTTTGCTACTTTTCCAAAATAGACCTAGCACTTGGTGCCTTAACAGGACTTGACGCCAGGTACAATCTGAAATATTTCACTTTTTTCTCGAAATCTACTCAATTCTGCACAAATTCGTCAAAATTTTTTTTCACAAACAAAATGTCAAATAGGAAGAAATATGTCTATTTATTACATCAAAAGTATCACAAAAGTGCCTCAAATAACTAGAAAAATAGTGATGAATTTAGCCCTTATCAATTCCTTTACACTTAAACTTTGTTTATCTTCAAGCAAACAAGAATTAGACACTAAGAATTTAGAATAAGATAAAAAAATTTAGCAAATTTTTGCTTAGCAAATTATTCCATAATGAAAACATAACCTTTTTCAAACCTTAAACATAAATTCGTCATTCATTCAACCCTTTCAAATTCTTGTAAACTTATGTATTAAATCAAACAATGCCAAGGCCATCAAAATTAAATTAAACAAGCTTATACTTAGTACAATAAAATGATCCTACTTCTAAGACAAAAACATAAATAGCATAAATCATACAAGTCAAGTCATTTAACCAATTCCAACATTATAAACTCAAATTTACACAACTTAAGTTAATGAAATAAAGAAAACACTCCACTCATTTTTTTTTTTCAATGACTTAGGGACTTGATAGCCTCAAGTGAATGAATTTTTCTTTACACACCGTATTGACCTTCTTATAGTCATCATCATTTTTTTTTCAGTATTTTTTTCAACATATTTCTTTCTTTGCTATTTTTTGCCTTTTTACTTTTAGGATAGCCTCAAGAGAGTGCACTAAACAATACTTGTTGCTTCTTTCCATATTAATCCCCTTTTTAGCTAAAGGACTTTTTTTTTTTCCCCAAAAGATGAAAGCAATTTTTTTTTCAACTCACATTTTTTTCTTTTCCACTCAATTTTTTTTATTTCCTCATATTCCTTATTTACAACTCAAAGTTAAGCAAATTTTAAATCCATAATACATGAATTAATCAACAACTTTTCACATATTTCATCATATCATTCATATTCAAACTCAAAGAATAAAACAAAACTCAAATACCAAATATAACCAAGGTTAACTTAAATTCTCAAGACTTAGCAAAATCCAACTTAATACACAAGTTTACCTTTTAAATAAAAATCAAATCATAATGAATTCCAAATCCATATCTCAAGTTGAAAATAAAATCATAATTGCATTATAGACATATATGCTCAATTTAGCTCCAAATTTTCCAAATTTTCAAGGAAATTGAAACAAAATTGTTGTTCTCAAAATTTTTTCAAAATAGATCAATGCTATGATAATACTAAGATGATTGATAAAAACTTGGACAAAGAATATCACTAAACCACTCCCCTATACTTAAATTGGACAACATCCTCATTGACAAAAAGTTAACATAAGAAAGCGTCTCCAAAAGGAATAAAATGATAAAAGAGGGAGAAAGTTAAGAAATACTCCCAAAGTGCAATAATGTTTCAATGAATATTAAAATTGAAAATAGAGAAGAGAGCTTGTCCAAAAGGATTTTATTCCTTCATAAAAAAAATAAATAAATAAAAGTATAAGAAAAATAATAACAAAATAAAGCCACACTAAATAAAAGAAAACAAACCGAAAAAAAATTCTAACAAAGTAAATAAAGACATGATTCACTCCTCCACATTTAAGATGAAAATATTTTCCTTGTTTGGGGGGGGGGGGCAGGGGCACTTAATTGACTAAAGAAAACCCAATTTAAGATAAAGAGACAAACTTTTTCCACTCATTATGTTTTCTCATTATCCATTTGTAAAAGATATTAATACTTATTGAAAAAGGTAGGCATGATGAAAGTAGAAATAAGAGAGGGTTTTGAAAAATAGAAAGTTGGTGAAAATAATTTTTCTCAATAAAGCAAAGCACAAAAACCTCATTTTCTAACTTTCCTTTAGACATACAAATATTTTTGTCAACATATAAGTACACATGGTCTCTAAAGAATGCATTAAACTTGAAATCACTATTTAACCTTTCAAAAGATTTGTCACAATGAAAATTCCCCTGAAAACTTAGCAATTGAGTTCCTAAAGATGGATCAAGAAATCCTTACTTTTCATTGCTTTTACAAATACCAAGTTACCTCCTTGAAATTGGGGTGAATGGTCGAATTTGTCAATATCCTTCAAGGACTTCTTATGATGAATCATGGATAAATTTAACTTCTTGAGACATGTTAAACTCCATACATCATCATTTGGACCATTGTCCTCCAAGAATGGAGAGGAACCTAAGAAATCATGTGATAAAGAAAGATTAGAATTATTGCCACATAAAAGAGAATCAAATACCTCACTTTCCACATTGGGCAATTATTCCTCATATTCTCTCTTCTTTCCTTGGGGATTCTCTTATTCAAGTGTATGGGCCTTTAAGGTATCTTCAACCAACTTGGCGAGTTGTGTTCTGTGATGACTCATACGTTGGGATGATTCTTCATGCCATTGAACAGATAAATTTGCATTGGCGACAAAAGAATGTATTGAGGCTTCAAGTGACGTCTCACAAAAAGCGTCAATCAGAACTTGCAAATTTGCCAAATTCTTATTATTGTAGCTCATTTTATCTTGTACCAAAAAGTAATTGTTCATGATGATGTCAATCTCATGCTCCAAGAAAAATAAAAATCAAATCGAAAATAAAAACAAAAACAAACAAAAATAACAAAAAAACAAAGAAAATAAAAAAAAAATACACAAATAAAAAATATTCACAAACTACTTAGACACAAAAGTTAGTGATATTTATAAATACAACAAAGATTAAATCAATAAGATTCGAGTGTTTTTGATAGTGTCCATTCTCGGTAACGGTGCCAAAAACTTGATACGTGTTTTTTAGTATCGAAAATATTACCAACAAATTACACAATTAATCAAGTTTTAATTAAAATGCCAATCACTAAAACCACACATACGAGTAAGTATACCCATCGTATAGTATAAGGAATAGCAAGTATCGAATCTACGAGAACTTAGGCTCCCACGTTATTTTATCTAAATCTTTATTGTTTAGCTGATAAAATAAAGGAATAGAAGTAAATAAAACACTAGCCTACTATACTAGTGAAAATCAAGTCACACAAAAAAAGTCATAAGGATAATCAATGAGTGAGAACAAGGAGAAAATATATGTTAATAGATAGAAATCTTTGAATGCACAATAAAATTGGCTAGATATTCTCTCAATTAATTATTATCTTGGCATCATAAAGGAATAAATTAGACCAATTTCGTTTTCAATCCATGGAATTTCTATCTTATAGATAAATCAGTGAATATATCTCATCTCAACCAATTTATCCAAAAGATACATTAAAATCAATCCTTACACAAATCCCTATATTCTAGGTGATCTAAGTATAAAATTAGCTAATGAATCTATATTCTAACAATCATCAACCAATATTTAATTACCTAGTCTTACCCTTAACATCTTTTTCAAGTAAGTTAAGAATAATTAGTATTTAATTAATTAGTTGGCCATTCTCTCATAACATTGTTTTGCAAGTTAATTCGAAGAGAACTAATCAATCCAACAAGATATTATACTCAAGTAATCAAATACCAAGAATAGTAATAAATTGATCAAATAACTAAAATTAATACAAAGTCATGAATCCAAAAGAATATCATCTAAAGACAATTAAAATATTAATCTCAAATTGTCAATAAATTACAAAGAAAAAGAAAAAGAAACCACTCATAGACAAGTAAGCATTCTTCTTCTTCCTTGAAACCTTCTCGAGCAACTTCCTTTTCTTCTCCAAGAATTCTCCTTGATTTTCCCAAATTTTAGTATTTCTCTAAAAGTTTTCTAAAGATATTACATTGAAGAATTGAAAATTATGAAAATTAGTTTGTATAATGTTATTTTGTTGTATTTATAGGAGTTCTAATTGCCAAAAAGTGTTTAAAGAGTTCTTTTCCGTGGTTGAAAGAGTTTTCAAAAGAATCAAACTGAAATTACCAAAATCTGATCTGAAAAGGAAAATTCACCACCTTTGCACAGAGTGGACCTGGTGCCAGTCCTTTTGACCCACCTAGCACCGAATCCATTTTGATTTCCTCACCGTTTACTGCTTTTTTAGAACAGACCTAGCGCCTGGTGCCTTAATTGGACCTGGTGACAGGTGCAATCTGTGATCTTTTACTTTTTGCTTGAAATCTACTCAATTCTGTACAAATTCATCAAAAATACTTTTCACAAGCAAAATGTTATTACATCAAAATTATGCCTAGTTATTACATTAAAATTATTACAAAAGAGCCTCAAATAACTATAAAAAAGTGATGAATTTAACCTTTATCAACCTTTCATTCAAATACAATACTGTTAATTCCTTTGCATTTAAATCTCTTTCCCTCTTTTTTTTTTTTTTTTAAATATTTTGTTATCCTTTAAAATTTTTGTCTCACTACTATTTCTTGACTTTTTTTATGGGTAAAAAAAATAAGGAAAAGAAATATAAAAAGGAAAAAAATTTGGCATTTTTTAAAACAAACTCTAACTAGTGTTCATTTGATGGATAATGAATGCTTTTTAATTCTTTTTGAAGAATTATAAAAGTTTTGACATGAACCCTTGCATGTTTAGTAATAAAAATAAGGATAAATTATATGTGGCAAAAATGCCTATTCCATAAGTAAATCAATATTTATAATCCACTAACATAGTCTTAATTAAGTTTGAATGATAATTTTAGATACTTGCCTAGTCATTATTAAACAAAGTTTTGACTATTAGATTCCCTTGTAGAATGAATGTAGATAGATGGTTTAGTGGAAACTCTTGTTGTGCTACATTCCTTTTTGGAGTAATTGGCTAATCTCTGAATAATAGTAAGTTGTTATGGAACAATAATGCTTGCCATTATCTGAGCCATTAGGTTGCAATTGTGAGATCTAGTGAATCCAATAAAGAGGAATTTCACATTCAAGAGAAACCATATCTAAAACTATAGCCATAATAATATCAATAGCTATGTTTCTGGATAAGGACAAAGTATTGTTCCAATCTCAATCAAACACTCCAAACGCATCCTCAACTTCATGCTGTCAGTAGCATTGGAACATGTGACCCTCTAATGATTTTGTTAAGCACATCAATTAGATTATTCTTAGCAATCTTATTAGTGGCATTAGTGCTATTGGCTTGCAGTTACAAGGCTTGAACCGTTATCTAGATTTAGAATCTTGTGCTAGCAACAACTTTATCTTGACTAAATTAAGCTACTCAATCTTAACTAACACATACGCACAAATATAAAGTGAAAGAAAAGAGAGAGAAGAAGAGAAAAATAAGAGTAATCACAAGCCTCGCCCAACCTTAAGCTTCTATTAATGAACGCATAAGGATACAAGAGGCAAATAACAAATCTTTATAGTTTACAAGAAATCGCTTAGCATATACTAGACTTTCTTCCAAAGCCTAAATAAGTCTCTCATGTATTCTCTATTTTACAACAATGATATGAATAAAGTACAACTGAATTTCTAGGCTACGTAAGCTTCTTTAGAGTAGTCCTCAAGCAACTGAGAATTTGACTCTACTTTAGACTCAACTATGTGGGGTTTATCCCTAAATCTTTGGATGATCTCCACTGTCAAATCAATCCATTAGTTAAGATTTTATCCCTAATGCTTTGAGATAAGGTCTTGGACTTAGTCTTGGATAAGACTTCTCCCATTTGGACTTTACTTCCTCTTTGTGGGCGAAACCCATAATCTACAAACCAATCCTCTCTTGTAGGCCAAGCCTATCAGCTATAGACCAATCTATAAGTACACTTCCCAACCTCAAGCCCATGCATGCCTTATGTTTATTTGGCCTGCACATGCATAGTTAAATTACTTCACTAAGCCTTGGTCCATTATTTTGCTAAGTTTAGGAACCTTGCCTAAGCTTTGGCCTTGATTTGATATTTGGCCTTGATTCGATACCTTGTATATCTATCTTCAAGCATTCAAGTTCCCTCCACTAATTATCCTTAAGTCCTAGCACCAACATCCCATTGAGCCTCCCTGTCTCTCAAGTTTGCTAACCTATTAGTGTGGTCTTAACTTATGAGTGGCCCAAGCACAGTCTCGCATGCCTTTACGTCAAACTTCAGTGTTTGACATATCTCCCCTACTTCAAAAAGTCGATGTACTTGTTGATATATGGTTGCTGGGTCTTCCAATAGTTAGCAGTCTCCTTGTCAAACTGCCACAAGTTCACATTCCGTTCCTAAGTGGCATTAGCAATATTTTCACCCTTTCAATGGACTAAGTACTTTGTCCACTAGTTCTTCTTACTTTGTCCTTGACTCATGTAATTAGGATTTTGATGTGCGTTATGTGAGTTTGCATTTATGTATTTGCTAGTATGCATAAAAATTGTGCCCAAGGCTCAATTAAGTTTTAATTTAAAATACTAATGTAACTAAAATATACACATATTTGGGCAAATATACCTGTCACGTACATAGAGTTTTGCTGGTAAGTATTAAAGATCCTTGGGAAAGGATATCAACTACCCCTATTGCCAACTTTGTTATATTGTTCAATCAACTAAAATATGGAAATTAGTTGCTAGCTACTACTAATTATAACTAATTACTAATGAGGAGCACAACAAAAATACACCAGCCTAATTCACAAGATAGAGTCTAAAAGATCACAAGGACAAGATATAAGTAAGAAAATGAGATTAGACATGAACCAAAGTGAATTTTTCCAAATAATAATCATGTATCAGATATCACTCTATTAATTGAATCCAAATTCAAGTTTGGCAAGGGTCCCTAATATTATAAAATTCACTCTTTCTCAAGTAATAAATTCTCTATCCTTGAGCCTAATCCATAATATCTCTATAATACAAATCAAATCCAATGATCCATATAAATCAAAGATCTCAAAATCTTAAGCAAAAAGGTACAAAATCCTTATCTCTAGGTGACTCAACAATCCCATCTGTCACAAAGTTGTAATTGCTCAAATCCTTTTTCAAGTTCATTAAAGAAAAAACAAATATATTGAATCAATATAAATGGATGCCCATCTCATATATCCTTTCTCAAGTTCAATATAAGAGATTATCCCAATTAATCAATTTAATCAATCAAATCCAAGTGATAGAATACTCAAATAAGATTCAAGAAACCAAAATAATAATCAAATACACTAGACAAGTGCCATTGTTCTACTTTGAATCTTCTTTGAGGTGCTTTTTTCTTTCTCTAACCTTACCTTGATCTTCTCTCCTAGCTCCCTTTGATGTTTCTAAAGGTTCTTTCTATTGTATTTCATGTGGTTCTCTTTCAAATAACCTAAATAGAAAGTATTTATAGGTTTTTCTTCAAAAAATCCTAAAAATTATAGAACAGGGGTTAATCTGTAATGTTGTACGGCGCTGTGGAAGGTGTTATGCAAGTCATCATACATGCTCTGATGTAGCTATACCAGTTGTGAAACGATGTCGTGGGCCTTGATTTCATTATGTGCTATAAACATGCATGGTTGTGTTGAAGATGATCTGCATGGCACTGTCGGCTCCCAAAATTCTTGACATTTTTGAATTCTGAAAGTGCACGGTATTAGGCATGGTTCCGTGGATTCCTAATATCTTCACTCTAAAATTCAGGTAATGTACGACGATGTGCACGGTGATCTTGACGATGTCATATAGCTTCAATTATGCTCTTTTTCAATCTTTTTTTTCCCCCTTGAATGCACTTTTAACTTCAAATCATTATAATCTACATCAAATAAGGAGAAAATAAGGAGATAAATAGCAATCTATAGCAAATTCTCAAGACTTTAAAGTACAATTGATGTGCAAAAGATGCATATAATGACCAATTATTAGATTCTCTCTACCTGCTTGTCATACTGAGTTCAAATGACTAGAGGAGCTTGGACCGTCTGCTTTTTATTCGCAACACTATAAAAAAATTATGCTATTTGTGGTAGCCCGAAAATTAGCCATCATTTGTAGTATATACGATGGCCCTATATTGGTTTTTTTTCTGTCACAAATATTAGCATTGTTTATATTATACGACAGTCTAAAAACTTTCGTATATCCTCTTTACGACGGATCAAATGACGGTTCACTATTCTTGCCATAAAAAGCCTCAAAAAGTATCATATATAGTAAATTCAAATGAAATAGTATTTACGACGATTATGGAGCCATCATTTGTTATATGAGTATTTACTACGGTTCATGGACCATTGTATATAGTTTGAGATATTTATACGGTGGTTTTGTGGCCACCGTATATTGTTTATATACAACTTTATTTCACCTATAAATATGATAGTCCTCGATTTGTCATTTATAATTTTTGATTTTATAAGATGATTTCTTGAGCGCTGTAAATAGTTCCAATATATGCAACACTTTTTGACCATCTTATATGTGAGCATCATAAAAATATAAGCATCATATTTAATATTTTTTGTAGTGGTTAGATAAGTGTCATATTTAATATTCAAGATACTAGGTAAGCGTCATATATAAATTTATTTTTGAATTAATAATCAATGTACTGGTGTTGTATAACTTTTCTATAAAAGTTGTGAATATTGACATTTATAAATAATATGCCACTAAATTTATTATATCCCATTACATAATCATTAATAAGTGCAAAGCTTAGATAAAACATAAGCATCTTTCATCATAAAAGATAATAATCCATACCAACAATTCCATAACCAAAATGTGCTTTCCTAAAACTAAATGAAAGTTGTGTTCATAAAAATATATATCGTACAAATTTTGCAGCCAAGCAGCCCCTTAGAAATTGCTTTAATTTCTGTGTGCCTACACAAACTAGAAGGAAAAATCTAGAAGTAAATGCTTTGCAATGCATAGAATGATAGAGTACTCAATTGTGGAGATAAAAGTAGAAATGCTTATCTATGAAATAGTCTTTAAATGAATATCCTGAGACAAACTAAGCAAAACAAAACACTATCTGCCCAACTCACTTTCAAATTTAAAGGCATCCACTATAACTAATATACAAGTAATCCCAGCTTTATTTTCAACCATACCAAAACCAAAAATTTCAAAGAGAAATGCATACGAGAACAAAATTTCCAACCTAAAACTTTTTAATATTACTAAACCAATATTCCAATTAAAACACATTAAAAAATTGATTATTACAAAGTCATTTACCTTGGATGGGGATAGAGTACCACAATCAGGAGCCTCTAAATTCCTAAGATATATAATGGGATTAATCCTTGATGACCTGATTCCAAGAAAGGTGTTTGAACTAATTGATGGTGGAATAGGAGAAATAGGAAAATTAGTAGCATCATTTCGATTGAGTGTCGACAAAAATGCATTTAGTTACAAAAGGGAGACAAAAAGAATTGCACGTTGTTGTTTTTATTTAAAGAAAAAAATAGCAAAAACTGAAAGAAGTGAGTTTTCAAGAAGAAAATTGATAGGGATGGTAAAGTAATTACGTATAAGGCGTGACTAGTTGTAAAAGGTTATCATTAACAACATCATATTGACTATGACGAAACATTTTTACTAGTAGCAATACTGAAATCCATTAAGATATTCCTAACATTTGCCGCTCATTATGATTATGAGATTTGAAAAATGAATATAAAAATAACTTTTCTTATTGGAAATCTGACTGAGGAAGTGTATATGACACAATTTAAGGGTTTTACATCCAAGGATCACACTAAGATGTGCAAATTGCAAAGGTCTATTTATAGACTTAAGTAAACTTCTAGGAATTAGAACATCTATTTTGATAAAACAATCAAAGAGTTTAGTTTTATACAAAATATGAATAAACCTTGTGTATTCAAGAAGGTTTGTGAGTGTGCAATTATTTTCCTATTGCTATATGTAGATGATATATAGTTAATATGAAATGATGTCTCTATTCTACAATCAGTCAAGATTTGGTTATCAAAGAAATTCTCTATGAAAGATTTTGGAGAAGCAACCTATATTTTTGGAATAAGAATCTATATAGATAGATCGAAGAGGTTGCTTGGTCTTTTACAATCTACATAAATAGACAAAGTGCTAAAAAGGTTTAACATAGATCAATCTAAGAAGGGACTCTTACCCATAACCCTTGGGATAAGCCTTTCAAAGTCTATGTGTCCTAAGACACAAGATGAAAGGGATCACATGGGTAAAATACCATAGCTTTGGCAATTGGTTATATCATGTATGCTATGATATGTACTAGACCTGATATATCTTGTGCTTTTAGTTTGATAAGAAGATACCAATATGACCCTGAAGAAGGTCATTGGGTGACTGTCAAGAATATCCTTAAGTACTTACGAAGAACTAAGGATGTATTCTTGGTATACGATCCAATACCTTTGTATTATGATAACAATGGAGCCATTGCACAAGCAAAGGAACAAACGGTCTCATCAATGGTCTAAGCATATACTTAGGCTCTATAAAGAAATCATTGATAGAAAAGATGTAAAGATAGAGAGAGTTCCCACAAATCAGAATATAGTTGATCCATTGACTAAGGCATTACCCAAAAGAAATATGATAGTCATGTTCAATCATTCAGTATTAGATATATGAATGATTAGGTCTAGTGCAAGTGGGAGAATGTTAGAGCTATGCACAAGAGCCAATTATTTGTATAATGCATTTTGTACATTTATTAGTAAAAATCATTCTTTTTTAATATAATTAATCATTTCGCATATATGTGTATAAAACTGTTATATAAAGTCCTGAGCACATAGTATAGTGTTAAGAAAATTATGATAGAGATTATAATGTGAGATTCCTACTACACTATGTAGTATTTGTACTTAAATTATCCATAGTTATAGTATTAATGAAATATGATCTCATTAATACGCAACTAGCAAATGTTATACTTCTTAATTTGATCAAGTGGCGGTTCTTACATCAGTGAGTATTGTGATACTCAAAGTTAACACCTAAATGCTTGCTATATGAATAAGTTTATTGGATGACCTAACTATGAGATAATCATGTGAATAATTATTTAGTACCAGTGATAGAATTTCATTATAGCAAATGTGGAAATATTCTTACACTTAAGATCTCTAAGGTATTTTATTCACTGAGTATTGTACTTTGATTCTAATCTTTAGAGTCTCATTTGGGGCCGCCTATAGAATGTATATTGGTACATCGTAAAGTAAACGAAAGTAGTTGATAGGGCAAAATTCATCCATATTTTTCTAGTTATTTGAGGATGTTTTGTGATATATTTGGTGCAAATAACTAAGCATATTTCTTTATAGTTAATATTTTACCCTTGGAAAGATGTTTGGGATTTTTATTACAAAAAATGACGAAAAATGAAAAAACCCGTCTTTGTCTTAGCACGGCCGGCACCAGCCCCATTCTAGAAGAAACAGGGGATTTTTAGGAGAAAAAACAGAGCGTGACTAGGCAACCAGAGAACGGCTGGAGCCAACCGTGCTAAACAGAGACGACGCCGGCCTTGGACTGTCCTATGTCAGCGAACTTTTCCAATTATGTGCGGATTTGGTAATTTTTCAAGAGCTTTCGTATTTTCCAATCTCTACTCGACCCAAAACTCTTAGGGAATGAATTTTGGCCTCTTAGAAGCCTTTTTAAACAAGAAAAATACAAGATAAAGGGGTGAATCCAAGGATTAAATTTGCCAAACATTCATAAAAGAAGAAAATTCATCATTCAAGGGGTATTATTCAAAGAGGTTTTCAAAAAGAAGAATGAGGGCTTATCTACGAGTTCTTTCTTTTACTTTTATTTTCTTTTTCTAGAATAATGATGTAATTAATGTTTCTATTTTAATTTGAATTTTTTTTTGGGATTCATGATTCCTTGAATTAATTTAGTCTTTTGATCAATTAATTATTTTTTTTAAATTTGATTATTTATTTTTATTACGAAATTAATTAATTGATTCTTGTTATTAACTTGTATGAAAAAGGGATTGATAGTGACTTCAATTAATTAATTTCATATTTGTTATCTCTTAACTTACTTGAAAATGGGGTTAATTGTTAAGAACTTGGGTAATAAAAAATTAGTTAATAATTTCTAGAATATAAATTCACTGACTAATTTCATATTTTAAATCGCCTAGAATATAGGGATTTATATGATGACTGATTTTAATGCATATTTTTGGTAAATTGGGTGAGATAGAATATTTTCACTAATTAAACTAGAAGATAGTGTTTCGATGGATTACAAACGAAGTGGGTCTATTTTTAATCATTCATGATATCAAGATGATAATTGATTGTAATATTTACTAAGTGATTCATTGTCATGTTTTCAAAAGTACTTGTCTAAATTACATATTCTTTTATTCTTGAGTTGTATATATTTTTCTTTTTATTATCTCATCACTTTATTGGGTCGATTAAACAATGAATGAAGAGTGATTAGTATGTACTTATTCTTTGAGGATCGATACTCGTTAATTTCCCATATTATACTTACGATAAATATACTTTCTCATATGTTTAGTTTGAGATTAATGTTTTAATTAAAACTTAGCTAAGGGATAGATCTAAATTTAATGATTTTTATACACTCAAAATTTACGCATCAAGTTTTTGGCGTCGTTGCTAAGGAACAATATTATGAAAGCTTGGATTTTGTTAATTTAACCATATTTATATATTTATATGTCTATATATAAATATGTAAATATGTATATATGTTCTTTGTGTAACTAGGTGTAATATTTTATTGTTTGTATAATTATAATTTAATTTCCTAATTTCACTACATGTTATAATTTTCCTAACTTAATTTGTGAATATACCAGAATTAATTTACTTGTGAATTCTATAATCTCACTATCTTCTTTTCTTTGTAGATCTAGCCGTTAGTGTATGACCCCACGATCTAAAATAGACATAGTAGATCTAGATCCTGAGATCAAGAGGACCCTAACAAAGATCCGAAGGGTGGTTAAACAAATGGTAAGAGACGACATAGAGGTTAACCAACCAAACAATAGTGGTAATGTTGGTAATAACAGGAGGGCTATAGATGATTTTGTAAAGCCTGCAATCTCGGGTACATGCTCAAGATTACGAGACCTCGGATAGAAGATAATAACTTTGAGATAAAGCCCAACATTGTCCAAATAATTTAAAACATAATACAATTTGATGGGCTACAGGAGGAAGATCCTAATGCCCACTTTGCGAGTTTTTTAAAAATATGTGACACGTTTAAGATGAATGGGGTTTTTGAAGATGCTACTAAACTAAGGCTTTTTCTTTTTTCTTTAAGAGATAGAGCTAAATTCTAGTTAAAGCATTTGTCAGCCAGATCCATTATCACTTGGAATGTTTTGGCTCAAAAATTTTTGGCAAAATATTTTTTCTCAACTAGAACATCCAAGCTTAGGACTGATATTTTCATCTTCCAACAGTTAGAATACGAAAATCTCTATGAGTGTTGGGAGAGATTCAAGAAGATTCTTAGGAAGTGTCCTGATTATGGGTTTGAGCTAGGTATGCAAATATAAATCTTTTCTAGTGGTTTAAGCTTTGCTACAAGGTAATTGATTGATGCATCAGCAGGAGGTTCTATTAATTCTAAGACCCCAGAGGAGATGTTTGATTTAATTGAAAATCTTGCAACAAACAACTATGCATTGTGTAGTTCAAGGTCACGAGCTCATGTTCGTGGAGAGCATAAGGCGGATGCAATGGCAGTTTCGGAGGCTAAGGTGGAGGCATTGACACAAAGACGGAGCAAATTGTGATGTCTCTTTCCCAAAAATAGATAATGAATGTGAGTTGTGATTTTTGTGAGGAAGGACATTCAAATCATGAGTGCAAAAGTATGGGGTCATCACAAAAGTTATTAGAACAAGCTGCGTTTGTGGGCAATGAATGACAAGATAATAATCTTTATAGTACCACTTACAATCCTTGCTGGAGGAATCATCCAAACTTTTTATGGAACAATAAAAACTAACCTAGATAGACTTATTCTAATTTTAGAAATTAAAGGACTTAACCCTTTTTGCCTTATAATGCACCATCGCCTAAGCCGTCATTGGAGGATTTGGTTAACTAAATAGAAAGTAGTACGAAAACACGGTATCAAGGAGCGGATGCAGTCACGAGGAATTTGGAGGCGTCCATGTGCAATCTCGAAAATCAAATTGCACAACTGGCTAAACTCCTTGGAGATCATCAAGCAGGATCCCTTCCGGGGAATACTGAGACCAATCTATGTAATCTTAATCGTGGAAAAAAATGATCTTCATTGATTTGGCTTTTGATTTTAGGACATCTATTTAATTTTTGTGTGCTTTTATTTACTTTCATGTATTTTAAGCTTTTAGAATAATGGCAATTTTTTCATGATTTTGTGGTTTCCATTATTGTATCTACAGTATTTAAAATAAAAAAAACTATTTTTTGGCTCAGACCAGGGCCAGTGTTGTCCTAGCCACATAAAGCTGGTGCCGGCTTCTGTCGGGTGCTCCCTTAAAGTGGCCGAATTGGCCATTTTGTTTTCAAACAAAACTAAGTTCCTTCAATTTTTCTCTCTACCCGGCACCGTTTCTTCATCCCCAAGCACCACTGATTCTATTTTTACCTTCAAAAACATCAATCCAACACAAAATCTTCTTGTTTTTGTTGAATCTACAGATCAAAATTCCAAAAATCTCAACATTTTCTTCAAAAACCTACTTCAAACCTCTCATTTCAAGCAAGGATGTATTCAAAAAGATTGCATATTTTGCTTGCCTATGCATTGGAGAACACAAAGGTATGATTTTTCTTGAATTTCTATAGTTAAATTCTTGCAATTGAATTTTTCCTATTTTTGGGCATATTTTTGGACGAAAATTGCATATATTAGAATTATTGGTTGAATTTGATTGTATCGATGGCATTATTATGACTAGAATAGCATGAGAGTATGATTCATGGAGTATTTTTACAACATGTCTATATTGCGATCATAGGTGATCTATATTTGGATTATGGCAATTGTCTTATTGATGAATTCATGATAAATGGATAATGTGCATAGCCATGATGCATTTTTCTTATCTTAGGATATGGACATTGTTTTTCATGCTATGGTCAGGTTGTGAAGTCATTGGGAATTATGTTATGATTTGAATTGTGGCATTCCATTATTTTTTGTAGGTTTTGAAAAGAGGTCGGGTTTAATTGATAATGTGGATAGAGGTTGTTGTGGATTGTTGAGGATTGTGTGGTTTGATCCTATTGGGCATTGTTGTTACATTATGGTGGTACTTGAGTCGTATTTTTTATTAACCGTCTTCATATCCCTTTATCATGCCTAGAGAGAGGGGCCAATATTCTAAAATGGCTAGAGCTTCATCTTTTTCTATCCTTACATCCATAGACCCCTTGTTCCTACACCCTACTAATTTTATTGATCCATCCAATCAAGAGTGGTACACTAAGAGGGCTGCCAATAAGATCATTGTAGAACGCATCTTCGCACATTCTTTAAATTGTGCCCTCAAGTTAGGACTCATATTTAGATGCTTGGAGTAGGGACAAATAGTTCAATTGAAGGGACCCTATTGCTCTGTTTTGATCAAAAAAATTTATGCTAACATGGTCCAAAAATGCAATAACCATCTTGAGACCATTGAGACTAGGGTAAAGGACACCCCTATCTTTCCAGATAGAGAGAGACTAGCTGCCATCCTTTGTGTTAATAACGAAGGTCTTTGGTTAGTTGCAAATCACAACAATCAAAAGATACTATTTAATCCTGAGTGAAAAGTAAGTGATACTAGAGCTATTTTGAGAATCTACAAGAGAGGTCCAGTAGGGCAAGTCAGTTTTTACTCTAATAATGATCTTGAAGCCAACCTACGTGCCCTAATGTATATCTTTGCTTACACTGTTGTTCCAAAAGGTAGTGGGTTCAATGAGCCCTATGTAAATGACTTGTATATTCTTTATAGGATGATGCACATTCAGTCTATCCCGCTTACTCCTTTAATTATCTAATCCATGCGGGATGTGGTCTATTCTCGCATTTCTACTAAAACATTTGTTTTACCCTTCGTGATAATGAAAATTCTTGAAGCCTTTAGCATTAGTTTGGAGGAGAACTTACTAAAACCACAATGGAGCGTGATATAGTTATTGAACAAATACTTACTAGTTGTGGTTATCAGTATAGCATAGAGGTAAGATGTTGGTTACGACCTATTGATGTGCAACACCTAGAACAAGTCGAGCTTCCACCTGAGGAAGAAGAGCATCCTGCACCATCACCTCGAGCTCGTGCTAGTAGTTCACAATCCCAATCTAGGGATGACTTTGAGGTTGAGGTGTGGGTCAATTAGAGCAATTGAGAGTTGGCATGGAGACCCAAACGAAGTTATTGCTACAGCTTTGTGAGTCCATGACTGCCTTCACTAGGAGTCAAGATGCTTATGAACAACAATGGGCACAATGGATGCAAAGATTTCTTGGAACTCAAGAAGGCAATAGTAGCCATAGGGCCAATGATGAGGATGAACATAACGATGAGGATTGGGCATTTTTCCACTACTCTATATTTCTTTTCTTTGGATTTCTTTTCTCTTTATATTTTCATGACTTTTCTTAGGATTTCTTTTTAGTTGATTTTCTTCTCTCTTTTTTTTTCTTTTTCTTTTCTTTTCCTTTTCTAGAATTATGTTTTCTATTTTTGTTTCTTTTATTTTTTCTAGGTACAATTTCCCCAAGAACTCCTTGTGGTGGATTCACATATGTTGGAACTAATTTGCAATAGAAGTATTTTCTTTTCTATATTCTTCATCTTTATTTATTTTGGTCTCTTGGCTTTGCTTTCATTATTATATTTTTGGTCATTGAGGATAATATCCAGTTTAAGTGTGGGGGGAAAGTTTAGTATTGAAGATATTTTCTATATATTATTTGGCTATGTCGTGTTACATTTTTTGGGAAATTTTTTCAATTTTTTGTGGTTTTCATTGCTTTAACAAGGTTGTAATTATCTTTCTTACTTGGATATGAGATTTTTCATTTACTTGGTGGATTTTTATTAACGCTAAAATGGTTTATTAGATCAAATATGTTAAAACTTGAGAATTTGGGTTAATTTTGTTTATGCATTAGTGTTTGAGTATTATTTGATTCATCTGGTTTGAATGTGGATAATGTGATGACTGTGAAGAAAGTTGTTAGCTAACTCTTATATTATGGGTTTAAACTTTGCTTAACTTTGAGTTTTGATAAGGATTGTGAGGAGATAAAATCTTTGAGTGGAAAGATTGTGAAAAAAAAAAAAAATTGATTGTGAGTTGAAAATTGAGAAAAATGAATTGATTGTTATTTTATTTTTAAAGTTGACAAAAAAAGACTTTTTGCTTGTTTATAGGGACCAATAAGGATAGTGAAGAGAAATTGACTTTTTTGAGGCTATTAATTCCTGAAAGCAAAAGAAAGAAAGATTGTTGAAAAAATGATGAGTGATGACTATAAAGGGACCAATACGGTGCATGAAGAGAAATCCATTAACTTGAGATTATCAATTCCCTAAGTCATTGAAAAAATTGAAGTGTTTTCCTTGAATCATGACTTGAGTTGTGTAATTTTTAGATTTATAATACTTGAGTTGGTAGATAGCTTGATTTGTATGATTCATGTTATCTCTATTTTTGCGTGAAGGGTGAAATAATATTTTTAGACTAGAGTATAAACTTATTTAATTCGACTTCAGGGTCTTGATATGTCTTGTTTAGTAATTTATTTTGTGAATGTTTTCAAAGAGTTGAAAGAATAGTAAGGACATATCTAAGGTTTGAAAGGTAATTATAGCTTTAGTCTAAGTGAACTTTTTAAAAAAAAATGTTTTGTTTTTCTTTATTTTATAGGGCTTTGCATGAGGACAAGCAAATGTTCAAGTGTGGAAGAATGTGATATGGGCAAAATTCATCGATATTTTTCTAATTATTTGAGAATATTTTGTGATACATTTGGTGTAATAACTAGGTATATTTGATATTTTACCATTGAAAAGGTATTTTGGATTTTTTTTGCAGAAAACGACGAAAAAATGAAAAAACCCATTGTCGTTAGAGCACGGCCAGTGTTGGCCCTGACCCACGAAGCCAGCCCCATTTTGGAAGAAACAGGGGATTTTCAAAAGAAAAAATAGAGCACGACCGGGCAACCAGAACATGGCCGGAGCCGACCATGACAAACGGTGTCGGCGCTGGCCCTGGACTGTCCCATGTAGGCGAACTTTACCAATCATGTGCGGATTTAGTAATTTCCTAAGAATTTTTGGTATTTCCAATTTTTACTCGTCCCAGAACTCTTAGAGAATGAATTTTGGCCTCTTGAAAACCTATTTAAACAAGAAAAACACAAGACAAAGGGGTGAATCCAAGGATCAAAAGTGCCAATCACTCAAAAAAGGATGAGATTCATCATTCAAGGGGTATTATTCAAGGAGGTTTTCAAAAAGAAGAAGGAGGGCTTGTCTATGAGTTCTTTCTTTTACCTTTGTTTTCTTTTTCTAGAATAATAATGTAATTTATGTTTCAATTGTAATTTGACATTGTTTTGGGATTCATGATTTTTTGAATTAATTTAGTCTTTTGATCAATTAATTATTTTTCTTGGGAATTGATTACTTGTTTTTATTACGAAGTTGATTAATTGATTCTTGTTATTAACTTGCTTGAAAAAATGGTTGATAGTAATTTCATATTTGTTATCTTTTAACTTATTTGAAAAATGGATTAATTGTTAAGAACTTGGGTAATCAAATGTTAGTTCATGATTGCTAGAATATGGATTTATTGACTAATTTTATATTTTAAATCACTTAGAATATAGGAGTTTATATGAAGATTGATTTTAATACATCTTTTGGGTAAATTGGTTGAGACATAATATACTCACTAATTTAACTAGAAGATAGTGATTCCATGGATTGCAAACGAAGTGGGTCTATTTTTAATTTTTTATGAGACTAAGATGATAATTGATTGTGATATTTGCTAAGTGATTCATTGTCATGTTTTCAAAAGTACTTGTCTAAATTACATATTCTTTCATCTTTAAGTTGTATATATTTTTCTTTATTTTTCTTTTTATTATCTCATCATTTTATTGGATTAGTTAAACAATGAATGAAAAGTAATTAGTGTGTACTTATTCTTTGAGGATCGATACTCGTTAATTTTCTATACTATACTTACGATAAGTATATTTGCTTCTATATATAACTTAGGATTAATGTTTTAATTAAAATTTGGCTAAGGGATGGATTTAAATTTAACAATTTTTATACACCTAAAATTTACGCATCAGTGGTTGATAGAGTTAATAAATGATTCATCAATCTTAACAATATGGACGTATATCTCACGGCCGCTTGTATAGAATCATTCCTCAAGAAGTTCTTGGCTAATGCGACTATGTGTTGGAAATAATTTCAATTGATACACATATTGAGTAATGGATTCTGGACCAACTACTAATAAATTTAGGTTAAAATTAATTATATTTTAATAGGAGTTGGCACTAATTTCATACTCTAAACTGAAAGAGTTATAGTATGATGAGAGGAGTTTATTGCACTGATATTTTGCTATTGAAAGATTCATGTCAAGCCACTTGGCTTTTTAGACTTTTGTGTGGTCATAATGCATTGTTAGATGTCATTCATGATATGTTAAATGTGAATTTTATTAATTAGAGAATTAATAAATTAATATTAATTAGAATTAATAAGTTAATTCTAACTATTAAGGATTATTAATTCTATAGTGATTAGAATTAATTCATATTTAACTACCAATAAACTACAAAACCTAATAGGTTACACACAATAGAAGAATTGGTACTCAAAATATTATATGATAATATTATGGAGTTAGTTTGTGAGAAGGAATAATTTTATGAGCTAATTATAAAATAGTTATAATTGTTGGGTTGGATTGCAATTATAGAATTGTTGTGGGCGAGTTATAAACATGTTATAACTCGAGGGACAAAATTGCAATTAACCAAATTCCAAAGCCCATAATTTAAAGAAAGGAATTGTTATTATTGTTTCCTAAAACCTTTAGGAAATAAAAAATCATAAGTACTGCGTATAATTCATGAATTCACACAATTATATAAATATATATATGTATATATTTATGATATATACATAATTTAGGTGATGATTCAGTGAAATATACCTTAAGATTCCTTTTCTTTGATTTCCTTTTTGCTAATTAATTCCATATAGCCGCCAATAATTAATCCTACTAGCATAGGTGCCTATTTTAAATACTGGTTCTTCGTGTGGATTTCTACTGGAGAAATTCTTAAGCTTGGAATTTCGGTGGTTCATGGCTTGGACAAATTTACTGAAGGGATTTGCGTGTGAAGAAAAATTTTAAAAGTTACGTTTTCGTGGTAATGAATTTTTCTTCCATCTCTTGACCCGTTTAAATACATACGATTGATTCTGTTGCGTGGATTTTGTTTTGATTTTTGCTGCACATAAATTATTTTTGTATGATTGAAATCCACAAAACAAGGCTTGGGGACGTTTAAATATGATGGGTTGTGTATAAGATTTCATAGAAACTACCTATGTGAAGTTGTGATCCTAAAGGTTGACTGTTTTGTGTATCTTGGATGTGCTGGTATTTCATTGAATAAACTAAACAAAATGGCCATGAGTATTGAAGTCTTATGATCTCAAACTTATAGATAAATGTCTTAGGAACAGTTTGAGATAAATTTTACATAATTTGGACTAGTATATAGAAAGTTATGAAATAAACTTGAAGGGCGGCCATTGTGTGGTTATTGAGAGTGTTGTTCTGCCCAATTGAAGAACATATGCGGTTTTAGCTCATTTTAATCTAAAATACGGTTGTAAACCCCGAGGAATTGAACCTACTTCATGCCCTTAATATTAGGAAAGAAATGACATAGGTTTTGTGGAATGTTTGATCCTAGAGAAACTTACCAAAATAAACCACCAAAAGCTGCCATTAGGAAGCAACCAAGAACCTTGTTTTGCCCACTTATTGTGTGTTGGATATTTTGTTGCAAAATGGAATTGGGGATGATTGTAGGTACCAAAAGAGAGATCTAACCTCATGCCCTTGATATTAGAAAGAGTTAGAAATAGCTTGTATGTGACAACCCACCTGAAATGCACCTAGAAGTGGGGAAAACATATTGTACATATAGCATGAGCATCCTTGCACTATGCATTTTTGTTATTGCATGAATAAAGTTAATTGAGCATGATAGAGGAGGAATTGTAGTGGTTGAGTAAAGATTAAGAAAACACTACTTAAAATAATAGGGGATATAACATACTATGTGAAAATAATTAGTTGGAAGAAATATATATTTTGTATAAATATAGGTGTATTTAGGTATTTAATTATTTGAGTTCTTATTAATTAAAATAATAAATAATTTTGATAACTAATTATTATTTGATTAATTCGGTTAAATATATAGAAATATAATTGTGATATTATAACGAAATATTTGGAATGACCTTTAATGTATTTTAAAGTTCAATTGACTATCTTATTTATGTGTTAATAATTTAGGAAGTAACTAAATTAGGAACTAGCAAGTTCTCTCACCTATTCATTTTATTTCCCATTAAGAGAAAAATTGAATTTTCTTACTCTAATTATTTGTCCAAGTTAGGAAAATATTTTGAGGAGACGCCTAGGCTTCCAAATGGCTTGGTGCCGCAACAAAAGAAGAGGAGAAAGAGAAAACCCTAATTCTTGTATAATTGGGATAAATTATCTTGAAGAGATTTATAAATTTCAAATCCTTTAATGTTTAGGAAACTCTTGGGGAATATTCTCTCTGATTCCTACTCCATTGTGCCGCCACCTAGCCCTCTAAACCCCCTAGGATTATGACTAATTAATTAAAGGAAGATTTTTATTAGTTAAAACATAGACAAAATAGGTTTTTTTTTTCTTAATTCATTCCATTTTTATTCTATTTCCTAAACATAATATAATTCACCTATAAAACCTATAGAAATCAGTTTTTTGATCCCTAAAAATCCCTAGCAGCTGTCCTACAGATTCTTTCTCTCATAGTACATGAATCCCCTCCCTTTTTGTCAAAGTTTAATTATTTTATTACTTATAGAGAATTTCTGCACAAAATCAGAATATTGGAGTACCATTCTTGGATTGATTCCTTGATGTTCTTGGTGGTAATGAAAGCTAGGAGACACCCACTCGTCCCTCTAAGGTTGTTTGAATTAGACATAACATGAGGTAATGACCAAAGTTGTTTCTTTTCGTTGATTTTCTTGTTACCACCTTTATAGAGGAAAAATTCGGGTTTTAGGGTTTTAAAAATTGTAGCATATATTCCTTGTTTGAAAATTTATAATTATCATCTAAACATTCTTTGACATTAAAAGAGAAACCACCTTTCAAAATATTTTTATCAAAGAAAGCACTTTTACCCTTTATCCATGAAAGCTGGAAATTTTGTGATGATATGCTAATTGTAGGATTTAAGACAAAATAAAATAGAAAAGTGATTTATTATGGTAAGGCCTTTTTGGATATTGTAATCTAGACATATTTAGACTATGTTTTATGTTAGAAATCATGCAAGAAAACCCTAGGACAAAACCTAACAATTTTTGAAAAAACTGAAGGGATAAAGTACCTTGCATCTGCTATACAGTGAGCTTGATGCCATTATTTCGGGGCGATGAAGTCCAAATTTGAGAAAGGTCAAAACAAAGAAAAGGTTTATGAGTGTAATTAGTATCTGTAAAATTTCAAAATTTTCTGAGGTGGGAAGTAAAGTTACGATTTTTTTTTTTCATGTTGGTCTGTGCAGGACAGAATACTCCTATAGTGAAAAATAAATTTTTTGAGTGCAAATAAAGCCTGGTTTTTGTGCAAGGCTACTTATATTCTATTCTATATGAGTTTAGGTATGTCTTTGCAAAAATTGACGTCAATCCGAGTTATTTTCATATGTATTATACTTTTGGGAAAGAAGGAATAACTTGTTGAAAATTGTGATCAACTTCAGAATTTCTAAGGAAACTCCCTATTATTAATTTTTATCCTTCTTTAGGTGTAACATTTATTAGTATTAATATTTAGTGATATATTAAAGGTTTGGATAATGATTTATTTGAATCCTTGTTGGTTATGCGTGTGAATAGGGAATTAATTATATATGGGATAAGATATTCTAAAATACTAGGAGTAGGTTGTGACTTATTTATTTTATAACTTTTAGACTTGGAAGGAGGTTAATGGCAAGGATCTACTTATTAGTATTAAGAAATTAATTTGTTATATCAAGGTAAGTTCTTGCATTAAAACTATTTGTGAAATATAGCAATTGCAATATTTTGAAGTATTACGTTTTGCTATTGGAAACACGAATTTTGTATTAAAATGTTTAGTATGGCAATTTTCTTACTTTGTTTCAACTCACACACTGATTTCATAAACAAAAGGAATTTCAAACAATTCATTTGACTTTTGCACTAAATGATTTAATCAAGGTTTTCCAAGTCAGGCTAGATATATTCTTTTTTATTACTACTTCATACTAATGAGTTTCCTTAAATGCAAAAACAGTGAGTACTCAATAAGGGTAGGGTACTAGCACTAGCTAAGAAGGACTAAGCTAACTTTTCGATAGGTGGCCACCTCCGGAAAGTGAACTCATTTTTTATTAGGTGACAGTGGTAGGGAGTCAGGATAGTCTGAGGTAGCAACCAATTCCAAGTGAGACTTTATTTCTTCGGAATAGACAACCGATAAGTTAGAGAGGTTTGGAAGAAGGAGGAGTATCTCCACCTGTGGACCGATCACCCACTATACTGTGATGTAAGGTTTCACAGTATAGGGTCGTGATGCAGGATTTTATGACTCTAAACTATGTGTAGGGTTTCATAGTCCTCTTTATTGTTGAATGGTTGATTTTCTTGAAATAAAGTTATTTATTGAGAATGCAAATTGAAAACACCACTCTTTTGTTTAAAATTGTTGATTATGATTGCAATTACGATTTTGGCATTTCAAAATACATATCACGAAATTGTTTCAAATGAACACTCTCTCACACACATGATAGACAGGGAAATTTATTTCTCATCTTATTTGTGCATGTTTTCAGATTGTGAGCACTGTTGACTAGGTCGGGGCTAGAGTTTAAGATCTTGTACTTTATATTTTAGTGATTTTGCTTAGAGACAATGTTTTGTCATTATTTATTTTGAGACTCTGTATAAATTTTACTTGATCTATGGTACGTTTAAATTTTATTTGAGGTATTATTTTGGATGAGTTATTTATTTACTTCGTTATAAAGAATCCTTGTCATTTGGACGAGGCGACATCCCCGCCTCTTTTGGGATCCTTAGGTAGCGACGTGTTACAAATGGTATCAGATACTAGGTTTAAACAGTTACCTTGATTTAATAGATTTAGAATTTTAAGTTTTATGATTTTTGTTAAGCTAAGTGTATTTTCTGTGAATAAGAATGTTAGAACATATAAGACAGCCGCATAGCCATGGCCCTTGTGAAGCCCCACACTTGTCATAGCTTTGGAACTTATTGATATGTATATTGTATAGTAGTAGTAACTCTAAAATTACAACATGGCAGTTAACCTATAGCCCAGGATTATGATCCTGGAGAGTTGAATTTCAAGGAATGTAAGACTGATGTTTTGAACTTGGTTAGTGGTATCTTTTGATTAATAGAATATATTCTATATTGTGGAATTTGGAATTATTATTTAAGTCTAGGTTGATTTGAGCATAAGGCTAAGTATTACTTTTAAAATTAAGGATTTAGAATTCAAGATTGACTATCATTATCTATATTTGAGCTTTTTTTATGGTGATTTAAATTTGAAAATCTTGCTACGTGTTGATGAGTTGTTATGGGAGGAAATTTTGTCCCTGTGTGTTGTAATGATGATAACCTTGATGAGGTTGTGAGAGAAAATCTATATTAACAAGAACAGTTAAAAATTTTGGGGAATATGATAAATATGCTTATGTGAGACTTTTTGGGTATAAGAAGACTACATGTAATGAAGAGATATATGATCTTGACATTTATTCTAGTATTCTAATTTTGAGTATCCTAGCTTTGATTGGATAGATAGGATCATATTATGATGATGGGAGCTTAGAAATGGTGATTATTGCTGGGATTTAGGACTTTGATATATGTAGTTTGGAGATTTATGATTTTCTGTTATGCTTGCCAATTATGTGTGAATAAAGGGCATTATCTGGAATGTCCTATGATTGTGTGGGTGTATATTATGCGAAATATCCAAGCAATATCTTTATATGTCTTTTATCTAACTAAGCATGCTATATGAATGTACATGTTTTTAGTACGTGGTATATTTTCACTTTAGTTTTGGGCTAGAATAATTAGCATGAGGAATGTTACATTGATGGGTATCTGGATATTGCGTGTGAGTAGAATTTGGAGAAGTGATGATTATGGAAAGTAGATATTATTTACAACTGTACTACTATAGTGGACACAACCACACCAACAAAAGAGGAAGACCTAGATACGATGACTTTAAAAACAATTATGAAGATGCGAAATTTCCATGCAAAAGGGCTAATAGAGCAATAATGGAAGAATAAGGGGAAACATATAAGGATTACTTCGATGGAATCTGCTCTAATTTTAGCAATTTTCCATTGCTATAGAAGGAAGAAACACATGGAGCTAGATTGTTAGTTTAAGGAGTCCAACTAGGGATGCTTCAAATGTAGAGATTCTACACAACTAATGGAGAGTTTCTCGAGACTGCTTCAGTTAAATAAGGAAACCTTACTCTGTCATCACATTCAACTAATTGAAGAAACGCAAATATGGTTGATGGAGATAACAACCCAACACCGCAAATGAATACTCAAGTGTTTGCTTTGGAACAAGAAAATTTGGGAGCAGATGCCACTAGAAAACGTCAAGAATATGAGAAGATTCTTAGGATTGGAGTATTATTATTGTCTTTCATCAGAAGAATTGCGATCTTTACGCCACCTTTAATTCGGCCACAATGGAGATGTACCTTGCAATTATAAAGGAGGAAGAATGAGAAGAATTCCCAAGAGCCTAATAGAAGATCAAAGTTTCCACTTGTCAAACTTTAGACATTGTACGTGGATGCATCAAATTAAAAAGGGAAAGCCATGTCAGTGAATCCCAATAGTGGTAATTCAATCTAACTTCTTTACTCTTTCTTCTAAGTTTCCTCACATAAGCTATACCCTCTCACTTATTATTGATGTTAAGAGTCTTTTTCCAAGATTCGATTATAGAAGGCCACCTTAGCTATCTCACTCATTGTTAGAAAATTGCTCCTTATCAAATACATCTATATTGTACCCAACTTATTTATATAATTTACATGTTAACTGTCTATTCCTTTAATTATTGGACTTATTCTATCTATTTCTTATTCTTCTTCGTTCTTTTGATTTATGCACTTTGACATGTGTTTTTTCCTTCGTTTTATTTGTTGCCAACTATTTTCTTCTTTATTTGTTGAGAATCTTGTTCTAAAGACTTGCTTGATTAAAGTGACCTTTGCTACTCTAGTTAATGACTACAACTACTATATATTGAACTTTTCCACCATCTTCTAAATGCTTTCTATGTTGCCTCTAAAATGGCTTTCTATTTTTGCCTCACTAGATTTACTCCATTCATTTCATATTTTATTTCATTCCTTTAAGTTAGCACACTTTGTTTGTGTCTTCTATAGTTAATTCATCTTATCTTTGAAATTCTAAGGTTCCCATTTCTCCATAAATCTTTTACTCTTTCATTTCTATAGTTCTCTTTGATACTCACAATTTTCTTTTTTTTTTTCCTAACAATATTGATTTGATGTGCTTATCATTCTAACTAATGTCTCCTGTTTTTTCCTGTAAATTTTCTATTAATGGTTGAGCATTAAAGAACTCTTTCTTAACACTCAATAGAAGTGTTTGATTCTTCTCAATCATAACACTTTTTCAACAATCAAATGTTACAATCATTTAATTCGTTATTTTCTTGTAGTTCTCATTATTGCACAAAATTTTCCTTCTTTCTTCTTTAAGTAATATTGCTTTCATGTGCTCATTTTTGTGCTCAATATCTTCTTTAAATTTATTTATTATATTAAGACTTGAATATCCAAGAACTTCTCTTATTCAATCATCGGAAGTGTTCAATTCTCGTCAATCACGGTAAAATTCTTTAATAATCAATTGTTTCAATCTTAAAATTCTACTCATTTATGTTTTCTTAAATTATTAAACTTCTCATGGCATTAAATTTTGCCTACTCTTCATTCCTATAATCTCTTCGAACTCATATTATTCCCTTCGAACTCACAAATTCGCTTTTAAAAAAAAATGGTATGTGCGGGAGATTGAGACTATAGCTTATGTCTCACGAAAAGACTTTAGTCACATGACATTGATTATTCTGATTATCATTTGAAGCTGGTAACAAATGTATCTACTTTGAAGCAAAGAAGATGTACGAGATATTACGGATCATAAACCCCAAAGCATGACTTTACTTAACGAGATTTGTATTTGAAGCAGCAGAGATTCATTAGAAGAATGTGAGTATCGCATTGAGCTAAAATGAGGAATCATTAATGCTCGACTGAATAATCGAGAGTTTCAAGCCTTCAACGCAAAAGGAAATGAAAGGAAGATATCAAGACTTCAGAGTAAATGACAGTGAAGTGACACAATCTCATGATTAATTTTACGTGCATGATAAAGAATATTTGAAGAAGGTACATTTTGAAGGGAGATCACTAGAAGCCCTTGCTCTATGGTTTCGGAAGAGACAAAGATATACGACTATGTGGAAAAGATAATTTGTTGGCCAAGAATAAAGAATGAAAAATCGCACACTATGTGTCGACTTGACTCATAGGAAAATGAGAGTTGAGCATGAAAAACTTGTTGGAATACTCCAACTTTTATCTATACCCCATTATCATGAATGATGTTATTACTCATTTGCCGATGAGTAAGAATCAAAGGAATAAAGCTTAGATAATAGCAAATTGATAGGGCCTAAATTAGTCATATTTTTTCTAGTTATTTGAGGCTATTTTATGATACATTATGTTCAATAACTAGTCATATTCCTTCATATTTGAAATTTTACCCTTGAAAAAGTATTTTGTTCATTATTTCAGATTTTAGGGGTAAAACAAAGTAAAAATGTCGCAAAACAGAACATAGGCAGCGTCGGCCAGGGTAGAGGAATTGGCGCTGGCTATGTGCTATTGGCACGCATTGTGAGACGACAAAAAATTATTGAAATAGGACCGGAACAAAACCAAATTGGCGCCGGCTCCAACAGCCAAGGCGGCGCCAGCTGTGCCTTGAGGATAAGACGGAATCTTGATTTTTCTACACGATTTTTGGTAATCTGCAGAATTTTAGTATCTTCCTACTTCTACTCAACCAAGAATCTTGTACCAATGAGTTTAGACACTTCCTAAACCTACAAATAGATGGAAAACACAAGAGAAAATGAGAGAATTCATAATCATCATAGAAAATCACTCAAATCGAATGAGGAATTCTCCAAATCAAGGAGGGTTGTACAATAAGGTCTTTAAAGGAAGAAGAAGGAGGCTTGTCTATGAGTGCTTTCTTTTACTTTGTTTTTTTTTTTTTTGAACAATGATGTATTAATTGTTTTATTGTAATTTGACATTGTTTTAAGTATTCATGATTTTGAGAGTTACTTTGATCTTTTGATTAATTGATTATTATTATTGGTATTTAATTACTTGTGAGTATTACGAGATTAATTGATTATTTCTTTTCATTAACTTCCTTGGACAAAGGGGTTGATGGTGGTCTTAATTAGATAGTTTCATATTTGTTGTCTTTTAACTTACTTGGACAAAAGGGTTAATTGTTAGGAACAAAGTTGTTAAATGTTAATTGATGTATACCAGGATATGGATTCATTAGTTAATGTCATGTGTAAATTTTCCAGGAATGAAAATTTAATCAAAGGATTGTGTTTAATGCATCTTTTAGGTGAATTAGTTGAGACAGGATATGTGATTCTAATTTATCTAGAAGATAGAGATTTCATGGATTGGACAAAGAAGTGAATCTATATTATCCTTCATGATGCCAAGAGAATAATTAGTTATGATAAAGATTAGGTACTTTAAGATCATATTTGTCAAAACAATAGTTTAAGTTATATAATTCTCCATCCTTGACATGCATATATCTTTATTTTATTTCCTTTTTTATTTCTTTTTCACTTTATTGAGTTGGTTAAACAATGAAAGAAAAGTGATTAATGCATACTTGTTCCTGGAGGATCGACACTCGTTTGAATCCTATGCTATGTTAATGATGAGTACGCTTGTTCATATGTGTATTTTGGGATTAACATTTTAATTTAAACTTGATTGGAAATGTACTTATTTTTATATATTTTTTATACTCAAATAAATCACATATCACAAATCATCACATCAAGACAATTCACATTATTGCAAAGTCACCAATTACTCAAACCATTGAGGAAAACAATGCAAAACAACTAACACAAGGTTTGATTACAAGGAATAGAGATAATTATTTGCTGGTTCATTATCTTTGTACTTTGTAATCGGTATAATATCTCATCCCCGTCAGGACTTGCATTTTGGATTATAGTATCCTTCAGTTAGAATTATGTTTTGTTCTACTGGATGGATTAATTGAGATACATGACATGTTCCACGTACCTCAGTTAAAGAAGTATAAGCCTGATCTAGATTATATACTGAATGAAGAACTATTGGTTCTACAACCTTATGCGAGTTATGTCAAGAAGTTGGTAAAGATTTTAGACAGAAGTATTAAGATACTTCGAAATAAGCAAATTCCAATGGTGGAGGTTTTGTAGATCATCATGGTATACAAGAAGCTACTTGGGAGATTGAGGAATAGGTGAGGTGGAAATATCCCGAGATACTTTCATGTATTACCTAGTAGGAATTTCGGGGGTGAAATTCTCTTGAGAGAGGAAGAATGTGACACCCCACCTGAAATGCACCTAGGAGTAGGGAAAACATATTCTACATATAGCATGTGCTTCCTTTCACATACTCATAATTTGTTTTTGCATGAATAAAGTTAATTGAGCATAATAGAGGAGGAATTGTAGTAGTTGAGTAAAGATTAAGAAAACACTACTTGAAATAATAAGGGACATAACATTCTATGTGAAAATAATTAGTTGGAAGAAATATATATATATATATATATATATATATATATTGTATAAATATAGGTATATTTGGGTATTTAATTATTTGAGTGACTATTAATTAAAATAATAAATAATTTTGATAACTGATTATTATTTGATTAATTCGGTTAAATATATAGAAATATAATTGTGATATTACAATGAAATATTTGGACATTTGACCTTTTATGTATTTTAAAATTTATTTGACTATCTTATTTATGTGTTAATAATTTAGGAAGTAACTAAATTAGGGACTAACAAGTTCTCTTACCTATTCATTTTATTTCCTATTAAGAGAAAAATTGAATTTTCTTACAGTAATTATTTGTTCAAGCTAGGAAACTATTTTCAGGAGACACCTAGGCTTCTAGAAGCCTTGGTGCTACCACATAGGAAGAGAAGAAGGAAAAAAACTTAATTCTTGTATAATTGGGACAAATTATTTTGAAGAGATTTATTAATTTACAATCCTTTAATGTTTAGGAAAATCTTGGAGAATATTCTCTCTGATTCCTACTCTATTGTGCCGCTAACTAACCATCTAAACCCCCTAGGATTATGATTAATTAATTAAAAGAAGCTTTTTCTTAGTTAAAACTTAGAGAAAATATGATTTTCCTTAATTCTCTTCCATTTTCTTCTATTTCCTAAACCTAATACAATTCACCTATAAAAGCCTATCTAAATTAGATTTTTGAGCCTTAAAAATCCTCAGCAGCCGTCCCAGACACACTCTCCCCTAGTACATGAAATCCCCTCCCATTTGGCCTAAGTTTAATTATTTCGTTGCTTATGGAGAATTTCTGCACAAAATCACAACGTTGGAGCACCATTCTTGGATCGATTCATTGATTTTCTTGGTGGTAACGAAAGCTACGATACATCCACGCGTCCCTCTAAGGTTGTTTGAATTAGACTTAACAAAAGGTAATGATCAAAGTCGTTTCTTTTTTTTTATTTTCTTGTTGCTGCCTTTATAGAGGAAGAATTCGGGTTTTAGGGTTTTAAAAATTGTAATATGTATTCCTTGTTTAAAAATTTATGATTACCATCTAAAGATGCTTAGACATTAAAAATGAAACCACCCTTCAAATGTTTTTTTTTAAAAGAAAGCACTTATTCTCTTTATCCATAAAAGCCGAAAATTTTGTGATGATATGTTAGTTGAAGTATTTAAGGAAAAATAAAATAGCAAAGTGATTTATTGTGGATATTGTAATCTAAACGCGTTTAGATTATATTTTATGTCATGCAAGAAAATCCCAAGACAAAACCTAGCAATTTTCAAAAAAATTGAAGGGACAAAGTACTCAGCTTTTGCTATACAATCAGTTTGATGCCATTATTTCGGTGTGACAAAGTCCAAATTTAAGAAATATAGAAATAGAGAAAATGTTTATGTGTGTGTATGCTACTTGTAAAATTTTAGAATTTTCAGATATGGGAATTTAAAGTTATGAATAGTTCTTTCATGTTGGTTTGTGCTGGGCAGAATACTCCTATAGTGAAAAATAATTTTCTTGAGTGCAAATACAGCCTGGTTTTTGTGCAAGGCTACTTATATTATTTTTTATATGAGTTTAGGTATGTTTTTGTAAAAATTGAAGTCAATCTAAGGTGTTTCTATATGTATCATACTCTTAGAAAAGAAGGAATAACTTATTGGAAAGCTTAAGAATTTCTAAGAAAATTCCCTATTGTTGATTTGTATCATTCTTTAGGTGTAAAAATTGTAAGTATTAACACTTAGGGTTGTAGTAAAGGTTTGGACAATAATTTATTTGAAGCCTTGTTGGTTGTGTGTGTGAATAAGGAATTAATTATATAAGGGATATGGTTTTCTAAAATACTAGGAGTACGTTGTGGCTTATTTATTTTTTTACTTTTAGACTTGGAAGGAGGTCAAGGTCAAGGATCTACCCATTGGGTTTAAGAAATTAATTTGTTATACCAAAGTAAGTTTTTGCATTAAAATGGTTTGTGAAATATATCAATTATAATATTGTCAAGTATTACATTTTGCCATTGGGAACATGAGTTTTGTATTAAAATGTTCACTATGGCTAGTTTTCTTACTATGTTTTAACTCACGCATTGATTTCTTAAACAAAAGGGATTTCAAACAATTCACTTGACTTTTGAACTAAATAATTTAATCAAAATTTCCAAGTGATGTTTATTTTATTTTTTATTGCTACTTGATGCTAATAAGTTTCCTTAAATGCAAAAATGTTAAGTACTAACTAAGGGTAGGCTACTAACACTTGCCTAAGAAGGAGCGAGCTAGCTTTCCACTAGGTAGTCCTTTCGAGAGGTGAACTCATTTTTTATTAGGTGATAATAGTAGGGAGCCAGGCCAATCCGAATTAACAAACAGCTCTAAGTGGGGCTATATTTCTCCGAAATGGGCAACCAGTAAGTTAGAAAAGTTTGGGAGAAGGATAAGTATCACAGGCTGATTATCCACTGTACTGTGATGCAAGGTGTCACAGTATTGGGTCATGATGCAGGGTTTCCTGTTTGGAGTATGATGCAAGGTTTTATAATCCTCTTTATTGTTGAGTGGTTGATTTTCTTAAAATAAAGTTAATTATTGAGAATGAAAATTTAAAACGTCATTCTTGTATTTAAAGCTATTAATTATGATTGCAATTGCGATTTTGTTATTTCAAAATGCATATCACAACGTTGTTTCAAATAAACACTCTCACACACAGAGGGCTTACTGAGAAATTTATTTCTCACATTATTTGTGCATGTTTTTAGATCATAAGCTCTATGGACCAAATCGGGGATAGAGTTTAAAATCTTGTACTTTACATTTTAGTTGTTTTGCTTAGACATAATGTTTTGTCATTCTTTTTTTTTTTTTTTTGAGACTCTATATAAGTTTTACTTGATTTGTGATATGTTTAAATTTTATTTGAGGTATTACTTTGGATGTGTTATTTATTTTCCTCGTTATAAAGTCCCATTGTCCTTTGGATAAGGTGATATCCCCACCTCTTTTGGGATACATAGGTAGTAGAGTATTACAATGTATAAGCCTTTGGCTGCTAAGAAATGCACTAAACAAAAGGGCATTAAACTGTTTGCTAGACATTTCCAAAACTTCTGATTTAGTCCTTTATATATAATGACCTTATGAAGGGTATCTAAGGTGTACAAAGATTGGGGAGTAATTTGGAAAGGTTTTGAGACGAAACTAACCAAGCTATAGGCTACACACCTTGGCTAAACTATAATGCATACTCTTTTGATCACCTTTTTTTTATGCTCACTCCAATAGTTGAAAACATCATTTGAAACTTTCTTATTGCCTTAAGTAGTTAGAGATATCATTCCTAAACCTAAGAATTACCTCAGGAAGGTTGGGGAATATTAGAGAAACTTATTTGAGTCCATGGTAAAGGTATAGTATCGGATGAGTGTAAATAGATACATTTACTTAAATACATGTGCAATATGTATTTACCTTGAATCTATGACTTGATCTACACTATGCTAGTAAGGAATAAAATAAGGTCTTGTTGTAGGAGAACTTGGAAAGAGGATGCAATAGACTTGTGTAATGTATCTACCACAATCAAGGTGAGTCTCTCTATTTTATATATACTGTTTTGACTAGTGATTTTCTATAATGGTTTTGAGAATCATGAACATTATAACTCCCTTGGCTTTCCAAACTTTATTTTATCTGTGTTGTTCCATTATATTCGAACAAAAACATTTGCCCAAATGATTAAAGACTTTTTGGACATTTTGCCTCTGGTTTATAAACATCATTTTGACGTGTGCTTTTCTACTCTATTTTAAATATAAGCATTTTTCTTCAGTGATTTCAAAAACCATGAACATTGTGAGTTTTTTTTTTTTGCTACCTTAGGTGAATTTAAATGTATATGCAATGCAAGGAAAATACTTTGATCTATTTATAAAAAGGTTTGATAATAATTCCATATGCCCCGGAAACTATTTTCTTTATGGAGAGTGGTTGAGTTATCAGAATTAGTGAAGACGTTGAGTATTTGGTGAGAGTTTTTTCTACTATACTAGCTCACGTTAGAGATAGATCACCCTAAGTAACATGATTAGTTCTAGGATTCATCTTACTCCAAATAGGTGAGAGGACATTGGGATTAGCTAGAGAATTATTTTAGCCAGAAAAAGTCGAATGATGAAAGTTTCGAATAGCAAAAGCGTCGAATGGCAAAAGCATCTAATGGCGAAAGCAAAAAGATGATTCATGTGTTTGTTGTCATGTAAAACTCAATGAGTTTCACTGACACAATTTATGAAATATAATAATGGTTGGTTTTTGGCATGTTTTAAATCACATTATGGGGTATTCGTGTAACAGTTGTCTCACATACAAAAGTGCATGAATCATATTAAACAAAGTCAAGCCTTTTACATTATGTACTATGTTTCTTGTGAAAAATCATCTACTTATTTTATTTTGAAAAAAATACTAGCACACAAAGCACTTATACGTTCTATATGTTCTTCTATTTTAGGTTCTGTTGTATAGCTTAGGGATCAAGCAAAAGCTTACTGAAAGTGTGATGGAGTAGAGACATGCGATGTATTATAAGGCAGTGTTTTGAAGACCTAGTAACGATATATTGTAAATTGAATGGACATTAAGTTTGATCTTGGATTATTGTATACATTTTTTTTTTAGAAATCTACGACGATGTAAACTACTTTGGGAGAATGTATAATGTCTTATGTAATTTAATTGTGATCCATTATGAAGGTGATATTTGTAGTATGATTTTGAGTTTGACTAGATGTTATAAAGACTTATCTAGGAGATCAGAGGGTGCTACCCCTAATCATACAGGACTCATCCTAACTTGAAAACTAGGGGCGTTACATAATTAATCATTGCAACTAAAAAAAAAATACCACGTTGGAAAATGGAACAAAGGAAAATGTAGTCAATTGTACATAGGGCATATTAAAAAAAAATATAACCTAGAATAAGAAACTCGACGACCACATCAATCTAAGATTTTACATACGACTAGTACATACAAAAAAAAAAAAAAAAAACCACTGAAGCAAAAAAATCTTAGAGAAAGAAGAGGACCAATAAGGATATACAAGAGAATGTAGAATAAGAAGAAATTATATTTTGTTATCCCCATCTGTCAGAAAAAAGAAAATGGAGAGAGGCGAAGTCAAGAAGATTATACCCTTATCTAAGGAGATCACCAACATGGCCTCTTCCTTCGATGCATCTGTATATGACGCTTAAGGTTCTTCTTCTGGTAGGGTTACCATGGATGATGATATGGGTCTTATCTAGGACTCTTGGAGGTTCTGCTCACACTTTTCATCCCACAAATATGGGGTATCTTCTTGTAGCAGCTAGTCTAAGGCAACGTAAGGATTGTGAATCCCATAACAAAAGGATTACAACATTCTGCTAATTCCAATAAATTCTTACTTTTAATGAAATTCACAAGTTGCTTTAAGTGCCAATACCCTACACCTAGTTGGGTTTATCACATTCTTAACCTTAGTTACCTCTTGTCTAAAAATAAGACTTTGTTTGACCAAGATTCACATTTACCATCATAATCAAGAGCTTATGCCCCTCAATGTTGTTAAAACTAATTTTAACTATCCCATGCTAACATTATCTTCACCTCATATTCTTTCTAAAGAAGATGCAGTAAGGTTAAGTTCATTAGAAATATATTAGAGAAACCTTTAACCATTCAAATGTCATCCCTCATCATAGTTCATGTATATATCAACTAATTAAGCTATATATTCTAAATATTCCTTTAGCAATAGCTTACAATCTCTCATTCCTTATATTAAGCATCATATTTCCCCTTGCATCACTTGCTCTTACATAATCATATCCAACCAATCTATGAAAAATGCTTTACCTTATCTCTTAAACTCCTTGTTTCGAAAATGAATCCATGTCTAATATGCTATTATGATCCTCTAAGAATGTACGAATTAAATTCCTTGGCAAATTTACCTCTCCAATTAAAATTTCATATTTTGGATAAAACCTATAAATTCTATGTCCTTGCTCAAAAATATATGCCCAAATAGTTTATAGTCCGACTGACAACTATCATGATTTAGACGAATATTATACTACATAATATATAAGATGCGTGGTGCTAAGATTAAAAGCATATTCATTTCAAAAATTAAATTAAAGAGTTTTACCCTACTGTATTTATTCCTAAGTCCTCTCTGCTCAAAGCAAATTCTTTGATCTTCACTTACAGCCACATCTTATTTCCTCCATTAACTACATTTTCTCAGTTGACCTGTTTATGGTAGTGAGACAGACTTTCCTTGATTCTAGGGTAACTTTGGACAATTCCTTTTCAGATATGCAACATCCCTACAACTAAAACATCATTGTCTGACCTCTTAGACTAGTAATCCTTTTGCACGTACCTTTTCTTCCTACAGTAATGGCAGGTTGTTATTCTCGAAGTAGTAGTCACTAGTGTCGCTTATTGTTGCTTTCCCCGATTCCTTCTTAGATGTTCAACTGTCCCATTTTTAGGAAAATGTTTGGTTTGAATGAAGTCTGATTAGTAAACTTATTCTTGTCTACGTTCTCGGACCGTGTAATAGCATTCATGGTGGCAACAAGTGGTCAGAAGAAAAGATGCTAGTGTCCTTCTGAACTCTGCAAGTTCCTAAAGTATCTTTATAATTTTGTCGATAGCTTAAGCCACAATAACACCTCTAAGTACTTTTCAATGAACAATATGGCTATAGATATTGAAGGGACATCGAGGTGGCATCTTCTTGTCACAAAGGTCACATCTACATCAGAATTGTACACATGAAATGCTTATGTACAGCTTAGCATATGCATGTCAAATGACATACCGTAAAAAAGTAGAACATTTTGCATATAAGATTTTTGCATGCTAGCTTCAAAGTAACAAAGAAAATCTTTGAAAGAAACCATTTTATAGAGTAGCATCTATTATGAATATATACCTCATAAAAGAACTAGATATTGTATTTGATATATATATTATTTCATCAAGCATAATTATGAAGAAATATGAATGAATATGTATTCAAAATATCTAGTATTTATGCATTATACCAAGCAAAAACCATAATAATATTCATATACCATAAAGGCATAAGCTTTGCAAAAATTTAACAATCCAAGGCAAATCAAACATGGTTGACACTATTGTTAGAAGCACTCATAGAAAAATCACTTTTGTTGTCTAAGGTCTTATCACCCACTCTCTACTTAACTGGTGCCTAGTCATCACCAAGGTTGTTATGTTTGGACAACCACTCCCAAAATTTCCCAGTTGGGCCGCCTACAAGTATAAGAAATTCCTTTATCTCTTCATTGTCTATTACCTTAGCTTTCTTCCATTGTCTTTAAAGTTTTTGTTAATTTCATTGTTATCTTTGGGTTCTTCATAATCTATCTCTCTAAAGTTATTACTGTTAGCTATCAGGTCAACCTCTTGAGCTCATGGGAATGTGGAAAGTTTTATAATTTCTACCTTATTTTCACTATAAAAAACTAGGTCTATTGCCTCCACATCAGGGGTTGGAGGTAGTTCTATTATTTATACCTCATCATCACTGCTCTCATCCAATCATAGCTCAGGCTCAGATTCGGAGTCAGAAGTGAGTACGTTGTCTAGTTGAATCAGGATAGGTGGCTGTCAGACCATGTTCTTTCTAATGGTTCTATATAATCTCACCATTCTACATATAAAAATAGTTTAAGTTAATACAAGATCACAATACTTAAAGAAATAAATCTAAATAATTATGAATATAGCCTAAACCAAGACTCTGATATCACTTGTAACACCTCACTACCTATGTATCCAAAAAAGGGGTAGAGATGTCACCTTGTCCTTAGGTCCAAGGGTCTTTATAATTAGGTATTAAGAATACTAAAAAGAAATAAAATAAATCTAAACTTATTACAGATGATCAAATACCTATACAAGTCTTAAAATAAGGAAACTAAATAAAGTTTGCAAATAAAATGCATCCAGACAAGGAAACAATGTCTTCAAACTCTAGGCAAGTTCAACCTTGTCAATGCAGGATCTTCCCAAAAACATGGCGTACACGGTGTGAGAAAATTACTTTCCAGTAAATCCTGTATGTACACTTGTATAATTAAAGTTGTTTGATGAGATGCAGTTTTAAATATTTGGAAGTAATAATCATAAGTCATTTCAGAACACCTTCAAAATATTGAGTGGTTGATTGAAGCTTTTACTCAAGATATTATACAATGTTAGAAGATAACTACTCATAAAAGGCGGACTATGAAACCATGTATTATAGCCCAAGGCCATAAAACCCTTCATGATGATCAAGTACTGTGAATCCCTACATCACAGTACAGTGGGTGATCGACCTAGTGGGTGAGATACTCCTGCATCTCTATACCCTAACTTACTAGTTGTCCACTTTCAAGAATAGTCCACTTGGATTTAGTTGCTAACTCGGGTTGACCTGACTAACTAGTACTACCATCTTACCTAGAAAGAGTTTATCTCCTAGAGGTGGCCTCCTACCAGAAGAATAGCCCTTAACTTTCAATGACTAGTATCGTTATTGAGTACTCAACGTTTAGTAACATTTTTTTATCTTAAATATGCAATTATAGTTTAGTGTAACTTTGTTTGAAACTTTATTAAGTAAAATTAATGTTTTGTTTGAAAACCATTTTTTTAAAATCAAAATAATATTTAGATTATAGAAAAATTGACCGTGTTTACATTTCAGGAATATAAACTTCTTTTCCCACAACATTAGTAGCAATTGACTTGTAATATAACATTTGTATACGAATAATTTTTATGCAAGGACTTACTTTCTCAACTTAAGTGGCTTATCTCAAGATTATTGTATTATCCTTTGATCTTGGAAACTTTCCTCTTCTTAAATAAAATTCACGCAACCTACGTACAACCTATTTGGAAGAAAATAGTAGTAGTAATTATAATAATAATGACGACTACGATAATAATAATAATAATAATAATAATAATAATAATAATAATAATAATAATAATAATAATAATAATAATAATAATAATAATAATAATAATAATAATAATAATAATTACTAATAACTAATTAATAATAATGATAGTAGTTGTTAATATTTTATGAATAATAACCTTTAATAATAACAACAATTAATAACTATCATAATAATAGTTATAATAGTTATATAATAAATAATAAATAATGAATTGTAATTTTAATATTGATAATATTAAATAGTATCAAACGATAACATTAACAAATAAAAAATAATGCCCCTAATGAACAATTATAATAAATAATAATAAATAATATTACTAATAGATAATGATAAATTATGAATAATAACTTTTAGTAATAACAACTAATAATTTTTAATATTAAAAAAATTTATAATGATCATGATAATAAATAATAAATAAATAGATAAATAAAGAAACAAATCAAGAAATATAAATAAATAAATAATATTGTAAATATTAAATACAAATAATAAATAATTATATGCTACTAATAAATTATAATAAGTTACAAAAAATAATTTTAATAATAATAACTAATAATTATAATACTAATATAAATAATGATAATATCAATAATAAATAATTAGGTTTATGACAATTATAATAACAACGTGTATTTACATAACATGAAAAGAAGAATATACTCATCATATTATATTAATTATAAATAATAGTAATAAACTATTCACAACAATAAAACTAATAAATATATGCACCAATATATACATCACAACAATACTATGAACTAATATAATAATAAGGTTTTAGTATAATTCCTGACATTATATTACCCACCAATACAATGGACAACACACGGTTCTTAGCTCCTCGTAGCCAAGCAAATCGAAATTCTCATATAAAAAGTCTTCAAAAACATTCTGCTGGTTTTCAATCTTCATACACATGCTTAAATTAGGAAATCAGCATCAGTTCTCAATCCTTAACACATACGGTCACAGACAAATCCCCAAGATCCAAAAGCCCTTCACATGAAGAAATCAAAAGATGAAGGAATATCAGCTACCACTCAAGCGTGATTCGCCTTGCTTACAGCCAGAGAAGTCTCGAATCATTAGAAGTAGTAGAAGAACCAAGGTTCTCGGGAGATAGCGAAGCCGTGCGTTGAACCAAGGAGAGGAAGAATGCTTCGGTCTCTCTCTTTTTTTTTTCCACCTATAGAAATGGGAAATCGAGAGTTCAGTGTATTAGGTGGGTGTGTGTATTCAGTTTGATGAAAAGAAAAAAGGAGAAAAGAGAATGAGGAGGAAAACCGAGAGCAATGAAAGAGACAAGAGAGTTTGCTTCAAGAGTTTTCAGTTTCTGTGAAAATGGAAAAGAGAGAAATAGAAAATATAGAGTGTGCTTGGGAGTTGTCTTCATTTCTTTTTGATAGAATGAAGGAGAGGAGTCCGAGAAAAATGAAAGTGAAATGAGTGCTTTGGTTTTAAGAGTTTAGAGAAGAGGCCTAGAGTTTTTTAGTGACTGGAGAGTCTTCTTCGTGAATTAAAAGAAAGTGTGTACTATGTTAGATTTGTAGAAATGAAAATAAACCCGAAGTTTTGTCTTGGATGCCAGATGTGCGTGAGTGATCCTGGGAGGAATTAAAAAAAATCTTAGACGGTCTTTTCAAAACTCAAATCTCCCCAAAAGCTAAGAGCGGTGGCTGAAAATATGTGTGCAAATGTGTGTGTCGGTTTGGAGAATATGTAGAAAATGAGGAGTTTATGCCATAGCTAATTTGTTGAAATGGTAATTCGGATATTTAGTTTTTTGAGAGGGTTGGGAATGGCCGAATGTTTCAGAAGGAATTGTAAAATGAAAGTTGATTGAATGGAATGCAAACTTGGCATTTGTTTAGTGATCGCTAAGGTTTATTCTTAGAAGAGATTTTAGGAGATGTTTTGGGAAATTCAAAAATCGAACAGATTTGTTTGTTACCTTCAATCGCTAAGGTTTATTCTTAGAAGAGATTTTAGGGGATGTTTTGGGAAATTCAAAAATCAAACAGATTTGTTTGTTAACTTCAATTCTCATGCTAGTTTCATGTAGTTAGAGTCTACCTAGTGGCGGCAAGAAATCAGATCATTTGCTAGTGTGGTGTGTTAGGGATAGGCTCCAAGAACAAACCAAAACTCCAATGATAAAGCCAGAGAAGACGATAACAAAGAAATAATGATAATAAAAAATAACGCGGAGAAAAAAATAATTAACGAGAAAGAAAATAAAAGAAGAGACACAAGAACTTACGTGATTCAGTCAACTAACCTACGTCTACGGGTGGAGGTGGAACAAAACTTCACTATGAAAAAGACAATTTACAAGGCTGTTGGAAAGTATTCCTAAGCTACTAAACACCACTAATACAGAATAAGGGTATTAGAAAGAGCACATGCCTCAATGGCTATTCAAAATCTTGTGTTGGTGTTGTGTGTTTCAAAGAACCAAACTAAGTCTTTATTTATAGGCAACTTGAGGTGGTTAGAATTCATAGAAATTTGATGTGGGATTTTGGAACTAAACAAAGCTTAAGGTGGTGAAGAGTTCTTTGGTTTCCCGATGTGGGATGCAAGGCACCGCAACAAATCTCCACCTTGACTTGCATCCCAAACTCAAACATAGCAGTTTTGCTTCACCTTCACCATAAAAGTCTAAGGACCACAAATCACGAACAGTGAGCGCCAATCAAGTCCAGACTCTACTTGAACTTGAAAATGAGAAGAGGGTTCGTAAACATGTCAGCCGGATTGTCTTTAGTATTAATCTTCTGAACAAAGCCTTTATTCTCAGTAATGATATCTCGAATGAAGTGAAACTTCACATCAATATGCTTCATCCTCTCATGATACATCTGATCTCTAGTTTGACGATCATAGTAAATTGTAGTTATACCTTTATGTAGATTGAGCTCGCCAAATAAACCTTTCAACCACAGGGCTTCTTTGATTGCCTCGGTTAGAGCTATATATTCTGCCTCCCTAGTAGACAACGCCAGTACATGCTGTAAGCTTGCTTTCCAACTAACTGCACAACCTCCAATGAAAAATACATAGCCAGTAAGTGATCTTTTCCTGTCAAGATCTCCGGGGTAGTCAGAGTCCACAAACCAACTAAAGTGTTGTCATTTCTTCCAAACTCCAAATAAGTATTTGAAGTACCTCGCAAGTATCTCAGAATCAATTTCACGGTTTGCCAATATACTTTTCCTAGACAAGACATATATCTGCTAACCACACTAATTACTTGTGAAATATCCGGACGAGTACAAACCATTGCATACATTATACTGCCGACTGCACTGGAATATGGAACACGTGCCATATAATCTTCCTCTTCACTTGACTATGGTAATTGAGCAACTGAAAGTTTAAAATGACTCACAAAAGAAGTACTTATAGGTTTTGCATTTTTCATGCCAAACCTCTCCAAAACTTTCTCAATGTAATTTTCTTGAGTCAGGGACAGCTACCCAAGAGCTTGATTTCTCTTGATCTCCATGCCAAGAATCTTTTTAACTATTCCCAAATCTTTCATCTCAAATTCACTCTTTAACTATCTCTTCAAGACATCGATTTCTACCAGATCCTTAGCAGTAATTAGCATGATATCAACATAGAGTAGCAGATAAATAAAAGAACCATCATGTAACTTTCAAAAGTCAACACAGCTGTTGTACATGCTTCTTGAATAACCATGACTTAACGTAAAGGAGTCAAACCTCTTATATCATTGTCTTGGTGATTGCTTCAATCCATACAAGGATTTCTTCAAAAGACAAACATAGTATTCTTTTCTTTCAATTTTAAATCCCTCAAGCTGCTTCATGTAAATTTGTTCCTCAAGATTATCATGTTGGAAGGCTGTTTTAACGTCAAGCTGCTCCAATTCCAAATCATACATAGCAACTAATGCAAGCAAAGCATGGATAGAGCTATGTTTAATAACATGTGAAAATACGTCATTAAAATCAACACCTTGTACCTGACTATAACCCTTCGCTATCAATCTTGCTATGTACCTTCCATCTTCAGCTCTAGGAGTACTCTAATTTTTCTTGAAGACCCATTTGCAACCAACAATTTTCTTTCCCAAAGGCGGCTTTACAAGGATCTAAATTCCATTCTTATGGAGGTACTCAATTTCTCCATTCATTGTAATCAACCACTTAGCTGAATCTTCACATGAAACAGCTTCGTTGTAGATAGACCGTTCACTATCTCGATATGTTTCTTCTACAACTGACAAAGCATATGCAACTAAATTTGCATACCTTTGCGGTAGTCGAATCTCTCTTCTTGATCTATTCCTGGTTATGGAATATTCTTCTTCTGTATCTTCTTCATCACTGTGAATTGAATTTTCGCTAAATAGAAGAAGTCAAATTGGAAGGACTAGAACTGCTAATGTCAAGCTCCACATGCTCTTGCGTACCATTTTCATCTGCACAAGAAGAACTCAAAGACTCCTTTTTGGAATTTAACATAGATAATTCATCAAATGTAACATCTCTGCTAATTATAAATTTTGGTGATTTGGGATCTGGACACCACAATTTGTATCTTTTCACCCCAAAAGCATACCCAAGAAAAATACATTTCTTAGCTCTAGGTTCCAATTTCTCATCATTTACATGCATGTATGCTGGATTCCCAAAAACTTTCAAATCAAAGTAATTAGTAGGCGTACTTGACCAAACTTCCTCAAGAGTTTTGAAATCAAGAGCTGCAGAAGGAGCGCGATTGACAATGTAACATATTGTAGAAATTGCCTCCGCCCAGAAATCTTTTGTCAACCTTACATTTGAAATCATATAACATACTCTTGCCAAAAGAGTTCTGTTCATGTGTTCCGCAACACTGTTTTGTTGAGGCATCATTCTTACTGTACGGTGCTGAATAATTCCTTCATTTTTACAAAATTTATCAATTTTTTTTTTTACAGAATTCCATGCTATTATTTGTTCTCAGCCGTTTTATTTGTTTACCTATCTGTTTCTCAATCAAAACTTTTCACCGTTTGAAAGTTAGGTAAATATCACTCTTATGCTTAAGAAAATAGACCCAAACTTTCCTTAAATAATCATCGATGAAAGTTAATAAATGCCTGGCACCACCCTTAGTGGGACACGAGATGGACCCCATGAAGGTTTAAAGGGGGAAGCAAAAAAAACTGAAAACTGAAAATCGAAGACCGAAGTCGATGTCGGTCATGGCCTGGTGGGACTCCGAAGGAAAAAATTTTTTTACCTCTTTTTCTCGTTCTCAGAATTGACTGGACCGGAATGTGTGGAACTGGAGTAGGTGCACTGGTGGAAACCTCTGGTGTGATTCCTATAAGCCTCCTACTCCGTCTGTGCATGTATATGAATACCAACCTCTTGATCTTCCAATATATAGCCTGCCTAATCCCATTTGGTGAACAACTCACATGGCTAAGGAATATTTTCAAGAGAGAGAAAGAGGCTATGTTTTTCCTCACACCAGAAGAAGAAAAAAACAACGTTGTTTTCTTAACACTCAGAAGAGTAAAAACCATATACTCCTTTATTCTCCTGTTTAACCTAAATAAAATACTATGTTAAACTGGATTGGCCTATTGGACTCTTAGTTTAGCTTTTTGGACTAAATTAATTATTCTAATTAAAACCAAATAAATGGCCTAATAAATAATTAATTTTTTGATTAAACTTGATTGGCCTATTGGACTCTTAGTTTAGTCTTTTGGACTAAATTAATTATTCTAATTAGGACCAAATAAATGGCCCAATAAATAATTAATTTTCCAGCCCAAATAAACTAGTCAAATTAACAAGCCTATATTAGTTTAGTGCTAGGTCAATTTTTAATTATTCAAATTAGGCCAAAATGCTGAACAATTAATTAACCCACCAAACCAATTTAATTAATTCTCTCTCTCCATGGACTTTTATTTTATTCTAACCCAATAATTAAATCAGACTACTTAAATAAAATAAATTTTATTTTATTTAATTTAAGACCAATTTCTTAGCCTGTATATAATTAGGACTTACGGTCTATATTGTGGATCAAGAGACACACCGCCTTGGCTACTAAAACAACCAAAATACCCTCGCCATATAAATAGCTGTATTTTGCATTTTAAATATTTTCTAATATCACCATAAGAAAATATTAACCCCAAGGACAATGCTGTGTTAGCAAAGTCTCAGACCTACAGGTGAAATGACTAAAATATCCTCACATACATCGCCCTGTATTAGAGAGGAAGAAATGTACTAACACCTCTTTAAATTACATCTACCATCCTTAGGCTTCTAATCCAATAATCCACGACTTCCTGGATTGTTTCCGCTTTCTAAGGGAGCTATCCTAACGTAAACATCCAAGTCATGTTTCCCAGGGTTTTGGATATTTAGATCATTCAAACAACCACAATGGGCGATATAGTATAAAAACTATCTTATACAAGTCTATTTTAACTAACTAGTCACACATACCCAACATACAATTATATTGGTCCTATGATAGAACCTCAACCAAAGCATATTAAAGTACATGCTTCCAGTTTCGTCAGACCACCGACTCATACTCAAATCGTAGAGTACTAGTCCACACTGTAGCAGTAATAATCTTGGTTTCTACTATATATTACTTTAAGAAACCACTACTACAGGTCTTGTTCTACGTATTCTAAATACGCTTATGTTATGAAGTGAGTGGACTACTCACTGGCTAAAGATAAGCCAATCCCTATTTGGAATTCATAACATAATAACTTAGACATGATGAGATTCCCATTCTCACCAATCTGTTAAGAACAAACGTTTATGTGTTAAGTAACCCGTGATCCATACCTTTCTGTGAAACACCACCATTCACATGGACCACTTACTTAAACACAATAGGTCTTTTCCAAACAAAATTGTGCACAAATAAAAATGTAAATTCACAAACAATTTCTAAAAATAAATTCTTTTATTAAAACATTCGATATTTACATCAGAAACATAGTCCAAGAGGGCATATTTCCCAACACTCCAAAGATCTGAATGAATATAATCCAAAATACATTTAGTCGGGTGAATTGCTGGTGAGTTGAAGCTGACCCTTTTGTGCTTCTCGAAAATATAGTGCTCATAGAAGTCCAATGCACTGGTATTTTGTCCATCCAAAAGGCCTCTTTTGCTCAATATGAGAAAATCTTTCTCACTCATGTGCCCCAAATGCATATGCTATAATTTGGTAATGTCAGAATTAGACAAAACTGATGTAGGAGCTACAACAGAACTTGTGACAGTAGTTCCCTGGAAAGTATACAAACTACCAGACCTATAGCCTTTCATAACAACAAAAGCACATTTATACACTTTCATAACTCCACCTTCAACTACATCTTTACACCCAAGAGCCTCAAGGGTGCCCAAAGAGATGAGATTCTTTTTCAAATCAAGAACATATCTAACATCAGTGAGAGTTCTCACAATACCATCATGCATTTTAATTTGAACTATGCCCTTACCCACAACATTACAAACGACATTATTGCCCATCAAAACAACTCCACTGTTATAAGCTTTATAAGAGGAAAACAAATCCTTATTGGGACACATATGGTAAGAACAACCAGAATTTAAAATCCATTCATTTTCAGACTTTGTCCATTAGCAGTTACAAATGAAATATTTCCTTCACTCTCTTCTGTTACAATATTAGCTTCAGCAACATCAGTGGATTTTTCTTTATGCTTATCCTTATTTTTTAATTTAAAGCATTCAGACTTAATGTGCCATTTTTTTATGACAATAATTGTAAACCAAATTTCTATATCTGGATTTAGATTTGGATTTTAATTTACTACTGCCACAATTTCTATTTTCGGATCTACCCCTAGCTACTAGACCTTCAGCCTGAGTTTCACTAACCTCTCCAATTAAATCTCTGTCAATTCTTTCTTTTGATATCAAAGCAGATTTAATTCCTGATACGAGATAGTTTCCTTTTCGTACATCATAGTATCTAAAAAATGCTTAAAGGATTAGGGAATGGAGCACAACAATTAAATGGCATGATCCTCATAATCTATTTTTACATCAATATTACTCAAATCCATAATAAGAGAATTAAATATATCAAGATGTGAAGTAATAGATGTATCTTCAACCATCCGAAGAGTACAAAAAGTCTGTTTCAGGTAGAGCCGATTTTTCACTATCTTCTTCATGTACACCTTTAGCTTGTCCCACATAGCTCTAGCAGAAGTCTCAATAGCACCTTCTCTTAAAACCTCATTAGAGAGATTGAGAATGATACCTGATCTCGCTCTTTTATCCAAGTCTTCAAATGCCGCTATTGTCATATCCGCTGGCTTCTTCTCTATTCTTTTCAAGGCTAAGTCGACCCCGTCTTGAATTAAGATGGCTCCATTTTGAGTTGCCACATGCCGAAGTTGACACTCCAATCGAATATCTCCACTTTAGTTTTTGTTATCGTCATTGCCACAAAGTTAAGAGCTAGTAGCTCTGATATCAGTTTGTTAGGGATAGGCCCCAGGAACAAACCAAAACTCCAATGGCAAAGCCACACAAGACGATAACAAAGAAATAATAATAACAAAAAATAATATGAAGAAAAAAATAAATAATGAGAATGGAAATAAAAGAAAGAGACACAAGAACTTACGTGGTTCGGTCAACTAACCTACGTCCACAGGCGGAGGCAGAACAAAACTTCACTATGAAAAAGACAATTTACAAGGCTTTAGGAAAGTATTCCTATGCCACTAAACACCACTAATACAGAACAAGAGTATTACAAAGAGCAAATACCTCAATGGCAATTCAAACTCTTGTGTTGGTGTTGTGTGTTTCAAAGAACCAAACTAAGCCTTTATTTATAGGCAATGGAGGTGGTTAGAATTCATAGAAATTAGATATGGGATTTTGGAGCTAAACAAAGCTTAAGGTGGTGAAGAGTTCTTTGGTTTCCTGATGTGGGATGCAAGGCACCCCAACATGGTGGAGGAATTCGGCCAGACTGCATAAAACCAACAAAAAGCTATACTTTTGCCAATTGAAAAAAAAAAACTGTTATATCATGAGTTTTAAAAGAATACTAATTTGAATTTTGTGTTTATTTAAAAGCCTTTTGAAAAGTCTATTTGAATTCCAAGAAATCTAATCTTTTGAAATTCACCTTGCAAATTTCTCAAATTTCTAAATTTTAAAATTTAGGAAAAAGAAAAATTAAAGTATTTTGAATTTAACAAAAAATCTGATTTGATTTCAAGAATAAGGTAGGAATTTTCCTCTTAAATTTCGAAAGATTTAAACACCTAGGAGTCTCCTAATATGGCAGCCAAGAGAAGCTGCTATAAAAGTTTTAAAGATTTGGATTAAAGGGCAAAAATGGATATGCAATGGTTAGAGAATAGAAAAGAAATAATTGAAGAAGAACTAGATGAACTAAGGTTATCAAATACAAAGTCTTAAACTCTAACCACTAGATTGGTGTTAGATCTTATGTTCTCTACTATACACAAAAATCATTTCTCACCTTACTCAACCCGCCATATCTATAACTCATATAAAGATTTATCCACATAAAACAAGTAGATTTCTCACACTCACTCAAATTACTCTATTAAACCTTAATTGCACACTAGAAAAAAACACATAACTACATTTGAGCTTCATACACACATAGAAAAATGCTATGCAATGCTTGGTCCTTCCATTCTCTAAGGGTAACTTAAGGTGAGGTATTATAGGTTCACCCTCAAAGTAATGTAAAGAGACCCACGATCTCTAATATAGATCGTGATTGAAGTCGTGGAACCGTTAGAACTCTTCTCCTATTTAATCTTTTAAAACAAGGGCTTTTCTAGAAAAATATCTTTTTGAAAAACTTCATTAAGTATTTCATTAACTCATAAAATGTCTAAACCCATAAAATTTCTATTATAAGATTGATATCCTTTGAGAAATTTACTATGGATTAATTTACTTAAGAGTTTAATGATTTCAAAAATATTTCTCTTCAAAACTTTCTAGAGACTTCGGTCTCTTGTTTTATTACAAAAAATATTTTTTTTTTCAAAATACTTAATTAAATTGATTTGCCATTAACTTACACAAAATATCTAAATCCAAATATTCTCTATGTCAAGGACAATAACCTTTTAGAGAATAGTCATGGATTAATTTAGTTCGAAGCTAATAAACCTTTTAACTTAAAAAAAACATCTTTCCTTTGTTAAAATTTCTCAAGACTTTGTTCTTGAAAATAAGCATGCATTTAGGTTTGCTCAAAAATGAAAAAACATGCTCAAAAAACTATAGACATTTTTCATACACTTTTTATCATTCAAAATCCTAAGTGATCAAATAACATATTAAACACATTAATTTAATTTAATTAATGGTCTTATTTCATCCTAATCCCTTTACTACTTTTTACATGCAAAATATTCTTAGAATATAGCTATTGTATAATGTAACCTCGTATGGTATAGGACCAAAAGAAAAGAAAACAAGAAAATATATATTGGAAGAAATAAAACTGTATAGCTCTTCAGGGAACTTCATGACTCGAACCGAACCAAATTGGCATTTGCATTTTCCTGGGCCGCCTAGGGCACACTACAAGAAAAATGATAATTAGCGATGGATATTCGCGACGGCTTTTGGGCCATTGTTAATTTGTGACGGAACAACGATGGGAATAAAAAATTTGAAAATAAATTTATTTTTTTAAAGACCGTTGCTAATCCGTCGCTATTACTGATGGATTAGTGACGGACATTTAGCTGTCGCTAGTTAGAGACGGATTTACAACGACTTTATTTTTAATTATTCATTAGCACAAATTAAATTGAAAGCCATCGCAAATCCATCGCTAATTAGTGACGGCTTTGCGATAGCCTTTTTTAATATTTAATTAACACTAAAAAATTAAAGTGCCTTCGCAAATCCGTTGCCAATTAGCGAGGAATTTACAATGGCTATCCAAAATATACAAATATTTTTTTAAAATTTGAAAAAAAATAAGCTATCGCAAATCTCTCGCTAATTAGCAACAGATTTCCAACAGCTTATTTTTTAAATTAAAAAATTATTTTTATATTTTGGATGGTCGTCACAAATCCGTTACTAATTAGCGAGGGATTTGTGATGCCCTTCCAAAATTTGAAAATAAATTTATTTTTAAAATTTTAAAAAATTAGCCATCGCAAATCCCTTACTAATTAGTAATAGATTAGAGACGGCTTATTTTTCAAATTTTAAAAAATAAATTTATTTTTAAATTTTGGATAGTCATTACAAAACCTTCACTAATTAGCAATGGATTTGTGACGGCCTTTCAAAATTTGAAAATAAATTTATTTTTTAAATTTTTTAAAAATTAGCTTTCGCAAATCCCTTACTAATTAGCTATGGATTTGTGGCCATCGCAAATTCGTTGCTAACAATGGATTTGCAATGGCTAATTTTTTCGATTTAAAATAAATTATTTACGACAACTCATTTTTCAATTTAAAAAAATAAATTTATTTTTAAATTTTGGATAGTTGTTGCAAAATCATCGCTAATTTAGCAACTAGCAACGGATTTGTGACGACTTTTCAAAATTTGGAAATAAATTTAATTTTAAAATTTGAAAAATAAGCTGTCGCAAATCTCTCCCTAATTACCTATGAATTTGCGACGGAAAATTGGTTCGTCGCAGATCCGCCGCAAATCTGTCGCTATTTCACAAAAAAATTATACTATATAATTAATGTATAACACAATAAATCACAAGAACATCAATAATTTAGCGGTGGAGCACATGTTCCCCCATAACAAGGACGTGAGTTCGAGCCCCACGTCCGACATAATCTCATAATACTCTTGGCGGGTCGGGTCGGATGGGGCGGCCAGGGTGGGTTCGGTTATCCTAGTCGAGGAGCAAATTAATTATTTTTTTTAAATAAAAATTTTTGACTGTCGCAAATCCATCTCTAATTTAATTAATTTTTTTAAAAAAATAAAAAAATTTTGACGTTGCAAATCCGTCGCTAAATTAATTAATTTTTCAAATAAATTTTTTTTACCGTCGTAAATCCATTACTATGCTAATTATAAATTTAATTATATTACCATCAATTAAATAGCCGTCACAAATTGCAATACCCGTTTTAGCGACGTTCGTAATCCGTTGCTAATTCGTTGCTAAAATCAATTAGCAACCCAAATACGTGGCTAATTTGGTTTTTTCTTATAGTGGCACCCCCGGGCTACTTAGGCTTACCCTGGGTAGCCTAGGGCTTCCCTTGGCTGCCTAGGGTTTGCGTAGGTCGCTAGGGGCTTCCTTGGCAGCCTAGGTTAACCTTGGGTGGCCTAGATCTCCCTTTGGTTGCCTAGGGCTTTCGCCTGGGCCACTTTCTCCCTAAAACTGCTTTGTTTTCCTTCATCTTTTTCCATTGTTCTACTATTTTCTTCATCCATACCACTCTACAGGCTCCGATTGATTACCGAAACACAATAAAATCAATATAACCATTTAAAACACAACCACCTATGCCCTTTTATTCAGGCTTACACGAGATTTATGAAAACCATGTGATTTACAAAGACCTATCACTACTAGAAAAATGCTGATTACCAACAAACCATTCCTAACAAACCAAATTACCAATAGATTCCCAACAAATATGGAATGTGTTGCATTTAAGTTACTTACCAACAAATTACCAACAGTGTGTTTTCTGTTGGTGATTTTGCTATTGGTAATCGATTGGTAATGTGTTGGTAAACAGGCGGGAAAATATTTACCAACCGATTACCAATAAAATATAAGGGGTTGGTAATTGTGTCGGATGGTAATCTATTAGTAATTGGGAGGGAATGTTGTTCCCACCAGTTTACCAACAAAATACCAACAAAAGTGAGCAGTTGGTAGCTAATTCAGTTGGTAATATAGTTGGTAATATGATGGTTTATTTTTTACCAACAACATTACCAACCAACATATCTGTTGGAAATATAGTAAATCAATCTCCAATAAACTACAAATAGAATTACCAACTGTGCGTATTTAGTTGTTAATATTTGTGTTGCTAATTTGTTGGTAATATATTGGTAAGCATATAGGAAAATATTTACCAACCGATTACCAATTAAATATGCATAGTTAGTAACTATGTCTGATGGGAATCTGTTGGTAAAGGGAAGAGGAATGTTTTTTCTTTGTCGTTGTTCCAACGAAATACTAACTGAAGTGGGTTTTTGTTAGAAGTTTAAGTAGAAGAAAAATAGATTTGTTGAAGATAAGTACGTCCAATTGATGATCTAACCATTAGATTTGTCAGAATTATTAAAAAAAAAAAAAGGTATTGTGACCAAATTTGAATGTAATCGGATATATTTAGCTACATAATCTAGTATAATTTCTATATAAACGACTTAAAACCTAACTCGTTTATAAAAATAAGCACGTCAAATTGACAATTTAACCATTAGATTTGTTAAAATTACTAAAAAAAGTATTGTGACCAAATTTGAAAGTGATCAGATATATTCAGCTACATAATGTAGCATAATCTCTATATAACGGCCTAAAATCTAACTCGTTCATAAAAATAAGCACGTCAAATTGATGATCCAACCGTTAGATTTGTTAAAATTACTAAAAAAATATTCGGACCAAATTTGAAGGTAATCGGATATATTTAGCTACACAATGTAGATAATCTCTATATAACAATCTAAAACCTAACTCGTTCATAAAGATAAGTATATCAAATTGACGATCTAACCGTTAAATTTGTTAAAATTACCAAAAAAAGTTTTGTGACCAAATTTAAAGATAATCCGATATATTTAGCTACACAATCTAGCATAGTCTCTACATAACGGTCTAAAACCTAACTCGTTTATAAAGATAAGCACGTCAAATTAATGATCCAACCGTTAGATTTGTTAACATTATTTTAAAAAGTATTATAACCAAATTCGAAGGTAATCGAATATATTTAGCTACACAATGGAGTAAAATCTCTATATAACAGCCTAAAACCTAACTCGTTCATAAAGATAAGCATATCAAATTGACGATCTAATGTTAGATTTGTTAAAATTATCAAAAAAATATTGTGACCAAATTTGAAGGTAATCGGATATATTTAGCTATACAATGTAGCATAATCTCTATATAACGGCCTAAAACCTATCTCGTTTATAAAGATAAGCACCTCAAATTAACGATTCAACCGTTAAATTTGTTAAAATTACTTTAAAAAGTATTATAACCAAATTTGAAGATAATCAGATATATTTAGCTACACAATGGAGTATAATCTCTATATAACATCCTAAAACCTAATTCGTTAATAAAGATAAGCACATTAAATTAACGATCCAACCATCAAATTTATTAAAATTACTAAAAAAAATATTGTGACCAAATTTGAAGGTAATTGGATATATTTAACTACACAATGTAGCATAATTTCTATATAACGGCCTAAAACCTAACTCGTTCATAAAGATAAGCACGTCAAATTGATGATCCAACTGTTAGATTTGTTAAAATTACTAAAAAAAAATCTTGTGATCAAATTTGAAGATAATCAAATATATTTAGCTACACAATCTAAATATACCAATTGCATTTTGAGGGATCCTTAAAGTTAAATTTGTTTTAAGAAGGATTTCAAAATTTAAACTAAGTTTTTGGAAGTAAAAAAAAAAAAAAAAAAGTTTAGCCAATGAGAATGGATAAAATAGAATAACTTAAAATTTTGTAGTTTTGATATTATAACATTTACTTATATATATATATTTCAAATATAAGTAAGTACTATAGTTTTATAGCAATTTAAAGTTAAGTATAACAATAAATATATTTAATAACAGTTATTATATGTTATAATATATTCATAACTTAACTATATAATTCTTCTTCGAGAAAAACTTAAGGATAGTTATACTTAGAAGAAGAAAATAAAAGAGAAATAAAAATTCTCAATATTATACACACACACACACACACACACACATGTATATATACATATATATGTACATATATATACATATCAAGATCTCGGGATTATATGCATAAATTATTAATAATTCTTATTTATATATTCACACAAAATATAAAATATATATAATTAGTATTTAGTGTATATATATTAAATACACTAACTATTAATTATTTTTTAGTGTAAATAAATTTATTATTATTATTTATATATAGACTCTAAATATAAATATAAATATAAATACACATTATTAGTATTGTGTGCGTGTGTATATATATATATATATATATTATAAATTATAAAATATAAGAAAGAAAAAAAGTACTATTATAAAGTAATATTATATTATAAATTACTATACAAAATATAGTAATACAAAATCTATTACTATTGAAAGAATAGGAAAATTATATTGAGAATAACATTCTCACGCCCCCATTGTCATCGGCACTTCCTTCTGCTTCTCACACTCACTGCTAATACTCCTTGCCGACCTTTACTGCAACCCTCTTTCTCTCACTGTCTGTTGCACACATTGACGCACAGAGACACAAAGAAAGATCCTCAAAATATCTCAGATTTGAAGTATGCTGTGGTTTTCTGCTTCGAAGTTTGTAGCCGATGTTTTCTGCTTCAAAGTCATCCGGTGTTTTCTACTTCGACGTACACACAAAGACACTATCTGTAGCCACATTCCTCCAAGTTTGTAGCTTCAAACTATGCTGCTGGTAAGCATTATCTCTTATTGTACTACTTCGTTGATTTGTGAAATTTGCACTAATTTTGAATTGAGGCTTTGAAATTTGAGATTCCTCTTGTGGTTTTCTGCTGTTGTTATTTGCTATGTTATCATTTTTTAATGGGTTTCTACTTCAGTTCAAATGTGGTGGAGGAATTTTTGAAATTTTGTTAGTTTTTGTTTCTTTATGCCGATTGTGTTTTTGTTTTTGAAATTTTATTAGTTCGAATGGGTTTTAGTTTTTGTTCGAATATGGTGGAATATATTTTATATTATATATATATATATATATTGTGATCCTATTTGTGTTTCTGTGTGTATTAACTTGTGATGTGCTATTAGAGTCTCTGTTTGGTGTTCTTCTTCTTCTTCTGCCGATTTTGAGTTGTTCTGATGATGAACATTATGGATTTTTGGTTGTCTGAATTTGTTTTCTTTCAGTCCCAATGATTAATTTTTAGCAGATAATTTAGCTTATTCGAAAGTTAATTGTTTGGCATTGCTCTATTGTCTGAATTGAGTGATTTGAATTTGGTTGTCGTAGATGTTCAAACTTACTGCCACCATGCCATTGTAGCATGGAAGCTCATGGCTTTCAATTTAACTCAGTGGATGTGAGTGATTATGATGTATTAGAGGAACAAATTTTTTGAACACGGACTAAGCTTGTGTTTAATGATTTTATTTCTTTGATTTTTTTTAAGTTTAAAATCATGTTTAGTTTTCTATTTGTGTGTAAAGATTTTAGAGATGTTCAATATAACATTCCATTTGTATTCATGAGGAAGTGAAGTTGGTGTTATCATGATTTTGTTTGTACGATAATGGTGTGCTACTTCAAGATTAAATTGACAATTAATATGCCAAAAGCTATTGAGCTAAACAAAGTGAGAAATGCTTTTACATATTTTTCAGTCTGTCTTTGTGCATTTCAGGCCTTTTCTTTTTATTTTTTGCAACATTTTGAGGGATTTGGAAAAAGGAATCCACATTTTAACACTTAGGGCATCATATGCTATGCTTGTGACCTAGTGGTTTTACTGATATCTGAAACATTAAATCTAAAATCAGGTTTAACCAAAAGCTACTCATGGTTGGTTGTGTAACAATAAGTGTAATATTGTGCCAATTGCTTCGATGTACATGGACAAGTTAGAGAAGTCATCACTAAACTGCAAGCTTGCTATGAGGGCTGGAGACCAGGAACTTGTTGCCAAGTATGCTATTTTGATGAAGAAGTGGATGGAAATTGAGAATCATCTTGTCAACAAATTTGGTCGTTTTTAAAACAAGAATAGATTATATTGAGGTTGCTCTTGTTCTGGTGGTTGCATAATCTTTGTTTGACTCTCTATTCTACTTTGAAGTACCAATAACCTAATGCTCTCATGAATTCTTTGAAAATGTTTTTACACTAGAGATGTAATCGTAGACCTTTTTTTGGCTTTAAAATTTGGTAGGATGAATTTGAATTCCACTATTCTAGGTTCAAGACACCACGCGTTCACAATTTATTTATCTGATCTTGTCCAAGCTAACCTTGGTGTCCAGGTATGTGCAATTCTGTACCTTACAGGGGGAGAAGAAAGAAAAAGGGGAGCATGACCAACACTATTCAAATATTTGTATAGAGTGCATTATCAACAAAGCAATTCTATCAATATTTCTCTTCTCATTTTTTTTCCTCTCTGTATATCTTCAAGAATTCTCTATCAACCTGCATGTTCATGCTCCGATCTTTTTAACCAAAACCCTTGCTTTAGCTTATTGTTCTTTTCAAGAGCTTATACTTTTTAAAGGATTGATCCATTGTATTTATTTGTTTTTCCATTTTCAAGATCGTAAAGAATTTGGGTTTTTTTTTTTATTGATGTTGGAGCTTTGAAATTTCTGCTATCTTAGAGCATTTGTTTTAGTGTGCACAATTTTGGGATGGCGGTGGAAGGTGGTGCATTGGTGTTTTCCGTGGCGTTGGTGGTGGAAGATGTTCTTCCACAGCAAGGCAACCAATCCTAAGATCTTGATTGGGACGCACGAAGAGCATAGGAAGCTAGTAAATTTTTTTTTTTCTCTTCTACTACTTCCTACACCTATTTTTTCTTTATATCTTTTGATTAATTTTGTAATTTCTAGGTCTGAATTTAGTACTTCTACTCTCAATTTATTAGCTCTGAATTTTTGATTTACTGCTCAAGTAAGAATTACAGGAAATATTGAGTAATTTTACATTTTCTCTTCTTTTCAAATTAATTCTTTTCTTCCATACCCTCCGAATTCTGTGAAATTTTATTTCATAATATTGGTGGTGTTTCAGAAACTTGTTTTGTTTTGATTAGCGTCCTTCTCATCAAAGCATCATTTCAATAAACATGTATATTTATAGAAGCAATCATTTGAACTACGCTAACCGAAATTTATGATACGACTAAAGTTAAAGACGAGCTATTCTTGATGCATAGCATTGAGAAGATACGAGGCGGCAGCTTGGTTGAGGAAGGTGGTTGGAGTTGTAGGAGCAAAAGATTTGCTTGCTGAGCCTGTGAAGAGGAATTTAGGCTTGGTCTAAGAAGTGGGATAATCCTGTGCAATGTGCTAAATAAGGTCCAACCCAGTGTTGTCACTAAGGTGAAATGAGTTTTGTTGCTCTTGTCCTATGTTTCTGTTATCAATATGCAAAATTACGCTGAAATTAGTTTGCCCAAATATTAATTTGTCTCTTTCCAATGGGATTTCACCTGTCTTCATCAATTCAGGTGGTAGAAAGCCTATGTGATGCTGCACTTATACCAGATGGAGCAGCTTTGTCTGCTTACCAGTATTTTGAGAATGTGAGGAACTTCCTTGTAGCAGTGCAAGAGATGGGAATTCCTAATTTTGAGGCATCTGATTTGGAACAAGTGGGTGTAGCTGCTATAAACAGAGGAGATTTTAACAATTCCTTTCTAACTTTCAACTTTCATCTATTACTGGGATGTAGCATTATGCTAAACTTACAATCTTGCCTTATTGTGATGATTTTCAGGAAGGAAAACCCTCAAGGATTGTTAATTGCGTATTGGCACTTAAATCATATAGTGAATGGAAATAAACTGGCAACAATGGAGTTTGGAAATTTGGTGGAAATTCTATAACATCTGCAAAACAATTTATGCAAAAAAATTTTGAACAATTCACAAGTTCTCTCTTGAGGACTTCATCACTAAATGCAAAATCTTCGAATGGTGCATTTACTGAAAATGAATCCAATAAAATGGTAGGTAATCAATTCTAACACTGTGTGTTCTTCTGCACTTACTTTGTCTTGTTCTTAACCCAAGACCTTATTCATTCCCGTTTTTTGCTCTTCTATTGTGCAGCAAAATGGGTCATCTTTGAATATGCTCATCCGTTCTGTACTATTAGATACGAAGCCAGCAGAAGTTCCAAATGTAAAAGCCTTCGCAGCTAGCATTTTCATATTAGATCTTATCATTTTTTTTTCCTGATTAAGACTCCACAAATTCGTATTTACATTGTGGATTTTTCCTTTGTGAACATTTCTTTTCTTCTCCCCTATTCAAAATTCTGTTTTAAGCAGCATATTTGCCATCTTAAGTACCGTTGAGAATGTGATTTTCAAATTCTTCTGCAGTTTTTGGAATCTATATTAAATAAAGTTGTGGAAGAATTTAAGCATCGCATATTAGGCTAGATTCAACAAGTATGTCCAGTGACGTTTAAATACCCATCGACCATTTTTCTTAAATTTTTTTTGTACCGTCATCAAGACAAGTTATTTAGTACTTCTGAGAACAGACCTATAAGAAACTCTATACTAATATGCAGTTTGTCTACGCTTTCACTTTGTTCATGTCTCTAATTTTATGATATTTAGGATTCATGCATGAACTCATGTAATACCTGTTTGATTTCCCTACTGTAGCAAACAACTCCAAAAGATTTCAATGTCTCTCATGTGAATAAGCCTGTACTAAATCATGCTTCTGGAAATGTAAAGGTAATTCACTTCTGAACATCTTCAGTGCAGAAAATGGGATATCTTAAATAATATTCAACTGAACTCTGGTTTTCCATTTAAGCATCGATATTAACTAAATATGAATGTTTTTTTTTTTTCCAATGAGTTTGAAAGTACAAACATTACGTTGGTGAAGAAAGAAGATTGTTTTTGGAAAAGTTCAATTGTTGATGAGCAAGAAGGAATCTCCCAGAAGCAGAAAATGATTGTTGACCAACAACAAAGAGATATTAAGGTATTTTATAGGATCAAGATGGTTACATTTTTTAAAGTTACGAAAGCTTCCTCTTTGATTTTTTGGTGGTATTATATTTATTGATTCAATGATAGGAATTGAGGCATGCTCTCTTTACAACAAAAGCTGGAATGCAGTTCATGCAGTCAAAGTTTCATGAGGAAATTCACAATCTTGGTAGAAAATTCAAATTTTATTTGGTTCTGATTGTCCACTGCAATTGTTGAATGTCTATAGTCCTTCACCCCCATCTCTCTTTCCCCTTGGAATAGCTAACCTTGATGATGGTTGCAATGTGTTGATTGAATGAAGGGATACTGAGTTGAGATTATGAATGGGCATTGAGTAAAAGTCTTTGTCCATAGGTACACCATACATACATCATAAGGCCTTGAAAATTACATACATACAACATACATACAATATACATATACCAAAACCATATGAGATGCACTTAAATTGCATCAAAAGTTAGCAAAATATTTACCAGAATTATGCAAACTTCTAGTGATTATAATGCCAATTGAGATGTTTTTACTATTTCTCATAAGAAGGAAAAGCTTCAGTTGTTCCATTTTCCAGAAAATTCATGCCCATAATCATAAGCCAGAAATGCATCAATAGTTCCATACTTGATTTTCTCATCTGACTAAGATCTATCATAATTATTCCATTCTACATTGTACCAATTGATTCTAGCAAGGTTTCTCCAATTCCCTCTCTTTACCAAGCACCAGCACCGCCAAGCTCTCCTAATTGTACTTTCCACAGTATCCTTGCTTCACATTCTTGGAGTACTCCGCCAACTTTCACCAATCTTACGGCTTCCAGAACTTTACTTTGAAGTTCTCAATCTTCTTCGTAGTCACTTCCATCCTATCACTAGAAACAATAGCATTATTGTCAAACAAATCTGTAAAATCTCAAATAGCATAGAAAAATACATAAGTACACTATACATATAGCATACATACAGCAAAACCATATCAGATGCACTTAAATTGCATAAAAAGTTAGCAAAATATGTACCAGAATTATGCAGATTTCTAGTGATTATAATGCCAACTAAGAAAGCATACAACATACATACCGCATAAGACCTTGAAAAATACAGCATACATTTAGCATATATACAACATATATACACTTTATATATATACATCATACATACATATAGCAAATATATATACATTATATATACAATATATATATATATTTATATACATACAACATATATACATCTTTTGATTGCTAATCTCCTGTGAATTTATTCCACTAAGTTGCTATTTGAGTTACTAAACTCTTCTATTTAACTTCTTTTCCTCCATTCTTCATAAATGTTGGACAAGATTAGATGAGAAAAATGTGGAGAAATAAGAGAGAGAGAGAGAGAGAGAGAGAGAGAGAGAGAGAGAGAGAGAGAGGATGAAGCCCCGAGTCATTAGTATTCAATAGTTATTTAAAAGTGTTGTACCTTTTTCTTTTTTGTTCAAAATGGACTTTTATATTGTTCAAGTAACTTAAATTGAAAACATGGTCGAATAACAAATGATTTCATTTAATAGAGTTATGCAACGCTTCCACTTAGCACGTTTAGGAAATCCATAAATATACAATCTAACAGGCTTAAGAGTGAGACTTAAAATAAAAAATCTGATTGTACATTCTCAGTTTTAAATGCTGTCCTGATTGAACATACATCTTTTGGTTGTCCATTTTTTTTAGTTTTTTTTTTTCATATTTTTGGGACTGCTCAAATGTCAAAAGCCAATGAGCTTACATGATTGTGATACATGACTCTTGTTTTCATTCGAAATGTTGTCCGTTTGAATTTATGGGCACTTAGAAAGCATGGATACATCAAGGAGAATAAGAGGGTAACTATAGCAGAGGATGATGACGATGAACTACGAAAAAAAAAAATAGAACTAATCAGTTGTATCATGATACCAGCACTTTGCTATTAATGTGTTCCTTTCACCAAAGTTCTATTTATTAAGCTATAAGTTAGAGAGTTATTTATGCCATTTTTTTTATCCACTATATTTATCTTTCGAGTATTTTTATTTGTAATCTATGCATTGCTTTCAGATAGCACCTGGTACGAAAGGAATGCAAAAAAAGGGCGAAAGGTAGGATAATGTGGAGTTTAATCAAACAACGACTCTGAGGGTCAACCTTTGAATTCACTCCAACAGAAAATCAGAATTCTCCAAATACTAGCCAGAGAGTAGCGGATGATTTCCATACTCCACCACCTACATTGCTTGCTCCTAGTAATGGTCACAATAGGAGTAATTTTAGAGAAAGCGTCCAACTAGAAATTCATTCTGAGCAAGTCGAGTCATATCAGAGTCATAACAAATTGACTTTATCTATTTTTTATACCATATTAGAGTTTGATGTATTTTTGTTATGGATATTGATGTACTTTCAATATAGATGTATGACTTTTGGTTTGAATGTACTTTTAATATTATGTAAGATTGCTTTATTAAATATGTGTATGGATTAAATAGTGATAATATAATTATACTTACCAATAGAAAATCTATTGGTATTTACCAACAAAACAATTTGTTGGTACATACCAACTGAAATTTACTGGTGGTTACCAATAAACAATCTGTTAGTATTTACGAACACAAATTTGTAGGTGCTTACTAACAGTAATCTGTAAGTGCTTTTTAATAGATTGTTGTTGGTAAGTAGCAACAACAATTTGCAGCTGCTTACCAACAGAGTATGTTTACAATACTAATTGAATTGTAGTTGGAAAGCTATTAATAGACATGATATTTTTTTATATTTATCAACTAAGTACCAACTAAATAGTTTGTTGGTAATAAATAATATTTACCAACAACAGAAATATACCAACTAAGAAATTGTTGGCAAATTACCAACAACATTACTAACTAAACAATCAATTGGAAAAACTACCAACAAAATAAATAATTCGAAAATTTTCAACGATTTTACCAACTACGTAGTTAGTTTGTTGGTAATGTAAAAAAAAATAGCAATAGAAAATACTTAACCCCAAAGAAATAATTATCAACTGAAATATAATGTTACCAACAGACTTAAAAAATTCTTGTTGGTAACACTTTTCAACAAGCGTTTTACCCACGGACCAAATTCTATTGGCAATCTGTTGGTAAACTAGTATTACCAACAGAAATAGGACAACTACCAACAGAATTTAACAGTTGGTAATCAGCCTTTTTCTAGTAGTGTATGCTTCCACTTACAAGGCTAATAGTGCTTCTACCCATTCAAAAAAATCACGAAGGATCATAGCAAACAAAGAATAGATTAAGTTGTTGATTTTATCATCCTAAGCATGCACCTATCATTTGCCAATAGAACCTGCTCTGATTCCACATGAAAGAGGATTGTAGCAAACAAAAAATGCAAAAACAAGCATAACAGAAGTTTCTCAAAAAATTTACCTTTGTGTTTTAGTAGTGCTTTAATCTACTTAGGTAGTACTAGAACACTTTGTTTCTCAACCAATGGCAATTACCTTGAACTTCGGTGAAAACCCGCCAATCTTTTGCTTTTTTACATGAACGCTAAGCTTTGAACTTTCGAAACATGTCTGCCACTTGAACACGTTGGTGAAAAATAAAGGGAAGGAAAAAAAGTCTAACTCCTTGACTTACTACGAACAAGTAGAATAAAAAAAGCCTGTGTATTTTCTTTTACGGGAACAAGAAGAAAAATCGAGAGTCCTTTTCTAGGGAATAGAGATGGAGTTATCCTGGCTTGCTTTGGATACTTCTATTTTAACCGAAACTACAATCACACTTTATCTGGAAATCCCCAGAGATATAATAGAAGCATATCTCTAGATTTCCTAAATCAAGCATAAGCCTCATTTGGTCAATATGTCTAGCCCTAGTTAAACTAGACTTGGGCCATATCCTTGGACTCTTGGTTCAAACCATTAAGTCATTCTTAAATTATTTATTTAATCCTAAACTAATAAAAACCCATAAATAAATAATTAATTAACCCAAATGGACTAAAATAATTTCTCAAGCCCATTTTTAGTTTAGGCCCAGACTAATCCTAATTATTGAATCTAGGCTCAAGCCCTTAGTAATTAATTGCTAAACCAAACAATAAATTTATTCTCTCTTAGGTTCTTATATTTTATTCTAATACGATAATAAATAAAACTACTTGAATAAAACAAAACCCTCTTTATTCCAGGCTATTTTCTTACCCCAATATTAATAAAGACTTATGGGCTATTCTGAGGACCAAAGACATATCATCCTTAGTTACAAAAATGACCAAAATATCAATGCTATAATAATAGTTGTATTCTGTATCTTAAATATTTCCTATTATTACCATAAAAAAATATTGACTCTAAGGACAATACTACGTATAGTAACATCTCTAACCTACAAGTGTTAAGACTAAAATACCCCCTATGTAATGCCATTTATCTAAAGAGAAAACAGTGTACCAACACTTCTCTAAATAACATTTATTGTTCTTAGACCTATAGTCTAATGGTCCACGACTGCTTAGAATATTTCACCTTTGCCAGGGAGCTATCCTTAAGCAAACATCCAAGTCGTGTTCTTAGGGCCTTGAATATTTAGACTAATCGGATAGTTACAAGGGGCGATATCTCACATAGGAGCATAAAAGCTGTTGTGTATGAATCTGTCTTAACTAATAGGTCATACATACCTAATATAATTGTATATTAGTCCTATGATCAAACCTCACCTACAATGTATATCCAAGTATATGCTTCCGACTTTGCTATACCACCAACCTATACTCATGCCATAAGGTATAAATCCATACTGTAGCTGTAGTAGTCTAGGTTACCATTTTTAATACTTTAAAAAATCACTACTATGGGTCTAATTCTATGTGTTCTGAATAGGCCTATATCATGAAGTGAGAGGATTACTCACTGGCTAAAGGTAAGTCATTCTCCATTTAGAATTCCTAGATAATAATAACATTGTCTTGATGAGATTCCCATTTTCATTAACCAGCTGACAACTTCTGTTTATGCATTTAAGTATACTTACTTAAACACAATGGGCTTTTTTCAACAAATATTGTACATAACAAATTAAAGTAAAGAATATAAATAATTTTGAGAATAAAATTTTATTTATTTCATTAAATTTATATTAGATACATAGTTCGGAAGGCATACATTCGAACATACAAATGCAATGGAATACAGTGAAATAACTCAAACATGTTTCACATGATCTCTTAAGTGAAGGGAAAACTTGAAAAATCAAATCCAAAAGAGTTCTAAGGTGCTTAAGAAAAACTAGAAGAAGAATATCATTACCATTGAAGACAAATCCAGAAAAGTTCTTTTTAGCCTGTAGAAAATAAAATTCCTAAGCTTATAGAAATTCCAAGAATTGCCAAAACAACATGGTGCCATAACATCAGAGTCTACAATCCACTATGAATCAATTGACACCACAAGTTTAAGCTTAAATCAAGTGCCCATAACAGCTTTGCTAGCTAAGAAGCCAGCTCCCTGGGGAGAGTGAGGACTATAGTGCACACCCTATAAAGAACTTTAATAAAATGTTGGTGTATGGGAAGTGCCAAAAGCCATAGTCTTACCACTGCTAATAGGGTTGGTACCTAAGACATCCTAGCTAGCAAGGATACGAGGAATACAATGGCATTGGATGGGTTCGTGCCGCTCATTTTCTAAGTCTCGAGACCCTAGTCAGCAAGATGCAAGTCAAAGAAAGAAATGTGGTTGACAGTGGGATCCTATCAATTTATTTTTCCAGGTCATAGCATTTTGGGCATAGGTGGTGGTAGTGGCGATTGTGGTAGTAGTGTTAGTTAAAGTAGCTAGGTGTAATATGCTAGAATTTAAAGACTCCAAACATGGAAAGCATCCTCGAATTCTTTCAAGATCCATGCTAAGCAAGTTAATAGAGAATCGAAGAGTATGTACGCCCAAGTAATTGCGTTCCAGGTAAGATCAGAGATGCTGCTTATTGCTAAAATCCTCTACGAATTCACACAACAAACATTGTTCTCGACCAGGGTGTGCTAGTGCCCTCGGGATCAAGGTTTTCTTGATTTTTTTTCATTCTAAGAATAATAATAGGGTAAAGAGAGAGAAATTGTAAGATGATCGAATTCTGATATATTAAGACTTTGAAAAATATTGAGAGTCTTCTTCTGAAAAATAGGTACTAGATGCTCCTATTCCCCCACCTCCAGCCCAAGATGCTCCTACTAATGAGCATGATGTCCACAAGAAGCATAAGGAGAACAGTGAAACTGCATAATGTATTATACTAGCGTCAATGACTCCTGAGTTACAAAAACAGCATGAGCATATAGATGCTCAAACCATTATCTTTTATCTTAAAGAGTTGTTTGATAAACAAGCTAGAACTGAGAGATATGAGATCTCTAAGCAATTGTTCTGTTCTAAGATGGTTGAAGGTGCTTTAGTAGCTACTTATGGGCTGCAGATGTTGGGCTATATTGAAAAGCTTGGGTCTTTTGCTTTTGTAATGGATCACGATTTAAGTGTTGACTTAATTCTATAATCATTACCAAGTAGTTTTTCACAATTTGTGATTAACTACCACATGAACAATATTGAGACCACCATATCTGAGCTTATCAATTTGCTTAAGACTATTAAATCATCCATAAAGAAGGATGATAAGGCAATCTTGCTAGTAGGTTTTTCGTTTTCTAAAAAGAAAGTTCTCAAGAAAAAGAAGAAAAATCCTACCAAGCCCAATAGAGGCGTGAAGAAGAAGGAAGCAGCCACTAAATGCCTATGTCACTATTATGGCAAGATGGGCCATTGGAGATACTACTGCAAGCCTACTTGGAGACTGTGAAGAAAAAAAAGAAGAAGCTTGCAAACACTTCTACTTCTACTCCTGGTATGTTTATAATTGAGATTAATACTGTCTTTAGTAATAAGATATGTATATTAGATATCGGTTATAGATCTCATTTATGCAATAATTTGCAGGGACTAAAGGGAAGTAGAAGGTTGAAAAAAGGCGATGTGGACCTACGAGCTGCAAATGGAGCAAAGATTGTTGCACTAGCTGTGGGGACTTATCATCTTAATCTACCTTCTGGATTAATTTTAAAACTTTAAAATTGCTATTTTGTACCAGTTTTATTAAAAAAAAATATTATCTCAATTGCTTGTTTATACTTATTTAGATTTCATTTAAATTTTAAGAATAAACGTTGTTCTTTTTCATTAAATGATATCTATTATGATTCTGCAACTTTGGTTAATGGTTTATATATTCTAGACATGAATAATCTAATTCTCAATATAAATGTAAAAAAATAAAGAAAAGATAACTCAATCTCATCTTACTTATGGCATTGTCGTTTAGGCCATGTAAATGAAAAACGTGTGTCTAAGTTATATAAGTTAGGTGAGCTGGGTCATTTGATTATTAATCATATGACGCATGCGAATCTTGTTTACTTGGTAAAATGGTTAAAACTCCATTTTCTGGAAAAGGAGAAAGGACTAAACAGTTATTAGAACTAATACATACGGATGTATGTGACACAATGTCTATACAAGAAAGAGGAGGTTATCACTACTTTATAACCTTCATCGATGACTATTCACAATATAGGTATTTGTATTTAATGAAATACAAGTCTGAAGTATTTGACAAGTTCAAAACTTCAAGAATAAAGTAGAGAAACAACTTGGCAAAAGTATTAAAACTCTTAGATCCAATTGAGGAGGCGAATACTTGAGGCAAGAGTTTCTAAGTTATCTTAGAAATAATGAGATATTATCTCAATGGACTCTATCACATATACCTTAACATAGTGGTGTATCTGAGAGAAGGAATTGAACCCTTCTGGACATGGTACGGACCATTATGGCTTTTGCAGAGTTACTAAAATTGTTTTGGAGATATGCACTGGAGACTGCTATTTATATTTTAAATAGAGTTTCGTAAAAAACGGTTGATTTCACTCCTTATGAGCTATTCTTTGGTAATTAACCAAAGTTATCTTATTTAAGGATTTAGGGTTGTCCTACTTCTGTAAAAAGGGTAATGTCAGACAAACTTGAAAGTAAGTTTGACAAATGTTTATTTGTTGGATATCCGAAAGAATCCTTCGGATATTACTTCTATCTTCCTTCTGAAAATAAAATTTTTATTTTGAAACATGATGTCTTCTTAGAGAATGAGCACATGTTTAAAGAAGATAGTGGGAGCAAGCTTGAACTTAGTGAAGTTCAAGAAGCATAAACAAATATTGATCAACCGTCTGAATCCACACCTATTAATGAACTTTCTAACACACAAGAGTCTCATAGGTCAAATGTGTGGCACCTGAGAGATATAGATTTGTCATAAGTGACTACAATGATGTATTACTCATATAAAAATATGCGCCTACTACTTATAAGGACGTTCTGAATAGTTTAGAATCTGACAAATGGCTTGAAGCTATGAAGTCAGAAATGGATTCCATGTATAACAACCAAGTATGGATTTTGGTTGATCCGCCTAAAGGAATCAAGCTTATAGGGTGCAAATGGATTTTCAAGAAGAAAACCGACATGGATGGTAATGTAGTTACTTATAAGGTACGTTTGGTTGTAAAAGGTTATTGACAACAGCAAGGTATTGACTATGATGAAACTTTTTCACCAGTTGCTATGCTAAAATCCATAGGAATACTCTTAACACTTGCCACTCATTATGATTATAAGGTTTGGCAAATAGATGTGAAAATAGTTTTCCTTAATGGAAACCTGATCGGGGAAGTGTATATGACACAACCTAAAGGTTTTATATCCAAATATGGCACAAAAGTATGCAAGTTGCAAAGGTCTATCTATGGACTTAAGTAAGCATCTAGGAGTTGGAACATCCGTTTTGATGAGACAATTAAAGAATTTAGTTTCATTCAAAATATGGACGAACCTTGTGTGTATAAGAAGGTTAGTGGGAGTGCAGATGTTTTCTTATTGCTTTATGTAGATGACATATTGCTAATAGGAAATAATGTTTCCGTTCTTCAATCTGTGGAGAAGCAACCTATATTCTGGAAATAAGGATCTATAGAGATAGATCAAGAAGGTTGTTAGGTCTTTCGCAGTCTACATACATAGATAAAGTGTTGAAGAGGTTCAACATAGATTAATCTAAAAAATGATTCTTACCTATGACACATAGAGTAAGCCTTTCAAAGTTGATGTCTCCAAAGACACAAGTTGAAAGGGATCATATGAGTAGAATTTCGTATGCTTTAACAATTGGGTCTTTCATGTATGCTATGATATGTACTGGGCCCGATGTACCATGTACTCTTAGCTTGACGAGCATATACCAATCTGACTCTGAAGAGAGTCATTGGGCGACTGTAAAAAATATCCTTAAGTACTTACGAAGGACTAAGGATGTATTCTTGGTATATGGAGATGGTGATTTGCAATCAAGAGGGTATACTGATGCCAGCTTTTAGTCCGATAAGGATAACTACAAATAAAAATCTAGCTATGTATTTATGTTGTGTGGAAGGGCAGTAAGTTGGAAAGGTTCCAAACAGGATACTGTTACCGACAATTAACTGGAGCATGTACTTAGACATTTTCATTTGATTAGAGATATCATTGATAAACGAGATGTAAAGATAGAGAGAATTTTCACGGATCAGAACATAACTGATCCACTTACTAAAGCACTTTCCCAGAAGAAACATGATAAATATGTTGAGTCATTAGATATTTGATACATAAATGACTGGCTTTAGTGCAAGTGGGAGATTGTTAGTGTTGTGCCCTAGAGGCAATCACTTGTACCATGTATATTGTATAATAATTAACAAGAGGCATTTTTTATTTTTTAGTTTGATTGTTATATCTTAATATGCGTATAAACTGTTTGATAAAGTTCATAATACAACACAGTGTTAAGAAAATCATGATAGAGATCATCATGTGAGATTCCTATTACACTATGTAGTGTTTGTACTTGAATAATCCCTAGTCATAGTATTAATGAGATGGGACATTATTAATACGCCAAGACTAGCACATGTTATATCCCTTGATTGGATCAAGTGGTGGTTCTTATAACTGCGAGTATTGTGATACTTAAAATTATTATGTGGATGCTTGTTATATGAACAAGTTCATTGGATGACTTAACTATGAGATAATCACTTAGATAAGTTATTTAGTGCCAGTGATAAAATCTCATTATAGCAAACTGTTGGATTGTATGCCCTCTTAGACTAGGTTTCTGATGTAAAATCGAATTATTCAATAAAAGAATTTATTTTCAGAAATTGTTTGTGAATTTACTTTTTGTTTGTGCACGATTTTCGTTTGGAACAGACCCATTGTGTTTAAATAAGTGATCCATGTGAATGGTGGTCTTTCACAGTAAGGTATGGATCACGGGTTATTTAACACATAAACATTTGTTCTTAACCTATTGATGAGATTGGGAACCTCATCATGTTTAGGTTATTATGTTATGAATTCCAAGTGGGGAATGGCTTACCTTTAGCCAGTGGGTAGTCCACTCACTTCATGACATAAGCGTATTTCGAATACGTAGAACAGGACCTGTAGTAGTGGTTTCTCAAAGTACTATATGGTAGAAACCTAGACTACTACCGCTACAGCGTGGACTAGTACTCTATGACTTGAGTATGAGTTGGTGGTCTAGCGAAGCTGGAAGTATATACTTTGATTTGCTATAGTTGAGGTTCTATCATAGGGCCAATATACTTGCATGTTGGGTATGTGTGACTAGTTAGTTAAGACAGACTTATACAAGATAGTTTCTGCACTATATCGCCCCTTGTGGTTGTCCGAATGGTCTAAATTATCCAAGGCCCTGGGAAACATGACTTGGATGTTTGCTTTAGGGTAGCTCCCTTGGAAAGCGGAAACACTCCAGGAAGTCGTGGATCATTGGACTAGAAGCCTAAGGATGGTAGATGTCATTTAGGGGGGTGTTAGTACACTTCTTCCTCTCTAAATGTACGGCGATGTGTAGAGGGGTATCTTAGTCATTTCACCTGTAGGTCGGAGACTTTGCGAATGCAGCATTGTCCTTGGGGTCAATATTTCCTTATGGTGATATTAGGAAATATTTAAAATGCAAAATACAGCTATTTATATAGTAGGGGTATTTTGGTCATTTTAGCAGCCAAGGCGATGTGTCTTTTTGGTCCTCGAGATAGCCCGTAAGTCCTAACTATTTTTGGGTTGAGGAATTGGTCTCAGTTGAAGAGGATTTTATTTTATTTTGTTTTGTTTTATTTTATTCAGGAAGTATAATTTATTATTGGACTGGAATAAAATAAATAAATAAATAAATAAATAAATAAAATAGAAGTTGAGAGAAATTAATTATCTAGTTTATTTGGTTAATTAATTATTCAGGGCCTAGGTCCAGTATGAATAATTAAGAAATTGACCTGGGCTTAAAGTAGGGGAAATAATTAATGTTTAATTATTTATTAGGTTATTTATATAGGCCCAAGAAATAAATAATTAAAGATTAATTATTATGGTTCATTTAGGCTCATTAATTATTTATTAAGTTACTTATGTAAGCCCAGAAAATAAATAATTAATATTTATTATTTTGGGCCTTTTTGGGTCCAAGGAAAATAATAAATATTTATCTGGCCCAATAGCTTGGACCTTAGGGTTTTTTTCAGATATGGTTAAGAGGAGTTTAAGGTTAGGCCAAACTGTTTCTCAAGATAACATCCGGGTGTTTTGAAATCCCGGGGAGATGTTTATCAGAGATTGAGAGATCTAGTTTAGGCCAAATATAAACAACTCTTTGAAAAGAAAAAAAACCCTAATTTTCTTTCCCAAGCCACACACTCACGTGGTCTCTTTCTCTCCTCTCTCTCACGTTTTCTCCTTGGACTTTGCTAACCAATAGCAGGTAAACCAAGGAGAATTGAGACCCTTCCTCTTCACCATAGTGTTCACCGACTAGAGGTTATGCTGAGGAATATCCCGAGAGCTGGAGAGCTAAGCGTTAATGCAAACAAGACGAAGTCGAAGGCTAGCGGGTGTTCAACCGGAAGCTCCTTCAAGTGTGTAAAGCGAGGCGATTCCAGCCGTTCAATCTGTTCCTACGCAACCTAGGAGGGTTAAGGAACGCAAAGGTATGATCTTCATGCTTCCGCATGGCCTTTATGGCTCGCGGTTTAATTTTTCTCTCTGTTTTTTTTTTTTCGTTCATGGCTCCCTGTTTCTACTTTTCCATCACAAACGTGCAAATATCCTTAGGTTTTAGATTTTCAAGGTACTTTATTTGCTGAGCATTGTACTTTGATTCTAATATCTAGAACCAGATTGAGGGCCGCCTTTAGGATGGATATTGGGTACAATGTGATGTAAATGAAAGTGGTTGAGAGGATCGATAAATGATTTACCACTCCTAATAGTAGGTGAGTATATCTTAGAGCCACTTGTGAAAATTATTACTCATAAAGTCCTTGGCCAAGGCGACTATGTATTGGAAATAGTTCTAAATTTGATACACATATTGAGTAATGGATTTCTTGAACAAGTACTAAAATATTCGAGCCAGAATTAATAATATTTTGGATGAAGTTGGTACTAATTCCATGTTGTAGACCGAATGAGATATAGTATAATGAAAGGAGTTTATTGCACTGGTTATTTGCTATTGAAAGGTTCATGTTAAGCCACTTGACTTTCTAAACTTTTGGGTGGTCAAGAATCATTGTTAGATGTCGCTCTTGATCTTCTAAATATGAATTTATTAATTAGAGAATTAATAAATTAATCATATATTTTATTTAGGGTTATTAATTCTAAATATGTTATAATTAATTCATATTATACTACCAATAAGACTAGAAAACCTAATGGGTCACACACAATAAAGGTTTGAATACTTAATATATATATTATTTGATAATATTGTGGGTTTAATTGAGAGAAAAAAATATATTTATAGATGAATTATAAGTTTATTATAATTAATGAGACTTAGTTGCAATTATATAATTTTTAAGGGCCCAATTGTAGACATTGGATCTTAGAGGATTTAATTACAATTAATATAATTCCTAAAACTATAAATAAGGAAATTCGTTCCTTTTGTTGGGGTGTGTTGAACGATCAAAACACAAAGGTTTTTGGACCGTCTTTTGCATCTCTTTCTTCTCCAATTAAACCTAGATGCTCCTCTTATACTAACATAGTTTTGAGCGGGCTTTGTAAGTAATTCAACGTTGTGTGGATTACTACTACAGATAATCCTACTCTTGGATTGTAGTGGCGCTGGGTGGACGATCAAAATAGAGGAATTGATTTCTTGTTAGGCGAAAGAAAATTTTTATTTTTCTGCCATAGAAGGTAATATCTGTTTTCTTCCTCTACTCCCATTTTAATTGCAAACACGTGATCTTTGGGTATGGATTTCATAGTTATTTTCACTGCAATCTTATTTGATAAGCATGATGAAATCCCAATAGATCCTTCATTAGCTACATAGATTTTATTGTATTTATTTCTATAATCTTTATATATTGATGCTTATTTCTGTAAATTATTTTACTTTTTTAGATACTTACTATGTATTCATATTATACTCAGTTTTAGTATTTAAATTACATTTAGGTGTGCTTAGTTTCAGTTTTTAAATTATTTTTGGGGTTATGAGCACAGTTTTGGAATTTGTTTGTTTGTTTGAAAATTGATTCACAGGGAGCTGATAATTTAAAAATAAATGGAAAAATAGAAAAAAATAAAAAATTCATCGCAAATCATTGCAATTTGTGATGAATTTTTGTGACAAATTGGCGAGGGTTAACAAAATAATGAGAAAAAATCCATCACAAAACCCTTGCAATTTGCAACTTTTAGTTAAGGCCAACGCATGTACAAAATAATCCGTTGCAAAACCCTCATAATTTGTAACAATTTAGCTATGAAAGAACTATACAAGAGAGAAATCCATCACAAAACCCTTACAATTTGCAACGATTTAGTGAGGGCTAACCCATAAGAGAAAAAATCTATTGCAAAACCCTTGCAATTTGCTACGATTTAGTGACGGCCAAAAAGAGATAAAAATTCCTTACAAAACCCTTGCTATTTGGAACGCTTTAGCGACACCAATCCTATATGAGATAAAAATGCATCGCAAAACTCTAGCAATTTATGATGATTTTGTGAAGGCCACGAGTAGGAGTCAAAAACTTCCTTGCAAACCTCTCGCAATTTGCGACGAAGTAACGAGGGCTAATCAATACGAGAGAAAAATGTTAAAACAAAACTCTCGCAATTTGTGACGAATTAGCAAGAGTAATGAAAAAAGCCCTAGCAGAACCCTCGCATTTTGCCATGAACTAGCGAGGGCTAATCAATACGAGATAAAAATGCTATCGTAAAACCCTCGCAATTTGCGATAAATTTGCAAGGGCAAACTACAAGGTCCTTCACAGAAACCTCGCAAATTGCAACGGTTTTGCGAGGGTTAAATATCTTTTAAGTCAATGTTCAATACGAAAGCCTCGCAATTTGCAATGATTTTGTGACGAACTTTTTATGCATTTTATCGCAAAATCGAAGTAAATTTTCTATCTCGTCGATCTTTGATAAAAAAATTAGTTACCATTTTGTTCTCTCAAAACCCTCATAAATTGCGACGGTTTCGCCTAACCCTAGCAAAATCGTCGCAACATGCGATAGTTTTGGCTAACCCTTGCAAATTGCTACGCTGTTTTTAGCTATGGCCTAAAACTATCACAAAACCATCGCTAACCGCATTTGCGACGGATTTTGGCTGTCGCAAAACCAAAATTTCCTGTGTCTTGATCACCATCACTAATACTTTTCTTTTATTTAGCAAAAAAAAAAAAATCAAATTTGTTCTCTTGTATCAAATTGAAAATAAAAACACAACTATATTTGGTTCAAGATCAAGTTACCAAGCCTCCAATTTCCCATTTAGAAAAGAAGAATAAAAAGAATTAAAACGAAGAATAACAAGAATTGGAAGTTGATGCTGCTGTTAGATACTATTGCTATTGTTGTTGTTAGAAGCTTCCAATTGAAAGTTATTATTATTATTGTTATGATCTTGTTCCATGATTGGTAGTTTTGAAGAAGAGGAACCAGTTTGATATATTTGATGTTTTTAGCTATTTTTATTTATTTTTTACTTACATTAATTATCTTGTTTTTCATTGAAGACAAAATTTATTATGAAAGAATAACATAACTGAATTAGTTGATCCATGTAAGTATTGCTTGATAATGTGTTGAAGACTCCAGCAATATAGTTTGACATATTGCCAAGAAGACTGAAAATGGTCATTTTGCGCAAAGCAACATTTGGGGCTTCCATTGAAGACAGCTTGAATTTCCAATAAAATTAGATTTGTCTCTTAATCCAATAAAAAAGAAAGTAAAATATATATATATACAACAACAACAAACTAAGCCTTAATCACAAGTAACTTGGGGTTGGCTACATGAACCAATGTCAGGCAACGTATGGTCATCCACATGAATCCTCTCTCACCACTTTCTTCTATCGAACGCCATACTTTCATCCAAATCTAACAAAGACATATCTCTCTTAATTACCTCTATCCATGTCGTTTTAGGCCTACTTCTACCTTTCCCTCTGTCTAACCTATCCTGCCTCACTCTCTCCATCGCCCAAACAGGAGCATCCCTCGGTCTTCTCTGAACGTGTCCAAACCAACGCAGACGACTTTCTCTCATCTTTTCCTCAATAGATGCCACACCCACCTTTTCCCTAATGATCTTATTTCTAACTCTATCATTCCTAGTATATCCACACATCCACTGTAGCATAAGCATCTCAGCTACTTTCATTTTTTGAATATGACACCTTTTAGCTGCCCAACATTCCGTACCATATAACAAAGCAGGTCGTACGACTACCTTGTAAAACTTTCCCTTTAAATTCAACGGTGCATTACGATCACAAAGAATACCAGTCGCACTCCTCCATTTCAACCAACCCGCCTTAACTCGATGTGCAACGTCGCTATCGAGCTCTCCGTCTTTCTGAATAATAGATCCTAGATAGCGAAAACAATCAGCTAATGATATATCTCTACCTTCCAAAGTTACACTCTGGGCTATGTTTCTGCTACCACTAAACTTGCATCCTATATACTCTGTTTTACTCCTACTAATTCTGAAACCCTTGGATTCCAATGTCTGCCGCCATAACTCCAATTTAGCATTTACACCGCCTCTAGTCTCATCAATTAATACAATATCATCCGCAAACAACATACACCATAGCACAGCCTCCTGTATAGCGTAGGTCAACTCATCCATAACGGCTGCAAAGAGGAAAGGGCTAAGCGCTGATCCTTGATGCACCCCGATATTAATAGGGAATTCTGCAGTCACTCCGGCGCCAGTCCTTACACTTGTACATGCTCCCTCATACATATCTTTAATGAGAGTAATATATTTTATTGATACACCTTTTCTTGGCCAGCACCCACCAAACTACTTCTCTAGGAACCCTGTCATAGGCTTTTTCCAGATCAATAAATACCATATGTAAATCTTTCTTTCTTTTACCTATGATATTCAATCATCTGCCGTAATAAATGAATTACCTCCGTAGTGGAACGCCTAGACATAAAACCAAACTGATTATCTGAAATTTGTATAATGCCCTGTAATCTCTGTTCAATCACTCTCTCCCAAAGCTTCATAGTATGACTCATGAGTTTAATCCCACGGTAATTGGCACAATCTTGGACATCTCCTTTATTCTTGTACAGAGGAATCAGAGTACTCTTCCTCCACTCTGTAGGCATCCTATTAACTTTATATATCTTGTTGAACAGACTTGTCAACCACGTAATACATATATCTCCTAAACACTTCCAAACCTCGATCGGTATACCATCCGGTCCTACAGCTTTTTTTGGACTCATCCTTTTAAGGGCATCACGGACTTCATGCTTCTGAATACGACGAATCCATGCACGGTTAACCTCTTCGTTCGAAAGCGCCAGGCTACCTACACTCGGAACTTGGACTTGACTCCCGTTGAATAACTTATCAAAATATGATCTCCATCTCTCCTTTATTTCTTCATCCTTAACTAAAACATTGTGGTTTTCGTCCTTTACACATTTCACTACATCTATGTCCCTCGTCTTCTTCTCCTTGTAATGCGCCAGTCTATATATTCTCTTCTCTCCGTCTTTGGTATCTTACTTTTCATATAAATCCTTATAAATTATGGCTCTTGCGTTTCTGACAGCTTCTTTAGCTTTTCTTCTCGCGACCTTGTATTTCTCAAAATTTTCATCACTCCTACACCTTCCTAAGTTTCTATAGCACTCTCTTTTACTCCTTACGGCTTCTTTCACTTCGTTGTTCCACCACGATACATCCTTGTTAAGAGGTATTTTTCCTTTAGATTCCTCAAGCACTTCCTTAGCTACTGTCCTAATACATTGAGCCATCTTTCTCCACATAGTATTTGGATCCGAATCCATATCAGAAGACCAATTATCCGCCTCAACTACCTTATTGACAAAGGCTATTCTTTCATCCCCCTGAAGCCTCCACCACCTAATCCTAGGGTCAATTCGAAAATTCTGATGCTTACTCTTTTTCCTAAAATTAAAATCGAGGACCAACAGCCTGTGTTGCATAGCTACACTCTCACCTGAAATAACTTTACAATCCGTACACCCACTACGAAACCTACGCCTCATAATAAAAAAGTCTATCTGACTGGCATTTAACTCGCTTCTAAAGGTCACTAAGTGAGAATCTCTCTTCTTAAATCAAGTATTTGCTATGGTCAAATCATAGGCCAAGGCAAAATCAAGAATAGCAGTTCCTGCTTCGTTTTTAGCTCCGAAACCCTGACCTCCATGAACACTCTCAAACCCGCTCTTATCAGTACCTACATGTCCGTTTAGATCACCACCAATGAAAAGCTTTTCTACACACGGTACACTCTGGACAATCTCATCTAAATCATCCTAGAACTGTTGCCTAACTGAATCTTCGAGTCCTACTTGCGGCGCATACGCACTAATAACAGTAGTAATCTCGCTGCCAATCATAATCTTGATGCTCAAAATCCTATCACTCTTCCTCTGTACTTCAACCACATCATCAATAAACTTACGATCAATAATAATCCCGACTCCATTTCTATTTCTAACTCTACCTGAATACCAAAGCTTATAACCCCATGGAGCGACTACTCTCGCCTTCTCACCTACCCACTTGGTTTCCTGAAAACACAAAATGCTAATCTTTCTTCTCCGCATTACCTCAACTAGCTTTGTCAATCTACCGGTCAAAGATCCTATATTCCATGTAGCTAGATGAATCCTATCCCTGTAGACTGTCTTTTTTACCCTACACCCTTGTATATTTGACACCGCATTCGGGGACCGACACGGCGCGTTGCTTCCGGGCAACGACCTAGCAACCCTCGCATAGTTATCACTACACCCAGGTCTAGGAAGTGCAGCGCGTCGCTGAGTAGGGAATGCCCCTACGAAGTCAATCGATTGGTTCATGTCATAGATGTGACTATGTTTTACGCTGGCCGTCACAAGCCTACTGCAACTCTCCTCCTTTATCCGGGCTTGAGACCGGCAATGAACACCGCAGACAAAACCCGTGGAGCTCACAAATCATTTAATTGATATATATATATATAATCTTTAATTGATATTCACAAATCATTTACAGATAAAGTTTAGCTCAAATAGAATTTAACAATAAACCAAAGTATCAAAAGGAAACGGGTATATGCCTTAATAAGGGTTTAGGGTTAACTTTATTGAGTATCATCTGTGGCATTGTTGCTTAAGGCATCATCACCTTGCCATGTCCAAATAATATCTTTGAGGGCCGGTCTGATGTCCTCTTCACAAAACTTCTTATATTCCAATGTGTCGCCGGACGACTTCAAGAACTCGACAACAACAACCTCCGAGGCAACCTTAAATACCTCCGCAGTCAAATGTAACCGCCCTTTCCGGCCTTCCGATGGAGCTAGCAACCTCAATGTGAAGTCCTTTCCTTTGGCAATTTTGAAATTTAAACTTTTGGCCACCTTTTCAATCTTCGTTACGATAACGGTGGTTGAACATCTAGAAGTGAACATTGATCCAGCCTTCCCCTTGATCTCAAACAAACTGGACAAATCAAATACGGTGGACATTGATGAAATCAACTGAAAAGCATTTAGAAGGGCCAGTGAAGATGGCGATTTCCTTATGGCTCCACGAACTGGTTCCTCTTCTTCAAAACTGCCAATCATGGATTCATAAACTGAAAATGAATGAGGCAAAGAATAATTTTTCTTAAACCAGGGGACTCTCATTATAGCTGGAATGGTTATTCTCCTTTGAGGATCAGCCACAAGAAGCTTGGAAATCAATCGTTTTGATTCGAGAGAAAACCAAGGTGGGAATGTATAATCTGCCTTGAAAATTTTTCTATACATATTCAAGACATTTTCATCTTAAAATGGTAGAAAACCAGCAAGAAGGACATATAATATGACACCACAAGACCAAATACCAGCCTTTGCACCATCATATCCTTTCTTCTTCAATACCTCCGGAGCAATGTAGGCCGGAGTTCCCCATTGCGTATGGAGGAGCACGTCGTGCTGCTCCGTCGAGGCTGATAAGCCGAAATCTGTAGCCTTCAACTCCCCATTCTCATCGAGAAGGAGATTTTCAGGCTTTAAATCACGGTGAGCAACCCCACGGCTATGGCAAAAATCCACAGCACTTATCAACTGCTGGAAGTACCTTCGAGAGACATCTTCCCTCAGCCGCCCTCTGGCTACTTTGGCACAAAGTTCACCACCTTTTTCATATTCCATTACAATGTAAATCTTGGCCTTTGTAGCCATGACTTCTTTGATCTCAACGATATTCGGATGGCGAACGAGGCGCATGATGGAGATTTCCCTTGTGATCACCTTCGTCATTTCTTCAGTCTTGACTTGATCCTTGTTGATAACCTTGATTGCCACACTCTCACCTGTGGCCAATTCTATGCCATGGTAAACTTTTGCAAATGTCCCTTTGCGTTAGAGTTTCCCCAACTCAAATTTGTCAAACATCTTCTTACCTTCCTTGATTGCACAATTCCAATTGCAAAAATTAGATCATGAAGTGGCCTAATTGCCACAAAATGCTGTTCTGGTTAGAATTTCTTTACTATTCTCTATGAAATTATAAAAAATTTCTCAAGAAAATCTTGAAAAAAATACGTTGATGTGTTTCTGGAAAATGAAACGCCGCAGAGATGAGCTTCAAGAAGCAGCAAAGGAATAGAAACTATAGAAGCAAGAACACCACAATCCCATATAAGTAGAGATCTATTGGACAATAATTCAAAATATTTAAATAAAAAATATATAATAATCAATAGTCCTATCCCCATTTCTCCCCGGGAGAAATTCTGCATGCGTGCTATGTTGGTGTCATTTCTGCCATGTTCCAAGTAGTAGAGTTGAAATGTCAAAGTCTAAATTAATGGTGCTTAGTGGATTACCTATACGCTTGTGCCAAGAGCTGACCAGGTTGTACACGTATGAAATTGCCATTATTTTTTAATTTTCTTTTGCATAGTCGAATAAAAAATTATTTTTTCTGTATGGTCGGCACTCGAAGATTCGATATTGTCAGAATTTGAAGGAAAACGAAGGGGAAAAAAGTCTTGAATGGATTAGCTTACGTGTAAACGACTCACCAAACTTATGCTAGTTTCCAGATGACAGTTCCATGTGCAAATGTAGTTGCCATATAGATAAGGAGATGCACTGATTGGATTATTAAATTAATTTTATTTTTATAGTGCAAAAAAAATTATTAGTTTTAAAAATATTCTTTCAAAAGAGCGGGGAAAATCAAAGAAAGATCCAGATTGAAGATTCTTGTGATTTTGAATTTAAAGCTTGAGTGACTACAGGTCGAATCAAAACAAAATACTTTTTCTTGCTAGGTGTAATCCGTTAGACATAAATCCAATTTTTCAACTTTTGAAACTCCTTGGAATTTCTTTTTCCCCTTCCTGGTGGTATCAAAACGCCACACTTTAACAACCACAAAACTTCAGGAAGACGTGGAAAGTTAAATGGAAAACTACCATATCAATCTGTATAATTTTAATAGTGGAAAATATATTATATATTTTTGTTTTAAAAAAAAGGAATTTTCTTTTAGGGAAGAAAAGAAAAACTAGTTAATTTTGTCGGTTGAGCATATGTTCCCGAGATAAATGTACCGACTAGCAATATTATAGAGGGAAATTCTTATATGCACCCGATGTATATGAACCGGATGTAACTATCTACAATATTTATTATATACTAAATATTATGTATAATTTTAACTGTATATAATATAATATTTTAATGCACCGATACACGTACACCGAATGCATATAAGAATTTCTCTATTAGAGGACATTTGCATTTACAAACATATATGTAGCAAGTTTCTATAGAGAAATCTTCTATGTATTTCAGGAATAGAAATTAAAATAATAAATAAACAAGTTTTAGATGATCATCAATTCCTAGTTACCGAAGTATATGTGACAATGAAAATACTTGATTAAGGTAGCACCATGGTAGCTCAGTTGGTAGGATGAATTCTCAAATAAAAAGCTTAAATTTCATTTATATCAAATGTCTCTATGTATTAAAAGATCAAATAAATAAATAGAAATATACTTGTGTAACAATTTTTAAGATCCATTTATAGAAGATTAATGCAATTACTAAAGCAACAATATTCCGAATAAAAGGGTATTTTTAGGTAGCATATATAGAAATGTTAATGGAGTGCATAAATTTCTATGCACTAGTATTAATGCAACAAATTAAACTCGAAAAATAATACACTTTGCTTAGGAAAATAAAGTTAAACTAACAGAAATGGAGTATTATTGATAAAAAAAAATAGATGATTTAACAAATATCTTACTCGTAATTTAAAAAATTTTAAGATTTAAAATTCTAAATTATCTATTTTTCTAAAGTATTACAAATAAGATACAAAATAAGAAAACTATACTACAACAATGAAAAATGGGAACATCTAACAAAAACAGGCAAAGACAGATGATGCCGAGCTAACATCTAGTAACCCAATTAGTAAAACTCTTCTTATAAAATATAAAAGTTTAGATTTAATGTTTATTAAGCATATACACAACATTTTCCCCCTTTCTTTTTGTAATAATAAAAACTCTTTAAAAAAAAAAAAATCTAATTTTGAAACATAGCTGACTTTCCATGCCAACACAATCACAGGTAGCTAAATCATCAGTACCTAGTAAGGGGGTAAAAACGGTACTTTGTGTTATGTTTGATCCAACGCTTATAGATATCTCTCTCTCTCTCTCTCTCTCTCTCTTTTTTAAACGCATATAGTGGAATAGAGTATTTAAAACACATAATTCTTATTAAACTACTAATATGTCTTTCTCTTTTTTAATTGAAGCTTACTTTCCTTCATTTTTGGAATACTGATGCGTGATGAATATTTCCAGAATTTGCAACGCAGCCCCCTAAAAAAACTCCGAAAAAGATCTAAGAAACTTAATGATCATAATTTAGCATTTTTCCCCAGAAGAAATAATAAATTATCATTTAAATTCTTTTTCTACTTAGCCTATTCTCATAATCACATTTTGACATTTATTTGAGCCTATTGAAGTTGATTCTTGTGTTTTTTAGCCTCCTTAATGTTTTTCTCTTGGATTAACAGGTATTGTGAGATGTCATCATAGAGGGGGAAAAAAAAAAGAAATTGTATTGATTGATTATGAGATTAAAATTGATCTGGACTGGCATATAATTTACGACCTTCATGTTTAAGGAAACATTGGGCCGGTCGATTTTCCCTTTCATGTGGGCCTGAAAAATGGACTGCTGGCTTAGAACAACACACGAGAAAACAGAATCATTTCTGAAATGGGCTAAATAAAAAAATAAATAAAAGGAGAGGGAGAGAGTAAACAAATTTGAACATAAACATTAGAGGTAGACGATTTCCACCCCAATCGATTGAGAGTTTCCAACCGAGTGGTCGCCGGCAAATGACATATGGGCAAGAGTGCGTACAAGACTATTTTGGTGGTGGGAGAGAAATATAAGGCGTTCTTGAATTAGAGTATGTTGATTTTTTTAAAAAAAATTATAAATATAATTTTGAATTTTATAAAAAATATTTAAACCCCAAATATCAACATTACAATCTGTTTAATATGGATAATAAATTGTTAATATTTTTAAAATTAAAGTTATTTTGTATTAAACTAATTTTCTCGTAAAAAATTATAATAAAATATTTTTTTTAAAGAGTTATAAAACAGATATACCTTAAATTTGTCCGGTTAAATCATAAGGAAACATATATTGAAGGAAATAATAACGATTTTGTCCCAAATTGAATATTTATATTTGATTAGTATAAAAATTTAAGAAAGTATATGAATATATTTAAACTACCAAGTACCATCTTACTTTCAATAATTGAGATGGTTTATGTACATAGCAATATGTTAATGGACTTATGTCACTTAAATTATGAAGGTTACTGAGAAAGCATCTTTATCTTAAGAAAAAATTTATTTATTTATTTTAGCACAATTTAAATAGTAGTACAGACATTCAATATGCATGCAATGTGCAAGAGAGTACTATTTTTACAAAATGCTCACAAGACAAAGTACAAAAGAGATTTTTTTGGAGTTTCTAAATGTAATACCTTAGAAATTTCATCATATGAAAAATTAGATAATTAATTTTATTTTATGAATTAATTGAATTGTTTATGTGTCTATTTTGTTTAAAACTTATATAAGATTTCTTAAAGGAATATAATGAAGAAAATATAACTATTAATATGCCTATTTACTTAGTGTTTCTAATTAATTTATTATCAATTAATTACTATATTGTATCAAAAATAATATTATTACAATGATTTGGATTAGGGAAAATGATTCCTTGAACATTCAAAATTTATTTCAAAGCTACTTTGGTTTTTAACCAATTAAAAGTCTTGGTCAAATTCAAGACTAAAACTATTTTGACTACTTGACCCATTTGAATGATTTTGTCTAGGAAACCCAAGACTTATAAGTCATTTTGAGTAATTGAAAATTCCTTAAATAATTTTGGTGAAATTCAAATAAACTTGTCTCAAGGATTGAAATAATCCTACTATATAAACAAAAATTTCCCATTTCCCTTCCCCATTTTGGGAGGCCCTCTTTCACCCTACTCTGTCATTTCTTTCCCTTCCAAAAGAAAACTCCTCTCCTCTATAGAGTAGCCGACCAACCCCTCCTCCACCAGGCTGCCGACAGCTTGGTTGTGCAAAACAGAATCACTTTTCTACTAGCCAAGAGCTTCCTTCTCTCTTTCCTTTGCTTTTGCTCTGTACAAACAGAAGAAGCTCAACTCATTGGGGCCGAAAAGAAGGCCCTCTCTAGAAGCTTGAGCAAGGATCTTCAAGAAGGTAATGACAAACTGTATTTTTCTTCACTCCTTGTTGTGACTAAAAAACTCACTGCCTCCCTTTCATTTTTCCTCTGAAGACACACAAGGAAACCAGCCACAAAACTAAAATTAGAAGCCCCTTTTTGCTGTGTTTAGAGTGCCTTAACCCAAGCTTTCAAGAGGTAAGCAAAAGATCCTATCTTTTTCTTGAATAACCATGATGCCCGAAACTTGGAGCTTTCTGTCTAGCCTTGGATTTCTATGAAAAATGCCATATTTGCTTACAATAATGGTAATGAAAAAATTTTGTAGGTTTGATTAAGACGTGTAATATTATGTGTACGAGAAGTTTTCTGTGTAAAGAAGCCAATTTTCCCCCTTATTTATGCATGAACCGAAAAATGATGCATTATGTCTAGTTTTTGTAACTGGATTTATATGCCATATTTGGGTGAAATATTGATGGAGGGATGATGTATTTATGGTAGAGATATATTATACTATGTGTAGTTGAAGCCCTTTGCATAAAGAAGTCATTTTTCCCTCCATTATATGTGTAAACTAAAACGGCATGTAATCTGTCCATAAGAAGTATTTTGTTATATAATACTATATCCTTTGTGATTTTGTATGAATAATGGGTGAATATATTATGTACTACAATGTGTATGTAAACTTTTGTAAGCTAATAGTATGATTTGATATGGGTATTAAGTGTGATCAAAACAGAGTATTGCTGATCGGTTGATAACTCAAAATGGTTTTCAAATTTGAGTATGAAAATTGAGTACTCTTTGCTAGGATTATAAGTTCTGAGTGTTTTATGATATGTTTGTAATGTGTTGATGTGGTTTTTCACGAGAAAAATGGAAGAAACTAACTTTATGATTTTTACACATTGACTCTGCATTCTACCCAAAAACAGTATTTTTGTCGCCTTTTTGAACCCCCCAAAAAATACCTTTTCTGTTTGAATTTAACCACAAAGTTTTATTGTACAAACTTCAAGATGTTAGAAAATTTGAGTACAGGAATAACTGAAAAATAATTTATAGATTGAGAGAAATGAATTTTCAAAATCGTCGTGCAAAACTATCTGCACAGGGTACTGTTCCAGTAGTGAATTTGTAAAAATTAATTGGCTCTCTTTTAAGTGGAATCTTTGGGAGAAAATTATATGATAATTCACCTAACATGTTGAGATCAAACTAAAAAGTTTCATAAAAGAATAAAGTGTTATGCTTAGGTAATCGTTATGAACCATGTTTTACCGTTATGAACCCTGTTAGGTGAATTGTCATATAATTTTAAAGTGATCGTTATGAACCCTATTAGGTGAATTATCATATAATCAAACTAGAAATTAATTGGCTCTCTTTTAAAGTGATCGTTATGAACCCTATTTTACCGTTATGAGCAGCATTTTAATCTTTAAGTGAAAAATGAGTTTGTGTGGAAATTTGACTGTAAATGTGTTGGAATTCGGCTGAGTTGAATTTTATGAGATGGCTATGTGGATTGAAAATATTTTATTAGGGTTTTGATGACTGGAATTAAGTTAATATGATTTTGGATAATGAAACCATAAAAATGGCTTCTTTTTTTTTTTTTTAACAAAACACACTAAGAGGAATTTTAATTCGTGCAAAACTAATTTTTTTTTTTTTTTTGCCTAGTTTGTTTGTTATACTTAACATCAGACTTCTTGCAACTTGTGTATGTTAGAATATAATGTGATTTGTGATTATGTATAATACTTAGGGTTTTAATGTGGTAATTAGGGTTTGCATGGTGATTAAGGTATTGTGTGACCATTTGGGTATATTGAGGAGTTTCTTGGTTAGTGAAATGGAGTTTCTTTCTTGCTTAGAAGGCTATTAAATGTTGTGATAAAATATTTTTACCTCTAAGGTTAAGGGTGTTAGAATTACTTGAGACCTAAGTGACACCCTAATTGCTTTGGTTTTGGTTAGATGATTATAGGGGGCATTTGAATAGGAAATTGACTTCTACATATTATAATGACAGATTTGGGGGAGTTAGACGAAGGAGGAGTGAGAAATTGAATTTGGCAATTCGCAAGTTTGGAATGAGGTAAATCTTTGCATTCCAAGTATCTTTTTTTTTTTTTTTTTTTTTTTTTTGGTATGAGGTAAGTCATACAAAAAATACTATATTTAAAATATGCAATATTTGCATTCAAATGCATATATAGTATAAGCATAATTTTATAAAATGTTTTATAATTATGGCATGTAATTTATGACTTAAATTATGAGCATTTCATTTTGAGAAAACACATGCATAGAAATAATGCCTATTGGAAATAGTATTTCTATTATAATGTTATGATCTATTCTTGCATAAAAATTATTGTGAAGTTTCTCATGAGTATTATAATTATGGAATGGAGCCATACATCAAATATATGTGACACATGAAAATATATTTATGCATTTCATGCATACAAAATATTGTAAAAATCATAGCATGAGTTTTTACGTAATGGCTCCAAATATTATTATGGTGAATTATGAAAAATAAATTAATACGTCTTGAATAAATTTTGTGAAGGGATGTTTCAATGTTTTTTTTATAGAAATTTTGGAGAAAAATAATTGTGGTTTTGATTTTGATTGGGTTAAGACTTGGGAATTTACTTCAAAAAAACTGAAACATTTTTTGAAAATAATTTGATTATTCCATATAAGAATAGTGAACTTTTAAATCATTAAATTAATGACATTGAGATCTTAATGAAGGAGATTATTGAATTAGCTTTCGTTAGATTAGGAGAGAATTCTAGTAGATTGACCGTCTCTAGAAAACTACTTTTTTCCAAATGGGGCAACAGTTCAAATAGTTGAGTACGGTCAATAACTCTCTACAACCATAGGACCAGAATGATTGCAGATGTCGTCCTGTCGAATAGACTTAAGGGGCCTTTATAATGAAATAAAATAAGAAAAATAATCGAGTCTTAAAGAAAAATTGGATTAAACTTACAAGGCTCTAGAACAATACATCAATCCCAAATATAAAATAACATCGACATATCGATAACTTCAATTACATAATTCTCAGAATAACATCTATAAAAGAAAAAGAAAGACAATATTTGGTACATCAAAATCAAAATCAACAACCACAAACTCTCCATTCTTGCCTCTAGGTATAATTCACTGTAAATTATGAATTAAGATTTGTGAGATAAGTCTCGGAAAGTCCTGTGTTTGACTTGTGTAAGGTTTCAAGTAGAGCTTTTCATGATGGATGAATATTTTTCAAAATAAATATGGTATCATAATATCTCATATTTGCAATCATTTCAATATACGTAAGACAATCTTTGGGAGATTTCCATGATACAAAAACATTTATACAACACTTGCTACAGTTTCGGAAAGAAATAGATCATTTCTCGGAAACATAGGTATTTCCCACAAGCACATTACCGTATTGAGTTTACCAATATGATCACATCATTCAATCCAACCACATTATATTTCGAAAAGCAAAACATAATTTGCACATTTCAATAATCATATTTCAAAAATTCACATAGCGATCTCATATCAAATTCCGATAGGAACTTGTCTTGTCTAACCAGAAGGATCTCTATCCAACCACATCAACACCATAGGAATTTCATCCTATGAATATGATACCAAGGGAACGGGAAGCTTTGCTCAGAAAAGAAAAGGAAAAGACGGGAAGTAAAATTACAGAAAGTAAGGTCGCATACGGAATGCTAAATAGATTTAAAATATATGCATGAAACTGAAAATAAAAGGCGGTTTAGCCGACTATATGCATGCTTAAACTGGAAATGAAATAAGTAAGTAGAAGATAAATAATTTAAACAAAATACATTAATAGATTACAATATTGGAGGTTGGAAATAGTAACTAACCGGAAACAAGGGTCACCAGAATCAGGCACCGATCGGAGCCGGTACACAGTCACCGGACGGGGACTGGGATACAGGAACAGGAACTCCGGGAGGAACTACAGGATACAGACTCCGGGAGAGGGGGTTATAGAGAGAGAAACTCTGGACTAGAGAGAGAAAAAACCTCCTCTACAAATGAACCGAAAGCAGCTTTAAATAGACAAAAATTGAAAGTCACTATTTGCTACAGTGACCTGCTATAGTGGACGCGCTACAGTGTACAGTGCTACATAGTAACATGTGAAAAGTGCTACAGTGAAAATGCTACACAGTAACTCTGCCGACATTACAGTAATTCTGCTAACTTTACTGCTGACATCACTGCTATCGTCACTGCTGGCATCATGCTGACATCATTGCTAGCATCATGGCTGGCGTCATGCTAAGGTCATCACTGAGGCTAGGGCTGACATCATTGCTATCGTCAGTCCAGAAGGTCAAAGTCTTCTGTGTCATCTTCAGGGCTTTCTTCGGATGACATTGTTGGGGTTTTGTCTTGCAACTGTTGTAACATCATCTGCATAGCTACTACAAAGTCTTCTTTAAATTTGGAAGCAGCAAGTGTGGCGGCTGCTATGGACTTTTGCTGTAGGAACTCTGTTTGTTGACTATCTGCAAGAGATAATTTGTTGGGGTTCATCTTGAACCATTTTTCAATAGATGGGATATAAGAATTTCTTACATCCCAATCTTTCCACCATTTGCAATGGCCTTGAAGAACAAGATAGGGAAGGCCATGCTGGTTTGCTTCTTTATGATATGCAAATTTTTGAGAATATATCCAAGCTAATTTGAATATACTGAAGAACCGAAGCAGCAAAGGAATTGCCGGTTGTGGATTTGAATATCTGGAAAGAAAATAATCAAATCCTTCTTTGACAGGCTGAGGGAGAATTTCCTCAATTGGGCCATAAACGGGCCACCATTGGTTTAGAAACCAATGAGGAAACTCGATTTGGGTTGGTTTCTTTTTGTTAAAATAAAAGAACCATGAATGATTCTGCTGTTTGTTCTGATAGGTAAAGGCATTTACCCAAGCATTTTGGTAATCCCAATAATTATACACTATGGGATCAAAAGGTTGAGAAAATCTTTTGAAGGTTTGGGGTGAAGTTTTCTATGCCATAGAGGTATGGATTGAATGGATTTGTACTGAAGTGTTCATAATGAACGATTCAGTCTTTTTGTCTTTGTGTGGGTTGAAAGAGGTACTTTCTGTATCAACCAGAATAAACTCATAGTATTTCTGGGTGAATTTGGGTGATTTCTGGACAAAATTGACATCTAGGCCAAAGAGTTGCCTAGCTGCCAATTGGGGATTGGAATTCCAGAATTCTGGTTCCATTTGAAGGAGCTTGTAAACTCCTGGAGTTTTGATATATGCAGGTTCTGATGTACCAGAAGGTCTGGAAGAAATGGGTTGTGGCTCAAAAGAAAGAGCCTTTGAGGATTCGGATTGCATCGTGCTCGTGTTTGTGGTATTGGGCTTGGTAAGCCCAGTGATTGCAGGGCTGGATACCACCACAAGTTTTAGGTCAGAGATCTTAACCTGACTTACCGGTTTTGGATCAGCTTGGGAAGGTTGACTTGGGCTGGCTAATGGGAAGCCCATCTGTTGGCTAGTAGGAGTGGGTATTGAAAAGCCCATCTTCTGGCACCAGTTTTGAATATCTGCTAAAGTCCATGCAGACTGAGTTTGGGCATCTTGTGGATTACTATTTTCCACTAAATCGGCCCAACTTTTGGAGGTAAGAGTCCCTAATGAAATGGGTTCTTGAGGTTTTATGGGTTGTGAAATAGCTGTTTGGGCTATAGGCATAGTATAATCTTTTGGGCTTGTGAACTGGGTTTTACCAGTGGAAGATGGTCCAGTGGATTCTTTTGGGGCCTGTTGGGTGACAAGTGGAGGTAAGGCCGGAAGCTCTTTGAGCTTCACATTTTTATTTTTGGGCTTAGGAGCCATAGGCTAAGGCTAAGGCTATCGACCCTGTAAAAATTCACGAGTTAAAAAATCAGGAATTGAATTTGACGAATTTTTGATATACTCTATATCAAAATAAAAAATAGATAAAATAGCTTGTCATCTAGCAAATATTTTTTTAGAGGCAAGGTTTTTGACATCTTTTTGCAAAACATATTTTGCAGCTTTGCAATCAATCCGCAATAAAAATTTCTGATTTAACAAATCAGCTTGAAATTTTTGAATGCATAAAACGATTGCTAAAATTTCTTTTTTTATGGTGGGATAGTTCTGTTGAGAACTATTCCAATGCTTGGATGCAAATGCAACTATATGCTCTTAGCCATTCATTTCGTAAGTCCGTCCAAAATATATCTATTACAAGCCAAAAGTCATGAGAATTAAATTAGGAATAAAATAAAATAAAATAAGAAAAATCAGCAAAACTGGGTCATGCCTGAAGTGACCTAGCGCCGGGTGTGTTATGTAAAATTTGGCTAACAGGCCAAGTGGATCTGGTGCCAGGTAGTCTTGTTGAGCCTGGCACCGGGTGTTCTCTGTTCTCCGCACAACATGCTTTTCTTGCCTTTTCAACTCCCTCTTATACTCCTTTAGCTCTCCATATCAATTGTTGTCCAAATTTTGATTTTTTTAGCCCTTCTTTAATCCTCCATTGTTTGACAACCTTCTTAATCCTTGGCTTAGAACCTTGAAATGCACCTTGAAACTTCTTGAAAATGAGCTTTACCCAAGGAGCCATGTGTTGTCTTTGTCATCCTTCCCCATTCTTTAAAATGGTCTTCATGTCTGGGATGATTCCTATCACATATGCATTGCTAAACTTTAGAAAGTAATGAGACATGGGGACTTACTGTAGCAAAAGAAGTAGAAAGGAAATCTTAGGTAGTAGGTTCCACTTCTTCAACTCCCAAAAAATATAACACATAAATGAAGTATAAAAATCAATTTTCTATCATAAATATAATCACATTATATATACCTTCTTAGAAATCTTAATCAAAGTCTTGTTCAGCTATAAAATCGTAAGCCTAACTCACACCAATCCCCAATAATAATGTCCCAAGATATACATGAAGTTTCATTCACATATTATATAAGTTTAGCATGTAAACATGTTTAGAAATTCGTTTTAATAATTGTTTAATTGATGTTAGCAAGTTGATTTTTAAGCTTCCTAATCACTTAAGTAACTAGTGAATAAGTAACAAGTAGTAGTTAAGGTTCCTTAATTACACATATATAACATCTAAATCAGTACTTAGCCTTCTAAAATCAATATGAAATCATTACAAATAACAGTCATGTAGCAATTATTGCAAAATAATATGGTATTGTAAATGCTCTATATATAATTAATTTAATAGTCTACATGAAATAATGATTCATGCATATAATAGATTCAAACTTTTAACAAACGTGCACAAGCATCAAGGTGTATCATCTAGTATTATATATCACTCTTAGATTAATATAGCATCATGTCATATTGATACAATTAAGAGTTCAAAGTGAAATCGTAGTTTTTCTAACACGTTAAAATTAGTTATTTAGGCTAAATAGGTCACCCTTTTGAGCAAATTAGATCACCAATCAAATCAACTCCAAATTCAATAAACATTGGCTGAATATAACCTTATCATGATGGGAATATACTGGTATAATTTTAGCAAAATTTAATGTGTCTAACTATGTTAATTAATTGCTTAAAGAAACAGTAATTGTACAGTAACTTGCAAACTCTTTTCTGGCAATAATTTTTTGAAAATTATTAAAAATAAAATACAAGTCCAAATCAGGTGATTCCAAGTGATAAATAATCTTAAGGTATAGAGGTTTTGTTTATTAAAGTACTAAATCCAAATTCAAAAGAAAAATGGTTCAACTGATGGTTGAATATCACAGAAAATCAATCTTGGTAAAAAACGGAACAGGGCAATTTTGAAAAATTATACACAAGTTCAAATTGCATGATTCTTAGAGATTTAACTCTTGATACATAGGAGAATCCGATAGAATTAAAGTGAATCAAAATTTCCAAAGTTTGTTTCTAGTACCGATCTCACAAAATTATGGCAAATTCTGCACACAACCTTCATTCTCAACATAATTTTCATCATTAAAACTCCTTTCAAACACATCAAACCATCCAAATTCAATCATCCAACATCAATACTACATGTTAAAATAAAATTTTCAGCAATACTTCATCATCACAATCATGAAAACCAAAATTCGCTCAAAAATATCAAATTTGCTCAGCAAGGGCGTTATTACCAAAACATGAACTGTAAAGAAAAATGAATAGAAAAATCTTACTTTCTTGAAAAACAAACTTGATTACTTGAATTTATTGAATTCAAAAGCTTATAAATGAGTGTTCTTAAGCTAGGGTTCTAAGTGTTCTTGGGAGAAAATAAAAAGATGAAGAGAAATGAGAGAAATAGCAAGACCACCTTGTAGTGTGTCTGAGTATGGCGTGTTGAATAAGGAGAGAAATATGATGTTTGGTTTTTTATTTGGTGAATAAGTTTTTTGTTTAATCAAAGAAAGATTTAGATTAATTAAATGGTGTTTAGAAGTTGTTTTAATGCTAAAACTTCATTAAAATCAATGACTAAGATTAAAATATATGAATGGCTAAGATTGGGCTACCATTAAGAGGGATATGATTTTCTTTTAACATATTTAGTGCTTCTAGGATTTATTGAAAAAAGAAATTAAAAAGAAATTGGTCTTGCACAGAAATAATAAGCAAAGGTTTAAAAGTTCAAATTTAAATAGAATAGCTTAAAAGGATCAGATAGACCAAAGTCTTTATCAATTAATTATCAAAATTAATTAAGGTCAAAAATTGAAATAGTCAAAATATTAAAATAGGGCGTTTATTTAATAAAAATTGACATTAGGTTCTTTATAAAATTAATTTCTCACATTGACCCCAAAAAAAGAATGTTTTCACTGAATAAATATATAAGATACTATCTAATAATTAATTATTCACCAAGACATAAAATCAATCATAATAAAACATTTCAATATAATATGATGTAAATTTTCTACACACATATTTCGCTTAGAAACATAGTATATAAAAAATAGTTACAAATTTATCCAATTAAATTCACTATAAACTGTGCAATTATTCACTCATAATATGCTCAAATAAAATCCTCACATACTAGTATGCGCTTGAAATGAAAATTTATCTGTGTATGGATATATGATAATGATGGGTGTTGCATCATTTCTCATTTAACAGAATTTCGTCCTCAAAATTATTGATGTCATACCACAAATCAAACTCGAATACTTCTTTTTTGCCTAATCCTCAATTTTCCAAGTTGCATCTTGAATTTAATGTTGTTCCCATAGCACTTTATCCATAAGAATCTTTTCATTTCCTTATCCTTTAATACTTCGCTCTAAAATTTTCGTTGACTTCTTTTCTTAACATCAAATTCAATCTTTAGTGTTGGAACATATCTTATGTAAAATTCTTACTCTCTTCTTCAGTTGTATGTATAACTTTGCTGTTGGCTTTGAACTACTTCCCAATCATGCTTCTCCTTTCTTTATCTATATTTTATCTTCTTTCCACGCCCAGTATAGACCATACCAATTAAGGTTCAAAGGCAGTTATCATAAATTAGCTTTAAATATAGAAGGTTTTGGTTTTCTCATTTCCGAAATCTAGTGTGCAGGCACCCTATAAAACCCCACCTGAAGCTAACCTGAGAGATAAAGGAAGGGCATGCAATGCATTGTTTTTATATGTATATGTGTTTTATATGCTTTTATATATATATATATATATATATATATATATATATATATCTTGGGTATGGTTTAATTGTTTTACTTATATGGTACTAAGGTGCTTTATTTGTGTAGCTTGTATACTTTATTGGAGTAGTATTGAATTTCCCTATTTATTTAGTTAGGAATTAATGTGAAAAGGATTGAGTATGAAATTATAAGGGATAAGGATTTTGGGGTAATTAAGGATACACAAGAATTACTGTGGTGTAATGGATAGTTGGAATATGATATTGGAGGAAAAAAGATGGGTAGCTTTGGAATTAGGAGAGAGAAGAGAATTATTTTGGTAGGATAGGACAAAGGAATTAATTCGGTTAAGTGGTTAGAGCTTGGTGAATAGTTTCTAGCTACTTGAGTTCAAATTCCATTGGAGACAAGATTATTTTAGTTTTAATCTCTTCCTACTTCTTAGGCCAAATGTTGTCACCCAATCCTCATTTGAATGTCTTCTTGCATTCCCTAGACATATGAATGATGTTCTAAGAAGTTTAAAAAAAATTAGATTTTCCTAATTTATTTATTCCTGTCCTAAAGGAGAATCTAGCCAAATTAAGGTTTCCTATTTTTCTGTATTTGTCCTAACTAGTTTGAATTTAAATTCCCCTTCCTTTTTGAATTCTCCGATTTCTATGTTCATATCTTAAACTTTAAAATATCATATTTAGCTCCAAGATTCCAGCCTTGTTTAAGGCTATGCTGGCCTGATTTTAGGAAAAGAAAAGTGGAAATGAATTTCATGAAATTTTTCAAAACTTAAATTAGCTTATTTTTCTTTGAAAATCTCTATTCGGTTGATCTATGACTTAGCTAGGAAGAATAGAATATTCTTCATTCCTTTCTTAAGCCATTCAGTTTCTTCTTCCTTTCCTTGTAATCGAAAGGATTATGACCAATATCTTTTGTTCTATGTACAAACCAAGTTGCTCTAGTTTAAGCAAAAATTGAAGCTTAATTTCTTCTTATTTTTGCTCAAAATTACATCCTTTAATCCAAGATATATATGCTACAAAACTTATTGGACCTAATGATGTCTATATTTTTTGAGTTATTTGAGGATGTTTTGTGGTACTTTTGGTTTAATAACTAGTCATTTCCATTCTTATTTGATGTTTTGCTTGTGAAAAATGTTCTTGGTGAATTTGTACAGGAATTGGGATGATTTGGAGCAAAATTGTAGATTTCTAGACTTGATTCGGTGCCTGCTCAAAGTGGTTGAATCGGTCGTAGCTTGGCTATGAAAAAAATAGAGGAAACAGAGCTCAAATCGGGAGATTTTCAGAGCTGGATCGGTGCCAGTCCAGACGAAGTGACCCGACGCTAGCTTTGCTCTGTTGTAGCAGTTTAGAATCCATTTTCAAGTCAAATTAGAAATTGCCAAAGAGGTTAACTTGCTTCCAACTTGTACTCCATGCAGAGCTTTTGAAGGACTAATTTTAGCAACCAAAAGGCCTATTAACAAAGAACAAATGAAGAATAACATATGAATACAAGGAATTAAAGCTACACTCTTCCATTGAAGGAGGATTTATTACTTGAAGGAACATTACTTTAAGAAGGTTCTCAAAGAAAGAAGAAAATGACTTGTTTATGAGTTCTTTCTGAGACCTTTGTTTTTTTTTTTTTTAAATAATGGTGAGATTAATGTTTTAATTGTAATTAAATGTTATTTTTAGATTATGATATTGTAATTTATTTAATCTTTGATTAATTAATTATTGTTCTTGATATTTGATTACGTGCTTTTATTTGATTAATTGATTAAGTTGAATTTATGTCTAATGGACTTGGAAACGAAGTTAGATTGAGTTCCATTTAATCAAACGAAGTTATATAATTTTTATTTTAACTGGATTAGAAAAGAAAGTTGAGAATTGAATCTAAGTAATCAAATGTTAGTTAATTTTGTCTAGAGTATAAGGTCATTGACTAATTTCCTATTTATATTGCCTAAAGTATAGGGATATTTATGAGGAATGAGTTTAATGCATCTCTTTGGTTATGTTAGTTTGATTTGAAAATTTACTAATTGAATTAGGAAATAGTGATTCTATAAATTGAGAAAGAAGTAGATTCTATCTTTATTCCTTCATGATGCTAAGGTAATGATTCATTGTGATAAGTGTTAAATGCTTCATATCATGTTCTGAAGAATAACTATTTAATTTCATATATTTCCCTCCAAGAGTTGTGTATATATTTTGTTTTTGTTTTTATTTTTATTTTTATTCCATATCACTCTAATTGATAGGTTAAATATTGAATGAAAAGTAATTAGTGTGTACTTGTTCCTTGAGAATTGATACTCATTAATTCTCTATACTATGTTTAATGATAAGTGCATTTGTTCATATGTATAAGTTGGGATTAATGTCTTAATTTAAATTTGATTGGGAATGGATACAAAATTGCATGATTGCTATATACCCAAATTTAACGTATCAAGTTTTTGGTGCTGTTGCAAGGACACAATATCATGAAAGTTTGGAATTCATTGATTTAACCATGTTTATATTTCTATATGTAAATATGTAAATATGTTCTTTGTTTAAATAGTTGTCATACGTTGTATAATGTACGAATTTATATATGTTGACTATTGTGTAGTATGATAATTGTTTATTTGGAGATGTGTAAATCTAAATTCTTATAATCCTAGTCTTTCTCTAGGAAGACTTCTTCGTTTATGACCCGAAAGAACGTAGGAGACATCGTGGATTTTGATTCGAAAATCAAAAGAACGCTCACAAGAGTTAGGTGAGCATATAAAAATCGGACTGACCAATTTAGTTCCACAGAAGAAATGAAAGTTAACCAAAATAATAATGGAGGTAATGGTGGAAAAAATAGGAGGACTATAGGTGACTTTGCTAAGCTTACAATTTCAGGTATGGACTTGAGTATGACTAGTCAAGGTTAGAAGACAACAATTTTGAAATAAAACTCAACATAATCTAAATGATTCAAAAAATAGTCTAATTTGATAGGTTACATGATGAAGACCATAACTCCCATACTCGCTAGTTTTTTGAAAATTTGTAACACTTTCAAAATTAATGGTGTGTCAAAAGATGCTATTAAATTGAGAGTCTTTCCTTTCTCTTTTAGGAATTGAGTCAAATCTTAATTAAAGTCCTTACTCATAGGGTCAATCACTACTTGGACTTGGTTAGCTGAAAATTCTTAGCTAAATATTCCCCTTAGCTAGGACAGCCAAGCTTAGGATCGACATCTTTACCTTCCAACAATTGGAGTCCAAAAGCCTACATGAGTGTTGGGAAAGGTGGAAGGAAATGCTTAGAAAGTGTCCATATTATGGGTTTGAACTAGGCATGCAAATGCAGATTTTTACAAGTGGATTAAATTTTCTTCAAAACAATTGATTGATGCATCTGTGGGAAGAACAGTAAACTCTAAAACCCCTGAAGAGTTGTACGAGTTAATCGAGGATATTGCTATGAACAATTACTCATGGGGCAATTCAAGGTCTAAGGCTCATTTTATAAGGTGGATGTTATGGCTGCTTTGGAAGTAAAAGTTAAGGCACTGGCTCAGAAGATGGAACGAATGGCAGGTCCTTCACAGGCAATGAATAGTAAATGTGACTTTTGTGGAGAAGGACACCTTAATCATGAGTGCCAAAACATGGGATTCTCTCTATAGTCCTTAGAGCAAGTTGCTTTTATGGGGAATGGATAACAAGGTAAGAATCCATACAGTGGTACCTATAATCTTGGTTAGAGAAATTACCCTAACTTTTCTTGGACCAATCAAAATCAACCAAGGTAAAACCCCTCAAACTTTGCTAGAAGCCAAAGGACTCCACCTTCTTTGCCCTACAATTCACCACCACCAAAGCCATCGATAGAAGAGTTGGTTAACTGTATTGTAAGTTCTACTGGAACACGTTTCCAAGGAGTGGACACAATGTCCAGGAATTTGGAGGCTTCAATGCACAACTTCAAGAATCAAATTGATCAATTGGCTAAACTTCTTGGAGATCATCAAGCTGGATCTCTACCTAGGAATACGAAAAACAATCCATGTGACAAAGATCGTGGAAAATGTTGAATTTTACTTGCTTTATTGTTTTCAGTATTGCACACTTTTACTTTCATTATTTGTCTTTTTACCTCGTATGTTCATGCATTTATGCTTTTCAAAATTGGGATGTTTTCTTTTTTCCATTTTAAAACAAAAAGAAAAAAAAAAGAAAAAAAAAATCTCAAATAGAGCTGACCAGACACCGGCTCAAAAAGTTTAACCTTACGCCGGTCTAGCTCTAACTTTTTAACTGCTAGAAAATAGACCCTACTTGGTGCCATTCACCAATGGTTACAAAATGGCCAATTTTGGCCTTTTTTTTAAAAAAAAAATCTTCATTTCCCTCCCTTTTTCTCTTAACCCATCGCCGGTTTCTACTTCCAAACACTGTCGGGTTGTTCTAAACACTTCCAAACACAAAATCCTTGATTCTCTCTTACAGATTTGGATTGAAAACAAGAAAAGTATCATTTTTTCTTGAAATTTCAAGATTTCAACCCATCTAATTGGTGCATGATTTTTTCAATCTCTTGACATTGTATGCTTGCCCATACATCTAAGAACATTATGGTATGCTTTTCTAAAATTTCTACGGTTCAAATTTTCAAATGAATTTATTGGTATTTTTGAGATATTTTTGGGCAAAAATTCCTTCATCTTGCTTGATTTGATTTAATGAACTTGTCGAATTCATTATTACTTGACTTGCATGGGTTCATCATTGGCATTATACTTTGTTGATAGAAATCCTTACTTTGATCTTCCTGTGGTTGATTGAGCATTCTTTTTGTGATTATTATTATGTTTATGCAAAGAAGACTTCTATATGTTTGAGAGATGTTTGTTGTGGGATTACCTTCATTCTATCATTATGTTTTTATCATGATCACGATCTGTATTGTGAATTAGTTGATTCATTAAGTAGTTATATTGATATTATGCTTGGATTGGGATATTATGATCTTTGTGTAGGTATTGTGGAGGGAAATTGTGTTGTGATTGTGAGGTCGTGTTTGGGTTGAAAGTTGTTGTTTAGGGAGCTTGGTTGAGAGGGTGGTTATTATGAGTGGGGTTGTGATAACTTTTTCCTCTATTATCCTATTTTCTTCTTTTTGCGATCTTGTCTAAACCGTGGCGTATGGCTCCATGAGCTAAGCAGTCCAGGGCTTCATCTTCTTCTACTTCCTCTTTTGAGCCTTTTCCTACTTGGCCTACCTAATTCTCTGAGCCTATATACCAACTTTGGTACCAAATCAACTTAAACAACAAAATCATTGTAGAAAAAATATTCAAACCATCCTTAGACAATACCTTTCAGCTCTCTACTATGTTTAGGAGATGGGATGGGAGCCCGTGTTACTGTCCAGATAGAGCAGTTAAGGATCGAGATGGAGATTCAGTCGACTGTTCTGCTCTAGCTTCGAGATTCATTGTTTGACATGCATAGGGGGTAGCATGCTCAGGAGTAGCGATTGTCCACATGGATGTAGCAGTTTGCTGGCCACATGGGTAGTGCTCCTACGAGCTACGCTGCGGGAGGTGATGATGGTGCTGATGATGATGAGGAAGATGATGATACGGATGACTGACTTTTATGCCTACTTTTATTTATTTTTCTAGTTTTTTCTTTTAGTTATTTTTTCCTTTTGATTTTAATGACCTTTCTTAGGTAGTTGTTGTTTTATTTTATTTTCCCTTTTTATTTTAGTTTTATGCTTTTCTTTTAGGACTGACTCAACCATTGTCAAGCAAATAATGCCCTTTTGGAATGAATTCAACATTATTCTTAGCCATATATGGCTATGGAAAGTATTTATTTGTCTTGTCATTCTTTCCTTTTTCATTTTTTTAGTCCCTTGGATACTTTTTCTTGTGATATTCTAGTCTATTGGGGACAATGTATTGGGTATCTCACGCATATCATATATGGCGTAGCGAAAAAATAAGAACGAGACAACAACCCAGGATCTGCATATATGTGGAAAACAAGACATAAAGAGAACAAAGGTAACAGCTTTACCTTTCTTTGAGCGTCTGAAAAATAAAATTTTTTCTTCTTTAAGACAAGGCGTGATCCAGCAATCCTTTTGATCAAACATCATGAGAGTTGAATGTCCAACTACTATAATCACAGTGTGTGATTACCTCTAACAGAAATTCACACAAAGGATCACACTCAAGCACCAAGTTTTCTGTACTAGTAGATAAACTAAGTGGCGGCTAGGGTTTTTCTTGTTTTTCAGAAAAACGAGAGAGAGAGAAAGAAGAAGAGAGTGTGTGTTCCCTAGGGTTTTTCGTGAATAGTTCTCTTTTTCAATAGGTATCATGTGTCTTACACATATAACAAAAAAAAAAAAAAAACCCTACTTTAAAACATTCCAGCTGAGAATTCTAAAATAGTTATAATTCCCTAATTGTAATTGAAAATATCAAGTTCTCATAATTATAATTTGGCCTATAAATTATAACTAATTATAATTTGGCCATAACAACTTCTCTTTCTTGCAATTAACCCCACTATGTTATCAAATAACATCTTGAGTATATAATCCTCTATTGTGTGTGACTTATTAGGTTTCCTAGTCAATTGATAGTGAACATGAATTAATTCAAACGTCTTTGAGATTAATAATCTATAATTAATTAGAATTAATCCTATTAATTGTAATCAGGATTGGTTTTATCAATTCATCAATTAATAAACCCATATTTTCAGATCATGAGGGGTATCTAGCAACACATCATGACCACCCAAGAGTCTAGGAAGTCAAGTGGCTTGACATGAACCATTCAATAACAAACTACAGTGTAATTAACTCCTCTCACCATACAATTTTTCATTCGGTTTGGAGTACGAAATTAGTGCCAATTACCTTCAGAATACATATTAATTCTGGCCCGAATATAATAGTATTTGTACCAGGAACCCACTACTTTAGATGTGTATTAATTGGAACTGTTTTCAATACACAGTTTGTGAAACCCCAATTAAAAGCAACCTTAGAGTAAGGGGGTCAGGATGCATACCATGTTTTCTTACATGCATAAATATATTTTTGTATGATTTTATATGCTTTGGACTTGTGATTTGTAGTCTAGATGGCTTAATTGTGCTTATTAAGTAAGAAGAGCAAAATGGTAATTTTGCTTGAGGTGGAAATAGGGAGATAGCTTGAGGGTTAAATAGGAAAAATATTTGGGAGAGAAAATAAGAACAAGAGTTGTTGTGCTTTAGTGGTTAGAGCTTTGGAATAAATCTTTGAGGTCTTGAGTTCAAATTCCATCATTTGAGTTTTAGCATGATTAAAATTTATTTTTGATAGGTAGGCTATTTTCGGCCCTTGCATGCCTTAGGGAGGAGTAGGAGTGTTGTCCTAGGGTAGACATGAAAGGAATGTCCTAATCCTACTCTTGTGCCCTACAAAAATTTCTAAGGAATTCATACCCTTTTTGATCTCTAGCTTCCCTTAATTCTTAATCAATTAAGTTGCTCAATTACCTAAGCCATTTTTATTTCTAGAAAATTCTAGCAAGGTTCTGTGATTTTGAAGCTTCGAAAATGCCTCTTGGAGGATGGATTTTTTTTTGAAAATGGGGAAGAGTTATGGAAGGTTCCCAAGGGAATTAAACTCCATGGTTGAACCTTCAAACTCCAACATATAGGTATTCATCTTCTTCATGTAGTAATTTGGAAATTTTTCCAGCTTCTTGATCAGTCTAATTGTCGAAATCTTCAGCCATCTTTCCCTCTTAAATACTTCCAAAAAAATAACCAATTTGCTCAGCTCGAAGACTGAAAACTTTGGCCAAAATTCGGACTGCTCAAAGCTGTGCAAACCAGAGAAAATTCTAGGCAGAATTCGCAGCATAGCAGTCGGAAAAATCAAGCTATTCCTTCAGCTTTCAAACCAGCAATTTAACCCTGTCTTCCATCCATAAAGAAGGCTAGAAACTAGCCTTAAAGGACCCTCTAATACCCTTTCAAACCTTCTGCAAGTTGGTTGAAACATTGCAGAAAAATCTGCATAGGAATTCCAGTAAGCTATGCGAAAGAGCAACCAGAAATTCCAGCTTTGTTTCTTTTTCACCCTTATCCGAAACTCATCCCATTTTTCTGTAAACCAACCCTAGTTAGCCATGAACTGAACTTCATCATCTCCACCATTGTTCTGCACGAAAAAAGCTCCATGGCTACGCCTTAAATCACTTCATCAATCGCTGCAATCAAGCCTTCAATTGGAGTCCAAAATTCCAGCAAATTATTTTATCAAACTTCCATGGATTAAGCCTCAACTATCCAGAAAATTCCCGCACCATTACACTCCATAATTTGGCCACCCTAAAGCTCATTCAAACATCATTCATCTTAGCAAAATTCCAGCCAAACCAGTCAGCCATTGAAGCTTCCAAAAGACCTCCTTCAACCAAAATATTCTTACTATAATTGCTACCATAATTCACTCCCTAAACTACTCATTTTGAATTTCAAACAACCGGCTTTAGTTCTTCTCCCAAATCTAAAAATCCAATTACCAGAATTCTCCAATCCATTCGGCCACCCTTTCCAAGCAAAATTTCGGCCAGCCTTCCTCCATTCTCTTCAAACCTCCAAGAACACCAAGAACATACACCACCATTCTCCACGTCTAAGAGCACTCTAAACCCCTTCAATCTTCTCCAAAAACTCCAGACTACACCTACTCATTCTCTTGAATCCATTTCTGCAATTTATAACATCAAATACTGAAATCAAGGTTCCACTTTTGGATAAAAAAATCAGAATTTTCTTGAAGGCTCAAGAACACTCTCAAGGTAAACATGATCGATTATCTCAATCTCCTTTCACCTTCGACCTTTAATGAAACAAACTAATGAACTCTCTCCTTTCTTTCTCTCTCTCTCTCTCTCTCTCTCTCTCTCTTGGCCGAAATAGTTACTCCAACCATGGCCATTTTTCTTCTTCCTCCTTGGACGGATCAAGCCTTCCAAGCATGAGGATTCGCTTGAAACGTTTTCAAGGTAGTCATCATTCAAGTACACCTTTTCAATATTCTCTTTAAATTCTAGATCATGTCTCTTGGATTTAGTTGGATGAGGATGGTATATGTTTGGAGATGGAGTATGTGTTTATATGATGGAGTTGGGATTGAAGTATGAGAATGAATGTTTTTATATGATGGAGTTGGGATTAATGCACGAGGATGATTTGTCTTCGTTAAATTTTATGATGTTTTAGGATTTGTTGCATACTCTTCATGTTGTAAGTTAGTATGAATGATTAAGCATGCTAGATATTATGTTACCTTTGGTGAATAGGATTTTATGTTCTTGTATTCTTGTTGAGGCCATGAATATGATTATGTTTAGTGGAGTTTGGGTCATGTGTTAGTAGATTTGGATCTATGTTTTTATTCATAATTTGGATCGTTTGTTGATTGGTGTAGAGTGTATGTTCATGATTATGGTTAGCAATAGGAATTATGATCATGACCTTATTATTCCTAAGCTATTTAAGTTAGCCAATTTTATTTCATTAATAAAAATTAATACTATATTTTCTTCTAGTGATTTCGAAAACCCTAGGAAAATGTGGATTTGGATTGATATATGAAATAATGATATTTTAGCCAAATACATGATGTCCTTTATTACAAATAAAATATATAAATATTATATATAATAATAATATTGAATAAAGCCTTTTATATAAATAATCATGATAGGTAAAATATTAATCTTGTAAGTCATATATTCATAAATACTTACAATTTTATTTTATCTTTTAATAAAAACATATTAAAATTTACTTACTATTAATTTTATTTACCAATTATTTTCTAACCATTAATTATTAATAGATTATTATTTTAAATAATATCATCTAGGGTCTAGGACCCTTCACCAAATAAACCCTAATTTATTTATAACAAGATTTAAACCTGCAACTTATTAGTAACCATTTCACAAACCCTAATTATTTTATTATCAAGCTATATTTATTTTACAAAATCCTTTTTGATTATCTAGCCTTAAAGTTTGGTACACTAGGGTCATGATTATAGTAAGTTGAGTTAGGATTATTTGTGAAAGTAAATTTTGGCTTGAGTTTAATTATAGCTTGTGTTTACCCCAGGTAGGGTTAGGTCAGCTTTTGGAGATCTTTGATTTATCTCGAGCAAATGATTAGGTAAGCTTCTGCATAAAACTTGTTTATTGTAAAAGGTTACTATGGCAAGCTAAACATGAAGTATGTGAACACCGATTTGGTAAAGACAATTAAGGACTGTTTCCTTATGTGTTTCAGTCAAACCAATTATTTGAAAATCAACAAGTAGTTTTACTCAAATACCAAACTGTTTTCTAAAACCAATTTTGACACGGACTTTAGAAACCCTTAATTGCCATTTTTAAGTAAAGCTATGTTTTATCAGTTTTCTTCCAAGTGGAATAAACTACATTGAGTACTCAATAAGGATAGGCTAATAGTACTAGTTTTGAAGAGCAAGAGTGAGTCTTCTGACAGGAGGCCACCTTCAGAAGATGAACTTAACTTGGAAAAGCGACAGTACTACTTAGTCATGCCGGTCCGAGCTAGCAAATTTCAGTTATGTGGACTGTGCGTTGCCGGAATGGACAACTAATTTTGTTTGGGTGTAGAGAAGGAGGAGTATCTTACCCGGTAGGCCGATCACCTACCTTTTGTCAGTCTGCACAAAGTGTGGCATTCTAACCGGTGTATGGTTATGGGGCCCAATGTGTGGTAACCCATGGCCGCCTATTTGAGTGGTTGATTTTATTGTATATGTATGGTTGGACAAGTCAAAACGTCACTCTTGATTTTTAACATTGTTTATTGCTTGCCAGTACTTTTCCTTATGAAGTTCTTACACCTTGCATACATGAACTGTTTTCACTGGATACTCAAAACACACACGAACTTACTGAGATTTTTATCTCATCACCCTTTTGCCATGTTTTCAGATCGGTCCTACTGTGAAGATGAGTAGATAGTCTGTTGCATGCTTTGAAGGCCTTGTGTTATTTTTTTTATGTATTGCTTTGAGAGACGAGAGTATTCAATGTATTCATGGATTTGTCTTGAATTCTTGGATTTGTATAAGTTTTAATTTTAAAGTATTGTTTTATTTTTGTTTGTGTGACCTAGTTATAAAGACCCTTTGTCCTTTGGATGGGGCGACATCCCCGGCCCTGATGGGCCTAGGTAGTGGGGTGTTACACAGTCGCCTTGGCCAAGGACTTCTTGAGTAGTAATTCCTACAAGTGACTATGAGATATTCGCCCATACTATTGGGAGTGATGAATCCTTTATTAACCCTCTCAACTACTTTCGTTTACCTCACAATGTACCCAATATCCATCCCATAGGCCTTCTTTAACCTGGCTCTAGAGATTGGAATCAAAATACAAATACTCAGTAAACAAAGTACCTTAGAGATATCAAGTCTAAGGATACTTGCACATTTGCTATATTGAGATTATATCACTGACACTAAATAGTTATCTATGTGATTATCTCATAATTATGTCATCCAATAAATTTGTTCCATTAACAAGCATCCACATGTTAATTTTGAGGATTTCAATACTCACGGATATGAGAACCACTGCCTGATCAAATCAGGAAGTCTAACACATGCTAGACTTAATGCATTAATGATGTCCAGTCTCATTAATACTATGATTAGGGACTATTTAAGTACTAACACTATACAGTGTAGTAGGAATCTCATATCATGATTTTCTTAACACAGTGTTGTAATATTACACAAAAGTAATCAAAAGAAACTGTAAGATAAATAGTGCCTTTTATTAAAATAAAATGTGCCATATACAATGTACTAGTGATTGCTTCTAGGGCATAACACTAACACAATGCCCAACTTAAGTGTGGGGGAGGACTTTAAGTCAATACTTTCTTCATTCTTTTTTATTCTCTTGAACTTTTTGTGCATGTTGAGCTGATTTTGGATAAACAAAATTTTCTTTTCTCGAATCTGTCTATGATGGAGTTATGATTTTCTTTGTAACTTTGTCCATGAATTTGTTATTCATTATGGTTGTATTTTTGTTAAAAGGTAAACTTGTATATTAAGTTGGATTTTGCTAAGTCATGAGAATTTAAGTTAACATTGGTTATATTTGGTAGTTGAGTTTGTTTTATTCTTTGAGTTTGAATATGGATAATATGATGAAATATGAGAAAAGTTTTTGACTAAGTTTTGTATTATGGATTTATAATTTGTTTGACTTTGAGTTGTAAATAAAGAATGTGAGGAGATAAGAAAAAAACAATGAGTGGAAAAATCATTGTTTTGTGAGTAGAAAAATGATAAGACAAAAATGTCCTTGTTTTTAATTTTAAAGACCTTTTGCTGAAAAAGGGGGTTAATATGGAGAGAAGTAGTAAGTATTATTCGATACACTCTTTTGATGCTATCTTGAAGGCAAAAAGGTATAAGAGCAAAGAAAAAATATAAGGCAAGGAAAAAAAAAGAAAAGTGTTGGAAAAAGGAAATAATAACTATAAGGGGGGCCAATAAGGTGCATGAAGAGAAATCCATTAAAGCTATCAATTTCCTAAGTCATTAAAAAAATAGAGTGTTTCCTCATTCTATTACTTGAGTTGTGCAAATTTGAATTTATAATGCTTAAATTAGTTAAATAACTGGACTTGTATGATTCATGAGTGTCTATATTTTTGCTTAAGGGATGGAATAATTTTCTTGTATTCAATATAAGCTTTTTTAACTTAACTTTAATGGCCTTAGGATTATTTGGTTTAATACATGAGTTTGCAAGGTTTTGAAAGGGTTAAATGAATAACAAGTTTGTGTTTAAGGTTGGAAGAAGATTATTGATTTATTATGGATGAATTTGGTTAAGGATAAGTTTTGATGAATTGTTTTATCTTGGTCATAAGCTAATTGCTTAGTGATTAACTCTTGTTTGCTTGAGGACAAGTAAAGCTTAAGTGTGGGAGAATGTTATAGGACCTAATTATGTCTATATTTTCCTAATTATTTAAAGATATTTTGTGGTACTTTTGGTTTAATAACTAGTCATTTCCCTTCCTATTTGATTTTTGTTTGTGGAAAATGTTCTTGGTAAATTTATTTAGGAATTGGATGATTTGGAGAGAAATTGTAGATTTCCAGATTGACCCGACACCTCTCAAAATGGTTAAACTGGCAGTAACTTAATTTTGAAGAAACAGAGGAAATAGAGCTCAAACCGGGAGATTTCCAGAGTTGGATCGGGGCTGGTCCAGACAAAGTGATCGGGAACCAGCCCTACTCTATTGTGGCAGTTTAGAATCCTTTTTTAAGTCAAATTTGAAATTGCCAAATAGGTTAACTTGCTTCCAACTTGTACTCGGCCCAGGGCTTTTGAAGGATGAATTTTAGCAACTAAAAGGCCTATTTAACCAAGAACAAGTGGAGAATAACATATGAATCCAAGGAATTAAAGCTACACTCATCTATTGAAGGAGAATTCATCACTTGAAGAAGCATTGCTTCAAGAAAGGTCTCAAAGAAAGAAGAAGATGGCTTATCTATGAGTTCTTTTTAAGACTTTTGTTTTCTTTTTCTTTGAACAATGATGATATTAATATTTTAAATTGTAATTGAATGTTATTTTCAGATTTATGATATTATAATTTATTTAATCTTTGATCAATTAATTGTTATTCTTAGTATTTGATTACTTGCTTTTAATTGATAGATTGATGAAGTAGAATTTATTTCTAATGGACTTAGGAAACGAAGTTAGATTGAGTTCAATTTAATTAATTCTATACAATTGTTATCTTAACCAAATTGGGAAAGAAGGTTGAGAATTGAACCTAAGTAATCAAATTTAGTTAATTTCACCTAGAGTATAGGGTTATTAGCTAATTTCAAGTTTATATTGCTTAGAGTATAGGATATTCACGAGGAATGAGTTTAATGCATTTCATTAGTTATGTTGGTTTGAATAGGAAATCTGCTAATCTAATTAGAAAATAGTGATTTCATGGATTAAGAAAGAAGTGTATTCTATCTTTATTCTTTCATGATGCCATGATAATGATTCATTGTGATAAGTGTTGAATGGTTCATACTATGTTCTCAGGAATAACTATATTATTTCATATTTTTCTCTCCAAGAGTTGTATATATATTTTATCTTTATCTTTATTTTTATTTTTACTCTTTATCACTCTAATTGATAGTTTAAACATTGAATGAAAAATAATTAGTATGTACTTATTCCTTGACGAACGATACTCGTCAATTTCCTATACTATGCTTAATAATAAGTGCACTTGCTCATATTGTAATTTGAGATTAATGTTCTAGTTTAAACTTGATTGGGAATTGATACAAAATTGCATGATTTTTATATACTCAAATTTAACTCATCAAAAATAGTAGTTGAGTTTCACCATAAACATCCTACGTTTGGTTCTCTTCTAGTAAGCATTACGCTTGCTCAATATGGCATCTTCATTCTCTTCCTTTTCCTTTCCCATTTCAACGGACCAAAACACCATGGAAGCACCTCTAAATGCTCTAAAACTCAAGTTATAAATCTTTATTTCAAACTTCTTTGAATTCAAATGCAATACTAAACCACTTCCTACAATCTCTCCATACCTTTTGAACTTTATATCACCCAAAATTTCCAGAAATTATAGTATAAAACAATTAGATTCCTTTTCTTTTTCTTCCTCAATTTTTTAGCACTCTCATTGTGACAAGCTTACACTTCTTCTTCCTTCACCATTGTAGCTGAAGAACACCATTAAAATACCTCTAAACACTCCAAGTCTTTCTCTATTCAAATTGGTATGAATTTAAAATTTAAAAACCATGAAATTCACCTTCAAACTCTCAACTAACGTAGCTGTAAACCTTATCTACAGCAACTGGAATTTTAGCCTCCAATCCTCATAAATTTTGGCTAGCTTAAGCACAAGAACACCACAATTTCCTTTCTTTATTCTTCTTCATTTATTCATCTCTCTTCAACAAGTACCATTAACAATCTATCATCTCTATTTTCCAGCAATTCTTTGAGGAATTTGAAATTCAAAACACCTCATTTAGCTCCTAGAAACCTTACTAGAGCTAGCTAACCGAAACACACCACTAGAGCAGCACTCATTTGGCTACTCTCAATCAAGAACACCCCTAAATTTCTCTCACTCATTTCATTGCTCTCTCAAGAAGACCAAGAACACTAAAAACACACACTTGTACTCTTCTGCATTTTATTCATTTCTAAGTATCACAAATCACTCCAAACTATCGAAACAAGTAGAGAACCTTCAACTCTTCCCTAAGATTCAGATTTTAACATCAGTTCAATTAGGATTTCCTTTCTTTAAAGATCAAAATTGAGAAGGTTTGGATAAGAATCAAGAAGAACCTGCTTAAAGGAGTGAGGCTTGAATGTTGAAGCAATAAAGATTCCATGGACACCAAAAACATTCTCTTCAAGAGGATTGATCTTCAAACAAGTAACTCTTACTTAACCTTTCGCTTTCATGAACTTAAGTTATATAGAATAATATTAAGATGAAGTGTTGAGAGGAAATATAATGATTTGTTGTGATGATATTTGGGGAGAAAATGTTGGAATATGTGATTTCAATGGATGGAGGATGGAGAACAGTACGAAGAAGAACAAGACATAGAACCTGAGGGATCAACTAAGGTGACAGTTGGACAGGCCCAATTAAGGAAACCCTACCCCACCACCAAATTAGTTAACTGAAGAAATGTAGTTATTGGAGGAAATAAGTTAAAGCCACAAGTGATGACCAAGGTGTTAGCTTTGAGCAGAGAGGACGTGAGATCGAATGTAGTCGTAGTGCTAGGTTAATTCTTTATTTCTCCTAAAGGAATACACTTTTTGATCTTTGTTCTATATAGCTTATAGATCTTATAGTGTACTATTCATTTGACTAGTGATATGCTAGAGCATAAGAGCTGAATTCGTCAACTGTGAATAGTTATAGATTTTCTTAATAATTGTTTCAGTGTCCTACATCATGTAAGGAAGTAGGGATTTACAAGTTTGATTTGAGAGATGAAATTTTGGCTAGAGAAGTAAAATTTATCAAGAATCTAACTCAGTTTTTGTTTGAGGATTATGATAGTATATTAGACATGGAATGATTGTTGAAGTAAGGAGTTAAGTTAGTTATAGAGATAGAATAATGTATTTTTGTGGATCGGATAGATATGATTAAATTTTAGAAGAGGTAAGGTGAAGGAAGTGTGGTTCATAATACTAGGAGCAAAGGTTCATAAACTATTTTTGAAGGAAAACTAAGGATATCTAACTTGGTGTTGTAGTCCATGGGGCCCAGTAATAATGGTATAGGAATATGATAGAATTTTAAAGCTATGTGTATACTATAGAATAATGAATAGTTTGGTCATCAATAATATATATTGTTAGTCCTAAATTAGACTTGAGATTCGGATATCATTAAGTGCGAATTTGAGAAGGGGATATACCTAAGATTGCGACCAATATTGGGGATAGGTGCTAAAGATAGGTTGTTATACCATACGGATTGACAAGGGCTCTAACGCTTATGGATTAGATGCATAGGATTTTCAATATGGGTTTGATAATTTTATTGCTACTTTTTAGATAATACTTGATGTATTTTGAAAAAGCCATTAAGGACATGGAACTGTTGAAATTGGTGTTAGAAAGTGGAGGTAGAATAAATTTCTACTAAGTTTAGTAAGTGAAAGTTTTAGTTGAACACAATTCTATTTCTGAAATGAGAGGTAAACAAGGATGGTTTTAAGTAGATATAGCCAAGGTAGATGCTACATGGGATGTCATCAAGTATTGTATCCAATCAGGATCCTAGGTTTACTACAAGATTTTGGACTAAGTTCCAAGAGACTTTGGGATCAACTTGAAAGTTTTGTTCTATATCATATCTTCAAACTAATGGGCAGTTTGAGAGAGTTATATAATATTGGAAAGTATGCTCAGGGCTTGTATTTTGAACTTTGACGATAAGAGGATTGACTGCTCACCACACGAAGAGTCAATAAACAGCAATTTTTATTAAACATCGACTAGTATGGCTCCGTGTGAAGCTCTCTTTGGTTAAAAGTATCAAGTGCCATTACTTTGGGGGGAATTGGTTGGAATATAGGCAAATTAACAAATCCGATAAAGTTTGTGTTCAAGAAATGGCATACGAGGTAAAAGTAACAAGAGAAAGACTGAAGGCGACTCAGAGTCAATATAAGAGCTATGTGGATGATAGGAAGAGAATGTTGGACCTATCATCGATAGATTAGATTTACCAGATGGTTTGACGAGATTGCATGACATATTTCATATATCTCAGCTAAAGAAGTACACTCCCGATCCAGAGCACATTTTGAATAATGAGCCACGAGTATTGCATTCTGATATGAGCTAGGTGGAAAAACCTATCGAGATTTTAGAATGGAGTATCAAGACTTTTTGGAATAAGCAGATACCGATGGTCGAGGTGTTGTAGAAGCATCACGGTACTCAAGATGCTATGTGGGAGACAGAAGTTTGGATGAAGCAGAAGTATCCCAGTTTACTTTAAAGGTAAGATATTATGAATTTCAAGATGAAATTCTTCTAAGGAGAGAAGGATGTAAAACTCCACCTAAAGCTATCTATAGAGTAATGGCATGGAATACTTGTCATAGCATACTATATGAGCATATATTTGCCATAATATAATTAAATGTGATTTATGTGGATTATTTATGTTCTTGATAAGTGTTTATGGTAGTCAGGAATTTTATTTATAGTTGAGAAGTATTTGGAATATGATATTGGAGGAAAAAAAGGGGTAGCTTTACAATTAGGAGAGAGAAGGGAATTATTTTAGCAGGATAAGACAAAGGAATTAATTCAGTTAAGTGGTTAGAGCTTGGTGAATAGTTTCTAACTGCTTGAGTTCAAATCCTATTGGAGACAAGATTATTTTAGTTTTAATCTTTCCCTACTTCTTAGACCAAATGTTGTCACCCAATCATCATTTGAATATCTTCTTACATTCCTTAGACATATGCATGATGTTCTAAGAAGTTTAAAAAAATAGATTCTCCTAATTTATTTATTCCTGTCCTAAAGGAGAATCTAGCCAAATTAAGGTTTCCTATTTTTTTGTATATGTCCTAACTAGTTTGAATTTAAATTCCCTTTCGTTTTTGAATTCTCCAATTTCTATGTTCATATCTTAAACTCTAAAATATGATATTGAGCTCCAAGATTCTAGCCTTGTTTTTCGCTATGCTGGCCAGATTTTAAGAAAAGAAAAATGGAAAAGAATTTCATGAAAATTTAAAGACCAAGGTTTGAATTGGTCTTGTTTTTAAAAACTTAAATTAGTTTATTTTTCTCCTAAAAATCTCCATTCAGTTGATCCATGAATTAGCTAGGAAAAACAGAATTTTCTTCATTCCTTTCTTAAGCCATTCGGTTTCTTCTTCCTTTCCTTGTAATCGAAAGGATTATGGCAAATATTTTTGTTCCATTTGCAAACCAAGTTGCTCTAGTTTATGCAAAAGCTGAAACTTAATCTCTTCTTGTTTTTGCACAAAATTACAGCTTTTAATCCAAGACACATATGCTACAAAATAGTAGATAAGTTTAACCATAAACAACCTACGTTTGGTTCTCTTGTAGTAAGCATTAAGCTTTGCTTAACATGGCATCTTCATTCCCTTCCTTTTCCTTTCCTATTTTAGCCGACCAAAACACCATGGGAGTACCTCTAAATACTCCAAAAATAAGCTACAAATATTCAATTCAAACTTCTTTGAATTCAAATAAAATACTAAACTACTTCCTACTATCTCTCCATACCTTTTGAACTTTATATCACCAGAATTTTCCAGAAATTATAGACAATCAGATTCCTTTTCTTCTTCTTCCTCAAATTTTCAGCACTCTCATTGTGACAAGCTTACACTTCTTTTTCCTTCACTATTATAGCTGAAGAACACCATTAAAATACATCTGAACACTCCTAGTCTTTCTCTATTCAAATTGGTTTGAATTTAAAATTTGAAAACCATGAAATTCTTCTTCAAACTCTCAACCAACGTAGTTGCAAGCCTCATCTAGAGCAACCAGAATTTCAGCCTCCAATCCTCACAAATTTCGGCCAGCTTAAGCACAAGAATATCACAATTTCCTTCTCCATTATTCTTCATTTATTCATCTCTCTTCAACAGTTCCATTAACAATCTATCATCTCTATTTTCTAGCAGTTCTTTGAGGATTTTGAAATTCAAAAACACCCCATTTAGCTCTACAAACCTTACTAGCACTAGCTAACTGAAACACACCACTAGAGCAGCACCCATTGGGCCACTCTCAAAGAAGAACACTCCTAAAGTTCTCTCACTCATTTCATTGATCGCTCAAGAATACCAAGAATAGTAAGAACATTCACTTGCACTCATCTACATTTATTCATTTCCAAGTATCGCAAATCATTCCAAACTATCCAAACGAGTAGAGCACCTTCAAATCTTGCCTAAATTTTGGATTTTAACATCATATCAATCAGGATTTCATTTCTTCAAGGATTAAAATTGAGATGGTTTGGAGAAGAATCCAGAGGAACCTGCTCAAAGGAGTGAGGCTTGAACGTTGAAGAGACAAAGATTCCTTGGACACCAAAAATGTTCCCTTCAAGTAGATCGATCTTCAAACAAATAACTCTTGTTTAACCTTTCACTTTTATGATCTCAAGTTGTGTAGAATAATATTATGATGAAGTGTTTAGATGATCTATGAAGATTTGTTGTTATGATATTTGGGGAGAAAATGTTGGAATATTTGATTTTAATGGATGGTGGATGGAAGATATCATGTTGCTATATACGTTATTTATATCGTAAGATATAATTGTCGTTGTGGGTAGGATATGATAAAATTGTGGATTTATTATGGTATCTTTGTTATGTTGGATGAGAGATATGGGATGAGATGATATGTGAAGCATGCTGATAGGGCATAGATTAGTTATATATTTCCCAATTACCTGAGGCCATTTTGTGATACATTTTGTACAATAACTGGTCATATTTCTTCATATTTGAGATTTTACCTTTGGAAAGGTATTATGTGCATTTTTTCAGATTTTAGGGATAAAATAAGGCAAAATCGCTGAGGAACAGAACAGAGGCAACACCAACTACAGTTTGGAAGAAGTGGCGCAAAAATCAAGAAAAATCGACGAACGAACGGAAGAATAGAACACAACCGGCACCGGCTGTGCATTGGTACTGAGGCGGTGCCTCAATTTTCATGTGCATTTTTGGCAATTTTCAGAGTTTTAGTATTTTCCTACTTCTATTCGGCCAGAAACCCTAGAGGGGTGAATTTAGGCACTTCTAAAGCCTATAAATAGAGGGAAAACACAAGATTAAAGGGGGAATTCACGGATCAAAACATTAAATCACTTAAATTCAAGGAGGAATTCACTCAAATCAAGGAGGATTGTACAAAAGGTCTACGAAGGAGGAAGAAGGAGGCTTGTCTATGAGTGCTCTCTTTTAACTTTGTTTCTTTTCTTGAACAATGATGTATTAATTGTTTTATTGTAATTTGACATTGTTTTCAGTATTCATGATTTTTAGAGTTACTTTGATCTTTTGATTAATTGATTGTTATTTTTTATATTTAATTACTTATACTGATTACAAGATTAAATTGTTGTTTCTTTCCATTAACTTGCTTGGAAAAGGGGTTGCTGGTGGTCTCAATTCATTAATTTCATATTTGTTGTCTATTATCTTGCTTGAAAAATGGATTAATTGCTAAGAACTGTGTAATTAAAGGTTAATTGATGTCTGCCAGAATATGGATTCATTAGTTAATTTCATGTTTTAAGTTTGCTAGAATATGGAAATTTAATTAAAGATTGTGTTTAATGCATCTTTTGGGTGAATTAGTTGAGATAGAATATGTAATGCTAATTTTTCTAGAAGATAGTGATTTCATGGATTGAAAAAAGAAGTGAATCTATCTTAATCCTTCATGATGCCAAAAGAATGATTAGTTATGACAATGATTGGGTACTTTAAGATCATGGTTATCAAAATAATGGTTTGAGTTACATAATTCTCTATCATTGACATGTATATATTATTTTACTTTATTTTATTTTATTTTTATTCTTTTTCACTTTATTGAGTTGGTTAAACAATGAAAGAAAAGTAATTAAGGCATACTTGTTCCTTGAGGATCGACACTCGTTTTAAATACTATGCTATACTTAATGATGAGTACGCTTACTCATATATGTAATTTGGGGTTAACGTTTTAATTTAACTTGATTGGGAACGTGCTTATTTTTATATGATTTTTATATCTAAATTCGAACACATCACACGCAACTCTATGAATAGAATTTATACATATGTCATTTATGTTATGAATGGTCTAGATGCTACTATAGGATTATTATTATTGATCAAACCATTAATTTAAATTTACTATCATTTATAACATGTACTTTAATTTTATTGATGTGATGTATATATATCATAAAGCTTTTTATTTAAAATATTACTGCTATTGGAAAATATTTAACAAATGATATTATTATTGTTATTAGTATTAGTATTATTATTATTGTTGCTATTACTAATATTACTAATATTACTATTACTATTAATATTATTATTACTACTACTATTATTGCTGCTTTTATTAGTATTACTTTTAGCATTGTTATTAGTATCAATATTATTATTATATTTATTACTAATATTATTAACATTACTCGTGCTATTTTATTATCATTATCAAAAATTATCTTCATTGCTAATATTGATACCGAAACTCTAGTATGTTCAAATATCAATTAATATTAGAACCATTATTTATTAATATCTTGTAACTATTAACTAGTCACTATTTTCTAAAAGAATATATGCATATAGTTTACCAATTTTTATATGTGATATGAAGTTTATTACGTCTAAAATTATTATTTTATATTACAAGGAATTATTTTCATTTACTAGTTGTTAAAGAGCATGTGGTTTAGCCTTAATGGACGGTGCTTGTAGTATATTATTAGATGTTGCTGTCAATAGGAGCTAATGACATTAATACTGAATATTAGATTGAATACGTGATTAAGAATATTCGGTTTTTAGGGTTATACGTTCTACTTTGACAAGCTATGATAAGAATAAAAGATATTAGTTGGACCAAATTGATTGTTGACTTGCTTTTGCTAAATCGATCTCTATTGATTCTTTGATAATATAAGTATTGAATGGGAATTTGTCTGAGTTAGGTGAAACTTGGAGTTTGGAGTTATACATTTGGTTATGTATATATGCTACAACAGTTATTGGCAAATAGTGATATGTACTTTGTATTTAGCCCAAATAGGGCTAGGTTTGTTTGATCAAGATATTGGGAGTTTTATTCGTGAGATAAAAGAATCAGGTAAGTCCTTGCATAAATATTTTGTTAAATGAAGCTCTTGTTTGCAAGTCACCTATTAAATACTATTGTCAAGAATTGAGATTACTTGGGTTGCAAGCATGGACATTTTGTTCATTAAATGGTTTTATCAAACAAAGGTTTTAAACAAATGTTGGTTTCTCTTTTCACACACACTGAACGTTTTTCAAGCACTTACTATGAAACCATGTTTGGCAAAGCCAAGATTTTTGAAATTATCTACATGGGATCGATCATTAAGCAAGATGTTGAACATTGAGTACTCAATAAGGGTAGGCTAGTAGTACTAATCTTGGAGGGTTAGAGTAAGTCTTTTGGTAGGAGGCCACTCCCAGAAGATAAACTGTGCTTGACCAGGTGATATGTGCTTGAGATAGAGACTCTTTCAAGATCTTAAAATGGCATTTGTTCAACTTTAGCAAAGTACAAGGACTTCAAACAAATAAGAAAGGACACAAAGAGAACAAGAAAAGTAACATAGAAAGCACATTTTTTCACAAATAAAGAACCTTAAAAGAACTAGCTTTTAGAATCCTAAATTTAGTAGATAAAGGTCTACCATAATAACATCTTAGAACCCTTAACTTAGCAAGAAATCAAGAACTAAAAGGATAGGGAATTGTGGGCATTCAAACAAGAAACAACAAGAACCCTAGATGATAGACAAGAAGTACCTTTGCTATGTTGAATTATCCTTAGAGTTTATAGATACTTACTCAAGGGTGGACTTTTTGAAAACCAAACAAGCAATTTTGTTCAAACACTAAACTCTTTCTAAAAAATTAACTTTGACACGAATTTTAGAAACCTTTAATTGCTGTTTCCAAATAAAGCAATATTTTACCAGTTTTCTCCTAAGTTGGACAATCAACGTTGAGTACTCAATAAGGGTAGGCTAGTAGTACTAGTTTTGAAGAGCAAGAGCAAGTCTTCTGGCAGGAGGCCACCTCCAGAAGATGAAGTTAACTTGGACAAGTGATAGTACTACTTAGTCATGCCGGTTCGAGCTAGCAAGTTTCAATCATGTGGACTGTGTGTTTCCCGAGTGGACAACCGGTTTGTTTGGGTGTAGAGAAGGAGGAGCATCTTACCTGGTAGGCCGTACACCTACCTTTTGTTAGTCTGCACAAAGTGTAGCATTCTGACCGTTATACGGTCATGGGGCCCAACGTGTGGTAACTCATGGCCGCCCATTTGAGTGGTTGTATTTATTGTACACTTGTATAGTTTGAAAAGAGGAAAACGCCACTCTTTATTTTCACCTTATTTATTGTTTGCCAGCTCTCTCTCTTATGCAATTTTTACAACCTGTATTCATGAACTGTTTTACCTGAACACTTAAAGCACACACGGGCTTACTGAGATTTTTATCTCATCACCTTTATGCCATTTTTTCAGGTCGATCCTACTGTGGAGATGAGTAGCTAGTTTGTTGCCTGCTTTGAAGACATTATGTTATTTAGTTTATGTATTGTTTTGAGAGTTGATTGTAAACAATTTATTTTGGTGTTGTTCTTGAATTTTGGGTTGTAATAAGTTTAATTTTTAAAGTATTTTTTTATTTTCATTGGTGTGACCTAGTTATAAAGACCCTTTATCCTTTGGATGGGGCGACATCCCCGGCCTTGGCGGGCCTAGGTAGTGAGGTGTTACAAGTGGTATCTGAAACTAGGTTATAAGAAAATATTGATAGTATATGTTCTGTCTTATTAAGTTCAAGTCTTTTATCTAACCTGTCTTATTTATGCTGTAGGATGCTTAGAATGCTTAGACCCGTAAGGAAAGGGCAGGAATGGCATCCTCCTATCCCTATCTACCCGGAAGCCCTACCAGTTTCTCAACCTGCACCGCAGCCAGTTATTCCCTTGGAAGATAGCAGTGACAATGATGTCCCGATTAATGAGCCACCCCCAATACCTGTGATAGATTTGGTTTTGGACAGTGAAGATGAGGAGATTGATATGGCATATGTTCCCCACCTTCCTAGTCCCGTAGTTGACTTGTCAGCTGATAGTGATGATTTGGGGGAGATAGATTACGAATCTCTATCTAGACCTTCCTTCATACCTCCACCTAATCAGGTTGAGATTGGAGAGAGTTCTAAGCGACTCGGGAAAGGAGTTAATGGAGGGGTTTGCAAGTGGAGTTGGGATAGACTTCACTAAGATTTCTGGGGGATGGTTCTATAAGGTCGACTTTGAAGATTCTGATGAGGACTAGAGGGGCTAAGAGCTGTCGGGATCAGGATGTTTATTTATTGCTTTCCGCAAACTTCTATGAGTCTCATTTCTGTTTATTGTTTTAGTTTCAAATTTGTGCAAATAAGAGTACCTGAGTACTCTAAGATTTGAGAGAAATTTATATGCAATTCTTTAGACAAAACTTACACATGATTTTCTTTTACTTAAACTTGAATGTGAATGCATGCTCAACTGAATCGATTTAATCATTGAATGCATAAATTCATCATTCGGGTATGGTTTAGAATGGCACCTAAGCGCCGTGTAGCCACATCAGGCAAGAGAGTTCCAGAGGCAGAACTTGTGGCACCAGAGGTTGAAACGACCTAAATGCAGTCACCCAACTAGGGAAATGGAAGTGAGTAAGATTTGGAAATGGGGTCTGAAGCACCTGTTGAAGTGATGGTGGGGCAAGAGTTTAGTAAGATGGTAGAGATTCTATAGACTTTGACTGAGCGAAGGAATCCCAAGGGAGAGGATGAAGCCTTGGAGCGGTTTCTGAAATTTCAACCGTCCGTCTTCTTGGGAGAAGCTGAGCAATGGATAGAGTATATGGAAGACATATTCGCTACGCTTCAGTACACTGAGGAGTGAGTGGTGAAATTTGCTGCATTCCGTTTGAGGGGCCCAGCTCGGGCATGGTGGCAGCGGGTTCAGGACGACTGGGAGATGATTGATCAGGATTGGACGTGGACCAATTTTGTTGAAGCATTCAGAGTTAAGTATATCCCTCAGTGGATAGTGGAGAAGCGGGAAGACGAGTTTCAGAATTTAAAGCAGGGGGTATGGCGGTAGCCCAGTACGTAGCACGATTCACCCAGCTATCAAAGTACTGCAAGAGCCTAGTGGACATCGAGCAGAAGAGGACCAGACAATTTGTCAAGGGGCTCAGGTAGGAATTGAGAAGGGTGTTGGCACCTTCTCTACCAACGACCTACTCAGGGGCCGTAGATGCAGCTACCCGGACAGAAAATAAGGACTGTAGTAGAATGGCATTGAGACATTTCGAGCCACCAAGGCAACCGCAAGGACCCTTCCAGAAGCAGCAGTCTAACAAGCGCCTCTCCAACCAGTAGTGAAAGAATCGGGGAAAACAAGCTCGGACAGCACCGGCTGGTCCTGCGCAGAATCTTCTATTATGTCGGCAATATGGAAAAAGAGGCCACACAGAGAAGAATAGTTGGTCCAAAGGAGGTGAGCGGAAATGTTACCACTGCGGGGACCCGAACCACCTGCAGAACGCCTGCCCTAAACTTCACCAAGTCGGGCAAGGGAATTCAGCTTAGAATCCAGGGGCTAATAGAGCCAATGCCATCGGAGCATCCGGTAGTGGAGCACCGAAGCCTCAAGTGAAAGAAGAGGTATTCGCTCTCAACTGAGAGGAGGTTGGAGCTGATGCGGTAGTGGTGGAAGGTACGTTTACTATCTAAGGACGTTCCGTTAATGTATTGATATACCATGGATCTACCCATTCCTATTTAAACAAGAACTATGCATATCATTTGGGTTGGGAGGGAGTAGAACTACCTTTTACCTTGTTGATGAGTACGCCTGTGGGGAAGTTGGTGCAAGTAGATTGGTATGTGCGGAATTGTAAAATTGAAGTGGGGAGAGAAAAACTTGGAGGGAGATTTGATAGTGTTGGATCTTGATGATTATGATTTGATATTGGGAATGGATTGGCTAGCAAAGCATGGGGCTAGAGTAGACTGTAAGAATAAATCGGTCTAGTTCATTAGACCAGGGTGTGATATGTTGGAATTCAACGGCAAGAGAGTGAAGGAATTGAAGTATTTCATAGCTGGGGCTAAGGCCCGAAAATTGTTGAAGCGAGAATGTCAAGGATACTTAGCTTATTTGATAAATAAGTCGAAGGACCAGTGCACTCTGGAGGATACTGAGGTAGTAAAGGATTTTCCCAATATGTTCCCCATGGAACTCACTTCTCTACCTCCCAGCCGAGAAGTTAAATTTACCATTGATCTAGTACCAGGAGTGGAACCGGTATCCCGGACTTCATATCGGATGGCACCGGCAGAACTGAAAGAACTGAAGGAGCAGCTAGAGATGTTAGTGAAGCAAGGTTACATCAGACCTAGCACGTCGCCCTGGGAAGCACCTATGCTATTTTTGAAGAAGAAGGATGGGACTCTGAGGCTGTGCATCGACTATTGGGGCTTGAACAACTTGATGATCAAGAATAAGTATCCATTACCGCTGATTGACGAGCTGTTCGACCAGTTGCAAGGATCCAGTTATTACTCCAAACTAGACCTGACGCAAGAGTACTATCAAGTGAGGATAAAAAAGGAGGATATCCCTAAGACGACCTTCAACACAAGATATGGTCACTATGAGTTCGTGGTAATGCCATTCGGGGTAACCAATGCACTAGCAGTATTCATGGATTTGATGCATCGAGTGTTCCGACCTTATTTGGATAAGTTCGTGGTGGTCTTTATTGACGATATCTTCATTTATTCCAAGAGTCCGGAGGAGCATGCAAAACATCTGAAGCTGGTATTGAAGAAGCTGTGACAGCACAAACATTTCGCCAAGTTTAACAAGTGTGAGTTTTGGCTGGATAGTGTGGCATTTCTTGGCCACGAGGTGACCAAGGATGGAATCAAAGTAGACCCAACGAAGGTTGAAATAGTTTCGGACTGGAAGCAACTGGAGAACATCACCGAGATTCGAAGCTTCTTGGGATTGGCTGGTTATTATAGGAGGTTTATCAAAGGATTTTCAATGCTCGCATCGCCTATGACATGACTGCTAAGGAAGGATGTACCATTTGTTTGGAGTGAAAAATGTGAGAAGAGCTCCCAAGAGTTAGAACGGAGATTAATGACAGCACCAGTGTTGAGTCTACCAGAGGGAGATAAGCCTTAAGCGCTGTATACCGATGCTTCGAAAGATGGTTTGGGAGCAGTGTTGATGTAAGACCGAAAGGTGATCATCTATGCTTCTCGGAAGTTGAGGCCTCATGAAGTTAATTACCCCACACATGATCTAGAGTTGGCTGCCATTATGTTCGCTTTAAAGAAATGGAAACACTACCTATACGGAGCAAAATCTGAAGTGTTCACTGACCACAAGAGCCTGAAGTACATTTTCACCCAGAAGGATTTGAATCTGAGACAGCGTAGATGGATGGATTTTTTGGAAGGGTACTGTTGTCCAATTAACTATCATCCCAGGAAGGCCAATATTGTTGTTGATGCCCTGAGCAAAAAAGTCAGTATGGCCAGACTAAGGGTGCAGGAGATTCAAGTGGTTTAGGATGTGTTGGATAGAAGAGCAGAAGTGCAAGGGGAGAAAATTGTTGTTAGCAACCTGAAGTTGATACTAGATCTAAGGTGGGAAATTATTGAATCTCAGCAAAGTAACGTAGAATTTCAACTTTTCAAGGACAAGGAGCTTAAATGGCAAGGCAGTGAATTCCGGCAGGACGAAGCAGGAGTTTTATATTTCAGAGATCGGTTGTGTGTACCCGAAGAGCATCAATTGAAGGACATAATTTTGGAAGGGGCGCATAAGAGCAAGTACGCTATTTATTCGGGGGAAGTTAAAATATACCAAGATCTGAAAATGGCCTATTGGTGGCCCGGAATGAAGCGGGACGTGGTTAAGTATATCTCGACATGTCTAACCTGTCAGAAGGTCAAAGTGGAGCACAAAAAGTCAGCAGGACTGTTGCAACCGTTATCAGTACTTGAATGGAAATGGGAAGAAGTGACCATGGACTTCGTTACTGGACTTCCTATGTCAAGGACCCAAAAGGACGCCATATCGGTGGTGGTTGATCGACTGACCAAATCAGCACATTTCATACCAGTGAACGTAAGAGATTCCATGGAGAAGTTGGCTTAGACCTACGTGCAAGAAATAGTCTAACTGCATGGAATGCCCTCAAGTATTTTGTTTGATTGAGATTCGAGGTTTACGTCTCGATTTTGGGGCAAGTTTCAAGAATCAATGGGGTCGGGTCTGAAGTTCAGTACGATGGCGCATCCGCAAATCGATGGACAGTCAGAAAGGGTTATATAGATACTAGAGGATATGCTGAGAGCGTGTATGCTGGATTTCGGGGATAAATGGATCGAATGTGTGCCGTATACGAAGTTATCGTACAGTAACAATTATCAAGCTTTGATTGGAATGGCTCCGTATGAGGCACTGTATGGACGCAAGTGTCAAGTACCGCTATACTGGAGTTGGTCAGAAGATGGACATATAAGCAAAACTAGAGAAGTCTGTGTTTAGGAAATGTTAGACAAGGTAAAGTTAATTAGGGAAAGGTTAAAAGTAGTTCAGAGCCGACAAAAGAGCTATGCAGACAATAGGCGGAGAGAGTTAGAATTCCAAGTGGGAGACAGGGTATTCCTAAGATTAACTCCAAATAGAGGAATTTTGAAGCATTCGAGAGGTGGGAAGCTGAATCCAAGGTATTTGGGACCGTTCCCAATAAAGGAGAGAATTGGACTAGTGGCATATCAATTGGATTTGCCGAATGGACTAACAGGAGTTCACGACGTGTTTCATGTGTCGCAGTTGAAAAAGTACAATACCGATCCTGGTCATATTTTGAATGATGAGCCGTTGGTGTTGTAACCCGACTTGAGCTATGTGGAGAAACCTGTGCGAATATTGAACAAAAGTATCAAGACTCTCCGGAACAAGTAGATACTGATGGTAAAGGTGCAGTGGGAGCATTATGGCATGTGAGATGCCACATGGGAAACAGAAGAGTGGGTAAAGCGGAAGTATCCCGATCTGAGATAGAAGTATGCCAAAATTTCGGGACGAAATTCTCCTAAGGAGGGGAGGATGTGAAACCCCAACTAAAACCAACCCTAGAGTAAGGAGGGTCGGGATACATATCATATTTTCTTGCATGCATAAATATATATTTGAATGATTTATATGTGCTTTGGAATTGTGATTTATAGTCTAGAAGGTTTAGTTGTGCTTATTGAGTAGGGAGATAGCTTGAGGATTAAATATGAAGAATATTTAGAAGATAAAATAGGAACAGGAGTTGTTGTGGTTTAGTGGTTAGAGCTTTGGAATTAATCTCTAAGGTCTTGAGTTCAAATCCCACCAATTAAGTTTTATTATGATTAAATTTTATTTTATGTAAGGTGGAATATTTTTGGCCCTTGCATGCCATAAGAAGAAGTAGGAGTGTTGTTCTAAGAGAGACATGAAGGGAATGTCTTAATCCTGTTCTTATGTCCTACAAGAATTCTTAAGGGATTCATGCCCTTTTGTTCCCTAACTTACCTTAAATTCTTCACCAATTAAGCTTGTTCAATTATTCAAATCCATGTTTTAATTCCAGAAAATTCAGTAAGATTTATTGACATTGGAATTTCGAAAATGGCTCTTAGAGGATGGAGTTTTGACTAAAAATAAGGAAGGAGTTAAGGAAGGTTCCCAAGAGAATTAATCTCCATGGCTGAACCTTTAAACTCCACTCCATAAGTGTTCATCTTCTTCATGGAAGCAATTTGGAAATTTTCCAGCTTCTTGGTCAGTTCAGCTTTCGAAAACTTCAACCATTTTACTCACTAAAATGCTGCCTGAAAAATAGCTAATTTGTTCAGCATGAAGACTGAAATCCTTTGCCAAAATTCGGACTGCACAAAAGCTGTGCAAACCATGAAAAATTCCTGGACAGTTTCGTAGCATGGCAAGCAAAAAACCAAGCTGTTTCTTCTACCTTTCAAACCAGTAATTTAACTCTGTCTTTCCTCTATAAAGAAGGCTGGAAACCAGCCTTAAAGGACCCTCCAATACTTCTTCAAACTCACTGCAAGTCAGCTGGAGCATTGCAGGAAAAACTGCACAAAAATTCCAGCAAGCCATTCGAAAATCAAACAAGAAATTCCAGCCTTGCTCCCTCTTCAAACCTTATCCGAAAATCACTTCAACTTTCTGTGAAATTAACCTTGTTCAACCATGAACTGAACTTCATTACCTCCTCCATTGATCTGCATGAATGAACACCATAGCTACTACTTAAATTCCTCCTTCAATTACTCCAATCAAGCTTCCACTTAGAAATTAAAATTTCAGCAAATTGCTCCATGAAAACTTCCATGGATTAAGCTTCAAACAACCAGAAGTTTCCTCACCATTTCACACAACATTTCGGCCACTCTATAACCACTTCAAACCTCATTCATCTCAGCAAAACCTCAGCAATCCAGTCGGCCATTGAAGCTCCCAAAGAACCTCCATCAATCAAACCACTCTACCATATCTTCTACCTTAATTCACTCCATGAATTACTCATTTTGAAATTCAAATGATCAGATTTTCCTCTTTCCTCTAATCTGAAAATCCAATCACAAGAATTCCTCTAACCATTCGGCCAACACATTTCAACAATTTCGTACAACATTCTCTCCATTTTTCCAAGAACACCAAGAACACACACCACCATTCTTCAAGCCTAAGACCACTCCAAAGAACACACAAAGAACACGCACCAAGATTTCCCTCTTTCCCCTAATCTAAAAATCTAATCACAAGAATTTCTCTAACCATTCGGCAAGCACATTTCAACAATTTCGTTTAACATTCTCTCCATTTTTCCAAGAACACCAAGAACACACACCACCATTCTCCAAGCCTAAGACCACTCCAAACACCTCCAATCCCTTCCAAAAACTCCAGATCATGTCTACTCACCCACTAGAGTCCATTTCTATATTTTATAACATCAAACATTGAAAATAAAATTTTGCTATCGGATAAAAAACCAGAATTTTTGTTGAAGTTTTAAGAACTCTCTCAAGGTAACCAAGAATGATTTTGATCATCTTCCTTCCTTCAATCTTTAACATAATATACCAATACTCTCTCTCTCTCTCTCGCGGCCGAAATGGTTATTTCAACCATGGCCGTTTTTCTTCTTCTTTCTTGGACGACTTAAGTCTCCTGAGCGTGTGGATTCCCTTGAATCCTCATCAAGGTTGTCATCAAACAAGTGTGTCTCTTTAACCCTCTCCTTAATTCTAAACTCATGTCTCTTGGATGTTGTTAGAAAAGGATAGAATATGATTCAGGAATTGAGTATGTTTTTGTATGAAGGAGTGGAGATTGGAGCATGAGGATGTTTTGCCATGGTTAAGTTTTTCTTGTGGATTGATGCATGTTATGCATGTCTTTAGTGAGTTGGATGGTTAAGCATGCTAGATATTATGTCACCTTTGGTGAATAGGGTTTTATGTTCTTGTATTCTTGTTGAAGCCATGTATATGATTATGCTTAGTAGAGATTTAGCCATATGCTAGTAGGTATGGATTTAAGCCTTTATTCATGAATGGAATTGTTTGATGATTGATGTTGGGTTTTATGTTCATGATTATTGTTAGCAATAGAAGAACTATGATCATGACCTTGTTGATCCTAAGATATTTTAATTAGCCGATTTTATTACGTTAATCAAAATTAAAACTATAATTCCCCTCAAGAATTTCGAAAACCCTAGGAAGCCTTGGAGTTGGAATATTGCATGAAATAGTGAAATTTTAGCCTAATAAATGATATCTTTTATTAAAAATAATATATGTAAATATTTATATATAATAATAATATTAAATAAAGCTTTTTATATAAATAATAATAATAGGTGAAAAAATAATCTTGTAGGTTATAAATTCATAAATACTTTTGAAATTTATTTATTATCTTTTGATCAAAATTTATTAAAATTTACTTATTATTAATTTTATTTATTAATTATTTTCTAACTATTAATTATTAATTAAGAGATTAGTAATAATTTATTATTTATTTTAATAATATCATCTAGGACTTATTATTCTTCATCAAATAAACCCTAGTTTATTGATAACAAAGATTTATATTTGAACATATAACTTATTAGTAGTTATTTTACAACCCTTAGTTATTTTCACTTATCAAGCTAGACTTCTTTTACAAAAAACCTTTATCATCTAGCCTTAAAGCTTAGGACATTAGGGTCATGATTGTAATAAGTATGATTGTAATAAGTTGAACTAGGATTATTTATGCAAGCGAATATAGCTTGAGTTTAACCATATGGCTTTTGTTTACCCCATGTGGGGTTAGGTCGACTTTGGAAGATTTTTGAATTAGTTCAAGCAAAGGATCAGCTAAGCTCCTGCATAAACTTATTTGATGTCAAAAGGTTACCATGGCCAGCTAAACGTAGAGTGTATGGACACTCCCTTTTGTAAAGGCAATTAAGGACTGTTTCCTTTCTTGTTCAGATAAGAAAATCTTTTGAAAACCAAACAAGTAATTTTGCTCAAACACTAAACTCTTTCTAAAAAATCAACTTTGACACGAATTTTAGAAACCTTTAATTGCTGTTTCTAAATAAAGAAATATTTTACCAGTTTTCTCCCAAGTGGGACAATCAACGTTGAGTACTCAATAAGGGTAGGCTAGTAGTACTAGTTTTGAAGAGCAAGAGTGAGTCTTCTGGCAGGAGGCCACCTCCAGAAGATGAACTTAACTTGGAGAAGCGACAGTACTACTTAGTCATGCTGGTCTGAGCTAGCAAGTTTCAGTCATTTGGACTATGTGTTTCCGGAGTGGACAACCGGTTTGTTTGGGTGTAGAGAAGGAGGAGTATCTTACCCGATTGGCCGTACACCTACCTTTTGTCAGTCTACACAAAGTGTGGTATTCTGACCGTCATATGGTTATGGGGCCCAACGTGTGATAACCTATGGCTGTCCATTTGAGTGGTTGTATTTATTGCGCACTTGTATGGTTTGAAAAGAGGAAAATGCCACTCTTTATTTTCACCTTATTTATTGTTTGCCAGCTCTCTCTCTTATGCAATGTTTACAACCTATATTCATGAACTGTTTTACCTGAACACTCAAAGCACACACGGGCTTACTGAAATTTTTATCTCATCACCTTTATGCTATGTTTTCAGATCGATCCTGCTATGGAGATGAGTAGCTAGTTTGTTGCCTGCTTTGAAGACATTGTGTTATTTAGTTTATGTATTATTTTGAGAGATGATTGTAAACAATTTATTTTGGAGTTGTTCTTGAATTTTGGGTTGTAATAATTTTAAATTTTAAGGTATTATTTTATTTTCATTGGTGTGACATAATTATAAAGACCCCTTGTCCTTTGGACGGGGCGATATCCCCGGCCCTGGCGGGCCTAGTTAGTGGGGTGTTACATTTTTCGCTTCTTGTAATGGATTCATCCTCGAATGATAACCTACATCATAAGGAAAAAGATCAGCTACATTAAAAGTAGCACTTACGTTATACTCACCTAATAGATTAATCTTATAGGCGTTATCTGCATATTGCTCAAGAACTTGGAATGGGCCATCTTCTCGCGGTTCGAGCTTTGATTTGCGTTGGGTGGGAAATCTCTCTTTGTGCAAATACACCCAAACCTTGTCTCTTGGCTCGAATATCACCTGCTTTCTTCCTGGTTGTGCTTGCATGCTATGGCCTCATTCCTTTTTTTATTTTTATTAGAGAGTTAACCTTCTCGTGCGTGGGCTTAACCATTTCGGCCTTCTTTTTGCCATCGAGACTCAATTGTTCATCTACAGGCAAAAGAGATAAATCTAAGGGGGTTAATGGATTAAACCTATAAACAACTTGGAATGGAGAATATGAAGTAGTAGAATGGACAGTTCTATTATAGGCAAACTTTATATGTGGAAGACATTCTTCCTAAGTTTTTAGGTTCCTCTTCATGATTGCCTGTAGTAGTTGCGTGAGGGTTCAGTTGACAACCTCTGTTTGTGGGTGACAAGCTGTAGAAAACAACAAAGTAGTTCTAAGTTTTGCCTACAATATTCTCTAAAAATGATTTAAAAATTTGGAATCCCTGTCCGATACTATGCTCTGTGGTAACTCATGCAATTTTACTACTTCCTGGAAGAATAAACTTGCAATATGAGTAGCATCATGAGTTTTTGCACAAGGAATAAAATAAGCCATCTTAGAAATCCGATCAACAATTACAAAGATGGAATCCATCCCCCTTGGTCCGTGGCAATCCTAATATGAAAAACATTGAAATATCTAACCAAGGTGCATTAGGGATGGGTAAAATAGTATATAAACCTTGGGGCAGTGTTTTAGACTTGGCCTTTCTACATGTAATGCATGAATTACAATGCCTTTCTACATTTCCCTCATTTTTTGCCAAAAAAAAAAAAAAAGCTCTTGCAAAATACCTAATGTTTTTGAAATCCCAAAATGTCCTATTAATACTCCTTTATAAGCTTCTGATGAGACTTCGCTTCATCATGGAGGTCAAGATCAAGGAGGAGGAGGTGTGACCGTGCAAAGACGAGGACCAATGACAAGATCGAGGACCAAGAAACTTCAAGATGAGTTTCAATTGCTCATAAAATCATGCTTGAGGATGGAAGAGGGTTGGAAGGTTGAGGAAGCTAGCCAAGAGTTCATTTTGATAACTATCCAAGAAGGACCCCAATAAGAACTTAAGTCGGTAACAAAGACGGATGAAATTTAACCAAAGTTGGGCTTCTAGCGGACAACCGGTGCCGGCTTCATTCTGGCATCAACCAGCCTGAAGACAGTGCGCAACTGGCACCGGCTTTAGAGTCTTAATAGGCGCCGGTTGCAGCCTGGGCAGCCGATGGCTGTCTCACATTTTTGATGTTTTCTCCGATTTTATCCAATTTTAAGTGTTTGTAAAGACTTATTAAGACCCTAAACTGTAATAGAACCTCAGGGATTACTTAGCTAGGGTTAGGGTAGTATAAATATAACCTTTAGTGATTTGACAACAGAATTCACACACTTTATTCAAAAATTTGAGAGAGAATCTTGAGAGGCCCTAGCCTCCTTGTTCATCTTGTTCAAGACCATGCTTAAGGGTTAGTTCTCCTTATGAATAAGTCTATAAATCTTTTAGATAATCCAATGTGGTTTCTTTGAATGGGTCTTAGTTACTTTGCTCTTCTAAGGTTTGTTTAAATTTCATTACTTGGGTGCTTATTTTCTCTATTCTATTTGTTCTTGTTTGCCTTTGTTGCTTCAAGGATATTAGGGTGAGATTATAATAGAACTTTATACTATTCTTGAGGATCTTTGAAGCTTAGTTCTTCAAGGGTTTGATAGAGGGTAGGTTGTTATTTCATTTTCTCCTTTTATCTCAAGAAGAATCTCTATTTTTGGTCCCATTAGTTGAGCTGAACTCCTTACCAATTAAACCACCCACAACACCAAGAAAAAGCCAACTCAAGATAATATCAAAGAGTTTTTGGTATCAGAGCAAGGAAAGTTTTGATTCCAATCAAAGTTTGAAAGAAAGAAAAGGAGCCTTACAAGTTGAAGAAAAAGAAAATAGAGAAAATTCCGTAACTTAAAAACATGCTTCAAAAAGATCATGGAATCTTTGTTATATCTTGAATTTTCTTTTGGAAAATTGCTCCTTGAAGTTAATATAATCCTTGGGAACAAAATTTTCTTGTGTTTGTGGTGAAATTTGGCTTGAATATAGGTGAGAATGTTGGTTGTTCTTAAGTGACGGGATTACATCCAAGGTGTTTGATAAATGTTCCATGAGAATGTTTTTGGCTATAGTTGGGAACTTTGATTCTTAATTTTTAGTCCTTGGGATATTGTGTTGGGTATCTCAGGCTCGTATCATATACGACGCAGTAAAAAATAAAACGAGATACCCTCCCAGGACCCGTCTATGTGTGGAAAACAAGACATAAATAGAGTAAAGGTAACAACATTTACTTTTGGGTGATCATCCAAAGAACAAAAAAATTTCTTCTTCAAGTTGTAGCACGATCCAGCAATCTTCGTGATCAACTTCCACGGGAGTTGAATGTCTAACCACTATAATCACAGTGTGTGATTATCTCTAATAGTATTCCACACAGAGGATACACTCAAGCGCCAAAATTTCCTGTGCTAGCAGAAAAAGATGGCAGCTAGGGTTCTTTGATCAAGATCAAATCAAGAGAGAGAAGAGAGGAAGTTGTTGTTTCGTGGCTCTTGGTTTTTCATGTGTGATTTCCGCTAGGGTTTTCGTGTTTTATATCTACTATATATTACATGAAATTTCCCTCCCAAAACTGAGAATTCTAATCCTATTAGAATTCCCTAATTGTAATTGGAAACATGAAATATTCACAATTACAACTTAAACCATAAATTATAACTAATTATAATTTGTCCACAACAACTTATCTTTTTCTCAATCATCCCCAATATGTTATCAAATAACAACTTGAGTATATAATCCTCTATTGTTTGTGATCTATTAGGTTTCCTAGTCAATTGGTAGTGAACATGAATTAATCCAAACGTCTTTGAGATTAATAATCCATAATCAATTAGAATTAATCCTATTAATTCTAATCAGGATTGGTTTATTAATTCATCAATTAATAAACCCATATTCCCAGATCATGAGCGGTATCTAGCAACACATCATGACCACCCAAGAGTCCAGGAAGTCAAGTGGCTTGACATGAACCCTTTAATAATAAACCTCAGTGCAATTAACTCTTTTCACTATACAATATCTCATTTGGTTTGGACTACGGAATTAGTGCCAACTTCCTCCAGAATTAATTCTGGCCTAAATACAATAGTACTTGTACCAGGAACTCACTACTCTAGATGTGTATCAATTGGAACTCTTTCCAATACACAATCGCCTTGGCCAAGGACTTTCAAGTAGTAATTCCTATAAGTGGCCGTGAGATATTCACTCCTACTATTAGGAGTGGTGAATCATTTATTGATCCTCTCAACTACTTTCGTTTACCACACAATATACCCAATATCCATCATATAGGCGGCCTTCGATCGAGCTCCGGAGATTAGAATCAAAGTACAATGCTCAGCAAACAAAGTACCTTGGAGATCTCAAGTTTAAGGATACATGCACGTTTGCTATATTGAGATTATTATATCACTAGCACTAAATAGTTATCCATGTGATTATCTCAAAGTTAGGTCATCTAATGAACTTGTTCCATTAACAAGCATCCATGTGTTAACTTTGAGTATCTCAATACTCACGATTATGAGAACCACCGCCTGATCAAATCAGGAAGTCTAACACATTAATGATGTCCTGTCTCATTAATACTATGACTAGGGACTATTTAAATACTAACCCCATCCAGTGTACTAGGAATCTCATATCATGATCTCTATCATGATTTCCTTAACACAGTATTGTACTATGGACTTTATTGAACAGTTATATTACTTAAAGTAAACAAAAAAAATTGTAAGATAAATAATACCTTTTATTAAAATAAAATGTGTCATATACAATGTACTAGTGATTGCCTCTAGGGCACAACATTAACCAACTCCCACTTGCACTATAGCCAGTCATTATGTATCTAATACTGAATGACTCAACATGACAATCATATTTCATTTGCGATAGTGCTTTCGTAAGTGGGTCAGCTATGTTCTCATCCGTGGGAACTCTCTCTATCTTTATTTCTTTTGCTGCTTCAGAAGCGGCTATGTACTCAACTTCTATCGTAAAGTTGGCAATAGTTTTTTGTTTGGAACTTTTCCAACTTATTTCCCCTTCACACAACGTAAACACGTAACTGGATTGTGATTTGAAATCATTTTTGTCAGATTGAAAACTGGCATCAGTATACTCATTTATTTTCAAATCACCTTCTCCATATACTAATAACATATTCTTAGTCCTTCGTAAGTACTTAAGGATGATCTTTACAGCCGCCCAATGACTCTCACCAGTGTGAACCCCAGTCAAAACCAACCTTAGAGTGAGGGGGTTGGGATGCATATCATAATTTATTGCATGTTTAAATATATTTTTAAATGATTTTATATGCTTTGGATTTGAGTTTTATTATCTCGAAGGCTTGGTTGTGGGTATTGCTTGAGAAGGGCAAAATAGTAATTTTTGCTTGAGGTGGAAAAAGGTTGACAACTTGAGGATTGAATAAGAAAATATTTTTTTTGAGGGAAAATAAGAATAAGAGTTGTTGTGGTTTAGTGGTTAGAGCCTTAGAATTAATTCTTGAGGTCTTTGGTTCAAATTCCATCATAGGAGCTTTAGCTTGGTTAATTTTTTTTTTTTCTTGGGAAGTATCATTTTCGGCCTTAGTGGTGTTTGGAGTAGGGTAGAGATGTTGTCCTATGAGAGGCATGATAGGAGTCTTCAAATCCTACTCATTTGTTCTACACAAAATTCCTAAGAGGAATTCATTTCCTCTTGATCCTTAATTTTTCTATTTCTTAATTCATTAATTTGTTCAAATTGTTCTAGCCAATTTCTTTCCAGAAATTCCAGTGAAGTGCTGTGGCTTTGTATAATCAAAATGTCTTAGTGGAAGACATTTTATGGTCTAAAAATGTGGAGGAGTTGTGAAAGATTCCTAGGGGATAAATCCTTTTAGTGAACTTTCTAAAAATTCATTCTAGCTAGGTTCATTTTCCTTCTTGGAATGAACTGAAATTTTCCAGCTTCTTGTGCCTTCAAATTGTCGAAACTCTTAGCTAATATTCCCTCCTAAATGCTGCCAGAAAAATGGGCTTTTGGATCAGCTTGCAACCTGAATTTCTCTGACCATTTTCGGACTGCACAAAGTTGGTGCAAAACCAGAAAAATCCCTGGGCAAATCGCAGCTTTAGAGGTCCGAAACCAAGCTATTTTCTTCCAGTTTTTGTTCACCACCTTAGTCATGTTTTTCTTCCATGAAGAAGGCTGGAAACCAGCATTGAAAACCCCTGAAACTCCCCTTCAAAACCTCTGCAAATCGGCTGGAAAGATGGTAGCTGAAACTGCCTAGAGAAAAAATTCCAGCCTTGCGAAAAATACTATGCAGTAGTTTTTCCAGCTTTATTTCCTAATTCTCTCCTAGCCGAAACTCCATCATTTTTCTGCACAAACCACCCTCAAACCTCCATTAATTGAACTCCATTATCCTCCCTAACCTCCGCACAAAAAATCCAGTCATGGCTGCCAGAAAATCTATCCAACAAATCTCTGCAATCATGCTTGATTAGTTACCAAAATTCCAGCCACCATAATTTAGCAACCTTCCATAAAATGTTCCTCAAACAACCAGACTTATTCCTCACCATTTCACTCCATCTTTTCGGCCACCATTACCCCTCTTCAATCAGCTTTCATCCAGCAGAAACACTGCACAGAAATTCGGCCATGGCAGACTTCCAAAAGCTCTCCAAGAATCAAAGATATTCTTGAATATTTAGTTTCCAAACTTGCTTCTCAAAAATATTCTTCAAGGATTCCAACAACTAGCCTTTCCTTTTCTCTTCCAAATTAGAGAATCACCTTCCTAAACCCTACAAAAATTTCGGCCAGCCCTAATCTCTTCAGAATTTCGACAGCCTCTATCCAAAAACTCTCTATTCCCTTCAACCTTCAAGAACACACAACACGCCAAGAACACCTACTTCTTCCTTTCACCTAATACATATCTAAATCACTTCAAACTACTTCTAAAAACTCTAGAATTCATCTACTCACTATCGTGAGTCCATCAACCCCATTCTTAACATCAAACTCCAAAATCCAACTTGCTAGTTTGGATAAAAAACCAGAAATTTTGTGAAGGCTCAAGAACATCATCAAGGTAGGTTTGTTCTAACAACTCCATCTTCTCTAATCGTGATCTCTAATGAATATATATATGAATAAACCCACTAATGGTCTCTCTCTCTCTCTCTCTCTCTCTGTCTCTCTCCTTCTCTTTCTCTCTCTTGGCCGAATCTCTCTCCTCCTTGGCCGGATGGGTTCTTCTCTAATGGTCATGCTTCCTTCACCTTCTTTGGTCAGATTTAGACATCTAGGAGTTGAGACTTATTCAAAAATCCTTCAAGGGAATTCATCAAGCAAGTAAGATTTCTTTTAACCCTTCTTTTAATTCTAGATTCATGTCTCTAGGATGATGTTGATAGAAGGTGGATTGTGGATAAGATTTGAGTATGTATTGTTGAGATTGAAGCATGAATATATGTATGAATATGAAGGAGATGGGATTTACGCATGGATGGATTATCTTGCTTGATTGTATGATGATTTGAGGATTAATGCATGCCTCCATGATTAAGTATGCTAGAGATTATGTCACCTTTAGTGAATAGGATTTATATTCATGTTGGATTGTTGAAGCCATGACTATATTTATGCTAGTAGGGGTTAGATCATGTCTTGATAAATTGAGATCTATGCTTGTATGCATGATTTGGATGATTTGATGAATTGAAGGATTGTATATGTTCATGATTGTGAATAGCTATGGAAATATGATCATGATCTAGTTGTCCATAAGCTAATTTTTATTTCATGAATAAAATATTTAATAATATGATTTTGCTAGTAATTTCGAAAAAACCCTAGGAAGAGTGGATTTGGATTATTATATATATAAAGGATATTTTAGCCAAATAAATAATAGTTTTGATAGAAAAATAAAATATATCGATATTATATAAAAATAATGAAATCAACTAAAACTTTTTTTTTTGAAATAATCATAATTAGTAAAATACTTATTATTAAAATTTAATTATTATCTTTTAATCAAAACTTATTAAAGCTTATTTATTATTTTCCAAGCAAGGCTCATTAAAATTCATTTTCAACTAACTTTAGTTATCAATTATTTTCTAACAGCTAAATTATTAATAAATCATTATTTTTCCTAAAAACCACCTAAGACTCTTCATTAAATAAACTCTAAATTTTCTTAGCAATATTTAAACCTTTAACTTATTATTACTTATTTTTCAAAACATTAATTATTTTAAATATCAAATTAACCTTAGCTTATAAACCTATTTACTTATTGTTTGGCCTTAAAGCTTGGGACACTAGGGTCATGATAGTAGTAAGTTGAGTTGTTTAAATTGAGAAAGTGAATTTTGGCTTGAGTTTGATTGTGGTTTGTATTTGCCCATGCGGGGTTAGGTCAGCATTTGGAGTCTTTTTTATTGTGAGCAAGAATCAGGTAAGCTCCTGCATAAAACCTGATTGATGAAAAGTGTTTAATTATCACAAGCCAAATGTAGAGTGCATGGACACTCATCTTTGTAAAGGCAATTGAGGATTGTCTCCTGTCTTATTTCCGTCAAACAAATTATTTGAAAACCAATAAGCAGATTTATTCAAATTCAAAACTCTTTCTAAAACTGATTTTGACAAAGACTTTGGAAACCATTAATTGCCATGTTCAAGTGGAACTATGTTTTGTTCATTTTTTTCCCAAGTGAGATATGTTACGTTGAGTACTCAATAAGGGTGGACTACTGGGCTAGTTTTTGAGGGGTTAGGGTAAGTCTCTCAGTAGGTGGCCACCTCTGAGGGGTGAGCCCTTCCCGGATAAGACGACAGTCCAGTAAGTCGTGCTGGTCCGAGCTAGCAGTGTTCTTTTTCAGTCAAGTGACTGTGTTTTACCAGAATGGACACCCGGTTGTTGTTTGGGTATAGAGAATGAGGAGTATCTTGCCCAGTTGGCCAATCATCTACTTTTGTCAGTCTGCACAAAGTGTGGCATGCTGACCATCCGATTATGGGGCCCAACGTGTGGTAACCCGTAATTCTTTCTTTTGAGTGGTTGATTTTATAAATTATGTATGGCTGGAAATGCCAAAACACCACTCTTGTTTTTGACTGATGTTTATTGCTTGCCAGTGATCTCTTATAAAGAATTTTATACTTTGCATTCACAAACTGTTTTCACTGAATACCCAAAGCACACACGGACTTACTGAGATTTCTGTCTCACAACCGTTTTACCATAATTTCAGGTCGATTCTGCTGTGGGGATGAGTAGCTAGATTATACCTGCTTTGGAATATTTTTTGATGATTTATTCTTGTGTAATGTTTTGGGGAGATGAGAGTGGATAAATTTTATTACGGATTTGTTTTTGGTATTTTGGGATTTATTCTTGGATTGATATTTATTTTGGGATGTAATAAATTTTAAATTCAAGTATCATTTATATTCCGCTATTTCATTTGTGTGACCTAGTTATAAAGATCCCTTATTCTTTGGACGGGGTGACATCCTCGGCCCAGGCGGGCCTAGGTAGCGGGGTGTTATAACCAGGGTCAGATTGGTATCTGCTCGTTAAACTGAGAGCACAAGATACATCGGGCCTAGTACATATCATAGTATACATGATAGATCCAACTGCCAAGGCATATATAATCTTACTCATGTGATCCCTTTTAACTTGTGTCTTGGAAGACATCGACTTTGAAAGGCTTACACTATGTGACATGGGTAAGAATTCTATTTTGGATTGATCTATGCTAAACCTTTTTAGCACTTTATCTATGTATGTAGACTGTGAAAGACTAAGTAACCTTTTAGATTTATCTCTATAGATCCTTATTCCAAGAATATAGGTTGCTTCTCCAAGGTCTTTCATGGAGAATTGTTTGGAAAACCAAATTTTAACTGTTTGCAAGACAGGTATATTATTTCCTATTAGCAATATTTCATATACATAAAGTAGTAAGAAAACGATTGCACTCCCACTAACCTTCTAGTAAACACAATGCTCATTCATATTTTGAATGAAACCAAACTCTTTGATTGTTTCATCAAAACGGATATTCCAACTCCTAGAAGCTTGCTTAAGTCCATAAATAGACCTTTGCAGCTTACACACCTTTGTGCCATCACTGGACGTGAAACCCTCAGGTTGTGTCATATACACTCCTCAGTCAGATTTCCATTTAGGAAAGCCGTTTTCACATCCATTTGCCAAATCTCAAAATCATAATGAGTAGCAATGGCTAGGAGTATCCTGATGGATTTTAACATGGCTACTGGCGAGAAGGTTTCATCATAGTCAATACCATATTGTTGACGATAACCCTTCACCACTAGTTGTACTTTATAGGTAACTAAGTTACCATCCATGTATGTTTTCTTCTTGAAAACCCACTTGCACCCCAATAGGTTTAATTCCTTTGGGTAGATCAACCAAAGTCCATACTTGGTTGTCGTACATGGAATCCATCTCTGACTTCATGGCCTCAAGCCATTTGCCAGATTCTGAACTGTTTAGAATATCCTTGTAGGTAGTATGCTCATCTTCATCTATGAGCAATACGTCATTGTGGTCACTGATGAGAAATCCATATCTCTCAGGTGCCACACGTATCCTACTAGATCTATGAGGTTCTTATGTATTAGAAGGTTCATCTATTCTCTCAATAGATGTGAGGTTAGACGGTTGATCCTCGTTTGTTTGATCTTCATGAACTTCACTAAGTTCAATCTTACTCCTACCATCCCCTTTGAGCATGTGCTCTTTCTCTAAGAAGACGGCATGCTTTGAAACAAATAATTTATTTTCGGAGGGTAGATAAAAGTAATATCCGAAAGATTCTTTCGGATATCCCACAAATAAACACTTGTCAGACTTACTATCAAGTTTATCTGACTATGGTCTTTTAACAAAAGCAGGACAATCCCATACTCGCAAGTGAGATAACTTTGATTTCTTACCAAAGAACATCTCAAATGGGGTAGTATCAACCAATTTTGTCAGAACTCTGTTCAGTATATAAATAGAAGTCTCTAGTGCATGCCCCCAAAACGATTTTGGTAGGTCTGCAAAAGCCATCATGGTCCGTACCATGTCTAGAAGGGTTGGATTCATTCTCTTAGATACACCGTTATGTTGAGGTGTATATGGTGGAGTCCATTGAGATAATATCCCATTATCTCTAAGATAACTCAGAAACTTTTGACTCAAGTATTCTCCTCATCGATCAGATCTTAGAATCTTAATACTTTTGCCAAGTTGTTTCTCTATTTCATTCTTGAAGTCTTTGAACTTTTCAAAGGTCTCAAATTTGTATTTCATTAAATACAAATGCCCGTATCGTGAAAAGTCATCGATAAAGGTTATGAAATAGTTGCAACCTCCTCTTACTTGTATTGACATTGGGCCACATACATTAGAATGTATGAGTTCTAATTACTCCTTAGCCTGTTTTCCTTTTCCTGGAAAATGAGTTTTAGTCATTTTACCTAGCAAACAAGATTCACATGTGCCATATGATTCATAATCAAATGACCCTAAGTTACTAAGCTTGTGTAACTTAGAAATACGATTGTCGTTTACATGGCCCAAACGACAATGCCATAAGTAAGAGATGTTAGAGTTATCCATTTTAGGTTTCTTATTGTTTATATTGAGAATTGGATTATCCAAGTCTAGAACATATAAACCATTAACCAAAGTTACTGAACCATAGTGAATATCATTCGATGAAAAAGAAGAACATTTATTCTTAACTATTAAATGAAATCCACAAAAGTCTAAACATGTAACTGAGATAATATTTTTTATTAAAACTGGTACATAATAATTATTTTGTAGTTCTATGATTAATCCCGAAGGCAGGTTCAGCTCGTATGTGCCCACAGCAAGTGCAGCAACCTTTGCCCCATTTGTAGTACATAGGTCCACATTGCCTTTATCTAGCCTTCTACTGCTCTTTATTCCCTGCAAGTTATTGTACAAATGAGATCCACATTCGGTATCTAATACCCATATCTCATTTTTAAAGGCAGTATTTGTCTCAATCATAAACATACCTGGAGAAGAAGTAGAAGTGCTTGTAAGCTTCTTCTTCTGCTTCTTGTCCTTAATGGTCTCCAAGTAGGCTTTGCAGTTGCACCTCCAGTGGCCCATCTTCTCACAATGATATCATGGGCCCTTGGTAGCTGCGTCCTTCTTATTCACACCACATTTGGGCATCATGGGACCCTTCTTCTTCTTGTTTTGAACTTTCTTCTTAGAAGAGGAAGATTCTACCATTAAAATCGCATTGGAATCCTTCTTCATGGAGGACTCTGCAGTTTTGAGAAGATTGATCAACTCAGGAATGGTGGACTCAATCTTGTTCATTTGATAGTTAATCACAAATTGTGAGAAACTATTAGGCAAAGATTGTAGAATTAAGTCAACACTTAAGTCATGATCCATTACAAACCCGAGAGATCCAAGCTTCTCGATCAAGCCCAGCATCTTCAGCCCATGAGCGGCCATAGAAGAACACTCTGCCATTTTGCAACGAAATAGTTACTTCGAGATCTCATATCTCTCAGTTCTGGCTTGGGCATCAAACAACTTTCGAAGATGTAAAATGATCGATTGATCATCTATATGCTCGTGCTGTTTTTGCAACTCAGGAGTTATGGATGCCAGCATAATACATGATGCTGTATCACTATCCTCCTTGTGCCTTCTATGGACAGCATGCTCATCAGCATAAGCATCTTGGGCTGGTGGTGGTGGAATAGGAGCATCTAGCACGTAGAGCAACTTTTCTGATTTGAGAACGATTCTCAAATTTCTATACCAGTCGAGATAGTTTGATTCAGTTAACTTGTTGGCTTCCAAGATGTTACATAAGTTCAAGTTCGTTGACATGATGCAAGTGACCTAGATGTAAAGATAGCGAACATTAGGAACTTATATATGCACATGATATGCAAATAATTAGGACTTTAATTAAATACATTTTTACTCCACTATTTTACTCAAACCAATAGCCCCCATTATTGGTTTGGAAAAGCCCGTTGGAAGCTTTTCTAGTGGACCGGTATCTAAATTCCTTAGGAATAACCTTGGGTTTGTCCAACAAGCCATCCTTAAGTTCATTGGTAGGTATCCAATACCAATTACATCATATGTAACTACTGGATCATTTAGTGATTAAGAGCTTTTAATCTTAAAGCCTTTTAGGCTACCCCAAATTTTTCTCTAAATTTCTTTATGCTTGAGTTTGCCCAACCGGGATAAAGAATTTTGTTAAACTCGACCCATTAATCAGGAATTTAATTCCATAGCTTGAACATGCCTAATGTTAAGTAGGCTTGGGTTTGCCCAACAACCTGGTCTCGAAAAAGGACTCTCGTTTTTACTATATTAACGGAAGGAATTAGATTTAATATTAATTGAGAGATTTGTTCTTTTTAGTGATTTCATTGAATGACGTGCATAAAAATCAATAAATCACATAATTGATAATCATGGTAATAAAGCAATTACGTGGTATGGTTACGGACTTTACCCTAAATTAATTTCTTTGAGCCATAAAAGAAATTAATATAGTTAACCCTATGTGTTCATGCCTGATTTAAGTAGAAGGTCTTACCTCCTCGCCTTGTTTTGGTTGCCATCTCCAGAATGAAATAATTCTACTCCTATCTAACATATGTAAACTAATTACATAATTTCCTAAAGAGAGAAAACCTTGAGTTACATTCGAGGGGAGTTAGATGAGAAGAGAATTACACAAGAATTCTAGAGAAGGCAGGACACACGGCCCTATTTCATAAAACCAAAACTGTAAAATGCATGAACAGATATAATTGGTTTTAGTCCATAACCATCCACCATGCCATTGACTATGCTTAAACAAAATAAATATATACTTTTATCATTCCAAAATCACTATTTTGGAAAAATAAAACAAATTCTAAAATAAATATTTTAGAAAATACATTAATTTTAATTTTTCGAAATCACTATTTTGAAAAATAAAATTGTTTGTCTCAAAACTCTTTTTAAGAAAATGCTTTTGGGTCCCGTCTCACAACGATAACAGCAGTCCCGCTGGCTGGTCAGCGGGCGGGGGCCAAGGGGGCAGCGCCCCCATGGAAAAATTTTTATTTTGCCGCCTCTCATCAAATGAGATTTTTTCCTTTTCAAAATTCTATTCCAGATTTTTTTTTTTTTAAACAGCTGGATCGTGCAAAATAGAGCATAACCGATGCTGGTTTGAATGCCAGAGCCGGCATCGGCTCTAGTCTGGTTTTAAAAAAAAATTTCTTCCAAAAATGATTTTTGGACATTCACGAAACAGAATGGAACCAGCGTCGGCTAGGAAGCCGAAGTCGGCGCCACCTGTGTTCTGCAACAATGGCGGCAATTTTTCAAAAACTCCAGAAACAATTTCTGGTGCTTTCTTCTTTTGCAAATTTTCAGTGAGAACAATTCTTAGCTGTATTTTTTGTTTTGAAGCTATAAACAACAACCAATTTGTTAGTTTAAATAAAATCAAAATGAAAAATTAAGATGAAACGGAGGACAACATCCCTGTTGCAAGAAAACGTTTTTCCCGTAGAAATTTTCAGCACCAAAGAAAGCATCTTTTCGAAATACGCTGTAACTTTTACACAATCATATTGTGCTACGGACCCAATCCATACAGATTGAAATGATTTCGTCTCGAGTGAAATTGATTTTCATAGTAAACAAAGAGAAACACGAAAACAGTTTTTCATGCCAAAACAATGTCCGTAGACCACACATAGCATGTCTCTAATACCGCTGTTAGGTATCTTTGGCTCGTATCGTATACGGCACAGTGGAAAATAAAATGAGATACCCTCCCAGGACCCGTCTATGTGTGGAAAACAAGACATAAAAAGACTAAAGGTAATAGCTTTTTACCTTTAGGTGATCGTCCAAAGAACAAAATTTTCTTCTTCAAATTGAGGCGCGATCTAGCAATCCTCGTGATCAACCTCCATGTGAGTTGAACGTCTAACCACTATAATCACAGTGTGCGATTATCTCTAATAGTAATCCACACAGAGGATACACTCAAGCACCAAAATTTCCTGTGCTAGCAGAAACAATAATGGCGGCTAGGGTTCTCTTGTTTTTAGCAAAACGAGAGGGAAAGAGAAGAAGGGAAAAACGTATGACTTAGCTGGGGATTTCGTGTATTATATCTACTATATATCACATGGAATTCCCTTCCCAAGACTGAGAATTCTAATCCTATTAGAATTCCCTAATTGTAATTGGAAATATGAAGTTCTCATAATTACAACGTAGGCCACAAATTATAACTAATTATAATTTGTCCAGAACAACTTCTCTTTTTCTCAATTAATCCCACTATGTTATCAAATAACATCTTGAGTATATAATCCTCCATTGTGTGTGACCTATTAGGTTTTCCAGCCAATTGGTAGAGAACATGAATTAATCCAAACATTTTTGAGATTAATAATTCATAATTAATTAGAATTAATCCTGTTAATTTTAATCAGAATTGGTTTATTAATTCATCAATTAATAAACCCATATTCCCAGATCATGAGTGGTATCTAGAAACACATCATGACCACCTAAGAGTCCAGGAAGTCAAGTGGCTTGACATGAACCCTTCAATAACAAACTTTAGTGCAATTAACTCCTTTCACCATACAATATCTCTTTCAATTCGGAGTATGGAATTAGTGCCAACTCCCTCCAAAATTAATTCTAACCCAAATACAATATTGTACTAGGAACCCATTACGATGTGTATTAATTGAAACTATTTCCAATATACTATCGCCTTGGCCAAGGACTTTCAAGTAGTAATTCCTATAATTGGCCGTGAGATATTCGCTTCTACTATTAGGAGTGGTGAATCCTTTATTGACCCTCTCAACTACTTTCATTTACCTCACAATGTACCCAATATCCATCCCATAGGCGGCCCTCGATTGAGCTTCGGAGATTGGAATCAAAGTACACGGCTTAGCAAATAAAGTATCTTGGAGATCTCAAGTCTCAGGATACTTGCACGTTTGCTATATTGAGATTATATCATTGGTACTAAATAGTTATCTATGTGATTATCTCAAAGTTAGGTCATCCAATGAACTTGTTCCATTAACAAGCATCTATGTGTTAACTTTGAGTATCTCAATACTCACGGTTATAAGAACCTCCGCCTGATCAAATCAGGAAGTCTAACACATGCTAGTCTTAACGCATTAATGATATCCTGTTTCATTAATACTATGACTAGGGACTATTTAAGTACCATCGCCGTCCAGTGTAGTAGGAATCTCATATCATGATCTCTATCATGATTTCCTTAACACAGTGTTGTACTAGAGACTTTATCGAATAGTTATATTATTTAAAGTAAACAAAAGAAACTGTAAGATAAATAATTCCTTTTATTAAAAGAAAATGTGTTATATACAATGTACAAGTGATTGCCTCTAGGGTACAACTCTAACAACCAGCGTCGGCTCTGTTCTGGTTTTAAAAAAAATTTTTCCTTTCCAAAACCGATTTCTGGACATCGTGAACAGAATGGAACCAGTGCCGGCTTGGAGGTCGGAGCCTGCGCCGCTTGTGTTTTGCAACAATAGAGGCGATTTTTCAAAAAAATTCTAGAAACAATTTCTGGTGCTTTTTGCTTTTGCAAATTTTTTGTGAGAACAAATGTCAGCAATATTTTCTATTTTGAAGCTCTAAAACAACAACCAATTTGTTAGTTTAAACAAAATCAAAATGAAAAATTAAGATGAAACGGAGGGCAACATCCATGTTGCAAGAAAACGTTTTTCCTGCAGAAATTCTCAGCACCAAAGAAAACATCTTTTCGAAATACGCTGTGACTTTTACACAATCATATTGTGCTACAGACCCAATCCATAATGATCGAAACAATTTCGACTCGAGTGAAAACTATTTTCACAGTAAACAAAGACAAACACGAAAACAGTTTTTCATGCCAAAACAATGCCCGTAGACCACAAATAGCATGGCTCTGATACCACTGTTAGGTATCTCAGGCTCGTATCGTATACGACACAACAGAAAATAAAACGAGATACCCTCCCAGGACCCGTCTATGTGTGGAAAACAAGACATAAAGAGACTAAAGGTAACAGCTTTTTACCTTTAGGTGATCGTCCGAAGAACATAATTTTCTTCTTCGAGTTGAGACGTGATCTAGCAATCCTCGTGATCAACCTCCATGTGAGTTGAACGTCTAACCACTATAATCACAGTGTGTGATTATCTCTAATAGTAATCTATACAGAGGATACACTCAAGCACCAAAATTTCCTGTGCTAGCAGAAAAAAATGGCGGCTAGGGTTCTTTGATCAAGATCAAATCGAGAGGAAGCAGAGAGGAAGCTGTTGTTTCGTGGCTTTTATTTTTTTGTGTGTGTTTTCCGCTAGGGTTTTCGTGTTTTATATCTACTATATATTACATGAAATTTTCCTCCCAAAACTGAGAATTCTAATCCTATTAGAATTCCCTAATTGTAATTGGAAACATGAAGTTCTCACAATTACAACTTAGACCACAAATTATAACTAATTATAATTTATCCATAACAACTTCTCTTTCTGTCAATCATCCCCAATATGTTATCAAATAACAACTTAAGTATATAATTCTTTATTGTGTGTGACCTATTAGGTTTCCCAGTCAATTGGTAGCGAATATGAATTAATCCAAACGTCTTTGAGATTAATAATCCATAATTAATTAGAATTAACCATATTAATTCTAAACAGGATTGGTTTATTAATTCATCAATTAATAAACCCATATTCCCAGATCATGAGCAGTATCTAGCAACACATCATGACCATCTAAGAGTCCAGGAAGTCAAATGGCTTGACATGATCCCTTCAATAACAAACTTCAGTGTAATTAACTCATTTCACCATACAATATCTCATTTGGTTTGGAGTACGGAATTAGTGCCAACTCCCTCCAGAAATAATTTTGGCCTAAATACAATAGTACTTGTACCAGGAACCCACTACTCTAGATGTGTATCAATTGAAACTATTTCTAATACACAATTGCATTGATCAAAGACATCGAGTAGTAATTCCTAGAAGTGGCCGTGAGATATTCGCCCCTACTATTAGGAGTGGTGAATCATTTTTTGACCCTCTCAACTACTTTTGTTTACCTCACAATATACCCAATGTCTATCCCATAGGCGACCCTCGATCGAGTTTCGGAGATTGGAATCAAAGTACAATGGTTAGCAAACAAAGTACCTTGGAGATCTCAAGTTTAAGGATACATGCACGTTTGCTATATTGAGATTATATCACTGGAATTAATTAGTTATCTATGTGATTATCTCAAAGTTAGGTCATCTAATGAACTTGTTCCATTAACAAGCATCCATGCGTTAACTTTGAGTATCTCAATACTTACGGTTATGAGAACCACATCCTGATCAAATCAGGAAGTCTAACACATGCTAGTCTTAATGCATTAATGATGTCCTGTCTCATTAAAACTATGACTAGGGACTATTTAAATACTAACACCATCCAGTGTAGTAGGAATCTCATATCATGATCTCTATCATGATTTCCTTAACACAGTGTTGTACTATGGACTTTATCGAACAGTTATATTACTTAAAATAAACAAAAGAAACTGTAAGATAAATAATACCTTTTATTAAAATAAAATATGTCATATACAATGTATAAGTGATTGCCTCTAGGGCACAACACTAACATATTGAGACTTAGTATATCACTCTATTGTTGAATTCCATGTTCATTGAACTCAATTTTACTTGTGATCATCTTGTTCTTCTTAATCCTAGTTCTAGTTGTTCTTATTTCTTTGTTCTTGCTTAGAAGTTTTTTTTTGTGCATCTAGTGTTTGTTCTTGTGTTGATTGAGTCCACTTTTCTTGAAATTCTTGATTAAAAACTTATTTGCTTGAGGTGCCCAACAAGTGTTTGTTGACATTCCCCTAAGACCCCCTAATTGAAAAAATCCATTGATTTGTGTGATTTATTAAGTTGGACTAAATCTTTAGCTATTGGGGAGAATTGGGATTGAACAAGAAGGCTTGAGTATTGAGAAAAAGGCAAGAGGGTGAGCCTATTACTAAAAGAGCCTAAGAGAGCAAACACGAGCGTGGAGTGATCAATCTTGAGAGCCAACTCGCAAGGAAGTGAAGTGAGGATCTATTTTTCTTTTCAATCTCTTTTGTTTTGCAGGTATAGGTAAGTAAATAGTCCTTCACCATAGCCCATAATCAAGAGATCTCTAGGCCAAACCCAAGTAGACCTAGTAGACCTCAAGAAGAACAAATTGATGCTAGGGGTTTACGTGAAGACTTGCAAGCTATGATGAGGACTATGAAAAGTGAGTTCCAAAACATGACAAGAGAGTTGATAAATCATCTTGGACAATCTTCTATTGTCGTACAAAGGAGAGGCCAAGAGCGATTTGAAGTACCTTGCCCTAAGATGAGGGATGGTGATGCCCATACTCCTCCGTTAAATGCCCAACAAGGGAAAGAGTGGGATGAGCACTCTATTAGGGGATTCCAACAAGCTCCTATGAGAGGGGGAAGACATTGTATAAGAGGAGGACGAGGTAGGGGACAAGGAAGGAATGGTGGAAACAATCTAAGGGGGTTAGAAAGAGAGTTTAAGGGAGTTGATGAATAGTATGAGGGGGAACAAGTTGAAGCCTTTGGGGAACACAATAGAGGATGGGGTAATAGAGGAGGTAGGAGAGAAGGAAATGATGAGGAGAAGGAGTTGAACCACATTAAATTGAAAGTGCCCATATTCTATAATAAGAGTGACTTCGAAGCATATTTCGAGTGGGAAAGCAAGATGGAGATCTTCCTTGAAAGTCATACCCATAGTAAGAGGTCAAAGGTGAAGTTGTCTATTTTGGGATTTTTGGAGTATGCTTTGGTTTGGTGGGAGCAAGTTAGTGCACAAAGGAGACAAATGGGAGTGGAAACTATGGCTAGTTGGAATTTATTGAAAGATATGATGAGGGCAAGGTTTATGCCACACTATTACTACAATGATCTTTACCAAAGGCTCCAATTACGCAAGCAAGGGAACAAGAGTATGGAAGATTACCATAAAGAGATGGAAGTAATATTGATGAGAGCTCAAATCAATAAGGATCCTAGAGTAACGAGGGTAAGGTTCTTGGGAGGATTAAATAGCGAAGTTGTCAATTTGGTAGAATTGCACCCCTATGAACGATTGGAGGATATGGTACATGCTGCTATAAAGATTGAGAGGAAATTAAAGACGAGAGCATTTACTAGACCACCACTTTCAAACCTCAACACTACTAGCAAGGTACCATTTAAAAAGGATGAAGCCCCTAAGCCATTCCAAAGGGACTTCAACAAACCAAGGGAGGCTTGGAAACCTAGAGAGGATTGAAAGCCTAGAGAGGATTGAAAACTTAGGGAAGGATGGAACAAGGACAAGGGAAAAGCCATGGAGAGGCCGCAAAGGAATAGGGATATCAAGTGTTTTAAGTACCTTGGATATGGACATACCTCCCATGAGTGCCCAAGCAAGAGAACGATGTATACTAATTCCTATGGGGAGGTTTTTACCGATGAAGAAGAAGAGGGAGAAAGGTACCAAGGAGACCAAGAGGGAAATAGAGATGAGGAAAGTGATGAACGGGAAATTGTTGGTCAAGAATACTCTTTGGTAGGAGTCACAAGAAGGTCGTTGAATTCACAAGCCATTGAAGACCAAGATCACCAATAAAGAGAGAACATTTTCTACACTAGGTGTCTAATCAACAGGACCCCTTGTAGCATTATTGTGGATAGTGGGAGTTGCACTAACGTGATTAGTGCAAACTTAGTTGAAGAATTGGATATAAGTTGGATTAAACACCCTAAGCTCTACAAATTGCAATGGTTGAACGATAGCGGGAAAATGAGAGTAAACAAATAAGTTTTGGTGTCTTTTGAAATAGGAAAGTACAAGGATGATGTGCTATGTGATGTGGTACCAATGCACGTGGGTCACCTACTCCTTGGAAGGCCTTGGCAATATGATAGGCATGTAAAGCATGATGGGAGGAAGAATACTTATTCCCTACTTAAGAAGGGAACTAAGTTTACTCTCACCCCCATGGCCCCTAGTGAGGTGAACAAAGATCAAAGAATCATGAAGGAGAAGGAAAAGAAGAAGGGAGCGCATGATGTCAAACAAAAACAAGAAATTGAGAGGAAAGAATAAGAGAGGAGAGAAAAGAGTTGAGAGAGAGGATGGACAAATAAGTACCTTTGACGATCAAGGATAGGAGAGAGTAAGGACAAGAGAGTGGAGGTAAAAGAAGAGTGAATTTCTTTGCAAAAGAAAGTGAGGTCATAGACCTATAGAAGCTAAGGAACCGGTTATTCTTCTTTTATGCAAAGGTTCTTATGTTTCTTCTAATGATTCTACATTATCTTTGCCTAATGAAATTGCAGCTATTCTTCAAGAATATGAAGACGTTTTTCCAAATGAAGTGCCTGGACGACTAGCACCCATAAGAGGGATTGAGCATCAAATCGATTTTGTGCTCGGAGCCGTCATCCCCAACCTACTGGCATATAAAAGTAACCCAGAGAAGTCCAAGGAGTTGCAAAAGCAGGTAGAGGCATTGTTTGAGAAGGGACATGTGAGAAAGAGCCTAAACCCATGTGCGGTTTCGGTTCTCTTGGTGCCCAAAAAGGATGGGACATGGCGTATGTGCGTGAATTGTCACGCTAACAACAACATCATGGTAAAATACTGCTATCCCATTCCTAGGCTAGATGACTTGCTTGATAAGCTGTTTGGTGCATGCATTTTCTCTAAAATTGATTTGAAATCCGGTTATCACTAAATTAGAATAAGAGAAAGTGATGAATGGAAAATGGCTTTTAAAACTAAATAAGGGTTATATGAGTGGCTTGTCTTGCCCTTTGGATTGTTTAATGCTCCTAGTATTTTCATGCGATTAATGCACCATGTTTTGAGGGAATTCATTAGAAAATTTGTTGTTGTGTACTTTGATGATATATTAATCTATAGCAAATCATATGTGTATCATTTGATTCATGCTTAAAGTGTGCTTGTTTCCCTCCAAAGGGAGAGATTGTATGCTAATATTGAGAAATGTTCTTTTTGTTTGGAGAGGATTACATTCCTTGGATATGTTGTGAGTGACAATGGGATTAAGGTTGATGAGGGAAAAGTAAAAGCCATCCAAGATTAGCCCATCCCTACCACCATTACTCAAGTCCGTAGTTTCCATAGGCTAGCTAGCTTGTATAGGAGGTTTATCCAAAATTTTAGCACTATAGTAGCCCTTGTAACTGAAGTGGTAAGGAAAAAAGTGGGATTTAGGTAGGAGGAAGTTCAACAACAGGCCTTTGAAACCCTCAAAGACAAATTGAGAAGGCATTTGAGATAGAGTGTGATACAAGTGGGGTAGGAATTGGTGCAGTCTTGACCCAAGATAGAAAACCCATTGCATACTTTAGTGAGAAATTGTCCGGGCCAGCCCTCAATTACTCTACCTATGAAAAAGAGCTTTTTGCCTTGGTAAGGACCCTAGACTATTGGCAACACTACCTTTTACCAAGAGAGTTTGTCATTCATACCAATCATGAGACCTTTAAACACCTCAAAAGTCAACAAAATTTGAAGAGGCATGCAAGGTGGATGGAGTTTATGGGGACATTTTCATATGTCATTCAATACAAGAAGGGTAAGGAAAATGTAGTAGCGGATGCACTATCTTGAAGCTATGCACTATTAAACTTTTTAGATGCTAAATTTCTTGGTTTTAAACTTGTGAAAAATTTGTATGTTGATGATGAGGAGTTTGGGGATATTTTCTATGCTTGTGAGAAAGGTACATTTGTTAAATATTACAGGCATGATGGTTTCTTGTTTAGGGAGGCAAGGCTTTGTGTGCCAAAGGGTTCCATTAGGTTGTTGCTAGTTCGGGAAGCCCATAGTGGAGGACTAATGGGGCATTTTGGTGTTGCAAAAACCTTAGGCATCCTTAAGGAACGTTTTTTTTTGGCAAAAAATGAGAAAGGATGTGGAGAGACATTGTTCTTAATATATTACTTGTAGATGAGCTAAGTTTAGAGCCCATCCACATGGTCTTTATACTCCTTTGTCCACATCTAATGTACCTTGCATTGATATTTCAACAGACATCATCTTAAAATTACTTAGGTCTAAGGGGAGTAAAGACTCCATATTTATGATTGTTGATCGACTTTTCAAAATGGCTCATTTTGTGGCTTGTTCTAAGACTAATTGATGAGACCCCACTTTATCATGGAGGACAAGAACCGATGACAAGAGCTAGGACCAAGAAGCTTCAAGATGATTTTTTAATTGATCATCAAACCATGCTTGAGGATTGGAAGGTTGAGGAAGATAGCCAAGAGTTCGTGTTGATGACCATCCGTGAAGGACCCCAACAAGAACTCAAACCGGCAACAAAAGGGGACGAAACTTAACAAGGGAGGTATTCCAGAGGATAGCCGGCACCGGCTCCTGTTGGATTGTATGCCCTCTTAGACTAGGTTTCTGATGTAAAATCGAATATTTTAATGAAAGAATTTATTTTCAGAAATTGTTTGTGAATTTACTTTTTGTTTGTGCACGATTTTCGTTTGGAATAGACCCATTGTGTTTAAATAAGTGATCCATGTGAATGGTGGTCTTTCACAGTAAGGTATGGATCACGGGTTATTTAACACATAAACATTTGTTCTTAACCTATTGATGAGACTGGGAACCTCATCATGTTTAGGTTATTACGTTATGAATTCCAAATGGGGAATGGCTTACCTTTAGCCAGTGGGTAGTCCACTCACTTCATGACATAAGCGTATTTCGAATACGTAGAACAGGACCTGTAGTAATGGTTTCTCAAAGTACTATATGGTAGAAACCTAGACTACTACTGCTACAGCGTGGACTAGTACTCTACGACTTGAGTATGAGTTGGTGGTCTAGCGAAGCTGGAAGCATATACTTTGATTTGCTGTAGTTGAGATTCTATCGTATGGCCAATATACTTGCATGTTGGGTATGTGTGACTAGTTAGTTAAGACAGACTTATACAAGATAGTTTCTGCACTATATCGCCTCTTGTGGTTGTCCGAATGGTCTAAATTATCCAGGGCCCTGGGAAACATGACTTGGATGTTTGCTTTAGGGTAGCTCCCTTAGAAAGCGGAAACACTCCAGGAAGTCGTGGACCATTGGACTAGAAGCCTAAGGATGGTAGATGTCATTTAGGGGGGTGTTAGTACACTTCTTCCTCTCTAAATGTACGACGATGTGTAGAGGGGTATTTTAGTCATTTCACCTGTAGGTCGGAGACTTTGCGAATGTAGCATTTTCCTTGGGGTCAATATTTCCTTATGGTGATATTAGGAAATATTTAAAATGCAAAATACAGCTATTTATATAGCAGGGGTATTTTGGTCATTTTAGCCGCCAATGCGATGTGTCTTTTTGGTTCTCGGGATAGCCCGTAAGTCCTAACTACTTTTGGGTTGAGGAATTGGTCTCAGTTGAAGAGGATTTTATTTTATTTTATTTTATTCAGGAAGTCTAATTTATTATTGGACTGGAATAAAATAAATAAATAAATAAAATAGGAGTTGAGAGAAATTAATTATCTAGTTTAATTGGTTAATTAATTATTCAGGGCCTATGTCCAGTATGAACAATTAAGAAATTAACCTGGGCTTAAATTAGGGGAAATAAATAATGTTTAATTATTTATTGGGTTATTTATATAGGCCCAAGAAATAAATAATTAAAGATTAATTATTATGGTTCATTAATTATTTATTGGGTTGTTTATATAAGCCTAGGAAATAAATAATTAATATTTATTATTTTGGGCCTTTTGGGTCCAAGAAAAATAATAAATATTTTTCTGGCCCAATAGCTTGGACCTTAGGGTTTTACCAGATACGGTTAAGAGGAGTTTAGGGTTAGGCCCAACTGATTCTCAGGATAACATCCGGGTGTTTTGAAATTCCGGGGATATGTTTATCAGATAATGAGAGACCTATTTTGGCTAACTAATAAAACTAGTCTCTGGTAGAAAATAAACTCTAATTTCCCAAACACACAAGAGAACTCACGTCTCTCTCTTGCTCTCTCACGGCACCTCCCTCTGTGTTTCTTCTTGTCTTCTTTGCTAACGAATAGCAACTGAACCAAGGAGTTTTGAGTCCATTCTTCTTCTCTGTAGTGTTCACCAACTAGAGGTTAGGTTGAGGAATATCCCGAGAGCTGGAGAGCTAAGCGTTAATGGAAACAAGGCGAAGTAGAAGGCTAGCGGGTGTTCAACCGGAAGTTTCTTCAAGTAGACAAAGCGAGGCGATTCCAGCCGTTCAATTAGTTCCTACGCAACCTAGGAGGGTTAAGGAACGCAAATGTATGATCTTCACGCTTCTGCATAGCCTTTAAGGCTCGCGTTTTATTTTTCTCCAATTTTTTTTACCTACAGAGCATGCTCCCCTGTTTTTCGTTTTCCATCAATGTGGTATCAGAGCCTCTGGTTTTGATCAATATAGGGAGCATGGTAGTTAATAAAACGGAGAAAATGATTATACCTGTGATCCTTCGCTGTTTTGGTATGGGATAGATGGTTTTGTAAGCTTCACCGTGAAGCATAGGAGCTCTCTGTAAATTTTTTTTGCTTTCAAGTTTAATAGTGTAAACCCAATTTAAATGGGTATAGGCGGTTGTATTTTTGGTTTGGATGTTTTTTGTAAGTAAAAATGTCCAAAGAAGGCTAAAAAAAATGAAGCAGAAGAGTTTCTGCAATTCTGGCGCGAGAAAGAAGAAAAAACGAAGAAGACAACTATTCATAAGCCGTCGCGTTCGAGCCGAGCCGCTTCTGTTCTGTGAGTGGAGCCGTGCTGCTGGAGCCGCGAAGCCGAGCCAATTGCGTGTGAATTGAAGCCGAATCAATTTGATGTTGCAATTGAAATTCAATTGGCGCGCGGGTAATGGGCGAGTTCGCGGGATGGCAGCGGAGGGCATGCGGGCGCGGGTCGCGGGCGCGGGGCGGCTCCACGGGTTGATGCTGCAGGAGATTAGGTGCGGCTGGTACACAACGGCCGCGGTGGACCGCAGGCCACGCGGGCGCGGATCCGATGCGGCCGGTGCAGTAAACCGCCAGTCAAAATTTTTAATTATTTTTTTTCTTTTTCGTTTTGGATCCCATACCAGGCGAAGTTAATATTTTTGCAATATTTATATTCTTGGAATATATTTGAATGACAAATATTAGTAAGGGATTTTAGGATTAAACAAGATCATTAATTAATTAATGTGTTTAATTCTATTATTTGGGCACTTAGGTTTAAAAAATAGAAAAGCATGAAAACGTTTATTATTTTCTAGCATGCTATTTTTTTTTATGTACCTATGTGTGCTTTTCCTCAAAGACCAAAGTCTTTGGGAACTTTTTGTTTTGGCAAGGAAAAATATTTTTCTTCAAAAACTAAATGGTTATTTTAATTGGTACAAAAATTAATCCTTGAATATTTTCTCAAAGGATTTAATCCTTGACATAGAAAATATATTAGATTTAGATATTTTTGTAAATTAAAATGGAGAGCCATTTTGTTTTGTTTTGGACTAGAAAAATGATTTTGTCAAATAAGCTTGAGACCAAAGACTCTAGAAAGTTTTAATTGGAATATTTTTGAAATCATTAAGTTTTATCTGAAATAAAATTAGTCCATGGAGGAAATCTCTCAAAGGATATAAGCCTTGACATAGAGATTTTATTGGACTTAGATATTTTATTTTTGAGTTAAGAAAAACTTAATGGAAATTTCAAAAGGATATTTTTCAGAAAAACTTTATTTTAAAAGATTAAGTGGGAGAGGGGTTCCAACAGCCCCACGGCTTCCATCACGGTCCTCATTAGAGATCGTGGATCCCCTCGCGTCACCCTGGGAGTGAACCCGTATAGGATGGGGATACCATAAGGATCTAGATCTAATGGAAGGATGTAATTAATAACCCGGGGCATGTACTATGATCGGCCAGCCCACGTTGGAGGTTATAGTGCGAGGTATGTCCATAGGAAATGAGAGGAAACGGCCATCCCACGATGGAGTTATTCTCTAGACCATTACCTAGAAGGGAAATTAATTTGTGGTGGTTAATACACTTAGCTTAGGAAACTGTTAATCTTCCCAAGAAGCTATGCCAGTTTTCCTAAGAGCCAAATTATTTTCAGTGCACAAATTTCATTTTGTTTTCACAAACTAAATTCTTTCTATTATTTTCGATTTTCAGAAATGGTGGGAGGTTCTTTTAGTCCATTGGCCGTTATTCTCAGGGAGAATAAGCTAACGGGTCCAAACTATGTGGATCGGAAAAGGAACCCGGACATAATACTCACAGCTCGAGGAGTATAAGTATGTCCTTTACGAAACCCGCCTCGTTATCTGGGAAGGTTCCACCGCCGAAGAGTGAGAGGCTGAAAAGGCATGGAAGAAAGCCGACGAAATGGCACGTTGCTATATGTTAGCTTCCATGTCTAATGTGCTCCAGCCAAAACACGAGCACATGGCTTCGCATATGACATAAGTCAATCATTGGCAACTATGTTCGCAGACAAGAGCCGGCCCGCAAGGCGGAGGCTCTTCGAACTATTGTGAACACTAAGATGGCCGAGGAGCATCAGTCCGAGAGCATATGCTCAAGATGATTGCTGCTTTCGAGGAGGTAGAAATCTTAGGGGTTGTCATTGACCCCGAGAGCCAAGTGGACATGGTTCTCGAATCTCTACCGGGCTCTTTCACTCAGTTCAAGTTAAACTATAACATGAACAAGTTGAACATGAGTTTAACTGAACTGATGAAGGAGCTCCAGATGGCGGAGAAGGTCATGAAGCCGCAGTCTAAGGCCATGATTGCTAAGGCCTATTCTTCAAGAACTGGGCCTAAGCCCATAAAGTTCAAGAAGAAGAAGGGGAATGCAGCAGCCCAGCCCAAGAACCAGCCCAAGGACAAACCAAAGGGCAAGTGCTTCAAGTGTGGCAAGAAGGGACACTGGAAAAAGGAGTGTCCAGATCTTCAGGCCAAGAAAAACCCCACAGGTAATGTTTACTATCTAGAGTCCATATCAATGGTAGGATCAACTTCCACTTGGATTGTTGATTCAGGAGCCACTGATCATATCTGTAACTCCTTGCAGGGGTTTAGGAAGATAAGAAGACTCAAGAAGGGCGAACATGGGCTTCGAGTGGGAAATGGAGCACAAGTCTGGGCCCTTGCAGTGGGAGAGCTGGATCTCATTTTTTATTGTAATAAGATAGTGGTTTTAAAGGATATTTTATATGTACCTGGTTTTCGTCAAGAATTTGATTTCAGTTGCAAAACTTATTAATCAAGGATATTCTGTATCTTTCCATTCTGGTGTTTCTATCAATAGAGATGGGGAAATTTTATGTACTGGGCACATGTATGGAAATTTGTTCTTTTTAAACCCTATTAACAAACAATCAAATAACGCTCAGTCTGAACCTTTAACTAAGAAGAGAAAGACCAATATCAATGATTCATACCTTTGGCATCTGAGGTTGGGTCATATTAACTCAACCAGGATTCAGATGCTAATCCATGATGGGCCTTTGGGCTCATTGAGATTGGAAAGTTGGCCTTAGTGTGAATCCTGCCTGATGGGTAAAATGACCAAGAGGTCATTTACTACAAAGGCGGATAGAGCTAAGGAGATGTTGAGTCTTGTTCACACTAACATGTGCAGTCCATTGTCTACACCAGCTAGGGGAGGTTTTGAGTACTTCATCGCGTTCACGGATGATTGTACGAGGTATGGTTACATTTACCTGATGAGACGCAAGTCTGACTCTTTTGACAAGTTCAAAGAGTTTAAGGCTGAAGTGGAGCGTCAGACAGGTAAATTAATCAAAACCTTACGATCGGATCGTGGTGGAGAGTACCTCCTAGGTGAATTCAAGGACTACATGGTACATCATGGGATAGTATCCCAGGTCTCTGCACCGGGAACCCCCCAGCAGAATGGAGTAGCTGAGAGAAGGAACAGGACGTTGATGGAAATGGTCCGAAGCATAATGTCTCATGCTACTCTTCCAGTGTCCTTTTGGGGATATGCCCTGGAAACAGCGGCATATAATCTGAACTTGGTGCCTTCCAAGTCAGTACCTAGGACTACCTATGAGATGTGGACTGGGCGTAAGCCAAGTCTGAATCATCTCAGGATTTGGGGATGTCCAGCTAATGTACTGATCAAGGGAGACAAGTTGGAACCAAGATAAGAATTATGCTATTTTGTTGGGTATCCAAAAGGGACAAAAGGAGGCTACTTTTATCATCCTAAGGAGCAGAAGGTACTAGTCAGTACCAATGCTAGATACTTGGAAGATGATCAAAGTACTTCCACTAAAGGTTCAACGAGGTTGGAACTTAAGGAGAAGTTATCTACGGAATCAACTTCTTCTGACCCGATAGTGGAACAAGAAGAGGCACAGCCTCAAGAGCCTGTGCAAATGGAGCCTCGTCGTAGTGGGAGAGTGTCTAGGGTTCCGGATAGATAGACTGGAGAAGCCTTTAAGCTGGTCTCCGACCATCAGGAACAAGACCCTACTAGATACAAGGAGGCTATTGCTGATGCCGATGCAAATCTGTGGCATGAAGCAATGAAAGCCAATATTGAGTCTATATATCTCAATCAGGTTTGGGATCTTGTAGCTTCACCTGAAGGGATAAAACCCATTGGGTGTAAGTGGGTATACAAGAGAAAGAGAGGAGCGGATGGGAAGGTGGAAACCTTCAAAGCTAGGCTTGTGGAGAAAGGGTATACTCAGAAAGTGGGAATCGACTATGAGGAAACCTTTTCCCCGGTAGCCATGCTTAAATCTATCCGCATCCTCCTTGCCATCACATGTCACTATGACTACGAGATATGGCAAATGGATGTCAAGATGGCATTTATAAATGTCCATCTTAGTGAAGACATCTATATGGCCCAACCGGAAGGCTTCATTGCTGAAGGCCAGGAACACATGGTTTGCAAGCTTAAGAAGTCCATTTATGGACTTAAGCAGGCATCAAGAGCATGGAACATTTGTTTTGATGAGACTGTAAAGTCTTATGGTTTTATTCAAAACGAAGATGAACCATGCGTGTACAAGAAACTTGAAGGCATTAATGTGGTTTTTCTTGTCCTGTATGTAGATGACATTCTACTAATTGGAAATGATGTAGGGACATTGTCATCTACAAAGGTTTGGCTTTCTAGTCAATTCAGTATGAAGGACTTGGGAGAAGCCAGCTACATTCTCGAGATTAGGCTTCTTAGAAATAAGAAGCAGAGAATGTTAGGATTATCACAAGCGACATACATTGACAAGATGCTGGCCAAGTATAGCATGGACTCATGCAAGGGAGCTCTAATCCCTTGCAGACATGGGTTGTCATTTTCTTCGAAGGACTGTCCTAAGTCTCAAGAAGAAAAGGACAGAATGAGTAGGATTCCCTACGTTTCGGCTGTGGGAAGTCTCATGTACGCCATGCTATGTACTAGTCCAGATATCTGCTTTGCCGTGGGCTTAGTTAGCAGATATCAGTCAAACCCAGGGGAGGTTCATTGGCAAGCTGTAAAGCAAATTCTCAAGTACCTTAAGGGAACGAGAGATTATATGTTGGTTTATAGGGCTGATGATTTGGTTCCTACAGGATACACAGACTCAGACTTCCAGGCAGATAAGGATGAGAGAAAATCCACTAGTGGATATGTCTTCACCTTGTCTGGAGGGGCAATTTCATGGAGGAGTATTAAGCAGTCTTATATTGCTGATTCAACCATGGAAGCTGAGTATGTGGCTCATTCGGAGGCATCCAAGGAAGCAGTCTGGTTTCGGAAGTTTCTTTCAGAACTTGGAGTCGTACCACATATGGACAGGCCGGTTGTGATGTATTGCAACAACACTGGAGCAGTATCGCAATCTAAGGAGCCTCGGAACCACAAGAAGGGGAAACACATCGAGATGAAGTACCACCTGATCTAGGATTTCATCCAGAGACAGGAAGTCGTGGTGGAGAATATTCCCTCAGAAAATAATTTAGCAGACCCATTCACCAAGCCTTTGGTTGAGAGAGTCTTCAAGAGACACTTAGACGCCATAGGGGTGGGCACCTATGGACTTACCAAGTCTTAGAGTGCAAGTGAGAGATTGTTGGATTATATGCCCTCTTGGACTAGGTTTCTGATGTAAAATCGAATATTTTAATGAAAGAATTTATTTTCAGAAATTGTTTGTGAATTTACTTTTTGTTTGTGCACGATTTTCGTTTGGAACAGACCTATTGTGTTTAAATAAGTGATCCATGTGAATGGTGGTCTTTTACAGTAAGGTATGGATCACGGGTTATTTAACACATAAACATTTGTTCTTAACCTTTTGATGAGACTGGGAACCTCATCATGTTTAGGTTATTACGTTATGAATTCCAAATGGGAAATGGCTTACCTTTAGCCAGTGGGTAGTCCACTCACTTCATGACATAAGCGTATTTCGAATACGTAGAACAGGACCTGTAGTAGTGGTTTCTCAAAGTACTATATGGTAGAAACCTAGACTACTACTGCTACAGCGTGGACTAGTACTCTACGACTTGAGTATGAGTTGGTGGTCTAGCGAAGCTGGAAGCATATACTTTGATTTGTTGTAGTTGAGGTTCTATCGTAGGACCAATATACTTGCATGTTGGATATGTGTGACTAGTTAGTTAAGACAGACTTATACAAGATAGTTTCTGCACTATATCGCCCCTTGTGGTTGTCTGAATGGTCTAAATTATCCAGGGCCCTGGGAAACATGACTTGGATGTTTGCTTTAGGGTAGCTCCCTTAGAAAGCGGAAACACTCCAAGAAGTCGTGGACTATTGGACTAGAAGCCTAAGGATGGTAGATGTCATTTAGGGGGGTGTTAGTACACTTCTTCCTCTCTAAATGTACGGCGATGTGTAGAGGGGTATTTTAGTCATTTCACCTGTAGGTCGGAGACTTTGCGAATGCAGCATTGTCCTTGGGGTCAATATTTCCTTATGGTGATATTAGGAAATATTTAAAATGAAAAATACAGCTATTTATATAGCAGGGGTATTTTGGTCATTTTAGCAGCCAAGGCGATGTGTTTTTTTGGTCCTCGGGATAGCCCGTAAGTCCTAACTATTTTTAGGTTGAGGAATTGGTCTCAGTTAAAGAGGATTTTATTTTATTTTATTTTATTTTATTTTATTCAGGAAGTCTAATTTATTATTGGACTGGAATAAAATAAATAAATAAATAAAATAGGAGTTGAGAGAAATTAATTATCTAGTTTAATTGGTTAATTAATTATTCAGGGCCTATGTCCAGTATGAATAATTAAGAAATTAACCTGGGCTTAAACTAGGGGAAATAAATAATGTTTAATTATTTATTGGGTTATTTATATAGGCTCAAGAAATAAATAATTAAAGATTAATTATTATGGTTCATTAATTATTTATTGGGTTGTTTATATAAGCCTAGGAAATAAATAATTAATATTTATTATTTTGGGCCTTCTGGGTCCAAGAAAAATAATAAATATTTTTCTGGCCCAATATCTTGGACCTTAGGGATTTTCCAGATACGGTTAAGAGGAGTTTAGGGTTAGGCCCAACTAATTCTCAGAATAACATCCGGGTGTTTTGAAATCCCGGGGATATGTTTATCAGATAATGAGAGACTTGTTTTGGCTAACCAATAAAACTAGTCTCTGGTAGAAAATAAACTATGATTTCCCAAACACACAAGAGAACTCACGTCTCTCTCTTGCTCTCTCACGGCACCTCCCTCTGTGTTTCTTCTTATCTTCTTTGCTAACGAATAGCAACTGAACCAAGGAGTTTTGAGTCCATTCTTCTTCTCTATAGTGTTCACCAACTAGAGGTTAGGTTGAGGAATATCCCGAGAGTTGGAGAGCTAAGCATTAATGCAAACAAGGCGAAGTAGAAGGCTAGCGGGTGTTCAACCGGAAGCTTCTTCAAGTGGACAAAGCGAGGTGATTCCAGCCGTTCAATCAGTTCCTACACAACCTAGGAGGGTTAAGGAACGCAAAGGTATGATCTTCACGCTTCTGCATAGCCTTTAAGGCTCGCGTTTTATTTTTCTCCAATTTTTTTTACGTACAGAGCATGCTGCCCTGTTTTTCGTTTTCCATCAGCTCCATGCAGCCAAACTAGCACCGGCTCGATTCTGTCCAACAACACTTTAAATACAACCTGAACCGCCCGAAGACAGATCTAAATCGGCGCTAGCTGTGATGTCCAAACTGGCGCCGGCTTCCCCCTGGGCAACTGACGATTGTTCCTCGTTTTAATGCTTTTCTCCGATTTTCTTCACTTTTAATTGCTTGTAAAGACTTATTGTGACCCAAAACTATAATTAAACCTCAAGAATTACTTAGCTAGGGTTGGGATAGTATAAATAGCACATTTAGTGATTTGAGAACACAATTCACTTCACTTTAATTCAAATTTGAGAGAGAATCTTGAGAGGCCCTAGCCTCCTTGTTCATCTTGTTCAAGACCAAACTTGAGGGTTAGTCCTCCTTTTGTAAGAGTCTATAAATCTTTTGGATAATCCAATGTTATTTTCTTTGAATGGGTCTTAGTTGCTTTGTTATTCTAAGGTTTGTTTGAAATTCAATATTTGGATGCCTATTTTCTCTATTCTATTTGTTCTTGTTTACCTTTGTTACTTCAAGGATATTAAGGTGAAATTATAGTAGAACTTTCTACTCATCTTGAGGGTCTTTCAGGCTTTATTCTTCAAGGTTTTGAAAGAGTGTAGGTAGTTATTTGGTTTTCTCCTTTTTGGTCATAAGAATCTCTATTTTTTGTTCCTTTGAGGTGAGCTGAAACATAGCCAACAAAAACACCCACAACACTAAGAAAAGCCCCTAAGGATGCGTATCAAAGAGTTTTGGTATCAGAGCAATGAAAGCTTTGATTCCCATTATAGCTTGAAAATAAGAAAAGGAGCTCTACAAAGTGAAGAAAAGGGAAAAACAGAGAAATCCCGCAACTAAAAAACCTGCTCCAAAAAGGTCATTAAATCTTTGTTATATCTTGATTTTTCTGTTGGGAAATTGCTCCTTGATGTTGTTATAATCCTTGGAAACAAATTTATCTTATGATTGTGGTGAAATTTGGCTTCAATATGGTGAAAATGCTGATTGTTCTTAAGTGACGAGAATTGCATCCAAGGTGTTTGATAAGTGTTCTATGTGAATATTTTTTGCTCTAGTTGGGATCTTTGAGTATTAATTTTCCGTCCTTGGGATATTGGGACTTAATATATCACTCTATTGTCGAATTCCATGTTCATTGAACTCAAATTTTCTATTGCACCTTTGTGATCATCTTGTTCTTCATCATCCAAGTTCTAGTTGTTTTTGTTTCTTTGTTCTTGATAATTCTTGTTTCTTTCTTTCTTAGGAGTGTTTCTTTTGCGTCTAGTGCTTGTTCTTGTGTTGATTGAGTCCACTTTTCTTGAAATTCTTGACTTAAAACTTGTTTGCTTGAGACACCCAATAAATGTTTGTTGAAATTCTCCTAAGACCCCCTACTTGGAAAATTCATTTGATTTGTGTGATTCACTAAGTTGGACTAAAATTTTAGCTATTTGGGAGAATTGGGATTGAACAAGAAGGCTTGAGTGTTAAGAAAAAGGTAAGAGGGTGAGCCTATCATTAAAAGAGCATAGCAAACACGAGCCTGGAGTGATCAACCTTGAGAGCCAACACGCAAGGAAGAGCAGTGATGATCTATTATTTTTCTTTCTAATCTCTTTGTGTTGCAGGTATAAGTAAGCAAATATCCCATCACCATGGCCCATGAACAAGAGATCTCTAGGCCTAACCCAAGTGGACCTAGTAGACCTCAAGAAGATCATTGATGCTAGGGGTTTGCATGAGGCCTTGCAAGCTATGACGAAGACTATGCAAAGCGAATTTCAAAAAATGACATGGGAGTTGATAAATCATCTTGAACAATCTTCAACCGTTACACAAAGGAGAGGCCAAGAGCATTTTAAAGTGCCTAGTCCAAGGATGAGGGATGGTAATGCCCATACTCCGTTATATGCCCAAAAAGAGGAAGAGTGGAATGACCATTCAATTGGGGGATTCCAATAAGCTCCTATAAGATGAGGAAGACATGGCTTGAGAGGAGGACGAGGAAGGGGCCAAGGAAGGAATGGAGGGATCAATATAAGTGGGCTAGAAAGAGAATTTAAGGGAGTTGATGAGTGGTAGGAGGGGGAACAAGTTGAGGCCTTTGGGGAACAACATAGAGGATGGGGCCATAGAGTAGGAAGGAGAGAAGAAAATGATGTGGAAAGGGAGTTGAGCCATATTAAATGGAAAGTGCCCACATTCTATGGCAAGAGTGACCCCGAAGCTTATTTTGAGTGGGAAAGCAAGATGGAGATATTCCTAGAGAGCCATACCTATAGTGAGAGGTCAAAAGTGAGATTGGCTATTTTGGGATTCTCGGAGTATGCTTTGGTATGGTGGGTGCAAGTTAGTGCTCAAAGGAGGCAAATGGGAGTGGAAACTGTGGCTAGTTGAAACTTGTTGAAAGATATGATGAGGACAATATTTATACCATACCATTACTACAATGATCTCTACCAAAAGCTCCAAGCACCCAAGCAAGGGAACAAGAGTGTGGAGGATTATCATAAGGAAATGGAAGTGATGTTGATGAGAGCTCAAATCCATGAGGATCTAAGAGCAACAAGAGCAAGGTTTTTAGGAGGATTAAATAGGGAGATTGCCAATTTAGTGGAATTGCACCCTTGTGATCAATTGGAGGATATGGTACATGCAGCCATGAAGATTGAAAGGCAATTGAAGAGGAGGACATTTACTAGACCCTCACTTCCAAACCCCAACTCTACTAGCAAGTTGCGAATTAAGAAGGTTGAAGCCCCTAAGCTATTCCAAAGAGATTTCAACAAACCAAAGGAGCCTTGGAAACCTAGAGAGGAATGAAAATCTAGCAAGGATTGGAAACCTAGGGAAGGATAGAGCAAGGACAAAGGGAAAGCCATGGAGAGGCCACAAAGAAACAGAGATATCAAGTGTTTTAAGTACCTTAGATATTGGCATACTTCAATGAGTGTCCAAGCAAGAGAACGATGAATACCAATCCCTATGGTGAGGTTTCTACCGATGAAGAAGAAGAGGAAGAAAGGTACCAAGAAAACCAAGAGGGAAATGGAGATGATGAGAGTGATGAAGGGGAAATTGTTTGTTAAGAATACTCCTTGGTAGGAGTCACAAGAAGGTCATTGAGTTCACAAGTCATTGAGGATCAAGACCACCAACAAAGAGAGAACATTTTCTATACTAGGTGTCTAATCAATAAGACCCCTTGTAGTGTCATTGTGGATAGTGGGAGTTGCACTACCGTGATTAGTGCAGATTTGGTTGAAGAATTAGACATGAGTTGGATTAAACATCCCAAGCCCTACAAATTACAATGGTTGAATGATAGTGGGGAAATGAGAGTAAACAAGCAAGTATTGGTATCTTTTGAAATGGGGAAGTACAAGGATGATATGCTATGTGATGTGGTACCCATGCAAGTGGATCACTTACTACTTGGGAGGCCTTGGCAATATGATAGGCATGTAAAACATGATGGGAGGAAGAATACTTATTCCCTACTCAATGAGGGAATTAAGTTTACCCTCACCCCCATGGCCCCTAGTGAGGTAAGCAAAGACCAAAGAATCATAAAGGAAAAAGAAAAGAAGAAAGGAGCGCAAGAAGTTAAGAAAAAGCAAGAAATTGAGAGGAAAGAAAAGGAGAGGCAAGAAAAAGAGTTGAGAGAGAGGATGAACAAACAAGTGCTTTTGACAATCAAGGATAGGAGTGAGTAAGGACAAGAGAGGGGAGGTAAAAAATGAGCGAATTTCTTTGCAAAAGAGAGTGAGGTCATAGAGGTTATAAAAAATAAGAAACTGGTTATTCTTCTTTTATGCAAAGGTTCTTATGTTTCTACTAATGAATCCATATTGTCTTTGCCTCATAAAATTGCAGCTATTTTTAAGAATTTGAAGACGTTTTCCCAAATGAGGTTCCTGGAGGACTACCACCATTGAGAGGAATTGAGCATCAAATCGACTTTGTGCCTGGAGCTGTCATCCCCAACCGACCGGCATATAGAAGCAATCCGGAAGAATCTAAGGAATTGCAAAAGCAAGTGGAGGCATTGCTTGAGAAGGGACATGTGAGAGAGAGCCTAAGCCCATGTGCGGTTCCAATTCTTTTGGTGCCTAAAAAGGATGGGACATGGCTTATGTGTGTAGATTGTCGTGCTATCAACAATATATTGGTAAACTAACGCTATCCCATTCCTAGGCTAGATAACTTGCTTGATGAGCTATTTGATGTATGCATTTTCTCAAAAATTGATTTGAAATCCGGTTATCACGAAATTAGAATAAGAGAAGGGGATAAATGGAAAACAACTTTTAAAACTAAACAAGGGTTGTATGAATGGCTTGTCATGTCTTTTGGATTGTCCAATGCTCCTAGTACTTTTATGCGACTAATGTATCATGTTTTGAGGGAATTCATTCGAAAATTTGTTGTTGTTTACTTTGATGATATATTAATTTATAGCAAATCATATATGGATCATTTAAATCATGTTCAAAGTGTGCTTGTTGCCCTCCGAAGGCAGAGATTGTATGCTAATCTTGAGAAATGCTCATTTTGTTTGGAGAGGATTACATTCCTTGGGTATGTTGTGAGTACAAAAGGGATTGAGGTTGATGAGGGAAAAGTGAAAGCTATCCAAGATTGGCCAACCCTTACTATCATTACCCAAGTCCGTAGTTTCTATGGGCTAGCTAGCTTCTATAGGAGGTTTATCCAACATTTTTGCACTATAGTAGCCCATCTAACCGAAGTGGTAAAGAAAAAGATGGGAGGAAGCCCAGCAATAAGCCTTTCAAACCCTCAAAGATAAATTGAGCCAAGCTCCAATTCTTATTCTTCCCAATTTTGAGAAGGCTTTTAAGATAGAATATGATGTAAGTGGGGTAGGAATAGGTGCGGTCTTGACATAAAATAGAAAACCCATTGCATACTTTAGTGAGAAGTTGTCCGGGGTGGCCCTTAATTACTCTACCTATGACAAAGAGCTTTTTACCTTGGTAAGGACCTTAAAGTATTTGCAACACTACCTTTTGCCAAGAAAGTTCTGTAGGATTTCTATCATTCATAATCAGATTAAGCGCAGCGGAAAACAACAAGAAATCCAAGCTATGGATCACGGGTTTGCAATAGAAACGGGAAAAAGAAGAAGATTGCGTTTATTACCTCGTGAAGCCGGAATTCAAAAATTTCAGAAACAAGAACGCAGGCGCGATCCAGATTATCCAAAACCGTTCACTGCAGCTCAACTGAAGTCCAAGAAAGAACTCCCTCTAATGATAATCCACACAAGGTTGAATGTTCACAATCTCACAATTCTATGCTAGTAGAATTCGGGAGGCTAGGGTTTTGATCAAGAAGAGAGACGGCTAGGGTTTGATCAAGAGAGAGGCAGAGAAACGGTTTCCCTGTTATTGCATGAATAGTTTGTATCAAACCCTAAGGAAACCGTTTCCTTATATTTATAGATTTATAATTATCATAAATTGTAACTTAGTCCTTCAACGTCCAATTATCAACAAATTGGTCCTTGAAGTTTACTTAATTACAATTCGGTCCCATGAATTATAACAAACTTATAATTCACCTATAAATATATTTCATTCTCTTAATTAACCCCACAATATTATCAAATAATATATTTGAGCATTCAAACCTTTATTGTGTGTGACCCATTAGGTTTCCTGGTCTTATTGGTAGCATAATATGAATTAATTCTAACAATATTAGAATTAATAATCCTTAATAAAATAAAGGATTAAATTTATTAATTCTCTAATTAATAAATTCATATTTAGCATATCAAGAGCGACATCTAGCAATGACTCTTGATCACCCAAAAGTCCAGAAAGTCAAGTGGCTTGACATGAACCTTTCAATAGCAAATTATCAGTGCAATAAACTCCTTTCAACATACAATATCTCATTCGGTCTAGAATATGGAATTAGTGTCAACTCCTTCCAGAATATTATTAATTCTGGTCCGAATATTTTAGTACTTGTTCAAGAAATCCATTACTCGATATGTGTATCAATTGGAACCATTTCCATCACATAGTCGCCTTGGCCAAGGACTTCATGAGTAATGATTTCTACAAGTGGCCTTGAGATATACTCTCCTACTATTAGGAGTGGTGAATCCTTTATTGACCCTCTCAACTACTTTCGTTTACTTTACGTTGTACCCAATATCCATCCCATAGGCGGTCCTAGATAAGACTCCAAAGATTAGAATCAAAGTACAACGCTCGATAAACAAAGTACCTTGGAGATCTCAAGTCTAAGGATACTTGCACACTTGCTATAATGAGATTCAATCACTGGCACTAAATAGTTATCCAAGTGATTATCTCGTAGCTAGGTCATCCAATGAACTTGTTTCAAAACAAGCATCCACATGTTAATCCTGAGTATCCCAATACCCACAGATATAAGAACCACCGCTTGATCCAATCAAGAGATATAACATGTGCCAGTCTTGGTGTATTAATAATGTCCCATCTTATTAATACTATGACTGGGGATTATTTAAGTACAAACACTGCATAGTGTAGTAGGAATCTCACATCATGATCTCTATCATGATTTCCTTAACACTGTGTTATACTAGGGACTTTATCTAATGGTTTGTATACATATTTAGATATAATAATTAAACTAAAAGATAAAGAATGCCTCTTATTAATTTAATATGCAATATACATGGTACAAGTGATTGCCTCTAGGGCACAACATTAACAAGTTTGTCATTCATACTGATCATGAGACCCTTAAACACCTCAAGAGCCAACAAAATTTGAACAAAAGACATGCAAGGTGGATGGAGTTTATCGGGACATTTCCATATGTTATTCAATACAAGAAGGGTAAGGAAAATATGGTAGCGGATGCACTATCTCGAAGGATGCACTCCTCAACTTTTTGGATGCTAAACTCCTTAGTTTTGAATTTGTGAAAGATTTGTTTGTTGATGATGAGGAGTTTGGGGATATTTTCAATACTTGTTAGAAAGGTGCATTTGTTAAATATTATAGGCATGATGGTTTCTTGTTTAGGGAGGCAAGGCTTCGTGTGCCAAAGGGTTCCATTAGGTTGTTGCTAGTTTGGGAAGCCCATAGTAGGGGACTAATGGGGCATTTTGGTGTTGAAAAAACCTTAGGCATCCTTAAGGAACATTTCTTTTGGCAAAAAATGAGAAAGGATGTGGAGAGACATTATTCTCAATGCATTACTTGTAGGCAAGCTAAGTTTAGAGCCCATCCACATGGTCTTTATACTCCTTTGTCCACACCTAATGTGCTTTGGGTTGATATTTCAATGGTCTTCATCTTAGGATTGCCTAGGTCCAAGGGGGGGTAAAGATTTTATATTTGTGATTGTTGACAGATTTTCCAAAATGGCTCATTTTGTGGCTTGTTCCAAGACTAATGATGTGTCCTATATTGCAGATTTATTCTTTAAGGAGGTGGTGAGAATGCATGGGATTCCAAGGACTATTATCTCGGATAGGGATACTAAATTCCTTAGCCACTTTTGGAGAGTTTTATAGAACAAACTTAGAACTAATCTCTTGTTTTTCACAGCTTGTCATCCCCAAACGGACGGACAAACGGAGGTGGTCAATCGAACACTCAACTAACTTTTGCAGGTCATAATCAAGAGGCACTTGAAAAATTAGGAGGAGTGCTTGCCTCACATTGAGTTTTCTTACAATAGAGTTATTCACTCTACCACTTCGTATTTTCCTTTTGAAATTGTATATGGTTTTAATCCTCTAACTCCTTTATATTTGGTTTCTTTGCTTATAGGTGAACGGTTGAACCTCGATGGAGCTAAGAAGGCGGAGATAATGAAGACATTCCATGAGAATGTGAAAGCAACCATTGCAAAATAAAATGAAGAGATCGCCCAAAAGCACAATCAAGGAAGAAAAAATGTGTCCTTTGAGTCGGGCGATTAGGTATGGGTGCACCTTCGCAAGGAGAGATTCCCCACGCAACGATGAAGCAAACTAGATTCAAGGGGGGATGGACCATTTCAAGTTATTACCAAAGTTGGAGATAATACTTACATGATAGATTTACCTGGTGAGTATCATGTTAGTGCCACCTTTAATGTTAGTGGCCTCTCTTCCTTTGATGTAGATGATGGTGGTGATTCGAAGACGAATCCTTTTCAAGGAGGGGGAGATGATGACCACTTTATCATGGAGGACAAGGACCGATGACAAGAGCTAGGACCAAGAAGCTTCAAGATGATTTTCAATTGATCATCAAACTATGCTTGAGGATGAAGGAGGTTTGGATGGTTGAGAAAGATTGCCAAGAGTTCATGTTGATGACCATCCGCGAAGGACCCTAATAAGAACTCAAACTGGTAGTAAAAGGGGACGAAACTTAACAAGAGAGGCTTTCCAGAGGACAGCCGGCGCCGGCTCCATGTAGCCAAACTGGCGCCAGTTCCATTCTGTCCAACAACATTTCAAACACAACCTGAACCGGCCGAAGACAGATCCAAACTGGCGCCGACTGTGAAGTCTAAACCGGCGCCGGCTTCCCCCTAGGCAACTGACGATTGCTCTGCATTTTAATGCTTTTCTTCGATTTTCTTCACTTTTAATTGCTTGTAAAGACTTATTATGACCCAAAACTGTCATTAAACCTCAGGGATTACTTAGTTAGGATTAGGATAGTATAAATAGCACATTTAGTAATTTGAAAACACAATTAACTTCACTTTAATTCAAATTTGAGAGAATCTTGAGAGGTCCTAACCTCCTTGTTCATCTTGTTCAAGGCCAAACTTGAGGGTTAATCCTCCTTTTGTAAGAGTCTATAAATATTTTGGATAATATAACGTTCTTTTCTTTGAATGGGTCTTAGTTGCTTTGTTCTTCCAAGGTTTGTTTGAAATTCAATATTTGGGTGCCTATTTTCTCTATTCTATTTGTTCTTGTTTACTTTGTTACTTCAAGGATATTAGGGTGAGATTATAGTAGAACTTTTTACTCATATTGAGGGTCTTTGAGGCTTTGTTCTCCATGGGTTTGAAAGAGTGCAGGTAGTTATTTGGTTTTCTCCTTTTTGGTCACAAGAATCTCTGTTTTTTGTTCCTTTGAGTTAAGCTGAAACATAGCTAACAAAAACACCCACAACACCAAGAAAAGCCTCCAAGGATTCGTATCACTAATTATGCATCCTATATTGCAGATTTATTCTTTTAGGAAGTGGTGAGAATGCACGGGATCTCAAGGACTATTGTCTCAGATAGGGATACTAACTTTCTTAGCCATTTTTGAAGAGTATTATGGAACAAACTTGGTACTAATCTCTTATTTTTCACAGCTTGTCATCCTCAAATGGACGGACAAATGGAGGTGGTCAACCGAACACTCACCCAACTCTTGTGGACCATAATCAAGAAGAACTTGAAAAATTGGGAGGAGTGCTTGCCACACTTTGAATTTGCTTACAATAGGGCTATTCACTCTATCACTTCTTATTCTCTTTTTGAAATTGTGTATGGTTTTAATCCTTTAACTCTTTTAGATTTGGTTCCCTTGCCTATAAGTAAACGGTTGAACCTCGATAGAGCTATGAAGGGGGAAATGGTGAAGGCACTCCATGAGAAGGTGAAAGTAACCATTGCAAAACGAAATGAAGAGATCACTCATAAGCGCAATGAAGGAAGGAAAAAGATGTTATTTGTGCCGGGCGATTGGGTATGGGTGCACCTTCGCAAGGAGAGATTTCCCATGCAACGACGGAGCAAACTAGATCCAAGGGGGGATGGTCTATTTCAAGTTCTCGCCAAAGTTAGAGATAACGCTTATAAGATAAATCTACCCGGTGAGTATCATGTTAGCGTCACTTTTAATGTTAGTGAACTCTCTCCCTTTGATGTAGATGATGGCAATGATTTGGAGACGAATCCGTTTCAAGGAAGGGGAGATAATGAGACTTTGCTTCATTATGGAGGTTAAGATCAAGGAGGGGGAGGCATGACCGTGAAAGGACAAGGAATAATGATAAGATCGAGGACCAAAAAGCTTCAAGATGAGTTCTAATTGCTCATAAAACCATGCTTGAGGATGGAAAAAGGTTGGAAGGTTTAGGAAGCTAGCCAAGAGTCCATTTTGATGCCTATCTAAGAAGGACCTCAACAAGAACTCAAGTCGGCAACAAAGACGCACGAAATTTGACCAAAGTTAGGCTTCTAGCGGACATCTGGCACCGACCCAAGTAGCAGAACCAGCACTGGCTTCATTCTGGCATCAACGGCTTCATTCTGGCATCAACTGGCTCGAAGACAGTGCATAATCGGCGCCAGCTGCAGCTTGGGTAGCCGATGGCGGCCCCGCATTTTTTATGTTTTCTCTAATTTTCTCTAATTTTAAGTGTTTGTAAAGACTTATTAAGACCCTAAACTGTAATAGAACCTTAGGGATTACTTAGCTAGGGTTAGGGTAGTATAAATATAACTTTTAGTGATTTGACAACAGAATTCACATATTTTATTCAAAATTTTGAGAGAGAATCTTGAGAGGCCCTAGCCTCCTTGTTCATCTTGTTCAAGATCATGCTTAAAGGTTTGTTCTCTTTATGAATGAGTCTATAAATCTTTTGGATAATCCAATGTGATTTCTTTGAATGTGTCTTAGTTGCTTTGCTCTTCTAAGGTTTGTTTGAATTCCATTACTTGGGTACCTATTTTCTTTATTTTATTTGTTCTTCTTTGCCTTTGTTACTTCAAGGATATTAGGGTGAGATTATAGTAGAACTTTCTACTATTCTTGAGGGTCTTTGAAGCTTAGTTCATTAATGGTTTGATAGAGGGTAGGTTGTTATTTCATTTTCTCCTTTTGTCTCAAGAAGAATCTCTATTTTTGGTCCCATTGGTTGAGCTGAGCTTCTTACCAATTAAACCACCCACAACACCAAGAAAAAGCATTCTCAAGATCATATCAGCTTCTTTCACTAACAATTCTCTTAATCATCCATTTGGTATACAAAGTCTACCATCTTTAAACAAAAACCCATCATGTCTATAATATTTTTCGAAGGCACATTTTTCACAAGCATAATAAATCTCTCTAAAATCATCATCCTTTGCATATAAGTCATTAATAAGCTCAAAACCAAACAATTTTGCATTCAAAGAATTTAAAAGCACATACATGCGAGATAATGTATCGGCTATTGCATTATCCTTACCTTTCTTGTATTTGATCACGTATGGAAATATACCAATGAACTCCATCCACTTAGCATGCCTTTTGTTTAACTTTAAGGTGCTTTAACATTTCATGATCAGTATGGATGATAATTTCCTAGGTAATAAATAATGTTGCTAATGGTGTAAAGTCCTCACTAATGCATATAATTTCTTGTCATTAGTGGAATAATTCAAGGGTGCTCCTAATAACTTCTCACTAAAATATGCAATATGTTTTTGATCCTGAGTCCACACAGCACCTATTCCTATTCCACTAGTATCATATTCCACTTCAAAAGCCTTCTCAAAGTTAGGTAAGGACAACAATGGGGCTTTAATCAATTTTGATTTCAAAGCAATGAAAGCCTTTTCTTGTTCTTCACCCCACCTAAACCCTACATTCTTTTTTTATAACTTCAGTTAATGGGGCAGCTATTGTGCTGAAGTTTCTATTAAAACACCTATAAAAACTGGCTAGCCCATGAAAACTTCTTACCTCAGTTACAAATGTAGGTATTGGCCAATCTTGTATTGCCTTGACTTTCTCTTCATCAACTTCAATACTCTTCGAACTTACAACATAACTAAGAAAGGTTACCTTTTCCAAACAAAATGAATAATTTTCAAAGTTCACAGATAACCTTTCTCTTCTAAGGGAAATAAGCACACATTTAAGATGATGCAAATGATCTTAATAAGTTTTGCTATAAATCAAAATGTTATCAAAATGCACCACAACAAATGGTCCAATATACTTTAGCAACACATAATGCATCAATCTCATGAAAGTATTAGGTGTATTTGATAACCCGAATGGTATCACAAGCCACTTATATAAACCCTGTTTAGTCTTAAATGCAGTTTTCCATTCATCACCTTCCCTAATCCTAATATGATAATATCCAAATTTCAAATTAATTTTTGAAAATACACATGATCTATGCAATTCATATAATAAATCATCAAGCCTAAGGATAGGGTAGCGGTATTTTACTGTTATGTTGTTAATGGCTCTGCAATCAACACACATTCTCCATGATCCGTCTTTCTTAGGCACCAACAACATTGGAACCACACTTGGACTCAAATTCTCTCAAACATGACCTTTTTTTGAACAACTTCTCAACTTGCTTTTGCAGCTCTTTAGATTTTTCAAGGTTGCATCTATAAGCTGGTCTGTTTGGAATGACAACCACCGGGATGAAATCAATCTGGTGCTTTATACTTCGGACGGGTGGCAATCCTTCAGGTACTTCTTTTGGAAATACATCTTGAAATTCTTCAATAAGACCTATAATTTCACATAGAAAAGAGAGAGTAGTATTATTCGTAGTTACAAAAATCCCTTTACAAATTAAGAGATACATTGGTTCCTTAGCTTTAATAGCTTCTACCACCTTTCTCTCTTTTACAAAGAAATTTACTCATTTCTTATCTCTTTTCTCTTGTTTTCCTTCTCTCTTTTCCTTTCCTTCTTCCTCTGTGTTCTCACTCTCGATTTCTTTCTCATTTTCTTTAACACTCTTTTTCTTCTCCTTTTCTCTCATGATCTTTTGATATCTACTCACTTCACTAGGAGACATAGGTAGAAGAATGAATTTTTTCCCCTCCTTATACATAGTATAAGTTTTTTTCTTCCCGTCATGCACTACTCCCTTATCATATTGCTATGGTTTCCCTAAAAGTTGGTGGCCTGCCTGCATGGGAACAACATCGGACAATATCTCATCCTTATATTTCCCCATATCGAATGCAATCAAGGCTTGTTTATTAACCTTTAATTCCCTACTTTTATTTAGCCATTGCAACTTGTATAGTTGCGGATGCTTCTTTGTTTCCAAGCGGATTTCTTCCACCACACTAGCACTTATAACGTTGGTGCAACTGCCACTATTAATGATTACACTGCAAGCTACTTGATTGATGAAGCATCTTGTATAAAAGATATTCTCCCTCTGTTGATGATGCTCACTCTTCTTCACTTGTGTATTTAAAGATCTCCTAGCTATACCAAGTAAGGCACACACTTAACCAACTTCTTCACCTTCTTCACTCGAGATTTCTTCTTCCCTTTGAGTTTCTTCTAATTGCTCATATTGCTCTTCCTTGGATAAAATCTCACCATAGACATTTGTGTACATCACTCTCTTGCTTGGGCTTTTGTGTGTCGTATGTCCATAACCCAAACAACGAAAGCATTTGATATCTTGACTCCTCAGCTTCCTAATAGCTTTTCCTTTATCTCTATTCCCTTCTTCTTTCGGTTTATTAAATTCCCTATGTGGCGGTTTTGGGACCCATTCCTTCTTAGGTATCAGCTTAGGGAATTCCTTAGGGGGTGGAGTTGGTTGGTTTTCTTTTATCTCAAATGGCCTTCTCTTCATTTGCTTTTCTAAATTCATAGCCATATGCACCATTTCTTCCGAGGTTTCATATAAATGCAACTCGACTACGTTGGCTATCTCCCGATTCAACCCGCATAGAAATCTCTTTTTAGTGGCACATGGATCTTCATTAATAACCACCCTCATCATTAGCACCCCAAGTTCTTTATAATAATCTTCTACACTTTATTCTCTTGTCTTAGCACTTGAAGCCTCTGTTATAGCTCGTTGTAGTAGTGATATGGTACAAACCTTGCCCTCATGAGATTTTTCATCAATTCCCATGTCCCAACGACATTTTCTCCCATTCTCCTTCTAGTAGCCAAAACTTACTTTTAGCATACGAATGCATAATCTAAAAATCCCAATACTACCAACTTCACTTTATTTCTCTCACTATAATCCTAGAAATCAAATAGAATTTCCATTTTCTTTTCCCATTCAAAATATGCCTGGAGATCACTTTTTTCTTGGAATTGTGGTAACTTCATTTTAATAATTTTCAATTCCCATTCTCCCTCATTTTTATATCTCCTCCTGCTTCTCCTCATGTTACCCCAATATTGTTCTCCATAGTCTTCCTCCAGGTATCCCTCTTCCCACTCAAAGTCCTCAATATTTATTTCAACTTCCCTTATAGGTTTCTCACCAAATCTCCCTCGGCCTTTTCCTCTACCTCATCTCAACCCATTTCTCCCTCATCTTATTGGAACTTGTTGATATCCACCAATAGAATATTCTTCCCATTCTTCTCCAGATTGTGTATTTACGGGAGGTGTGTTGTAGGCTTTTAGTTGCTCTTGTCCCCTCCTTTAACTGGCAGTAGATGTTTAGTCTTGTTGAGCTCGGAGTTCGGTCATCTCCCTTTAAATGCCGTCCATACTCCTTTGCAATAAAGCAAGTGATTCTCAAAGATCTCCTGGATCCTCCTATAGTCGACTTGCTCCACGAAGATTTAGCCTAGTTGATTCCTCTCCTTGAGTCGTCGTTGGAGTTTAGATTGATATTCATGCAAAAAAAGTTAAGAGAACAAATAGAAATTGGTTTCCTCACTCACTCCCTAAGTGTTTACACTCCACTCTTGTGTTTGTGGTCCTTGGCTTTTTTTTTAAATAGGAAAATTTCTCTCTTTTTTTTTTATGAAAATGTAAATATATTATATTGATCAAAAGATATGTACAAAAAGGGTCCTACTAGTTAATAGATACTTAAGACAAGAGCTATTAACTAGTACAACAAAGGCATTCCTTAAACTGGGTCAAAATATTAGGGTACAAAGTGAAAATGACATTGTACACATGTGTTTTGATTCGCTTTGCTGTTTCCATCAGTTGGCACTTTGTCCCGTCAAACAGTGCATGGTTCCTTGCTATCTAAATGTGGTAGAATGTGGATGTCATGGCAGTGGCCTTGGCTTTTGCAAGCCAAGATGTACCTTGGTTCGCCCATTTGAACCATCTTAGGCAGGCAATGGTTGAGTTCATGGCTTGTGGCAACTGCAACCATGCCTTAATTTCCATCCAGACTAAGTTTGTAATGCCGCACTAGAAAAACAAATGGTTCAGTATTTCCAAGTCCATTTTGCAAAGAGGGCACTTGGGTCCTCCACTCGAAAAAGCGAACTTATCCTTGGTCTTGATCCTTTTCTTTACACAAAGCCAAACTATAAACGAGTGTTTCGGCATCAATCCCTACTTCTAAATGGTTGTTGCCCATTGTACTGGTGCACGTCATGGCCTGAAGTAGTCGTATGCTTTGGTAGTAAATGCCTTATTGCCTAGTGCCCATGACTGTAACAATGCAATTGCACGAGTTACATCCTATTCCCTCTTAAAAATTGAGTTTTTGATCACTAATAGTCTTCTCAATAGGGGCGAGTGGTCCTTGTGAAGTGGTACCTCTCATATAGATTGGCCATCTATGTAGTAATGGTTCAACCATTTCACCCATAGTGATTGTTTTTCAGACTGAATATCCCAGCGGAGTTTGCTCAGAAGTGTGATGTTCCATACTTTCAGATTCCTCAGCCTAAGACCGCCTTCATTCTTAGGTATACAAACATATTTCCATCCCACCAGAGGTTGCTTTGAGTCCCATAGAAAGTCACGAGCTAGTCTATCCAGTTGGTTAATAATTGTTGCCGGTGTGGGTAGGATCGAGAGCTAGAAGTAGTCCACTCCTTGGAGTACCGCTTGGACCAGTTGTCGGTAACTTGTAGAAGATAGAGACCTTACTGTCCATCACCTAGTATTAGACCCAATTCAGTCCAGTAGTGGACGGTAGTAAGCCACACTGATCTTGCTAATTATTATAGGAATACCTAGGTAGCGGAAGGGGAAGGTCCCCAATGTCATGCCTGTCCTAGCCATCATCTCCTCCTGATTGTTTTTTGCCACTCCAGTCAGATAGATACTAGATTTGTTTCGATTCATCTCAAGGCCTAAACATCATTTTAACTCTTCAAGGCACCTCATCAAGATGTGCATAGAGGGCTTGTCCGCTTTAGCAAATAACATGAGATCATCTGCAAATGCCAGGTGCATTATTTGGAGGCTGTCATACTTGGGGTGGTAGTTAAAATCAGTCCCCTGGATGTGAACTTTGATAACCCTCAAGAAGTATTCCAAGTAGAGGACAAATAGGAGAGGCGATATAGGATCTCCTTGTCGTAGCCCTTTCTTCCCTTTGAAATACCAATGCACCTCTCCATTAATTGCTACAGAGTATGATGCTGTGGTGATACATTGCTGTACCTAGCACAAAAACTGGTGTAGGACTCCTAGTTCATGCATAAGGTCTAATAAGAACTCCCAATGAACTGAGTCATATGCCTTTTTGATGTCCACTTTAACCGTGCACCTTGGAGAAACCCATTTCCTACTATACGTCCTCATCAATTCCTGAACCAGTAAGATGTCTTTGGACATAAGCCTGTCCTCAATGAATGCAACTTGTGCCGGGTTGACCAATGCCGGCATTACGGATTTTAGTCGTGTTGCAAGAATTTTAGATATCACCTTGTAGACCACATTACAGCAAGATATACGTCAATAGTCAGCCACCTTTTCCATATGGTCTGACTTGGGCACCAGAGTTATAATGGAATGGTTGAGTTGTTTAAGCAATTGTCTAGAGTGGAAGAATTCCTTAACAGCTGCACACACCTCTCTCTTGACAATTCCCCATGATTTCTTGAAGAAGTATGCAGAATATCCGTTTGGCCCTGGAGCCTTGCAATCCCTAATATCCCATAATGCAACTTTGATTTCCTGGTCCGAGATCTCTGTGACTAGGTCGGCCTTATTGTCATGGGGGACCATTGATCCGGCTCTTACGTAGTCCACATTCAGCTTCTCACATGAGGCTTATATGCTAAGTAGCTGACGGTAGTACTCCCCAAACTCATTAGTAAGCTCCATGGGGCTAGTTGTCATGGTTCCATTATCCTTCATTATTGTGGCAATGTAGTTCCGTTTCTTATTCCTATTGATAATATTATGGAAGTAGCCGGTTCATTTGTTAGCTTGGGCTATATATTTACACTTAGCCACTGTTGATAGAATTTTAATTCTGCCTCTGCCAGTTTCCATACATTATTTTTCCTTTCCTTGAGTTGTGCTATCAGTCCGGGGTCCTTTGGATTTGCTAAATGTTCTTCATGTAACCTCTGCACATCAATGTTAGCCTTTTCCACACGGCTAGATAGGTGAGTGAACTCATTATCATTTAGCCCTTTCAGTCTTGGCTTCAGTGCTTTAAGTTATCTACATAGCACAAATTGGTGAAACCCAGAATATTGATATATCCATGCATCTTGAACCAAATATTGAAACCTTGTGTGATTCGCCTAAATATTCAGGAATCTAAAGGGCTTTACTCATCTCCTCTGGTAGTTGAGTAGTGTCTACAGGCTGGGGCTGTGGTTTGAAAGATAATTTATGGGATGGAACTTAACCGATGCCTGTGCTTGTCCTTGGAACCATGTAACATTTCCCATAACACGGTCCAGTTTAGACCAGACCGTAGAGTTTGTCTAAGTGAAACATGCGCCTACTGAGGGGAGGTCCGCTATACCCGAGTCTGAACAAATGGAGGCGAAATCCTTTAGCTCATATGTAGAAGGTACAACATTACCAATATTCTCCTAAGTATGTAAGTTATGTATTGAAGTCTCCCAAAATAATCTATGGTTCCATTATTTGCCTCGAGAGTTTTCTCAGTGTTGACCATAGCGGGTATCTGGCCACCACTGTATTGAAGGCATTAACAAAAGTGAAGTAGAAATTGACATGGATAACCTTTTAAGTGACATAGCATGTCAAGGTCTACTCTGTTCTTTGGCAGACTTAGACTTTGACCATGGCCCCATTCTATAGAACAGCCACCCAATCCCCTTCTATGTCAACAAAATTGTGAGCCATAGTCTAGGCAGGGAGTTGGTGCTTGAGCATAATCTCCAATCACTGCACTGATAACTTAGTCTCCAAAATATAAAAAACATCCACACCATGCTTCAAAATGAAATCCCGAACACCGTGCCGCTTGAGAGTTTTATTAAGCCCTCTAATATTCTAGCATGCAACTCTCATTGATTACTAATCAGTGCCCTCTGGGCACTAACCAAGTCCATACCATGGTCAGTATAATTCTTCCACATTGTGCAGATAAATCTGGAAGCCTGCATAGTTGCTCTACCAGCTGTAGCCACCACTTTGGGCAATTCCTTTCCACTTGCTTTTTCTCTATAATTGGGTGCGGTAGTGGTATCTTGAAACTATACCTTGGCTTGAGATTGAGACCTATTCCGGTATTGTCCTTGACGCCTTCCCCTGGATCTACCCTTACTTACCTATCGGCCGTTCTGGTTTGCTGTTTAAGCATAACGTTTGTAGCAGCCTACTTTGGTGCTGCCGTATCAGTAGGCTAGCCTAGGATAGGCTGGGAAGTGGATGGGCCAACCCCCGGGCCCCTAGTATTTGTGGCACCTATGTCAGTACTATTAGGTGCCTGGTCTATATCTCGAGCCGATGCCTTGCCCTTGTCTTGTTGGCGTCCTGGTTGTAGGGGGCTTTGGCACCTCTCCTTAAGCCTAGCCGGGGCAAACTTAGGCATAGACTTGGAGTAAGTCTTTGGCCTTATAGTCCATAGAGCATCGTTATTGGTTGCCAATTGTTCTCTATTTTTCACTTTGCCACCTATGCAAGTGTCTATGGCATGACCAAACGTGTAGTAGGTCTTACAGAATGATAGTTCAAATTCATAGCGTATTGGTTGATATTTAGTTTTCCCTAATGGTAGGTGATATGCACTGTCTTTACCAAGGGATTGGAGACGTCAACCTCAACAAGAACCCGAGCGTACGACAACTGTTCAAGCCGTGCAGTGAGCATATCTGTCATCAATGGCACTCTTACCCCAGACGCAATTTTGCTCAATGCCAATCAGTTCCAACAACCCAGAGGTAGTGCAAGGAAAGTCACCCATAGGGGCATTATGTTGACATCATCCAAGGAGAAATCGAACTCCCTTGGTATAGGCTTAAGCATTAGGGATCACCCATATGTAGCATACGGCCTCCCACGAAGCACCTCTTGCCTATCTTCATCGGAGTTGAAACGGAGGATTTGCCAGCCCAACGCATGTGGGTAGACCTTAGAGGGTACTGCCTACTACTTTGTTAGGTTCGTAGCCGTTTTTAGCCTCGGGAACCTTCTAGCAAACATACCGATTAAGCAATAACCCATCTTAAGCTCAATGTCTTTGAAATCAGCTTCATCAATGTCAATGAACTCACTCATTCGGGGGACGTGGTATAACCTCATGCCTTTACCCTGGTAAAAGTTTCCCTTGACTATGTTGGCCTAAGTTCATTCAGGTACTTTAGAGTCCGTGTTTGTGGGTTCGTTAGTATTCCCCGAAGGTGGCGGGAGAGTGTCAGGTACGAAGGGGGCAGAGGAGTTAGAGGTTAATAGTTCGCAGGTACAGTATCTAGGAGCATGTCCCCTACACCGGGGCACGACTCTTAGGTTGGGGTAGGTGGTTGATATGTAGTAGGCTCAAATGGCGGGGAGGGGCCTGAGGTTAGGGTCGAGGACTTGGAGGGCCTAGGGAGATCTATAGAGGGATTTTTAGGGGGTCCATCTTAATGCTGGGATGGGCTGTTTAAGGTGGAAGCTCGGGGGAAGTTTAGGGACACCCTCGACTTCCCAGGCTTTTGGCGTCTTATCTGGGCCATGAGGGATGCCCGAGGATGGTGGATTAGGTTTGGGCCCAGAAGCCGAATGGCTTAACTTAACAAAGTCAACCCGCAAAACGCTGGGCAGGTAAACAAAGGGTCAAGCTAATTTAAATTTGAGTTTCAAGTAAGAATTTATGAATTGCACAGACAAGGACCCACTTGTGATAGCTGGTTTTTAGTATGCTATGTGTCAACAATAGGTTTCGCAAAGCAGAAGTGGTTTTTATGGATCAATAACTTCGGGGCTAACAAATGAACCTAGAAACGGATGCCATAGTTTTGAGCCTTTCGGCTACTAGAAGCAAACCAAATAAATGGGGTTCAATCCTCAAGTCAACCACAATCCCTGTCCGTCGCTCGAATACAACATTTACATCCACCCAACACAAGAAATTCCAAAACTAATAACGATTCAAGTTATTAGGCTCATTTAGGATGGAGATGAGCAGAGCATTAATAGCAAACAGTAGATCGGGTCAACTAACACAATAAATTAACATAGAATGTAGCAAATATATCTAAATACACCTGAATAATTGCCTTTCTAAATTTGACACGACGCAATCCACCCAGAGTGGAGCAATACTGACAGGACAGTAGCAAGCAAGCAGAATATTGGGATATGAACAGAAAATTAGACAGTAACACAATTGTGCGATCAGGAGTTAAATAATGTTAAAAGGGTAGCGGCACTAACCAGAATACCAATTGTGTAACTTGATTTGAGTTTGCAAAGCAGCTATGGGTAGCAAGAACCGTGAAGAGGACTTAAAGGAGTTGAAAGCTTCTCTTTCTACCTCTTTCTCTCACTACTGTAAAATCTTGGCGTAGTATTTCTTTCTCTCTTGCCTTTTTCATTCACACAATGTCTTACTTGTTCAACCAAATTCCTCCTAAACATCAAAGAGTTTAGTTCACCTTAGTCCATTAGCTCTTAGGATTCTCCAATACAAGGGTAGGGTCTTAGGAAAATAAAATTTAGTGAACACTTAGAGGTCAAGAACAAGTAAAGTATAAGGTGTTCATAATATACAACAAGAAGATAATTTAAGGAACACAATGAAACACACTAACAATGTTTACACTAATTCCAAGGAATAAGTACAAGGATATTTGATAATGTTCAAGCCATATTCTTTCTTTGAGACATTTCATCAAACACATGGTGTTCATAGGAATATGGTCATTGAGAAATTTTATCAAATACCTTATGTGCAAGATCTTCCTATGGAACTTCGCAAGAAAATTTCTTCCCAAACAAGCCCAATATAGTTACAACAACAAGAATTAATGTATTCCTAATAGGGGCTAAATTAGTCATATTTTTTCTAGTTATTTGAGGTTCATTTGTAATACATTTTGTTCAGTAACTAGTCATATTTCTTCATATTTGAGATTTTACCTTTGGAAAGGTATTTTGTTCTTTATTTTAGATTTTTAGAGTAAAACAAAACAAAAACGTCACAAAATAGAGGAGAGGCGGTGTCGGCTAGGGCCCTAGAACCAGTGACGGCTATGCACTGGATTACACGAACTTCGAAGTGATGGAAAAATTGGTGGAACAGAGCAAAACAGAGTTGAACCGATGCTGAATCCAAGAGTCAAGGCAGCACTGGCTGCATTCTGGTCTTCATTGTGCAAAATTCAGAGAAAAATCGACGAACGAGTAAAGAACCAGAACATAACTGGCACCGGCTGTGTCCTGAAGATAAGGCAGTGCTTTATTTTTTCTACGCGATTTTTGGTAATTTGTGGAGTTTTAGTATCTTCCAACTTCTACTCGGCCAAGAACATGGTACCTACGAATTTAGGCACTTCCTAAGCATATAAATAAATGAAAAACACAATGGAAAAGAGGAGAATTCATTGATTATCATAGAAAATCACTCAATCAAAGGAGGAATTCTTCAATTCAAGGAGGATTGTACAAGATGGTCTTCAAAGGAAGAAGAGTGAGGCTTGTCTATGGTGCTTTCTTTTACTTTGCTTTCTTTTTCTTGACAATGATGTATTAGTTGTTTTATTGTAATTCGACATTGGTTTAGATATTCATGGTTTTTAGAGTTATTTGATCTTTTGATTAATTGATTTTTATTCTTGGTATTTAATTACTCGTGCTTATTACAAGATTAATTGATCGTGGCTTTCCGTTAACTTGCTTGAAAATAGGGTTGATGGTAGTTCAATTTATTGATTTCAAATTTGTTGTCTTTTAACTTGCCTGAAAATAGGATTAATTGTTAAGAACAAAGTAATTAAAGTTTAATTGATATCTGCCAGAGTATGGATTCATTGGTTAATTTCATGGGTTGAGTTTGCTTGAGAATGGGACTTAATAAGAGAATTGCGTTTAATACATATTTTGGGTAAGACTGATTGAGACAGAGTATGCGATACTAAGTTACCTAGAAGATAGGGATTCATGGATTGGTAAAGAAGTGAGTCTACTTTGAGTTTTCATGATGCCAAGGGAATAGTTGATTATGATAAGGGTTGGATACTTTAAGATCATGTTTGTCTAAGCAATGGCTTGAGTTACATACATCTCCATCCTTGACATGTATATATTTTGATTTTGATTTTGATTTTCTTTTATTTTATTTCTTTTAATTTATTTTTCACTTTATTGAGTTGGTTAAACAATGAAAAAAATGTAATTAATGCCTACTTGTTCCTGGAGGATAGACACTTATTTGAATCATATGCTCGGTTAATGATGAGTACGCTTGCTCATATGTGTGATTTGGGTTGAACGTTTTAATTTAAATTTGATTGGGAATGTGTTTAGTTTCTGTATGATTTGTACACCCATGTCCAGACATATCAAGTTTTTGGCACTGTTGCCGGGGGTAAATCTATGTTTATTGGTCTAATAATTCTTCCCTCGTGCCAAAACCTTCAAGTTTTTAGCGCCGTTGCCGGGGAACAATAGCATGAAAGCTTGAATTTTATTGATTTAACCATGCAAATATGTATATATGTTCCTTGTATGAAGAAGTGCCTATGTTGTTATTTGTATAATTGTATTGTAATTTTGCCTATTGTTGTAAATATGTAAATAGGTATATACATGTTCATAATCACTAACGTGTCTTTGTATGTTTGTATATATTGTATATTTAGTTATTTAATTTTACTAACTTTTTCTTCTTTTAATTTTGTTTTAAATATGAATTTTGGTTATCTAACTTTCTTCTTGTCTTTTATAGGTGTAGGCCGTGGAAAGCAGTGAAGTCATTTTTGCTGTTTGAAACAATTTTTATTTTGGTCATTTTGTTTTGTTCTTTTTATCGTGTCTTCATGAATTAAATTGCATTATTCATCATTATTTCATGTTCATCATTTAAAAAAAAAAAAAAACAGCATTGATGATAGATTGGCAAAATTACAAGCTAACATTGATGTTTGTAGTGAGACGTCATTAGAAGCATTAGTGAATTCTTTGGTTGTCAATACAAATTCATCTGTTCAGTGGTATGAAGAAGCTTCCCAACATCTGTGTGATAAAATGAAACAATTAGTTAAGATTGTTGAAGAGACTCATGAGTTTATGCTAACCCGTACAATTGACCATGGAACAAAAATAGCGTCTATGAGGGACAATTGTCGAATGTAGGAAGGAAGGTATTCAATTCTTCTCTATGTGCTAATAATCTTAACCTCTCTTTGTCACATGATTTCCTAGGTTCCTCTCATTTTCTCGGAGAATATGGGTCCAAATAATGATGTGTTGAATTTATCATGCTTTAAGGCATTGGATTTGTCAATATTATATTGTAAAAATTCCTTGGAGGATGGTGGTAATTTCTACCCTTCACCCCATTCAATGGGAGGTAACTTAGTTTTTGTAGATATGTCGAAAAGTAAGGATTTCCCAATCCTATTTTTTAGAACTCATACACTAAGTTTAAAGGGGTATTTTAAATTGCAAAAATTTTTTTGAAGGGTTAATCGGGGATTTCAAAGTTGATGCATTCGTCAGATACCATGTGCACTCATATGTTGAAAAAGATATTTATGCGTCTAAAGGAATGTTAGAGAATGAGGTTTATGCGTTTTGCTTTGCTGAGACAAATCGTTTTCATGAACCCTTAATTTTTCAAAATCCTCCATCCTTTCTACATTCATTATGCCTATCTTCTACTTGAAGCTTTAATTTCTTTTCCAAAGGTTTGATGCAAAAGCATGATGAGTGGAAAGAGTTTGTATCTTTATTTTGTGTTTGGTTTTGTTAAGTTTTTTATTTTTCCTCCCAAAATAAGGAAAATATTTTCCATCTTAAGTGTGGGGGAGTGAGTCATGTCTTTATTTGTTATGCTAGGATTTTTCTTTCGTACTATATGTTTTTCTTCTTCGTACTACTTTCTTTCATTTTAATTTATTTTATTTTCTAATTTTTATGCTTTGGTATGTTCTTTTGTATTTTTTTAGGTACTTTGACAATGCCTCGTTCTTCCAGCATTCAGCTCTTGTACAACACAATGTCCAATGAATGGAAGTTTGTTTTTCTTATCTCTTCTCCTTTATATTTTGGTCTCTTGGCATTGTTTATTCTTTGTTATATTTATTTGGCCATTGAGAACAATATCCAGTTTAAGTGTGGGGGAGTGATTTGATTGACAAGTCTTCTATACATATACTTTAGCCTTCTTGGGAGAAAATTTTGAGCGAAAATTTTTCAATTTTTTTTTTTGATTTTCTAGAGATTTCAAGCTATATTTTTAATGCATGGCTTTATGATGGATTATAGAGCATATGTTCTAGATCATTTATAGCTTATGCATGACTTTTTGCACTCACTTGGACAAAGTAGTTCTTGATCAAATGATTTGCATTGTTCTTAAACCTGTTTTTCTACTAAAATTCATGGAGCATTCTAGAACTTACTTGAATATCTCTCGAGGTAAAATAAGAAAGACAGTCATGATTTAACTTATGGATGACGATAATAGGCCTTCTTTGAATAGTTTGAGCTTTTTAAGCCTACCAATTTTCATAACATCCTTAGTGCCTATTTTGAGCCTAAATTGTTGATTTCTTTCATTAAAACCCGTCACAATATTTTGTCCATTGCTTGTGTTGAGAGTTTGAATAAATTTTCAAATCTTTATGCTCTTGATGGGTGAAAGTATAGGTAAGAAAATGTTGAGGAAGAATGTTGGGATAAAGATCATGACTCATTACATTCAGTCATGTATCAATGGTTGAGTTGAGCTGGAAAAGAAAAAAAAAAGAAAAGAAATAGAAGAAAAAGAAAAGAGAGATTGAGAACAAGGAAAGAAAAGAAAATCAACAGTAAGAGTGAAAGAAAGAAATTGAAAAAGAAAGCAAAGAGAGGAATTGGATGAAAAAAAAAAAAAAAGCTGCTAGAAAGAATGGAATGAAGAAAAGAAGTGAAGAAAACAAAAACAGCAGCAGTGAAAGAAAGGAAAATTGAAAGAAGAAGAAAGAAAAGATCACAAAAGGAATGGTGATTGAGCTGAGAAAAAAAAGTTAAAGTTCATATTCAAGTACTTGACACCATTGCTAGAAATTTGAGTGATCTTGTGAAAGAAATAGAGAAGAGTTGTTGAGAAAGAGAAAGAAAAAGAAAGAGAAAAAAATGCAGGATTTGCTTGAGAGGAGTTGTAATTGCTATATGAAGTTATGGTTTGATTGATTCTTGGAATAGGAGAGCAAGAAGAGTTGGAAATGATTGCTTCATTTTGTTTATCCTTTTCTTGCTAACTCTCAGTTTTTCTTTGACTTTTGATTCTCCTATATCCTTCGTTTGATAAGCTACATTACAAGCCTTTAGCATTACATTACAAGCTTAAAAGTCCTACTTGATCTAAGTAGAATCATGATATGTCTCGGATTAGTAGAGAGAGTTTATGAAAAGTAAGCCTATGGAATGCATATTCTTTTTTTTTTTTTAACTAAATTCTTTCCATTGGTTTGAGAATATTGTGGAGTATTGTGATGGTTCTACTGAGTTATTTATCACTTACACAAGTCTTGCATTAGTTGTGAAAGATGTAGTGTCATGTGTTTTATGTTCTTGAATGAAGAAAGCGTTAAAGATATGGTTTGGAAATTGATTGAGTGATTAATGAAACCTTGTGTTTTCCTAGTTGTTCTTGATACTTTGCTTGAGGATAAGCAAAGAGCTAAGTGTGGGGGAATATGATAGGGGATAAATTAGTCATATTTTTCCTAAGTATTTGAGGTTCATTTGTAATACATTTTGTTCAATAACTAGTCGTATTCCTTCATATTTGAGATTGTACCCTTAGAAAAGTATTTTTTTTCTTTATTTTAGATTTTTAGGGTAAAACGAAATAAAAACGTCACAAAACAAAGGAGAGGCGGCGCTAGCTAGGGCCCTAGAACTAGCGCCGGCCATGCACTGGATTACACGAACTTTGAAGCGACAAAAAAATTGGTGGAACAGAGCAAAACAGAGTGGAACCGGCGTCGGCTCCAAGAGTTTAGGTGGCACCGGCTGCATTCTGGTTTCATTGTATAAAATTCAGAGAAAAATCAACGAACGAGTAGAGAAGAAAAATACAACCGGCGCCGGCTCGGAGAGCCAAGGCAGCGCTGGCTGTGCCCTGAAGATAAGGCGATGCTTGATTTTTTCTACGCGATTTTTTGGTAATCTGTGTAGTTTTAGTATCTTTCAACTTCTACTCGGCCAAGAACATGTTACCTACGAGTTTAGACACTTCCTAAGCCTATAAATAGATGAAAAACACAAGGGAAAATAGGAGAATTCATTGATTATAATAGAAAATCACTCAATCAAAGGAGGAATACTTCAATTCAAGAAGGGTTGTACAAGAAGGTCTTCAAAGGAAGAAGAATGAGGCTTGTCTATGAGTGCATTCTTTTACTTTACTTTCTTTTTCTTAACAATGATGTATTAGTTGTTTTATTGTAATTTGACATTGGTTTAGATATTCATAGTTTTTAGAGTTATTTGATCTTTTAATTAATTGATTGTTATTCTTAGTATTTAATTACTCGTGCTTATTACAAGATTAATTGATTGTGGCTTTCCATTAACTTGCTTGAAAATAGGGTTGATGGTAGTTCAATTTATTGATTTCAAATTTGTTGTCTTTTAACTTGCCTGAAAATAGGATTAATTGTTAAGAACAGAGTAATTAAAGTTTAATTGATATCTGCCAGAGTATGGATTCATTGGTTAATTTCATGGGTTGAGTTTACCTGAGAATGGGACTTAATAAGAGAATTATGTTTAATACATATTTTGGGTAAGACTGGTTGAGACAGAGTATGCGATACTAAGTTACCTAGAAGATAGGGATTCATGGATTGGGAAAGAAGTGAGTCTACTTTGAGTCTTCATGATGCCAAGGGAATAGTTGATTATGATAAGGGTTGGATAATTTAAGATCATGTTTGTCTAAGTAATGGCTTGAGTTACATACATCTCCATCATTGACATGTATATATTTTTATTTTGATTTTCTTTTATTTTGTTTCTTTTGATTTGTTTTTCACTTTATTAAGTCGGTTAAACAATGAAAGAAAGGTAATTAATGCCTACTTGTTCCTGGAGCATCAACACTCATTTGAACCCTATGCTCGATTAATGATGAGTACGCTTGCTCATATGTGTGATTTGGGTTGAACGTTTTAATTTAAACTTGATTGGAAATGTGCTTAGTTTCTATTTGATTTTTAGACCCATGTCCGAACATATCAATTCCCAGGGATCTTTCTTCTTCAAGTCATTCTTTTTTCCCAAGAATACTCAAAATCAAATAAGAATTAATAAGACCTTTTTGGCACATTTTATGGCTGCAACGTTTTGGTTTGTTTCTCACTCTAGGTTTGATAAATCCAAGCTAAGATAGAAATCTAAGCTTAATCCTTGCTCTAATTCCAAATTTGATATTAGCTTAAAAGAGAAAGTCTTTCAAGATCTTAAAGTGGCCTTTGTTTAACTTTAGCAAAGTACAAGGACTTCAAACAAACAATAAAAGATAACTGATTAGTCTTTTTACTATAGGCATTATTTTTTTTTCTTTCAAAAAAGAATTAAGAAATACTTATGGTAACTATTCGAGCTGACGAAATTAGTAATATTATTCGTGAATGGATTGAACAATACAATAGAGAAGTAATGATTGTAAATACTGGCATCGTGCATAAAAAGATCAAGAAAGTTAACATAGAATATACCTTTTTCCCATAAATAAAGAACCCTAAAAGAACTAGCTTTTAGAACCTAAAATTTAGTAAATAAAGGTCTATCACAATAACACTTTAGAAACCTTGACTTAGTAAGAAATCAAGAACTAAAAGGATAGAGAATTGTGGACATTCAAACAAGAACCCTAGATGACATATAAGAAGAACCCTTGTTAATTTCTAGTTGAATTATCCTTAGAGTTTATGGACACTTACTCAAGGGTGGACTAAGCCCTTAGGTTGGTCTTGGATTGAAGTTGAACAAAGAATCTCTTCCAAGCTTCAAGCCCTCAAGATGATTTCTTCATTCTTATTAAAAATGTGACATATATTATTCTTTCCTTACAATACAAAAGTAATATATATGGGTGTTATGTCCCTGAACTAAACAACTCTTAAATATTACAAAATGACTCCAAAATAGCTAAAAAATTGCCAGGATTTGGGTTTTCAGAGCATAGCCAGCGCTAGTTTGGGTTCCTTGGGCTGGTTCTGATTCCACTCTGGTGGAACAGTGCTTCGTGTCACAAAAATGGGACTTTCACTAGTCCCCAGCCGGCTCCGATTTTAGGTACTAGAACTGGGGCTAGTTCCACTTTGCTGGCAATGGTTTTCTGCGTGAATTACTTCCGATTGTCGTTCTTCGCATACCAGTAGTATAGTCTGCTCCCGTTCCTTTTCCGGCGTTGCCCATATACTATTCCACTTGAAATGTGCTTGCAAATATACTTGAATGTTGTGTTGGAATTGTTTGGCACGGGCTCTCTTCAATGGACCAGACAAGCTTAGTTTTGATTCGGTCTCGTCCTTTTCCCCTTCTTGAGCTTGATCCTTGCGGCTGGGTTGATCCTATTATAAGGTTACAATACTAGTTAGCCAGGCCAGTCCAAGCTATCACTTTAGTCTAGGTAGACTATTATCCACGGTGGACAACCGGTATATTTGGGTGCAGAGATGGAGGAGTTTCTCACCTTTGTGGGCAAATCGCCCACTGCCCTGTGATATAGGATTTCATTGGAAGCTGTCATGATGTAGGGTTTCATGGTCAGGACTAAGATACAAAGTTTCTTGATCCTTTTGTTTTGTTGATGAGGGGTTAATTTTTTGAGAATGCTTTTGATTTGCAATTGTGTGATATTTTGTAAAATGTCACCCAAAGTTGGGAAACAATGAATTTTGACTTACAGACACATTTTGTAAATGTTTCAAATGTGCATACACGAACAATTGAAAAGTCATGAGCATACATAAGACTTACTAAGATGTAATTCTTACACCCTTTTATTTCATGCTTTCAGGTTGTTAGTAGTGAAAGTTGTTATTCTTCTTGTGGATTGAAACTTTATTTTAGATGATATTTTATTTATTCTTTTTTTTAAAGAAGATTTTTAGACTTGTTTATGTTTTCTTTTGTAATAAAAATTTGATAGACTATTCTTATTTTTATAAAGACCCCTAGTGTTTAAATAGTGCGACCTCCCCGCCTTTTAAGAGCCTAGGTTTAGGTAAATGATTATGTTGAGTAGCATTTATACATTAGGTAATAATATCTAGTTCTGATCTCTGTGTGTTCTGTTTATAGGATGGTTAGAAGATTCGTTGCTGTTACCCGAGATTTGCCTCCCATATTTGGTAAGGAACCCATTCTAATCCCACTGGCGGACCCACCTTCTTCTCATATGGTGTTAGAACTTGGGTTAAATTAGTTTGAGATAAAGAGTAGTAATGGGGAGATGGAGGTTGAGGTCCCTAACCTTACTTTGCTCGAGGATGGTAAGGAAGAGAAAATGGAGGTTGAGGTTGTTGAGTTAGAGTTACCCGAGCAGGAGAAAGGTGTTGAGGATGTGTAGACAGTGGACCCTCCTATACCAATGGTTGATTTAGTCTCAGATATCGAGACTGAGGAGGAGGCTTTTGATCTTGACTTAGATGGTGAGGGAGGTGAGGAACTGAGTGATGCTAATGATATGGGAAGAGAAGAGATAAATGATACTGATAGTGAATGTGATAGGGGGTGGATGAGTCTGATGAGGAGGAGGAGAAGGAGGAGGCGGTTGTGACTCTTGGGACTCTGCCGATAGAAGAGTTTAATATTACCCCTTTTGGCTTTGACTTTTTGGAGTTCGGTGATGAGGAACCTAGTTAGAAAAGGGACTCACCCTGGGTATTGATATGACCTTAGGGGTGATTTTCTATTGAATTTCGTGGCTAAATTTAGGGCAAAATGTAAGACCCATGTAGGAGCTCAAAACAATGAATTTTATAAAGTAACAAGACACACAATTCAAATACTAGGACCCTAAGCTAAAATAAAGAACTTAGAACACTAGAAGTGAGAATTGAGTCTACTAATTCATACCCAAGAACCCTCAACCCAACTAAGGAGTTAAGAACACTTGAAGAAAATAAACTAGGCAACTAAAGATAACCTCTACTCTAGACCCTTAGACTAGCAAGAACCTAAGATTCTATTTTGATAGGCTAGTTTGATCTACCCTTAAGAGTTTATAGACTCAAATCAAAGGTAAGGAATGGAATTCTAAGATTGGTCTTGGCCTTCATGGAAGAACTCTCTCAAGAGTGTCTTTTGATTTCAATAATCAAATCCAAAGTTACATATGAAATGTTATAATGCTATATATATAGGCATCTAAACCTAACTAAAGTGAGATGAAATCTTAGCAATTCAAGCATTTAAATGGTCTAAAATATCCCTATTATATAATAAAAATTGTATGAATTAATTTAGAAAATAAAATAAAATAAAATAAGAAAATTCAGCAAAATAGGACATGGCCTGAAGGGACCTGGCGCCGGGTACACTAGTGCATCTAGTGCCAGGTGTGTTCTAGAAGGAAACAGCTTATCTAGAGTGGACCTAACACCAAGTGTACTAGTGTATTCGACGCCAGGTGTGTCCTGGTTTCATACAGCCTGTTTTTTCTTAACCTTTCAGCCCTTTGTTGTGCTCTTTTGGTCCTCCATAAGAATTGTTGTGCAAATACAACTTTCTTGGGCCTTCTCTTTGGCATCCATCTCTTCATAGTCTTCATGTTCCTTGGCTTGTTGAATGTTTTTGCTTGAATTCTCCCTTGTTAGCTCACATCCCCCTTCTTTAGCTTTAACATATTACTGGGATGGATTGCTATCATTTCTCCCTTATTTGGGCGAATTCATCTTCGAATGAGTACTTATAAGATTTCAAACAAGTAGTTTTGTTGTGAAGATAAAATGTTAGCCTATGTTCCACCACATAAAGTGCACGCTTCCCCTCTTTTTTGTAGCTTCTCCTTCTTTGTTTTCATCTTTTAAGCACAAAAAACTCACTCTCATTTTGTCCACATCTTTTCTCCTTTTTTTCATTTTCCTCTTTCACTCCCTCTTATTTTGAGGTCTCCTTTTGCACTCTTTTTTTCCCCTCATCATTTTTCCTCTCATTCTCTTTACTTGGAAGGTCTCCTACTGCACTATTCTTTTTCTCATTCCCTCATTTTTCTTTGCACTTATCTCACCTCATTTGGGGGTAGGGGTAGAAGATCATATAGCTTGCTTCCCTTAATAACCAAGTAGGAATTTCTCCTTCCATCATTTAACATACTTCTATCAAATTGCCATGACCTTTCCAAAATTAAGTGGCTAGTTTGTATAGGACTATATCACAAACAATTTCATCTTGATACTTCCTCATTTCAATTGTCAACAACAATTGTTTGTTCACCCTCAACTTTCCACTATCATGGAACCATTGCAATCTATAGGGGTTGGGGTGTTTCATCATATATAGATCCAATTCTTTCACAAGACTAGCACTCATAATATTGGTAAAACTCCTTTCATCAATGATAGCAATAGATGGCTTTTGATTAATAAGGCAATGGGAGTAGAAAATGTTATTTTTTTGTAGGCCTTTATTCACTTCATCATCACAAACATCTTCTACAACACAAGTCCCCATTTCCTTAATTGCAACTCCCGCTAATGAGTAAAGAGATGGCACAACCATCCATTCGTTGTTAGAATTATCATCACCATTACGGCCCTCATTTCATTTCTCATCTCCACAATCCTCCTCCCTATTAGTTATCTCTCTTTGGGTATTGGTAAACATCAATTTCTTGGTTGAGCACTAATATGAGGTGTGCCAATAGCCTAAGCATTTGAAGCATTTGATGTCCCTAGTCCTTGGAGGTCTCTCAATACCTTTCCCCTTATTATTGGCCCATTCTTCTCTAGGCTTGTAGGGTTCTCTTGGTGGTCTTAATGGTTTTGGTTGCTCTTCCTTTCCTTTAAGTTGGTGGTTGAAAATAGGATTGGTGTAGATGGTTTCTTTGGAGTGTGACTTTCTTTTGAGTTGTCTCTCAATTTTAATGGCTACATGCACCATCTCCTCTAAAGTCTCATAAGAATGTAATTCAACTATATTTGCTATGTCGCTATTCAACCCACTCAAAAACTTTGCTTTTTAAGTCCTCACATCCTTAACAATGTTGGCCCGCATCAAGGTCACCTCCAACGCCTTATGAAAATCCTCTACACTTTTATTTCCTTGTCTAAGCACATGTAACTTTTGGTAAAGTTCACTATTGTAATGTAGGGGTACAAATCTCCCTCTTATTAAGTTCCTCAACAATTCCCTAATGACAACCAGTTGATCTCCCATCCTCATTTTTTAGGATACTACTTGGTTTCACCACACTAAAGCATACTCAAGGAAACTTGAAATGGCTAATTTAACCTTGGTTCTCTCATTATATTCATGGCACTTAAACAAAATCTCCATCCTCCTTTCACATTCAAAATAAGCCTCCGGGTTACTTTTGCCTTGGAAAGGGGGTACTTTCATTTTGATATGCCTCAATTCTCTATCTTCCTTATCTTCATCTCGTCTTCTCACTCTAATCCCATTTCCTCAGTTTGTCCTTCATAATCTTCCTCATGGACTCCCTCATCCCATTTCTTCACTCTTTCAAACTCTCTCTCAAGCCCTCTCATGTTTTACCTATCACATCTTCCTTGCATTCTACCTCTTCCTTCTTTCAACCTTTGCCTACCTCCCCTCATTAGTGTAGGTAGATGACATCTTACGGAATGCTCATCCCAATCTTCTCTTTGCTCATATAATGGGGGTGTGACATTATTTTCCTCTCTCATCCTAGGGCTATCTTATTCCCCATAACTCATTCTTTGTGCAACGGTTGAGGCTTGGACTTGGTTGGTTTACAATTTAGTTATATCTCTTCTCATCTCATCCATTTTTTACATTGAGAGTTTCAAAAGTAGCTTAAATATCAAAAGAGTCGTGGGACATTTTGTTAGAATTTTACTTTGAAGATTTAGTTAAAAGACGTAATTTCCTCAAAAGCGCTCCCTTGCATGTTTGCACTCACTCTCGTGTTTAACTCTCTTTGGCTTTTATGTAAATAGGCTCACCCTCTTGCCTTTTTCAATTCACTCAAGTGCTCAACAAGTTCTTCCCACAAAAGTCTTCCCAATTACTTAGGAATTAGTCTAAACTTTGACAAGTCCACTAACTCTCTAAGGACAACTAACTAGATGATTAACTGTGGAAGTTGATTAACATACAAAAATGAGCCTCAAGAAGTTTATATCAATCAAGGAAATTAAATGAATTCAAGAAGCTTAACAATAATTGACTAGGGGATGAGTGAATGGACAAGACCTAACAAGAATTTTTAATGTAACACTAGGAGTTCAAGGAATATAGCATTCAAGAGTCAAAGCAAGAATTTAGCAACTAAGATGATCTCAATGAACAAGTAATGTCCCCAAAAATACTTGAAATGATAGATAATCAACTATAGGAAGTGTTCACAAAGTTTGAGCTACAATTTCAAGTAAAAAGTTTACTCAAGCAAAATATCAAACACTTTGTAAGCAATTTTCAGAACTCAAGATATAACAGAAATTTTAGACAATTTTAGCCCCAAAAATCAACAAACAACAAGAAATTTGCAATTCTCAATGTTTATACTATCAACAAGGCTCAAGTTTAACATAAAAACACAAGAAAACTCAAAGAAAATTTGACCTTTTCGTAGCACAATTTTGAGTTACGGGATTAACGAATTTTGAAGCCTTGTTCAATATTTTTAAGCTTTGATGAGAATAAAAACTTTCTCGCTTTGATACCAAACTATTTGAAATGACCTTGGGGGTGATTTTTTGTTGAATTTCGTAGCTAAATCTAAGGCAAAATGTAAGACCCATGTAGGAGCTCAAAACAATGAATTTTGAAAAGTAACAAGACACCCAATTTAAATACTAGGTGTGAAACCCCACCTAAAGCCAACTTTAGAGTAAGGGGGTTGGAATGTATATCATATTATTCTGCATAAAAATATATATTTTTGAATGATTTTATGTGTTTTAGAATTATGGTTTATAGGTTAAAAGGCTTAGTTATACTTATCGAGTAGGAAGGGTAAAATAGTAATTTTGCTTGAGGTCAAAACAGGAAGATGGATTGAGGTTTAGATAAGAAGAATATTTGGGTGAGAAAATAAGAATAAGAGTTAGTATGGTGAAGTGGTTAGAGCTTTGTGAATTAATCTCTAAGGTCATGAGTTCAAATCTCATCACGTAAGTTTTATTCATGATTATCTTAGTTATGTTTGAATTTTTGTTTTCTTACATTCCTTAAAGATAGAAATGTTATCTTAGGGGAGACATGAAGGGAATGTTTTAATCTTATCATCATGTTCTAAAAAGAATACTAGGAGAATTCTTGTCCTTTTTATTATGTCTAGCTTTGTCCTAACATCTTCACAATTTAAATTATTCAAAATTCATCAAGTCTCATCTTTTAATTCCAGAAAATTCTGTGATGATTTCCTAGCCTTGAATTTCAAAAATCAATCTTGGAAGTTAGAAGGTTGACTAAAAATATGAGAGAAGCTAGGAAGGGTTCCCAAGGAAAAACAATCACTATGGTAGAACCTTAAAACTCATCTTCATATTGTTCATGTTCTTGATGAAGAAAATCTAGAAATTTTCCAGAATTTTGAGCAGTCTATCTTTCAAAAAACCCAGCCAGTTTTCTTGCTCAGTTGCTGCTAGAAAAATGACCAATTCATATAGCTTAAAGATTGGAATTTCAGTGCAAAATTCGGATTGCATAACACTGCACAAAACTAGAAAAATTTCTGTGCAATTTCACTGCACACCAAGTTGAAATTGAAGCTATTTTTCTTGTCATCAATCCAGCAAAACTCCTCTACTTTTTCTCCAGAAAGAAGGCTGGAAACCAACCTTAAAAGATCCTTAAACACCCCTCAAAAACATCCGCAAATCGGGCTGAGAAAATGCAGAAATTCTACACAGAAAATTCAGCAAACTTTCAAACCATTGAACACCTTAAAACCTGAAAATTCCCAGCCTTGTCTCCTTAGGCCTAGATCGAAAAACACTTTCAAACCTCTGCAAAATGGACCTTGTTCAGCCATGGACTGAACACCATTAACCTCTCCACTTACCTTGAATACTTGGACTCCATAATCACACCTAAAAAATCTCCTAAGATCACTTGATAGGGGCAAAATTAGTCATGTTTTTCCTAGTTATTTGAGGTTCTTTTGTGATACATTTTATTCAATAACTAGTCGTATTCCTTCATATTTGAGATTTTACCTTTGGAAAGGTATTTTGTTCATTATTTCAGATTTTTAGGATAAAACATAACAAAAACGTCGCAAAACAGAGGAGATGCGGCATTTGCTAGGACCCTAGAACTGGCGCTGGCCATACATTGTTGAAACAAACTTTGAAGCGACGAAAAAATTGTGGAAACATAGTAGAATAGAACCAGGGTGGCGCCGGCTGTGAAGTTGGAATCGGCGCCGGCTGCATTCTAGAAAACATTGTGCAAAATTTGAAGAAAAATCGGCGAACGAGTGGAGGAACAGAACACAACCGATGCCGGCTCCAAGAGTCAAGGCGACGTTGGCTGTGCCCTGATGTTAAGGCGGTGCTTGATTTTTTCTATGCGATTTTTTGTAAGCTGGGGAGTTTTAGTATCTTTCAACTTCTACTCGGCCAAGAACTTTGTACCTACGAGTTTAGGCACTTCCTAAACCTTTAAATAGATGAAAAACACAAGGGAAAGGGGCAGAATTCATTGATCATCATAGAAGATTACTCAATCAAAGGAGAAATTCTTCAAGTTCAAGGAGGGTTGTACAAGAAGGTCTTCAAAGGAAGAAGAATGAGGCTTGTCTATGAGTACTTTCTTTTACTTTGTTTTCTTTTTCTTGAACAATGATATGTTAATTGTTTTATTGTAATTTAACATTGTTTTAGATATTCATGATATTTAGAGTTATTTGATCTCTTGATTAATTGATTGTTCTTCTTGGTATTTAATTACTTGTGCTGATTACGAGATTGGTTGATTGGTACTTTCTATTGACTTGCTTGGAAAATGGGTTGATGGTGGTTTCAATTTGATTGATTTCATATCTGTTGTCTTTTAACTTACTTGGAAAAGGGGTTAACTGCTAAGAACAAGGTAATTAAAGATTAATTGATGTCTGTCAGGAATGGATTCATTGGTTAGTTTCATGTTTAAGTTTCCCAGGAATGGAAATTTAATCAAAGGATTGTGTTTAATGCATATTTTGGGTAAGACTGGTTGAGATAGGAATATGATGCTAAGTTACCTAGAAGATGGAGATTCATGGATTGGAAACGAAGTAAGTCTATTTTAATCCTTCATGATTCCAAGGGAATAATTAGTTATGATAATGGTTGAGTTCTTTAAGATCATGTTTGTCTACACAATGGCTTAAGTTACATAATTCTACATCCTTGACATGTATATATATTTATTTTGATTTTTTTTTATTTTATTTGTTTATTACTTTATCGAGTTGGTTAAATAATGAATGAAAGGTGATTAATGTCTACTTGTTCCTAGAGGATCGACACTCGTTTGAACCCAATGCTCGATTAATGATAGTACGCTTGCTCATATGTGTGATTTGGGTTGAACGTTTTAATTTAAACTTGATTGAGAATGTGCTTAGTTTTTGTATGATTTTTATATCCAAGTCCGAATACATCATCACTCTATCCAAAACACATTTGAACTTCAAAAAAATTCCAGAATTTTGCTTCCTTAAACCACTCTTGTATCAAGCAACCAAACCAGAAATTCCTCTGCCACTAAACACTGAATTTCGGCCAGCCTGAATAGCCTTCATTTCCTTGCCATAAAACTGAGCAGTCCAGCCAGCACCATTGAAGAACAAAGAAACCTTCATTAATCAAATACCATTAGCTTATCTTCTACCTCAAACAACTTCACCATTTTCTCTATTTGAATTTCAAACAAAATCAAATTATTCTCTTCCCTCTAGCTGAAAACCAAAACTCCTAATTCTCCTAAACCATTCAGCCAACATCATTCCAGATTTCATATAGCTCTCTTCTCAAATTCTCTCAATTTTCACCAAGAACACACACTACATTCCTTCAAGCCAAAACCTACCCAAAACACCTCCAATTACTCTCAAATGCTCTAGATTACTCCTACATAGTCCCTAGTGTTTATTTATGGTATTTATAACACAAAATCTCACAAACAAGAAATTTCAATTGGATCAAAAACCAGTTTTTTCCTTAAAGGTCTCAAGAATATTATCAAGGTAAATCAAGAACAATTTCTTTGTTCATCCTCTTCCATTCAACCTTCAATATACCATACTAATACTCTCTCTCTCTCTCACTCACTCACACACACACACACACACACACACACACACTCTCTCTCTCTCTCTCTCTCTCTCTCTCTCTCTCTCTCTCTCTTTCAGATGAAATGATTGATCAACAACCATGACTGTTTTTTTTCCTTGGATAACTTCAGACTCTCAATCGCACGTGGATCTTCTTTAGTCTTCATCGAAGTAATCAACAATCAAGCATTTTCCCCTTAATCCTCCTTTTTAATTCTGAATTCATGTCTCTTGGGTGTTAATAGAAAGGATAGAATGCGAATGGGGAATTGAGTGTATGCATGTGAATGAAGGGGTTGGGGTTAGAACATGAGAATGGTTGTATGTGAATAAGTTATATGAATTTTCTTAAGAATCAATATATGTTCATCATGTCTTAGAAGAGTTATGGATGTTTAAAGCATGTTAGATGTTATGACACCTATGGTGAATAGGATTTTTATGTTCTTATTTCCATTGAAGCCATGAATGATGAATATGCCTAGTAGGGATTTGGCCATGTGATAGTATGTGTTGATTTATGCTTATGTTCATAAATGGATTAGTTTATTGTTTGATGATTCATGAATCTTGTTTCGCAATAGGAAAATCATGATTATTTTCTTGTTAATCCTACATTATTTTTATTAACAAAATTTATTACCTTAATTAAAATTACTACTATATTTTTTTTGAAGGTTTTGAAATCCCTAGGAAGATTTGGAAATGGAATATTAAATGAAATATTGATATTTTATTAGTCAAATAAATAGTATCTTTTATTAAAAATAATGTGTGTGTGTGTGTGTGTGTTTGTATAGTAGTAAATAAAATCTTTTATATAAATAATAATAATAAATAAAATATTAATGACCTTGTAGACTATGGTTAAGACTTTTACCTATATTCATAAATATTATTTATATTTAAATTTATTTGTTATTTATTAATAAAAATTTAATATAAATCATTTATTAGTAATTTTATTTAGTACTAATTATTTATTATATATTAATTATTAATTAAAAATTAATTGTAATTTATTATTTATTTATAATAATACTATTTAAAACTTACCATTTACTAATATTAATTAGGACTTAGTATTATTCTATAGTTAAACACTAGTTTATTTATTAATAATAATACTCAAGATTTATTATTTGAACCTATAACTTATTAGTACTTATTTTAGAACCCCTAATTATTTTAACTTCTCAAGCTAGATTTATTTTGTAAAATCCTTTATCATCTAGCCTTAAAGCTTAGGACATTAAGGTCATGGTTAGTCATGGTTGTAACTAGTTGAACTAGGCATTATTTATGTAAGGCAAGTATAGCTCGAATATAACCTTATTCCTTGTGTTTACCCCAGGTGGGGTTAGGTCGACCTTGGAGGATTTTTGAATTTGAGCAAGTAAAGGATCAGTTAAGCACCTGCATGGAGTCATTTGAAGACAAAAAATTATTGTGGTAAGCTAAATGCAATATGCATGATCATTCGTTGTAAAGGCAATTAAGGATCATTTTCCTTTTTATTTCAATCAAGCAAATCATTTGAAAATTAAACAAGCAGTTTTACTCAAACGCTAAACTCTTTCTAAAACCCAACATTGACAAGTATTTTAGAAACCCTTAATTGCTATTTCCAAGTAAATCGTTGTATGATCAATTTTCTCCCAAGTGGGAAAAGCAACGTTGAGTTCTCAATAAGGGTAAACTATTAGGACTAGTTTTTGAAGGGTTAGGGTAAGTCTCTCAGTAGGTGACCACCTCTGAGGGGTGAGTCATTCTCAGATAGGATGCCAGTCCGGTAAGTCATACCAGTTTGAGCTAGCAAGTTTTAGTCAAGTGGACTGGGTGTTTTTGGAATGGACAACCGGTAAGATTGGGTGTAGAGATGGAGGAGTATCTCACCTGGCAGGCTATACACCTACCTTTTGTCAGCATGCTCAACATGTGGCATTATGACCATTATATATGGTTATGGGGCCCAACGTGCAGTAACCCATGGCTACCTCTTTGGGTGATTTTATTTATTGTGCACACGTATGGTTTGGAAAGCAAAACACCACTCTTTATTTTAACATTTATTTAATGCTTGCCAACATTTTCTCTTATGAAACTTTTACAACTTGCATACATAAACTGTTTTACCTGAAACACTTAAAGCACACACGGGCTTATTGAGATTTTTATCTCACCACCTTTTATACCATGTTTTTAGGTCAATCCTGCTATGAAGGTCATTAGCTAGATTATTGCTTGTGATTTTGAAGACTCTTTGTTATTTTCCTTATATGATGTTTTGAGAGATTGTAGTAGATAATTTATTTTGGATTTGTTCATGTATTATTGGGTTGTAATAAGTTTAATTTTAAAGTATTTATTTTATTTTATTTTATGTGACTTAGATATAAAGACCCCTCGTCTTATGGACGGGGCGACATCCCCGGCCCTGTTAGGCCTAGGTAGTGGGGTGTTACACTAGGACCCTAAGCCAAAATAAAGAATTTAGAACACTAGAAATGAGAATCGAGTCCAACCTAACTAAGGAGCTAAGAACACTTGAAGAAGATGAACTAGGCAACCAAAGATAACCTCTATTCTAGACCCTTAGATTAGCAAGAACCTAAGATTCTATTTTGATAGGCTAGTTTGATCTATCCTTAAGAGTTTATAAACTCAAATCAAAGGTAAGGAATGAAATCCTAAGATTGGTCTTGGACTTTATGGAAGAACTCTCTCAAGAGTGTCTTTTAATTTCAATAATAATAGCCAAAGTTACATCTAAAATGTTATAATGCCATATATATAGGCATTTAAACCTAACTAAAGTAAGATGAAATCTCAGCCATTCAAGACTTTAAATGGTATAAAATATCCCTATTACATAATAAAAATTGTGAAAATTAATTTAGAAATCAAAATAAAATAATACAAGAAAATTAAGTAAAATAGGGCATGGCCCGAAGGGACTTGACGCCAGGTACACTAGTGCACCAGCACCAGGTGTGTTTTGGAATGGAACAGCTCCTCCAAAGTGGACCTGGCACCGGGTGTACTAGTGTACCCAACGCCCTCGACATAAATTGTTATGCAAATGCAGTTTTCTTGGGCCTTCTCTTTGGCATCCATCTCTTCACAATTTTGATAGGAATCAAATTAGGCATGAAGGCCATTTTCAAGAAGGAGAAAGAAGGACAAAATCACATTTCATGGTACCATGGGCAAGAGCAACATTTAAGAGGAATCAAGAGAGTTTTCAAGACAACAAATTCAACAAACCCAGGTCTAAAAAGATTGTCAAGAAATGGGTAGTGAAGGGAGCTTTATATGGGACATAAAAAGAACAACAATCCTTGTGGAGAATCAAGCCAACATTGAAATAAAGATTGATGTCCAAAGGACTAACAAGAAGAGCTCAAAATGGCCAACATTTCATTTGGAAGATTAAGGGAACACGTGGAAATAGGGTAGAGGTCAAATGAGCAGGGAATTAGAGTACAACCAAATAAGAGAGCCTACACAGAGCTGGCCCGGCCTTGGCCTAGATCGACCGACCAGGCGTCGGCTGGGTTCTGCAAAAATTCTTCAATTTTTGGCGCATGTACTGTTCCAACAGAATAGACTCGGCACCGGCCTTATCAGCTCAACCTGGTGTTAACTGTAGACTGGAAAAAGCCCATTTGTTTGTTCTTTGTTTGTTCTAACTTTTGTGCGCAAGAACTGTTCCTCCAGACTGGACTCGGCGCCACCCCTAGAAGACCGACTCGGCACTGGCCCTATTCTGGCCAGGTTCGAACTTTTACAAATTTTCTTATTTTTAGTCTTTTCTATTGTAATTTTATTTTCACAACTTTTATTATATTTTAACGTATTTTAAGACATGTAATAAGGCCTAAAAACTTGTATTAAAGCCATCTAATTTCTATGCTCGTTTACTAATTAGTTAGGGCAACTTGGGGCCAATAAATACCCCATTATAGCCTTTTTGTAATAGAATTCAGATTTTAGATTGTTGAATAGAGTGTTGAACTCTTGAAGAGAAGGATTCCTTTTTAATTCTACTTTTCTCGACCAAGCAAAGGAATTAGACCCACCTTTGTTTAGAGTATTTAAAATCCTTGTGTGAAACCCCAGTCGAAACCAACCTTAGAGTAAGGGGGTTGGGATGCATATCATACTTTATTGCATGTTTAAATATATTTTTATATGATTTTATGTGCATTGAATTTGTGTTTTATAGTCTAGATGGCTTGATTATGATTATTGAGTGAGAAGGGCAAAATGGTAATTTTTTCTTGAGGTGAAAAAAGGGTGATAGCTTGAGGGTTGAATAGGAAAATACTTTTAGAAAGAAAATAAGAATAAGAGTTGTTGTGGTTTAGTGGTTAGAGCTATGGAATTAATTCTTGAGGTCTTAGTTTGAAATTCCATCATAGGAGCTTTAGCTTGATTAAATTTTATTTTTGCTTGGGAAGTGTTATTTTCAACCTTATGTGCTTTGGAGTAGGATAGAGATGTTGTCCTAAGAGGGACATGATAGGAGTATCCTAATCCTACTCTTTTGCCCTACATAAAATTCCTAAGGGGAATTCATTTCCTCTTGATCCTTAATTTTTCCTATTTCTCAATCTATTAGGATGTTCAATTTGTTCAAACCAATTTTATTCTAGAAAAATTTCAGCAATGTGCTGTGGCTTTGAAGGTTCAAAATGTCTTAGTAAAAGATATCTTATGGACCGAAACCATGGAAGAGGGGGAAGGATTTCAAGTGAATTAATTTCCCTAGTAAACTTTCTAAGACTTCACTCTAGCTAAGTTCATTTTCCTTCATGCATAGAACTGAATTTTTTTCAGCTTCTTATGCCTTCAAGGTGACGAAATTCTTAGCCATTATTCCCTCCCAAATGCTGCCAAAAAATGGCCTTTTGATCAGATTGAAACCTAAATTTTTCTGGCCATTTTCGGACTGCACAAAGGCTGTGCAAAACCAGAAAAATCCCTGGGCAAAATCACAGCTTTGGAGGTCCGAAACCAAGCTATTTTCTTTCAATTTTTGTTCAGCATCTTAGTCACATTTTCCCTCCATAAAGAAGGCTGGAAACTAGCCTTGAAAGACCCTTGAGATCCCCTTCAAAATCTCTGCAAGATGACTGGAAAGTGGCAGCCGAAAACTGCCCAGAAATTCCAGCCTTGCGAAAATTTTGTGCAGGAAAACTTTCTAGCTTTGTTTCCTAATTCATCCCTAGCTGAAAGCTCAGCTTTCTTCTGCACAAACCCTTCTTAAATAGCCATGAGCTAAACTCCATTGTCCTCCCTAAGCTTCTGCACGAAATTCAGACATGACTACTCGAAAATCTCTCCAACCAATATCTGCAATCATGTTTGATTATTTACCAAAATTCCAACCACCATAATTTAGCAACCTTCCATAAAATATCCCTCAAACAACCAGACCTTTCCTCCATTATTATACTCCTTATTTTCGGCCACCCTTAGCCTCCTTCAACCAATTCTCATCCAGTTGAAATACTGCACAAGCAGTCGGCCATGGCAGCTTCCCAAAAGCTCTCAAATAATCAAAGATATTCTTGTTATATTTAGTTTCCAAATTTGCTTCCCAAAAATATTCTTTAAGGATTTCAACAACTAACCTTTCCTTTTCCCTTCCAAACCAGAAAATCATCTTCCAAAACCCTACAAGCAATTCAGCAGCCATAATCCCTATAGAAATTCGGCAGCCTCCAATTCCAAAAGCTCTCTATTCTCTTCAACCTTCAAGAACACATAGCACACCAAGAACACCTACTCCTTCCTTTCACATAATACCTCTCTAAATCACTTCAAACTTCTTCTAAAAATTTCAAATTTCATCTATTCACTACTGTGAGTCCATCCACACCATTTTTAACATCAAACTCCAAAATCCAACTTGCTCTTTTGGATAAAAAATCAGAATTTTTGTGAAGGCTTAAGAACACCTTCAAGGTAGGTTTATTCAATCAACTTCATCTTCGCTAATCTTTAATCTCTAATGAACATATATGTGTTTAAGCATGCTAATGGACTTTCTTCTCTCTCTCACTCTCTCTCTCTTGACCGAACACTCCCTCTCTCTTGGCGGAATGATTTAATCAACCATGGCCATGCTTCCTTCATCTTCTTTGGACGGATTTAGACATCTAGGAGTTGAGATCCATTCGAAACTCCTTCAAGGTATTCATCAATCAAGTAAGCCTTTTTAACCATTCTTTTAAATTCTAGATTCATGTCTCTAGGATGATGTTGATAGAAGATGAATCATGAATAGGGTTGAGTATATATTATTGTGATGAGTTTAGAGTGAAGCATGAATATATGTATGAATATGTTGGAGATGGGATTTATGCATTAATGGATTATCTTGGTTGATTGTATGGAGTTTTAGCGTTTAATGCATGTCTCCATGTCATATGTAGTATTTGTGATCAAGTATGCTAGAGATTATATTATCTTTTGTGAATAGGATTTATATTCATGTTGGATTATTGAAGCCATGATTATATTTATGCTTGTAAATGTTAGATCATGTCTTAATAAATTTGGATCTATGCTTATATGCATGATTTGGATGATTTGATAAATTGAAGGGTTGTATATGTTCCTGATTGTGGTTAGCAATAGAAATATGATCATGATCTAATTGTCCCTAAGCTAATTTTTATTTCATTAATAAAATATTTAATAATATGATTTTGCTAGAAAATTCGAAAAACCCTAGGAAGTAGATTTAAATTATTAAAAGGATATTTTAGTCAAATAAATGGTAGCTTTTATTCAAGGAATAAAATATATATATATTATATAAAATGATAAAATCAATTAAAGCCTTTATGAAAATAATCATAATAAGTAAAATATTTATTATTAAAAAATTTTAATTATTATCTTTTAATCAAAACCTATTAAAGTCTATTTATTATCTTCCAATCAAGACCCATTCAAATTTATTTTCAACTAATTTTAGCTAGCAATTATTTTCAAACAATTAATTATTAATAAATCATTATTTTACCTAATACCTAATACTCTTCACCAATTAAACTCTGAATTTAGCTTAGCAAGATTTAAACCTTCAACTTATTAGTACTTATTTCTCAAAACATTAATTATTTTAAATATCAAATTAGGCTTAGCTTAAAAACCTATTTATTTATTATTTGGCCTTAAAGCTTGGGACACTAGGATCATGGTAGTAGTGAGTTGAGTTGTTTTAAATTGAGAAAGTGAATTTTGGTTTGAGTTTGATTGTGGTTTGTATTTGCCCATGCGGAGTTAGGTCAGCTGTTGGAGACCTTTTATTGTGAGCAAGAATCAGGTAAGCTCCTGCATAAAATCTGTTTGATGCGAAATGTTTACAATGGCAAGCCAAATGTAGAGTGCATGGACACTCATTTCTGTAAAGGCAATTGAGGATTGACTTCTTTCTTATTTCAGTTAAATGAATTATTTGAAAATCAAATAAGCAGATTTACTTAAACTCAAAATTCTTTCTAAAACTGATTTTGACAAAGACTTTGGAAACCCTTAATTGCCATTTTTATGTGAAATTGTGTTTGTTCATTTTCTCCTAAGTGGGATATGTTACGTTGAGTACTCAATAAGGGTGGACTGCTAGGGCTAGTCTTTGAGGGGTTAGGGTAAGTCTCTCAGTAGGTGGCCATCTCTGAGGGATGAGTCCTGCCCGGATAAGATGTCAGTCCAGTAGGTCGTGCCGGTCCGAGCTAGCAGTTTATTTTTCAGTCAAGTGACTGTGTTTTGCCGGAATGGACACCCGGTTGTTGTTTGGGTATAGAGAAGGAGGAGTATCTTGCCTGGTAGGCTGATCACCTACCTTTTTTGTCAGTCTGCACAAAATGTCGGCATTCTGACCGGTTATAGTGCCCAACATTTGGTAACACATGGCCACTTTTTTGAGTGGTTGATTTTATTGATTATGTATGATTGGAAAAGCCAAAACATCACTCTTGATTTTGACTAATATTTATTGCTTGCCAGTGTTCTCTTATAAAGGTTTTATACTTTGCATTCACGAACTATTTCCACGGGACACTCAAAGCACACACAGACTTATTGAGATTTCTGTTTCACCACCATTTTTACCATGATTTCAGGTTGATCCTGCTGTGGGGATGAGTAGCTAGTGTTATCTACCTTGGAAGAGAATGTTGTCATTTATTTATATGTATTGCTTTGGGGAGTTGAGAGTGGATGATTTTATTTATGGATTTGTGTTTATTTTGAGAATTTGTGGATTTATTCTTGAAATTATTCTTGAGTTGTAATAAATTTTAAGTTAAATTATTATTTTTATTCCGCAATTTTATTTGTGTGACCTAGTTATAAAGACCCCTTGTCCTTTGGACGGGGTGACATTCTCGGTCCTGGCGAGCCTAGGTAGTGGGGTGTTACACCTTGGCTTAATCCAATTTATTTCTTCATCTTGGGTATTGGGTAGATTCATTATTGCCTAGTGTTCTTGTTGGAAAACCTAGAAGGGTGCCTACTTTTCTCCGCCTCACTTGTTCTTGAATTCTTTGTAGATTTAAGGGTGTTTGAGTATTGAAGTAGTTGGCCAAATCCTTTTAGAATTTGGGTTCTAGTTGTTAAATCACCTAGGGTTCTTATTTTATGTGAATTTTGGTAGAGGATTGGGTGACCAATTCTTGAGTCTTGTTCTTGAGTTTAATTCACAAGTTTGGTGCTCCCAAGATCACATCAAATTGGTATTAGAGCTTGCATTGTGTTGATCTATTCATATCAAAAGTGCTATCAGACATGGAGAGAGGTAAATACAAAGTAATATGGTGCAAAAGAGAGCCAAACAAGCGGTCGAGAAAAAGAAAATGAGTGGAGGTAAAATGAGGTTGAGGGCTTGGGTTGAGAAGTAAGAAAACTAGGGGGTTGTTGAGAACCCAAAACCGAATGTTTTACCTTCACACAAAATGTCTTATTTAAATTGCAATGCAGGTATCGATTCGAGAATGACTCATCTTCAAGAAGGAAAAAATTATAGGAATCAAATTAGGCATGAAGGCCATTTTTGAGAAGGGGGAAAAAGGACAAAATCACACTTCATATTGCCATGGGTAAGAGCAACATTCAAGAGGAATCAAGGGATTTTTTAAGATAACAAATTCAACAAACTCAGGTCCAAAAAGATTGTTAAGAGATGGGTAGTGAAGGGAGCTGTATATGGGACACAAAGAGAACAACAGTACTTGTGAAGAATCAAGCCAACATTAAAACAATGATTGATGTCCAAAGAACTAACAAGAAGAGCTCAAAGTGACCAACATTTTATTTGAAAGATTAAGGGAACACATGAAAACGGGATGGAGGTCAAATAAGCAGGGAATTGGAGTGCAACAAAACAAGAGAGCCAACCCAGTGCTGGCCCGGCACCGGCCCAGATCGACTGACCAGGCATCGACTGTGTTCTACAAAAATTCTTCAATTTTGGTGTAGGCACTATTCCAACAGAATAGACCCGACGCTAACTTATCAACCCGATCGACACCGGCTGTGGACTGGAAAAAGCTCGTTTGTTTGTTCCGACTTTTGTGCACGAGAACTGTTCCTCTAGATTGGACCTGGCACCACCCCCAGAAGACTGACCTGGCGCTAGTCCTATTTTAGCCAGTTCTGAACTTTTGCAAATTTTTTTGTTTTCAGCCTTTTCAGTTGTAATTTTATTTTCATGATTTTTATTATGTTTTAACCTATTTTAAGGCATGTAATAAGGCCTAAAAATTTATATTAAGGCCTTCTAATTTCTATGCTTGTTTGCTAATTAGTTAGGGCGACTTGGAGACTATAAATACCCCATTATAGACTCTTTTGTAATAGATTTTAGATTTCAGATTGTTGAATAGAGTGTTGAATGCTTGGAGAGAAGGATTCCTCCTTAGTTCTACCTTTCATGACCAAGCAAAGGAATTGGACCCATATTTGTTTAGAGTCTCTAAAATTTTTGGGTTTCTTTATCTTGGGTATTGGGTAGATTCATTCGTGCATAGTGTTCTTGTTGGGAAACCTAGAAGGGTGCCTACGTTTCTCCATCTCACTTATTCTTGAATTCTTTGTAGATTCAAGGGTATTTGGGAATTGAAGTAGTTGACCAAATCCTATTAGAATTTAGGTTCTAGTTGTAACACCCCACTACCTAGGCCCATTAGGGCCAGGGATGTTGCCCTATCCACAGGACAAGGGGTCTTTATAACTAAGTCACACAAAAGATTTAAATACATGAACAAATTCAAAAATAATTGTCTGCTACTGTCTTTCAAAAGCAATACATAAGAAAAATAACAGAGGGTCTTCAAGACATAGGCAACAATCTAGCTGATGACCTTCATAGTAGGATCGACCTAAAAATATGGTATAAAAGGTGGTGAGATAAAGATCTCAGTAAGCCTATGTATGTTTTGAGTGTTTCAAGTAAAATAATTCATGTATGCAAGTTGTAAAAGTTTCATAAAAGAAAGTGCTAGCAAGCATTAAATGAATGTCATAAATGAAGAGTGGTGTTTTGCTTTCCAAAATATACATGTGCACAATAAATACAACCACTCAAAAGGAGTAGCCATGGCACCACACTTTGTGCACCATGACAATATAACGATCAGAATACCACACGTTGAGCATACTGACACAAGGTAGGTGTACGGCCTACCGGGTAAGATACTCCTCCATCTCTACACCCTAAACTTATTGGTTGTCCACTCCGGAAATCTATAGTCCACTTGACTGATCTTGCTAGCTCGGACCGGTATGACCTACAGGACTGGCATCCTATCCGGGAAGGACTTACCCCTCAGAGATGGCCACCTACTGAGAGACTTACTCTAACCCTTCAAAGACTAGTCTTAGTAGTCTATCCTTATTGAGTACTCAACGTTGTTGGTCCCACTTGGGAGAAAAAGTGCTCATATAATGATTTACTTGAAAATAGCAATTATGGTTTCTAACCTCTTGCTAAGTTGGTTTTATGAAACGTTTAGTGTTTTGTGTAAAATTATTTGCTTAGTTTTAAATAGCTTGCTTGACTGAAAGAATAGGAAAATTGTCCATAATTGCTTTACAACACAAATTCTCGTATTCAATGAGTTGGCTTACCACATTTGGTCTTCAAATGATTCCATGCAGGAACTTACCTGATCCTTTGCTCTTCTTGAACTCAAAAATCCTCTAAGGTCAACCTAACACCACCTGGGGTAAACACAAAGCATAAGATAATCTTCAAACCATATTTGCCTTACATAAACAATCCCTAGTTCAACTAGTCACAACCACAACTAACCATGACCATAATGTCTTAAGCTTTAATACTAGTTGATAAAGTATTTTATAAAATAAATCTAGCTTGATGAGTTAAAATAACTAGGGGTTCTAAAATAAATACTATTAAGTTATAGTTTCAAATAATAGCTATGAGTATTATTGCTAATAAATAAACTAGTGTTAAATATTGAATAATACTAAGTCCTAAATAATATTGGTAAATGGTAATATTTAAATAGTACTATTATTAGAAATAATAAATTACACTATAATTTTTAATTAATAATTAATAGATAATAAATGACCAATAAAATTAATAATAAATAAATAATACTTAATTTTTAATTATTAAATAATAAATTTTAATATAAATAATATTTATGGATATAGGTAAAAGTTTTAGTGAGGCTAATTATGGTCTACAAGGTCATTAATTAATTCTAATATCTAATTATTTAATTATTATTATTTCCTTTTAATAAAATATTTTATTTATTTAACTAATAAAAATGTTAATATTTTATTTCCCAACCTTCCTAATGTTTTTGGATTTTATAGAGTAAATATAATAATAATTCTAATTAAATTAATAAAATTTGTTAAAAAAATAATTTTAGAATTAACAAAGAAAATAATCTTTTACCATGATTTCCTATTGTGAGAAAAGATTCATGAACACATTCCCTAATATCAAATAATAAGCTAATCCATTCATGAACATACACTTGAACTAACACATACTAGCACATGGCCAATCTCCTACTAGGCATAATCATCATTCGTGGCTTTATTGAAACTTAAGAACATAAAGGCCTAATCACCATTGGTGTCATAACATCTAGCATGCATCAAACATCCATAAAGCTCCTAACCATGATACACATATATCGATGCAAAAGAAAAATCCATGAGATCTAATCATACATTTCAACTCTTATGTCCCAACTCCATCCCCTTCATCCACATACATATACTCAACCCCCATTTATATTCAATCTTCCTATCAACATCTAAGAGACATGGATTCAGAAATTAAAAGGAAGATTTAAGAAGAAATACTTGATTGATGATCACTTGATGAAGGTTTCTTGATTAGTGAAAGTCCGCGTGTTTGAGAGCCTTTAGTGGTCCGAAAAAAAAACATCTATGGTTGATCATCACCATTTCGACCGAGAGAGAGAGAGAGAGAGAGAGAGAGAGAGAGAGAGAGAGAGAGAGAGAGATGAAGAGCATTAGAATGGAACATTAAAAGTTGAATAGAGAAAAAAGAACAAGGAGGTCGTTCTTGTTTTACCTTTTGATGTTCTTGGAACCTTCAATAAAAAAACTGGTTTTGATCCGTTCGAAAATTCTAGTTTGTGTGATTTCGTGTTATAAAAATTAGAAATAAAGACTGTTGACTAAATATGAGTGATTTGGAGTATTTAGGAGTGATTGGAGATGTTTAGGATAGGTTTAGACTTGAATATGTGAAGTGTGTGTTCTTGGTGTTCCTAGTGTTTTGAGAGAGTTTGAGAGAAAATGGCTTTCAAATTTCTGGAATTGTTGCTGGTCGAATGGTCTTGTGTAGTTAGGAGTTTCGGTTTTAGCAAGAAGGAAAGAGAAGTGTTCAGTTTTTTTGAAAGTCAAATGGAGGAAAATGAGGAGTTATTTGAGGTAGAGGATTAGTTATTGGTGGTTGTTCATGGGAGGTCTCTTTGCTCTTCAATGGTGTAAGGCTGAACAAGCTAGTCTTAGTGCAACGAATGGAAGTTGTTCAGGTTATTAAGCTGGCCGAAACTTAGTCTATAATGGCAGAGAAATTCTAGTTTGATCACTTGCTACAAGAGTGTTTGAATGGAACAAAAATTTTGGAATTAGATTGAAGTTCAAATGAGTTTTGGATAGAGTAATTTTAGGAGCTTTTTGATGTGTGATCACGGAGTTCAAGCACTCAAGGTTAGTATGGAGATCAATGGTGTTAAGTCCATGGCTGAACAAGGTCCAATTTTCAAAGGTTTGAATGAAAGTTTTTTGGCCTTTACCTTGAGAAACCAAGCTGGAAATTTTCTGGTTTTCAATGCTTCCAAAGTACTGAGAATGAAGATGGTTTTTGGTGCAGAATTTTCTGCTTTCTTTGGCCCGATTTGTAGCTGGTTTTTTAGGGTGTTTGAAGGTCTTTGAATGGTGGTTTTCCAGCCTTCTTTCTGAAGTAAAGTAGAGGAAGTTCCAGCTATTCTTAGGACTTAAAGGTGGCTTCAAAATCTAGCTTCAATGCAGCGAATTTGTTGAAGGAAAAAGAATTCTGGTTTGCAAAGGTTGTGCAGTCCGAAAATTCTCAAAATTTTCAGCCTTCAACCTCACATGACATGACCATTTTTCTAGCAGCAAATGGGGTAAGAATGTTGGCTGAACTTTCGAAAATAACCTTGCAGAAATTCTAGAAAATTTTCCAGATTTTCCTTTACCAAATCATGAACAAAATGAAGGTAGAATTGAAGGTATAACTATGGTAATTTATTTTCATTGGAAACCCATCCTAACTTTCCTCCCTATTTTCAGTAATCCCCTATCCCTTAAGGCTGATTTTTGAATTTCAAGGCTAGGGATTTATCACAGAATTTTTGGAATTAAAAGAATGGATTAATGTATTAAGGATAGTTTAAATTATAAAGATGTTAGGACAAGGCTAGAGAAATTAAAGGGGATAAGAATTCCTCTAGAATTCTTTTTAGGACATGATCAGATGATCAAGACATTATTTTCATGTCTCCCTTAAGACAACATTCCTATCTTTAAGGAATGCAAGAAAAGAAAAAAAATTCAAACATAGCTAAGATAATCATGAATAAAACTTAAGTGATGAGATTTGAACTCATGATCTTAGAGATTAAATCACAAAGCTCTAACCACTTAACCACATTAACTCTTGTTTTTATTTTCTTACCCAAATATTCTTCTTATCTAAACTTCAAGCTATCTTCCTATTTTGACCTCAAACAAAATTACCTTTTTACCTTTTCTACTCAACAAGCATAAATAAGTCATTTAACCTATAAATCATAATTCTAAGGCACATAAAATCATTCAAATAGTATATTTTTATGCAGAATGACATGATATGCATCGCATCCCCCTTACTCTAAGGTTGGCTTTAGGTGGGGTTTCACACTAGTTGTTAAATCACCTAGGGTTCTTATTTTGTGGGCATTTTGGTAGAGGATTGGGTGACCAATTCTTTAGTTTAATCCACAAGTTTGGTGCTCCTGAGATCATATCAACTCTTCATGTTCCTTGGCTTGATGAATAGTTTTACTTAAATACTTCCTTGTAAGCTCCCATGTCTTGGATTCTTCCATTGTACCATGAAGTGTGGCCTTGTAGTTTCATCCTCCTTTTTAGCTTTAACATGTTACTTGGATGGATTCCTATCTTGTATAAGGGTACTTAGAGAGTCAGTCTTAGGGGTGAAAAATAAGGGAATAGGGAGGGTGGAGGAGAGTCCTAAGAGGAGTGGAAATGATAGTAGTACACTTAGGTTTGGACTGGGTTAGATTTCCAAAAGAGTAGAGGAGGATGGCTTGAAGAACCTATTTTCGACTACTCGAGTGACGACTAGAGTAGTGAGAAGATTTAGTAGATTTGTGATTCAATTTGATGATTGGGGAATTTTTTTTATTGAATTCATGGCCTCATTTACTTTCTTGCTTATTCATATTTGTTTCCTATAGAGATATCGTATGTGATATCCAATTTATTTATGTTAAAGTATGATTTATTTAGAATAAAACTTTTGAGTATTTTACTTCTTTAAAAAAAATACTCCTATATGTTCAATGAGTGAGCAAAAGTTATATATATTATCTTTACACTATATGTTTACATGCATATGTATATATTTGACAACCTATAATTAAGGGCGATAATAATTGAAGACAGCACCTAGACGTTAAACTACAATTAGAGGTAAAACTGGTTATAAGAGGATCTCCAACACGTGAATACGAGCGAGCACAGTATTCGAAGCCAGATGTGGGAGAAGAATACGAAGAAGAATAAGAGATAGAACCTGAGAGATCTATAAGGTGATAGTTGGACATGCCTAATTAAGGAAACCCTACCCCACCACCAAATTCAGTCAACTGAGAAAATTTAGTTATTGGTGGAAATAAGTTAAAGTCATAAGTGATGACGAAGGTGTTATCTTTGAGCAGAGTGGAGTAAGATCGGATGTAGTCATAGTGCCAGGTTAATTCTTTATTTCTCCAAAAAGAATACGCTCTTTGATCTTTGTTCTATATGGCTTATATATTATGTAGTGTACTATTCATTTAACTTGTGAAAAGCTTGAGCATAAGAGTCAAATCCATCAACTGTAAATAATTATAGGTTTTCTTAATAATTGTTTCAGCATCCTCCATTGTGCAAGGAAGTAGGGATCCATAGGTTTGATCTAAGAATTCAAATTTTGGCAAGAGAAGTAAAATTTATCAAGAATCTAACTCATTTTATTTTAAGGATTATGATAGCATATTAGACATGAAATAATTGTCAAAGCAAGTAGTTAAATTAGTTATAGAGATAGAATAATGCATTTTTGTGGATCAGATAGATATGATTAAATTTTAGAAGAGGTAAGGTGAAGGAAGTATGGTTCATACTACTAGGAGCAAAGGTTCATAACTATTGTTGAAGGAAAACTAAAGATATCTAGCCTGGTGTTGTAGTCCGTAGGACCTAGTAATAATAGTATAAGAAAATGATGGAATTTTAAAGATATGTATATACTATAGAATAACGAATAGTTTGGTCATCAAGAATATTTGTTGTTACTCCTAAGTTAGACTTAAGATTAGCATATCATTAAATGCGAATTTGAGAAGAGGATATACCTAAGATTGCAACCAATATTGGGAATAGGTGCTAAGGATAGGTAATGATACCATATAGATTGACAAAGGTTCTAACGTTCATGAATTAGATGCATAGGATTTTCAATCTGTTGGAAAGTTTGCCCTCAAAGACTATGTATTTTATGTAAACATATTGTAATAAAATGTATATTCATTCAATTTAGTTTGTTCCTTATATTATTACACATTTAAGGTCCAAGTATGACAAGTAATAGTTTATGTGTTGGGTCGTTCTTTACAATAAGGTATAGACCATGGGTACTTGTCATATAAGAAAAAATTGAGTTCTTAGTCATTTGATGGAATTGGGCATTTCATCATAGTAAGACTATTATGACATGATTTCCAATGAGGAATGATTTACCATGAATCAGTGAGTAGTTCACTCGCATCATTAGCATAAGTATATTTCAAATACGTAGAATTAGACCTGCAGCATTGGTATCTCTTAAAGTACTATAATTGAATAGACCAGACTATTACTGCTACAACATGGACGGATACCTTCATACTTGAGTATGAGTCAGTGGTCTGGCAAAGCTAGGGTTTTATACTTTGATGTATGTTGGGTGAGATTTCTTTTGTGAGATTAATATCCTTATACGTTAGGTGTATTACTCTAGTTAGTTAAGATGAACTTATACAACAGAGTTTCTATGCCTCATTTAGTGAGGTTAAACCACCTTCTTATGATTGTCCAGGATAATCTAATTATTTAGGGCCTTGGGAACGTGACTCTAGAATGTGTGTTTTTGGGTAGCTTCCAATGATAAGCAAGTATATTCAAGTGAGTTATGGATTATCAGACTAGAGATCTAAGGATGGTAGATGTCTTTGAGATGGCTGTTAGTACATTTATTTTGTCTTATTGAGGGGTGTTACATAGAGGGGTATTTCTGTCATTACACTTGTAGGTCGCAGACACTACTTTAGCAATATTATTCTTGGGGTCAATATTTTCATATGGTAATAAATGAAAATATTTAAAATGATAAAATGCGGCTATTTAATAGTAAGGGCATTTTGGTTATTTTAGTAGCTATGAATAATATATCTCTTGGTCCCCGGAGTAGCTCAAGTTACCTTGATGTTGTTTAGACACGATCTGGGCTTAATGGGTAATTATTTGGAAGCGAAATAAAATTTATTCTAAGAGCCCAATTAGAATTAATTAATTAGTCTTGGATTTTAATGAGGCCCAAAAAAGATAATTAATTAATTAAGAGAATTGGGTTGAAATAAAATAATTAATTGGGTTGATATATGTTGACATATATTAAGAGTTCAATTAGAATTAATTAATTAGTCTTGAATATTTAATGAGACTCATAAAAGATAATTAATTAATTAAGAGGATTAGGTCAGTCATGGATTGGTTTTTCAGCACGGCACCTAGCCCACTAGGGCTTCATGTTTTCAGCCATTAGGGCTTGAGAAAGCCTTAGGCTGGCCGAATATAGTGATATGAGGAGGAAAAAAAATAACGACTTTGTTCTTGTGAGTTCTCTTCTTTGAAGTGTGTGATATCCCCCCTCTCCCTCTCTGGTCTTTCATGTTTTCTCTTCTCTCTCTATAGTAGAATGTATTTTGATTATCTAAAAGTAACTCTAACTAAGCTAATGCTAAGAGTAAGGTAATGTCATACTCCAGAAAACGAAGAGAAGTAATTTGTAGATGCTTGATACGTAAGAGTAGAAGATTGGCAAGAGTTCTAGGTGAACAATAGGCCCCTCTTTTTGCCCCTCTAACGCAAGATGATGTTGCAATGCAACCCGTCCCTCGCTGGTCAATTCGCGACCAATAAAGAAAAGTAAGTATTCTCTCCTAGATGTGGCTCAGAAAACTGAAAAATTTTTCGCTGTGTTTTCTTTGATATTTTCTGTTTTTATCCTTGAAGTGGTATCAGAGCCAAGTTTTCATGTATGTGCATATACTAGGATTAAAACTGGAAAAGGGTGGTTCCTTTACTATTAAAAATGAATATTTTGTGATTTCATGTTATCCCTCATACATTGGTTTCTAGAGTTCATGTACGCCTTACGGTTAGAGGCATAGGATCATGTATTCTAATGGTTTTCCCATTGTTTTTCTTGTTTTAGGTAGATTTGTTGTACGCCTCATGGGTAGAGGCATAGGCATTTGTAAAGGCATGTTTTTTATGCTTGGCTTAGCATTTTGTTGTATTCTTTTAACTTGTAAATCTTGGGAATTGAAGAACGTGATTGCTAGAGTTTTTTAAGGGGAGACAAATGGCTGAAAAACTGGATTTTTTTCAGAAATCGACGAACTCCAGAACTAACCAGGCGCTAGGTGGGCCGATCGGACCAGGCACCAGATCCACTCTACCCGGTTGGAATTTTTGGATAAATAAATCGGACCCGGCACTAGGTGGGCCCAATGGACTAAGCACCAGGTCCACTCTGTCCAGAGGCAGTTGTACGCAAATTATCCGAGAAATAGGAGAGCCCTACTGAAGTTTTATGCCTCAATTTTTTCCTTGATGTAATCATGTATTGAAACCATTGTATGAGGTTAATTTTCACCAATAGTTTTATTTATCTATGGATGGAATAATTTGCATGAAAATGAATGGTAAATGATGGAACCACCTTATGATTAAACAAGATCATTAAATTTTAATTCATAATATTTAATCCATTATTTGGTCACTTAGGAATAAATAAATAATTTGAGCATTAAAAAGTTTACTTTTTTGTATCATGCTTATTTCATTTTTGTGATCAAATGCGCAAGTTCTTGTGAGACCAAAGTCTCACTAGATAGGATGTTTTTGATAAAACGTTTTAATCTAAGAAATTTTAAAAATAAAAAATTTCATGGTTTATTCTCTTAAAGGTTTTAATCTTTGACATAGAGAATAATATTAAACTTAAGGTTATTTAATATAGCTTTACCTAGTTATTAACTTAGAATAGTAAAATAAATTTATAGTTTATTCTATCCAATGATTTAATCATTGACATAGAGAATAATATTAAATTTTAGATTTTTACTATGGCTAGTGAAACCATAAGATTATAGAAAATATTTTGGGTTGAAAACTCTATTTTTAATAAAAGATTAAGTGGGAGAGGAGTTCCATCGACTCCATGGCTTTCATCACAACTCTCATTAGAGATAATAGATTTTCTCGTGTTATTCTGAACATGACCCCATATAGGATGGATTTCCACAAGTATCTAGAACTAATGGAAGAGCAAAATTAAAAGCCCAGGGTATTGCTAGGATTGACCAACCTACATTGGAGGTTTTTAGCACTAGATTGCCTATAGGTGGTGTGAATTAGTGGCCATTTTATCAGTGGAACTTTTTCTAGACCATTACCTATTTTAGGAAGTATTGATTTGTGATGGTTATGGACTTAACTTAGGATGCTATTAATCTTCCTACGAAGCTCTCTTAGCTTTTTTAAGAGTCAAACAATTAAATATTTTTGATAATGGTCTTAAGAGTTATCTATTATCAAAGAAATAATATAAAGAAATATGTATTCTCTGCTACCTTAAATTCAAGTCATTCTGGGTAAAAATATATTTTAGACTCTTCTAGTTCGTGAATACTTTATACTCGGCTCCATATACATAATGTCGCCATTTCTTCAACACAAAAACTATAGCAGCTAGCTCCAAATCATGCATCGGATAATTGACTTCGTGAGGATTCAACTTCCGAGAGACATAAGCTATTACCTTCCTATCCTGTATCAACATCGCTCCCAAACCTTCCTTAGATGCATCAGTATACAGTGCGTAGGGTTTGTCTCCTTCTAGCAAACTCAGCACTGGAGCCGTCATTAATCTTCGTTTCAACTCTTCAAAACTCTTCTCCCACTCTTCTCACTCCAAACAAATGGCACATCTTTTCTCAACAATCAGGTCATAGGTGATGCTAGCATTGAGAACCTTTAATAAACCGCCAGTAATAGCCGGCTAACCCCAAAAAGCTCCTGATCTCGGTGATGTTCTCTGGCTGCTTCCAGTCTAAAGCCACTTCAACCTTTGTTGGTTCCACTTTGATTCCATCCCTGGTCACCACATGGCCAAGAAATGACACATTGTCCAGCCAAAATTCTCACTTGCTAAATTTGGCATAAAGCTTATGCTTTCTCAGCTTTTCCAATACCAGCTTTAGATGCTCTGCATGATCCTCTGGACTCTTGGAATATATAAGTATATCGTTGATCAATACTACCACAAACTTATCTAAGTATGGTTGGAAAACACAATGCATCAAATCCATAAACACTGTCGGTGCATTAGTCACCCCAAAAGGCATTACCACGAACTCGCAGTGACCATATCTAGTGTTGAAATCTGTTTTGAGAATATCCATCTCCTTAATCTGCACTGGATAATATTCCTTCCTCAAATTCAGTTTGGAATAACAACTGAAGCTTTGCAACTGGTTATACAACTCATCAATTAAAGGTAGAGGATATTTATTCTTGATAGTCAAATTATTTAACCCCCGATAGTCGATGCACAACCTCAAGGTCCTGTCCTTCTTCTTCACAAATAGCACCGGGGCTTCCTATGGTGATATGCTAGGCGTTATGTAACCTTGCTTCACTAATTCTTCTAGCTGCTCCTTTAGTTCTTTCAATTCTGCAGGTACTATCTGATATGGGATTCGGGATATAGGTTACGCTCCTGGAATTAGATCTATGGTGAACTCAACTTCTCGGGTACGAAGAAGAGAAATGAGTTTTGTAGGGAATACATCGGGAAAATCTTTTATCACCTCAGCATTTTTCAGGGTGCACTGATCATTTGGCTTATTTATCACGTAAACCAAATATCCTTGGCATCCTTGCTTCAGTAACTTCCGGGCTTTTGCTTCAGCTATCAAAAACTTCAATTATTTTACTCGCTTGCCGTTGAATTCCAACACATCACAACTAGGTCTGATGAACTGGACAGACTTATTCTCGCAATCTACATTAGCTCTATGCTTATCTAGCCAATTCATACCCAAAATTATATCATTGTCATCAATAGCTAAGACTATTAACTCTCCCCTAAGCTCTCTTTCCCCACTTCAATCTTACAACTCTACACATACCGATCTTCTTGACCATTTTTCCTAAGGGCATACTTATCAACAAGGTAAAAGTAGTTCTACTCCATCCCAACCCAAATGATATGCACAATTCTTGTTGAAATAGGAATGGGTGGATCTAGGGTCTATTAATGCATTAATTGAATGACCTTGGAAAGTAAATGTACCTTCCACTATTGTTACATCTGGTCCAACTTCCTCTCGGTTAAGAACAAAAACCTTTGCTTTCACTTGTGGCTACTGAGTTCCATTTTCGGAGGCTCCCACAGTATTGACTCAATTGGCTCCTGCAGTCTGGGTTGGGTTTTCTTGCCTGATTTGAAGGATTTTTGGGCAAGTGTTTCGAAGATGTGTCGGGTTTTCGCAATTGTAACATTTTCTTTCAACTCCCTTAGACCAATAGTTTTTTCTCCACATGACCCCTCTTTCCACAATATCGGCACGGCAGGAGATTGTGCATAGGACCAACCGGTGCTGTACGTGCTTGCTTTCCTCAATTCTACCACTGCTGGTGGGCAGGCCGCTTATTAGCTTGCTACCTTTGAAAAGGTCTCGATGATTACCTTGGTGACAAGAATGGTTTTGGTACCATCCTACTTCGGTCCTCATTCTCTGTTTGGGTCGCTGCGTCTACTGCCCCAGAATATGTCATTGGTAGAGAGGATGCCAAAACCCTTCTCAGCTTCTGCCTCAAGCCCTTGACAAACTGCCTAGTTCAGTTTTGCTCGGTTTCTACTAGTCTTTTCCAATACTTCAACAGCTAAAGTGAAATGAGCAGCATACTAAGCCATAGTCATGCTTCATTGCTTTAAATTCTGGAACTCATCCTCTCTTTTCTCCACTATCCACTGAAGGATACATTCTGCTCGGAATGCCTCCACAAAATTAGCCTATATCTAGTCTTGATCTATTAGTTTCCTCGCTGCCACTAAGCATGAGCTGGGCCTCTCAACCTAAATGCAATAAATTTAACCATCCGCTTCTCAGTGTATTAAAATGTAGCAAAGATATCTTCCATCTGCTCCACCCACTGCTCCATTTTTTGATCTTGTTTAGCTTCTCCCAAGAAGGTGGGAGGTTGGAATTTCAAAAACCTCTCCAGTGTTTCATCTTTCCCCTTTGGGTTCCTTCATCCGACAAAGTTTGTAGTATCTCAGTCATTTTGTGAAATACTTGCCCTATAGTCACAATAGCAAGCTCTTCAGACCCTACTTCCTACTCTGGTTCAATTCCATTCCCCTGATTTGGCCAGAAAAATTGAGTAGCTTCATATTCTAGAGTCACGGGTTCTACTTCAGGGACCCTTCTGCTGGTTGCTGCTACACGATGCTTTAGTGCCATTCTATACCATCACCCCCAAATAATGAGTTATGCATCAAAGTTGAAAATATTTAAATCCAGACATGCATTCATATTCAGACTTGAGTAAAAGTAAATCAGATGTAAGCTTTGTGTAAATAATTGCATTCTTTAAGATTGGAGTACACCAAGGTACTCTTATTTGCAAAAATTTTGAAATAAAGCAATAAACATAAATGAACCTCTAGCACAGGAGTTTATTGAAAGCAGTAAATAATAGTTTTCTGGATATGGAAAAACTTTGCCCCTAATTCTCATCAGAATCCTTAGTGTCGGCATCATACAACCAACCCCCAGTGTTCTTAGAAAGGTCTATCCATACACTATTCACAATTCCGTAGGCCATAGGTTCCTTCCTGGGTCTCCTAGAACACTCCCCAGTTTCAACACAGCGAGGTAGGGGTATAAAAGAATGTCTAGGTGGAGATTCATAGTCTGTCTCCCCCGGATCATCACTATCAGTAGTTAATTCAATCACGGGGCTAGGTGGGATTGGGACATATTCCATATCGATATCCTCATTCTTACTATCAGTGATTAAGTCTATTACAGGTATAGGGGGTGGCTCAATAATTTAAACCTCATCATCACAACTTTTTTCTAAAGGTATGACTAGTTGAGGTGTGGGTAGTGTTGCAGATTATGGCACTGGTAAGTCTTCCCGACAGATAGGGATTGGTGGATGCCATTGCTACCCCTTCCTTGCGATTCTATATATTCTTACCATCTTACAACATAAATAACCTAGATTAGCCCAAAGATTTTAATCTTAATGAAATAAAGCGAATACTACTAATAATTACCTAAACCTAGTCTTTGATACCACTTGTAACACCCCACTACTTACTGATACGTAAATTTTGGGTATATAAAATCATCAATTTTAAATCTATCCCTTAATCAAGTTTTAATTAAAACATTAATCCTAAAATATACATATGAGCAAGTATACTCATCGCAAACATAGTATAGGAAATTAATGAGTATCGATCTCGAAGGAACAAGTATACACTAATCACTTTTCTTTCATTGTTTAACCGACCCAAATAAACTAAGAAAATAATAAAAATAAAAACTAAAGAAATATATACAACTTAAGGATATAGGTTTATGCAATTTAGACAAGTTTCCTAGAAAACATGACAATGAACCAATTAGCAATTCTCTCAACTAATTATCTGTTAGATTGTATGCCCTCTTAGACTAGGTTTCTGATGTAAAATTGAATTATTTAATAAAAGAATTTATTTTCAGAAATTGTTTGTGAATTTACTTTTTGTTTGTGCACGATTTTCGTTTGGAACAGACCCATTGTGTTTAAATAAGTGATCCATGTGAATGGTGGTCTTTCACAGTAAGGTATGGATCACGGGTTATTTAACACATACACATTTGTTTTTAACCTATTGATGAGACTGGGAACCTCATCATGTTTAGGTTATTATGTTATGAATTCCAAATGGGGAATGGCTTACCTTTAGCCAGTGGGTAGTCCACTCACTTCATGACATAAGCGTTTTTCGAATACGTAGAACAGGACCTGTAGTAGTGGTTTCTCAAAGTACTATATGGTAGAAACCTAGACTACTACCGCTACAGCATGGACTAGTACTCTACGACTTGAGTATAAGTTGGTGGTCTAGCGAAGCTGGAAGCATATACTTTGATTTGCTGTAGTTGAGGTTCCATCATAGGGCCAATATACTTGCATGTTGGGTATGTGTAACTAGTTAGTTAAGACAGACTTATACAAGATAGTTTCTGCACTATATCGCCCCTTGTGGTTGTCCGAATGGTCTAAATTATCCAGGGCCCTGGGAAACATGACTTGGATGTTTGCTTTAGGGTAGCTCCCTTGGAAAGCGGAAACACTCCAGGAAGTCGTGGATCATTGGACTAGAAGCCCAAGGATGGTAGATGTCATTTAGAGGGGTGTTAGTACACTTCTTCCTCTCTAAATGTACGGCGATGTGTAGAGGGGTATTTTAGTCATTTCACTTGTAGGTTGGAGACTTTGCTAACGCAGCATTGTCCTTGGGGTCAATATTTCCTTATGGTGATATTAGGAAATATTTAAAATGCAAAATACAGCTATTTATATAGCAGGGGTATTTTGGTCATTTTAGCAGCCAAGGCGATGTGTCTTTTTGGTCCTCGGGATAGCCCGTAAGTCCTAACTATTTTTGGGTTGAGGAATTGGTCTCAGTTGAAGAGGATTTTATTTTATTTTGTTTTATTTTATTTTATTCAGGAAGTCTAATTTATTATTGGACTGGAATAAAATAAATAAATAAATAAATAAAATAGGAGTTGAGAGAAATTAATTATCTAGTTTATTTGGTTAATTAATTATTCGGGGCCTAGGTCCAAGTATGAATAATTAAGAAATTAACCTGGGCTTAAACTAGGGGAAATAATTAATGTTTAATTATTTATTGGGTTATTTATGTAGGCCCAAGAAATAAATAATTAAAGATTAATTATTATGGTTCATTTGGGCTCATTAATTATTTATTGGGTTACTTATGTAAGCCCAGAAAATAAATAATTAATATTTATTATTTTGGACTTTTTGGGTCCAAGAAAAATAATAAATATTTATCTGGCCCAATAGCTTGGACCTTAGGGTTTTTTCCAGATACGGTTAAGAGGAGTTTAAGGTTAGGCCAAACTGTTTCTTAGGATAACATCCGGGTATTTTGAAATCCCGGGGAGATGTTTATCAGAGATTGAGAGACCTAGTTTAGGCTAAATATAAACAACTCTTTGAAAAGAAAAAAACCCTAATTTTTCCTTTCCCAAGCCACACACTCACGTGGTCTCTTTCTCTCCTCTCTCTCACGTTTTCTCCTTCTTTGTTTCTCCTTGGACTTTGCTTACCAATAGCATGTAAACCAAGGAGAATTGAGACCCTTCCTCTTCACCATAGTGTTCACCGACTAGAGGTTAGGCTGAGGAATATCCCGAGAGCTGGAGAGCTAAGCGTTAATGCAAACAAGACGAAGTCGAAGGCTAGCGGGTGTTCAACCGGAAGCTCCTTCAAGTGTGCAAAGCGAGGCGATTCTAGCCGTTCAATCTGTTCCTACGCAACCTAGGAGGATTAAGGAACGCAAAGGTATGATCTCCACACTTCCGCATGGCCTTTATGGCTCGCGTTTAATTTTTCTCTATGTTTTTTTTTTCCCGTCCATGGCTCCCTGTTTCTGCATTTTCCATCATTATCATCTTAGCATCATGAAGGAATATAAAGTAAAACTCAATCGTCTCACAAGTCATGATTTTACTTAAGTAAATTCCACTTTGTTTGCCAATCCATGGAATCCTATATTTTAATTCACATTAACAGATTTGTCAATCAAGCTAACATAACCAAAACATGCACTAGGCTTAATTCCTTATAAATATGAAATTAGCTAATAACCCTATGTCAAGGCGAAATTAACATAACCTTTGATCACTTAGTTCTCAAATCCTTCAAATCCATCAAGATTTAACAAGTGTGGAACCAATGCAACAAAACTCCTAACATCATTGTGTCGAAGTTAATTAGAATAACTCGCATCAATAACCAATAAAATCAAGTAATCAAATACCAAAGATGACAAAGAATTGATAAAATAACTAAATTAATACAACATCATGATTCCTAAAATAATGTTAAATTACAATGAAAATATTGAATACATCATTGCTAAAGAAAAAGAAGACAAAGAGAAAAGAAAGCACTCATAGACAAGTCTTTTTCTTCTTCATTGAAGACTCCCTTTGAACAATGCTCATTGTCCTGGGTGAATTCCTCATTCAATGAGAAAATCAGAAATTGTACCCTTTAATTCACCTCTCAGAAATAGGTGCACTATTTCTTCCTCTGTTTTTGCTCTACTTTTGGCCATCTCTTCTTCGGCAGGCAGAATGGACCCGATGCCAAGTACACTTGCCAGACCTGGCGCTAGATCTGTTCTAGAAAAATCCCTGAACCTCAGTCAAACTCTACTACTGGAGTAGAATGGACCCGATGCCTGATACACTAGCTGGGCCTGGTGCTACGTATATTCTGGTTCTATATACTTTCTACTCAATTTTAACTTAAATCTACACATATTTGCCAAAAACACGTTTTACAAGTAAAATGTCAAATAAGAAGGAATATGCCTAATTATTACAACAAATGTATCTTAAAACAACCTTAAATAACTAGAAAAAGAATGGTGATTTTAACCCCCATCACATACCTCCATACTTGAACATTTGCTTGTTCTCAAGCAAAACACTTTAGTTCAAGAAAAATTATCAAGACAACACATTTTTTTTTTCTCATTCAAAAGTTTCTTTATTATAGCAAAGATCATGTCTTCCTTTAAAACTTTAAATACAACTCTTGTCATTCATAGCTTTTGAAAACAATTTCAAACTGTGAAACATTGGCCAAGACATCACAAAACTCTTGAAGTTAAATTAATCAAGTGCATACCTTAGTCTAAGAAAATTATTTCACTTTTCAAGAAAAAATATAGATAACATGTGAAACCCCACCTAAAGCCAACCCTAGAGTAAGGGGGTCGGGAATGTATATCATATCATTTTGCATGAATATATATTTTGAATGATTTTATGTGCTTTAGAATTATGATTTATAGGTTTAAAGGCTTAGTTATGCTTATTGAGTAGGAAGGGTAAAATGGTAATTTTGCTTGAGGTCAAAATAGGAAAATAGCTTGAGGATTAAATAAGAAGAATATTTGGGTGAGAAAATAAGAACAAGAGTTGTTATGGTTTAGTGGTTAGAGTTTTGTGAATTAATCTCTAAGGTCATGAGTTCAAATCCCATCATTTAAGTTTTTATCTTAGTTAAGTTTGAATTTTTGTTTTCTTGCATTCCATAAAAATAGGAATGTTGTCCTAGGGGAGACATGAAGAGAATGTCCTAATTCCGTCATCATATCCTAAAAAGAATTCTAAAGAAATTTTTGTCCTTTTTATTACCTGTAGCTTGTCCTAACCTCTTCACAAATTAAATTTGTTCAAAATTTATCAAAATTCGTCTTTAAAATTCCAAAAAAAATTAGCCAGGATTTCTTGCCTTTGAATTTCGAAAATAAATCTTGGAAGTTGGAGAATTGACTGAAAATAAGAGAAGAGTAAGGGAAGGTTTCCAAGGGAAATTAATCACCATTGTTGAACCTTCAAACTCATTTTCATAGTGTTCATATTCTTCATGGAAGAAATCTGGAAATTTTCCAGATTCTTGAGCAACCTAACATTTGAAAATCACAGCCATATTTCTTACTCATTTGATTCCAGAAAAATGGCCAATTTATTTAGCTTGAAGATTGAAAATATTGTGCAAAAACGGAATGCACAAAAACTGCACAAACTAGAAAAAAATTCTGGGCAGTTTCGCTGATGTTCAACCAGAAAATGGAGCTGTTTCTTCTGCCTTCAAGCCTGCAAAACTCCTCTACTTTTCCTCCATAAAGAAGGATGGAAACCAGCCTTAAAGGACCCTCAAACATCTCTCAAAACCCTCTGCAAATCAGGCTGGAATATTGCAGAAAAACTGCACAGAAAATTACAGCAAACCTTCGAACCATGAACACCATGAAACCAGAAAATTTCTAGATTTGTTCCCTTCAAGCCTTGGCCGAAAACCACCCTCAAACCTCTGTAAATTAACCCTTGATCAGCCAAGAACTAAACACCATTAACCTCTCCACTTACCTTGCACATTTGGACTCCATAACCACACCTCAAATATCTCCTAAGATCACTCCATTCAAACTTCAATTTGAACTTCAAAAAATTTCAGCATTTGCTCCATGAAAACACTCTTGTACTAGGCTTCATAACTAGAAATTTCTATGCCATTGAGCTCTGAATTTCGGCCAGACTTAGAGCTATATTAACCTCTGTTCATTTCAGCAAAACCAAACAGTCCAGCCGGCTCCATTGCAGCTCCAAGAAACCTCCATCAATTAAACACCATTAACATATCTTCTACCTCAAACCACTCCTCAAATCACTCCATTTGAATTTCAAACAATCAGAATTTTCTCTCCCTCTCTAAGCTGAAAACCGAAACCCCTGAATTCCCTAAACCATTCAGCCAACACTCTATAGAAATTCGTGCATATCCTTTCTCAAATTCTCTCCATTTTCACCAAGAACACACACTACATTTCTTCAAGCCAAAGACCACTTTAAACACCTCCAATCCCTCTCAAAAACTCCAGAATACTCCTAAATACTCCCTAGAGTTCATTTCTAGAATTTATAACATAAAATCTCGAAAACAAAAATTGGCATTCGAATCAAAACCAGTTTTTTCCCTTGAAGTCCTAAGAACATCATCAAGATAACCAAGAACAACTCTTTTGTTCATCTTCTTCCCTTCAACCTATAACATATCATGCTAATACTCTCTCTCTCTCTCTCTCTCTCTCTCTCTCTCTCTCTCTCTCTGCCGAAATGGTAGTTACAACCATGTCTGTTTTCCCTCCTCTCATGGACAATACAAGACCCTCAATTGCGTGGACTTTCTTGAATCTTCGTCGAAGCAAACATCAATCAAGTATTTCTCCTTAAACCTTCCTTTTAATTCTAAATTCATGTCTCTTAAATGTTAATAGGGAGAATAGAATATGAATGGGGGATTGAGTATATGCATATGAATGAAGGGGGTTGAGATTAGAATATGAGAATGGATGATCATGATTAAGCTATATGGAATTCTTTGAGAATCGATGTGTGTTCATCATGTCTTAAGAAATTATGAATGTTTAAACATGCTAGATGTTATGACACCTTTGGTGAATAGGATTTTTATGTTCCTTTGAAGCCATGATTATGATTATACTTAGTAGAGATTTGGCCATATGATAGTATGTATTAATTTAAACCTATGTTCATGAATGGATTAGTTTTTGTTGTTCGATGTGGGAGAACGTGTTCATGATTCTTATTAGCAATAATAAAATTATGATCATGATCTTGTTGATCCTAGGTAATTTTAATTAACAAAATTTATTACCTTAATTCAAATTATTACTATATTTTTCCTCTAAAGACTATATTTTTCTCTAAGAATTTCAAAATTCCTAGGAAGTTTTAGAAATGAAATATTAAATGAAATAGTGATATTTTATTAGCCAAATAAATGATATCTTTTATTAAAAATAATATATATATATATATATATGTATAATAATAAATAAAACTTTTTATATAAATAATAATAATAAGTAAAATATTAATGACATTGTAGACCATATATTCATAAATATTATTTATATTAAAATTTATTTGTTATCTATTAATCAAAATTTAATAAAATTTATTTATTATTAATTATTTTTCTATCTATTAATTATTAATTAAGAGATTAGTAATAATTTATTATTTATTTTAATAATACTATTTAAAAATTACCATTTATTAATATCATCTAGGACTTAAGATTCTTCAATAATTAAACCCTAGTTTATTTATTAATAATAACACTCAAAATTTATGATTTGAACCTATAACTTATTAGTAATTACTTTACAACCCCTTGTTATTTTAACTTATCAAGTTGGACTTATTTTATAAAATTCTTTATCAGTTAGCCTTAAAGCTTAGGACATTAAGGTCATGATTGTAATTGTCTGAACTAGGAATTATTTGTGTAAGGCAAGTATAGCTCGAGTATAACCTTATGTCTTGTGTTTACCCCATGCGGGGTTAGGTCAGCCTTGGAAGATTTTTGAAATTCGAGCAAGCAAAGAATTAGGTAAGCTCCTGTATAAACTTATTTGAGGACCAAAAATTACTGTGGTAAGCTAAATGCGATGTATATGGACACTTATTTTTTAAAGGCAATTAAGGACTGTTCTTCTTTTTATTTCAGTCAAGTAAATCATTTGAAAAATCAAACCAGCAGATTGACACAAAATGCCAAACTCTTTCTAAAACCTAACTTTGACAATAATTTTAGAAACTCTTAATTGCTATTTCCAAGTAAATCAATGTATGATCAACTTTCTCCCAAGTGAGACAATCAACGTTGAGTACTCAATAAAGGTAGACTACTAGGACTAGTCTTTGAAGGGTTAGGGTAAGTCTCTTAATAGGTGGCCACCTCTGAGGGGTGAGTCCTTCCTAGATAGGATGCCAGTCCAGTAGGTCATGCCAATCTGAGCTAGCAAATTTCAATCATGTGGACTGTGTGTTTCCAAAGTGGACAACCAATAAGTTTGGATGTTGAGATGGAGGAGTATCTCACCCAATAGGCCGTACACCTACCTTTTGTCAGTTTGCACAAAGTGTGGCATTCTGACTGTTATATAGTCATGGGGCCCAACGTGTGGTAACCCATGGCAACCCCTTTGGGTGGTTGTATTTATTGCGCACCTGTATGGTTTGAAAAGCAAAATGTCATTCTTTATTTTTAACATTTATTTAATGCTTGCCAGCACTTTCTCTTATGAAATTTTTACAACTTGCATAAACGAACTGTTTTACCTGATACACTCAAAGCAGACACAGGCTTGCTGAGATTTTTATCTCATCACTTTTTATGCCATGTTTTCAGGTCGATCCTGCTGTGGAGATGAATAGCTAGATTTGTTGCCTATGCCTTGAAGGCTTTATGTTAATTTTCTTATGTGTTGTTTTGAAAGATGGTAGCTGTGAAACCCCATCTAAAGCCAACCCTATAGTAAGGGGGGTCGGGATGCATATCATATTTTCTTGAATGCATAAATATATTTTTGAATGATTTTATGTTCTTTGGATATGTGATTTATAATCTAGAAGTCTTAATTGTGCTTATTAAGTAAGAAGGGTAAAATGGTAATTTTGCTTGAGGTGGAAATAGGGAGATAGTTTGAGGATTAAATAGGAAAAATATTTGGGAGAGAAAATAAGAACAAGAGTTGTTGTAGTTTAGTGGTTAGAGCTTTGGAATAAATTCTTGACGTCTTGAGTTCAAATTCCATCATTTGAGTTTTAGCATGATTAAATTTTATTTTAGATAGGTAGGCTATTTTCGACCCTTGCATGCCTTAGGGAGAAGTAGGAATGTTGTCCTAGGGGAGACATGAAAGGAATGTCATAATCCTACTCTTGTGCCCTACAAAAATTTCTAAGGGATTCATACCCTTTTTGTTCTCTAACTTACCTTAATTCTTGATCAAATAAGTTGCTTAATTTATCTAAGCCATTTTATTTATAGAAAATTCCAACAAGGTTTTGTGATTTTGAAGCTTCAAAAATGCCTCTTGGAGGATGGAATTTTAACTGAAAATGGGGAAGAGTTATGGAAGGTTCTCAAGAGAATTAATCTCCATGGTTGAACCTTCAAACTCCAACCTATGTGTATTCATCTTCTTCATGTAGTAATCTGGAAAAATTTTCCAGCTTCTTGATTAGTCCAATTGTCGAAATCTTCAGCCATCTTTCCTTCTCAAATATTGCCAGAAAAATAACCAATTTACTTAGCTTGAAGACTGAAAACTTTGGCCAAAATTTGGACTGCACAAAGCTGTGCAAACTAGAGAAAAATTCTGGGCAGAATTCACAGCTTAATAGTCCAAAAACCAAGCTGTTTCTTCTAGACTTCAAACCAGTATTTCATATCTGACTTTCCTCCATAAAGAAGGCTAGAAACCAGCCTTACAGTACCCTCCAATACCCCTTCAAACCTGCTACAAATCGGATGGAGCATGGCAGAAAAAACTGCACGAAATTTCCAGCAAAACCTTCGAGTAAGCAACCAGAAATTCCAGCTTTGTTTCCTCCTCACCCTTATCCGAAACTCACACCATTTTTTCTGTAAAACCAACCTTAGTCAGCCATGGACTGAACTTCATCATCTCCACCATTGTTCTGCATGAAAAGAGCTCCATGGCTACCCCTTCAATCACTCCATCAATCGCTTCAATCAAATCTTCAATTGGAGTTCAAAATTCCAGCAAATTACTCCATGAAAACCTCCATAGTTTAGGCTTCAAACAACCAGAAAATCTCCCACACATACTCTCTGAATTTTGGCCATTCTATAACCCATTCAAACATCATTCATCTCTAAAAAATCCCAGCTAAACTAGTCGACCATTGAAGCTCCCAAAAGACCTCCTTCAACCAAGATATTCTTACCATATTTGTTACCATAATTCACTCCCTAAATTACTCCTTTTGAATTTAAAAAAACCAACTTTCCTTTTTCTCCCAAATCTGAAATTCAATCACCAGAATTCTCCAATCCATTCGGCCACCTTTTCCAAGCAAAATTTCGGCCAGCTTTCCTCCATTCTTTCCATTCTTTCCAAACCTCCAAGAACACACACCACCATTCTCCAAGCCTAAGACCACTCTAAACCCCTTCAATCTTCTCCAAAAACTATAGATCACATCTACTCACTCTCTTGAATCCATTTATGCAATTTATAACATCAAACGCTGAAATCAAGGTTCTACTTTCGGATAAAAAACCAGAATTTTCTTGAAGGCTCAAGGACACTCTCAAGGTAAACATGATCGATTATTTCCGTTTCCTTTCCTCTTCGACCTTTAATGAAATAAAAGAATAAACTCTCTCTCTCTCTCTCTCTCTCTTTCTCTCTCTCTCTCCCGAAATGATTACTCCAACCATGGCCATTTTTCTTCTTCCTCCTTGGACGAATCAAGCGTGAGGATTCTCTTGAAACGTCTCCAAGGTAGTCATTATTCAAGTAAGCCTCTTCAATCTTCTCTTTAAATTCTAGATTCATGTCTTTTGGATGTTGTTGGAAAAGGATGGATTATGTTTGGAGATTGAGCATGTGTTTATATGATGGAGTTGAGATTGAAGTATGAGGATGAATGTGTTTATATGATGGAGTTGGGATTGATGCATGAGGATGATTTGTCTTGGTTGAATTTTATGTTGTTTTAGGGTTTGTTGCATACCTTCATGTCATGGGTAGTATGAATGATTAAGTATGATAGATATTATGTCACATTTGGTGAATAGGGTTTTATGTTCTTGTATACTTGTTGAAGTCATGAAAATGATTATGTTTAGTGGAGTTTGGATCATGGGTTGGTAGTTATGGATCTATGCTTTTATTCATGATTTGGATGGTTTGTTGATTGGTGTAGAGTGTACGTTCATGGTTAGCAATATGAGCTATGATCATGACCTTGATGTTCCTAATCTATTTAAGTTAGCCAATTTTATTTCATTAATAAAAATTAATACTATATTATCTTCTGGAGATTTCGAAAACCCTAGGAAAATGTGGAATTGGACTGTTATATGAAATAATGATATTTTAGCTAAATAAATGATATCTTTTATTAAAATTAAAATATAAAAATATTATATAAGATAATAATCTTAAATAAATCCTTTTATATAAATAATCATCATAGGTAAAATATTAATCTTATAAGTTATATATTCATAAATACTATTAAAATTTATTTATTATCTCTTAATCAAAATATATTAAAATTTACTTATTAATTTTATTTATCAATTATTTTTAACTATTAATTATTAATTAAGAGAATAGTAATAGTTTATTATTTTAATAATATCATCTAGGACTTAGGACCCTTTATCAAATAAACCCTAGTTTATTTATAACAAGATTTAAACCTTCAACTTATTAGTATTTCACAAACCCTAGTTATTTTATTATCAAGCTAGATTTATTTTATAAAATTCTTTTTATCATCTAGCCTTAAAGTTTGGGACACTAGGGTCAAGATTGTAGTAAGTTGAGCTAGGATTATTTGTGGAAAGCAAATTTTGGCTTGAGTGTAATTATGGCTTGTGTTTACCCCAGGCGGGGTTAGGTCAGCTTTTGGAGATCTTTGATTTATCTCGAGCAAAAGATCAGGTAAGCTCCTACATAAAACTTGTTTGTTGTAAAAGATCACTATGGTAAGCCAAACACGAAGTATGTGAACACTTATTTTGTAAAGGCAATTAAGGACTGTTTCCTTTCTTGTTTCAGTCAAAAAAATTATTTGAAAATCAATAAGCAGTTTTGCTCAAATACCAAACTGTTTCTAAAATCAATTTTGGCACGGACTTTAGAAACCCTTAATTGCCATTTTCAAGTAAAGCTATACTTTATCGGTTTTCTCTCAAGTGGGACAATCAATGTTGAGTACTCAATAAGGGTAGGCTAGTAGTACTAGTTTTGAAAAGTAAGAGTGAGTCTTCTGGTAGGAGGCCACCTCCAGAAGATAAACTCAACTTGGAAAAGTGACAATACTACTTAGTCATGCCGGTCCGAGGTAACAAGTTTCAGTCATGTGGACTGTGTGTTGCCGGAGTGGACAACCGGTTTTGTTTGGGTGTAAAGAAGGAGGAGTATCTTACCCGGTAGGCCGATCACCTACCTTTTGTCAGTCTGCACAAAGTGTGGCATTCTGACCGTTGTATGGACATGGGGCCTAACGTATGGTACCCTTGGCCACCTATTTGAGTGATTGTATTTATTGTGCACTTGTATGGTTTGAAAAGAGGAAAGCGCCACTATTTATTTTAACTTTATTTATTACTTGCCAGCATTTTCCCTTATGAAATGTTTCAACTTGCATACATGAACTGTTTTACCTGAACACTCAAAGCATATACGGACTTACTGAAATTTTTATCTCATCACCCTTTTTACCATGATTTCAGGTCTATCCTGCTGTGGGGATGAGTAGCTTGTTGTTGCCTGCTTTGGAAGATATTGTGTTATTTCTTTTATGTAATGCTTTGAGAGATGAGAGTGAATAATTTATTTTGGATTCGTTCTGGAATTTTTGAGTTGTAATAAGTTTTAATTTCAGAGTATTGTTTCATTTTTGTTATGTGACCTAGTTATAAAAACCCATTGTCCTTTGGACGAGTGATATCCCCGGTCCTGTTGGGCCTAGGTTGTTGGGTGTTACAGTAGCAAATAATTTATTTTGGATTTGTTCATGTATTTTTGGGTTGTAATAAGTTCAATTTTAAAGCATTTCTTTTATTTTCCTTTATGTGACCTAGTTATAAAGACCCTTTGTCCTATGGATGGGGCGACATTCCCGGTCCTGTCGGGCCTAAGTAGTAGGGTGTTACATAACATGAATCACATAGGTCAAGCCATCTCCCAACTCAAGTATTATAAATTCAAAAATTGCACACTCAAATTATGATGTGAGGAAAGCACTCCAATTTTTTTTCTCTCAAAATGTTTTTCAATGACTTAGGGAATTAATAGCCTTAAATGCATGGATTTCTCTTCACACACCATATTGGCCCTTTTTACAGTCATCACTCACCATTTTTTTCACAATTCTTTTTTCTATTCTCTTACTTGCCTTTTTACCTTTGGGATAGCCTCAAGAGAGTACACCGAATACACTTGCTTCTTTTTCCCGTATTAACCCCCTTTTTAGCTAAAGGTCTTCAAAAACCATCAATAAGAGCCTTTTTTTCTAATTCACACCAACAATAGTATTATTTTCACTCATTGTTTTTCTCTTCAACTTAGATAAAAAATTTCAACATTCTCCTCAATCTTTCCTCTCAAAGATCTTTTTTTTTTTTTTTTTTTCAACTCACATTTTTTTCATCATAACTCAAAGCTAGCAAAATTTAAACTCATAATACAAAAGTTAACCAATAACTATTCCTATATTCATCATATCTTCTATATCTCAACTAGATAAGTCAAATAATATTCAAATACCAATGTATAAACAAGATTAATCAAAATTCTTAAGTCTTAACAAATATCTTTTTCAATAAAGCCAATTTCATCAAACTCCACCTAATGATTGACAAAGCTCATATCCAAGTAAGAAAAAGAATTATAACCTTGCTTAACAATGAAAACCACTGAAATTTTTGAAGAATATATCACAAAAATGATATGGAAAATACTTCTTCAACCTCATTCTTCCCCCCACACTTAAACTGGATATTGTCCTCAATGGCCAAAGGTTGAACACTAAAAGTACAACCAAGAAGACCAAAATAAATAAAGAGGAATAGAGAAAAGAAAATACTTCCATTGTGCATTAGTTTCAAAATTTCCAAACTTTCAAATTTTCAAAATTTAAAAATTTTCCAAAGTAGTAGCTCTTGGTAGAAAACATCAAACCACTCCCCCCATGCTTAAATTGGACAACGTCCTCATTGGCAAAAAATAAACACAAGAAAGCATCTCCAAAGGGACCAAAAATAATAATGGGATAGAAAGTTTAAGCAATACTTCTCAAGTGCAATAATGCTCCAATAGATATCCAAACATGAGATAGAGAGACTTGTCCAAGAGGACCTTATTCCTATAAAATAAAACACAAATAAAAGCATAAAGAAAATAATCGCAAAATAATAACATACCTAAATAAAAGAAAACAAACTAAAGAAAAAGACTTTAAAAAAAAAATCCTAAGAAAGCAAATAAAGACACGACTCATTCCCCTACATTAAAGATGGAAAATATTTTCCTTATTTGGGAGAGGAAAAACAAACTACTTAATAAAAAAAACAAAACAAAAACTCTTTCCACTCATCATACTTCCTCATCAAACCTTTTGAAAAGAAATTAAAGCTCAAAATAGAAAATATGCATAATGAAAGTCGAAAAAAGAGAGGTTTTTGAGAAATAAAAGGTTTATGAAAATAATTTTTCTCACTAAAGCAAAATACATAAACCTCTTTCTCTAGCATTCTTTTAGACACACAAATATTTTTGTTAACATATAAGTGCGCATGGTTTCTAAAGAATGCATCAAACTTGAAATCACTTTTTGACCCTTCAAAAGATTTGTCACAATTGAAATTCCCCTTTAAACTTAGTATCAGAGTTCTCAAAGATGGGATCAAGAAATCCTTACTTTTCAAGGCGTGGTCTGCAAAAACTAAGTTACCTCCATGAAATTGGGGTGAAGGGTAGAAATTACCACCATTCTCTAAAGCTTTCTTATACTATAGCGTGAAAGATCTAATTCCTTAAGGCATGGTGAGCTCAACGCATCATCAATTGCATCAATGAACTCCATGAATCGAGAAGTACACTATTTGTCTGCGATTTTCAATTCCCTATTGAAGATATCATCAACCAACTTTGCTAGTTGTGTCTTGTTAGAGCTCATTCATTGGGATGAATCTTCGTATCCCTCAGTCGATGAATTTGTATTAGCCATAAAAGAATTCACTAATGTTACAAATGACGTCTTACTAAAAATACCAATGCGAGCTTGTAATCTTGCCAATCTATCATCATTGTAACTCCTTTGATTTTGTGCCCAAAAATAGTTGTCCATGATGATGTCAACCTCGCACAAAAATCAAATAAAAAATAAAAATAAAAACAAACAAAAATAATAGAAAATTAAAGAAAAGAAAAAAAAACAAAAAGGTAAAGGCAAATAATAGAAAAATAAAGAAAAGAAAGACACATACATTAGATATATTCACAAACTACCTAAACAAAAAAAGTTAGTAGTATTTACAAGTACAATATGAAATAAACAAGTCAATTAAGTCACATAATATTACAAACAATAAGATATGACACCAATTTACGCAAAGAACATATATACATATAGACATATGGACATATAAACATATAAAAACGATTAAAGTAATAAAATCCAAGCTTTCATGATATTGTCCCCTGGTAGTGGTGCAAAAAACTTGATGCGTAATCAAGTTTTTCAAAAACACCTCCATGATAAAAGAGAAAAATATCCTAATCCCTGACAATGGCGCTAAAAACTTGATGCGTAAATTTTGGGTCTATAAAATTATCAATTTTAATTCCATCTCTTTAATTAAGTTTTAATTAAAACATTAATCCCAAAATATACATATGAGCAAGTATACTCATTGCATGTATAGTATAGGGAATTAATGAGTATCAATCCTTAAAGGAACTAGTACACACTAATCACTTTTCTTTCATTGTTTAACCGACCCAAATAAACTAAGAAATGAATAAAAAGAAAAACTAAAGAAACATATACAACTCAAGGATGTAGGTTTATGAAACTTAGACAAGTCTCCTAGAAAACATGACAATGAACTAATTAGTAATTTTCTCAACTAATTATCATCTTGCCATCATGAAGGAATAGAAAGTAAAACTCAATCGTTTCACAAGTCATGATTTTACTTAAGTAAATTCCACTTCGTTTGCCAATCCATGGAATCCTATATTATGATTCATATTAGCAGATTTATCAATCAAGCTAACATAACCAAAACATGCACTAGGCTCAATTCCTTATAAACATGAAATTAGCTAATAACCAAATGTCAAGGTGAAATTAACATAACCTTTTATCACTTAGTTCTCAAATCCTAACTTCATTGTTCAAGTCCATCAAGATTTAACAAGTACGAAATCAATGCAACGAAACTCCTAACATCGTTGTGTTGAAGTCAATTAGAAGAACTTGCATCAATAACCAATGAAATCAAGTAATCAAATACCAAAGATGACAAAGAATTGATCAAATAACAAAATTAATACAACATCATGAATCCCAAAATAATGTTAAATTACAATGAAAATATTGAATACATCATTGTTAAAAAAAAAGAAGACAAAGAGAAAAGAAAGCACTCATAGATAAGTTTCTTTCTTCTTCCTTGAAGACTCCCTTTGAACAATGCTCCTTGCCTTGGGTGAATTCCTCATTCAATGAGAAAATTAGAAATTTTACCCTTTAATTCACCTCTCTTGGTTGTATATCTCAAACCCTTGTATTCTCTTATGCTTTTATAGTCCTCTTGGATGCCAATTTCGTAGTTGAGGAAGTCTTAGCTGAATAGGAATAGAAAAATATCAAAATCCTTAGATAAGTCCTACTTCCGCGTACAGAATTTCTGCCTCTAGAGCCTACCTAGCGCCGGGTACCTTCGACCTACCTAGCGCCAGGTGCACTACGTTATTCCTCTATTTTTGCTCTATTTTTGGCCGTTTCTTCCTTAGTAGGCAGAATGGACTTGGCGCCAAGTACACTTGCCAAACCTGGTGCTAGGCTTGTTACAAAAAAATCCTTGAAGCTTGCTCAAAGTCTATTGCTGGAGCAGAATGGTCTCTACGCCTGGTCCATTGGTTAGGCTTGGCGCCTGGTACATTCTGGTTCTATGCACTTTCTGCTTGATTTTAACTTAAATCTGCACATATTTGCCAAAAACATATTTTATAAGCAAAATATCTAATAGGAAGGAATATGCCTAGTTATTACAGTAAATATATCTTAAAACAACCTCAAATAACTAGAAAAAGAATAGTAATTTTAATCCCTATCACCTACGTGCCGTACTAGGGCTGGGGATATCGCCTCGTCCTTAGGACAATGGCTTTTTATAACTAGGACTCACAAAAGAAATGAAAGAAGCGATCCAAATTTAAACTTATTACAACCCAAATAATACATGAACAATTCTCAAAATAAATAAATGTCTGCTAGAGTCTTTCAACATGAAATACATGAAAAAAGAGAGTTTTCAAACAAAGGTAATCTCTAATCAATAACCGTCACAATAGGATCAACCTGAAAGTATGGTATAAAAAGGTGATGATACATTAAATCTCAGAAAGTCCGTGTGTGCTTTGGGTGCTTCAGGTAAAACAATTTAAGTATGCAAGCTGAGAAATTTTCATAAATGTAAAGTGCTGGCAAGTCTCAAATAACTTTCACAAGTGAGGAATGGTGTTTTCATTTCAAGTGCCATATATTATATACAATAAAAGTAACCGCTCAAATGAAGTAGCCATGGCACCACACTTTGTGCACCATGACAAAAGAACGTTCAGGATGCCACACTTTGTGCATACTGACGCAAGGTAGGTGTATGGCCTACCAGGTGAGATGCTCCTCCATCTCTACATCTAAATGTACCGGTTGTCCATTCTAGAAATATACAGTCCACTTGACCGTACTTGCTAACTCAGACCAGTATGACCTACAGGACTGACATCCTATCCAAGAAGGACTCACCCTTTAGATGTGGCCACTTACTGAGAGACTTACCATAACCCTTCAAAGACTAGTCCTAGCAGTCTACCCTTATTGTGTACTTAACATTGTATTTGTCCCTTTTAGGAAAAGATGAATAATTCAATGTGTGTTTTTTTTTTTTTTTTGAAATAGAAATTATGGTTTCTAAAATTCTTGTCAAAGTCGATTTTTAGAAAGGTTTAGCATTTTGTGTAAAATTTCTTGTTCAACTTGAAATTGTTTGATTGACTGGAAAGAAAAGGAAAATTGTCCATAATTGCATCTACAGTACATTTTCACATATACATCATATTTGACTTACCAAGGTGATTTTGATCTTCAAATAGCTTCATGCAAGGACCTACCCAATCTCTTGCTTTTCCTGGATACAATAGCCTTCCAAGGTAGTCAAGGTAATCTAACCCCACCTAGGATAAATATAGGGTATAAATCCCAATATCCAGACAACACTTGATTAAATAAATAGCTCTTAGCCTAACATGCTTAGGCTCAACTAGTTACAACAACATCCAATTATGACAACAATGCCTTAAGCTTTAACATTAGTTGATAAAGTATTTTATAGAATAAGATTAATTTGATAAGTCAAAATAAATTGGTATTATAAATAATAAATGAATAATAAATTATAATATTATCTATTAATAATAATTATGAATAATTTTAATAGTAGATTATAAATAATTTTAGAAATAAATAATAACAGATAAATAATATTAATATTAAATAATTTATTCTAATAATAATGAACAATAATATATTTTTTATTACAAATAATATATACATGAGTGCAAATAAAAGTTTTAGTAAGGCTATCTAGTAATAATGTGAATATAAAAGACATTTTTATTAATTAATTCTAATATATTCTTATTTATATTTAATAATTTTTAATAAATATACCACTATTTATTTATCTAATAAAACAATAATTTTTGAAGTAATTATTAATTTTGAAAACATTTAATGCTGTTTGAAATCAATAAATTAAAAGAAACCATGATACTAATGATATTATTAATAACAATGATAATAATAATACTAATAATAATAAAAGTATTTCTAACAATAATATTTAATGATCATAGTGAATTACTAGTACAAAAATTTATATATATTCATACATATATATATTTATTAAATAATAGGTTGATTTACCTAAAAATAGACTTGTATTAGCAATACTATTATCTAGAGATTTATTGACAAACAAATAACATCATAAAGGCATAATCAAACAATGGTGGTATAATGTCTATCACACATCAAAACATCCATACTAGAGACATAAAGCCTTTAATCATTAAGTACTAAGGAACATACAATGATCCTAAAACATAATCCAACAATATTATTTATTTCAATCTTCATGTCTTAAAATTATTCCCTTCACCCACATACATATTTCCAATCCGATACTATTCAATCAATCTATTAAATCCATCATCTCAAAGCCTTGAGTTTGAAAATCTAAAGAGAAAGTCATGAAAGAAATACTTAGTTGATGATCATTAGTTGGAGATGTCGCTTTGTCCAATGATAGTCCTTAAGTGCTTGAGGAGTCCTTTATTGATTGAAGTATGGTCAAGAATGGCCACCAATAGTTTAGCCAAGAGAAAGAGAGAAAGAATGATTAGGTTGATAACAAAATGGTGATGAAGAAGTGAAGAAGGATCAAGGTGGTTGAATTTACCTTCTTGATGTTCTTCTTGTTCTTGAACAAAAAACACATTTGATCCGAATGGAAGATCAATGTTGGTGTTTTTACATAATGGAGTGTGCTATGGATGAGTATAGGTTGAAACCTAGTTGGTTTGAGAGTTTTTGGAGTGATTTGGGATGAATAGAGGTGATTGGAGGTTGAAGAAGTTTAGTGTGTGTTCTTGGTGTTTTTGAGAACACAAGAGGAAATTGAGAGAAAGTGACTTGTTTTTGTCTAGTGATTGATGGCCGAATGGCCTAGCTAGGAAGGAGGATTTCGGTTATCCAAGGAAGAGAGTGAGAGTTAAGCTATTTTGAATTTTAAAATGAGGAAAATGTGGAGATGTTTGAGGTAGAAGATTTGATAATGGTGTTTTCTCCTTGAAGTTTTCTTGTCCTTCAATGGTGGGTGGCTAGACTAGCTTTATTTTGATCATGAAATGAAGGATGGTTTCAGCCTTATAGCTAGCTGAAAATGGCTATACAAGAGCATAGAAAATTCTAGTTTGATCATCTAGCTAGGTGAGAGTTTAATGGAGGAAATTTTGAAATTTAATTTTCAAGTTTAAAAAGTTTTGAATGGAGTAAAGATATGACTATTTTGAGGTGTGTTAATGGAGGTCTAATGGCCATGGTAGATGAAGAAGACAAGATGTTCTATCCATGGCTGTAAGGTGGCCAAAAATATGATGAAGATTGATGAAGAAGTCGCTTCTTGTCTTGGTTAGACTAGCTAGAAAAATTCTAGAATTTTAACTACAAGAATTCTTAGGATTTGGAAGGATTTTGAGCGGAATTTTCAAACCACTTTGAACTAGATTTGCAGCTGAAATCTAGGAGTGTTTGAAGGTCCATTAATAGTGGTTTTCCAACCACTATCTTGGAAAAGAAGGAGGAAAGTTTCAAGTGTTCTTATAGATAAATGGATGGCTCAATATTCATGTATAAATCTTAGTAGTTTGCTAGAAAATTTTTAGTTTGGTTGGGCTTGTTCAAGCTGCGAAATTCCAAGGTTTTTTTAGCTTTGTTATCTACATAAAATGGTTGGTTTTTAGCAAGAATTATATAGGTAAAGGTTGCTGCAATTTTTGAAAATCAGCCAAGAAGAAAATCTAGAAAATTTCCAAATTTTTAGCCGAAACAAGGATAAGAAGAAAATCGAGTTCTTAGAAAAAAAGCTATGGTGATTTAATTGAAAACCTCTTCCTATTTTCCTTCCTCAAATTTGGTCATCTTTCTATCTCCGAAGGCTGGAAATTTGAAAAATTCAAGCCAAGAATTATCCAAGACATTTGATAGAAATTGAAAAAAATTAAAGAAATAGGAGTAGTTTAAATTTAAATAAGTTAGGACAAGGCTTGCTAAAATAATGGAGACCAAAACTCTTCTAGAATTTCTTTTAGGACAGGATCACAGGTTAGGACATTACCATTATGTCTTCCATACGACGACATTCACAGCTTTAAGGAATGTAAGAAAAAGAAAAATTCAAACATTGGTTTAGATAATTATAAATAAAACTTAAGTGATGGGATTTGAACTCAAGACTTTAGAGATTAAATCACAAAGCTCTAACCACTTAACCATACTAACTCTTGTTCTTATTTTCTCAACCAAATTCCCTTCCTATCTAAGCCTCAAGCCTTCCTCCTATTGCGCCTTCAAGCAAAATTTTCTTTTTACCCTTACTACTTATCAAGCATAAATAAACCATATAACCTATATACTGCAACTATAAGGCACATGAAATCATTTCAGGAATATGATTTATGCAAGATGATATGATATGCACCCTATCCCTCTAACTCTAGGGTCGGTTTAGGTGGGGTTTTACTAGTTCACAAGCACATGCTTAAGATGATTGCTCACTTCGAGGAAACCAAGGTCCTTGGGGCAATAATTGATTATGAGAGCCAATTTTACATGGTTCTTGAGATTTTTCCAGATTCATATTCTTTGTTCAAGCTAAATCATAGCATGAACAAGTTGAATATGTCTTTAATTGGGTTGATGAAAGAACTCCAGGCTGTTGAGAAAATCATGAAGCCTGTGTCAAAGGTTTTGGTTTCTTATTCTGGACAATCTTCTAGAACTAGGGCCCAGCCTAAGAAGTTCAAGAAGAAGAAAGCCCAGAACAATGCAGGGGCCCAACCCAAGGTATCCAAACCCAATGTTAAGCCTAAGGGCAAGTGTATTAAGTGTGGTAAGAACGGGCACTTGAAAAATGATTGTCCTGACTTCTTGGCCAAGTCCTCCTCAGTTATTATTCTTTACTTAGAGTTTATTTTGATAGTTGAATCATCATCCACTTAGACTGTTGACTCTTAAGCCACTGAGTATATCTATAACTCCTTGTAGAAGTTCAGCAAGATAAGGCGACTTAATAGATGAGAGCACAGACTTAGAGTAGGCAACAGAGCATAAGTGTGGGCTGAAGTAGTAGGAGACTTGGAGCTTTTATTTGATTGTAATAGGATTTTAATTTTAATGGATATTTTATATGTTTCTAGTTTTAAATAGAATTTGATTTCAATTTCAAGATTGATTAATCAAGGATATTCTATTTCTTTCTATTCAGGTATTTCAATTAGTAGAAATGAAAATGTATGGGAATCTTTTATATATTAATCGTATTAATTATCAAATAAATAATATGTTAGGAACTCAGTCATGCATTATCATAAAACACTAGAGAAAAAACCTAAATTCCAATCCCAAGACTGCATGGCTGTGAATAAAATGGGCAAAAGCATTGCTACAGTATTTACCTTTGCTGCGAGTAGATTTTGAAAATTTTCTCTTGTATGTTGATGGGGTGATCCAACAAACCCCACGATCTTGAACGAACAAAATACTCTTATTGGAATGTTCAAACCGAGCCACTAAAATCCAAGGATAAGATTGTCTCTGATAGAAATCCACATAAGATTTGAGCACTCGCAAAGTCACTTAGTTCTGTGCTAATAGAACAATATAGCAGTTAGGATTTTAATTAAAGAAGAGAATGGATGCACACACACCCAAAACCAGTTTCTGTGTGTGTTTTTAAAGGAAAATGTTTTTCCCATTTTCTACAGGTTTTAGGATTTTAACTAATTACGACTAAGTTCCTCAAGGTTTAATTAAATACAACTAAAACCTTGAAGTTTATAATTGCAATTAAGCCCATGAATTATAACAAACTTATAATTCACCCATAAGATTATTTTCTTCTCACAATTAAGCCTATAATATTATCAAATAATATATTGAGTACTGAAACCTTTATTTTGTGTAACCTATTAGGTTTCCAGGTATATTGGTAGCAAAATATGAATTAATCCAAACATCTCTTAGGATTAATAACCCTTGATAATTAGAATTTACTTATGGGATTGATTTATTAATTCTCTAATTAATGAATCCATATTCAGCAGATCATAAGCGGTATCTAACAACACATCATAACCACCCAAAAGTCCAAAAAGTCAAGTGGCTGGATATGAACATTTCAATAGCAAACAACAGTGCAATAAACTCCTTTTATCATACAATATCTTATTTGGTTTAAAGTATGAAATTAGTGCTAACTCCCTCCAAAATATTAATTAATTCTGGTCCCGAATATTTTAGTACTTATTTCCGAAATCCATTACTCATCATATTTATCAATTGGAACTATTTTCAGTACACAATCACCTTAGCTAAGGACTTCTCGAGTAGTGATTCTAACAAATGGTCGTGAGATATTCACCTCCTATTATTAGGATTGGTGAATCCTTTATTGATCCCCTCAACTACTTAAATTTGCTTCATTTTGTACCCAATATCTATCCCACAGGCGGTCTTGTCAAGATTCCAGAGATTGGAATCAAAGTCCAATACTTAGCAAATAAAGTACCTTGGAGATCTCAAGTCTAATGATACTCGCACATTTGCTATGATAAGATTCTATCACTGGCACTAAATAGTTATCTACATGATTATCTCATAGCTAGGTCAACTAATGTACTTATTCAAGTAACAAGCATCCACATGTTTACTTTGAATATTATAATACTTACGGATATGAGAACCATCGCCTGATCAAATAAGGAAGTATAACACGTGCTAGTCTTAATGCATTAATGATGTCCTATCTCATTAATACTATAATTAGGAATAATTTAAGTACGAATACTATCCAATGTAATAGGAACCTTATATCATGATCTCTATTATGATTTTCTTAACATATTCTTGTACTTGGGACTTTATTTAATAGTTATATTCACACAAAATAAACTGAATGATAAATAATGTTGTGTATTCTAAATTAACTATGTCATATACAAAATACAAGCGATTACCTCTAGGGCATAACACTAACATAATACTCAAACAGAACCTAATAATAAGAAGAAAAAGGCCACTTCAAACAACTCTTATTTATGGCACTTATGATTAGGACATATAAATTCTAATCAAATTTAGAGATTAATCCAAAATGGGTCTTTGAACTCATTGAAATTGGAAGAATGGCCTTAGTGTGAATCTTGTCTTAAGGGTAAAATGACCAAAAGGTCTTTTACTTAAAAGACGAAAAGGGCTAATAAATTATTAGAGTTAGTTCAAACTAATGTTTGTAGTACTATGTCGTCACTGGCTAAAGGAATTTATAATTACTTTATCACGTTCACATATGATCACTCACGTTTTGGTTATGTTTACTTGATCAGGTTTAAGTCTGATTCTTTTAATATATTGAAGGAGTTTAAGGTTGTTGTGGAGCGTAAAAAAGGTAAACTAATTAAAAGACTAAGATCGGATTGTGGTGGAGAATATCTCCTTAGTAAATTCAAGGACTACTTGGCATATCAAGCCATAGTATCTCAGCTAATTGCACCTGGGACTCCATAGTAGAATAGAGTAGCTAAGAGAAGAAATAGAATGTTAATGGAAATGGTTAGAAGCATGAAAAGTTATGCAACTCTTCTTCTTTTTTTTTTTTTTTTTGGATATGTTTTGGAAATAGCAGCATAGATTTTAAACTTGGTACTTTCTAAGTCAGTACCTAGGATATCCTATAAGACGTAGACTGGACAAAAGCCCAATATGAATCATCTCAAAGTATGAGGTTGTCCAACTTATGTATTGACTAAAGGATGTAAGCTAGACACAAGATTAGAATTGTGCTATTTTGTAAGGTATCCAAAAGGAACATGGGGTGGATACTTTTATCATCATCAAGATCAAAAAGTACTTATTAGTACTCATGCTAGGTACTTGGAAGATGAACAAGGTGTATTCATTAAGGTTTTGAGTAATGTGGAATTAGAAGAGAAGTTGATTGACACTTTGACTTCAAGTACCCTAATTGAAGACCAAAAGAAACATAACCAGATGTTCCCATACAAATTGAGCCATGTTATAGTGGAAGAATATCTAAGGTTACTAGGAGATGGACTAGAGAGGCCTTTGAGGTAGTCTCCAACCATCAAGAACAAGATCACACTAGATACGATGAGGCCAATGTTGATGTTGATGCGGACAAATGACAGATTGTAATAGATGCTGAGATTTAGTCTATGTACCTCAATCAAGTATGGGATCTTATCATGCACTTACCATAAGGTACAAGTGGGTATACAACAGAAAGAGCGGTGCGGATGGAAAGGTAGAAACCTTTAAAGTAAGATTGGTTGCAAAATGTTACACTTAGAAAGAAGGGATCGATTATGAGGATACCTTTTCATCTATTGTCATGCTTAAGTCCATATGCATTTTCTTGGCCATTGCATGACATTATGACTACGAAATATTGCAAATAGATGTCAAGACATCTATATGTCCCAGCCTGTAGGCTTTATTGCAAAAGGCCAAGAACATGTGGTCTGCAAGCTTAAGAAGTCCATTTATGGACTTAAGCAAGCATCATAAGCATGGAACATGCATTTTGATGAGACTATAAAATCTTATGGTTTTATACAAAACATGGATGAACCATGTGTATATATAGAAACTCAGATGGGAACAATGTGTCTTTTATGGTACTTTATGTAGATACTATTCTACTCATTAAAAATGATGTAGAGATATTATCATCTATAAAAGTTTGGTTATCAAGTCAATTTAGCATGAATGATATGGGAGAAGCTAGCTAAATTCTTGGTATTAAACTTCTTAGAGATAGGAAGCAAAGAATGTTAAGCTTATCTCAATCTACTTATATTGAGAAGATATTGGCTAGGTTTAGCATGGATCAGTGCAAATGGGCAATCATACCATTTAGACACGGATTGACCTTATCTTCTAAGTAGTGTCCTAAGACATAGGAAGAAAATGAGAGGATGAGTAGGATTCCTTATGCCTTGGCAGTGGGAAGTCTTAGTTATACCATATTTTGTACTAAACCGGATATCTACTTTGTAGTAGGCATGGTTAGCAGGTATCAATCAAACCCTAGGGAAGAACATTAGCAAGCTGTTGATGTGTATTTATTTGGGTATAAAAATCATAAAAAAATAAGTACATCCCTAATCAAGTTTAAATTAAAACGTTAATCCTAAATTATACATATGAGTAAGCGTACTCATCATTAACATAGCATATGGTTCTAATGAGTGTCGATCCTTAAGGAACAAGTATGCATTAATCCATTCTCTCCCATTGTTTAACAGACTCAATAAAATGAAAAATAATAAAAAGAAAAATAAAATAAAATAAAATGAAAGAATATATATGTCAAGGATAGAGAAGTATGTAACTCGAACTATTATTTTGACAAATATGATCTTAAAGAACCCAATCATTATCATAACTAATCATTCTCTTGGCCTCATGAAGGATTAAGGTAGACTCACTTATTTTTCAATCTATGAAATCACTATCTTCTAGACAAATTAGCATAACATATTCTGTCTCAACTAATTCACCCAAAAGATGCATTAAGCACAATCCTTGATTAAATTTCCATATTCTGGCAAACTTAAAGCATGAAATTAACCAATGAAATCATATTCTGGCAGACATCAATTAACCTTCAATTACCTAGTTCTTCACAATTAACCTCCTTTTCAAGCAAGTTAAGAGACAACAAATATGAAACTAATGAATTGAAACCACCATCAACCTCTTTTTCAAGCAAGTTAATGGAAAGAAACACCAAATCAATCTCGTAATAGGCATAAGTAATTAAATACCAAAAAGAGCAATCAATTAGTCAAAAGATCAAATAACTCTAAAAATCATGAATACCTAAAACAATGTCAAATTACAATAAACAATTAATATATTATTGTTCAAGAAAAAGAAAACAAAGTAAAAGAAAGCACTCACAGACAAGCCTCCTTCTTCTTCCTTTGAAGACCTTCTTGCACAACCCTCATTGAATTGAAGAATTCCTCCTTTGATTTGAGTGATTTTCTATGATGATCTATGAATTCTCCTCATTTTCTCTTGAGTTTTCACCTATTTATAGGCTTAGGATGTGCCTAAACTCGTTGGTGTAAGGTTCTTAGCCGAGTAGAAGTAGGAAGTTACTAAAATTCCATAGATTACCAAAAATCGCGGAGAAAAATCAAGATCCGTCTTATCCTCAGGGCACAACCGGCGCCGCCTTGGCTTTTGGAGTCAGTGCTGGTTGTGTTCTGTTTCTTCCGCTGTTCACCGATTTTTTCTTGATTTCTGCGCAATGTTGTCTAGAGTGCAGCCGGCACCACCTTGGCTACTAGAGCCGGTGCCAATTTAGTAGTCTATTCCTGTCCTATTTCAACAATTTTTTGTCGCCTCGAAGTTCGTGCCAACAGCACATGGCCAGCCCACCTCTATTCTGTTTTGCGATGTTTTTTCTTTGTTTTACCCCTAAAATCTGAAATAACGACCAAAATACCTTTCCAAGGGTAAAATCTCAAATATAAAGGAATATGACTAGTTATTGAACAAATGTATCGTAAAAGAGCCTCAAATAATTAGGAAAAATATGACTAATTTAGTCCCTATCAGTTGTAAAACTCATATTGAAGTACCTAAAGGGAACGAGGGATTGTGAGCTAGTTTACAGAGCCGATGACTTAGTTCCTACTAGTTACACAGACTCAGACTTCTACGAGGATAAAGATGAAAGAACATCCGTCAGTAGATATGTCTTCATTTTGTCTGGAGGGGTTTTGTCATGGAGAGTGTCAAGCAATCTTGTATTATTGATTCTACCATTGAAGTTGAGTATGTGGCAGCTTCAGAAGCTTCTAAAGAATCGGTTTAGCTCTAGAAGTTCTCATAGAACTTGGAGTTATGTCACATATGGACAGGCCCATAACAATATATTGTGACAATTCTGGAGCTGTGTCATAATGTAAAGAGCCAAGAAACCATAGGAAGGGCAAACACATTGAAAGAAAGTATTACTTGATCCAAGAGTTCATCCAGAAATAGGCGATAGTGGTTGATCAAATTTTCTTAACAAACAAGTTGGTAAACCTATTTACCAAGCTTTTGATGGAGAAGGTGTTCAAAAGACACATGGTGTCATAGGGGTATGCGCATATGGACTATCATAGTCCATTTAGTGCAAGTGGGAGATTGTTGGAATAAATACCCAAAATATACTATGTATTTCTGTATTTTGGAAATTAATAAAAGTTTCATTCATTAATGGTTATTTGTTTACATATATTCGTATATTAAAGGTCAAAGTGCGTTAGTAAGTAATCTATGTGATTGGGTCGTACTTTCATAGTAAGGTGTAGATTATGGGTTACTTACACATAAGCAAAAAATTGTTCTTGATCAATTAATAAAGCTGGACACTTTATCAAGGTTTAGATCATTACACCATGATTTCTAAATGGGGAATAACTTACCTTTAACTAGTGAGTAGTCCATTCACACCATAAGTATATGAGTATTTGGAATAAGTAGAATTAGACCACACGATAATAATCTTTATCAAAATACTAAAATAAATAACGATTAGTTTATTGCAACTACTACGTGGACGAATACCTAAGACTTAGTATAAATTGGTGGCCTGGTGAAGCAAGACTTATACACTTTAATATATGTTGGGTGAGGTCTTATCCCAAGGCCATTGGGTTTATGACTCTAGTTAATTAAGACAAACTTATATAATAGAGTTTATATACTTCATTATGTCAAGAAATCACCCCCTTGTGATTGTATGGGATAATCTAATAATTCAGGGCCCTGGGAAACGTGACTAAGTATATATGCTTTACGAGTAGTTACCTGAGATAAGTTAGTACATATTGGAAGTGATGGAGTATTGGACTAGCTATCAAAGGATGGTAGATGCCATTGAGAAGGGTGTTAGTGCTATTTTCCTATCTGAATGACGGGTATTACATACATGGGTATTTTCCTCATTACACCTATAGGTCGGAGACACTGCACTTGTACTGTTATTCTTGGGGCCAATATTTTCATATGGCGATAAATGGAATATTTAAAATGATTAAAATACAACTATTTGTTAGCATGGGTATTTTGGCCATTTTAGTAGCTAAGAATAATATGTCTTTTGGTTCCCGGAGTAGCTCAAATAACCTTAATAAATTTATTTACTATATAAGCTTCTTGGGTGAATTTATTATTAGAAGAATTATTTCAGGTGTCTAATTATTTATTTATTTAGGCTAGAATAATTACTTGGGCCAATATAATTAATTAGTTTATTAATTACTTATATTGAGTAATTTTATATTGGGCCCAAGTAGTTTGATTAATTAATAAAAGACTAATTTAATTAATTAGTTTATTAATTAATTATCTTGGGTAATTTTATATTGGGTCCAAGTGAATTAATTAATTAATATGAGAGCTATTTAATTAGTCATGGGCTAATTAATTGAAACCCTTGCCCACTAGGGTAAATTGAGCCAGCAAAGTTTCTTTAGGAAACATGGTAGCTGCCTCAAAGAAAAAGGAAATTAAAAAAAAAAGGAAATGAAATAAGAAAAGGAAAAACGCGTGGAAGCTTTAGTTTTGGTAAAGAGAAAAAAGAAGCTATTGTTTTATATATTTTTGTTTGGTTTTGTATTGGACAAAGGGGTTGACCGAATTCATAAACAAACAATAGCTTCCATTTTATTTCCTCAAAACAAAACCAAGTGGCTACCTTTTTTCTTTTGTTGTTTCCTTCGTTTTTCCTTAAAGTTTAGCTCTTCTGTTTTTCTTCCAATTTTTTCACCCTAATTCTAATTTCACTGGTAAAGATCCATAGTGGTTAGAGAATACTCTAGAATGTCCAGAGCTAGCAAGCGTGGTAAGTGTTTGATGCAAAGGAGCCGACGGTTAGCTGGTGTTCTTGCGGAACAAGTAGACGTTGCTATTCAACGAGCGCCATGAAACCCGAATCCAACTCTAGTTGTTAAAGTTAATTGACCTAAAAGTAAGTATTCCTAGACTTTGGCTTGAAAAAAAAATTTATTTGTTGTCTTACGCTGCGTATTTAATTTTCCTGCGGTCCTTCAATGTCATCAAAAAAATGGCCCAAATCATTCACAACAACTCATGGCCTAATTCATACAGAACTACTCCTTGCATAATAAAAAACTCGAAGAGAATACAAATCTAACCCTTCCCTCACACTTAAATGAAGCAATGTCCCCATTGGCATAAATATAACAATAACCACATCCAAATTGGACTAAAATGGAGAAAAAGGGAAAGAAGGTAAGCAATACTCCCCAAGTGATCGCAACTTTATGGAGAAATGAAATCTTGTTAGAAGAAGAAGAAAAGAAGTGTGCCAAAAATAAATAAAATATGGTGAATGTCAACTGGAATAAATAATAATATTATACAAAATTGAAAAATAAAAATAGCATTATATTAAATATGTACAAAATTGAGTTAAATGGAACTAAACTACAAATGATGAAAAGTAAAAGAAAATCCCTTGGAAAAAAATTAGAAGTGGCCTCGTCTTGAAGTTAAGGTCCTGCACCTCCATGTAGCCCTTGATTTCTAGATACAACATCCCAGATATTGTCCAAGTATTGCTATTACTAGTGTTGCATCTGCTGGATATCATCGAGGGAACCTCGAATAGCCATTTAGTCCAACCAGAGTTGGTCCATCTGATCACCAAGACGAATGAAGGACTCATATTGCTGTTGTAGCTAATGCTCTTGACCTAACTTCCATTGCTGGTCGTGTTCAATATATGTGCATTATTGAGCGAACAAATCATTGTGTTGCAATTGGGTGGCTTGTAATTCTTCTTGTTCAATTCACAATTATGCCACCTCCATCTGTATTTGTGGAAGAACAATCTACACATCCGTTTGAAAGTCCTCCATCTCGGCTTGTCATGAAGCTCTAGATGTCGAAGCCCTCGGGGGTTCATTCTCTTCTTCTTCCTCCAAATCTTGAGCTTCTCTTGGTGTAAGCCATCTTTTCTTATTTTTATCAAAAGCATAGCCTTTATTTTCCAAAGTTCAGTCTAAAATGACATCGTTGGTGCATGTGGGCATAGCTATCTCACCCAAAACATTTGCACCAACATGAACAAGCACTCGGGTGATGACCAAGGGAAGTACAAAGGCCTTTGAGGGGCTGCCATATGCAGTCACCTCAAGCATAGAAGAGAAGAGAAGGGGGGCTAAGGGTATATGCTCGGCATATAATATCTTGTGAGAACAATATACATCTATCACCCTCGCTTCATTGATGGCACTCATTTTTGGACATACATTCCACATGAATAGATAGACTACTAAACGCAATGGGGGGGCGCAAAACCTTTGTCTGCAACACAAGTGATTGTGAAGTCCGTTTATATCTCAACCCTAACTCATCTTTGGCGGTGCTAAATTTCCAATTGGGATCCAAAGTGACATTTTTATTGAATGAATCCACGACAACCCATTCGCCTTCATCTGGAACCTTTAAGACTTGTGCCAAGGCCTGCCTTGTGAGTTGGATGGGGACTCCCTTGACTGTGGTGTCAATGTGCGTGAAGTGACCTTACTTTTTGTCACGCATATTTACATAAAATTCCTTCACCAAGTACGGATAATAATGTCCCTCGAGCTGAAGGATAGGACCCCATCCTATCCTATTAAAGAGTTGAGAAATTTTCAAAGACCTATCCAACTCCTGTTCAATAGTCTTCTCAACTATTATCTTTTTAGACACTCTACGGGCATACCAAGTGGCCTAGGATTCATCAACAAAATATCGTAGGGGATTTGGATTTTCCAGAAGGGGGCCAGTGAGGAGGAGGTTATTCCCTTCTTTTGCTTGGGAGGAATATTTTTAGTGCGAGGCATTGTATACTAAGGTGCTATGCAAAATTGGAAGGTTGAAAAAGTGCACAATGTCCAAAAAAATAGCTAAAAACTGCACAACACTTTCTCAACCGCACTTCACTTTCGGACAAAAAATAATGCCAGTCCAAAAACCTATTCCGAAAAAAAGTCTCTTTTTCCTTTGTACAGAAAACGAACTCCTCTCCAGCAAACAACAACCCAAAATTAAACACATCTAAACACGATCTTCATGTCGAACCTTCACTCCTTTCAAGGATCCAAAATCGTGCCACAAACAGAAATGTTGGAGAGCTAGGTACTAGTGAACTATTGGAGAGATTATTGAATACAATATTTGCAAGGGAACAGGCAAAAGTGGAAAATTTGGGCAAGTGTATCGAACGCGGTAGTGAAAGAAAGGAGTAGAAGAAGAAGAAAGTGAATAAATGGAGAAAGGTTCTGTGAATGAAATTGATTGAATGAATTTAATGTAAGTGTCTGTGTTTATATAGAGGATATGGTGGGGTGGGAGTCACGAGATGTGGGAATACATGGGTAAGAGAAAAAGTGGGTTGAAAGCTAGAGGAAACCAGACAAGAAAAAGACTAAAGCTGTAGGATTTTGTTCGGTGAAAGAAACCATCATTGCTAAGAAGAGAAAGAAAGAAAGCTAAGGTAAAAGCAAATAACAGTCATACAAAATCACTAAAGAAAGAAATACAGTAAGAGAAGAGTGAAAAAGGACGCACAATATCACTGCAAAAGCAAATAGCAGTCACACAAGAAAACAAAATTGAAAGTACAGAAAATTCACATAAGATAAAATCCATGAAAACCGTGTGATCTGTGGAAAAAGTAACAGCATTTTATTATACACACAACCGGACAATAAAGAAGGGAAAAGAAGTGAACAGAAAAAGAAGAAGAAGAATGCGAAAGGAAGAAAATAGTGAACAAAACAACAAACTATGCACATGCATACAACCGGCCAAGAAGAAAAGACAAGGTGCGAAGAAGACAAAATTTAATTTACAGTGAATTGAGTGTTTCGGTGAGCAAATACAAAAGAAACAATTCTAGCTTTGACCGGACAAAATTGATAGAAAGAAGCATGAAAAGATGAAGAGTACACTGTACTTAGAGTATGAACTAGTGAAAAGAAATAACATGCACGGTACACTGTAAGTGTGGGGTGTGTAAGTGTTAACCGGACAAAAGCCATGGAAGGCAGCATGATAAATTACAGCATGAGGACGGAAGAAAGTCTGTGCCAGAGGAAGATACAATTTACAAGGTAAAAAGGAGACCAAAAAACTTTAGAATTCACAAGATGAAGAAGAAGATAAGAGAATAGAACAAAGAAAAAAAAAAAAAAACACGGACGGAAGGAGATTTCATATTTTTCACAGAAGGAAGAGAGATAGCAGAGAAATGGTTCATGTTCATTCACGGGTAGAAGGGAAATAATTCCCCAGTGTCTTCGAGGCCTAGGGAAGTTCCCCTAGGCGGCCTAAACAAGTGATCCACGGTGTTGGCTGCCTAGGGATGTTCCCTTAGGCGGCCTAAACAAGTGGGTTTTGAGAAAATAGTCCGAAATTATTATATATTTATTATTTTTTAAATAAATAAATAGAATTTAAACAAATATATAAATAAGTGACAACCATTTACAGCCAGAAACTCTCATATATATATATATATATATATATATATATATAAGGAAAAAAATTGCAAGAATTGAAACAAGAATTGGTATCCTTATATACATAAGAAAAATAGCAAGAATTAAAACAAAATTTAGTATTAAGAAAAAGGGCCACAATACACACCACATAAAATATAATAATAGTGCATTAATACGGTTCAAGAAAATTGTGTTAAAATGCTTCAGCAAAATAGAAATTGAGTCTAATTAAAATCCACTCACAATATCGAAAACTACCAAGAAATAAAAACAAAGTTCAACAAAGCAGAAATTAACAATTGCCCAATTTCGCAAGCCCTAAAACGACAAAGCACTAATTTCCCTGCTCATTGCGAGGATTGTTCTTGGTGTTCCCCACTAACGATGCCAAAAATTTGATGCATGTGTTTTTATATGTATGAAAAATCTCAATCATTTGAGCTCCACATACACATAAGTTTTAATAGTTAAAATGCCAAATAGAATTATACAACACACACATTTACAGACAAGTGCACTTATCGTGTAGTTTAGTATCATTGGCAAGTATTGAAGAACCTTAGGGAACCGGGGTTATCACTCATACTTCCTTCTTTTCTCATTGTTTAGCAAAAGTAAATGTAAAATGTAAACTAACTATATGAGAAGAAAGGTTATGTTCTTGTACACAAGAGAGTGTCACAATACCCCCAAGGAATAAGAAAGAGAAAAATCCATGCAACAAAGAGGAAGTCCCCCACTCAAGACTTAATAAATGAGTACTCCTTGAACACATAATTCCTAATTCCAAGCACCGAAGTCAGTCATATATCAATCTCACCCTCTCTTGAGTTACTAGATTTTTACCCCTATGTTTGATTGATCGATATATCTACCTAACCAACCAAGCCTAAAGGTGCATTAACCATTACTCACCATCCCAAACCATCTAGATGTCACAAAATACCTATCTCTAGGTAATTTCATAAACCCTTTGGTTATTAGTCCCAATTCCCAACCTCCCTCTCTAGTTAATTGAAAATGACAAATGCTAACCTAGTTAAATGTGTGTCCTATTCTCAACACCATCTCTTGAAATTATTAAGGAAGAACAATCACTTGAAACACATTAATAAAAACCCATTCAACCAAGATAGCCAAATAAAATAAAAAAACCAAATGCCCAAGAATAAAAATCACATATCTAAGGAAAATACATCATTCTCAAGCACAAAAATAGGATACAACCCTTCATTCCAATTAAAAATCTATTCTTAGCACAAAAATACAAGAAATATTACAAAAAGAGCAGAAAGGCAAACTCATAGACAAGCTTTTCTTCTTCTTCCTCTTGAAATCTTAAAGTAGACTCCCTTCTTCTTCTTGGATCTCTTGGTCATTTCTTCTTCCTGGCACTCAAACATACAAGATCTAAGGTTCTTAAGAGAAACCCTAGACTTTTCCCAAATCTCCCCCTCTAATTTTGGGTGTAAAGAAGGCTTATATAGGGGGTTTGGGTCCCGTGAGATGTGAAAAATGCGCTCAAAATTATGTTTCATATGCAAGTGGGTAGCCCAGGGAAGTTGAATTGCCCTAGACAACCATGTTTTCCCCAAAACCAAAGCAGACTAGTTTTTGGAAAAACTAGGCTGGGGGAAAAAAATGGGCAAGTTACTTGGGTCGCCATGTAACAATACTATATATATGTATGCATATAACTAGGTAGCCTAGGGATGTTCAAAATCCCTAGGCCGTGAAGTTTCTAGAAAACTTAGACAAATAAGAAGAAAACTAGGCAGCCTAGGGATGCTCAAATTCCCTAGGCCGCTAACCTACTCAACCTATACATATATGCTTAAAACCCGATGGCCTAGGGATGTTCAAATTTCCTAGGCCATGAACATACTGGACAAAAATCTATACATTCACAGAACCTGGCGGCCTTGGAAGCTTCAAGTTCCTTAAGCCGCCAACATTCTGGAAAACTTTTATACATGAACAAAAACTGGCAGCCCTAGGTAAAGGCCTAGGGAACTTTCCCTAGCACTGCCTTCTTCTTGACAACACTTGCACACAATCTCCTTTCATTCTATTTTCCTCCATTCTTCTTCCTTGTTCTTCTTTTTTTCATTTTCCTAGCAAAACAATATGAGAATGAAGTGGTGAATGGTGATTTAAACAAGAATTTATCTCTATTAAAGTACAAAAATGATAGAAAATATATACGTGATGAAGCCTCATCATAATCTCTCCCTACTTCTCATACCAAATGTTGTCACCCAATGATCATTTGAATATCTTGTTGCATAATTTAGACATAAGAATGATGTTCTACGAAGTTTAAAATTAGATGCTCTTAATTTATTTATTCCTATCCTAAAGGAGAATCTAGCCAAATTTAGGTTTTCTATTTTTATGTATATGTCCTAACTAGTTTGAATTTAAATTCCCTTTCCTTTTTAAATTCTCCAATTTCTATGTTCATATCTTAAACTCTAAAAATATGATATTTAGATCCAAGATTCAAGCCTTGTTTAAGGCTATGCCGACCGGATTTTTGGAAAAGAAAAGTGAAAAAGAATTTCATGAAAATTTAAAGACTAAGGATTGAATTGGTCATGTTTTTCAAAACCTAATTAGCTTCTTTTTCTACTAAAAATCTCCACTCGGTTTATCCATGACTTAGCAAGGGAAAACATAATTTTCTTTATCCATTTCTTAAGCCTTTCGGTTTATTCTTCCTTTCCTTGTAATTGAAAAGATTATAACCAATATAGTTTGTTCCATGTGCAAACCAAGTTGCTATAGTTTATGCAAAAGCTAAAGATTAATCTCTTCTTGTTTTTGCGTAAAATTACAGCCTTTAATCCAAGGCATATATGCTACAAAATAGTAGCTAAGTTTCACCATAAACAACCTACGTTTAGTCCTCTTCTAGTAAGTATTAAGCTTTTCTCATCATGGCATCTTCATTCTTTTCCTATTCCTTACCAATTTTAGCCGACCAAAACACTATGTGAGAACCTCTAAATGCTCCAAAAATCAATCTACAAATCCTCAATTCAAACTTCTTTGAATTCAAATGAAATACTAAACTACTTCCTACAATCTCTCCCTACCTTTTGAACTTTATATCACCAGAAATTTTCAGAAATTATAGCATAAAACAATCAGATTCCTTTTCTTCTTCTTCCTCAAATTTTCGACACTTTCATTGCGACAAGCTTACACTTCTTCTACCTTCACCATAGCAACTGAAGAACGCCATTAAAATACCTCTAAACACTCATAGTCTTTCTCTATTCCAATTGGTTTGGATTAAAATTTAAAAACCATGGAATTCTCCTTCAAACTTTCAACCAACATAGCTGCAAATCTCATCTGGAGCAACCAGAATTTCAGCCTCCAATCCTCTCAAATTTCGGCCATCTTAAGCACAAGAACATCACAATTTCCTTTCTCCATTCTTCTTCATTTCTTCATCTCTCTTCAACAAGTTCTATTAACAATCTATTATCTCTATTTTCCAGAAATTCTTTGAGGATTTTGAAATTCAAAACACCTCATTTAGCTCCTACAAACCTTACTAGAGCTAGCTAACCAAAACACACCACTAGAGCAGCACCCATTCCATCACTCTCAATGAAGAAGACTCATAAATTTCTCTCACTTATTTCATTGATCTCTCAAGAATACCAAGAACAATAAGAACATACACGTGCACTCTTTTACATTTTATTCATTTCCAAGTATCACAAATCATTCCAAATATCCAAACGAGTAGAGTACCTTCAAATCTTTCCTAAATTTTGGATTTTAACATCAAATCAATCAGGATTTCATTTCTATAAAGATGAAAATTGAGATGGTTTGGAGAAGAATCCAAAATAACATACTCAAAAGAGTGAGGCTTAAACATTGAAGCGATAAAGATTCCTTGGACAACAAAAACGTTCCCTTCAAGCAGATTGATCTTCAAACAAGTAATTCTTACGTAATCTTGCGCTTTCATGAACTCAAGTTACGTAGAATAACATTAAGATGAAGTGTTGAGATGATCTATGATGATTTGTTGTGAAGATATTTGGGGGGAGAATGTTGGAATTTGTGATTTCAATGGATGGAGGATAGAAGATATGATGTTGCTATACATGTTGTTTATATTCTAAGATATAATAGTCGTTATGGGTATGATATGATAAAATTGTGGATTTATTATAGTATCTTTGTTATGTTGGATAAGAGATATGAGATGAGATGAGATGAGATGTGATGAATGCAACTCTATGAATAGAATTTATACATATGTCATAGATCTAAATGCTACTATAGGGTTATTATTATTGATCAAAATATTAATTTTAATTTACTATCATTTATAACAAATACTTTAATTTTATTGATGTGATCTATATATATTAATACATATATATTTATAAATATATATATATATATATATATATATACATATATATATATGTATGTATGTATGTATATATTTATACATGTGTCTTAATTGATAAAGCTTGTTATTTAAAATATTACTGCTATTGGAAAATATTTATTTACTAATAATATTATTATTGTTGTTGTTGTTATTAATATTAATATTAATATTAGTGTTAGTATTAGTTTTAGCATTGTTATTAGTTTCAATAATAATAATAATAATAATAATAATAATAATAATAATAATAATAATAATAATAATAATATTTATTACTTGTGTAATTTTATTATCATTGTAAAAAAATTATCTTTATTGCTAATATTAATACCAAAACTCTACTATGTTCAAATATCAATTAATATTAGAACCACTATTATACGTTAATAAACTACTATTTATTACTATATTGTAAGTATTAACTAGTCACTATTTTCTACAAGAAGATATACCTGCAGTTTTCCAGTTTTTATATGTGATATGATGTTTTTTACCTATAAAATTATTATTTTATTTTACAAGAAATTATTTTCATTTACTAGTTGTTAAAGAGCACATTATTTAGCATTAATGGATGGTGCTTGTAATATATTATTAGATGTCACTGTCGATAGGAGTTAATGACATTAGTAGTGAATATTGGATTAAATACTTGGTGCATGGGGTTATGCTTTTAGCTTTGACAAGCTATGATAAGAATAAAAGATATTAGTTGGACCAAATTGATTGTTGACTTATTTTTGCTAAATTGAACTCTATTGATACTTTGATAATGTAAGTATTGAATATGTATTTGTCTGAGTTAGGTGAAGCTTGGAGTTATATATTTGGTTATGCATATATGCTACAACATTTGTTGGTCAATAGTAATATGCACTTTGTATGTACCCTATATGGGGCTAGGTTTCTTTGATCAAGACACTGGGAGTTTTATCCATAAGATAAAAGAATCTTATCCCCAAGTCCTTGCATAAATATTTTGTAAAATGAAGCTCTTGTTTGCAAGTCACCTATTAAATGCTATTGTAAAGAATTGAGATTACTTGGGTTACAAGCATGGATATTTTGTTCAGTAAATGGTTTATCAAACAAATGTTAGTTTCTCTTTTCACACATACTGAATGTTTTTCGAGAACTCAATATGAAACCATGTTTTGCAAAGCTAAGGTTTTTGAAATTGTCAATAGCAAGATGTTGAACGTTGAGTACTCAATAAGGGTAGACTAGTAGTATTAGTCTTGGAAGGTTAAAGTAAGTCTTTTGGCAGGAGGTCACCTCCAGAAGAAAAACTCTGCTTGACAAGGCGACAATACTATGTAATCAGGCCAGTTTGAGTTAGCACTTTAGTCTAGGTGGACTGTTATTTGAAGTGGACAATTGGTATTTTTAGGTAGAGAGATAGAGGAGTATCTCACCCTTATGGAAAAATCACCACTACCCAGTGATGCAGGGTTTCCCTGGGAAGCTGTCATGATGTAGGGTTTTATGGTAAGGACTAAGACATAGAGTTTCTTGATCATTTTGTTTTGTTGATGAGTAGTTAGTTTTCCGAGAATACTTCTAATTTGAAACTATGCAATGCTTTGTAAAGTGCCAATCAAAGTTTGGGAAACAATGCATTTTGACTTGTGGACACATTTTGTAAATGTTTCAAATGTGCATACACGAACAATTAAAAAATCACGAGCACACACAGGACATACTGAGATGTATTTCTCGCACCATTTTTGTAACACCCTACTACCTAGGCCTATCAGGGCCGGGGATGTCACCCCGTCCAGAGGACAAGGGGTCTTTATAACTAGGTTACATAAAAAAAAAAATAATAATAAAGACTTTAAAATTAAACTTATTACAACCCAAAAGATAAGTACTGGAATAAATCCAAATAAACTGTTTGCAACAATCTCTCAAAACATCACATAAAGTAAATAACATGAGTCTTCAAAGCATAGGCGACAATCTAGCTAATGACCTCTACAGCAGGATCTTCCTGAAAACATGGCGTAAAAGGGTGGTGAGATAAGAATCTCAGTAAGCCCGTGTGTGCTTTGAGTGTTTCCGGTAAAATAATTCATGTATGTAAGTTGTAAAAGTTTCATAAGAAAAAGGTGCTGGCAAGCAATAAATAAGTGTTGAAAATAAAGAGTGGCGTTTCACTTTTCAAACCATACATATGCACCATAAATACAACCACTCAAATGAGTAGCCATGGGTTACCACACATTGGGCCCTATGACTAGATAACAGTCAGAATGCCACACTTTGTGCAAGCTGACAAAAGGTAGGTGTACAGCCTACCGGGTGAGATACTCCTCCATCTCTACACCCAAACTTACTGGTTGTCCACTCCAGAACACACAGTTCACCTGACTGAAACTTGCTAGCTCGGACCGGTATGATCTACCGGACTGACATCCTATCCAGGAAGGACTCACCCCTCAGAGGTGGCCACCTACTGAGAGACTTACCATAACACTTCAAAGACTAGTCCTAGTGGTCTACCCTTATTGAGTACTCAACGTTGATTGTTCCACTTGGGAGAAAATTGATCATACTTTGTTTTATTTGGAAATAGCAATTAAGGGTTTCTAAAAGTCTTGTCAAAATTGGGTTTTAGAAAAAGTTTATCATTATGTGTAAAACTGCTTGTTTAATTTTCAAATGATTTGCTTGATTAAAATAAAAAGGAAAAACAGTCCTTAATTGCCTTCACAAAATAAATGTCCATATACATCGTGTTTGGCTTGCCACAACAACTTTTTGGTCTTCACAAAACTCCATGCTGGAGCTTACCTGATTCTTTGCTTGCTCAACTCAAACGTCTTCCAAGGCTGTCCTAACCCCGCCTGGGGTAAACACAAAACATAAGGTTACATTCGAGCTATACCTGCCTTACATAAATAATTTCTTAGCTCAACTAGTTACAACCATGACTAGCCATGACCCTAATGTCCTAAGCTTTAAGGCTAGGTGATAAAGAATTTTATAAAATAAGTTTTAGTTGATAAGTTAAAATAACTTGGGGTTCTAAAATAATTGCTAATAAATTATAGACTCAATTAATAATTCTTGAGTGTTATTTTTAATAAATAAACTAAGGTTTGAATATTAAGTCCTAAATAGTATTAAGAAATGGTGATTTAAAAATAGCTTCATTATAAATAAATATTTAATTACAAATAACCTTTAATTAATTTTTAAATAGATAATAAATAATTAGTAATAAATAAAATTAATAATGAATGAATTATTTTAAATTTTAATTAATAAATAACAAATAGATTTTAATATAAATAATATTTTATTTATTGTAAAGGATTTATTACTATATATATTATTTTTAATAAAAGATCTCATTTATTTGATAAAGAAAATATTAATATTTTAATTAATAAACCACTCCAAATCTCCCTAGAGTTTCGAATTTTATAGAGAAAAATATAGTAGTATTCTATTCGAGGTAATAAAATTTGTTAATAAAAATAATCTAGACTTAACAAGAAAATACTTTTTCACCATGATTTCCCTATTGCTAGAAAGGATTCATGAACACATTCTCCAACATCAAATAATAAACCAATCCATTCAAGTACACATGCTTGACTTATCACATACTATCACAAGGCTAACTTCCTCCTAGGCATAATCACCAATCATGGCTTCAATGAAAAATAAGAACATAAAAACCTAATCACCTTTGGTGTCATGGTCTCTAACATGCTTCAAACATCCATAAAATTCATTAAGCACGAAGAACATACATTGATTCAAAAGAAAATTCATACAACTCAGTCCTATACAACAATCATCATGCCTTAACTCCATCCCCTTAATCCACATGCATATACTCAATCCCTTATCCATATTTCATTCTTCCTATCAATATCTAAGAGACATGAATACTGAATTAAAAGAAGGATTAAAGGAAAATACTTGATTTGATGAACACTTCGATGAAGAATTAAGAAGGTCCACGCGATTGAGAGCCTTGAATGATCCAACGGGAAAACGGCCATGGTTGATGGTTGATCAACCATTTCGGTTGGAAGAGAGAGAGAGAGAGAGAGAGAGAGAGAGAGAGAGAGAGAGAGAGAGCATTAGAATAGTACAATCGAATGGAAGAGGATGAACAAGAAGGTTGCTCTTGACTTACCTTGTTGATATTCTTGAGACCTTCAAAGAAAAGTTAATTTTGATCCGCTCGAAAATTCTTGTTTGCGAGGTTTTGTGTTATAAATACCAGAAATGAAGTTTAGAGATTAAATGGAAGTGATTTGGAGTATTTGAGAGTGATTGGAGGTGTTTAGAGTAGGGTTAGGCTTGAAGAAGGTTAGTGTGTGTTCTTGGTGTTCTAGGTGAAAATGGAGAGAGTTTGAGAAAGTGCTGCACAAATTCTGGTAGAGGGCTGGCCGAATGGTCTAGAGTGAATGAGGGTTTCGGTTTTTAGCAAGAAGGAGAGAGAATGATCAGATTTTTTTGAAATTTAAATGGAGGAAATGGTGGAGATGTTTAAGGTAAGAGGTTAGCTAATGGTGTTTGTTCAATGAAGGTTTCTATGCTCTCCAATGGTGCCGGCTGAACAAGGTGGTCTTGCTGAAATGATTGAAGGTTAATGTTGCTCCAAGGCTGGCCGAAATTCAGTCTTAAATGGCAGAGGGAATTCTGGTTTATTTGCTTAATTCAAGAGTGTTTTAATGGAGTAAAATGCTGGAATTATTTGAAGTTTCAAAAAGAGTTTGAATGGAGTGATCTTAGGAGTGTTTTGAGGTGTGGCTATGGAGTCCATATGCTCAAGGTAAGTGTGGGGTTCATGGTGTTCAGTTTATGGCTGATCAAGGACCAATTCTACAGAAGTTGAAGGGTGATTTTCGGCCTAGGCTTGAAAGAAGCAAAACTGGAAAAAATTCTGGTTTCATGGTTCAAGGGTTTCGAAGGGCTGCAGAATTTCTGCACACCTTCAACCCGATTTGCAGCTGACTCTTGAGGGAGTTTGAAGGTTTTTCTAAGGTTGTTTTCCAGCCTTCTTCCTGGAGAAATATAGAGGAGTTCTGCTGGCTTGAAGATGAATCAAAACAGCTTCATTTACTTGGTTGAAAGCTGCGAAAATGACCAGAATTTTCCCTGGTTTTGTGCAGTTTGTGCAGTCCAAAAATTGCACAGATTTTCTAGCCTTCAAGCCACATAAAATGACCATTTTTTTGGCAAAATATGAGTGGGTTTATTGGCTGAATTTTCAAAGAAACGGTCTGCAAATATTCTGGAAAATTTCCAGATTTTCCTTTACTAGAAGATGAACAACATGAAGGTGAGTTTGAAGGAGCTATCATGGTGATTAATTTTCTCTTGGAAACCCTTCCTATTTCTCCTCCTATTTTTGGCCAACTTCCCATCCTCCAAAGCTGATTTTCGAAATTCAAGGTGGAGGGATTATCACAGATTTTTTTTGGAATTTGAAAGAAAGGATTTAATGGTTTTAAATTATAAAGATGTTAGGACAAACTAGAGGTAATAAAAGGACAAGAATTCCTCTAGAATTCTTTTTAGGACATGAGGATAAGATTAGGACATTCTCTTCATGTCTCCCCTAAGACAACATTCCTATTTCCGTGAAATGCAAGAAAACAAAAATTCAAACTTAGTTAAGATAATCATGACAAAAGCTTAAATGATGGGATTTGAACTCATGACCTTAGAAATTAATTCACCAAGCTCTAACCACTAAACCACACTAATTCTTGTTCTTATTTTCTCACCCACATATTCTTCTTGTTTAATTCCCAAGCTATCTTCCTAATTTGACCTCAAGCAAAATTACCATTTTACCCCTCCTACTCGATAAGCATAACTAAGCATTTTAACCTATAATCCACAACTCTAAAGCACATAAAATCATTCAAAAACATATATATTCATGCAAAATAATATGATATGCATCCCGACCCCCTTACTCTAGGGTTGGCTTTAGTTGGGGTGTCACATCCTCCCCTCCTTAAGAGAATTTCGTCTCGAAATTCAAACGCACCTTTATCTCAGATCGGGATACTTTTGCTTCACCCATTCTTTTGTTTCCCATGTGGCATCTCGCGTGCCATGATGCTCCCACTCCACCTTTACCATCGGAATCTGCTTGTTCCGGAGAGTCTTGATACTTCGGTCCAATATCCTTATGGGTTTCTCCACATAGCTCAGGTCAGGTTGTAGCACTAACGGCTCATCGTTCAACACATGTCCGGGATCGGCATTGTACTTCTTCAACTGCGATACATGGAATACGTCGTGAATTCCCGTCAACCCATCTGGCAACTCCAATCGGTATGCCACCGGCCCAATTTTCTCTTTTATTGAAAACGGACCCAAATATCTCGGATTCAGCTTTCCCCCCTTCGGGTGCCTCAGAATTCCCCTATTTGGTGTCAGTTTTAGGAACACACTGTCTCCCACCCGAAATTCTAACATTCTCCGCCTATTGTCTGCATAACTCTTTTGTCGACTTTGGGCCGCTTTCAACATTTCCCTAATTAACTTGACCTTGTCCGACATTTCCTGAACATAGACTTCTCCCGATTTGCTTATACGTCCATCCTCTGACTAACTCCAGTATAGCAGTACTTGACACTTACGTCCATATAGAGCTTCATACGGAGCCATTCCAATCGAAGCTTGATAACTGTTATTGTATGATAACTCGGCATACGGCACACTTTCAATCCACTTATCCCCGAAATCCAATACACAGGCTCTCAGCATATCTTCCAATATCTGAATATCTCTTTCTGATTGTCCATCGGTCTGTGGATGCGCCGTCGTACTGAACTTCAGACTAGAACCCATCGACTCTTGAAACTTGCCCCAAAATCGGGGTGTAAATCTCGAATCACGATCAGACACAAAACTTGAAGGCACTCCGTGTAATCTGACTATTTCCCGCACGTATGTCTGAGCCAACTTTTCCATTGAATCCCTTACATTCACGGGTATGAAATGCGCCGACTTGGTCAGTCGATCCACCACTACCCATATGGCGTCCTTTTGGCTCCTGGCCATAGGGAGTCTGGTCACGAAGTCCATGGTCACCTCTTCCCATTTCTATTCCGGTACTGGCAACGGTTATAATAATCCTGCCACCTTTCTGTGCTCCGCTTTGACCTTCTGACAGGTTAAGCACGTTGAGACATACCTAACCACGTTTCAGTTCATCCCGGGCCACCAGTAAGACTTTTTTAGATCTTGATACATCTTGACCTCTCCTGGATGAATGGCGTACTTGCTCTTATGCGCTTCCTCTAAAATTCTGTTCCTCAACTGGTGCTCCTCGGGTACACACAAACGATCTCGAAAGTACAACACTCCCGCTCCGTCCTGTCAGAATTCACTGCCTTGCCGTTTAAGCTCCTTATCCTTGAAAAGCTGAAATTCCGCATTACTCTGCTGGGCTTCAACAATCTCCTACCTTAGATTTGGTATCAGCTTCAGGTTGCTAATAATAATCTTCTCTTCTTGCACTTCTGCTCTTCTGTCTAACACGTCCTGAACTACCTGGACCTCCTGTACCCTTAGCCTGGCCATTCTGACTTTCCGGCTCAGGGTATCAGCAACGACGTTGGCTTTCCCGGGGTGGTAGTTGATAGGACAACGGTACTCTTCCAGAAATTCCATCCATCTTTGCTGCCTCAAATTCAAGTCTTTCTGGGTAAAGATGTACTTCAGGCTTTTGTGATCAGTGAACACCTTATATTCCGCTCCATACAAATAGTGTCGCCATTTCTTTAATGCGAACACAATGATAGCCAGCTCTAGATCATGCGTGGGATAATTGACTTCGTGCGGCTTCAGTTTTCGAGAAGTATAGGCGATCACCTTCCTATCTTGCATCAAAACTACTCCCAAGCCTTCCTTCGAGGCATCAGTATATAGTGCGTAAGGTTTATCTGCCTCCGGTAGACTCAACACAGGCGCTGTCATTAACCTCCGCTTCAACTCTTGAAAACTCTTTTCGCATTTTTCGTTCCAAACAAAGGGTACATCCTTTCCCAGCAGCCGGGTCATAGGAGATGCTAGCGTTGAAAATCCCTTAATAAACCTCCGGTAGTAGCCAGCCAACCCCGAAAAGCTTCGAATCTCGGTGATGTTCTCTGGTTGCTTCCAGTCTGAAACAGCTTCAACCTTTACTGGGTCTACTTTGATCCCCTCCTTGGTCACCACGTGACCAAGAAACGCCATACTATCCAACCAGAACTCGCACTTGCTAAACTTGGCGTAAAGCTTGTGCTCCCTTAGCTTTTCTAGTACCAACTTCAAATGCTCTGCATGGTCCTCTGGGCTCTCAGAGTATATAAGTATGTCATCGATGAAGACCACCACGAACTTGTCCAAGTAGGGCTGGAACACTCGATGCATCAAATCCATAAATACCGCGGGTGCGTTGGTTACCCCGAAAGGCATCACCACAAACTCGTAGTGACCATATCTTGTATTGAAGGTCGTCTTAGGAATATCTTCCTCTTTTATCCTCAATTAATAGTAGCCTTGCCTCAAATCCAGTTTAGAGTAACGAATGGACCCTTGCAACTGGTCGAACAGCTCATCAATTAACGGCAGAGGATATTTATTCTTGATGGTCAGGTTGTTCAAGCCCCGGTAGTCAATACACAACCTTAGAGTCCTGTCATTTTTCTTTACAAATAGCACAGGTGCTCCCCAAGGTGATGTGCTAGGTTTGATATAGCCTTGCCTCACCAACTCCTCTAGCTGCTCCTTTAATTCCTTCAACTCTGCCGGTGCCATACGATACGGGGTTCGAGACACCGGTTCTGCTCCTGGGACTAGATCAATGGTGAACTCAACCTCTCGTTTGGGAGGTAGAGAAGTGAGTTCCGCAGGGAACATGTCGGGAAAATCTTTTACCACCTCGGTATCCTCCAGAGTGCACTGGTCCTTTGGCTTGTTTATCACATAAGCCAAATATCCTTGACATCCTTGCCTCAACAATTTCCGGGCTTTAGCCCCAGCTATCAAAAAACTTCAATTCTTTTACTTTCTCGTCATTGAACTCCAACACATCACATCCTGGTCTAATGAACTGAACTCACTTATTCTTACAGTTTACTCTAGCACCATGCTTCGCTAACCAATCCATCCCCAATATTAAATCATAATCATCAATAGCTAAGACTATTAGATCTCCCTCCAAGCTTTCTCTCCCTACTTCAACTTTACAATTCTGCACATACCGATCCATTTGCACTATTTTCCCCAAAGGCGTACTTACTATCAAGGTAAAAGGTAGTTCTACTCCATCCCAACCCAATTGATATGCATAATTCTTATTTAAATAGGAATGGGTAGATCCAAGGTCTATCAATGCATTAATGGAACGACCTTGGATAGTAAACGTACCTTCCACTACTGTTGCATCAGCTCCAACCTCCTCCCGGTTGAGAGCGAAAACTTTTGCTCTCACCTGTAGCTTCTGCGTTCCATTCCCGGAAGCTCCCGAGGTATTGGCTCGATTGGGCCCCGGGTTCTGAGCTGGGTTCCCCTGCCCGATCCAGAGAAGTTTAGGGTAGGCGTTCCGCAGATGATTCGGGTCTCCGCAGTGGTAGCATTTCCGCTCAACTCCTTTGGACCAACATTTTTTCTCAATGTGGCCCCTTTTCCCACCGTGCCGGCATAATGGAAGATTCTGCGTCGGACCAACCGGTGCTGTTCGGGCTTGCTTTCCCCGATTCTGCCATTGCTGGTTGGCAGGATGCTTGTTAGGTTGCTGCCTCTAAAAAGGTCTTGGCAGCAGTCTTGTCGGTATGAACGGTCGTGAAGCCAATCGGTTGCGATCTTCATTCTCAGTAAGGGTGGCTGCGTCCACAGCCCCCGAATAAGTCACCGGTGGAGAGGGTGCTAACGCCCTTCTTAACTCTTGCCTTAATCCCTTAACAAATTACCTCGTTCTATTTTGTTTAGTATCCACCAGCCTCTTGCAGTACTTTGACAGTTGCGTGAACCGTGCGGCGTATTGGGCTACCATCATGCTTCCGTGCTTTAGATTCTGGAACTTATCTTCCCGTTTCTCCACTATCCACTGAGGGATATATTCTATCCGGAATGCTTCCACAAAATTAGCCCATGTCCAGTCTTGGTCAATCATCTCCCAGTCGTCCTGAACCCGTTGCCACCACGCCCGAGCTGGACCCCTCAGCCGGAACGCAGCGAACTTCACCATTCGCTTCTCTATGTACTGGAGCGTGGCAAAGATGTCCTCCATTTGTTCCACTCATTGCTCCGCTTTTTGGTCTTGTTCGGCCTCTCCCAAGAAAATAGGAGGTTGAAATTTCAAAAACTGCTCCAATGCCTCGTCTTCCCCTTTCGGATTTCTTCGCTCTGTCAAGGTTTGCAGAATCTCCGTCACCTTGTGAAACGCTTGTGTCATAGTTACGCTAACTGGCTCTTTCGATCCCATCTCCGGTCCCATTTCATTCTCATCCTCCTAGTTTGGCGATGGCATTTGAGTTGCATCAACCTCTGGTGTCACAGGCTCTGCCTCAGGAACCCTTCTGCTGGATATGGCTGCACGACGTCTGGGTGCCATTCTAAACCATTCCCCAGATAATGAGTTATGCATCAAAGTTAAAAATATCCAAATTGAGCATGCATTCACATTCAACATTAAGCGGAAGAAAATTAGATGCAAATTTTGTACGAAGAATTGCATATAAATTTTTCTCAAAACTTAGAGTACCCGAGGTACTCTTATTTGCATAAATTTTGAAATAAAGCAATAAGGTGAATGGACTCTTAGCATAGGAGTTTATTGAAAATTGCAGATAAAACGCCCTAAACATAGCAGGACTTGGCCTCTCTAATCCTCATCAAAATCTTCAATGTCGGCATCATATAACCACCCCCAGAATTGCTAATGAAGTCCATCCCGGCCCCACTTGCGAACCCATCTATGGGCTCCTTCCCAGGTCTCCTAGAACTCTCCCCGGTCTCAACTTGATTGGGTGGGGTTACAAAGGAAGGTCTAGGTGGAGATTCATAATCTATCTCCCTTGGGTCATCACGATCAGCAGTCAAGTCCACTATGGGGCTAGGAGGGTGGGGAACATATTCCATGTCTATCTCCTCGTCTTCACTGTCGGTAACCAAGTCGATCACGGGTATTGGAGGTGGCTCGATGATCTGGACCTCATCGTCACTACTATCATCCAGGGTAATGATTGGCTGGGGTGCAGGCTGAGGCACTGGTAAGTCCTCCGGGTAGATAGGAATGGGAGGGTGCCATTGCTGCCCTTTCCTTGCGGTTCTAATCATTCTAACCATTCTACAGCATAAACAAGACAGGTCAGACAAACAGTTTGAACTCAATAAATCAAAACATATACCATCAATACTTGCCTAAACCTAGGCTCTGATACCACTTGTAACACCCCACTACTTAGGCCCATCAGGGCCGGGGATGTTACCCCGTCCAGAGGACAAGGGGTCTTTATAACTGGGTTACATAAAAAATAAAATAAAATAAAGACTTTAAAATTAAACTTATTACAACCCAAAAGATAAGTAATGGAACAAATCCAAATAAACTGTTTGCAACAATCTCTCAAAACATCACATAAAGTAAATAACATGAGTCTTCAAAGCATAGGCGACAATCTAGCTAATGACTTTCACAGCAGGATCTTCCTGAAAACATGGCGTAAAAGGGTGGTGAGATAAGAATCTCAATAAGCCCGTGTGTGCTTTGAGTGTTTCAGGTAAAATAATTCATGTATGCAAGTTGTAAAAGTTTCATAAGAAATATGTGCTGGCAAGCAATAAATAAGTGTTGAAAATAAAGAGTGGCATTTCACTTTTCAAACCATACATGTGCACCATAAATACAACCACTCAAATGAGTAGCCATGGGTTACTACACTTTGGGCCCCATGACTAGATAACAGTCAGAATGCCACACTTTGTGCAAGCTGACAAAAGGTAGGTGTACAGCCTACCGGGTGAGACACTCCTCCATCTCTACACCCAAACTTACCGATTGTCCACTCCGGAACACACAGTCCACCTGACTGAAACTTGCTAGCTCGGACCGGTATGACCTACCGGACTGGCATCCTATCCAGGAAGGACTCACCCCTCAGAGGTGGCCACCTACTGAGAGACTTACCCTAACCATTCAAAGACTAGTCCTGGCGGTCTACCCTTATTGAGTACTCAACGTTGATTGTTCCACTTGGGAGAAAATTGATCATACTTTGTTTTATTTGAAAATAGCAATTAAGGGTTTCTAAAAGTCTTGTCAAAGTGAGGTTTTAGAAAAAGTTTAGCATTTTGTGTAAAACTGCTTGTTTAACTTTCAAATGATTTGTTTGACTGAAATAAAAAGGAAAAACAGTCCTTAATTGCCTTCACAAAATAAATGTCCATATACATCGTGTTTGGCTTGCCACAACAACTTTTTGGTCTTCTCAATTTTTCTTTGACGTTTGATTCTCCTATATCCTTCGTTTGATAAGCTACATTACAAACCTTTAGCTTTATATTACAAGCTTAAAAGTCCTACTTGATCTAAGTAGAATCATGATATGTCTCGAATTAGTGGAGAGAGTGTATAAAGAGTAAGCCTATAGAATGCATATTCTTTTTGAACTAAATTCTTTCCAATGGTTTGAGAATATTGTGAAGTATTGTGATGGTTCTACTAAGTTATTTATCCCTAACACAAGTCTTACATTAGTTGTGAAAGATGTAGTAGTCATGTGTTTTATATTCTTGAATGAAGAAAGCCTTGAAGATATTGTTTTGAAATTAATTGAGTGATTGATTAAACCTTGTGTTTTCCTACTTGTTCTTGATACTTTGCTTGAGGACAAGAAAAGAGCTAAGTGTGGGGGAATATGATAGGGGCTAAATTAGTCATGTTTTTCCTAGTTATTTGAGGTTCTTTTGTGATACATTTTGTTCAATAACTAGTCATATTCCTTCATATTTGAGATTTTACCCTTAAAAAGGTATTTTGTTCATTATTTCATATTTTTAAGGTAAAACAGAACAAAAACGTCGCAAAATAAAGGAGAGGCGGCGCTGGCTACGACCCTAGAACCGGCGCCGGCCATGCACTGGATTGCATGAACTTCGAAGCGAAGAAAAATTGTCAAAACAGAGCGGAATAGTGTGGAACTGGCGCCGGCTCCAAGAGTCAAGGCGGCGCTGGCTGCATTTTGGTCTTCATCATGTGAAATTTGGAGAAAAATCGATGAATAAGTAGAGGAACAGAACACAACCGGCGCCGGCTCCAAGAATCAAGGCGACGTCAGTTGTGCCCTGATGTTAAGGCGGTGCTTGATTTTTTCTACGCGATTTTTGGTAATTTGAGGAATTTCTGTATCTTCCAACTTCTACCAGGCCAAGAACTTTGTACCTACGAGTTTAGGCAATTCCTAAGCCTTTAAATAGATGAAAAACACAAGGAAAAAAGAGAGAATTCATTGATCATCATAGAAAATTACTCAATCAAATGAGGAATTCTTCAATTCAAGAAGGGTTGTACATGAAGGTCTTCAAAGGAAGAAGAATGAGGCTTGTCTATGAGTACTTTCTTTTACTTTGTTTTCTTTTTTTTTGACAATGATATGTTAATTTTTTTATTGTAATTTGACATTGTTTTAGAAACTTATGATGTTTAGAGATATTTGATCTTTTGATTAATTGATTATTATTTTTGGTATTTAATTACTTGTGCTTATTACAAGATTAATTGATTGTTTTCCGTTGACTTGCTTGAAAATAAGGTTAATGGTGGTTCAATTGATTGATTTCATATTTGTTCTCTTTTAGCTTGCCTGAAAATGGGGTTAATTGTTAAGAATAGAGTAATTAAAGGTTAATTGATGTCTGCCAGAATGTGAATTCAATTGGTTAATTTCATGGGTTAAGTTTGCCTGAGAATGGGACTCAATCAGAGAATTGTGTTTAATGCATCTTTTGGGTAAGACTGGTTGAGACAGAGTATGTGATACTAAGTTACCTAGAAGATAGAGATTCATGGATTGGGAAAGAAGTGAGTCTACTTTAATTCTCCATGATGCTAAGAGAATAATAAGTTGTGATAAAGGTTGGATACTTCATGATCGTGTTTGTCTAACCAATGGTTTGAATTACATACTTCTACATCCTTGACATGTATATATTTATTTTGATTTTCTTTTATTTTTACTTGTTTTTCACTTTATCGAGTCGGTTAAACAATGAAAGAAAGGTGATTAATGTTTACTTGTTCCTGGAGGATCGACACTTGTTTGAACCCTATGCTCGGTTAATGATGAGTACGCTTGCTCATATATGTGATTTGGGTTGAACGTTTTAATTTAAATTTAATTGGAAATGTCCTTAGTTGTTGTATGATTTTTATACCCATGTCCGAACACATCATGTACGCATACCCAATCGTCGGGCCCATATGAAACCTTTTTCCTTCCTTGATTACCCTTAAGGGCGATCTCTTCATTTCGTTTTGCAATGGTTGCCTTTACCTTTTCATGAAAAGTCTTCACCAATTCTGCCTTCTTGGCTCCATCAAAGTTTATTTGTTCACCTATAGGTAAAGAAACTAAATCCCAAGGAGTTAGAGTGTTAAAATCATACACAATTTCAAAAGGAGAATAAATAGTAGAGTGAATAGCCCTATTGTAGGTAAACTTAATGTGTGGCAAGCATTCTTCTTAATTCTTCAAGTTCTTCTTGATAATGATCCTCAAGAGTTAGGTAAGTGTTTGATTAACCACTTCCATTTGTCCATCTGTTTGAGGGTGACAAGCTATGAAAAATAAAAGGTTAATGCTAAGTTTATTCTATAAGACCCTCCAAAAATGACTAAGGAACATAGTACCACTATCCAATGTAATAGTCTTTGGAATCCTTTGCATTCTCACCACCTTTTTGAAAAGTAAATCTGCAATATGGGAAGCATCATTAGTCTTGGAACAAGCAATAGAATGATCCATTTTTTAGAATCGATCAATAATTGCAAATATAAAATCCTTATACCCTTTGGATCTAGTTAATCCTAAGATAAAGTCCATTGAAATATCAACTCAAGGAGCATTTGGGGTGGTTAAAGGTGTGTACAAACTATACATAAGAGATCTAGATTTAGCCTACTTACAAATTATGTATTGAGAATAATGTTTCTTCACATCCCTCCTCATTTTTACCTAAAAGAAATGTTTCTAAAGGATGCCTAAAATCTTTGTAACACTAAAATATTCTATTAATCCCCCACTATGGGCCTCCTTGACTAGCAATTCCCTAATAAATCCCTTTGGCATGTAATGCCTTGCCTCTTTAAACAAGAAACCGTCATGCTTATAGTACTTAGCAAATGCACATTTTTCACAAGCATGAAAAATATCTCCAAACTACTCATCATTAATATACAATTCTTTCACAAGTTGAAAACCAAGAAGTTTAGCATCCAAAGAGTTTAAAAGTGCATGCCTTCGAGATACTGTATCCGCAACCACATTCTTCATATCCTTTTTGTATTGAATGACATAAGGACATGTCCTAATAAACTCCATCCACATTGCATGCCTCTTATTCAAATTTTGTTGGCTTTTGAGATGTTTAAGGGTCTTATGATAGGTACAGACCACAAACTCTCTTGGTAAAAGGTAGTGTTGCCAATACTCTAGGGTCCTAACCAAGGCAAAGAGTTCTTTATCATAAGTGGAATAATTGAGGGTCACCTTAGACAATTTCTTACTAAAATATGCAACAGGCTGTTAGTCTTTGTTTAAAACCTCACCTATCCCTACTCCACTTATATCACACTCTATCTTAAATGCCTTTTCAAGGTTAGGTAGGATAAGAATTGGAGCTTAGCTCAATTTGTTTTTGAGGGTTTGAAAGGCTTTTTGTTGGGCTTCCCCTACTTAAATCCCACATTTTTTTTTATTACTTCGGTTTGAGGGGCTACTATGGTGTTAAAATTTTTTATGAATCTCCTATAGAAATTAGCTAGCCCATGAAAACTACGAACTTGGGTAATAGTGGTAGGAGTGGGCCAATCTTGGATGGCTTTTATTTTTCCCTTATCAACCTCTATTCCTTTAGCACTCACAACATAGCCAAGGAATGTAACCCTCTCCATAAAAAGAGTATTTTTTTTTCAAGTTAGCGTATAATCTCTCCCTTCAAAGAGCAACAAACACACATTGAAGATGATTCAAATAATCCATATATGATTTGTTATATATTAATATATTATCAAATTACACAACAACAAACTTCCCATTAAATTCCATTGAACATGATACATTAAATGCATGAAAGTGTTAGGAGTATTAGACAACCCAAAAGGTATAATAAGCAACTCATACAACCCTTATTTTGTTTTAAAGGTCGTTTTCCACTCATCCCCTTCCCTAATCCTATTTTAGTGATAACCGAATTTCAAAACAATTTTAAATAAAAAATGCATGCACCAAATAACTCATCAAGTAAGTCATCTAATCTAGGAATGGAATAGTGATACTTAACCATGATATTATTAATGGCACAAAAATCCATACACATTCACCATGACCCATCCTTCTTGGGCACCAAGAGAACCGAAATTGCACATGGGCTTAGGCTCGCTCTTACATGTCCCTTCTCAAGTAATTCTTCTACTTAGTTTTATAATTATTTGGCCTCCTCCGAATTGTTCCTATAGGGATCGGTTAGGGATGACAGCTTCGGATACAAATGCTATTTGATACTCAATTCCTCTTATGGGTAGTAATCATCTGGGCATCTCATTTAGACATACCTTTTCAAACTCTTGGAGGATGGCTATAATTTCATTAGGCACAGATAAAGCAGAATCATTAGTAGAAACATAAGAACCTTTGCAAATAAGAAGAATAACCAGTTCCTTATCATCTATGACCTCACTCCCTTTTGCAAAGTAGTTCACATTTCTTTTACCTCCCCTCTCTTGTCATTGCTCATTTCTATTCGTGATGGTCAAAGGCATTTGTTTTCCCATTTTTTCCCTCAACTCTTTCTCTTTCCTCTCTTATTCTTTTCTCTCTAATTCTTATTTTTGTTTGGCATCTTGTGCTCCTTCTTTCTTCGCTTTTTCCCTCATGATTCTTTGCTCTTTGTTTACCTCACTTGGGGGTATGGGGGTAAGGGTGAATTTGGACCCTTATTTGAGAATGGAGTAAGTGTTCTTCCTCCCATCATTCTTCATATTTCTATCATATTACCAAGGCCTCCTTAGAAGTAAATGACCCGCTTGTATAGGCACCACATCACATAGAACACTATCCTTGTACATCCCTATCTCAAAAGATACCAAGAATTATTCGTTAACCCTTAATTCCCTACTATCATTCAACCATTGCAACTTGTAGGGTTTGGTGTGTTTAATCCACTTCATACCCAATTCATCAACTAAATTTGCGCGAATCACATTAGTGCAACTCTCTTTATCCACAATGACACTACAAGGGATCTTGTTAAATAGATACCCTGTATAGAATATATTTTCTCTTTGTTGATGGTCTTAGTCTTCAATTACTTTAGAAGTCAATGATCTTCTTAAGACTCCAACTAAGGAATACTCTTGGCCAACAACTTATCTTTCATTACTTTCCTCATCCCCATTTTCTTCTTGGTCTTTTTGGTACTTTTCTCCATCTTCTTCTTTCGTCAGTTGAGACTTCTTCATAGGGGTTAGTGTATATAACCCTTTTGCTTGGATACTCATAAGAAGTATGTACATAGCTAAGACACTTAAAGAAATTGATGTCTTTATTCTATTGTGGTCTCTCAATAGCTTTTTCCTTGTTCTTGTTTTAACCTTCCCTAGGTTTTCAATCTTTCCTAGGCTTCCATCCTTCATTTGGCTTTTTGTACTCCTTTTGGAAAGGTTTAAGAGTATCGTCATTCACAATTAGCATCTTGCTAGTAGTGTTTGTATTTCATAGTATAGGCTTAACAAAAGCCCTTCTCTTTTGTTGGCTCTTAATATTTATATCGGCATGAACCATATTCTCCAAATGATCATAAGAGTGTAACTCTATAATGAGACTCCACTTCATTATGAAAATCAAAATCAAGGAGGGGGAGGCGTGACCATGCAAGGACAAGGACCGAAGACAAGATTTAGGTCCAAGAAGCTTTAAGATGAGTTTTAATTGCTCATAAAATCATGCTTAAGGATAGAGGAGGGTTGGAAGGTTGAGAAAGCTAGCCAAGAGTTCATTTTGATAACTATCCGAGAAGGACCCCAACAAGAACTTAAATCGACAACAAAGATGGACGAAACTCAACTAAAGAGGAGGCCTCCAGAGGACAGCCGGCGCCGGCTTCGACCTGCCCAACAACGGCTTCGTTCTGGCATTCGACCGTCTAAAGACAGTTCACAACCGGCACTAGCTATAGTGTCCAAACCGGTGCTGGCTCCATCCTGGGTAGCCGACGGTTGTCCCGCGTTTTTTATGTTTTCTCTCATTTTCTCCAATTTTAATTGCTTGTAAAAACTTATTATGACCCTAAACTATAATAGAACCTTAGGGATTACTTAGCTAGGATTAGGGTAGTATAAATAGAACATTTTGTGATTTGACAACATAATTCACACACTTTAATTCAATTTTGAGAGAAAATCTTAAGAGGTCCTAGCCTCCTTGTTCATCTTGTTCAAAACCATGCTTAAGGGTTAGTCTTCCTTATGAATGAGTCTATAAATCTTTTTGGATAATCCAATATGATTTCTTTGAATGGGTCTTAGTTACTTTTGTTCTTCTAAGGTTTGTTTGAATTCCATTATTTGGGTACCTGTTTTCTCTATTCTATTTGTTCTTGTTTGCCTTAGTTGCTTCATGGATATTGGGGTAAGATTATAGTAGAACTTGCTACTTTTCTTGAGGGTCTTTGAAGCTTAGTTCTTTAAGGGTTTGAAAGAGGGTAGGTTGTTATTTTACTTTCTCTTTTTTGTCTCTAGAAGAATCTCTGTTTTGGTCCCATTTTGTTGAGCGAAACACAAACCAACTAAACCACTTACAACACCAAGAAAAAGTCCACACAAGGTCATATCACTCTACCAAATTGGTTATTTTCCTATTTAATACTCCCAAGAACCTATCATTTGTTGCTCTAGGGTCCTTAATGATTTAAGCCCGCATCAACATCATTTCCATTTCTTTTTGATAGTCCTCCACACTGTTATTCCCATGCTTAAATGATTGAAGATCTTGGTAGAGGTCATTGTAGTACTGGTATGGAACAAACTTAACTCTCATCGTGTCCATCAATAAGTTCCAATTTACCATGGTTTCTATTCCCATTTTCCTTCTTTGAGTACTAACTTGCTCCCACCAAACCAAAACATACTCTGAAAAGCCCAAAATAGCTAGCCTCACATTTGATATTTCACTATAGATGCAACACTCAAAGAATATTTCCATTTTATTCACCCACTAAAAATAGGCTTTAGGTTCACTTTTTTCATAGAATGTAGGCACCTTCATTTTGATATGGTTCAACTCTCTCTCCTCTTCATTTCTTTCTCTCCTACCTCCTTTATTGCCCTATCCTCCATTGAGTTTCTCATAGGAATTACCATGTTCCCCTTCATACCATTCATCAACTCCTTCAAACTCTCTTTCTAACCCCTTCAGATTGCTTGCACCATTCTTTCCTTGGCTCTTACCTCGTCCTCCTCTCATACTATGTCTTCTTCCTCTTATTAGAGCTTGTTAGAATCCCCCAATAGAGTGCTCATCCCATTCTTCACATTGGTAAGCCTTTAACGGAAGAATATAAGCATCGTCATCCCTCATTCTAGGGCTAGGAGCTTCAAATCATTCTTGGCCACTTCTTTGTGCTATTGTAGAAGATTGACATAAATGATTTCTCAATTTCGTGATCTTCTTTGTCATGTCTTCAAACTTACTGTGCATTGTTCTCATCATAGAATTTAAATCCTCTCGCAAAGTCCTAGCATCAATTGGTTCTTCTTATGGCCTACTAAGTCCACTTAGGTTAGGCCCAAGGATTTCTTGTTCATGGGCCATGGCGGTGGAATATTCAATGAATTTATACCTGTTAGGAATTCAGTCATGCATTATCATAAAACGCAGTGAAAAAAATTTGAATTCCAATCCCAAGACCACATGGCTGTAAATAAAATGGGTAAAAGCATTGGTATAATATTTACTTTTCCTACGAGTAGATTTCAAAAATTTTCTCCTGGATGTTGATGGCATGATCCAGCAAACCCCACGATCTTAAACAAACAAAATACTCTTATTGGAATGTTTAAACCGAGCCACTACAATCCAAGGATAGGATTGTCTCTGATAGAAATCCACACAAGGTTTGAACACTCGCAAAGTCACTTAGTTCTGTGCTAGTAGAACAATAAAGTGGCTAGGATTTTACTTAGAGAAGAGAATGGAAGAAGACCACACCCAAAATCGATTTTTGTGTGTTTTTTTAAAGGAAAACATTTTTTCCTATTTTCTATAGGTTTTAGGATTTTAACTAATTGCAACGAATTCATTCAAGGTTTAATTAAATACAATTAAATCCTTAAAGTTTGTATAATTGCAATTAGGCCTATGAATTATAACAAACTTATAATTCACCCGTAAGATTATTTTCTTCTCACAATTGACCACATAGTATTATCAAATAATACATTGAGTACTCAAACCTTCATTGTTTGTGACCTATTAAGTTTTTTTAGTTTATTGGTAGCAAAATATGAATGAACCCAAACATCTTTACGATTAATAACCCTTGATAAATAGATTTAACTTATTAATTCTAAATGAAATTGATTTATTAATTCTCTAATTAATAAATCCATATTTAGTATATCATAAGCAGTGTCTTGCAACACATCATGACCACCTAAAAGTCCAGAAAGTTATGTGGCTTGACATGAACCTTTCAATAGCTAACAATAGTACAATAAACTCTTTTCACAATATAATATTTCTATTAGGAGTGATGAATCCTTTATTGATCCTCTCAACTACTTATGTTTGCTTCATGTTGTTCCCAATATCCATCCCATATGCGGCTTTGTAAGGACTCCAGAGGTTGGAATCAAAGTCCAACACTTAGTGATAGGGGCTAAATTAGTCATATTTTTTCTAGTTATTTGAGGTTCTTTTTGTGATATATTTTGTTCAATAACTAGTCATATTCCTTCATATTTGAGATTTTACCTTTGTAAAGGTATTTTGTTCATTATTTCAAATTTTTAGGGTAAAACCAAACAAAAACTTTACAAAACAGAGGAGAGGTGGTGCCGGCCATGCACTGGATTGCACAAACTTTGAAGCGACGGAAAACTTATTGAAACATAGCAGAACAAAAGGGAACTGGTGCCAGCTCCAAGAGTCAAGGTGGCGCCGACTGCATTCTGGTCTTCATTGTGCAAAATTCAGAGAAAAATCGGTGAACGAGTAGAGAAGCAGAACAGAACTGGCGCCGACTCCGAAAGCCAAGGCGGTGCTGGCTGTACACTGAAGCTAAGGCGGTGCTTGATTTTTTCTACGCAGTTTTTGATAATCTGTGGAGTTTTAGTATCTTACAACTTCTACTCGGCCAAGAACTCTATACCTACGAGTTTAGGCACTTCCTAAACCTATAAATAGATGAAAAACACAAGGGAAAAAGGGGAGAATTCATTGATCATCATAGAAAATCACTCAATTAAATGAGGAATTCTTCAATTCAAGGAGGGTTGTACAAGAAGGTTTTCAAAGGAAGAAGAAGGAGGCTTGTCTATGAGTACTTTCTTTTTCTTGGAGAATGATGTTAATTTTTTTATTGTAATTTGACATATTTTTGGATATTCATGATATTTAGAGTTATTTGATCTTTTGATTAATTGATTGTTATCATTGGTATTTAATTACTTGTGCTTATTACGATATTGGTTGATTGTTTCTGTCCATTAACTTACTTGAGAAAGGGTTGATGGTAGTTTCAATTTTATTGATTTCATATGTGTTATCTCTTAACTTGCTTGAGAAAGGGGTTAATTACTAAGAACTGGTAATTAAAGGTTAGTTGATGTTTGCCAGAGTATGGATTCATTAGTTAATTTCATGTTTTAAGTTTGCTAGAGTATGGAAATTTAATCAATGATTAGGTTTAATGTATCTTTTGAGTAAGACTGGTTGAGACAGAGTATGTGATGCTAAGTTACATAAAAGACAGGGGTTCATGAATTGGAAAAGAAGTGAGTCTACTTAATCCTTCATGATGCCAAGAGAATAGTTGATTATGATAAAGGTTAGATACTTTAAGATCATGCTTGTCTGAACAATGGCTTAAGTTACATAATTCTACATCCCTGACATATATATATATATATTATTTTTATTTTTATTTTATTTTATTTTATTTCATTTTATTTCTTTTTCATTTTATCGAGTCGGTTAAATAATGAAAGAAAGGTGATTAATGTCTACTTATTCCTGGAAGATCGACACTCGTTTGAGCCCTATGCTCGGTTAATGATGAGTACGCTTGCTTATATTTGTGATTTGGGTTGAACGTTTTAATTTAAACTTGATTTGGAATGTGCTTTTTTTTAGTATGATTTTTATACCCAAGTTTGGACACATCAAGTTTTTGGCGCTGTTGCCGGGAACAATAGCATGAAAACTTAGATTTTGTTGATTTAACCATGTAAATATGTAAATATGTAAGATATGTATAATTGTTCATTTCACAAAAAGGTGCTATCTTTTGTATTTAATGTATTCTTGTACACCCTTGTAACCTAACTTAACCTACTAACTTTAACCATGTTTGATATACTAACTTTGTAACCTTGTAATTTTATTTTTATCAATAATTCCGTATCTAACTCGCTTCTATATTTAGGAGAGATGGAGAATTGGAATTGGAGGAAGTTAAATGAGGGGCAGCACCTCTATTATGCTTCGGAGATAACACATGTAGCATCAGATTCAGCAGAGCTCGAAACCGTAATTGGGAAATTTGATGTTCATGTCATAAGGCACTTCCAAGAAATTGATTCCATATTTGAGAAATTCGAAGCAATGATATGCAACATGGAACGAAAATTTTGGCTTTTAACGGACATGGTGATAAAATCCTATGACCTAACCCCAATAGCCAATGAGGAAACAGTTGTTGTCACATTGCGAAGTGGAACAGAATTATCAGATAGTCCAAATGACAACCGGTGCCAGTTGGAAGAAGAGAACCGGTGCTGGCTATCCGAAAAACCCGAGACCACACAACACAGAACTAAACTGGCGCCGGCCAAGGTACTGGAACCGGCGCCGGCTACCCCCTGTCCACCTCTCGAAAAATCTACTTTTCAGCCTAACATTCCGTACCCTACTCGTCTACATAAGGCATGAAAAGATGCTCAATTCGACAAATTCCTTAAAGTGTTCAAACAACTGCACATACACATCCCCCTCAGTGAAGCTTTAATCCACATGCCCAAATATGCCAAATTCCTCAAAAGCATGCTCGTCAACAAAAAGCGATTAGAAGAGTTATCTACAATAGTCCTCAATGAAGAATGCTCAGCTATCTTGCAAAACAACTCAAAATTGCCGTATAAAGAAAATGATCCAGGGAGTTTCTCTATCCCATGTCTAATTAGCACTCTTCATGTGTGTAATGCATTAGCTGACCTAGGTGCTAGCATTAATTTATTGCCATATAAAACATTTAAAAGGCTAGGCTTAGGAGAACCACAGCCCACTAGGATGAGTATTCAACTCGCAGATAGATCTATCAAATATCCTAGGGGCATAATAGAAGATGTGTTGGTAAAAGTAGATAAATTCATATTTCCAGTGGATTTTGTTATTCTTAACATGGATGAAGATTCCAAAGTTCTGATAATCCTAGGTAGGCCCTTCCTAGCTACAGTAAAAACATTAATAGATGTTCATGGGGAAAGATTAACACTTAGGGTTGGGGATGAGGAAGTAGTCATTCAAATCCACAAAAGCATGCAACACCATTTATCTTCTGATGATTCCTGTTTCAGATTTGATATTCTTGACGAACATATTTTTGAGTTGATACAGGAATTCATTGAGGAAGGGTTGAGTGAAACAACAATAGCGTATCCGGAGGAAGTTCACAAGGAAGATGGGGAGAATAAGTTGGAAATAGATAAAAGCAATTTAAGGAGAATGAAATCATCTATAGAAGATCCTCCCAAATTGGACTTAAAAGACCTACCCGAGCATTTGGAATATGTGTTTTTGGCTAAAGAATGTAAGTTGCCTATCATCATTACCAAAGATCTCGAGCCAGAACAAAAGACCAAGCTGGTAAGTATGTTGGGAAGATATAAGGGAGTGATAGCTTGGAAGATCACTGATATTAAAGGCATTAATCTATTCTTTTGCCCGCACAAGATCTTGCTGGAAGAAGGTGCAAAAGCTGTAGTGCAACCCCAACGTAGGTACCCACATATGAGTGAAATGGTAAAAAGGTGAGGTAGTTAAGCTCTTAGATTCAGGTATCATTTACCCTATTTTTGATAATGTCTGGGTGAGTCCTACTCAAGTGGTACTAAAGAAGGGAGGAATGACGGTGAGCCCAATGATAAAAATGAGTTAGTCCTTATGAGATTGGTCACGGGTTGGAGGTTTTGCATAGATTATAGGATGCTAAACAAAGCCACTAGAAAAGATCATTTCCCTCTCCCTTTTATTGACCAAAAGTTGGAAAGGTTAGCTGGACATGAGTATTACAATTTCTTAGATGGATTTTCTGGTTACCTACAAATTCCCATAGCTTCAGAGGACCAAGAAAAAACCATTTTCACATCTCCATATGGTACTTTTGCATATCGTCGAATGCCATTTAATCTTTGTAATGGTCTTGGAACATTCCTAAGGTGCATGATAGCTATATTTGAAGGACTCGTGGGGGACATCATGGAGGTATTTATGGATGATTTTTCAGTTTTTGGTGATTTATTTGACTTGTGCTTATCTAATCTTGAAAAGATGCTAGCAAGATGTGAAGAGACTAACCTCATGCTTAATTGGGAAAAATGTCACTTTATGGTGCAAGAAGGTATTGTGCTGGGATATAAAATTTCAAGAAAATGTATAGAAGTCGATAGGGCCAAAATTGAAGCAATCGAGAAGCTGCCTCCCCTTACTTCGGTAAAAGCTATCTGGAACTTTCTTGGTCATGCAGGTTTCTACAGGAGGTTCATCTTAGATTTCTCAAAACTTTCCAAACCTCTTACCTCTTTACTTGAAAAGGATACTGTGTTCAATTTTGACGAAAAATATCTCAACGCTTTTACTATACTTAAAGAGAAGTTGATTAATTCATCCATTCTAATTGCACCTAATTTGCTTATTCCCTTTGAACTAATATGTGATGCAAGTGATTTTGCAGTTGGTGCAATATTGGGACAAAGGCGGAATAAGCACTTCCAACCTATATACTATGCAAGAAAGACTTTAACGGATGCACAGGAAAACTACACAACGACAGAGAAAGAACTTCTTGCCATAGTGTTTGCCTTTGATAAATTCTAATCTTACCTTATTTTGTCCAAAGTCATTGTGTATATAGACCATTCGGCCCTGAAATACCTACTAACCAAGCATGATTCCAAACCAAAATTGATACAATAGGTTCTATTATTGCAGGAATTTGATTTGGAGATTAGGGACAAAAGGGTACAGAAAACTTAACTGCTGATCACTTGTTAAGAATAGATAATCCAAATTTGGAATCATTGATGGAAGAGGACATCGATGACGCCTTTCCGGATGAGCAACTCTTGCTCGTAGAGGGTAAGATGCCAAACACCCATTGGTTTGCTGATTTTGCTAATTGCTTGGTTGCAAAAATTATTCCACAAGCTTTTACAATACAACAAAAGAAAAAATTCCTCTCTGACGTAAGGCATTACTTTTGGGAAGATCCATATTTATTTAAGTGTTGTGCGGACCAAACCATTCAGAGATGCGTGGACTGTATGGAAGGTGAAGATATTCTAAGACATTGTCATGAAGGACTTGTTGGAGGTCACTATCAGGCCAACAACATTGCAAGAAAAGTGCTCGACATCGGCTTCTATTGGTCCACATTGTTTAAAGATGCCCACAGGTTTGTTCAAAGTTGTGATAGGTGTCAACGTACAGGTAGCCTATCTAAATCTAATGAGATGCCATTACAAAATTTTCAAGCTTGTGAAGTATTTGACTATTGGAGAATAGACTTCATGGGACCTTTCCCTAGTTCTTTGGGGAATAAATATATTTTGGTGGTAGTAGATTATGTTTCTAAATGGGTAGAAGCCCAAGCTTTACCTACTAATGATGCAAGGGTTGTGGTAAAATTTCTGAAAAAAACTTTTCACCCATTTTGGTGTGCCTAAAGTACTTATTAGTAATAGGGGGACTCATTTTTGTAATGCACAAATGAAAAAAGTTCTCACACACCTAGGTGTGCACCATAGGTTGGCCACCCCCTATCACCCCCAAACAAGCGAACAGGTCGAAGTGGTTAATAGAGAACTTAAACAAATCTTGGAAAAGACTGTCAACCACACTCAGAAGGATTGGAGCTTAAAATTTGACGAAACTCTTTAGGCATATTGGACAGCCTTTAAGACACCGATTGGCACGACTCCGTTTCGGTTAGTTTATGGTAAATCATGTCATCTACCTGTTGAAATTGAACACAAGGCTTATTGGGCGATAAAGCTTGTTAATCTTGATCTTGAGATAGTAGGGAAGTCTAGGTTAGTCCAACTCACAACTTTGGAGGAATTGCGAAAAGATGCTTATGATATGTCAATTCGGTATAAAGAGAACGTCAAATAATGGCATGACAAGCATATCACTCATTAACATGAATTTGCAACAAGCGATTAGGTATTGTTATTCAATTTTCGCCTATGACTTTTTCCAGGTAAATTGAAATCAAGATGGTCGGGACCATACACTGTGAATAGAATATTCCTATTCGGCACCATCAAAATTACTCATCCCACCAAGGGCACTTTCAAAGTAAATGGAAGTCGAGTGAAACGCTATGTTGGTGACCTTCTTCACAACATGGATCAAGTGGACATGATCTTGGCTATTGCGCCATGATACTTCATGAGTTCTCTCGTTTCCTCTCCGAGTTGTGTACTGGTTTCTTTCTTTTGTTTTTGCTTTATTTTTCTTTTCTAGTTTTTATGCTTTAGTGTGCTCTTTTGTATTTTTCTTTTTAGGTACTTTGCCAACGCCTCATTCTTCAAGCATTCAGCTCTTGTACAGCACAATGCCAAACGAATAGAAGTTTGTTTTTTTCTTATCGCTTCTCCCTTATATTCTTGGTCCCTTGGCATTGTTTATTCCTTGTTATATTTATTTGGCCATTGAGGACAATGTCTAGTTTTAGTGTGGCGGAGTGATTTGATTGACAAATCTTTTATGCATATACTTTAGCTTTCTTGGGAGCAAATTTTGAGCCAATTTTGACAAAATTTTTTCACAATTTTATGCAAATTCTTGAGATTTCAAGCTGTATTTTTATTGCATGTCTTTATGATGGATTATAGATCATATGTTCTAGATCATTTATATCTTATACATGACTTTTTGCACTCACTTGGACAAAGTAGTTCATGATCTAATGCTTTGCATTATTTTTAAACCTGTTTTTCTACTAAAATTCATGGAGCATTCTAGAACTTACTTGAATACCTCTCCAGGAGAAATAAGAAAGACAATCATGATTTAACTTAGGGATGACGGTAATAGGTCTTCTTTGGATAGTTTGAGCTTTTCAAGCCTACCTATTGTCATATTATCCCTAGTGCCTATGTTGAGTCTAAATTGTTGATTTATTTCATTAAAACCCGTCACAATATTTTATCCATTGCTTGTTTATAAGAGTTTGAATAATTTTTCAAATCTTTATGCTCTTGAGGGATGAAAGTATATGTAACAAAATGTTGAGAAAGAATGTTGGGAGAAAGATCATGACTTGTTACTTTCAGTCATAGATCAATAATGAGTTGAGCTGGAAAGAGGAATGAAGAAAAGAAGTGATAAAAAACAAAAATAGCAATAGTGAAAGAAAAGACAAATGAAAAGACAAGAAGAAAAGAAAGTTCGCAAAGGGATGGTGATTGAGCTGTAAAAAATTAAGTTCATATTAAATCTTTGACACTAATGCTGGAAATTTGAGTAATCTTGTGAAAGGAATAAAGAAGAGTTGAGAAAGAAAAAGAAAGAGAAATGCAGGATTTGCTAGAGTGGAGTTGTAATTGCTGAATAAGGTTATGGTTTGATTGATTTTTGGAATAGGAGAGCAAGAGGAGTTGGAAATTAATGATTCATTTTATTTATCCTTTTCTTGCAAACTCTCAGTTTCTTTGATTTTTGATTCTCCTATATACTTCATTTGATAAGCTACATTACAAGCCTTTAGCCTTACATTACAAGCTTAAAAGTCCTACTTGATCTAAGTAGAATCATGATGCGTAATACCCCTCCCAAAACCACCTTTGACCTATGGGGAAAAGTCATGCATTGCATAGCATTTCACATTTCATGTGATATCTTAACATTATTTTTGCATGGGTGCATGAGATTTTCAAGGTTGTGCTTGCATAAAATTATTTAAATGTGTTGTTGCATTATTTGAGAGTTGCTTTAAGTGAAGTTTAGTAGAGGAGATGGAGGGATGAGAATTAGGGTGGAAAGAATTTCCTAGAGAAATATTATCATCGGAGTTGATTTGGAATAATGGTTAGGTTTGGTGATTTTCCTTGGTGACCCAAGTTCGAATCTTACCTATTGTGAATCTTAGTCTTCCTTTTGAATTATTTTTCCTAGATTTTTTCATGCTTTGGCCGAAAAACCTTAGCCATCCTAGTGAATTTTCAGCGCCATCTTCATAGGAGATAAGTCTCCATATTTATCTCCTAAATTTAAGGACTTTTGATAAGGATAAAGTTTAATTTTATTTTTAGCTTTTGTCCTTTTTTATTTTCGAAAAACCCTAGCTAGAGCAAGTAAATTCTAGCTTGTTTTAATTAATTAGATTTTATATTAGATAGCTGGAATTAATTTGTTATTTTTCTGGAAAGATATCTTGTTGATTTTGATCATAGAACCCTAGCTAAAAATCTGGAAATTTTTCTAGCTTTGTGTTGCCACCTTTGGAGCATTCCTAGCTCAACTCAAACTCTTCCAAGACTAGGGAAATCTTATCTAAATCCTTTAGCAAATCAAATTTTATTTCAATCCTAAACCAACTAGGTTTTACTCTTTCTTTTTCTGCAAAATTTCGGCAGCCTTGTGCATGCACAAGCTACACGAAAAATCCTGCACTCCTAACTGCAATCAAACTCTTCAAACCCTAACTCAAATCACTTAGAACATCTCTCACCAAATCAGATTACTTTAGTGACACAAAATCAGATTTTATCCACAAAAAATTCCAAAATTTTGGCCAACTTCTAAACAAAAATTTCGACCAGCTTTGCATTAGGAATTTCGACCAGCTTTACACCAGAATTTTCGGCCAGCTTTGCATAGTGCAATGCACGAAAATTCTGCACTCCAAAACATACCAAAACTCCTTGTTCATTAAGCTAAACCATAGCACCTGAAACTCTTGTTTTTTCCCTCTGATTTGTGGATAGAATAGAAGCCGAAAACAGTCCAGAAATTCTACTTTTTGCTCATAGATTTCGTGCAGAATTTCTAGTTACCAAAGCTGCACAAACTCTTCCTTGTTTGGCCAAAAAACCTGAACACGCACATGGCCCATTCGTTGTGTAATTTTCGGCCAGCATAGGAGAACAATTCCAGATTATTTTCTCCTCTTAAACCCTCTCAATTTCGACAGTAATAAGGGTACAACATGCTGCAATTTTTTTCCATTTCTGTCCAAGAAACCTAGAGCCATTAGGAGTCCTTCTTAGCACCACCTTCTAACCCTAAATCAATCTCTTCTAACCCTAAACCAAGATAGCCGACTACTCCCTCCTTACTACACGAAAATTCCAGCCAACACTCTTCTGCAATTTTCGAAAATCACAAGAGCAATCCCTAGCCAAAAAACCGATCACACCCTAAGGTAAGCAAAAATCATCTCAACCTTTTGATTCCTTTCTTCTATTAATTCTTCTCTTTTCCTTCCCTTGAATCACACCACATAGAGGCGGATTTCGTCCTCTTTACCTACCTTCGATCAAAAGGAAGTAAAGAAGACAGCTTTTCTCTTCTTCTCAAATGAACTCGCGACGATCACCATAGAAGCATCGAGACCTTGCTAATCTGGAGGTTGTAAGGTAAGGGAATTCTTACCCTTGATGTCGAAATTAGGATCTATTGAGATTGATGATGTCTATGGAAGTGTGATAGAATGATATATGTTTAGTTGGGATAGATGAATATTTTGAGTCGAGTAATTAATTAAGCATATTCGATGGATAGCAATGCCATGTTTTAGTGTGATAATAATGGGTGTGAAGTGTGATGGTCAAGTCAAGACCTTTTTGATATATTATTCATGTCTTTGATGGATATATGATCATAGTGTATGAACTTTGAGGATTAGATGATTTATTTGAAGTTAGATAATAGATCATGATTTGTAATGGGAATAAATGAGTTTAATGCGTGTTTCAATCGATTGAGAGATATTATGTTATTCTAGATCTGGAGGGTTTTTGAAGGAAGTAAGTTGTGATTTTATCTTGTTTATCTGAGGCATATCAAGTAAGTCCTTGCATAAACTCTTTTGTTAAATGTTGTGATGGCAAGTCTATGTGGTAAAGCTTTGTGAACCTATTGTTGAACTATGTTTGCTTGGGTTGTAAACGTGGATGTTTATTCTCTAAATGGTTTTGTCAAACTAACGATTTTTTTCAGGAACTGTTCTTTTCTCAACGTTTTAGAAAACTCTTTTAAAGAAAACCGCGTCTTACAAAGCAAGGTATGGAAATATTGTGAGTCAGGAATTAACGGATATGTTCGTTGAGTACTCAATAAGGGTAGGCTAACAATATTTGTCTTGGAGGGCTAGAGTAAGTCTTCTGGCAGGAGGCCACCTCCAGAAGATGAGCTCTACTTGAAAAGGCGACAGTATTGGTTGGTCAGGCCAGTCCGAGCTAGCATTTGTACCTAATAAGGTATTATTTATTTTCTCGACATGGACATCCGGATGATTTTATTGGGTGTAGAGATCGAGGAGTATCTCACCCGGTGGGCTGTACACTCACCTTGATCAGAATGCCCAACGTCTGGTAATCTAGTCCAGGCAAGATGCACAAAGTGTGGTGCCTTGTCCTCATGGAGCCTAAAGTGTGGTGACATGACTATTTATTCAAGTGGATGATTTATTTTGTATAAAGTGTGACAATGAGAAAAACCCACTCCTTGCAAAGAGAAAATTATTTTTGACTTGCCAAATATTTCTACAAATGTTTTCACTATGCATACACGAACTGTTCAATGTACTATGTGCACACACAGGACTAACTGAAATTTAATCTCACACTATTTTATATCATGTTTTCCGGAGATAGATTATGCTGAGCAAGCGGGGCATGTGATAGTTGAAGCTTTTGTTATTTTCTATTATGTTGTAGGAGACAATTGTTGATTTAAGCTTCTGATTGGATATTTTTTTTAATTTAGTTTTGCTCTAGTTTGAGCCTGATGTAATAAATTTTTTTCGTTATTTATCTAATTTTGATTTCTTTGGTTTATCTTTATATTTTATACCTCGTTTTGAAGACCCCTTATCCTTCAGGACGGGGCGACATCCCCGCTCTTTTAGGGTACGTAGTAGTGGGGTGTTACAAGTGGTATCGAAGCTTAGGTTTAGGCAATTATTTGACTTACTGGATTTTATTTCCTTATGTATTTTGATCAGGAGCTAACTTTTGCATTTTGTTTATAGGGTGGTCAGAAAAGTTGTATCGGCCGTCAGAGACTGGCCTGCTGGCTGCGGGAATCCACCTGCCCCACTACCCGTAGCAGGACCACCCTCGTCTGATTCAGAGACAGAGCCTGAGGGAGGATGGTTGTTGAGTGAGGACGAGATGGAGCTTGAGCCACCCATGCTAGACGACCCGGTGGTTGAGGCAGAGATGGAGGTTGATGGAAGCCTAGGAGTGTATGATGGGGATGATGAGGGTGAGGTAGTTGAGCTTACTAGTAAGGGTGAGGAGGATGAGGAGATGGCAGAGCTGAGTGAAGGGGAGGTAGATGAGCTTGGGAATAAGGGAGATGATGAGAGTGAGGGAGAGATGGTTGGGATAGAGGAAGAGGATGAGGATGTGACGGAGGTTCCCCGGACCCCGCAGATAGGAGAGATTGATAGGGCTTCTACTTGCTATAACCTTAAGGAGTCCAGTGATGAGGGACATAGGCCGAATAATGGAGTTACCTCGGGAGTGAGGGAACTTAGGCAGTCCACTTTAGGAATGGAATATAAGAGGAAGAGGAACTAGAAGAGGGTCCTAAGAGGTGTGGACTTCGATATGGACTGGGGATAAATGCTAAGTTAAGGAGAGAGGGGTTACTTGATCTGTCTGACTCGGGGAATGAGAGGCCTGCAGCTAAGGGTGCGGTTAGATTAGCCTTGGATGAGTTCTATGAGACAGTCATGAGAGCTAAGAAGGGCAATGAGGGTGATTCAGGACAGCCAAGTAAGAGCGCTGGTTTTGCGAGGGATTACGTAGGGAAACCCAATAGCTCCGCTGGGTGGTATGTGGAACCAGCCTCTGACGATTTAGATGCCTCTGCTAACACTAGAAAAAGTTGAGTATAGAAAACCAGTAGCATTTACTCTTTCTCTTTCGGGATTTGCATTCCCTTGTTCATTTATTCTTTTCAAAAGAAGCACGTTGTTTGTAGGACTCTATTATTTCATTGAATAAAAGGGCATCACTTCTGATAACCCTTCTTTACGAAAGCATGGTTTATATGAAAAGCATGAGTTTTATTTATTACTTGGTTTTTCCCTGCATAATATCATCAAATTCTTTTTTAAAACGTGTAGATACCATTACTATTAACTAACCATGCATCTGAGCATACTTTCTTTCCCCCTTGGTAACTATCTGACTTTGAGTGACTGTGGTCTAAGATGGCACCAAGACGCAGGACAGTCATTCATAGCAGAACAGTGCAGGAAAGTGCATCCTCAACTCTGGAGTTTGAGCACATGCATCGTTCCACACCCGATGTGGAAGAGCACTTGCAGCGAGAACAAGAGTTAGCTTCAGAGAGGTCTCGGGATGTGACTATAGGACAGGCTTTTGACAAGATAGCTTCAATCCTGCAAAATCTAATGGAGAGAGTGGACAAGGTGGCCAAGGAGTCACTGTGGGGAGAGGATGAGGCCCTAAAGCGTTTTCTGAAGTTCCAACCTCCCACATTCCAGGGGGAGGTAGAGCAGGATGAGAAGGCAGAGTAGTGGGTCGAGCAGATGGAGGATATTTTGCCACTCTGCAGTACTCGGAAGAGAGGATGGTGAAGTTTGCTACTTTTCGGCGGAGGGGACCATCATGAGCATGGTGGCATTGGGTACAGAGTGATTGGGATAGAGAGGAGCAGGAATAGACATGGGATAACTTTACCGAAGCTTTCCGTGCGGAGTACATTCCTCGGTGGGTAGCTGAGAAGAGGGAATATGACTTCCAAACCCTTAAGTAGGGAAGCATGTCAGTCGCCTAGTATGCAGCCCGATTCACGCAGTAGTCCAAGTACTGCAAATGCTTGGTCGACACGGAGCAGAAATGCACCCGACAATTTGTGAAGGGGTTGAGGCCAGATTTGAGAAAGGCATTGGCTCCATCACCGCCAACGTCATACACTGCCGCCGTGGACGCAACATCCCAGACGGAGAATGAAGATCGGTATCGACCAGTGAACAAACCTTTTCAACTGAATCGTCCACCAATGAGGCCACCGAGTAACAAGTGACCTACAGGCTCTATGTCGTGGGGAAATCGGGGTAAGCAGCCTCGAGTGCCTATGGCCGAACCGATGTGAAGTAATCTGAATTACCGACTCTGTGGAAAACGTGGCCACACCGAGAGGAATTGCTGGAGCAGCGGGGGAGTAAGGAGGTGCTTCAATTGTGGAGACCTAGGTCATCTGAGAAACGCTTGCCCTAAACCTTTAAGGATTAGGCAGACAACCCCGACTCAGCCAATGGGAGTCAATCGAGGTGCTGCAGCTGGAACAGCTGGAATGGGAGGTCAGAAGCCCCAAGTGAATGCCAAGGTCTTTGCCCTGAACAGAGATGAAGTTGGAGCGGATGCCGCCGTGATTGAAGGTAACATTTCTATCCAAGGACGTCTTGTTAATGTTTTGATAGATCCAGGATCCACACACTCTTATGTAAGTGAAGTATGTGCATCGCATTTGGGTTGGAAAGGAAAGGAATTGCCCTATACCTTAGTAGTAAGCTCACATTTGGGAAAGGTGGTAGAAGCGGATAAGATAATAGGGAGTTGCGAAGTTGAGGTAGGGAAAGAGATTTTGGAAGCAGACTTCATAATTTTGCCCATTGACGATAATGACCTGATCTTGGGCATGGATTGGTTGTCTAAGCACGGTGCTCGTGTAGACTGTAAGATCAAGACGGTGCAGTTTGTGAGACCCGGTCGGGATGTGATTGAATTTAACGATAAGCAAGTGAAGGAGCTGAAATTCTTGATTGCTGGCACTAAGGCCCGGAAGTTGCTCAAAAGATGATGTACGGGATATTTAGCATATCTCCTGAACATACCCAAAGATCAATGTACCTTGGAGAGTACGGAGGTGGTAAAAGACTTTCTAGACATTTTTTCTGCTGAGCTCACTTCTCTATCCCCTGATCGGGAAGTTGAGTTTACCGTGGACCTGATTCCCGGAGCAGAACCTATGTCAAGAACCCCCTATCGGATGGCACCGGCGGAACTGAAAGAGTTAAAGGAGCAGTTGGAAGAGTTGGTGAGGCAAGGCTTCATTCGACCGAGTACGTCGCCGTGGGGAGCACTGGTGTTGTTTGTTAAGAAGAAAGATGGTACTTTGAGATTGTACATCGATTACCGGGGACTGAACAACTTAACGATCAAGAACAAGTACCCTCTACCCTTGATCGATGAGTTGTTGATCAACTTCAAGGCGCCACTTACTTTTCGAAGTTGGACTTGCGGCAAGGATACTGCTAGGTGAGGATTAAGGAAGAAGACATTCCTAAGACTGCTTTCAACATGCGGTATGGCTACTATGAATTTGTGATAATGCCGTTCGGTGTAACCAATGCACCGGTAGTTTTCATGGATTTGATGCATCGAGTCTTCCAGCCATATTTGGACAAGTTTGTAGTTATCTTTATAGATGATATCTTAATCTACTTCAAGGATCCGGAAGATCACGCGGAGCACTTAAGGTTGGTCCTGGAAAAGCTAAGGGAATTCAAGCTTTCGCTAAGTTCAGTAAATGTGAGTTTTGGTTAAGCTCGATATCCTTTCTCGACCATGTGATATCCAAGGATGGGATCAAGGTGTACCCTGCTAAGGTGGATGCCATAGCTAATTAGAAGCAACCAGAGAATACTATCGAGATACGAAGTTTTCTTGGGTTGGTGGGGTACTATCGGCGTTTCATTAAGAATTTCTCTACTCTGGCTTCACCAATGACGCAGCTATTAAAGAAGGATGTCGTTTTTGCTTGGAACAAAAAGTGTGAGAAGAGTTTCCAAGAGCTTAAGAAGAGGTTGATTTCAGCACCCGTATTGAGCCTACCCGAGGCTGACAAACCCTATGCACTCTATACAGACGCATCCAAGAAAGGTCTAAGAGCTGTGCTGATGCAGGATGGGAAGGTCATAGCTTATGCGTCTAGGAAGCTAAAACCGCACGAAGCTAATTATCTGACTTATGACTTGGAGCTGGCAGCCATAGTGTTTACCTTGAAGAAGTGGCGACATTATCTGTACGGAGCCTAATATGAAGTTTTCACCGATCATAAGAGTTTGAAGTACATCTTCACGTAGAAGGACTTTAATCTTTGACAGCGTAGATGGATGGAGTTCCTGGAGGAGTATGGATGTCCCATTAATTATCACCCTGGCAAAGCAAATGTGGTAGCTGACGCTTTGAGTCGTAAAGTGAAGATAGCACATTTGAGAATGCAAAAGGTGTCGGCAGTGCAGGAAATCCTAGAGCACGAAGCGGAAGTTCAAGAAAGGAAGATCTATGTAAGTAACTTAACCATGAAGCCCGATCTGAGGAAGGAAATTGTTGCCGCCTAACAAGATAGTGAGGAATTACAAGCCTTCAAGGAGAAAGAAATTGTGAGAGGAGGAAAAGATTTTCGGACCGACGAGAAAGGGGTACTGTATTTTTGGGACCGGATATGTGTACCTGACATCCAAGACTTAAGAAAATGGATATTGGACGAAGTTCACAAGAGTAAGTATACCATACACCTTGGGGAAGTAAAGATGTATCATGACTTGAAAAAGAAATATTGTTGGGCTGGAATGAAGAGAGATGTGGTTCAGTATGTATTAACATGCCTGACATGCCAGAAAGTTAAGATGGAGCATAAGAAGTCTGCAGGTTTATTGCAACCGTTACCGATTCCAGAGTGGAATTGGGAAGAGGTGACTATAGATTTTGTGACTGGCCTTCCGATGACCAAGTCACACAAGGATGCAGTTTGGGTGGTAGTGGACTGACTGACCAAGACAGCGCATTTTATACTAGTGAACGTAAGGGGCTTGATGGAAAAGTTGGCTCAGACGTATACTCGGGAAATTGTAAGGTTGCATGGTGTACTGTCAAGTATTGTATCAGATAGGGACCCCAGGTTCACTTCGAGATTCTGGAATAAGTTTCAAGAGTCTCTGGGTACTACATTGAAATTCAGCACCTCTGCTCATCCGCAGACCGATGGTCAATCTGAGAGAGTTATTTAGATATTAGAGGATATGCTCTGAGCGTGTATTTTGGACTTTGGAGACAAGTGGATCAAGTGTTTACCGCATGCGAAATTGGCGTATAACAACAGTTATCAGGCATCGATTGGGATGGTGCCATACGAAGCATTATATGGGCGAAAATGTCAAGTACCGATATATTGGGGATGGACAGAAGAAGGGCACATTAGAAGAATTGGTGTGGTATGTATTCAAGAAATGATGGACAAGGTCAGGGTTATCCGAGAAAGACTAAGAGCAGTGCAAAGCCGACAGAAAAGCTACGTAGATTCAAGGAGGAGGGAACTAGAGTTTTAAGTGGGTGATTGTGCATTCTTGAAGTTGACTCCTAGTAGAGGAATCTTGAGGCATCCGAAAGGAGGTAAGTTGAGTCCTAGGTATTTAGGACCGTTTCCGATAAGGGAGAAGATTGGGCCGGTCGCCTATAGATTGGATCTACCCGATGGACTAACTGGGATGCATGATATTTTCCATGTGTCCCAGTTGATGAAGTACAACACTGATCCAAGTCATGTACTTAATGAGGAACCTTTGGAATTGCATCCGAATCTAAGCTACGTGGAAAAACCAGTCAAGATTTTGGAGCGGAGTATGAAGACCCTTCGAAATAAGCAGATACCTATGGTAAACATACTTTGGAATCATCATGGCGCGAAGGATGTGACGTGGGAAACAGAAGAATGGTTAAGGCGGAAGTATCCGGATATACTTTAAGGGTATAAAACCCGAATTTCGGGACGAAAGTCTCTTAAGAGGGAGGAGATGTAATACCCCGCCCAAAACCACCTTTGACCTATGGGGAAAAGTCATGCATTGCATAGCATTTCACATTTCACGTGATATCTTAACATTATTTTCGCATGGGTGCATGAGATTTTCAAGGTTGTGCTTGCATAAAATTATTTAAATGTGTTGTTGCATTATTTGAGAGTTGCTTTAAGTGAAGTTTAGTAGAGGTGCTGGAGGGATGAGAATTAGGGTGGAAAGAATTTCCTAGAGAAATATTATCATTGGAGTTGATTTGGAATAGCGGTTAGGTTTGGTGATTTTCCTTGGTGACCCGAGTTCGAATCTTACCTTTTGCGAATCTTAGTTTTCCTTTTGAATTATTTTCCCTAGATTTCTTCATGCTTTGGCCGAAAAACCTTAGCCATCCTAGTGAATTTTCAGCGCCATCTTCATAGGAGATAAGTCTCCATATTTATCTCCTAAATTCAAGGACTTTTGATAAGGATAAAGTTTAATTTTATTTTTAGCTTTTGTCCTTTTTTATTTTCGAAAAACCCTAGCTAGAGCAAGTAAATTCTAGCTTGTTTTAATTCATTAGATTTTATATTAGATAGCTGGAATTAATTTGTTATTTTTCTGGAAAGATATCTTGTTGATTTTGATCATAGAACCCTAGCTAAAAATCTGGAAATTTTTCTGGCTTTGTGTCGCCACCTTTGGAGCATTCCTAGCTCAACTCAAACTCTTCCAAGACTAGGGAAATCTTATCTAAATCCTTTAGCAAATCAAATTTTATTTCAATCCTAAACCAACTAGGTTTTACTCTTTCTTTTTCTGCAAAATTTCGGCAGCCTTGCGCATGCACAAGCTACACGAAAAATCCTGCACTCCTAACTGCAATCAAACTCTTCAAACCCTAACTCAAATCACTTAGAACATCTCTCACCAAATCAGATTACTTTAGTGACACAAAATCAAATTTTGTCCACAAAAAATTCAAGAATTTTGGCCAGCTTCTAAATAGAAATTTCGACCAGCTTTGCATTAGGAATTTCGACCAGCTTTACACCAGAATTTTTGGCCAGCTTTGCATAGTGCAATGCACGAAAATTCTGCACTCCAAAATATACCAAAACTCCTTGTTCATTAAGCTAAACCATAGCACCTGAAACTCTTGTTTTTTCCCTCTGATTTGCGGATAGAATAGAAGCCGAAAACAGTCCAGAAATTCTACTTTTTGCTCACAGATTTCGTGCAGAATTTCTAGTTACCAAAGCTGCACAAACTCTTCCTTGTTTGGCCAAAAAACTTGAACATGCACACGGCCCATTCGTTGTGTAATTTTCGGCCAGCATAGGAGAACAATTCCAGATTATTTTCTCCTCTTAAACCCTCTGAATAAGGGTACAACAAGCTGTAATTTTTCGCCATTGCTGTCCAAGAAACCTAGAGCCATTAGGAGACCTTCTTAGCACCACCTTCTAACCCTAAATCACTCTCTTCTAACCCTAAACCAAGATAGCCGACTACTCCCTCCTTACTACATGAAAATTCCAGCTAACACTCTTCTGCAATTTTCGAAAATCACAAGAGCAATCCCTAGCCAAAAAACCGATCACACCCTAAGGTAAGCAAAAATCATCTCAACCTTTTGATTCATTTCTTCCATTAATTCTTCTCTTTTCCTTCCCTTGAATCACGCCACATAGAGGCTGATTTCGTCCTCTTTACCTACATTCGATCAAAAGGAAGTAAAGAAGACAGCTTTTCTCTTCTTCTCAAACGAACTCAGGACGATCACCATAAGAGCATCGAGACCTTTCTAATCTGGATGTTGTAAGGTAAGGGAATTCTTACCCTTGATGTCGAAATTAAGATCTAATAAGATTGATGATGTCTATGGAAGTATGACAGAATGATATATGTTTAGTTGGGATAGTTGAATATTTTGAGTCAAGTAATTCATTAAGCATATTCGATGGATAGCAATGCCAGGTTTTATTGTGATAATGATGGATGTGAAATGTGATGGTCAAGTTAAGACCTTTTTGATATATTATTCATGTCTTTGATGGATATATGATCATAGTGTATGTACTTTGAGGATTAGATGATTTATTTGAAGTTAGATAATGGATCTTGATTTGTTATGGGAATAAATGAGTATAATGCATGTTTGAATCGATTGAGACCCTGATCATGATATTATGTGATTCTAGATCAGGAGGGCATTTGAAGGAAGAAAGCTGTGATTTTATCTTGTTTATCTGAGGCATATCAAGTAAGTCCTTGCATAAACTCTTTTGTTAAATGTTGTGATGGCAAGTCTCTATGGTAAAGCTTTGTGAAACTATTGTTGAACTATGTTTGCTTGGGTTGTAAACGTGGATGTTTATTCTCTAAACAATTTTGTCAAACTAACGATTTTTCTCAAGAACTGTTCTTTTCTCAACGTTTTAGAAAACTCTTTTAAAGAAAACCACGTTTTACAAAGCCAAGGTATGGAAATATTGTGAGTCAGGAATTGACGGATATGTTCGTTGAGTACTCAGTAAGGGTAGGCTAACAATACTAGTCTTGGAGGGCTAGAGTAAGTCTTCTAGCAGGAGGCCACCTCCAGAAGATGAGCTCTACTTGAAAAGGCGACAGTATTGGTTAGTCAGGCCAGTCCAAGCTAGCATTTGTACCTGGTAAGGTATTATTTATTTTACCGACAGGGACACTTGGATGGTTTTGTTAGGTGTAGAGATAGATGAGTATCTCACCTAGTGGGATATACACTCACCTTGATCAGAACGCCCAACATGTGGTAATCTGGTTCAGGCAAGGTGCACAAAGTGTGGTACCTTGTCCTTTTGGAGCCCAAAGTGTGGTGACATGACTGTTTATTCAAGTGGATGATTTATTTTGTACAAAGTGTGACAATGAGAAAAACCCACTCCTTGCAAAGAGAAAATTATTTATGACTTACAAAATATTTCTGTAAATATTTTCACTATGCATACACAAACTGTTCAAAGTACCATGTGCACACACAGGACTTACTGAGATTTAATCTCATACTGTTCTATATCATGTTTTCAGGAGATAGATTATGCTGAGCAAGTGAGATATGTGATAGTTGAAGCTTTTGTTATTTTCCATTATGTTGTAGGAGACAATTGTTGATTTAAGCTTCTGATCGGATATTTGCTTTTATTTAGTTTTGCTCCAATTTGAGCCTGATGTAATAAGATTTTTTCATTATTTATCTAAGTTTGATTTCTTTAGTTTGTCTTTATATTTTATACTTCGTTTTAAAGACCCCTTGTCCTCTGGGATGGGGTGACATCCCCGCCCTTTTAGGGTACGTAGTAGTGGGGTGTTATATGATGTGTCTCGGATTAGTGGAGAGAGTTCATGAAGAGTAAGCATATGGAATGCATATTCTTTTTGAATTAAATTCTTTCTAATGGTTTGAGGATATTGTGAAGTATTGTGATGGTTCTACTAAGTCATTTATCACTAACACAAGTCTTGCATTGGTTGTGAAAGATATAGTATCATGTGCTTTATGTTTTTGAATAAAGAAAGCATTGAAGATATGGTTTGGAAATTGATTGAGTGATTGATTTAACCTTGTGTTTTTCTACTTGTCCTTGATACTTTGCTTGAGGACAAGCAAAGAGCTAAGTGTGGGGGAATATGATAGAGGTTAAATTAGTCATGTTTTTTCTTGTTATTTGAGGTTCTTTTGTGATATATTTTGTTCAATAGCTAGTCATATTCCTTCATATTTGAGATTTTACTCTTGGAAAGGTATTTTGTTCATTATTTCAGATTATTAGGGTAAACCGAAACAAAAATGTCGCAAAACAGAGAAGAGGTGGCGCCAACTAGGGCTCTAGAACTGGCACCGGCCATATACTGGATTACATGAACTTTGAAGCGATGGAAAAATTGTTGAAACAAAGCAGAACAAAAGGGAACCGGTGCCAGCTCTAATAGTCAAAGCTGCATCAGCTGCATTCTGGTCTTTATTATGCAAAATTTAGAGAAAAATCGACGAACGAGTAGAGAAGCAGAACACAAACGGCACCAGCTCCGAGAGCCAAGACGACGCTGGCTGTGCCCTGAAGCTAAGGTGGTGCTTGATTTTTTCTACGCGATTTTTGGTAATTTGTGGAGTTTTAGTATCTTCCAACTTCTACTTGGCCAAGAACTCTGTACCTACGAGTTTAGGCACTTCCTAAGCCTATAAATAGATGAAAAATACAAGGAAAAATAGGTAGAATTCATTGATCATCATAGAAAATTACTCAATTAAAGGATGAATTCTTCAATTCAATGAGGGTTGTACAAGAAGGTTTTCAAAAGAAGAAGAAGGAGGTTTGTCTATGAGTACTTTCTTTTACGTTGTTTTCTTTTTCTTGGACAATGATATGTTAATTTTTTTTATTGTAATTTGACATTGTTTTAGATATTTATGATATTTAGAGTTATTTTATCTTTTGATTAATTGATTGTTATCCTTGGTATTTAATTACTTGTACTTATTACGGGATTAGTTGATTGTTTCTATCCATTAACTTGCTTGGGAAAGGGGTTGATGGTGGTTTCAATTTGATTGATTTCATATTTGTTGTCTCTTAACTTGCTTGAGAAATGGGTTAATTACTAAGAACTGGTAATTAAAGGTTAATTGATGTCTGCCAGAGTATGGATTCATTGGTTAATTTCATGTTTTAAGTTTGCCAGAGTATGGAAATTTAATCAAGGATAAGGTTTAATGCATCTTTTGGGTGAGACTGGTTGAGACAAAGTATGTGATACTAAGTTACCTAGAAGATAGGGGTTAATGGATTGGGAAAGAAGTGAGTCTTCTTTAATCTTTCATGATGCCAAGACGATAAAGGTTGGATACTTTAAGATCATGCTTGTCTGAACAATGGCTTAAGTTACATAATTCTACATCCTTGATATATATATATATATATATATATATATATATATATATATATATTTCTTTTTATTTTCTTTTTCTTTTTATTTCTTTTTCACTTTATCGAGTCGGATAAATAATGAAAGAAATGTGATTAATGTCTACTTGTTCCTGGAGGATTGACACTCGTTTGAACCCTATGCTCGGTTAATGATAAGTACGCTTGCTCATATGTGTGATTTGGGTTGAACGTTTTAATTTAAACTTGATTTGGAATGTGCTTAGTTTTTATATGATTTTTACACCCAAGTCCGGACACATCACTTAGCAAATAAAGTACTTTGGAGATTTGAAATCTATGGATACTTGCACATTTGCTAAGATGAGATTCTATCACTGACACTAAATAGTTATCCATATAATTATCTCATAGATAGGTCATCTAATGTACTTGTTCAATTAACAATCATCCACTTGTTAACTTTGAGTATTGCAACACTCACGGATGTGAGAATCACTGTCTGATCAAATCAGAAAGTATAACTCGTGCTAGTCTTAATGCATTAATGATGTCATATCTCATTAATATTATGACTAGGGATAACTTATGTATGAACACTATCCAGTGTAGTAGGAATCTCACATCATAATCTCTATCATGATGTCCATAACACAGTGTTGTACTTAGGACTTTATTTAACTGTTATATTCACACAAAATAAACTGAAAGATAAATAATTCCCTGTATTATTAATTAAACGTGTCATATACAAAATACAAGTGATTGCCTCTAAGGCATAACACTAACAAACTCTCACTTACTCTAGTAATGACCCATCTATCCACAGTAATGACCCATTTTGCATGAAAGCATAAATAAAACAAACTGAAAAATAAAGAATGTCTTATTTTATTTAATAATGCATAATATACGGAATACATGTGATTGCCTCTATGGCATAACACTAATAATAAGTAGAAGGTCTTACCTTCTTGCATCGTTTTGGTCACCGTCTCTAGTGTCTTGTAAATATTTTTTCTAACTCTATCTTACCTATGTAATCTGGTTACATAAGTTTTCTAAGTAAAGAAACCTCGAGTTACATTAGAGGAGAGTTTAGATGAGAAGAAAATTTACACAAGAATAATAGAGAAGGCAGGACACGCATACCCCATTTTATCAAAATCAAAACTGTAAATAATGCATGAACAGATATATTTGGTCTTAGTCCATAACCATCCACCATGCTAACATCATGCTCAAAACACACTAAGCAAAATAAAACATAGCATACAATTCAAATTTTAGAAATTAAAATCAAACTTTAGAAATTAACAAGAGTTTCCAAAGTCAAATTTTAGAAATTTTTAGATAAATTTATATAAAATATAAACTTCCAAAATCATTATTTTAGAAAACTAAAATAGTTAGTCTAAAAAAAAAATTTTGAGAAAAAACTCGTGGGTCCCCTTTTCTGGAAAAAAAAATGACGGCCCCACTCTTTCCATAGAATATAGGCACATTCATTTTGATATGGTTCAACTCTCTCTCCTTTTGATTTTCTTCTCTCCTACTTCTTTTGTTGCCCCATCTTCCATTAAGTTCCCTATAAGCATTACCATGTTCCCCTGTATACCATTAATCAAATCCCTCAAATTCTCTTTCCCACCCCTTTAGTTTGCTTCCACCATTTCTTCCTTGGCCCGAACCTTGTCCTTTTCTCATACTATGTATTTTTTCGCTCATGGGAGCTTATTGGAATCCCCCAATATAGTGATCATCCCACTCTTCACCTTGTTGAGTATTTAACGGAGAAGTATGGGCACATCATCCCTAATTCTAGGGCTAAGAGCTTCAAATCATTTTTGGCCCCTTCTTTGTGCCATGGTAGAAGATTGACTCAAATGATTTCTCAATCTCGTGATCTCCTTTACTATGTTTTCAAACTTACTGTGTATTGTTCTCATCATAGTATTTAAATCCTTTCGCAAAGCCCTAGCATCAATTGGTTCTTCTTGCTGCCTACTAGGTCCATTTAGGTTAGTCCTGAGGATTTCTTGTTCATGGGCCATGGCGGTGAAATATTCAATGAATTTGTACCTGCTAGGAACTCAGTCATGCATTATCATAAAATGCAGTGGGAAAAACCTGAATTCTAATCCCAAGACCGCATGGTTGTGAATAAAATAGGTAAAAGCATTGGTACAATATTTACTTTTGCTACAAGTAAATTTAAAAAAATTTCTCTTGGATGTTGATGGCATGATCCAGCATACCCCACAATCTTGAACGAACAAAATACTCTTACTGGAACGTTCAAACCGAGCCACTACAATCTAAGGATAGGATTGTCTCTGATAGAAATCCACACAAGGTTTGAACACTCACAAAGTCACTTAGTTCTGGGCTAGCAGAACAATATAGTGGCTAGGGTTTTAATTAGAGAAGAGAATGGAAGAAGACTATACCCAAAACCAGTTTCTATGTGTGTTTTAGAAGAAAACATTTTTTCCTATTTTCTATTGGTTTTAGAATTTTAACTAATTGCAACTAAGTTCTTTAAGTTTTAATTAAATATAATTAAATCTTTGAAGTTTATATAATTGCAATTAGTCCCATGAATTATAACAAATTTATAATTCACCCATAAAGTTTTTTGTTTCTCACAATTAATCCCATAATATTATCAAATAATATATTGAGTACTTAAACCTTTATTTTGTGTAGCCTATTAGGCTTCCTGGTTTATTGGTAGCAAAATATGAATTAATCGAAGCATCTTTAGGATTAATAACCTTGGATAATTAGAATTAACTTATTAATTCTAAATGGAATTGATTTATTAATTCCCTAAGTAATAAACTATATTCAGTTGATCCAGTATCTAGTAACACATCATGACCACCAAAAAGTCCAAAAAGTCAAGTGGCTTGACATGAACCTTTCACTAGCAAACAACAGTGCCATAAACTCCTTTCACTATATAATATCTCATTTGGTTTGGAGTATGAAATTAGTGCTAACTCCCTCCAGAATATTAATTAATTCTGACCCAAATATTTTAGTACTTGTTCCCGAAATCCTCTACTCATCATATGTATCAATTGAAACTATTTTCAATACTCAATCGCCTTGGCGAAGGACTTCTCATTTAGTGATTCCAACAAGTGACCGTGAGATATTCACCCATACTATTAGGAGTGGGGAATCCTTTATTGATCATCTCAACTACTTACATTTTCTTCGTGTTGTACCTAATATCCATCCTATAGGCGGTCTTGTCAGGACTTCAAAGATTGGAATCCAAATCCCACACTTAGAAAATAAAGTAACTAGGAGATCTCAAGTCTTAGGATACTTGCATAGTTGCTATGGTAAGATTCTATCATTGGAACTAAATAGTTATCCATATGATTATCTCATTGCTATGCCATCCAATATACTTGTTCAAGTAACAAACATCTACATATTAACTTTGACCATCACAATACTCACTTATGTAAAAACCACCACCTGATCAAATCAGGAAGTATAACACGTGCTGGCCTTAATGCAATAATGTTGTCCTATCTCATTAATACTATGACTATAGATAATTTAAGTACGGACACTATCCAGTTAAGTAGGAACCTCACATCATGACCTCTATAATTATTTCATTAACACAGTGTTGTACTTGGGACTTTATTTAACTGTTATATTCACATATAATAAGCTGAAAGATAAATAATATCTTGTATTATTAATTAAATGTGTCATATACAAAATATAAGTGATTGCATCTAGGACATAACACTAACAAGACCTGTAAAAGAGATTAGCAACAAAAATAGAACCTCTCTTTACTCTCTTGCATGTTTACTCAAGATAGTCATTTTACACTCGTGTTTACTTTCTTTGGCTTTTTGACAATAATCTTACCCTCTTGCCTTTTTCTCAACACTCAAGCATTCTCGTTCAATCTAACAGATAAAGATTTAGTTCATCTATGTGAGTCAACAAAAATCTATGGATTTTCTAATTATAGGGTCTTAGGCGAATTTCAACAAACACTTATTGGGCACCTTAAGCTAACAAGTTTTCAAGCAAGAGTTTCAAGAAGTAAGAACTCAATTAACATAAGAACATACACTAAAAACATAACGAAGCAATTTCAAACAAGAAACGAACAAGAATGAAGAAACAAAAACAACTAGTGAATAAGAATATAAAGAACAAGATAATCACAAGTGTGCAATAGTAAAGATAAGTTCAATAAGCATAGATTTCTACAAGAGAGTGATATACCAAGTCCCTACATCCCAAGGTATGAAAGATAAAAGTAAAAAATTCCAACTATAACCACAAACATTCTTATAGAACATTTATCAAACATCTTAGTTGCAATCTTGTCACTTAAACCCAACCAATATTTTCACCCATATTCAAGCCCATTTTCACCACAAACACAAGATAAATTTGTTCCCAAGCATTATAATAACATCAAGGAGCAATTTTCTCAAGGGGAAATCAATAAATAACAAAGATATCATGACCTTTTTGAAGCATTTTTTTTTTATTTACGAGATTTATAACAAATGGGATAGATGTGATGTGATGAGATTTTTTAAGAGTCCTAGACTTTACTTAACAAAGATTTTTCTTTTCTAGATGTGATGTGATGGGATATATTTTTATAAGCATGCTTAATGGGATAGCAAATCATTATCTCCAAATAGCACTTTTATCATATGCACACATATAAACTTTAAAGAATCCGAAAATACTACACCATACTAATAACCAAGGGACTCAAATAAGAAGGAAAAAGAGATTGAGATTTACGTGGAAAGGACAGCTTGGTTGACCCTACGAAAGTGAGAGCAGTGATATAAAACTGCCTAGCACTTGATAATCTAAGAGAAGAGAGAAAGAAGAGAGTGAGTCTCAGTTTGAAAGAAGTAAGAGAAAATCGAGAGGAAAGAGGGAGATTACCTTATTTTAGTGAATGAGAGGTGATATCAAGATGATAATATTGTGCTTCAGTGGGGAAAACAGTGAGCAGCAAAGACAGAGTGTAGAATGGGTGGGGCAAATGTGTCAGCCTTAGTAGGGAGAAGAGAAGAGAGGAGGATATAGGGGGTGTGAGAGAGAGAGAGAGAGAGTTGAGAGCAAATAGGAGTTTAGTGAGTGTGTTCTTCGATTTTAAAAGGTTAGAATAGAGAGGAAGAAAGAATGAACTTAAGTAGTGAGAAAGAGTAATTTGAGAGGTAATTAGGAAGAGTGCCTCAGTTTAAGATAAGGCCAAACTTGCTTCTATTTTGCTAGTTATTTGAGGATATTTTGTGATACTTTTGATGTAACTCGTCATATTCCTTCCTATTTGATATTTTACCTTTGGAAAGGTATTTTGGTAATTTTATGCAGAATTGAATGAAAAATGAAGAAAAACTCTTGGCCGTGCAAAGCACAACTGGCACTGGCCCTTCGTTGGGAAGACAATACCTATTCAGAGGCACGGCCGGCGCTGGCCTTGAGCCGATTTAATGTGGCAAGTTTTCATTTCCAAGAATATTTTGGCAATTTTAGTTGAATTCTTTTGGAAACTCATTCGACTATGGAAAAGGACTCTTGTGGGCACTTTTTGGCAACCTAAACTCCTATAAATACAAGAGAATAACATTGTGCAAAGGGAGTTCTAGTTCTTGAGTTTTCATTGTAATATTCTATAGAACTCAGAGAGAAACACCAAGAACAAGGAGGGTCAAGGAAGTTATAGAAAAGAAGAGGAGCTTTTTCAAGAAGATTGTAAGGCAGAAGGGAATTACACTTGTCTATGAGTTTTTCTTCTTTCTTTCTTTTTAATTCTATTACATTAAAATTGAATTTATATGCTTTAATTGTAGTTGAGGATATTTTTACTTTATAATTTTATGTTGAATTAATTCTAGACTTGTTGGATTCCAATTCTGAATATTTGATTATTTGATTTTATCAGTTGAATTAATTATTCTTGATTAGGTAATTCACTATTTTGTGATCTCTTAATGGACTTGGGAAATAGGATTAAAGGAAAGACTTGGTAATAAAAGAGAGATTGATATTGCCTATAGTATAGGGGCATTATTTCTTCCAAAAGACATTATTGTTGCCTAGAGTATAGCTACATTGATTGTTTAATTGAGTTATTCTTAATGCTTCTTATTTTAATTAGGGAGGTAGAGTATATCTTTTAATTCGACTATGAATAGGAATTTCATGGTTTAGGAAATGATTGGAATTTGCTTTTGAAACTCATATTGGTATTTTGGGATTGGGAATCAATTCGTTGAAAGATATTTTCTTTACTTTTCATAGAATTGAGATATTTCTTCATTACATGTCTTTTCTCCTTATTCTCACTCATTAATTATCCTTGTGACTTTTTTCTTTTTTATGTGGATTTGATTTATTCTCTAGTATATTAGGTTAGTTAGTTATTTATTCTATCTTTCTTATTTTGTTGACTAAAAAATAAAGATTTCCATAAAGTAAGGTGGGAGCCTAAGTTCTCATGGATTCGATACTTGCTATTCCCTATACTATATGATGGGTATACTTTTCTGTATGTGTGGTTTTATTGATTAGTATTTTAATTAAAGCTTGATCGATTGTGGAATTTGTTGGTAATATTTTCTAAAAAACATGCATCAAGTTTTTGCTAGGGATGAGCACTATTGGAAACACTCGAGTCTTATTGCTTTAGCCTTTGTTGTATTTGTAAATATCACTAACTTTTGCTTTTAGGTGTAGTTTGGAAAAACAGAATGAGCCTTGCTCAGCGAAAAAAAAAAACAAAGGCAAAAAAAAAAAAAACACAACGTAAAACAACAGTATGGATGTATTTAATCCATACCTCTGTGTGCCTTAAACTTCTTTAGCTGTGAAGAAATCGACTAGACCGCAGGAATGACTCCTTCTCCACTTGATGAAGCTTCTGGTTGAAAACCCGCTATCCTCCTACTATACCTTGTTTGCATGAACGCAAAGCTTTCTGAATCTCGGAATATTCCACTACCTCAATCCTTGTTGGTGAAACAAAAGACGAGGAGGAGTAGTCTCAACGTTCTTAGTTATCTTGCTATTGATTGGCAAATACCAAGAACAACAAGAGAAAGAGAGGTCACGAGAGAGAGCTTGGAAAAATAGGGTTTTTTTTTTTTTATCTTACAAGAGACGTGAGTCTCTCTAGCAAAATCAAGATGCCTAATCTCTAATAACAATATCCTCCGGGATATAATATTTCAAACACCCGGATGTTATCAACAGAGTGAGTTTTGCTTAACCTTAAACTCTTCTGAACCGTATTTGGAAAAACCTTATGGTCCAGGCTATTGGGCCAAAATAATATTTATTAATTTTCTTGGACCCGAAAATCCGAAAATAATAAACATTAATTATTTATTTCCTGGGCTTATAGAAATAACCCAATAAATAACTAATGAGCCCAAATGAATCAAAAATAATAAAATATTAATTATTTATTTCCTGAGCTTATAAAAATAACCCAATGAATAATTAAACAAGCCTTTTTCCCATCTAGTTTAAGCCCAGGTTAATTTTCTAATTATTCAAACTGGACCTTGGCCCTGAATAATTAATTAACCAATTAAACCAGATAATAAATTTCTCTCAACTTCTTTTAATTTATTTTTATTCCAGTCCAATAATAAATTAGACTTCCTGAATAAATTAAAATCCTCTTTAACTGAGACCAATTCCTCAACCCAAAAATAATTAAGACTTACGGGCTATTCTGAGGACCAAAAAGACACATCGCCTTGGCTACTAAAATGACCAAAATACCCCTATTATATAAATAGCTGTATTTTGCATTTTAAATATTTTCTAATATTACCATAAGAAAATATTGACCTCAAGGACAATGCTGCGGTAGCAAAGTCTCCGACCTACAGGTGAAATGACTAAAATACCCCTCTACATATCGCCGTACATTTTGAGAGGAAGAAGTGTACTAACACCTCTCTAAATGACATCTACTATCCTTAGGCTTCTAGTCTGATGATCCGCGACTTCCTGAAATGTTTCCACTTTCCAAGGGAGCTACCCGAAAGCAAACATCCAAGTCATGTTTCCCAGGGCCCTGGATATTTAGATCATTCAGACAATCACAAGGGGCGATATTGTATAGAAATTATCTTGTACAAGTCTGTCTTAACTAACTAGTCACACATACCCAACATGCAAGCATATTATTCCTACCATAGAACTTCAACTATAGCATATCAAAGTACATGCTTTCAAATTCGTCAGACCACCAACTCATACTCAAGTCGTAGAGTACTAGTCTACGTTGTAGCAGTAGTAGTCTAGGTTTCTACCAAATAGTACTTTAAGAAACCACTACTACAGGCCATGTTCTACATATTCGTAACATAATAATCTAAACATGATGAGATTAGTGGTTTTTTAAAGTACTATTTGGTAGAAACCTAGACTACTACTGCTACAACGTAGACTAGTACTCACTGGCTAAAAGTAAGCCATTCGCATTTGGAATTTATAACATAATAATCTAAACATGATGAGATTCTCATTCTCACTAATCGTTTAAGAACAAATATTTATGTGTTAAATAACCTATGACCCATACCTTACTTTGAAAGATCACCATTCACATAGATCACTTATTTAAAAACAATGGGCCTTTTCCAAATGATATTGTGCACAAATAAAATGTAAATTCACAAACAATTTCTGAAAATAAATTCTTTATTAAAATATTCGATATTTACATCAGAAATCTAGTCTAAGAGGGCATGCTACCCAACATTAGGAACTTTGTGAATATTTGCATTTTTTTTAGTATATGATTTTGTCTTTTAATTGTTTGAATTTTTTATTATTTTTATTTTTCTTTTCGATTTGATTTTTTTTTCTTACTGAGTGTAAGGTTGACATCATCATGGACAATCATACTTGGTGAAGTACAAGGCATTGGGCACATAATCAAATGAGCAATAATGATGGTAGATTGGCACAATTGCCAGCTCGCATTGATGTTTTGAGTGAGACGTGTGAAACCCCAGTCAAAACCAACCTTAGAGTAAGGGGGTTGGGATGAATATCATATTTAATTGCATGTTTAAATATATTTTTATATGATTTTATGTGCATTGAATTTGTGTTTTATAGTCTAGGGGGCTTGATTATGATTATTGAGTGTGAAGGGCAAAATGGTAATTTTTGCTTGAGGTGGAAAAAGGAAGATAGCTTGAGGATTGAACAGGAAAATATTTTTAGGGGGAAAATAAGAATAAGAGTTGTTGTGGTTTAGTGGTTGGAGCTTTGGAATTAATTCTTGAGGTCTTGGGTTCAAATTCCATCATAGGAGCTCTAGCTTGGTAAAATTTTATTTTTGCTTGGGAAGTATCATTTTCGGCCTTATGTGTTAGGAGTATGGTAGAGATGTTGTCCTAAGAGAGACATGATAGGAATATCCAAATCCTACTCCTTTGCTCTACACAAAATTCCTAAGGGGAATTCATTTCCTCTTGATCCTTAAATTTTCCGATTTCTGAACTCATTAGTTTGATCAAATTGTTCTAGCCGTTTTCTTTCCAAAAATTCCAGCAAGGTGCTATGGCTTTGAAGGTTTAAAATGTCTGAGTAAAAGACATCTTAAGGACCGAAGCAATGGAAGAGGGGGAAGGATTTCAACTGAATTAAATTCCTCTAGTGAACTTTCTAAAAATTCCCTCTAGCTAGGTTCATCTTCCTTCTTAGAATTAACTGAAAATTTCCAGCTTCTTGTGCCTTCAAGGTGTCGAAATTCTTAGCCATTAATCCCTCCCAAACACTGCCAGAAAATGGCCTTGTGGATCAGCTTGCAACCTGAATTTTTCTGGCCATTTTCGGACTGCACAAAGGTGGTGCAAAACCAGGAAAATTCCTGGGCAAATTCACAGCTTTGGAGTTCCAAAACCAAGCTGTTTTCTTTCAGTTTTGGCTCAACACGTTAGCCACATTTTTCCTCCCCAAAGAAGGCTGGAAACCAGCCTTGAAATACCCCTGAAACCTCCTTCAAACTCTCTACAAGCTGGCTGGAAAATGGCAGCCGAAAACTGCCTAGAAATTCCAGCCTTGCGAAAATTCTGTGCAGTAATTTTCCAGCTTTGTTTCCTAATTTTACCCTAGCCGAAACTCCATCCTTCGTCTGCAAAAACCACACTAAAAACTCCATTAACTGAACTCCATTATCCTCCCCAAGCTTCTACACGAAAATCCCATCATGACTGCCTAAAAGATTTTCAAAAAAATTCTGCAATCATGCCTTGATTTGGATACCAAAATTCCAACCACTATGATTTAACAACTTTACATAAAATATACCTCAAACAACCAGAACTTTCCTTCACCATTACACTCTTTGTTTTTAGCCAACCTTAGCTTCCCTCAAACAGCATTCCTCTAGCCGAAACAATGCCCAACAATTTGGCCATGGCAGACTTCCAAAAGCTCTCCAATAATCAAAGATATTCTTGAATATTTAGTTTCCAAATTCGCTTCCTAAAAATATTCTTCAAGGATTTCAACAACTAGCCTTTCCTTTTCCCTTCCAAACCAGAGAATCATCGTCCTAAACCCTACAACCAATTCGGCTAGCCCTAATCCTCCAAAATTTTGGCTGCTGCAAATTAATACCTCTCAATTCCCTTCAACCTTCAAGAACATAGAGCACACCAAGAACACCTACTCATTCCTTTCACCTAATACCTCTCCAAATCACTTCAAACCATAGCTAAAAACTCCAGAATTCATCTACTCATTGCCGTGAGTCCATCCACACCATTCTTAACATCAAACTCCAAAATCCAATTTGCTAGTTTGGACCAAAAACCAGAAATTTTCTCGAAGACTTAAGAACACCTTCAAGGTAGGATTGTTCTAACAACTTCATCTTCTCCAATCTTGATCTCTAATGAATATATATATGAATAAATATGCTAATGGTCTCTCTCTCTTTCTCTCTCTTGGCCGAATCTCTCTCATTCTTGGCCGGATGGCTTCTTCTCCAATGGCCATGCTTCCTTCACCTTCTTTGGACGGATTTAGACATCTAGGAGTTGAGATTCTTCAAAACTCCTTCAAGAAATTCATCAATAAAGTAAGCCATTTTAACCCTTCTTTTAAATTCTAGAATTATGTCTCTAGGATGATATTGATAGAAGATGGATTGTGGATGAGGTTTGAGTATATATTGTTGAGGTTGAAGCATGAATGTATGTAAGAATATGAAGGAGATGAGATTTATGCATGGATGGATTATCTTGGTTGATTGTATGATGATTTGAGGTTTAATGCATGTCTCCATGTCATAGGTAGTATTTGTGATGAAGTATGCTAGAGATTATGCCACCTTTGGTGAATAGGATTTATATTCATGTTGGATTATTGAAGCCATGATCATATTTAAGCTAGAAAATGTTAGATCATGTCTTGATATCGTTAGATCTATGCTTATATGCATGATTTGGATGATTTGATGAATTGAAGGGTTGTAAATGTTCATGATTGTGGTTAGCAATAGAACTATGGTCATGATCTAATTGTCCCTAAGCTAATTTTATTTCTTCAATAAAATATTTAATATTATGATTTTTGGCTAGTAATTTCAAAAACCCTAGGAGGGGTATATTTGGAATATTATACATATAATAAGGATATTTTAGTCAAATAAATAATAGCGTTTGCTAGAAAAATAAAATATATAGATATTATATATAAAATGATAATATCAAATAAAGCCTTTTATGAAAATAATCATAATAAGTAAAATATTTACTATTAAAATTTAATTATTATCTTTTAACCAAAACCTACTAAAATTTATTTAGTATCCTTCAATCAAGACTCATTAAAATTTATTTGCAACTAATTTTAATTGTCAATTATTTTCTAGCAATTAATTATTAATAAATTATTATTTTACTTAGTACCGCCTAGGACTTTTCATCAAATAAACTTTAAATTATTTTAGCAAGATTTAAACATTCAACTTAATAATACCTATTTTCCAAAACTCTAATTATTTTAAATATCAAAATTAGCCTTGGCTTATAAACCTTTTTATTTATTATTTAGCCTTAAAGCTTGGGACACTAGGATCATGGTTGAGGTAGTGAGTTGAGTTGTTTTAAATTGAGAAAATGGATTTTGGCTTGAGTTTGATTGTGGTTTGTATTTTCCCATGCGGGGTTAGATCAGCTGTTGGAGACCTTATATTGTGAGCAAGAATCAGGTAAGCTCCTGCATAAAACCTATTTGATGAAAAATGATTTTTTTTTTTTTTTATGGCAAGCAAAATGTAGAGTGCATGGTCACTTATTTTTGTAAAGGGAATTGAGGATTATTTCCATTCTCATTTTAGACAATTAAATTATTTGCAAATCAAGGGGCGGTTTTACTCAAAACCTAAAACTCTTTCTAAAACCAGTTTTGCCCCAAACTTTGGATAACCTTAATTGCCATTTTCAAGTGGAGCAATGTTTTGTTTATTTTTCCCAAGTGGGATACGTTACGTTGAGTAATCAATAAGGATAGGCTAGTAGTACTAGTTTTGAAGAGCAAGAGTGAGTCTTCTAGCAGGAGGCCACCTCTAGAAGATAAGCTCAACTTAGAGAAATGTCAGTATTACTTAGTCATGCTGGTCTGAGCTAGTTGTTTTTATTTCAGTCAAGTGACTGTGTTATGCCGGAATGGACACCCGGTTGTTGTTGGGGTATAAAGAATGAGGAGTATCTTGCCCGGTTGGCCGATCACCTACCGTTTGTCAGTCTGCACAAAGTCTGGCTTTCTGACCGGCAGTATGCACAAAGTATGGCATACTGACCATGTGGACATGGGGCCCAACGTGTGGTAACCCATGACCACCCTTTTTTAGTGGTTGATTTTATTGTGCACTTGTATGGTTTCAAAAAGAGGAAAACACCACTCTTGTTTTTGACTAATGCTTATTACTTGCCAATATTTCTCTTATAAAGATTTCACACTTTGTATCCACGAACTGTTTTCGCTGAACACCCAAAGCACACACGGACTTACTGAGATTTCTGTCTCATCACCTTTTTACCATGATTTCAGGTCAATCCTACTGTGAGGATGAGTAGCTAGTGTTATCTGTCTTGGAAGAGAATGTTGTCATTTATTTATTTATTTTTTTTTATGTATTGCATTGGGGAGTTGAGAGTGGATAATTTTGTTTATGGATTTATTCTTGGGATGTAATAAATTTTAAGTTAAAGTATTATTTTTATTCCACTATTTTATTCGTGTGACCTAGTTATAAAGATCCCTTGTCCTTTGGACGGGGCGACATCCCCGGCCCCGGGCGGGCCTAGGTAGCGGGGTGTTACAAGTGGTATCAGAGCCTAGGTTTGGGCAATCAGTTGATTTTCTGGATTTTTATTTCCTTAAGTATTTTGATCTGGTGCTAATCCTTGCGTTTTGTTTATAGGATGGTCAAAAGAGTTGCATCTGTTGTCAGAGACTGGCCCGCTGGTTTCGGGAACCCACATGCCCCATTACCTGTAGCAGATCCACCCTCGTCTGATTCGGAGACAGTGCCTGAGGGAGGTTGGTTTTTGAGTGAGGACGAGATGGAGCATGAGTCGCCTATGCTAGATGACCCGGTTGTTGAGGCAGAGATGGTAGTTGATGGGGGTGTAGGTGAGTATGATGGGGATGATGAGGGTGAGGTAGATGATCTTGTTAGTGAGGGTAAGGGAGATAAGGAGATGGCTGAGCTGGGTGAAGGGGAGGTAGATGAGTTTGGGGATGAGGGTGATGATGAGAGTGAGGAAGAGATGGATGGGATAGAGAAAGAGGATGAGGATGTGATGGAGGCTCCCCGAACCCCAAAGATAGGTGAGTTTGTTACGACTTTTACTTACTATGACCTCAAAGAGTCCAGTGATGAGGGTTATAGGCTGAGGGATGGAGTTACCCCGGCATTAAGGGAGCTTAGGCAGTCTGCTTTAGGAATGGAAGATAAGGGGAAAGGGAAGCTAGAAGAGAGACCTAAGAGGAGCGGACTTCGATATGGACTGGGTATAGATGCTAAATTGAGGAGAGAGGGATTGTTTGACCTGTACGACTCGGAAGACGAGAGGCCTGCACCTAAGGGTGCGATTAGATTAGCTTTGGATGAGTTTTATGAGGCAGCTATGAGAGCTAAGAAGGGCAATGAAGGTGATTTAGGTCAACCAAGTGAGAGTGCGGGTTTTGCGAGGGATTATGTGGGGAAACCCGATAGCTTCGTGGGGTGGCTTGTGGAACTAGCCTCTGACGATCCAGATACCTCTGCTGACTCTAGCAGCGAGTAGAGTATAGAAGATTAGCAGCATTTGCTCTCTCTCTCTTTCTCCCTCTCTCTCTCTCTCTCTCTTTTGGGATTTGCATTCTTTTGTTCATCTATTCCTTTCAAAGAAGTGTGTTGCTGGTAGTGTTCGATTATTTTACCCAAAAAAAGGGTATCGCGTGTGATGACCCCTTCTTTATGAAAGTATGGTTTTATGAAAAGCATGAGTTTTATTTATTACTTAGTTTTCCCCTAAATAACATCATCAAATTTTCTTTTAAAATGAGTAGATATCATTATTATTATCTGATCATGTACAAAAACTTGCATATGATTCTCTTTTACTAAAACCTAATTGTGAATGCATGCTCAAATATTTTAAACTTGAATGCATACACTCATTATGTGGGCATGGTTGAGAATGGCACCCAAGCGCCGTGTAGCCACATTAACAGAAGAGTTTCGGAAGCAGAGACTATAGCACCGGAGTTTGAGATGACTCAAATTCCGTCACCTAATCAGGGGGATGAGAACGAGCCAGATTCGAAATGGGGGTCTGAAGCACCGGATGATGTGTCGATGGGACAGGTATTCAGTAAGATGGCAGAGGTTCTTCAAACCCTGAAGGAGCGGAGGGTCCCTAAGGGAGATGATGAGGCATTAGAGCGATTTTTGAAGTTTTAGCCGTAGTCTTCTTGGGCAAAGTTGAGCAAGATCAGAAGGCAGAGCAATGGATCGAGTAGATGGAGGATATATTTGCAACGTTCCAATACGTCGAGGAGCGGATGGTTAAATTTGCAGCATTCCGTTTGAGAGGCCCAGCTCGGGCATGGTGGCAGCAGATTCAAGACGACGGGGAAATGGTCGAGCAGGAATGGACGTGGTCCAGTTTCGTCGAAGCCTTTAGAGCTGAGTACATCCCTCAGTGGATAGTGGAAAAGCGAGAGGACGAATTTTAGAATTTAAAGCAGGAAGGCATGTCAGTGGCCTAGTACGCAGCACGATTCACCCAGCTGTCGAAGTACTACAAGAGATTAGCGGACACCGAGCAGAATAGGACAAGGCAGTTTGTTAAAGAATTGAGGCCGGAATTGAGGAAGGCGTTCGCACCTTCTCCTCCAACGACCTATTCAGGGCCCGTAGACGCAACTACCCAGACAGAAAATAAGGACCGTAGTAGAATGGCATCGAGGCCTTTCCTGCTACCAAGGCAACCTCAAGGACCTTTCCAGAGGTAGCAATCCAACAAGCGCCCTACCAACCAGGAGTAGGAGACCCAGGAAGGCCAACATTATTGCTGATGCACTAAGCAGAAAAGTCGGTATGGCCAAACTAAGAGTGTAGGAGATTTAAGTGGTTCAGGATGTGTTGGACAGAAGGGTGAAAAGTTGAATTCGAGGTATTTGGGGCCGTTCCTGATAAATGAAATGATTAGATCGGTAGCATACCGACTCGACTTGCCAGATGGGTTGACGGGAATTCATGATGTGTTTCATGTGTCACAATTGAAGAAGTACAATGTCGATCTCGATCATGTTCTGAATAATGAGCTGTTGGTGTTGCAACTCGATCTGAGCTATGTGGAGAAGCCCGTGTGAAAATTAGACCGCAGTATCAAGAATCTCCGAAACAAGCAGATACCGATAGTAAAGGTTCAGTGGGAGCATCATGGCACGTGAGATGCTACATGGGAATCAGAAGAGTGGGTTAAGCGGAAGTATCCCGATCTAAAATAGAAGTACGCCTGAATTTCAGGACGAAATTCTTCTAAGGAGGGTAGGATGTGAAACCACAGTCAAAACCAACCTTAGAGTAAGGGGGTTGGGATGCATATCATATTTAATTGCATGTTTAAATATATTTGTATATGATTTTATGTGCATTAAATTTGTGTTTTATAGTCTAGGGGGCTTGATTATAATTATTGAGTGTGAAGGGCAAAATAGTAAATTTTGCTTGAGGTGAAAAAAGGGAGATTGCTTGAGGATTGAATAGAAAAATATTTTTAGGGGGAAAATAAGAATAAGAGTTCATGTGGTTTAGTGGTTGGAGCTTTGGAATTAATTCTTGAGGTCTTGGGTTCAAATTTCATCATAGGAGCTTTAGCTTGGTTAAATTTTATTTTTGCTTGGGAAGTATCATTTTTGGCCTTATGTGTTGGGAGTAGAGTAGAGATGTTGTCCTAAGAGAGACATGATAGGAATATACAAATCCTACTCCTTTGCTCTACACAAAATTCCTTAGGGGAATTCATTTCCTCTTGATCCTTAAATTTTCCTATTTCTCAACTCATTAGTTTGATCAAATTGTTCTAGCCATTTTCTTTCCAAAAATTCCAGCAAGGTGCTGTGGCTTTGAAGGTTCAAAATGTCTTAGTAAAAGACATCTTATGGACCAAAGCAATGGAAGAGGGGGAAGGATTTCAACTGAATTAAATTCCTCTAGTGAACTTTCTAAAAATTCCCTCTAGCTAGGTTAGTCTTCCTTCTTAGAATTAACTGAAAATTTCCAGCTTCTTGTGCCTTCAAGGTGTCGAAATTCTTAGCCATTAATCCCTCCCAAACGCTGCCAGAAAATGGCCTTGTGGATCAGCTTGCAACCTGAATTTTTCTGGCCATTTTCGGACTGCACAAAGGTGGTGCAAAACCAGGAAAATTCCTGGGCAAATTCTCAGCTTTGGAGGTCCAAAACCAAGTTGTTTTCTTTCAGTTTTTACTCATCACGTTAGCCACGTTTTTCCTCCCCAAAGAAGGCTGGAAACCAGCCTTGAAATACCCCTGAAACTTCCTTCAAACTCTCTGCAAGCTGGCTGGAAAATGGCAGCCGAAAACTGCCCAGAAATTCTTGCCTTGCGAAAATTCTGTGCAGTAATTTTCCAGCTTTGTTTCCTAATTTTACCCTAGCCGAAACTCCATCCTTCTTCTGCACAAACCACCCTCAAACCTCCATTAACTGAACTCCATTGTCCTCCCCAAGCTTCTACATGAAAATCCCATCATGACTGCCTAAAAGATTTTCAAAAAAATTCTGCAATTATGCCTTGATTTGGATACCAAAATTCCAACCACCATGATTTAACAACTTTACATAAAATATACCTCAAACAACCAGAACTTCCCTTCACCATTACACTCCTTATTTTTGGCCACCCTTAGCTTCCCTCAACCAGCATTCCTCTAGCCGAAACAATGCCCAACAATTTGGCCATGGCAGACTTCCAAAAGCTCTCCAATAATCAAAGATATTCTTGAATATTTAGTTTCCAAATTCGCTTCCTAAAAATATTCTTCAAGGATTTCAACAACTAGCCTTTCCTTTTCCCTTCCAAACCAGAGAATCATCGTCCTAAACCCTACAACCAATTCGGCTAGCCCTAATCCTCCAAAATTTTGGCTGCTGCAAATTAATACCTCTCAATTCCCTTCAACCTTCAAGAACATAGAGCACACCAAGAACACCTACTCATTCCTTTCACCTAATACCTCTCCAAATCACTTCAAACCATAGCTAAAAACTCCAGAATTCATCTACTCATTGCCGTGAGTCCATCCACACCATTCTTAACATCAAACTCCAAAATCCAATTTGCTAGTTTGGACCAAAAACCAGAAATTTTCTGAAGACTTAAGAACACCTTCAAGGTAGGATTGTTCTAACAACTTCATCTTCTCCAATCTTGATCTCTAATGAATATATATATGAATAAATATGCTAATGGTCTCTCTCTCTCTCTCTCTCTTGGCCGAATCTCTCTCATTCTTGGCCGGATGGCTTCTTCTCCAATGGCCATGCTTCCTTCACCTTCTTTGGACGGATTTAGACATCTAGGAGTTGAGATTCTTCAAAACTCCTTCAAGAAATTCATCAATAAAGTAAGCCATTTTAACCCTTCTTTTAAATTCTAGAATTATGTCTCTAGGATGATGTTGATAGAAGATGGATTGTGGATGAGGTTTGAGTATATATTGTTGAGGTTGAAGCATGAATGTATGTAAGAATATGAAGGAGATGAGATTTATGCATGGATGGATTATCTTGGTTGATTGTATGATGATTTGAGGTTTAATGCATGTCTCCATGTCATAGGTAGTATTTGTGATGAAGTATGCTAGAGATTATGCCACCTTTGGTGAATAGGATTTATATTCATGTTGGATTATTGAAGCCATGATCATATTTAAGCTAGAAAATGTTAGATCATGTCTTGATATCGTTAGATCTATGCTTATATGCATGATTTGGATGATTTGATGAATTGAAGGGTTGTAAATGTTCATGATTGTGGTTAGCAATAGAACTATGGTCATGATCTAATTGTCCCTAAGCTAATTTTATTTCTTCAATAAAATATTTAATATTATGATTTTTGGCTAGTAATTTCAAAAACCCTAGGAGGGGTATATTTGGAATATTATACATATAATAAGGATATTTTAGTCAAATAAATAATAGCGTTTGCTAGAAAAATAAAATATATAGATATTATATATAAAATGATAATATCAAATAAAGCCTTTTATGAAAATAATCATAATAAGTAAAATATTTACTATTAAAATTTAATTATTATCTTTTAACCAAAACCTACTAAAATTTATTTAGTATCTTTCAATCAAGACTCATTAAAATTTATTTGCAACTAATTTTAATTATCAATTATTTTCTAGCAATTAATTATTAATAAATTATTATTTTACCTAGTACCACTTAGGACTTTTCATTAAATAAATTCTAAATTATTTTAGCAAGATTTAAACCTTCAACTTAATAGTACTTATTTCCCAAAACTATAATTATTTTAAATATCAAAATTAGCCTTAGCTTATAAACCTTTTTATTTATTATTTAGCCTTAAAGCTTTGGACACTAGGATTATGGTTGTGGTAGTGAGTTGAGTTGTTTTAAATTGAGAAATTGGATTTTGGCTTGAGTTTGATTGTGGTTTGTATTTGCCCATGCGGGGTTAGGTCAGTTGTTGGAGGCCTTATATTGTGAGCAAGAATCAGGTAAGCTCCTGCATAAAATCTATTTGATGAAAAATGATTTTTTTTATGGCAAGCCAAATGTAGAGTGCATGGTCACTCATTTCTGTAAAGGCAATTGAGGATTATTTCTATTCTCATTTTAGAAAAATAAATTATTTGCAAATCAAGGGGCGGTTTTACTCAAAACCTAAAACTCTTTCTAAAACTTGTTTTGCCCCAAACTTTGGATAACCTTAATTGCCATTTTCAAGTGGAGCAATGTTTTGTTCAGTTTTCCCAAGTGGGATACGTTACATTAAGTACTCAATAAGGGTAGGCTAGTTGTACTAGTTTTGAAGAGCAAGTGTGAGTCTTCTGGCAGGAGGCCACCTCCAGAAGATAAGCTCAACTTAGAGAAACGTCAGTACTACTTAGTCATGCCGGTCTGACCTAACAGTTTTTATTTCAGTCAAGTGATTGTTTTATGCCGGAATGGACACCCGGTTGTTGTTAGGGTATAGAGGAGGAGGAGTATCTTGTCCGGTAGGCCGATCACTACCTTTTTTCAGTCTGCACAAAGAGTGGCATACTGACCATGTGGACATGGGGCCCAACGTGTGGTAACCCATGACCACCATTTTTTAGTGGTTGATTTTATTGTGCACTTGTATGGTTTCAAAAAGAGGAAAACACCACTCTTGCTTTTGACTAATGTTTATTACTTGCCAATATTTCTTTTATAAAGATTTCACACTTTGCATCCACAAACTGTTTTCACTGAATACCCAAAGCACACACGGACTTACTGAGATTTCTGTCTCATCACCTTTTTACCATGATTTCAAGTCGATCTTGCTGTGAGGATGAGTAGCTAGTGTTATATGTGTTGGAAGAGAATGTTGTCATTTATTTATTTTTTTTTTATGTATTGCTTTGGGGAGTTGAGAGTGGATAATTTTGTTTATGGATTTATTCTTGGGATGTAATAAATTTTAATTTAATGTATTATTTTTATTCCACTATTTTATTCGTGTGACCTAGTTATAAAGACCCATTATTTTTTGGACGGGGCGACATCCCTGGCCCTGGCGGGCCTAGGTAGTGGGGTGTTACCAGACGTCACTTGAAGCATCCATAAATTCCTTTGTTAACAATGCTAATACTTTGATTAAGGGGTATGAAGATTCATCCCAGCGAATGAGCTCTAAAAGAACACAACTAGTAAAGTTAGTTGATAAGATCTGTAATAGATAATTGAAAATCATAGAAAAACAGGATACCACTCGATTCATAGAGCCCACTGATGCCATTAATGACGTGTTGAGTTTACCATGCCCCAAGGAGTTGGATCTTTCAATGCTACATCATACAAAGACCTTGGAGGATATTGACAAATTTTACCGATCACCCTATTCAAGGGGAGGTAACTTAGTTTTTGTAGATCATACATTGAAAAATAAGGATTTCTTGAGCCCATCTTTAATAATTTAATTACAAGTTTAAAGGAGAATTTTAATGGGGTAAATTCTTTTGAAGAGTTAATTGGTGATTTCAATATTGATGCATTCATTAGATACCATGTGCACTCATCTGTTGAAAAAAACATTTGTGTTTCTAAAAGAATACTAGCGATTAAGGTTTATGTGGTTTACTTCGCTATGGAAAATTGTTTTCATGAACATTACATTTTTCAAAAACCTCATTTCTTTCTACATTCATCATGCCAATCTTCTACTTTGAGCTTTAATTTCTTTTACACAGGCTTGATGAGGAAGCATGATGAGTGGAAAAAGTTTGCATCTTTGTTTTTTGTTTGGTTTTGTTAGCTATCTTTTTCCCTAGTAATAAGGAGACTATGTCCTAGTTTAAGGGTGGAGGAGTAAGTCATGGTGTTTATTCTAAGTTTTTTTATTAGTCTTTCTTATGTTTTATTTTGGTTATTCTTTTCTTTTTTCTTTTATGAGTGTTTAATTTTGCAAGTTTGAATAAAGATTTCTTAAACAAGCTCTTCTATTCTTCTCCAAGTTTTAATGTTTATTTGAGTATCAACACACTTGGGGAGTGTTGCTTAACTTTCTACCTCATTTACACTTATTGGACCTGTTAAAGATGCCTTATTATGTTAATTTTTGGGCAATGAGGATGATGCGTAAATTTTGGGCGTATAAAAATCATCAAAATTAAATCCATCCCTTAGTCAAGTTTTAATTAAAACATTAATCTCTAAATACATATAAGAGCTAGTATACTCATCGCAAGCATAGTATAGGAAATTAAATAGTATCGATTCTCAGAGGAACAAATACGCACTAGTCACTTTTCTTTCATTGTTTAACCGATCCAAATAAAGTGATAAATTAATTAAAAAAATAAAGAAATATATACAATTCAAGGATGTAGGAATATATAATTTAGACAACTATCCTAGAATACATGATAATGAATCATCTAGCAATTATCGCAAGTAATCATCATCTTGGCATCATGAAGGAATATAAAGTAAAATTCAATCGTTTCCCAAGTCATGAATTCACTTATATAGACTCCACTTCTTTTCCAATCAATGGAATCACTATTTCTTGATTAAATTAGCAGATTTTCCAATCAAATCAACATAACCAAAAGATGCATTAAACTCAATTCCTCATACTAAACATGAAATTAGTCAATAACCCTATACTCTAGGCAAAATTAACTAACAGTTGATTACTTGAGTTCTTTGGCTTAACTTCATTTTCCAAGTCCATTAAGAAATAACAAATATGAAATCAATAAAATTAAATAAACTCCTAACATCGTTTCCTAAGTCAATTAGAAGAAAATCTAACTTCATCAATTCTTTTATGATCACAAGTAATCAAACACCAAGAATGATAGAAAATTGATCAAATAACTAAATTAATACAAAAATAATGAATCCCAAAATATTGTCAAATTACATTGAAAACATTAGCTACATCATTATTCTAGAAAAAGAAAATAAAGGTAAAATAAAGAACTCATAGACAAGCCTCCTTCTTTCCCCTTAAGGACTCTCTTGAACAATGCTCCTTCATTTGATGATTTTCCCCTTTAATGAGTGATTTACTGATTTCATCCTTGAATTCATACTTTTGTCTTGTGTTTTTCTTGTTTAAATAGGTTTCCAAGAGACTAAAATTCATCCCCTAAGAGTTTTGGGCCTAGTAGAGATTGGAAAATACCAAAACTCTTGGAAAATTACCAAATCTAAACAAAATTGAAAAGCTCGCCGACATGGGATATAGTGGAGTTGGCGCCGGTTTCGTAGGTCACGACTGGTGCCGACCGTGCTCTAGTCGGCTTTGTCTTGCTCTGTTTTTTCAATGAAATTTACCTTGCTTCAAGATCGGGGCCGGGGTCGGTTCTGTGGGTCACGACCGACTTCAACCATACTCTGATGGCAACGGTTTGATGTTTTTTTGTTGTTTCTGCAATTAAAGTCCAAAAAGCCTTTTCAATGGTAAAATATTGAATATGAAGGAATATGCCTAGTTATTATAACAAGTGTATCAAAAAACACCCTCAAATAACTAGGAAAATATAGATTAATTTTACCTCTATCACTTTCCCCTATACTTGAGCATTTGCTTGTTTTCAAGCAAAGTACTTAAACAAAGAAAAACAAGACATCCTTCCAAAAAGTTTACTTACAACAAAGTCACAATTACCTTTCAAACTTTAGATATGTTCTTGTCATTCTTTCATCTCTTTGAAATAATTCACAAGACAAAGTATTGGCCCTTAAAGTCAAATTAAATACGTTTATAGACTAGCCTAAGAACATTATTTCACCCTTCAAGTAAAAGCATGGATAACGTGAATCATAAAAATCAAGCTATCTACCAAATCAAGCATTATAAGTCTAAAAATTGCATAACTTAAGTCATGTTTTGAGGAAAAAAAACACTCTAATTTTTCACTTTTCTCAATGACTTTGGGAATGGATAATTTTAAGTGCATGGATTTCTTTTCACATACTGTATTGGCCCCCTTATAGTCATCATTCATCATTTTTTCCCCTCAACAATCTTTCTTTCTTTCTTTTGCTTTTGGGAGTTAATAGCCTCAAGAAAGTGGATTTCTTTTCACTATCCATATTGGCCCCCATTATTAAGCGAAAATATGTTTCACAACAACTATGAGCAACTCATTTTTTTTTTTCTCAATTATCAACTCACAAATATTTTCCACAAATTTTCCATAATCTTGTCACTCAAAGATTTTATCTTATCACATTCCTCATCATAACTCAAAGTCAAGCAAAGTTTAATCCCATAATATAAGAGTTAGTCTACAACTATTCTTATATTCCTAATATTATCCATATTTAAACTAGATGAATCAAATAATACTCAAACACTAATGCATAAACAAGATTAACCCAAATTCTCAAGTCTTAACACATCCTATCTAATAAACCATTTTAGTATCAATAAAAATCCACCAAATGAATTACACATCTCATATCTAAAGAAGAAAGATAATCACAACCTTACCAAGGCAATGAAACCACAAAAAGTGTGAAAATTTTGAAAATTTTTTAGAAAAAATATATATAGAAAATATTTCCAATACTAAATCCCCCCCCCCCCCACACACACACACACTTAAATTTTATATTGTCCTCAATGGCAAAAAATATGACAAATAAAGCAAAGCTAAGGGACCAAAATAATTAAAAAGGAAGAATCGAGAAGAGAAAATACTCCCACTGCAAATTAACTTCAACATGTTTGAATTCATCACAAGGAAGCATAAGGGAAATGGTACCTAAATAAAAGCAAAAGAAATAAAAATAAAACATAAATCTAGAACAAGAACAAGAAAAATAAAATAAAAACAGTACAAAGAAAAAGAAGCACGGAGGTCAAAAGGAAAATCAGAAATGATAGAGGGTAACATTGAGATACTCTAAAGTGCCAAGTTCATCACCCAAATATGGTTTCACTGCACTTCCATTAACCTTAAAGATCCCATTGGTTTGGTGAGACACCTCAATAACTTCAAACGGACAAACGCGATGTATCTCATTTGACCCCAACCATCTGGACTTCAACTTACCTAGAAATAGTCAAAGCCTAGAGTTAAATAATAGCACCTTGTCCCCTTCTTTGAACTCGTGAGGAGAATGAATATCTCTATCATGCCATTATTTCATCTTATCTTTGTAGATTTGAGAGTTATGGTAAGCATCATTATGCCACTCATCCAATTTATTGACTTGAAGCAATCTCCATTTATCTGCAAGTTGAAGATCAAAATTGACATGCTTAATCGCCCAACGTGCCTTATGTTCAACTTCCACTGGTAGATGACATAACTTCCCATACACTAATCTATATGGGGTTGTACCAATAGGAGTTTTGAAAGCAGTTCTATAAGTTGATAGGGCCTAAATTATTCATATTTTTCCTAGTTATTTGATATTATTTTGTGATACATTTTGTAAAATAACTAGCCATATTCCTTCATATTTGAGATTTTACCCATGAAAAGGTATGTTGTGCATTATTTCAGGTTTTAGGGGTAAAATGAAGCAAAATCGTCACAAAGCAGAATATAGGCGGCGCCGGTTTCGAGAAGGACAACCGGCGCCGGTCTTCCACTGGAGAAGCTTGGAGAAATTGAGAAGAAATAGAGGAAAATTGCAATTGATGTTGGAAAGGAAAAGGAAACAAATTCATGGCTTAATTGAGCCGACAAGACAAGGCAACAACAAATAAATAATTCGGTCAGCCAAAGAAAACAATAACAACAAGAGAAAGTCAGTTTCAGTGGGGCCAAGCAAAGGAGAAACAGGAGCCAACAAAAATGGCCAGAAGAAAGAAAAGAAAATCAGTAGCTTCATGGCTTGGAAAGCCGACAACGGAAAAAAGAAGCAAAAGAAAGCAAGCCGGCAGAAATTGCAACAAATTCGGTGGGACCAAGGGAGAGAAAGAAAGTCAACAATGGTGGATACAAAAGACAAAAACAAAAGAACAAGAAGCAGCAATTTTTGGTGGGTTTTTATGGTTTGCAGCTCAATTGATCCGAGGCTAGGGAAACAGCTCAATTGAGCTGATGCAAGAACAAAGGTGCAAACGAGAAATTCGGCAGTGGCTTGAGTTGTGGCTCAATTGAGCCAATTACCACAAGAATAAGAATAAGGCTTCGGTGGCTGGACAGCTTTCGACGGCTCAAATTGGATTGCAGATTTAACAATTCGAATTCCACAAGAATTGCAAGACTCCAGAGAAAAATGACAAAGGCAAATCAAGAATCTAATTGAAGTAAAAATTGAATTTCCAATTCAAAAAAGTCAAAGACGGTGGACAATTAAATTCTTTTAGGATTTTATTTAGCAATTTCTATTCCTTTTTAGTTTTGGATTATTTTTTAGTAATTACTTCTTCTTTATTTAGGACTCTTTTAAGAATTTCGTAAGCCTATAAATAAAGGCCAATTTACCCTAGGAAAGGGAGGTGCACAATGTAGGGACTTAAATTTATTTTAGAGTGCATCACCAATATTTTTCGAAAATAAATAGTTGAAGGAGGGTTGTACAAGAAGGTTTATGAAGGGAAAAAAAGAAGGCTTGTCTATGAGTATCTATTTCTTTCCTTTGTTTTCTTTTTCTTGAACAATGATGTATTAATTGTTTTATTGTAATTTGACATTGTTTTAGATATGCATGATATTTAGAGTTATTTGATCTTTTAATTAATTGATTGTTCTTTTTGGTGTTTAATTACTTGGGCTGATTACGAGATTGGTTGATTGTTACTTTCTATTGACTTGCTTGAAAAAGGAGTTGATGGTAGTTCAATTGATTGGTTTCATATTTGTTGTCTTTTAACTTGCTTGAAAAAAGGGGTTAATTGCTAAGAACTAGTAATTAAAGATTAATTGATGTCTACTAGAATATGGATTCATTGGTTAGTTTCATGTTTTAAGTTTGCCAGAATATGGAAATTTAATCAAGGATTGTGTTTAATACATCTTTTGGGTAAGGCTGGTTGAGACAGAATATGTTATACTAAGTTACCTAGTAGATAGGGATTCATGGATTGAAAATGAAGTGAGTCTATCTTAATCCTTTATGATGCTAAGGGAATAATTAGTTATGATAATGGTTGAGTTCTTTAAGGTCGTGTTTGTCTAAACAATGGTTTGAGTTACATACTTCTCCATCCTTGACATATATATATTTTGATTTTGATTTTATTTTCCTTCTTATTTGTTTTTCACTTTATCGAGTCAGTTAAACAATAAAAGAAAGGTGATTAATATTTACTTGTTCCTGGAGGATCAACACTCGTTTGAACCCAATGCTCGGTTAATGATGAGTAAACTTGCTCATATGTGTGATTTGGGGTTAACATTTTAATGTAAACTTGATTAGGAATGTGCTTAGTTGTTGTATGATTTTTATACCCAAGTCTGAACACATCATAAGCCTAAAGAGTATCATCTAATTTCAAACTCTAAACCTTCCTTGTATGATTAACCAACTTTTCCAAAATTCTTTTCAATTCTTTATTTAACACCTCAACTTGGCAACTTATTTGGGGGTAGTAAGAAGTAGCAAACTTATGAGTAACTCCTAAATGTTTGAGAACTTTATTCAATTAGGTATTCCAAAAATGTGTACCCATATCACTAATGAGTATCTTAGGTATGCCAAACCGGGTGAAAAGTTTCTAAATAATTTGACCACAACCCGAGCATCATTAGTAGGCAAGGCTTGCACCTCAACCCACTTAGATATATACTCAACCACGACCAAGATGTATTTGCTACCCAAAGAATTAGGAAAAGGGACCATAAAATCAATCCCCCAACAATAAAAAATTTCACAATCTTGAAAAATTTACAATGGCATCTCATTGGATTTATAAATATTACATGTACGTTGACACGTATCACAATTTTTAACTAACCTATAAGAATCCTTAAAGAGTGTTGCCTAATAAAATTTGGACTCAAGCACCTTTCTTGCCATGTTGTTAGCTTGGTTGTGGCCTTCTGCGGGTCCTTTATGGTAACGTTTCAAGATGTTTGTACTTTTCATGAAATCCACACATCTTTGAATGATTTAATCCACACAATACAGAAACAAGTAGGGATCTTCCCACAAGTATTGTTTTACTTCGGAGAGAAATTTCTTCTTTTGTTGCACAGTGAAATCTTCTGAAATAATTCCTGCAACCAAGTAGTTAGCAAGATCCGCATACCAAGGTGTTTGAGAAATCTTACCTTTAACGAGTAAAAGTTGTTCATCCGAGAAGGTATCATTAATGTCTCCTTTAGGCAAAGGTTCTAGGTTGGGATTTTCCAACCTAGATGAGTGATTTGTCGCTAAATTTTCTACTCCCTTTTTGTCCCTGATCTCCAAGTTAAATTCCTGCAACAATAAAGTCGATCTTATTAATCTTGGTTTAGAATCATGCTTGGTTAGTAGGCACTTAAGGACAAAATGACCTGTATACACAATGACTTTGGATAAAACAAGATAAGATGGCATTTATGAAAAAGTAAATACTATTGCAAGTAATTCTTTCTCCGCTATGGTGTTATTCTCTTGTGCCATCGTAAGAGTTTTGCTTACATAGTAGAAGGGTTGAAAATGCCTATTCCTTATTTGTCCAAACACTGCGCCTACTGCGTAATCACTTGCATCACATATTAATTCAAACAGAAGAGACCAATCCGATGCAATTAAAATAGGAAAGTTAATCAATTTCTTTTTAAGTACATTGAAGGCATGAGACATTTTTCATCAAAATAAAAAGTAGCATATTTGTTTCAAGTAAAGAAGTAAGAGGTTTAGAAATTTTTTAGAAATCCAAGATAAACCTCCTATAAAAACCTGCATGACCACGAAAGCTGTGAATAGCCTTCACAAAAGTTGGAGGAGGGAGTTTCTCAATTGCCTAAATTTTTGCTTTATGAACCTTAATACCTTTCATTGAATTCTTATATCCCAGTACAATACCTTCTTATACCATGAAGTGGTATTTTTGCCATTTAAGCATGAGGTTGGTCTCTTCACACTTTTGAAGCACCTTTTCTAAATTGTCCAAACATAAGTTAAAAGAATCACGAAAAATAGAAAAATCATCCATAAATACTTCAATGATGTCTCCTACAAGTCCTTAGAAAATAGTCATCATGCATCTTTGGAAAGTTTCGAAACCATTGCAAAGACTAAAAGATATATGGCGATTTGCAAAGGTACCAAAAAGGCATATAAATGTGGTCTTTTCTTGATCTTCTGGTACTATGAGAATTTGAAAGTAACCGAAAAAACCATCTAAAAAGCAATAAAACTCATGTTCGTCTAATCTTTCTAATATTTGATCAATGAAAGGGAGAGGAAAATGGTCATTCCTAGTTACTTTATTTAACTTCCTATAATTAATGCACACCCTCCAACCGATTACCAATCTTATTGGGATCAACTCATTTTTTTCATTTGGGCTCACAGTCATTCCTCCTTTTTTTTTTTTTTTGTATCACTTGTGTTGGACTTACCTAAATACTATTAGAAATAGGGTAAATGATAATCTAAGAGTTTAATCACCTCATCTTGTACTATATCACTCATATTTAGGTTCAACTTACATTGAGGTTACACTACAGGTTTGGCTCCTTCTTCTTGCAAGATTTTGTGAGTGTAAAGAAAGGGCTAATTCCTTTAATATCTGTGATTTTTCATGCATTGACTCCCTTATATTTTTCCCATAGACTTACCAATTTGGTCTTTTGATCACAAGTGAGATCTTTTGCTATGATTACTGGTAATTTTTCTACGTTAGCTAAAAATGCGTATTCTAAGTGCTTGGAGAGGTCTTTTAAGTCTAATTCCGGTGGTTCCTCCATGGATGACTTCATCCTTCCCAAACTGCTTTTTTCAATTTCTTCAAATTCTCCCAATTCATGGCCTTTATTTGTATCTTCCAAATATATAATGGATTGTTCCATCAAGTCCATGAGCATTTGACAAATGATTCCTAGACAAAATCAAAGATAGGCTCATCAAGAATATCAATCCTTAAATAAGAATCATCACAAGAAAAAGGATTTGCATTCTTTTATGGACTTTAATAATGACTTCTTCATCCTCAACCTTAAATATCAAATTTCCCCTATGAACATCGATTAATGCTTCGATAGTTACTAAGAAAGGTCGACCTAGGATTAAAGGAATTTTAGAATCTTCATTCATATAAAAAATAATGAAATCTACTGGAAATACGAATCCATCCACTTTAACTAATACATCTTCCACTATTCCCCTAAGATATTTAATAGATCTATCCGCAAGTTGAATACTCATCCTAGTGGGCTTGGGCTTACCTAGGCCTAGCTTTTTGAAAGTTTTATATGTCAAAAGATTAATGCTAGCACCTAAGTCTGCTAATATATTACAAAATATAAGAGTACCAACAAGATAAGGAATAGAAAAATTCTCTGGATCACTTTCTTTTCGTGGTAAAGTTCATTAGTCTTGCAAAATAGCTGAGCATTCTTTATTCAAAACTATAGTAGATAATTCATCAAACGTCATTTTGCTAACAAGCATGCTTTTGAGGAATTTTGCATATTTGGGCATGTGTATCGAAGCCTCACTAAGTGAAATGTTTATATGCAATTGTTTGAATATTCTAAAAACTTGACAAATTGTGCATCTTTTCTCACTTTGTGTGTACGAGTGGAGTAAAGTACCTGGGGCTGAAAATCTACTTTTTTTAGTTTGTTTTTCAAAAGGTTCATCAAGAGGGGTTGGTTCTATCCTATCTTATTTAGATGTTACCAGTTTCGTGCTAGGATTGGGTACCTCCTTACCACTTTGTAATGTAATGGCAACTGAATCCTTTTGTGTTTCTACCCTTAATGGTGATTTTATCACTAAATCCGTTAAGAACCAAATTTACCTTTTCATGTTTCTAATCATTTCCTCAAATTTTGCCAATGTGTCATCTATCTCATGAAATTGTTTAGTTACACGGGTGGCAAATTTTTCAAATACTCCTTCTAAGGTAGTGGAGTTGGATGGTTGAGATGTCATCTCTTGTGACATGTTAGGATGTCGACCCATGTTCCATTTGTCCATCTTACCTACATAAAGTAACTTGTTAGTATCATATACGCACATTACAATATTAAATCAAGTTAGTTATGTTGACATTCAACAAGATATGGCACGTTTTTACACAAAGAATATATATACATATTCACATATTTACATATAAACATATAAACATGGCTAAAACTACACAATCCAAACTTTCATGATAATGTTCCCCAACAACGGTGCCAAAAACTTAATGCATAAATTTTGGGTGTATAAAAATCATCAAGTCTAAATCCATCCCTTAGTTATGTTTTAATTAAAATATTAATCCCAAAATACACATACCTTAGTTAAGTTTTAATTAAAATATTAATCCCAAAAAACACATATGAGCAAGTATACTTATCCTAAGCATAGTATAGGGAATTAACTTATATCAATCCTCAAAGGAATAAGTACACACTAGTCACTTTTCATTCATTGTTTAACTAACCCAAATAAAGTGATAAAATAATAAAAAGAAAAAAAATAAAGAAATATATACAATTTAAGGATATAGGGATATGTAATTTAGACAACTATCCTAGAATACATGATAACAAATCATCTAGCAATTATATCAAGTAGTCATCATCTTGGCATCATGAAGGACTATAAAGTATAATTCAATCGTTTTCCAAGTCATGAATTCACTTATATAGACTCCACTTCTTTTCCAATCAATGGAATCACTATTTCTTGATTAAATTAGCAGATTTTCCAATCAAACCAACATAACCAAAAGATGCATTTAAACTCAATTCCTAATACTAAATATGAAATTAGTCAATAACCCTATACTCTAGGCAAAATTAACTAACAGTTGATTACTTGAGTTCTTTGGCTTAACTTCATTTTCCAAGTCCATTAAGAAATAACAAATATGAAATCAATAAAATTAAATACACTCCTAACATCATTTCCCAATTCAATTAGAAGAAAATCTAAATTCATCAATTCTTCTATGATCACAAGTAATCAAACACCAAGAATGATAGAAAATTGATCAAATAAATAAATTAATACAAAAATCATGAATCCTAAAATATTGTCAAATTACAATGAAAACATTAATTACATCATTATTCTAGAAAAAGATGTAATTAATATTTTTCTCTTGAAGACTCTCTTGAACAATGTTACTTGATTTGATAAATTTCTCCTTCAATGAGTGATTTGCTTATTTGATCTTTGAATGCTTACTTTTGTCTTGTATTTTTCTTGTTTAAATAGGCTTCCAAGATGCTAAAATTTATCCCCTAAGAGTTTTAGGCCGAGTAGAGATTGAAAAATACTAAATCCCACCAAAATTGAAAAGCTCGCCGACATGGGACAGAGTGGAGTTGGCACCAGCCGTGCCCTGGTTGGCCCGGTCTTGCTCTGTTTTTCCAATGAAATTTGCCTTGCTTCCAGATTGGGGCCAGCGCTAGTTCCATGGGTCTTGGTCGGCATCGGTCGTTCTCTGACAATAACGGTTTGATGTTTTTTTTCATTGTTTCTGCAATAAAAGTCTAAAATACCTTTTCAAGGGTAAAATATCAAATATGAAGGAATATGCCTAGTTATTATAACAAATATATCACAAAACACTCTTTAATAACTAGGAAAATGTAGAGAAATTTTTCCCCTATCAGATGACATTGTCTATTGAAGTGTTGGAGAGTGGTTTGGTGACATTCTTTGTCCAAGTTTTTATCAATTATCTTGGTGTTTTCTTGGTATTGAGTTATTTTTGTTGAAAATTTGAAAATTTCAAAGTTTACAGATTTTGGAGCTACATTGAGCTTATTTGTCTATAATGGAGCTATGATTTTGTTTTCAACTTGAGATATGGATTTGCCATTCATTATATTTTCATTAAATGTAAACTTATGTGCTAAGTTAGATTTTGCTAAGTCTTGAGAATTTAAGTTAAGCTTGGTTATATTTGGTATTTGAGTTTTGTTTTATTTTTTAAGTTCGAAAATGGATGATATGATGAAATATGGGAAGAGTTGTTGATTAATTCTTGTATTATAGATTTAAAGTTTGCTTGACTTTGAGTTGTGAATAAGGGATTTGAGGAAATAAAAAAAATTGAGTGGAAAGAACCAATTGTGAGTTCAAAAACAATGGAGTTGAAAAAAAATTGCTTTTATCTTTTGAGAAAAAAAAAAGACCTTTTGCTAAAAATGGGGTAAATATGGAGAGAAGTAGTAAGTATTGTTAGGTGCACTCTCTTGAGGCTATCTCGAAGGTAAAAAGGTAAGAAAGAAGAAATGCTAAAAATAATAATGATGACTATAAGGGGGCCAATACAGTGCATGGAGAGAAATCCATTAACTTGAGGCTATCAATTCCCTAAGTTATAGAAAAAAAAAAGAAGAGGAATGTTTCCTTGTTTCACTAATTTAAGTTGTGTAAATTTGAGTTTATAATGTTGGAATTGGTTAAATGACTTGACTTGTATGATTTACGTTATCTATGTTTTTGCTTGGGGAGTCGACAATTTTCTTGTACTAGATATAAACTTGTTTAACTTAACTTTGATGGCATTGGGATTGTTTGATTTAATACAAGAGTGTATAAGGTTTTGAAAGAGTAGAGTGAATGATGAGTTTATGTTTAAGGTTGGAAGAAAATTCTTACTTTATTATGGAAGAGTTTTGCTAAAGAAAAAAGTGATGAATTGATTTGACTTGCTCATAAGCTATTGCTCAAGTGTTTTAATTTTTGTTTGCTTGAGGACAAGTAAAGCTTAAATGTGGGGAAGTGTGATAGAGCCTAAATTCCCAAATATTTTTCTAGTTATTTGAGTATATTTTGTGATGCTTTTGATGTAATAACTAGTCATATTCGTTCCTATTTGATATTTTACCATTAGAAATGTATTTTGATAATTTTATGCAAAATTGAACGAAAAACGAAGCAAAACCATCGGCCGCACAAAGCACAGCCGGTGCTGGCCTAGAGGCACAACCAGAGCCAGATAAGAGCTATGGTTGGGGTCAGCCATGCACCGATGGCGGCAGGTTTCCTTTTCTAAGCAAATTTTGGCAATTTTAGTTAGATTCTGTTAGGAACTCTTTCAACCATGGAAAAGGACTCTTGTGGTCACTTTTTGGCAACCTAAACTCCTATAAATTTAAGAGAATAACATTGTACAAAGCGAGTTCTAGTTGTTGAGTTTTCATTGTAATATTCTATAAAACTCCTAGAAAAACACCAAGAATAAGGAGGATCAAGGAAATCTTGGTGAAGAAAATGAGCTTTACCAAGAAGATTGCAAAGCATAAGGGGATTAAACTCGTCTATAAGTTTTTCTTTTTCCTTTCTTTCTTTATTTGTAATTCTATTTTGTTAAAGTTGAATTTATATGTTTTAATTGTAGTTGAGGATATTTTTGCTTTATGATTTTGTGTTGAATTAATTCTAGACTTTTTGAATTCCAATTCTAAGTATTTGATTACTTGATTTTATGAGTTAAATTAATTATTCTAGACTAGTTAACACTATTTTATGATCTCTTAATAGACTTGGGAAATGAAGTTAAGGGAAAGACTTGGTAACGAAAGAGATATTGATATCACCTAGAGTATAGGGGTATTATTTCTTCTAAAAAAAATTATTGTTACCTAGAGTATACGGACATTAATTGTTTAATTGAGTCATTCTTAATGCTTCTTAATTTTAATTTGAGAGGTAGAGTATACCCTTAAATTAGACTAAGAATAGGAATTTCATGACTTGAGAAACTGTTGAAATTTGCTTTTGAAACTTATATTAGTATTTTGCGATTGAGAATCAATTCATTGAAAGATATTTTCTTCACTTGTTATAGATTTGAGATATTTCTTCATTACATGTTTTTTCTCCTTATTCTTACTCCTTGACTATCCTTGTGACTTTTTTTTTTTTTTTTGTGGACTTGATTTATTCTCTAGTATATTAGGTTAATTGGTTATTTATTCTACCTTCTTATTTTATTGGCTAAACAATAAAGATTTGGATAAAGTAAGATGGGAGTCTAAGTCCTTGTGGATTCGATACTTACTGATATGGGCTAAATTCATCACTATTTTCCTAATTATTTGAGGTTAAATTAAGATACATTTGATATAATAACTAGGCATATTCCTTCCTATTGAACATTTTGCTTGTGAAAGGTGTTTTTGATGAATTTGTGCATAATTGAGTTGATTTTGAGCAAAAGGTGAAAAATTCCAGATTGCACATGGGGCCAGGTCTGGCAATTTCACCTAGCGCCAGGTGGGTCAACTGGACCTAGTGCATGAATTTGGTATCTTCAAAAGGATTTTGATATTTTTCGAATCCTACTCGGCTAAGACTCCTTATGCAACAAATTTTGGCATCAAAGAAGCTTATTTAGACAAGAAAAACATAAGAGAATGGTGTGAATTCAAAGATCCAAGCTTGCTACTTATTTTTCAAAGACGAATTCACCACTCACAAGAGCATTGTTCAAAGGAGGTTTCGAAGAGAAGAAGAAGGGCTTGTCTATGAGTTCTATCTTTTATCCTTTGTTTACTTTTATAGAACAATGATGTGCTTAATGTTTTGATTATAATTAGATATTATTTTAGAGATTATGATTTTGAATTAATTGGGATTTTGATTAATCTATTTTTATTCTTGGTATTTGATTACTTGTTATAATTGGTTTTTGATGTGTTTTCTTCTAATTAACTTGGGAAACGATGTTAAAAATTCATTGCATTGATTTTACATTTGTTAGATCTTAATGGACTTGTAAAACGAAGTTAAGATTAAAGAACTAAATGATCAAAGCTTGGTTGATTTCACCTAGAGCATAGGGTAATTGGCTAATTTCATGTTTATGAGGTATGAGTTTAATGCATTTTTTGGTTACTTTGTTTTGATTGAAAAATCTGCTAAATTAACCGAGAGATAGTGGTTCCATGGATTACGAAAGAAGTGGAGTCTACATAATTGAGTTCATGACTTGGGAAACGATTGAATTTTACTTAAGTTCCTTCATGATGCTAAGATGACAATTGATTGTGGTGAATGCTAAGTAATTCAATATTATATTTTCAAGATGATTGTCTAGTTACATGAAATTGCATTCTTAAGTTATATCTATTTTTATCTTTATAGATTTTTCTTTTTATTCTCTTCCTATTTTATTAGCTAAACAATAAAAATTTGGATAAAGTAAGGTGGGAGCCTATGTTCTCGTGAATCCGATATTTGCTATTCCCTATACTATATGATGGGTATACTTGCCTATATGTGTGGTTTTAGTGGTTATTATTTCATTAAAGGTTCATTAACTATAGACCTTGTTGGTAATATTTTTTACACTAAAAAACACGCATCAAGTTTTTGGCGAAGTTGTTGCGGAACAACATCATGAAAGCTTGGATTTTGTTGATTTAAATATGTTTACATATTTATATGTCTATATGTAAATATGTGAATATATATATATATATGTTCCTTGTATGAATATTTGCCATATGTTGTAGTTTGTATAATTGTGCTTTCCTAATTTCCGTGCATGTTGTAATTTTCCTAAATTAATTAGTGAATGTGTAGTAACTATTTAACTTATAAATTCTATAATCTTACTATCTTCTATTTTCTATAGATCTAGCCCTTAGTTTATGACCTAATGATCTAAAAATGACATAGTAGAGCTTGAACTAGAGATTGAGAGGATATTAACTAGGATTTGAAGGGTGGTTAGACAAAGGGTAAGAGAAGACATAGAGGTTAACTAACTAAACAATGGCGGTAATTGTGGAAATAATAGGAGGATTATTGATGATTTTGTGAAACTCGCAATCATGGGTACAGGCTCGAGTATCAGGAGACCTAGGATAGAGGCTAATAACTATAAAATAAATCCTAACATTATCCAAATAATCCAAAACATGGTACAATTTGATGGGCTACCTGAGGAATATCCTAATGCCCATCTCACATGCTTTTTAGAAATCTATGGCACGTTTAAAATGAATGCTATTTTTGAAGATACTATCAAACTATGCCCCCCCCCCCACACTTTTTTTTGAGAGATAGAGAAAAATTTTAGTTTAAATCCTTGCCAGCAGGATCTATTACCACTTGAAATGTTTTAGCTGAAAAATTTTTAACAAAATATTTTCCACCCAGCTAGAACATCTAAGCTTTGGACAGATATTTTTGCCTTTCAATAGCTAGAATCTTTAAATCTTTATGAGTGTTGGGAGAGATTTAAAGAGATGCCTAGAAAGTGTCCTTATCATGGATTCCATCTAGGTATGCAAATGTAAATCTTTCATAGTGGTTTAAGTTTTGCTACAAGCAATTGGTTGATGGATCTACAGGAGATTTGATTAATTCTAAAACCCAAGAGGAGGTGTTTGATTTGATTGAAATTTTAGCAACAAACAACTTCCCGAATCTCTTAGAGTCCAAATATAATAATATCTTATCATATTTTAATTTAAATTCAAATTAAATTAAAAATTGATATGATAAGATTCTGTCATTATCTCGCTAATTTAACTAATTAATTTACTGATCAGATTCTTATAATCTGGACATCATCCAGATACATCGAATGTGAATATATTTCTAGATTCATTGTATCTGGTGAATTTTCTAGGTTCAATTAACTTAGACATATTTTCAGATTCATCAAATTTGGTTACCAGAAAAATAACCTAACAAGTTCGCTTATTGTGTGACCCTATAGATTTATTTAACACTGGCAGTGTGCCTAAATCATATTTAAATGGCCCACAAGTTATAAGCGATTTCTAGCAAAATATTATAACTATCTAGATTAAATGAAGATCAATGATTTCTTTGAACCAAACCACAATTTTATATTTAGTCCTTTTGTCACACGATATCCAGATTAAGCATAAGACATGAAACATGTCATCCTTATTAAGTTTAATAAATTATTTCTTGATTTCATAGTAGACTGTTCAAACAAATGATATCAATATCTTAGAATGATATATTTGAGCATGGCCATGCATTTTAACAGTTTAACTTATCTTGGGGCTCATGGATATCTCTCCCATAATTGAGAAGGATAAATTCATTCACTATCAATCATATTCATCTCATTGATTTATTCTATATCCAACAGTAGTCTAATTTATTATCTGATTAAAGACAACTTTAGACAACATTAAAATATAGAATTTATCAAGTAGGAAACTATGATGAATTTAGGTCGAAGGACTTTTAATATCATTATGGCTAGAAAGTATTTATGACATGTGTCATAAAGTACTCTCACAGTGGGTCATGTCCAATACAATGTTCTTTAACATTTATTTATGTTTTGACTTGATATCACAAATATCAATGACCAGTAAAACATAGTCATCTAGTCACAAACATACTAATTTTAATTTATTATTGTCCTAATAATAATAATAATCGATCAGGGACTGTTTTAGAATAGTCATTGTATTTATTGTTATGTTTTACTATTAAGTCACGTACTTGCTGACCACAAAACAAAATGCACTATTCATGGAAAGGAAAATCTCATATTATTATATAAAACACAATGATAATAGTATAAGTACAAATTGTCTCTAGGGCATATCCCTAACAATTTTTACGTGCTTGGAACTCAAAATTATGCCACGAAATTAATGTTAAATTAATTTTATATATGGGTATGATGTTTAAGGAATCAATTTGGCATTAATTTTTGTGGATTTTGAGATCAAACAAGTGGAAAAATATTGCTACAATTTCTTAATCCCGTAACTATTTTTCTTGCTATTTTTGAATGTGAAGAATTTCAAATTGTGCCATGGGCTTGTTGTGAAATTGAACATACATGTTTGGTTGATGATTAAGAAGTTATTTAAGGTTTAAAATTATAGAATTTTTGAGGTTTCTTGGGTGTTTTTGCTGCAAAATTCAAAACATAAGAAAATCTCATAACTCATGTTCATGCTAATTTTGGGAGCCATAAAACTCAAATTTTTGCTATGTTCTTACAAAATTATTCATTAATTTTAGTATAATCATTGGGGATTAATATTTCTTGTGATTCTAGAGTTTTTGGGTTGTTACAAGTGTGAAAATTTTAAAACCCCTTGAGTTACGAGGTTGCATCTCAAGTGTTTGATATATTACATCAAAGACTTGTGATTACTCATACATGACTATCTCAAGCTTCCATTCATTAACTATATTGTCTCCTAGCATAGTAGATTTTTCTTAGTGAAGTAAATCTTTCTTGTAGCTACTAGAAAGTTTGTTTCTCTTGGAATTTGTCTCAAGCTTGGAAGACATTTGCACGTCTTAAACCCCTACTTCTATTTCTTAAAATTGCTTGTGTTCTCATTTTCTTAAGTGATTGTTAATTGCTAAATTGTGTTCTTGAAGTTGTGATAGCATCCTAATGTTTAAAAATCCTTCATTTGAGTAGTTGCCTACCAAGTGTTTGATAAATTACCTAAGTAACTTTACAATTCATTGTATGAGTTCTTAGTTTGCATCTTCCACTTCTAATTAACTTTTTTGATTTATTTCATATTATTGGTGGGTTGAATAGCTAGTTTTAAATCTTCTTGAAATATTTGGAAGTGATTTGAACTTATCTATCTTTGAATCATTGTTGTTTTTGCTTAGTGAGTACCTTCATAAATCACTCCTGAAATCCTAAGTTTTTTTAGCCTTAATTCTTTGAAATTCTTGCTTGAACTTCCCTTGTTCCTTGGGAATCATTATGTTTGAATTACACTCCCCTAAGACCCCTAGTTGATTGTCCTTAGAGGGTTGGCTTGACTTGCCTAGTTGGACTAATTCCTAAGCAATCGAGGAGGTTGTTTTGGGGAGAAATCTTTGAAGATTTGAGTGTTGAAAGAAAAAGGTAAGAGGGTGAGCTCATTGTGATAAAATCTAAGAAAAGTGCAAATACGAGTGAAGAGTGACCACTCAAAATTAAGTGTAAACACGTGAGGGAGTAAAGTGAGGAATTTTCTTCTACTTCTATCCAAAATTTGTAAGTTGAAACTCTTTTGCAATATACACTATGGCTAGTTGGAATGAAAGTGGAGAATATGATTACTATGAAGAGTCTTGTTCAACTAGAAGTAGATATGGTAGGAATGATTAATATGATTAGAAACATGATGGGGATGAATATGTGGGTATAAATTATTGAAATGATGGAGTTTATGTTGGAGGACCACAAAATATTCAAAGAGTGGGTTGTAACAGTCAAAGAGTGGTATGCCAAAAGAAATGGAATATAGGTGTTTGTATGAAAGTCCAAAAGTATCTAGACCAAGGAAAAAGTGTGCATCATAAAATTCTTCCAAGAGTAGTTTCAGAAGAAAGCCAAATTATGTTTGTTTTACTTGTTGGGATTATGGTTATGACACATGTGATTGTCCAACAAGGAAAATTCAAGAAAGTAGGGATGAGTTACAAAGAAGGTAGGAGGGTGTGGAGAATAGGGAATTGAAGTACAATGAGAAGTTGATACCTCCGTTCCTTGGGAAGAGAGATTTGAAGGAGTACTATAAATAGGAAAGAGAATGAAAAAATTGTTTAAATGCTTTGAGTGCAATGAAAGAAACAAGGTGAGTTGTGCATTAATGGATTTCTCCAAAAATGATTTCGAATTGTGGGAGCAAATGAATGCACAAAGAAGGTAAAGTGGGTATCAAATAGTAGTTTCTTGGGAAGAAATGAAAGATTTGATGAGGGAATGGTTTGAACCCAACAAGTGAAAAATATGTGGAGGTTTTGCCCACATGTCCTATAATTGTCCAAGACGTTCTAAGTATAGTGAGGGAGGTACAATGCAAAATTTTACAAAATGAGGAATGAAGAGAAAATAAAATTATGTTTTCTCTACTTGTTGGGGATATATGTGATTGCCCAATATTGAATGATCAAGGAAGAATTTTTGGATTGCAAAAGGGTAGTGCAATTCCTTGTGAGTATTGTAGTGGCTATGGGCACAAATCATTTGATTGTTATTGGAAGTCCTTTAAGGAGCAAAGTGAGATTCATAAATTTGAGAAGCAAAGAACTAGGCTTGAGACCAAAGTGGCCAAGAAGAATAATGTTGTAGTTGTTAAGAAGCCAAGAAGGGCATAAAATGAAGAAAAAGTTGAAAAGGTTAAGCAAAATGAATTGCACGACATTGAGAAGGAGAAGAACCTAGAAAATGAGGCCAAGTGCCAAGGAATGCTCAAACAAAATGATGAAGTAGTGCATGAGGAGGTTGAGAAAAATGTTAATGAGATTGATGAGGAGCGTAATGATAATGAAGAACAAGAAGTGGATCAATTGAGCCCAACAAAAGAGGTGACTAAGGAGTTCTACAATACTCTATTTTTCCTAAATGATGAGTCACATTCCTTAGGAGTGTTAGAGGAGGATGAGCAAAAAGAAATTGGGCAAAATAGTATAGAATTTGTTGAAGAGCCAAACAATTCAAGGATTAAGGTGGAGAATGAGCGAATGAGTGCTATTGATTAAGGTCCCAAAAGTGCTTCAAAGACTTATGAAGTGGGAGAAAGCTCACATGCATAATAAGAGAAAAAGAAGATTTGGCTAGAAGTTGTGCAAGAGCAAATGAGAACATGTGAAGTTAAGAATGAAGCATCTAGTTCAACTTCACAAAATGACACCAAATCTAGTGCAGGAGATAGAGTGGATGAAAGAGATAGGAAAATACTTGAGAAACCATGTGCATTAATTGGTGTTATAAGGGAAGTTGTTAAAGCCTATGTGGTGGACAAAAAAGAGGATTTACAAAGGAAAAATATTTTCTATTCAATGTGTCAAATAAAAAAACAACCATGTAGCTTGATTATTGATAGAAGGAGTTGTAAAAATGTGATTAGTTCTACATTAGTTGAGGAATTAGAATGGAAACCTTGAAACATCCTAAATCTTATAAGTTTCAATGGTTAAACAATTGTGGTGAAGTAACAGTGAACAAACAAGTCAAGGTTACAATTGTCACTGGGGGATATAAAAATGATGTGGTGTGTGATGTGTTTCCCATGTATGTTAGACATATATTATTAGGAATGCCTTAGCTATATGATAGATAGATAGTTCACCATAGGAAGAAAACACTTACTCTTTGTGTAAGGATGGAAAGAAATTCACAATTTGTCTTATGCCCCCAAGTGAGATTGTCAAAGATCAAAATATTTTGAGGGAGGAAGATAAAAAAAAAATTAAAAAAAAAAAGAGAGTGGGAAAAGCAAGAGAAAGGAAAACATGAACAAGAGAGAAGATAAGATGAAAAAAAAAAAAAAGAGAGCTAAAAGAGAAAAAGAAATAGATAAAATAGTTTGAGGTAAATGGGGAAGAGAGAACAGTGAAAGAGTATGGAAAGAGGTAAACATAAAGAAATGTGGTGTAAAAGAGAGCCAAACAAGAGGTTGAGAAAAAGAAAATGAGTGGGACTAAAATGAGGTTGAGAAGAGAGAAAATAAGGAGTTTGTGAGGATCCAAAGTCAAAAGTTTTACCTTCATACAAAATATCTTATTTAAATTGCAATGCAGGTGTTGATTCGAAGATGACTCATCTTCAAGAAGGGGTAAATGATAGGAATCAAATTAGGCATAAAGGCCATTTTCAAGAAGGGAGAAGAAGGACAAAATTACACTTCATGGTTCTATGGGTAAGAACAATATTCAAGAGGATTCAAGGAAATTTGCAAGATAACAAATTCAACAAACCCTGGTCTAAAAAGATTGTAAAGAGATGGATAGTAAAAGAAGGGCCAAAAGACGCACAACACAAGCAACAATCCATGTGGGGGATCAAGCCAACCTTTAAACAAGGATTGGAGGCCAAATGAGTATCAAGAATAGCTCAAAATGATCAATATTTCACTTGAAAGATCAAGGGAACATATGTAAAAGAAATAGAGGTCAAATGAGTAGGGATTGAAGCGTAACAAAAACAGAGAGGGAGCCCATAAAAGACCTAGTGCCGGCCCTAGTCGGGCTGATCTCGAATTTTTGCTATTTTTCATATTTTCAACCTTTTACTTATGTAATTTAATTTTCATGACCTGTAATATGTTTTAACCTATTTTAAGGCATATAATAAGGCCTCAAAATTTGTATTAAGGCCATTTAATAGTTAGGATTAGTTTGCTAATTGGTTTAGAGCAAGGTATCTATGTATATGCCCTTATAGCTCTTGTAAACACAACTTTTGATATTTTGAATAGAGAAATCTTTTGTTCTTTCTAGAGAGAGTTCTTAAGGGTGATCCTCTTGAGTGATTCCTAAATCAATCAAGACTCCTCTTAGGCTTTAGTCCAACCTATGAATCTAGTCTCTAATCATCTTAGGATAGATCATTGTTGTTTTTAAAATGGGTCTTAGATTCCTAGTTAATCTATGGTTCTTTTAGGAGTTCAGTTAGTTGCCTAAACCTTTTCATCCCATTTGTTCTTGATCCTTCGTGAGATAGAAGTGTTTGGGTGTTGATTTAGTTGGCTTAGTTCATTAGATTTGAGTTCTAGGTAGCTAGTTTTACCTAGGGTTCTAGTCTTGAATTAGGCCTCTTCATATCGAGCTTCAAATCTCAAATTGGTGCTTCTAAGATCATATCAATTAATTTATAAAATACAGAAATATATAGTACATTTTAGGCATATATTCCAACAGATTTTAAGAAGTTTTATTGTTGGGAGAAACTTTTTTCAATTTTTTGACTTTGTTGGGCCTTGATGGTATTGTTGTTGTCCCCATTTTTTGCTTAAGAATTAAATTTAACACCTATTGAATAAGTTTATTTTTAGATAAACTTGTACATTACTAATGAAATAGTTAGATCTTGAGAATTTAAGTTAACCTTATTAACGCTTTAGTAAAAGTGACACCATGTTATTTCTTAGGAATTGAGATAGTGGTTATAATAAAGTATAAGTATGAAACTTTAGGTGTGTAAATGAGGATTGAGGTAAAATAATGAGAGAATTAAACAAGGTAGTACAAAAGCTGAAAAATCTTTATCTATATCTTTACTAGGCCTTTGTACTACCTTGTCTAATCAACAAAATATAGAAAAATTTCTGGATCACGGTAATGCAAAAGCCAAAAAATCATCATATACATCGTTACTAGGCTTTTGCATTACCTTACTACAAGAAAAAGAAAAACAAAACAAAAATGGAAAAAGCATTGAGAGAATAAAGTGAGCTGATGGACCAACCCTGCATTTGCCTATTTGGACTTTGGTAGTTGGGAGATCATAGAACTTAGAATTAACTTATTGGGTCTAGCTTATACAAATCACTCTTCTCGCTTTCAAAACCCATAGAATCAAAGTGGAACACCTTGAATTAGCATAGACTTGTTTAACTTAACTTCGATTGCTTTGATTATTTCATTCCTAATTTATTAGTTTACACAAAAATTGGCTTGGCTAAATAGGTGTTGGACTTGATTCTTAACATAAGAAGGAAATAACATCTTTACCATCTTGGCCTACTTATGTTCACAAGTACTATTTTATCATGTGAAAAGGAATTTTGCATGTGGTACTTTTTAGTTTGCGTGAGGACAAGCAAAGATTTAAGTGTGGGGTGTGTGATGAGGCTTCATCATGTATATATTTTCTCTCATTTTTCTGCTTTAATGGAGATAAATTCTAGTTTAAATCACCACTCTATAATACCCCGCCCAAAACCACCTTTGACTATGGGGAAAAGTCATGCATTGCATAGCATTTGCATTTTATGTGGTAGCTTAGAATTATTTTATTTGCATGGTTGCATGAGAATTTTTCCGTTGCTCTTGCATTTGAATTAATTGATGTGTTGTTAAAGATTTGGATAAGGGAGGTTTGGTCGAAGATTTGGAAGGATGAGTATTGGGGGGATGGTGAGAACTGACTGTAGAAAAATTAGTATTGGAATTGTTTTGGAATAGCGGGGAGGTTGGTGATTTCCTTTGGTGACCCGAGTTCAAATCCTACTTTTTGTGAAGTTAGTTCCTCTTCTTGAAAATTCCTTTCCTTAGAGTTTCCATGTCTTGGCCGAAAAAAGATCTAGCAAACCTAGAGAAATTTTAGTGTCATTATTCCAAGGAAATAAGTCTCTATATTTATTTCCTAAATTTAAGGACTTTGATGTAAATAAAGTTCACTTTTAATTTTCAGCTTTTATTTCCTAGGATTTTCAAAAAAGGAAAAAAAAAACCCTAGCTAATAAATAAAATTCCAGCTTGATTTTAGCTTAATGGATGTTACCATGGGTAGTTGGAATTAAAGAGTCATTTTTCTAGTAGGAAACCTTGTTAATTTTAACCCTAGAATGTTAGCTAAAAATCTGGAAAAATTTCCAGCAAGTGCCGCCACTTCTTGGAGGAACTTTAGCTCAACTCAAACTCTTCCAAAGCTAGGAAATCTTATCCTAAATCCCTTAGCAAATCAGACTTTTATTTCAACCCTAATTCAACTAGGATTTTCTTCCTAAACCTAGCAGAATTTCGGCAGCTTTGTGTTAACACAAGCTGTCCAAAATTCCAGCACCTTTAAGTACAATCCAACCCTTCAAACCCTAGCTCAAAACACCTAAATACTCCTCATCAATTCAAATTACCTTAGCTGCACAAAACCAGATTTTTATTCTCACAAAACCACAGAAATTCATCCAGCTTATGCACAGGATTTTCGGCAGCTTTGTACAGGAAATTTCGGCCAGCTGTTGTGCTCCTATTCCAACCGAAATTCTGCGCACACAACCCACCGAAAAACCCCAGCTGATCAAGCTATTTTCAGCGCCCAAAACCCTCATTGTTCTCTGGAAATTTCGGCAGAACAACAGCAGCCAAAACAGTCCAAAACTTGTCACTCTTGCACAGAATTTTTGCACAGCACTTGCACAGAATTTTAGTCTCCAAAGCCTTCTCAAACTCTTCCTTGTTTGGCCCAAAATTCTAAACACAATCAGCCCTTCTCTTGAGCATTATTTCGACCAGCACAAGAGAGCAAATTGCAGATTATTTTCTCCCCCTTAAACTCACCTAAATTCAGCAGTAAGGAGAGACATCACAAGCTGAAATTTTCAGCCTTGCTCTCCAAGAAACCTAAAGCCATTAGGAGTCTTTCTAAACACCATCATCTAACCCTAAACCAATCTTCTCTAACCTAAAAGCATAGTAGCCGATTACCCTCTCTATTCTACATGAAAAAATCCAATAAGAACTCCACAGCAATTTTCGAAAATCTTAAGAGCAATACCTAGCAAAAATCGAACGCACCTTAAGGTAAGTAAAAATCCTTTCAACCTCTTGATGCCGTTTTCTCTAATGATCCTTTTCTCCTTCTTCTTCCCTTAAATCACGCCCTATAGAGGCTGATTTCATCTTCTTCTTTAATTTTCGGTCAAGAGGAGCAAAGGAGGTAGCTTTTCTCTTCTTCTCAAGCGAACTCGGGACGACCACCATAGGAGTATCAAGACCTCATCACCCGGTTGTTGCAAGGTAAGGCAATACCCACCCTTGATGCCGAAAGTAAAGTTTAATGATGTCTATTAGTGGGATAAACATGTGGTCATGGTGTATGATCTTTGGGGATTGGATAGTTTACTTGGAATTAAACAGGGGATTGCGAATTGTTATGAAAATAAATAAGATTAGAGCATGTTTGAATTAATTGAGACCCTGATAATGATATTACATGGTTTAGATCAGGAGGATAATTGAGGAAAGCAAGCTGTGAATTTATCACGTTTATCTGAGGCATATCAAGTAAGTCCTTGCATAAACTCTTTTGTTAAATGTTGTGATGGTAAGTCCTTATATAAACTCTTTTGTTAAATGTTGTGATTGCAAGTCTATGTTGGGAAGCTTAGTAAAACTAATGTTGAACTATGATTATTTGGGTTGTAAACGTGGATGATTATTCTTTAAACGGTTTTGTCAAACTAATGATTTTATCAAGAAAACTATTCTTTTCCTTAAATTTTTGGAAATCTCTTTTAAAGAAAACCACGTTTTACAAGGCCAAGGTTTGGAAATATGGTGAATCAGGAATTGGCGGATATGTTCGTTGAGTACTCAATAAGGGTAGGCTAACAAGACTAGTCTTGGAGGGCTAGCGTAAGTCTTTTGGCAGGAGGCCACCTCCAGAAGATGAACTCTGCCTGAAAAGGCGACAGTGTTGGTTGGTCAGGCCAGTTCGAGCTAGCATTTGTACCTGGTATGGTATTACTTATATTCTCGACATGGACACCCAGATGGTTTTGTTGGGTGTAGAGATAGAGGAGTATCTCACCCGGTGAGCTGTACACTCACCTTGATCAGAACGCCCAACATGTAGTAATCTGGTCCAGACAAGGTGCACAAAGTGTGGTGCCTTGGCCATTTTGTTCTCATGGAGCCCAACGTGTGGTGACATGACTTTTTATTCTAGTGGAGGATTTATTTTGTACAAAGTGTGACAATGAGGAAAACCCACTCATTGCGTATGGTATTACTTATAATTCTACAAATGTTTTGCACTTTGCATACACGTACTATTCAAAACACCATGTGCACACACAGGACTTACTGAGATTTATTCTCACACTATTTTACACCATATTTTCAGGAGATAGATTGTGCTGAGTCAGCGGGGCTTTGACAGTAGAGGCTTTTGCTATTTTTCCTATGCTGTTCTGGGAGACTTTTGTCGTTTATACTTCTGAACCATAATTGTTTTATTTCATTTTGCTCCAAGTTGAGCCTGATGTAATAAGAGTATTTCTTTATTTATCTAAGTTGATTCCTTTGGAGATTGCATTTATATTTTATACCTCATTCTAAAGACCCTTTGTCCTACGGGACGGGGCGACATCCCCGCCCTTTTAGGGTACGTAGTCGTGGGGTGTTACACACTCACCACTTCATTCTCATATTATTTTACTAGGGAAATGAAAGAAAGAAGAACAAGGAAGAAGACTGAAAGAAAATAGAAGAAAATGAGAATATGTGCAAGTGTTGTCCAGAAGAAGGCGGCCAAGAAAACCTTAAGTTCCCTAGGCCACCAGTTTTTGTTCATCTATATAAGTTTTCTAGAATATTGGCATCAAGTTCTCTGGGCCACCAGATTTTGTTAGTGTATATGTTTTTGTCCAAAATGTTCATGGCCAAGGGAATTTGAACATCCTTAGGACGCCAAGTTTTAAGCATATATGTATAGGTTGACTAGGATGGTGGCCTAGGGAATTTGAACACCCTTAGGCCACTTGGTTTTCTTCTTATTTGTCTAAGTTTTTCAGAAACTTCATGGCCTAGGGAATTAGGCTACCCGTTTTTGTTCCCTCAGCCTAGTTTTTGGAAAAACTAAGCGGGCTAGGGAAGTAACATTCCTAGCCCGCCTTGGTTCTGGAAAAAACATGAACTTTCCTGGGCCACCCACTTGCTGAGGAAATGGAATTTTGAGTGTATTTACACGACCCAAACCCTTATATAAGCCTTTACACCTAAAATTAGAGGGGGAGTTGGAAAAAGTCTAGGGTTTCTCACAAGAACCCTAGATAGTGTAAGTTAGAGTGACAAGAAAAGGGAAGGACCAAGAGATCTAAGAAGAAGAAGGAGTCTACTTGAAGATTTTAAGAGGAAGAAGCAGAAAAGCTTGTCTATGAGTTTGCCTTTCTACTCATTTTGTAATATTTCTTGTATTCTTGTGCTTTGAATGGATTTTAATTGTAATAAAGTGATGTACCCAATTTTTGTGCTTGAGAATGATGTATTTTCCTTAGATCTATGATTCTTGTTCTTGGGTAATTGGTTATTTGATCTTATTTGACAATCATGGTAGAATGGGTTTTGATTGATGTGTTTCAATTGATTGTTCTTCTTTAATAATTTTGAGAGATGGGGTCGAAGATAGGACACCCATTTGACTAGGTTAGAATTTGTCATTTTCAGTTAACCTAAGAGGGATGTTAGGAATTAGAGCTAATAACAAAAGGGTTTATGAAATTGCTAACAGATAGGGATTTTGTGACTTTCGGATAGTTTAGGATGGTGAGTAATGGTTAATGCGTCTTTAGACTTGGTTGGTTAGGTAGAGATATCGATCATTCAAACATATGGATAGAAATCTCATAACTTGAGAGAGGGTGAGATTAACATGTGACTCATTCCGGTGCCTAGAATTAGGAATTGTGGGTTCAAGGGGTACTTATTTCCTAAGTCCAGAGATGGGGACTTTCTTTTTGTTGCCTACGTTTTTCTCTTCTTATTCCTTAGGGGTATTGTGACTCTCTCTTGTATACATGAACATAAGCTCTCTTATCATGTAGTAGGTTTACACCTTACGTTTACTTTTGGCTAAACAATGAGGAAAGAAGGAAGTAGAAGTGATAACCCCGGTTTCCTAAGGTTCTTTGATACTTGCTAACGACACTAAACCACACGATAAGAGCACTTGCCTCTATATATGTGTGTTGTATGATGCTATTTGGCATTTTAACTATTAAAACTTGTGTGTATATGGAACATAATGATTGAGATTTTTCACACACGTACAAATGTACGCATTAGATTAAAACTAAAATAATCTTGTCTCCAAGGGGATTTGAACTCAAGTAGTTATAAACTATTCACCAAGCACTAACAACTTAACCGAATTAATTCCTTCGTCCTATCCTACCCAAATAATTCATTTCTCTTTCCTAATTCCAACGCTACCCCTCTTTTTTAATCTAATATCATATTCCAAATCCTTTACAACTATAAATAAAATTCCTAAGCACCATAAACACTTATCAAGAACACAAATACTCTATATAAAACACATTTAATTATATTATGGAAAATATATGCTCATATAGTATGCTACGAAAAGCAATCCCTACCCTTAGGCTATGGATGACCGTAGGTAGTGTTTTACATCCTCCTCTCTTTAGAAGAATTTCATCCCAAAATTCACGATGTCTTACCGTTAGGATTCGTGGAATTCTAAACGCAGAAAACATTCACGAATCCCTTCTGATTATCCAAGTAAATGATTAAGAAGACCTTAGGTTTACAGAATTACCTCTCTTCGGCGTAATGGAGATCCTTCGATTCTGATTGTACTGTCGTACGTGCAACCTGAACGATCACCAAACGCTGCAATGTGCGAATGTCCTCTATAGGTACACACGACGAACTGACTCGTTAACCCGAGAGTGCTAGCGCCTAGGGTTTGAGAGGTTTTTTTTTTTTTTCTCTCTAGTGAATAGAGGCACGAAATTTTTAACAGAACCGAATTGTTGAGAAGACAACTAGGGTTTTCTTAAAACCTTTCGAATCCCTTAGAGTCCAAATACAATAATATCTTATCATATTTTAATTTAAATTCAAATTAAATTAAATATTGATATGACAAGATTCTGCCATTATCTGGCTAATTTAACTAATTAATTTACCGAGTCAGATTCTTATAATCTAGACATCATGCAGATACATCGAATATAGATATATTTCCAAATTCATTGTATCTAGTAAATTTTATAGGTTTGATTAACTTAGACATATTTCCAGATTTATCGAATCTGGCTACCAGAAAAATAACTTAACAAGTTCGCTTATTGTGTAACCGTATCGGTTCGTTTAACACTGGCAGTGTGCCTAAATCATATTTAAATGGTCCACAAGTTATAAGCGGTTTCTAGCAAAATATTATAACTATCCAGGTTAAATGAAGATCAGTGATCTCTTTGAACCAAACCACAATTTTATATTTAGTCTTTTTGTCACACGATATCCAGATTAAGTATAAGGCACGGAACATGTCATCCTTATTAAGCTTAATCAATTATTTCTTGATTTCGTAGTAGACTGTTCAAACAAATGATATCAATATCTCATATTGATACATTTGAGCACGGCCATGCATTTTAATAGTCTAACTTATCAAGGGGGCCATGGATATCTCTCCCATAATTGAGAGGGACAAATTCCTTTACTATCAATCATATTCCTCTCCTTGATTTATTCTATATCCAACAATAGTCTAATTTATTATCTGGTTAAAGATAACTTTAGACAACATCAAAATATAGAATTTATCAAGTAGGAAACTTATGATAAATTTTGGTCGAAGGACTTTTATTATCATTATGGCTAGAAAGTACTTATGACATGTTCCATGAAGTACTCTCATATTATGTCCAATACAATATTCTCTAACATTTATTTATGTTTTGACTTGATATCACAAATATCTATGATCAGTAAAATATAGCTATCTAGTCACAAACATACTAATCTTAATTTATTATTGTTCCAATAATAATAATCGATTAGGGACTATTTTAGAATAGTCATTGTATTTATTGTTAAGTTTTACTATCAAGTCACGTACTTAATGACAACAAAACAAAATACACTATTCATGGAAAGGAAAACCTCATATTATTATATAAAATATAACGACAATAGTATAAGTACAAATTAACTCTTGGGTAAATCCCTAACAGTCTCCTATTTGCACTAAGACCAATTTAGCATAAGCTGTAACCCCATTGATCTAGTATGACTATCATGTTTAGACGATGGGAGAGGTTTTGCCAGTGGATTTGCAATATTGTCATCAGTTGATACCTTACATACTTTGACATCTCCTCTATCAACAATTTCTTGAATGAGATGAAAACGTCTAAGTATATGTTTGGATCGCTGATGTGATCTTGGTTCTATAGCTTGTGCAATGGCTCCATTGTTGTCACAATAGAGATCCATTGGGTTCACAATACTAGGAACTACATCTAGTTCTGTAATGAACTTTTTAATCTAAACTACTTCTTTAGCTGCAGCTGAGGCAGCTACATACTCAGTTTCTGTAGTAGAATTAGCTACAGTATCTTGCTTTGAATTTTTCCAACTTACAACACCTCCATTCAAACAAAATAGAAAACCTGATTGCAATCTGTAATCATCTATGTCAGACTGAAAACTAGCATCAGTGTAACCATTTACAACTAGCTCGCTTTCTTGTCCTCTATAAACTAAGAACATATCTTTAGTTCTTCTTAAGGACTTCAATATGTTCTTGACAGCAGTCCAGTGTGCCTCTCTAGGATTTGACTGGAACCTACTCGTCATACTTAATGCATATGATACATCGGGTCGAGTATATAACATGGCATACATGATAGACCCTATAGCGGAAGCGTATGGTATCTTATTCATGCGCTCTTCTTCATCCTTCGTAGAAGGACTTTGAGTTTTGCTGAGCTTAATGCTATGTGATATTGGCAAGAATCCTCTCTTAGAGTCTTGCATACTAAACCTTTTCAGTACCTTGTCAACGTATACAGTTTGACTTAGTCTAATTAGCTTTCTAAATCTATCTCTATAGATCCTTATGCCTAGAATATAGGCAGCTTCACCTAAGTCTTTCATTGAGAAATAATTTCCCAACCATGTCTTTACACTTTGTAAAGTTGGGATATCATTTCCAATGAGTAAGATGTCATCAACATAAAGTACCAAAACGACTATAGCATTCCTACTTATTTTCTTATAGATACAAGGCTCATCTTCATTTTTAATAAAGTTAAATTCTTTAATTACTTCATCAAAACGAAGATTCCAACTTCGAGATGCTTGCTTCAATCCATAAATGGATCTTTGAAGCTTGCACACTTTATTAGAATTTAAAGGATCATCAAAACCCTCAGGTTGTGTTATGCACACATCCTCAAGTAAGTTTCCATTGAGAAACGCGGTTTCGACATCCATTTGCCAAATCTCATAATCATAATATGCTGCTATGGCAAGAAGAATTCTAATAGATTTAAGCATTACAACTGGTGAAAAGGTTTCATCATATTTTATACCATGAGTCTATCTATAACCTTTTGCTATCAGTCGTGCTTTGTAAGTATGCATATTTTCCTCCATGTCTGTTTTCTTTTTGAAAACCTATTTACACCCAATGGTTTTTGAACCTTTAAGTGGATTAACCAAAGTCCAAACTTAGTTATCATACATGGATTGCATCTCAGACTTTATAGCCTCTAACCATTTTTCAAAGTCAGAACTCTTAATGGCTTCTAGATAGGAAGGCTCATCATTAACCATAAGCTCCACATTGTGATCGTCAGTGATAAGGAATCCATATCTCTCAAGTTGTTGACGAACCCTATCAGATCTTCGAGGTCCTTGTTCTATAGAAGTAGGCTCATCTTGGACTTATGAGCTATCTAATCGAGGTTCATTATTTGGTTCAGGTACTAATTGTGGCTCTTGAATGTTATCAAGATATATTTTACTCCCACTGATTCTTTTGGAAATAAATTCCTTTTCAAGAAAGAATCCATTTTGAGTAATAATTACTCTATTTTCTTTTAGGAGATAAAATTGATATCCTTTAGTTTCTTTAGGATATATACCCCACAAATATGCATTTATCCGATTTAGGTGTAAGTTTATCAGATAATAAACGCTTTACATAAACTTCACAACCCCAAATCTTGAGAAATGACAAAGTAGGTTGTCTCCTAATCCATTTCTCATATGGCATTTTCTGAACCGATTTAGATGGAACTCGATTTAGTATGAATGTCGCAGTCTCTTGGGCATAACCCTAAAAGGAGATTAGAAGATCAGTTTGACTCATCATTGATCGAACCATATCTAATAAAGTCCGATTTCTCCGTTCAGATACACCATTCCATTGAGGTGTTCCAGGTGGAGTCAATTGGGAGATAATTCCACAATTTTTAAGATGCTCGTCAAACTCGTGACTTAAGTATTCACCACCTTGATCTTATCAAAGTATTTTGATACTTTTGCCAAGCTGATTTTGTACTTCATTTTGAAATTCTTTGAATTTTTGGAACGATTCAGATTTGTGTTTCATTAGATATAGGTAGCCATATCTACTGAAATCATCCATAAATGTAATGAAGTACTGAAATCCTCCTCTAGCATGTGAATTCATTGGTCCACATACATCAATATGTATTAGGCCTAATAAATCAATTGCCCTTTCATTTTGTCTCTTAAAAGGTGCTTTAGTCATTTTGTCTAATAAACAAGAATCATATGTTTCGTAAGATTCTAAGTCAAACGAATTTAGAAGCCCATCATTATGAAGCCTTGTTATGCGTTTCTCATTTATATGGCCCAAACGACAATGCCAGAAGTAAGTCTGATTTAAATCATTTGATTTCAATCTTTTAGTATTAATATTATAGATAGACTTGTTTGAAGATCCACGAAGATTGAGAATATAGAGCCCATTTGATAATGAGGCATCTCCATAAAAAATATTATTTTTATTAATGGAGCATATGTTATTTGTGAAACCCCACCTAAAGCCAACCATAGAGTAAGGGGGTCGAGAATGCATATCATATTATTTTGCATTAATATATATGTTTTTGAATGATTTTATGTGCTTTAGAATCGTGGATTATAGGTTTAAATGCTCAGTTATACTTATTGAGTAGGAGGGGTAAAATGGTAATTTTGCTTGAGGTCAGAATAGGAAGATAGCTTGAGGAGTAGATAAGAAAAATATGTGGGTGAAAAAATAAGAACAAGAGTTGTTGTGGTTTAATGGTTAGAGCTTGGTGAATTAATTTCTAAGGTCATGTGTTCAAATCCCGTTATTTAAGCTTTTATAATGATTATCTTAATTAAGTTTGAATTTTTGTTTTCTTGCATTCCATGAAAATAGGAATGATTGTCTTAAGGGAGACATGAAGTGAATGTCCTAATCTTATCCTCATGTCCTAAAAGAATTCTAGAAGAATTCTTGTCCAACTTATTATCTCTAGCTTTGTCCTAGCATTTTCATAATTTAAATAAACTAAGATCCATTAAATCTTTTTCTTTGAATTCCAAAAAAAAAAAAAAAATCTGTGATAATTTCTTCCCCTTGAATTTCGAAAATCAGCTTTGGGGAAGGGAGGTTGACCGAAAAATAGGAGGGGAAATAGGAAGGGTTCCAAGAGAAAATCAAACACCATGGAAGGACCTTCAAATCTATCTTCAAGATGTTCATGCTTTAGTGGTAGGAAATCTGGAAATTTTCCAGATTTGTTGCAGCCCTTCTCTTTGAAAATTTAGGCCATAAACCTAACCATTTGCTGCCAAGAAAATGGTCATTTCAAGTGGCTTGGAAGCTGGAAAAATTGTGCAATTTTTTGACTGCACAAAACAGCACCAAACCAGAAATTTTTCTGGGCAATTCGCAGCTCTTCATCAAGGAAATGAAGCTGTTTTTAGTTCATCTTCAAGCCAGCAAACTTCTTTGCATTTGTCCAGAAATGAGGCTGAAAAACCACCCTTGGAAGACCCTCAAACAACCCTGAAGAACCTCTGAAAAACCGAGCCAAGAAGGTGCGAATATCCTGTACCAAAATTCTGCAATTTTTGGAAAAGCCATGAACACTTGAGAGCAGAATTTTTCCAGTCTTATTCCTTTCTAGCCTAGGACCGAAAGTCACCTTCAATCTCTGTAGAATTGAGCCTTGCTTAGCCATACACTGAACACCATTAAACCCACACTTACCTTGAAGCATAAGGACTCAATGGCTGCATCACAAAACACTCCTAAGATCACTCCATTCAAACTCCATTTGAACTTCAAATAATTCCAGCATTTCACTCCCATAAATCACTCTTGCATTAAGCTGAAATAACCAGAATTTTCTCTGCCTTTAAGGACTGAATTTTGGCCAGCCTTGAGCAACATTAACCCTCAACCATCTCAGCAAAACATTCCTGTTCCAGCCGACACCATTAAAGTCCCTAGACACCTCTCTTGATCAAACACCATAGCTGATCTTTTACCTTAAACATCTCCACCATTTCCTCCATTTAAATTTCAAATAAAATCTGGTTTCTCTCTCTCACAAAGCTGAAAAACGAAACCCTCAATCACACCCTACCATTCAGCCAGCCTTCTAGAAGAATTCGCACAGCACTTCTTCTAGTTTCTCTCCATTTTCACCTAAAACACCAAGAACACACACTAAACTTCTTCAAGCCTAAACCAACTCCAAACACCTCCAATCACTCTCAAATACTCCAGATCATCTCTACTTAATCCCTAGACTTCATTTCTGCCATTTATAACACAAAATCTCGAAAGCAAGAATTTTCAACCGGATCAAAAAATCAGGTTTTCTTAAAGACCTCAAGAACATCAACAAGGTAAAACAAGAACAATCTTCTTATTCATCTTATTCCATTCAATTCTTAATACCCCTATCTAATGCTCTCTTTCTTTTTCTCTCTCTCTCTCTCACCCTCTTCTAACCGAAATGGTTGATCAAACCATCAACCATGAACGTTGTTTCATTGGATCACTCAAGTCATTCCATCGCGCGTGGACCTTCTTTTGTCTTCATCAAAGGACTCGACAATCAAGTATTCATTCTTAAATTTCTCTTATTAAATTCTGAAATCATGTCTCCTAGTTAATGATAGAGAAATGGATTATGATTGGGAGATTGAATATATGCATGTGGATTAGGGGATGAAGTTATGACATGATGATGGTTGTATTTGACTAGGATGTATGTGTTTCCTTTCGAATCAATATATGTTCTTCATGTTTGATGAATTTAATGGATGTTGAAGCATGATTAGATATCATGACACCAAAGGTGATTAGGCTTTTATAATCTTATTTTTCCATGGAAACCATGATTGATGATCATGCTTAGTAGGATTTTTGGCCATGTGATAGTATGAGATAGTTCAAGTGTTTGTTCATGAATAGATTAATTTCCTATTTGATGATGGAGAATGGGATCATGAATCTTTTCTAGCAATAGGAAGACCATGATGTAAGATTATTTTCTTGTTAATTCTAAGTTATATTCATCAACAAATTTTATTACATGAATTAAAATTACTACTATATTTTTCTTCAAAAAATTCGAAACACTAGGGGATTTGGATTAGAATATTAAATCAAACTATTAATATTTTTATTAAACGAAAATTTAAAATAATTTATTAATAAATTTTAATTATTATTAATTATTTATTATCTCTTCGAAATTAATTAAAATTTATTTATTTAATTTATTATTTAGTTATAATAAAGCTATTTTTAAATTACCATTTCATAATATTAAATAAGACTTAATAATATTTAAAATTCAAACCTTAGTTTATTTATTAATAATAACACTCAAGAATTATTATTTGAGTCTATAATTTATTAACAATTATTTTAGAACCCCTAGTTATTTCAATCTATCAAACTAGACTTAGTTTGTAAAATTCTCCAGCATCTAGCCTTAAAGCTTAGGACATTAAGATCATGGTTAGTCATGGATGTATCTAGTTAAGCTAAGAATTATTTATGTAAGGCAGGTATAGCTTGAATGTGACCCTATGTTTTGTGTTTACCCCAGGCAGGGGTTAGGTCAGCCTTGGAAGACTTTTGTGTAGAGCAAGCAAAGAAGCAGGTAAGCTCCTGCACGGAATTTTGTGAAGACCAAAAGTTATTGTGGCAAGCAAATGCAATGTATATGGACATTATTTATAAAGGCAATTAAGGACTGTTTTTCCTTTTTATTTCAGTCAAGCAAATCATTTGGAAATTGAACAAGCAGTTTTACACAAATCTAGACTTTTTCTAAAATCCAACTTGACTAGACTTTTGGAAACCCTTAATTGCTATTTCCAAATTAAGCAAAGTTTGATCAATTTTCTCCCAAGTGGAACAATCAACGTTGAGTACTCAATAAGGGTAGACCACCAGGACTAGTCTTTGAAGGGTTAGGGTAAGTCTCTCAGTAGGTGGCCACCTCTGAGGGGTGAGTCCTTCCTGGATAGGACGCCAGTCCGGTAGGTCATGCCGGTCCGAGCTAGCAAGTCTCAGTCATGTGGACTGTGTATTTCCGGAGTGGACAACTGGTAAGTTTGGGTGTAGATATGGAGGAGTATCTCACCCGGTAGGCCGTACACCTACCTTTTGTCAGCATTGCACGAAGTGTGGCATTCTGACTGCTATTGGTCATGGGGCCCAACGTGTGGTAACCCATGGCTACCCATTTGAGTGGTTGTATTTATTGTGCACATGTATGATTTGAAAAGTGAACCACCACTCTTTATTTTCAACACTTATTTATTGCTTGCCAGCACTTTTCCTTATGAAACTTTTACAACTTGCATAGATGAACTATTCTACCTGAAACACTCAAAGCACACACTGGCTTACTGAGATTTTTATCTCACCACCTTTTATGCCATATTTTCAGGAAGATCCTGCTGTAGAGATCATTAGCTAGAATGTTGCCTTACTTAAAGACTCTTGTTATTTACTTTAAGTATTGTTTGAGAGATTGTTGCAAACAATTTATTTTGGATTTGTGCCAGTAGTTATCTTTTGGGTTGTAATAAATTTAGTTTTTTGTTTTATTTTATTTTCATGTAACCTAGTTATAAAAACCCCTTGTCCTTTGGACGAGGCGACATCCCCGGCCTTGTTGGGCCTAGGTAGTGGGGTGTTACATTATTTCTAATAACAAATTCAAAACCTTTTGAATCTAAACAAGAAACTGAAATAATATTCCTACTTATAGCAGGAACATAAAAACAATCATTCAGTTGTAAAATAAGACTACTGGACAAAATTAATTCAAAAGTTCCTACAGCTACTGCAGCAACTTTTGCTCCATTCGCAACTCGTAGGTCCACATCGCTTTTTGCCAAAGCTCTACTCCTTTTTAAACCCTGCACATTTACACAAATGTGAGATTCACTACTAGTATCCAATACCCCTGAATCAGAAGTAGATAAATTAATTTCTATAGCATAAATACCTAAAGCGGCAGTCTTACTGTCCTTCTTTTGCTTTGCTTCCAAATAGAGCTTGCAATTTCTTAACCAATGTCCTTGTTCTCTACAATGGTGGCAAGCTCCCTTCTTTGGTGTCTAGGCCTTAGGTTTGGACTTGAACTTGGGCTTTACCTTGTCCTTGCCCTTACTAGCCATAACTTTGCCCTTTTGGTTGTTCTTTTTCCCTTTCCCTTTTTGAACCATTAGAACACTAGGAGTATTCTTCTTCATGTTCAGTTCAGCTTGTTTTAGCATCCCATGCAATTTAGTGATGGATTTCTCCATATTATGCATGTTAAAATTCATGACAAACTGGTCATACTCAGGAGGTAATGAGCTTAAGATCAAATCCGTGGCCATGTCATGATTAACAGGATCACCAAGTTTATCAAGATGATTAAGATAGCCCTTCATTTTAAGGACAAGAGCACTTACCGAGGTGCCAGAAACCATCTTACATGCATTTAACACCTTGTGAGTTTCAAATCTCTCTTGTCGTGCTTGCTCTTGGAACATTTCCTTGAGATACACAATCATGTCATATGCCTTTGCTTCTTCAAATTGTTTTTGAAGTTCAGAGTTCATGGTTGCTAGCATGAGGCAAGTAACATCATTGGAGTCATCTTTGTGCTTACTATAAGCATCTTTTTTAGCTTTTGAGGCATTATTTGCTGGAGCATGGGGAATAAAATTTTCAATAACATAGAGTTTTTTTTTTTTTTGCTTAAGAACGATTCTTAAGTTTTATGCCCAATCAAGAAAGTTAGTCCTACTAAGCTTATCTTTCTCGAGCACAGATTGCAATCAGTTATTCCAACTGTTTGTTGCTATTATCTACATACAAAATATGCAAAGTAATTAATGTTGAGGTTTTAATGAAAAACTCCCACTAAAAGCATTTAAACTTTTGAAACTTCAATATTTTGATGTTTCGTAGTAGGTAAAAAATTTTTTTTCATAAATATTTTATTTTAATCATAAGTAAGCTTTGGCTTTAATCTTATAATTAAATAAAACTAAAAATTTTAAATGAGACAGGCATCAAATGTCCCAGCTAAAAATATCTCATATAATGCCCTAGGCCCAAAACCATTTTGATTGCCTAGTTAAATCAAACCATATCAAACATATGGAAAACTATTTTTCATCTTGTCTCACTTAGATAATCAAAAGCATCCTACTTTGGCAAGAATGACCATATGATGATCCAAGTAATAACAAGTGTTTGATTTTGGAAGACATTTAACACTTAATTTTTTTTTAAAATAAAATTTGATTGTAGTAAGCATGGAATAAACATATCAAATATGCATGCAAGACATAAATAAAAGTGACATAGCATGGCCCATAACCTATGTTGATCATCACGAACAAAGTGAAGATCAAGGTGGTCAATCTAAGTATATGAACTCCTTAAGCATTCTTTAATGCCTTGAGCATACTCCTCATTGGTTGTAAATGTAGGCTGCCGTCTTCTTTTGCATTGGATAGTAAAATTAAAATAATTCCTATTCTAGGAAAATAATACAATTTTACAACAACGAAAAATGACACGCAGGCCGTATTTAAAAATTACAACTTAAAACAACCAGAATGTAACTTGCCAATCACATAGGGATAAAACGGGCCATGCTATGCACTATTCAAAATAATCCACAACTACAATAAAAAACACTAATGAATAACACATAATGAACAGTTAGTTGAGGTTCTAAGGGGCAGCGCCCCTGGCAGAGGTCCTGCTGGCCGGTCAGCGAGCAGGGGTCAAAGGGGTAGTGCCCTTTGCGGGGGTCTCCGGGGGCACTGCCCTCGGAAGGAAAAATGATTTTTCCTTCTCTCATTAAATGAGATTTCGCCTTCTGATTTCCGAATGTTAATCATATTAATGTTTGGACACCTCAATAACCATCGCCATGAAACTTATATATTACAAACAATCTGCGCTCCCTTTTAATCATATTCGTATAGATAACATATTATCATGGTGGATTAATACAAACAATTCACAAATATAGAACCACGGATAGCATGCTTACGATACCATATCATATTAAAACAGACCAGTTTACAGACAATCTGCAAATAATCTGGTCTGATCCGACAACTAAGACGCACAGATTAAACCTAATTCAGGCAGTCTGCATGCTAAGTATTCTAAAATCATAATCATGTGAACATGCTGTTATATACCGTTTAATTTCACATATATATATATATATATATATATCATACATATATTCAACAATACGGTTAACACAGATGACTTAATCTAATCGTTTAGCAAGTTGCTCTTATACCATTGTTAGGATTCGTGGACTCCGAAATGCGAAAAACATCCACGAATCCCTTCCAAGGATCCAAGTAAACGATTAAGAAGACCTTAGGTTTACAGAATTATCTCTTTTCAGTGTAATCGAGATCCTTCGATTCTGATTGTGCAGTCGTACGTGCAACCCGAACGATTTCCAGACACTACAATGTGCAAACATGCTCTATAGGTACACATGGTGAACTGACTCGTTATCCCGAGAGTGCTAGCGCCTAGGGTTTGAGAGGTTTTTTTTTCTCTGGTAAATAGAGGCACGAAATTTTTAACAGAATCGAACTGTTGAGAAGACGGTTAGGGTTTTCTTGAAATGCTCTGAATCCCTCAGAGTCTAAATCTGATAATATCTTATCATATTTTAATTTAAATTCAAATTAAATTAAAAACTGATATGATAAGATTCTGCCATTATCTCGGTAATTTAACTAATTAATTTACCAAGTCAGATTCTTATAATTTGGACATCATCTAAAAACATCGAATGTGGAAATATTTCCAGATTCATTGTATTTGGTAAATTTTCTAAGTTCGATTAACTTAGACATATTTCCAGATTTATCGAATCTGGCTACTAGAAAAATAACCTAACAAGTTGTCTTATTGTGTAACCCTATAGGTTCATTTAACACTGGCAGTGTGCCTAAATCATATTTAAATGGCCCACAAGTTATAAGTAGTTTCTAGCAAAACATTATAACTATCCAGGTTAAATGAAGACAGTGATCTCTTTGAACCAAACCACAATTTTATATTTAGTCCTTTTGTCACACGATAACCAGATTAAGTATAAGGCAAAAAACATGTCATCCTTATTAAACTTAATCAATTATTTCTTGATTTCGTAGTAGACTATTCAAACAAATGATATCAATATCTCAGATTGATACATTTGAGCACGACCATGCATTTTAATAGTCTAACTTATCAAGGGGCCCATGGATATCTCTCCCATAATTGAGAGGGACAAATTCCTTTACTATCAATCATATTCCTCTCCTTGATTTATTCTATATCCAACAATAGTCTAATTTATTATCTGGTTAAAGATAACTTTAGACAACTTCAAAATATAGAATTTATCAAGTAGGAAACTTATGATGAATTTAGGTCGAAGGACTCTTAATATCATTATGGCTAAAAAGTACTTATGACATGTTCCATGAAGTACTCTCACAGTGGGTCATGTCTAATACAATGTTCTCTAACATTTATTTATATTTTGACTTGATATCACAAATATCCATGACCAGTAAAACATAGCCATCTAGTCACAAACATACTAATTTTAATTTATTATTATCCTAATAATAATAATCGATTAGGGACTATTTTAGAATAGTCATTATATTTATTGTTGGGTTTTACTATCAAGTCACGTACTTGATGACCACAAAACAAAATGCACTATTCATGGAATGAAAAACCTCATATTATTATATAAAATGTAACGACAATAGTATAAGTACAGATTAACTATAGGGCATATCCCTAATACTTACCTTTAAAGCAAACTGTGATACTTTCGCTTCATCTAAACTTCTGTCTCCCACATAATATCTTGAGTACCATGATGCTTCTACAAGACCTCCACCATTGGTATCTGCTTATTCTAAAAAGTTTTGATACTCCGTTCAAAAATCTCGATTAGTTTCTCAACCTAGCTCAGATTAGAATGCAATATTCATGGCTTATCATTCAGAATATGCTCCAAATCGAGATTGTACTTCTTTAGCTAAGATATATGAAACACGTCATGTAATCTCATCAAACCACCTGGTAAGTCTAATCTATCGGTGACAGGTCTAACATTCTCTTCTTATCATCCATGAAGCTCTTCTATTAGTTCTGAGTTGCCTTCAGTCTTTCTCTTGTTACTTTTATCTTGTGTGCCATTTCTCGAACATAAACTTTGCCGAATTTGTTAACCTACCTATCTTCCTACCAATTCCCCCTAAAAAAATGGCACTTGATACTTTTGACCATACGGAGCTTCACACGGAGCCATACTAGGGATGTGCAATAAAAATTATTGTATACTGATTTTTCGTGTGGTAAGCAGTCAATCCTCTTATCGTCAAAGTTCAAAATACAAACCCTGAGCATACTTTCCAATATTGTATAACTGTCTTAAATTGCCCATTAGTGTAAAGATGTGCTATAGAACAAAACTTCAAAGTTTATCCCAGAATCTCTTGGAACTTAGTCCAAAATCTTGTAGTGAACCTAGGATCACGATTGGATACATTACTTGATGACATCACATGTAGCATCTACCTTGGCTAGTTCTACTTAAAACTATCCTTGTTTACATTTCATTTCAGAAATAGTGTTATGTTCATTCAACTAAAATTTTTACTTACTAAACTTAATAGAAATTTATGCTATCTTTGCTTTCTAACACCAATTTTAACAGTTTCATGTCCTTAAAGGCTTTTCAAAATACATCATGTACCATCTAAAAAGTTACAATAAAATTATCAAAGCAAGATTGTGAAGGATCAAAATAGAAAACATCAAAGAAAACGTAGCGAAAAATTTTCAGTTTTCCGAGCCACATCTAGGAGAGAGTACTTACTTTTCTTTATTGGTCACGAATTGACCAACATAGGGATGGGTTGCACCGGAACTTCTTCTTGCATTGGAGGGGGAAAAGGATGTGCCTGCTGTTCAACTGGAACTCCCGCCAACCTTCTGCTCTTACACATCAAGCGTCTACAAGCTACTTCTCTTCATCTTCCGGAGTATGACTATACCTTACTCTTGGCGTTAGCTTGGTAAGGGCTACTTTTGGATAATCAAAACACACTCTACTATAGAAAGAGAAGAGAAAGGATGAAAGACCAGAGAGGGAGAGAGGAGACGGCACACACTCCAGAGAAGAGAAATCACAAGAACAACATCGTTATTTTTTTCTTGTCATGTCACTATATTCGGCCAACTTAGGGCTTTCTCAAGCCTTAATGACCGAAAACATGAAGACCTAATGGGCTAGGTGTTGTGCTCAAAAACTAATGCAAGACTGGTCAATCCTCTTAATTAATCAATTATCTTTTCTATGCCTCATTAAATACCAAGACTAATTAATTAATTCTAATTAGACTCTTAATATATGTCGGCATACATCATTCTAATTAATTAATTTATTCTAGCCTAATTCTTTTAATTAATTATCTTTTCTAGGCCTCATTAGAACCCAGAATTAATTAATTAATTCTAATTGGACTCTTAGAATAAATTTTATTTTTATTCCAAATAATTACCCATTAAGTCCAGATTGTATCTAAACAACACCAAGGTAACTTGAGCCACTCCAGGAACTAAGAAACATATTATTCATGGTTAATAAAATGATCAAAATGCCCTTTCTATTAAATAGCCATATTTTATCATTTTAAATATTTTCATTTATCACCATATAAAAATATTAACTACAATAATAATATTGCTAAAGCAATGTCTCTGACCTACAAGTGTAATGACAAAAATACCTTTCTATGTAATGCCCGTCAATGACATAGGATAAATGTACTAATTCCCATCTCAAAGACATCTACCATCCTTAGATTTCTAGTCCGATAATCCATGACTCACTTGAATATACTTGCTTGTCATTGGAAACTACCCAAAAGCACACATTCTAGAGTCACGTTCCCAAGGCCCTAGATCTTTAGATTATCCTGGAAAATCAAAGGGGGTGATTTAACCTCACTAAGTAAAGCATAGAAACTCTGTTACATTAGTCTGTCTTAACTACATAGACTAATACACCCAACGTACAAGGATATTGATCTCACAAAAGAAATCTCAACCAACATATATCAAAGTACAAAACCCTAGCTTCACCAGACCACCAACTCATACTCTAGTATGAAGCTATCCATTTACGATGTAGCAGTAATAGTCTAATCTCTACAATTATAGTACTTTAAGAGATACCACTACTACAAGTCCAGTTCTACGTATTCGAAATATGCTTATGCCAATAATATAAGTGAACTACTCACTGATTCAAGGTAAATCATTTCTCATTGGAAAATTATGGCATAATAGTCTTACCTTGATGAAATGCCCCGTTCCATTAAATGACTAAGAACTCAATTTTTCTTTTATGACAAGTACCTATAGTCTATACTTTACTATGAAGAATGACCCAACACATGGACCATTACTTGTTATACTTGGACCTTAAATGTGCAATAATATAAGAAACAAACTAACTTGAATGAATAAATATTTTATTGCAATATGTTTACACATAATACATAGTCTTTGAGGGCATAATTTTCAACAATCTCCCACTTGTACTACAAAGACAAAGAAAGTTCATAAGTGCCTACCCCTATGACATCTAAGTGTCTACGAAACACCTTTTCTATCAAAGGCTTGGTAAATGGATCCGCCAGATTGTTAACAGAGGAAATCTAATCGACCACAATCTTCTATTTCTGGATAAACTCCCGAATTAGGTGATACTTCTTCTCTATCTGTTTTCCCTTCCTATAGTTTCGAGGTTCCTTACATTATGACACCGCTCTAGAGTTGTCACAATAAATGTTGATAGGCCTATCTGTCAGGGATATACCCTAGAGTCAATTTGTACCTATACTATTGTCGTTATATTTTATATAATAATATGAGGTTTTCCTTTCTTTGAATAGTGAATTTTATTTTGTGGTCATCAAGTACGTGATTTGATAGTACAACCTAACAATAAATATAATGAATATTCTAAAATAGTTCCTAATCGATTATTATTATTGGAACAATAATAAATTAAGATTAGTATGTTTGTGACTAGATGGCTATGTTTTACTGATCATGGATATTTTTGATATCAAGTCAAAACATAAATAAATGTTAGAGAACATTGTATTGGACATGACCCACTGTGAGAGTACTTCATGGAACATGTCATAAGTACTTTCTAGCCATAACGATATTAAATGTCCTTCGACCTAAATTCATCATAGTTTTCTACTTGATAAATTTTATATTTTGACATTGTCTAAAGTTGTCTTTAACCAGATAATAAATTAGACTACTGTTGGATATAAAATAAATCAAGGAGAGGAATATGATTGATAGTGAAGAAATTTGTCCTTCTCAATTATGGGAGAGATATCCATGGGCCCCTTGGTAAGTTAGACTGTTAAAATGTATGGCTGTGCTCAAATATATCAATTTAAGATATTGATATTATTTGTTTGAGCAGTCTACTATGAAATCAAGAAATAATTGATTAAGCTTAATAAGGATGACATGCTCTATACCTTATGCTTAATCTGGATATCGTGTGACAAAAGGACTATATATAAAATTGTGGTTTGGTTCAAAGAGATCACTGATCTTCATTTAACTTGGATAGTTATAATGTTTTGCTAGAAACAGCTTATAACTTATGAGCCATTTAAATATGATTTAGGCACACTGCCAGTGTTAAATGAACCTATAGGGTCACACAATAAGCGAACTTGTTAGGTTATTTTTCTAGTAACCAGATTCGATGAATCTGGAAATATATCTAAGGTAATCGAACTTAGAAAATTTACCAGACACAATGAATCTAAAAATATATCTAAATTCGATGTATCTGGATGATGTCCAGATTATAAGAATCTGACTTGATAAATTAATTAATTAAATTATCGAGATAATGGTAGAATCTTATCATATCAATTTAAATTGAATTTAAATTAAAATATGATAAGATATTATCAGAGTTGAACTCTTAGAGGTTCGGGAGTTTTTTAAGAAAACCCTAGCCATCTTCTCAATAGCCCCGTTCTGTTGAGAATATTCGTGCCTCCATTCACCAGAGAAAAAAAAAAAAAACCTCTCAAACCCTTGGTGCTAGCACTCTCGGGGCAATGAGTTAGTTCGCCGTGTATATCCGATAGAGGACGTTCGCACACTGTAGCGTCTAGTGATCGTTCGAGTTCAAGTATGATAGCACAATAGAATTGAAGGATCTTGATTACGCCGAACAGAGGTAATTTTGTAAATCTTAGATTTTTTTAATTGTTTACTTGAGTCTTCGTAAGGGATTCGTGGACATTTTTCACGTTTAGGAGTCCACGAATCCTAACGCTATCCATATGTGGTACTACTCCAAGTTCTATGAGGAACTTTTGGAGCCACATAGCTTTTTTTAGAAGCCTTTGAAGCAGCAACGTACTCAGCTTCCATGGTAGAATCAACATTGTAAGATTGCTTGATACTTCTCCATGAAATAGCTCCTCCAGACAAAGTGAAAACATATCCACTAGTGGAATTTTTTTCATCTTTACTTATCTGCAAGTCTGAGTCTGTGTAACCAGTTGGAAGTAAATCATCAGCACGATATACAAGCATATAATCTCTCATTTCCTTGAGATATTTGAGTATATGCTTTACGGCTTACCAGTGAGTTTCTCCTGGGGTTTGACTGATATCTACTAACCATGCCTATTGTAAATCAGATATCTAACCTAGTACAAAGTATATCATACATTAGACTTCTCACAGTCGAAGTATATGGGATCTTTCTCATTTTCTTCTTGTCTTCTTGTATCTGTGAACACTGCTTGGAAGATAAGGATAATCCATGTCTGAAGGGTATAATAACCCCTTTACATTAATCCATATTGTACTTAACTAATATCTTGTCAATGTAAGCAGATTAGGATAAGCCTAGCATTCTTTGTTTCCTATCTTTACGAAGCTTAATGCCTAGAATATAGCTAGCTTCTCCCATGTCTTTCATGCTAAATTGACTAGATAGTCAAACCTTAAAGGATGACAATGTCCCTACATTATTTTCAATGAGTAGAATATCATCCACATAAAGTGCCAAGAAAATTACTTTGCCACTGTCTGATTTCTCATACACACATAGTTCCTCTACGTTTTGAATGAACCATAAGCTTTCACAATCTTATCAAAACGTGTGTTCTATGCTTGTGAAGCTTGCTTAAGTCCATAGATGGACTTCTTAAGCTTATAGACCATTTGTTCTTGACCTCTAGCAATAAAACCTTTTGGCCGAGATATATAGATGTCTTCGCTAAGATAGCCATTTAAGAAGGCCATCTTGACATCTATCTACCATATCTCGTAGTCATAGTGATTTGAGATGGTTAAGAGAATTAGGATAGACTTAAGCATGACTACTAGTGAAAAGCTTTCCTCATAATCGATCCCTTCTTTCTGAGTAAAACCTTTAGTAACCAACCTTACTTTATAGGTTTCAACCTTTCCATCTGCATCTTTCTTCCTCTTGTATACCTACTTACACCTGATAGGTTTTATTCTATCAGGAGCAGTGGCAAGATCCCAGATCTAATTGAGGTACATGTCTCAATCTCAGCATTCATGGCTAGCTGCCATTTGTCTACATTAGCATCAACAATGGACTCCTTGTATCTAGTGGGATCTTATTCTTGATGATTAGAGATTAGATCATAGATCTCTTTGGTCCACCTTTCTAGAACTCTTGTGTGATCCTCCTACTATAAGGAGGCTCAGTTTGTATAGGAACATCTTGTAGTGTTTCTCTTGGTCCCTCCATCAGGGTATTAGAAATACCTAAAGTTGAATCACTGACCAACTTTTCTTCAAACTCTATTCTGCTTAAACCTGTGGTAGAAGTAACTTGCTTATCCTCCAAGTATCTAGAATTAGCACTAACAAGTATTTTATGCTCTTGAGGATGATAGAAATATCCACCTCTTATTCCTTTTGGATACCCAACGAAATAGCATAACTCTGACCTTGGCTCGAGCTTACTTCCTTTCGTCAGCACATAAACTGGACAACCTCATATCTTGTGATGGTTTAGACTGGGCTTTCGTCTACTCAACATTTCATAGGGCATACTAGGTACTGATTTGGAAGGTACTAAGTTCAAAATAGATGCCGTTGTTTCTAATGCATACCCCCAAAAGGAAATACGAAGAAACGCATAACTCATCATGCATCTGACCATTTCCATCAAAGTTATATTTCTTCTCTCAGCTAATTCTTTCTGCTGGGGAGTCCCAAGTGTAGTTAACTGAGATATATGTCGTGATGTACTAAGTAATCCTTAAACTCACTGAGGAGGTACTCTCTACCACGATCTGATCCCAAAGTTTTAATTAATTTACCTGTTTGATCCTCTACTTCAGCCTTAAATTCCTTGAATTAATCAAAAGAATCAGACTTGTGCCTCATCAAATAAATGTAACCAAAATAAGTGTGATCATCTATTAAAGCGATGAAGCACTCGTAGCCTCCTCTAGCTGGTGTAGTCGTTAGACGACAAACATCCGTATGAACTGGTGCTAATATTTCCATGGCTCTATCCACTTTTTTAGTAAAGGACCTTTTGGTCATTTTACCTTTAAGGCAAGATTCACACTGAGACCATTCTTCCAGTTTTAATAAACCTAAAAGCCCATCATGGATTAGCCTCTAAATCTGATTGGAATTTATATATCCCAATTTTAGATGCTACAAATACGAGTCATTTGATATGGCCTTTCTCTTTTTATTATCAGATTCAGTTTGAATATTGTTTATTTGATTTCAAATAGGATGTATATAAAAAATATTCCCATATATATTTCCTGTACAAATTATATTACCATCTCTACTGATGGAAATACCAGAATGGAAAGAAATAAAATATCTTTGATTCATCAATTTGGAAACTGAAATCAAATTCTATTTAAAATAAGAAACATATAATATATCTTTTAGAACTAACTTCCTATTTCAATAAAAAATAAGCTCAAGATCTCCCACTGCTTCAACCCATATTCTTGCTCCATTACCTATTTGAAGTCCATGCTCACCCTTACTGAGTCTGTTTGTCCTTTTGAACCCCTACAAAGAGTTACAGACACGGTCAGTGGCTCCAGAATCAACTATCCAGGAAGATATTGATCTAACTATCAAAATAGACTCTAGGTATAGAGTAATACCTAAAGTAGATTTGGCTAAGAAGTTCGAACAATCTTTCTTCCAATGCCCCTTCTTGCCACACTTGAAATTTTTGCCTTTGGGCTTCCCATTAGGCTTGGACTAACCAGATGCTATTAGCTGGGCCCTTGCGTTGTTCTGGACCTTCTTCTTCTTGAATTTCTTAGGCAATGCCTTAATTCGAGAAGAAGAAGCAGAACGAGAGACCAAAACCTCTGACACAAGCTTTATGATCTTTTCTGCCACCTAGAGCTGATATGTACAGACTTGGGTATAAAAATCATACAAAAACTAAGCACATTCCCAATCAAGTTTAAATTAAAATGTCCAACTCAAATCACACATATGAGCAAGCGTACTCATCATTAACCGAGCATAGGGTTCAAACGAGTGTCGATCCTCAAGAAATAAGTAGGCATTAATTACCTTTCTTTCATTGTTTAACCGACTCGATAAAGTGAAAAATAAATAAAAATAAAATAAAATAAAAATATATACATGTCAAGGATGTAGATTTATGCAATTCAAACCATTGTTTAGACAACCATAATCTTAAAGTACCCAACCTTTATCATAACTAATTATTCTCTTAGTATCATGGAGAATTAAAGTAGACTCATTTCTTTCCCAATCCATGAATCTCTATCTTCTAGATAACTTAGTATCACATACTTTGTCTCAACCAGTCTTACCCAAAAGATGCATTAAACACAATTCTCTGATTATGTCCCATTCTCAGGCAAACTTAACCCATGAAATTAACCAATTGAATCCATACTCTGGCAGACATCAATTAACTTTTAATTACTCTGTTCTTAACAATTAACCCAATTTTCAAGCAAGTTAAAAGACAATAAATATGAAATTAATCAATTGAACTACCATCAACCCTATTTTCAAGCAAGTTAACGGAAAGCCACAATCAATTAATCTTGTAATAAGCACGAGTAATTAAATACTAAGAATAATAATAAATTAATCAAAAGATCAAATAACTCTAAAAAACCATGAATATCTAAACTAATGTCAAATTACAAAAAAATAATTAAAATATCATTGTCAAGAAAAAAAAATAAAGTAAAAGAAAGAACTCATAGACAAGCCTCCTTCTTCTTCCTTTGAAGACCTTCTTGTACAATCCTCCTTGAATTGAAGAATTCATCCTTTGATTGAGTGATTTTCTATGATGATCAATGAATTCTTTCATTTTTTCCCTTGTGTTTTTCATCTATTTATAGGCTTAGAAAGTGCCTAAACTCGTAGGTACAAAGTTCTTGGCTGAGTAGAAGTTGGAAGATACTAAAACTCCTCAAATTACCAAAAATCGCATAAAAAAATCACAGCAGCACCTTAGCTTCAAGGCACAGCTGGCGCCGTCTTAGCTCTCAGAGCCAGCGCCGGTTGTGTTCTATTTCTCCACTTGTTCGCCGATTTTTCTTCGAATTTTGCACAATATGTTCCAGAATGCAGCTGGCGCCAGTTCTAGCTTCACAGCCAGTGCTGCCTTAGTTCTGTTCCGCTCTGTTTCAACAATTTTTCTGTCACTTCGAATTCCGTTTCAATAGTGCATGGCCGGCGCTGGTTCTAGGGCCCTAGCCCGTGCTGCCTCTCATCTGTTTTGCGACGTTTTTGTTTCGTTTTACCCTAAAAATTTGAAATAAAGAAAAAAAAATACCTCTCCAAGGGTAAAATCTCAAATATGAAAGAATATGACTAGTTATTGAACAAAATGTATTACAAATGAACCTCAAATAACTAGAAAAATTATGACTAATTTAGCCGCTATCAGGAGCTCTTTCATAAGCTCCGTAAGATTCATATCTGACTTGTTCATGTTGTAGTTCAACTTAAACTGAGAATATGAATCAGGCGGAGTTTCAAGAACCATGTTAATTTAGCTCTCAGAATCTATCATCACACCTAGGACCTCGGCCTCCTAGAAATAGGCAATCATCTTAAGCAGATGCTCTCAAATCAATGCCCCCTCAGCCATCCTAGTGTCATGATTTCCCTAAAAGCTTCCTGTCTTGTAGGCTGAATCTTGTCAACAAACATGGTACATAATAACAAATCCAAGTCATACACACTGGCCATGTGCTCAAGCTTAGATTCGAGCACACTAGACATGGAAGCCAACATGTAACATTTAGCTATCTCATCAGCTTTCTTCTATGCCTTCTCAGCCTCTCGCTTCTAATCAGTGAATTCTTTCCCAATCTCAGGATAGGGATCTGTAAGAGCATACTTGTACTCCACGGCAGTGAGTACTATATTCAGGTTCCTCTTCCAATCCACATAATTTGGGCTAGTCAATTTATTCTCCTTGAGAATGATTAACAATGTACTGAAACCAAACATTTCTAAAATATTACAAAAAACATTCATTTAGTTTGTAAGAAATTGGGGTAGTTCAAGGTCAAAAGCTCGTGTTCATGGAGTGCACAAGATGAATGCGATGGCGACTTTGGAGGCTAAAGTGGAGGCCCTAACATAAAAGATGAAGCAAATGGCGATGTCTCCTTTCCAAAGACAGGTGATGAATATTAATTGTGATTTTTATGGGGAAGGGCATCCAGATCATGAGTGCCAAAATATGGGGTCATCGCAAGAGGCATTAGAACAAGCTGCGTTTGTGGGCAATGGACGTTAAGGTAACAACCCTTATAGCACCACTTACAACCCTGGTTGGAGGAATTATCCTAAATTTGCATGGAACAATCAAAACTAACCTGGGCAGACTTTTTCTAATTTTGGAAATCAAAGAACTCAGCCCTCTTTTCCTTACGATGCACCACCGCCTAAGCCAGCACAAAAAGAGTTGGTTAACTAATTGGTAAGTGGTACAGAAACATGGTTTCAAGAGTGGATACAACTACAAGAAATTTGGAGGTGTCCATGCATAACTTGAAAGATCAAAATGAAAAATATCAAAGAAAATCGCATTAGAAAATTTTTCAGTTTTTTGAGCTACATCTAGGAGAGAGTACTTACTTTTTTTTATTGGTTGTGGATTAACCAACAAGGGGCTGGGTTGCATTGGCACTTGCATTGGAAGGGGAGAAGGAGACATCTGTGATTTGACCGATATTCCCGCCAATCTTCTACCCTTACGCATCAAGCGCCTCTAAGCTTCCATTCTTTATCTTCTGGAGTATGACTCTACCTTACTCTTAGGTTAGCTTTGTAAAAGCTCCTTCTTTGGATAATTAAAATACTCTCCAAGAGAGAAAGAAGAAAAGAATGTGGAATAGAGAGAGAGGAAGAGACAGCACACCAGAGAGAGAAGGAAAATTAATGTCATTTTTTTCCCTTCTTTTTTCCCTCTTGATTTCGGCCAGCCTTAGGGCTTCCTCAAGACCTAATGGTCAAAATTATCAAGCCCTAATGGGCTTGGTGCTGTGCTCATAAATCAGTCCAAGACTGGCCCAATCCTCTTAATTAATTAATTATCTTTTTTGGGCTTCATTAAATACCCAAGACTAATTAATTAATTCTAATTGGACTCTTAATATATGTCAATAGATATCAGCCCAATTAATTAATTTATTCCAACCAAATTCTCTTAATTAATTAATTACCTTTTCTAGGCCTTATAAAACCCAAGACTAATTAATTAATTCTAATTGGACCCTTAGTGTAAATTTTATGCTCTTCCATATAATTCTTCATTAAGTCCAGATTGTGTTTCAACAACACTAAGGTAACTTGCACTACTCCGGAGACGAAGAGACATATTATTCATGGATACTAAAATGACCAAAATTTTCTTACTATTAAATAGCTGCATTTTACCATTTCAAATATTTTCATTTATCATTATATGGAAATATTGACCCCAAGAATAATATCCCTAACGCAATATCTCCAACCTACAAGTGAAATGATGAAAATACCCCTCTATTTAACACCTATCAATGAGATATGATAAATGTACTAACACCCATCTCAATGGCATATACCATCCTTAGATCTCTAGCCCGATAATCCATAACTCACTCAAATGTACTTGTTTATCATTGGAAGCTACCCAAAAACACACATTCTAGAGTCACGTGCCTAGGACCCTAGATTATTAGATTATTCCGGATAATCACAAAGGGTTTATTTAACTTCACAAAGTGAAGAATATAAACTTTGTTGTATAAGTCCATCTTAAAAAACTAGAGTACCCAAGATCTATAGCTTATGTGAAGAACGACCCAACATATAGACCATTACTTATCATACTTGGATCTTAAATGTGCAATAATATAAGAAACAAAACTAAATTGAATAAATAAACATTTTATTGCAATATATTTACACAGAATACATAGCCTTTGAGGGTATACTTTTCAACAATCTCCCACTTGCACAACAAAGACTAAGAAAGTCCAAAGATGCCTATCCCTATAACATCTAAGTGTTTGTGGAACACCTTTTCTGTCAAAGGCTTGGTAAAGGCATCCGTTAAATTATTGACAAAGGAACTCTGATCGATCCCAATCTCCCGTTTCTAGATGAACTCCTGGGTGAGGTGATACTTCCTGTCTATATGCTTGACCTTCTATGGTTTCAAGGTTCCTTGCATTGCGACACCGCTGTAGTGTTGTCACAAAAAATCATGATAGGCCTATCCATGTGCGGTACTAATCAAAATTCTGTGAGGAACTTTCAGAGCCACACAATTTCTTTAAAAGTTTTTGAAATAGCAACGTACTAAGCTTCTGTGGTAGAATCAGTAATGTAAGATTGCTTGATATTTCTCCATGAAATTGCTCCTTCAGATAAAGTGAAGACAAATTCACTAGTGGATTTTCTTTCATCTTTATCTGCCTAGAAGTCTGAGTCTGTGTAACTAGTAGGAACTAAATTATCAGCATGATATACAAGCATATAATCTCTCGTTTCCTTGAGATATTTGAGTATATTTGAGTATATGCTTTACGGCTTGCCGATGAGCTTTCCCTGGCTTTGACTGATATCTACTAATCATGCCTACTGCAAAATAGATATCTGGCCTAGTACAAAGTATAGTATACATGAGACTTTCCAAAGCCGAAGCATAAGGTATCTTGCTTATTTTTTTCTTATCTTCCAGTGTTTGAAGACACTACTTGGAAGATAAGGATAATCTATGTCTAAAGGGTATAATAGCCCTTTTACATTGATTCATGCTGTACTTGACCAATATCTTGTCAATATAAGTAGCCTGGGATAAGCCTAATATTCTCTACTTCCTATCCCTAAGAAGCTAAATACCTAAAATGTAGTTTGCTTCTCCCATGTCTTTCATGCTAACGGATGACAATAACCCTACATCATTTTCAATAAGTAGAATATCATCTACATAAAGTACCAAGAAAATCATTTTCCCATTGTCTGATTTCCTATACACACATGGTTTATTTACGTTTTGAATGAAACCATAAGCTTTCATAGTTTAATCAAAACGTATATTCCATGCTCATGATGCTTGCTTAAATCCATAGATGGACTTCTTAAGCTTATAAACCATTTGTTCTTGGCTTCTAGCAACAAAACTTTCTCACTGGGACATATAGATGTCTTCGCTAAGATAGCCATTTAAAAAGGCCATCTTAATATCCATTTGCCATATCTCGTAGTCATAATGACATCATGGATAAGAGAATTTGGATAGACTTAAGTATAGCTACTAGTGAAAAGGTTTCCTCATAATCGATCCCTTCTTTCTGGGTATAACCTTTAGCAACCAACCTTACTTTATAGGTTTCAACCTTTCCATTCACACCTCTCTTTCTCTTGTATACCCTCTTACACCGAATGGGTATTATCCTATTAGGTGCAGTGACAAGATCCCAGACCTGATTGAGGTACATGGACTTAATCTTGGCATTCATGGCTAGCTGCTATTTATCTGCATCAGCATCAACAATGGCCTCCTAGTATCTAGAGGCATCTTGTTCCTGATTATCAGAGACTAGATCATAGGTCTCTCTAATCCACCTTTCTGGAACTCTTGTGATCTTCCCACTATAATGAGGCTCAGTTTATATAGGAACATCTGGTAGTGTTTCTCTTTGTTCCTCGATTATGGTGTTAAAAGTATCTAAAGTTGAATCACTGACCAACTTCTCTTCTAACTCTATTCTACTTGAACCCATGGTAGAAGTATCTTGTTCATCCTCTAAGTATCTAGCATTAGTACTAACAAGCATTTTATATTCTTAAGGATGATAGAAATATCCACCCCTTGTTCTTTTTGGGTACCCAGTGAAGTAGCATAACTCTGAACTTGGTTCGAGCTTACTTTCTTTTATCAACACATAAGTTGGACAACCTCATATCATAAGATAGTTCAAACTGGGCTTTCGTCCAGTCCACATCTCATAGGGTGTCCTAGGTACTGATTTGGAAAGAACTAAGTTCAAAATATATAGTGCTATTTCTAAGGCATACCCCCAAAAAGAAAGAGGAAGAGACACATGACTCATCATGCTTATGATTATTTCCATCAAAATTCTATTTCTTCTCTCAACTACTCTATTTTGCTTGGGAGTCCCAGACACAATTAACTAAGATACTATGTCATGATATACTAAGTAATCATTAAACTCATCGAGAAGGTACTATCCACCATGATTCAATCTCAAATTTGTAATTAATTTACCTGTTTGACACTCTACTTTAGCCTTAAACTCCTTGAATTTATCCAAAGAGTCAGACTTGCGTTTCATCAAATAAATATAACTAAAATGAGTATGATCATCTGTAAAAGTAATGAAGTACTTGTAGCCTCCCCTAGTTGGTGAAGTCATCAGACCACAAACATCCGCATAGACTAGTGCTAGTATTTCCATGGCTCTATCTGCTTTTTTGCTAAAGAACCTTTTGGTCATTTTACCTTTAAGGTAAGATGCACATTGAGGCCATTCTTCCAATCTTAATAAACCTAAAAGCTCATCTTAGATTAGACTTTGAATTCGATTAGGATTTATATGTTTGAATCTTATATGCCACAAATACGAGTCATTTTATATGCCCTTTCTTTTTTTTATTATTAAGTTCAGTTTGAATATTATTTACTTGATTTCTAATAGGATGTATATAAAAGATATTTCCATACATGTTTCCTGTAAAAATTAAATTACCATCTTTACTGATGGAAACACTAGAATGGAAATAAATAGAATATCTTTGATCCATCAATTTGGAAACTGAAATCAAATTTTGTTTAATACAAGAAATATATAAAATATTTTTTAAAATTAACTTCCTATTAAAATAAAAAATAAGTTCAAGATCTCCCACTGCTTCAGCCCATATTCTTGCTCTATTTCCTACTTGAAGTCCATACTCACTTTTGATGAGTCTCCTTATCCTTCTAAACCCCTGCAAAGAGTTACAAATATGGTCAGTGGCTCCAAAATCAACTATCAAGGAAGATATTAATTCTACCATCAAAATAGACTTCAGGTATAGAGTAATACCTGAAGTAGACTTGGTTAAGAAGTCCAGATAATCTTTCTTCCAATGCCCCTTATTGCCACACTTAAAGTGTTTGCCTTTGGGTTTCTCTTTAGGCTTGGCCTGACCAGATGCTTTGGGTTGAGCCTCTGCATTGTTCTGGACCTTCCTCTTCTTAAATTCCTTATACTTTACCTTAATTCTAGAAAAAGAAACAGAACGAGAGACCAAAACCTTCAACATGGGCTACGTGATCTTCTCTGCAGCCTGGAGCTCTTTCATAAGCTCCATGAGATTCATATCCAACTTATTCATATTGTAGTTTAACTTGAACTGAGAATATGAATGAGGCAGAGTTTCAAGAACTATGTCAATTTGGCTCTCAGGATCTATCATTGCGCCTAGGACCTCAGCCTTCTCGCAATAGGTAACATCTTGAGCAGATGTTTTTAAATCGATGCCCCCTCAGGGATCCTAGTATTCATGATTGCCTTAGGAGCTTCTTGCCTTGCGGGCCAGCTCTTGTCAGCAAACATGGTACCCAATGACAAATTCATGTCGTATGCAGTGGTCATGTGCTTATGTTTAGATTGGAGCACACTAGACATGGAAGCCAACATATAGCATTTTGCCATCTCATGGTTTCTTCCATGCCTTCATGGCCTCTCGCTCCTGATCAGTGGATTCTTCCTCAATCTCTACATAGGGATCCATAAGAACATACTTGTACTTCTTGACAGAGAGTACTATGTTCAGGTTCCTCTTCTAGTCCACATAATTTAGGCCTGTTAACTTATTCTTCTTAAGAATGATTGACATTGGACTGAAACCAAACATTTTTGAAATATTGCAAAAAAACATTTATTTAGTTTGTAAGAAATAAAAATGCACATTTCTTTATATTATTTCTTTGATAATAGATAACATTTCAAACCATTATCAATAATATAAAGAGTTTAGCTCTTAGAAAAACTAACAGAACTTCGTAGGAAGATTAATAGCATTATAAGTTAAGTGTATAACCATCACGAATCAAAATTTCCTAAATAGGTAATGATCTAGAAAAAGTTCTACCGATAGGATGGCCACTGATTCACACCACCTACGGGTAATCTAGTGTTAAAAACTTCCAACGTAAGTTGGTCAATCCTACCAAATGCCCTAGACTTTTAACTTTACTCTTCTATTTGTTCTAGATACTTGTGGAAATCTATTCTACAGGGGGTCATGCTCAGAATGATACGAGGAAATCTACTATATCAAATGAGAGTTGTGAAGGAAACCATGGGGTCGTTGGAACCCCTCCCCTGCTTAATCTTTTATTGAAAATAGAGTTTCAAGTCCATAAACATTTTCTATAATCTTATGGTTTCATTAACTTTAGTAAAAAACTAAAATTCAATATTATTCTCTATGTCAAGGATTAAATCCTTTGAGAGAATAACTATGAATTTATTTTACTATTCTAAGTTAATAACTAAGTAAAACTTTATTAAATAACCTTAAGTTCAACATTATTCTCTATGTTAAGGATTAAATCCTTTAAGAGAAGGAACAATGAACTCTTTTATTTTAAAGTTTCTTAAATTAAAATGTTTTATCAAAAACCGTTCTATCTAGTGAGACTTTGGTCTCACAAGATCTTGCATATTGGATCACAAAATAAAATAAGCATGATAACAAAAGTAAACTTTTTTATGCTCAAACTATTCATTTATTCCTAATTAACCAAACAATGGATAAAACATCATGACTAAAAAATTAATGATCTTGTTTAATCCTAAGGTGGTTTCATCCTTTACTACTCATTTTCATGCAAATTATTCACCCATGGATAAATAAAACTATTGCAGAAAATTAACCTCGTACAATAGTTTCAAAACATGATTACATCAAGGAAAAATTGAGCTACATAATTTCTGCAGTGCTCTCCCATTTCTTGGACAAAATTGGCCATATCTGTCTCTGGGCAGAGTGGACCTGGCGCCTGATCCATTAGGCTCTCCTAGCGCTGGGTTTGGTCTGTTTCTCCAAAACCTCTAGGTAGGCAAAGTGGACTTGGCGCCTGGTCCGATCGGCCCATCTAGCGTGGGGTCAATTCTGGAGTTCACTGATTTTCAGAAAAATCCTTCTTTTTAGCTATTTTTTGCCCCTCAACAATTCTAGCAATCACGTTCTTCAGTCTCCAAAATTTACAAGTTAAAATAAATACAAAACCAGGTATAAAAACATGCCTTTACAAGTGCCTATACCTCTCACCGTGAGGCGTACAATAAATCTACTTAAAACTAGGAAAAAAAAATGATGGGAAAACCATTAGAATACATGATCATATGCCTCTAACCACGAGGCATACATGAACTCTAGGAACCAATGTATGAGGAATCACATGAAATCACACAGGATTCATTTTTAATAGTAAAGGAACCACATTTTCTAGTTTTTAACCCTAGTACAAGCTCTTAGATGAAAACTACGGCTCTAATACCACTTGAAGGATCAAAACGGAAAACATCAAAGAAAAACACAGCAGAAAATTTTTTAGTTTTTCGAGCCACATCTAGGAGAGAGTGCTTACTTTTATCTATTGGTCGTGGATTAACTAACAAAGGGCCGGGTTGTACTGGAACTTGCGTTGGAAGAGGAGAATGAGACACATTCGATTCGACCGATATTCCCGCCAATCTTCTACTCCTACGCATCAAGCGCCTCCAAGCTTTCTCTTTTCATCTTCTGGAGTATGACTCTACCTTACTCTTGAGTTAGCTTGGTAAAAGCTCTGACTTTGGATAATTAAGATACTCTCCAAGAAAGAAAGAAGAGAAGAACATGGAACAGAGAGAAAGGAAGAGACGGCACACCAGAGAGAGAAGGAAAATTAACGTTATTTTTTTTTCTTCTTTTTTCCCTCTTGATTTCAGCCAGCCTTGGGGCTTCTTCATGCTATAACGGATGAAATCATCAAGCCCTAATGGGCTTGGTGCTGTGCTTATAAATCAATCCAATACTGGCTCAATCCTCTTAATTAATTAATTATCTTTTTTGGGCTTCATTAAATACCCAAGACTAATTAATTAATTCTAATTGGACTCTTAATATCTGTCAACATATATCAGCCTAATTAATTAATTTATTCCAACCCAATTCTCTTAATTAATTAATTATCTTTTCTGGGTCTAATAAAAGCCCAAGAATAATTAATTAATTCTATTTGGACTCTTATAATAAATTTTATGCTCTTTCATATAATTATCCATTAAGCCTAGATTGTATCCAAACAACACCAAGGTAACTAGAGTTACTTTGGGGACTAAGAGACATATTATTCATAATTACTAAAATGACCAAAATACACTTACCATTAAATAGTTTCATTTTACCATTTTAAATATTCCCATTTATCACCATATAAAAATATTAACCCCAAAAATAATATTGCTAAAGCAATGTCTCCGACCTATAGGTGAAATGACAAAAATATCCCTCTATGTAACACCTATCAATAAGATAGGATAAATGTACTAACACCAATCTCAAAGACATTTACGATACTTAGATCTCTAGTCCAATAATTCATGACTCACTTGCTTGTACTTGATTATCATTGGAAGCTACCCAAAAGTACACATTCTAGAGTTACGTTCCCAGGGCCATGAATCATTAGATTCTCTCGGACAATCACAAGGGGGTGATTTAACTTCACTAAGTGAAGCATAGAGTTTCAGGTCCATAAATGTTTTCTATAATCTTATGGTTTCATTAACTTTAGTGAAAAACAAAAATTCAATATAACTCTCTATGCCAAGGATTAAATCCTTTGAGAGAATAACTATGAATTTATTTTACTAATCTAAGTTAATAACTATGTAAAGCTTTATTAAATAACCTTAAGTTCAATGTTACTCTCTATGTCAAGGATTAAATCCTTTAAAAGAATAAACAATGAATTCTTTTATTTTAAAGTTTCTTAGATTAAAACGTTTTATCAAAAACCGTTTTATCTAGTGAGACTTTGGTCTCACAAGAACTTGCGCATTTGATCACAAAAATGAAATAAAAATGATAACAAAAGTAAACTTTTTTATGCTCAAACTATTCATTTATTCCTAATTGACCAAACAATGGATTACACATCTTGACTAAAAAATTAATGATCTTGTTTAATCCTAAGGTGGTTTCATCCTTTACTACTCATTTTCATGCAAATTATTCACCCATAGATAAATAAAACTATTGCAGAAAATTAACCTCGTACAATGGTTTCAAAACATGATTACATCAAGGAAAAATTGAGGTACAGAACTTCAGCAGTGCTCTCCCTTTCTTGGACAAAATTGCGCACATCCGTCTCTGGGCAGAATGGACCTGGTGCCTAGTCCATTGGGCTCTCTTGGGTCTAGTTTGTTTCTCCAAAACCTCTGGGTAGGCAAAGTGGACCTGGCACCTGGTAGATCGGCCCATCTGGCGTAGGTCAGTTCTAGAGTTTGCTAATTTCTAGAAAACAAACCTGCTTTTTAGCCAATTTTCGCCCCTTAACAATTCCAGCAATCACGTTCTTTAGTCTCCAAAATTTATAGGTTAAAAGAAATGCAAAACTAGGTATAAAAACATGCCTTTACAAGTGCCTATACTTCTCACCATGAGGCGTACAATAAATCTACTTAAAATTAGAAAAAAAATGATGGGAAAACCATTAGAATACATGATCATATGCCTCTAACCACGAGGCATAAATGAACTCTAGGAACCAATGTATGAGGAATCACATGAAATCACACAAGATTCATTTTTAATAGTAAAGGAACCACATTTTCTAGTTTTTAACCCTAGTACATGCTCTTAGATGAAAACTGCGGCTCTAATACCACTTGAAGGATCAAAACGGAAAACATCAAAGAAAAATACAGTAGAAATTTTTTTAGTGTTTTGAGCCACATCTAGGAGATAGTGCTTACTTTTATCTATTGGTCGCAGATTAACTAACAAAGGACTGGGTTGCACTGGAACTTGCATTGGAACTAATATAATTATTTCTCAATTAATTATTTTTGCCTAAAATAAATTAGGGCATTACCTAAATTAATTCTTGAATCAACATACCATTTTTAATAACTGAATTTTCTGGAATAAAACCCACCCTAGCCACCACCTTGATGAGTTTATTTCTTTTCAATTTCCCTAAATAAAGTAGGGGACTTCCCTAAGTAACTATAAGCAATCAAGGTTCTTTTAAGCTAATAAAAAATCAGAAATTTCCCCTCCTTCCCACCAATTTTTGTCATTGTTCACACACACACACACACACACACACACACACACACACACACACACACACACTCTAACAAAAATTCCAGCTTTTCCTTACTCTCAACTTCCCTTTTATCTTAGGCAAAAGCTACACACAAAACCCTATTCTTTTCTCCTCTCAATTTTGTCCAAGAGGAAGGTAGAAAACCAGCTTCTTTCATCTCTTTTTCATCCCTTATTATGGCCACAATAACAATCAGAAAACAACCACAAAAAACCAGCCCTAAACCCCCTTAAACCTTGCTAGAATTCGGCTACAGCAATAAGGACAAAAGCTGTCATCTTTTCCTTCTTGTGATCAAGAGACCGAAGCAAGATCAAACTCTATTAAACCCTAAACACCCTCTTCTGCCTAGAAATTCCAGCCACCAACCCCCACCAATAACTCGGCCAAAACATCACTAATCTCCACCAAAATCGAACCCTAAGAGCAAGGTAAGCAACTCTTCAAACCTCTTCAACTTTTATTCAATTCCTCTTCTTCTTTTCTCCTAAATTTCGAACCAAGGGGGACTGATTTACCTCTATCATCTCGTGATCTTCGAATCAAGGAAACAAAGAGCCACCACTCGACTCTTCTTTCCAAAGTAAACTCCATCAAGCACCAAAGGTGCCACCTTTGCTCTTGTTGTGCCGTCAAATAGGTATTTAAGGATTAACTTTACTGATTTAATTAAGGTTGACCTTATAGTGATGCTAATATGCACGAAGTCTTGCACGAAAAGCATGAATAGATAGAATTGATAAGGTTTGATGGTGCAATATTATGAACTAGGTTTGAGGTTTGCATTGGATTAATTTATTAAATCACCTCCATGATTCCCATGGTCATATATCGCACCCATGCATGCTTACACTCGACTCACATCAACTTATATAATGACCCCCCCCTTTAATCAACTACCATCAATTCCATATATTAACCCTAACTGCACTAAAAGATCGCATCTTTATTCAACATACAATTGTTCTAGGTCATCATAGAATAGATATTGTATGTTGAATAAAGATGCGATCTTTTGGTGCAGTTAGGGTTAATATATGGAATTGATGGTAGTTGATTAAAGAGGGGGGGTCATTATATAAGTTGATGTGAGCCGAGTGTAAGCATGCATGGGTGCGATATATGACCATGGGAAGCATGGAGGTGATTTAATAAATTAATCCACCTAAGTGTTATGGATGAATTAGATGATTAGTATGATCATAGGCATTCATGATGCATGAAAAGATAAGTGGATGCATATTTGGGTTCTAATTATAGAATCATTGATTCTAGATAAGGAAGAAAGTGAACAAGATATCAAGCATCACTTTGGTTGATTATTAAGAATATCCAGGTAAGTCTCTGCATAACTGTTTTGATAAATGTTATTTATTTGCAAGCAATTTCTACAATGTTATTTGGAATTGATGTCAATATGATATTTTGACACAATGATTGAGCCTTGACTAAAAATGATGAGTTATACTGGATTGTTGTGAAACTTGGATTAGAAACGTGGATGTTTTATTTTCAAAACGAATTTACTAAAATTTAATTATTCAAACTCAAAAATGATTTTTTTACACTACTATAAAACGATTTGAAAACGCTGTTATGAAAAATCACGTTTTGCAATCAAACTAATCAAAGACTTTCAAAAAAGGAAAAATGATTCTACCCCTAACCAGGGACCGTTGAGTACTTAGCGAGGGTAGGCTAGTGGTATTAGTCTCAAACAGCAAGAATTGGTCTTCTGGCAGGAGGCCACCTCTTGAAGAGGAACTCAACTTAGAAAGGCAACAGTACTACTTAGTCAGGCCGTCCGCGCTAGCATATTGGTCTATGTGGACATTGTTGATTCAGATTAGACAACCGAAATGTTGGGTGTAGCGATGTGGAGCATCTCACCTAGTGGGTGGATTCCCCATTGCCCATTGTTGAAAAAATACATTGGGAAGCTATCATGATAGTAACCATGATATGGATTATGTTACTCTATTGTTGAAGCGTTTACTAATCTCTACTTAAAGAATTATGAATGCAATGAAACAGTAATTTATTGTGACCTGTTTTGGATTTTTTTTGAGCAAGACTCCTTTGTGTAATTGTTATTGATGAAATTGACTTGCAAACACGATTTTGTGACTTGGATAAACCTACATATATGAAATGGTTTCAATTGACACTTGCACACACAGGACTTACTGAGATGTCAATCTCACACCTTTTATATCATGATTTTAGAGGATTGCTTATACTGAGCAAGGTGAAGCGTTAGGAAATGAAATCCAGTTATTTATTTATTTTTATTTTGAATTTATTTCAAGAGATGTTTATTAGTTTTGATTTTTCAGACTTGTAAAAGTTTTACTTCTGGATGTAATGAAATTATTCCTTTAATTTTGTTTAGCAGTTTTTTTTTTATTTGTACTTCGTTATAAAGATCTTTGGTCCTTTGGACAGGGCGACATCCTGCCCTATCTAGGTGCCTAAGGTGTGGTGTGTTACACGAATTCTCTTAATTAATCAATTATCTTTTCTGTGTCTTATAAAAATCCAAGAATAATTAATTAATTCTATTTGGACTCCTAGAATAAATTTTATTCTCTTCCATATAATTATCCATTAAGCTTAGATTTTATCTAAATAACACCAAGGTAACTTGAGTTACTCTGGGGACTAAGAGACATATTATTCATGGCTACTAAAATAACCAAAATACCCTTCCAATTAAATAGCTACATTTTACCATTTCAAATATTCCCATTTATCACCATATGAAAATATTAACCCCAAAAATAATATCGCTAAAGCAATATCTTCGACCTACAGGTGAAATGACAAAAATACCCCTCTATGTAACACCCATCAATAAGATAGGATAAATGTACTAACACCTATCTCAAAGACATCTACCATACTTAGATATCTAGTCCAATAATCTATGACTCACTCGAATGTACTTGCTTATCATTGGAAGCAACCCAAAAGTACACATTCTAGAGTCACATTCCCAGGACCATAGATCATTAGATTATCTCAACAATCACAAGGGGGTGATTTAACTTCACTAAGTGAAGTATAGAAACTCTATCGCATGAGTCCATCTTAATTAACTAGAGTAATACACTAAACATACAAGGATATTGATCTCACAAAAGAAATCTCACCCATTGTACATCAAAGTATAAAATCCTAGCTTCGCCAGGCCACCAGTTCATACTAATATATGAAGGAATCCGTCTACGTTGTAGCAATAATAGTCTGGTATCTATAATTATAGTACTTTAAGAGAGACCACTACTACAAGTCCAATTCTATGTATTCAAATTATGCTTATACCAATGATGTGAGTAAACTACTCACTCATTTAAGGTATACCGCTCCTCATTGGAACTCATTGCATAATAGTCTTACCTTAATGAAATGCCCAGTTCCATAAAATGACTAAGAACTCAATTTTACTTGTATGATAAGTACGCTTAGTCTATACCTTACTGTGAAGAACAACCTAACACATATACCATTATTTGTCACACTCAGACATTAAATGTGCAATAATATAAGAAACAAAACTAAATTGAATGAATAGACATTTTATTGTAGTATATTTGCACAAAATATATAGTATTTGAAGGCATACCTTCTAACATAACCTTGAGAATCGAATTGGACAACTGGCCAAATTCCTTAGAGTTCGTCAAGCAAGATCCTTTTTTGAGAAATACGGGAACCAATCCATGTGATCTTGACCGTGGAGAAAAATAATCTCTCCTAATTTAGTTTCTTTTGATTTTTGGACATCTATTTAATTTTTATGTTCTTTTATTCATTTTTCAATTTTTTTTAATTTTATAGAATGAATTTTCTTCATCATTTCATGCTTTTCGTTATGATTGTGTTTATTAATTAATTAAAATATAAAATGCAATTTTGATCAACCAAAGCTGACCTGGTGCCAGGCCAGCACAGTTAAAAGAAATATGCTGAATAGCCTAGGTCTGATGCCTGGCGTAGTACTTGGACCTGGTGCCAAGTCCATTCGGCAATATGATTTCCCATGGCCATCCATGTCCATTTTTTCAAACAAAACTCCAACTTCCTTGTTTTTTTTCTCTCAACCCATCGTCGTGTCTAATTTCAAAATACCATCAGGTCAATTTTCCAAATACAAAATCATCATTTTGTTCTTGAAGGTTTGGATTAAAACTAAGAAAAAATTCGATATTTTCTCGAAAACCAAAATTTTAATCCTTCCACTTGGGGCACAATTTCTTTAATCTTTTTGCATAGGATCCTCACCCATACATTGGAGATCATTGTGGTGTGCTTTTTCTGCACTTTCTACAGTTCAATTGTTCTTAATGATTATTGGGTATTTTCCTATGAATTTTGGTCTGAAATTCTTGGTTAATTTTTTTGTTAGATGGATTGAATGAAATTTTGCTTTCTTTGAGGCTTAGTTAGCACTGACGTATGATTAATAATAATATTTGATTAATACAATTCATGTTTCACATCTTTTTGGAAGCTATTAAGCATGCCTCTCAGTTATGTATTTTTTAGCTTACCAATATATTTGCTTCGTAGATTGAGAGATAATTGTTCATGTTTAACTTAGCATTGTTATTATGAGCTTTACATTATGACATGAATGGCATTACTAATTTGATTATGGATGTTGATAATGTGTTTGGGATTGGACAATGGTTATCTCTCTGCAGGTATTATTAGAAGAGGTTGTGTTATGTTGTATTAATTATCTTGTGGTGTTTTGTGATATATTGAGGTGGTGGTTGTATTAAGTAGTGTTGTGATTGTGAGACGATTGAGGGTTGCATTTGATTGTGGTGTCAAGAGCGATCTTGAGCGTGTCCTATTTTCTTTCCTCTATAGTACCTTTTTCCATTATCACATCTTCATCATGTCTAGGAGACGGGATTGGTACTTGGGGTTAAGAGAGCTAGAGGTTCATCTTCGTCTACACTTTCTTTCGAGCCTTTACCTACCCAGCCTACCTAATTCTTTGACCCCACTTATCAAATCTGGTATCAAAGTCACCAACATAACAAAATCTTAGTAGAAAAGATGTATAGGCCTTTCTTGGATAATTCCTTAGAGTTTTCTACTATCTTTAGGTGACTGGAGTGGAAGCCTATCACCAGCAATGTATTGGTGCATCCACGAGTAGAGTCGTCAGCGATGATGATGATGAGGAGGAGGAGGACTCTTGATTTACTTCTTGCACTTGTATTTTATTTTATTTTCTGTCCTTTTTTTATTTCTTTTACTTTAAATTTTAATGACCTTTCTTAGTTTTAATTATGTTTTCCTTTATTTTGATTTTCTTTCTTTTTCTAGATTTATGTTTTTCTATTTTTTGTTTCTTTTAAGTTAGGTACCAGTGTGACTTCTCTAATGACTACTTCTTGTGATGGATTCACACATATTGGACCTAATTTGCAATAGAAGTATTTTCTTCTCTCTACTTTTCCTCTTTATTTATTTTGGTCTTCTTGTCTTGGCTTTTATTGTTCTATTTTTGGCTATTGAGGACAATGTCCTGTTTAAGTGTAGGGGGAGAGTTTAAGTATTGAAGATATTTTCCGAACATTTTTTAGGTATAATTTTTGTGTGAAATTTTTCAAAATTTTTGTGGCACAATGATGTAATTCTTTTTCTTACTTGGATATGAGTTTTGTCATTCATTTGGTGGATTTTTTTTGAAATTGGTTTATTAGATAGGATATTGTTAATACTTGAAAATTTATATTAATCTTGTTTATACATTAGTGTTTGAGAGTTATTTGACTCATCTAGTTTGAATATAGAGGATGTAATGAATGTGGGGAAAGTTGTTGGCTAACTCTTATATTATGAGTTTAAACTTTGTTTAGCTTTGAGTTGTGATAAAGAATGCAAGAAAAAACATCTTTGAATGGAAAAATTGTGAAAAAAAAAATTGATTGTTAGTTGAAGCAAAATGAGTTGCTTGTTGTTTCTTCTTTGAGGATCAGTAAGTGTTTTTGCTTGATTACGGGGGCTAACACGGATAATGAAGAGAAATTCACTTTCTTGAGGCTATTAATTCCCAAAAGCAAAAGAGAGAAAAAATGTTGAAAAAATGATGAGTGATTACTACAAGGGGACCAATATGATGTGTGAAGAGAAATTCATGCACTTAAGGCTATCAATTTCCTAAGTCATTGAAAAAAAAAATTCAGAGGAAAATTTTTTTGAGTGTTTTCCTTACATCATGACTTGAGTTGTGCGATTTTTGGATTTATAATGCTTAAGTTGGTAGATAACTTGACTTGTATGACTTATGTTATCTATATTTTTTTTTTGAAGGGTGAACTAATTTTCTTAGACTAAGATATAAACTTGTTTAATTTAAGTTCAAATATTTTGTGATGTCTTATCAAATGCTTCAAAGTTTTAATTGTTTTCAAAGGGTTTGATGAATAGCAAAAGTTTATCTAAAGTTTGAAAGGAAGTGCTAATCATTGTTATGTTTCAAAATTTTTGGAAGAGTAAAAGCTTGTGTTTTCTTAATAATTTTCTTGGCTTAAGTGTTTTTGTTTGAAGACAAGCAAAAGTTCAAGTGTGGGGGAATTGATAGAGGCTAAATTCATCACTATTTTTCTAGAGATACTTTTGATGTAATAACTATGTATATTCCTTCCTATTTGACATTTTTCTTGTGAAAAGTATTTTTGATGAATTTTTGCAGAATTGAGTTAATTTCGAGCAAAAAGTGCAAAACTCTATGCTGCACCTGGTGCCAGGTCTTGCAACTGCACTAGGCACCAGGTCTAATCTAGAAAAATAGAGAAAATAGAGCAACGTCCAAGAGAAAAATAGAATGCACCTGGCGCCAGGTGGGTCGATTGGACCCGATGCCAGTTTTGGTCTGGAATACGCAATTTTGTGCACGAATTCAGTATCTTCCAAAGGATTTTTGTATTTTTTGAATCCTACTTGGCCTAGACTTCTTAAGCAATGAATTTCGGCATAAAAAAAGCTTATTTAAACAAGAAAAACACAAGAGAAAGTAGTGAATCCAAGGAGTAAAACTTCCAATACCTCAAAGAATGAGAGATTCATCATTTAAGGAACATTATTCAAAAAGATTTCCAAAGAGAAGAAGAAGGGCTTGTCTATGAGTTCTTTTTTTTAGCTTTATTTTCTTTTTCTCGAATAATGATGTAATTAATATTTTTATAATTTGATATTTTTTTATTTATGATTTCTTGAGTTAATTTAGTCTTTTTGATCAAGTCATTATTTATCTTGGGATTTGCATAATTGTTTTTCTTATGGAGTTGGTTGATTGATTTTTGTAATTAACTTGCTTGAAAAATGGACTAATAATGATTTCAATTGATTAATTTCATATTTTTTATCTCTTAAATTGCTTGAAAAATGGGTTAATTGTTAGGAACTTAGTAATCAAAGATTAGTTGATGATTGCTAGAATATGGATTCATTGACTAATTTCATGTTTTAAATCACCTAAAATATAGTGATTTATATGAGGATTGATTTTAATGTATCTTTTGGATAAATTGAGACAGAATATATTTACTAATTTAACTAGAAGACAGTGATTCCATAGATTGCAAACAAAGTGGGTCTATATTAAATCCTTGATGAGACCAAGATAATAATTGATTGTGATATTGGTTAAGTGATTCATTGTCATGTTTTCAAAAGTATTTATCTAAATTGTATATTTTTACATCCTTGAGTTATACATATTTTTTAATTTTCTTTTTATTATCCTATCACTTTATTTGGTTGGTTAAACAATGAATGAAAAGTGACTAGTGTGCACTTGTTCCTTTGAGGATCAATACACGTTAATTCCTTATACTATGCTTGCGATGAGTATACTTACTCGTATGTGTATTTTGTGATTAATGTTTTAATTAAAACTTAACTAAGGGATGGATTTAAATTTAATGATTTGTATACACCCAAGTTTTATGCATCACTTAATATTCCCTATACTATATAATAGGTATACTTGCCCATAGAGTTTTTAGTGATTAGTATTTTAATTAAAGCTTAAATAATTGTGGACTTTGTTGGTAATATGTTCTACACTAAAAAACATGCATCTGTTTGCTTGTGTAAAGCTAAAGCCATGCACCTTGTCTTTTTGGTTTTGATGTGTTTAGGTGGAAAAAATGTCTAAAACCTCTTAGAGATAATAAGAGGATATATGTTCGAGTATGGAGAAGGAAAGAAGAGAAAGCTTGATTTAGTGTAGTGCAAATTGGCATCTTCCCTTACCCAAGCTTGGGAATGTTCCCTCTCCTAGCTCTTTTGCTAAAACCAGATGATTTAATGAAGGAAAGTGAGAGTCTTTCAAGCGAAAATTGATGGCTAAATTTTCTTGAAGAAAAATCATAAGAAGTAAGGCTGAATTGGTGGGGGTTTTGTTATAGAATGTACTAGAATATTCCTAGGAAAATTTTGTAGGTTTCTTTTTGGAGGGTGTTTAGTTGATTGGTTTCCGACATCAAAGCCAGAAGGAGCCAAGAATTTTCCTTGAATTTGACTGCATAAGGAGTAGTTTCCCATTTGTTTAGGTGCACAAAAAGAAAGTGAGAGTTACTCAAATATATTTGGAGCCAAAATCTAGGAATCGAGTAGTATAATCTTGGCTAAATTTTAGTGATGGATTGGAATAGTGATTTAAGGAATTCAAACTTCAAGTCGTATGAAAAATAAGGAAAGAAATAGTAGCTTTGGTAAGAGATAAACTTCATCAATCTCCATTACCAAATTAATGCCCAATCAAAAGGATTAAGAAGTGATATAGCCAGCTACCATATTAAGATAAGAAGGATATGAAAAGTTTTCTAATACAAGGAATCAAGAATATCTTGAGGGTGTAACTTTTGGGAATAATCTTCATCATCTTTCTTGATGGATTCTTTTCTAACTCCAAAAGGAAATGACAGTTAAGAAAGAGAATGGTAACCAGCCAAGAGAAGGAAAAAAGAGAGGGGAAAAAAGCAAATATTATGTAAGAGGTAGAATTCGAGTCCCGAATGCTAGACTAAGATTTAAACTGTAGCTATTACACCACAATCCTCTAGTGTTCCTTTAAGCACACAAAAATTCCTATATCCTAATGTCAAACTTAAATCCTTCTCATATAAAAGCTTTAAACAATCAAATAAAGTAACCTAGTTCTACACAAGCTAAACAATTAAACTATAACCATGGCATAACAAGACACAAACTCATTAAATACATAAGCGTGAAATAATGCAACACTTGCCTTTTCTCTATTCCTAAAGGTAGCTTAGGATTAGGTTTTACATCCTCTCCCTCTTAGAGGATTTTCACCTCAAAATTTACAGTGTCATTGATTTTGAGTGATTCTGGGGTTACTTTTCCTTAAGTTCATCTAACCATCCCTCTATATTCCCAGTCAAGTCAATATTCCTAAAGAGCCCATACTCGTCTGCCTCTCATGTACACATAAAAGTTAAAATTTTTTCCCTCTTATCGGCTCCCTCCAAGTTTCCCCCATTTATCTTCTTCCCTTGATGTCTACTATCTTAGCCTTCTTCTAAAGTCTTTCCATATATTCCTCAATCTCCCTCTTGAGTTTGGATTTTCCATGGTCCACTTTACTAGGGTCATGATTGTCCAATGACTTAACCTCATGATATTACTGTCATACTCAGGTAAGTTCTCTCTCGATGATCTAGAAGAGGGGAAATCACTGTAAGGGTAATTAGTGTAGATGACTGACAAGTACGTGGAGCTATAGATGTAAAAGCGGTGGTAGGTATTCTAACCATACTATATACAGAAAACACACTTAAGCTAGTAATATCATAATACTTAAAAAGATAAATCTCAAATAAATGCAACTATAGCCTAAACCTAGGCTCTGATACCACTTGTAACACCCCACCAATATATTACTTGAAGAGGGTCAGGAATATCGTCCTGACCTGTGAACTAGGAGTCTTTATAACTACGTGTAAATAAAACTTAAATGAATGGTTTAAAATTTAATACATAACTTCTCAATATTTATGCAAAATCTAATAATAAAATAGATATACAATATTCTCTAAATTAAATGAACAATAGTAATAAAAGTAAATTTTCAAGCTCTAAGAACTTGCAACCTCATCTAGATTGGATCCTCCTAAAAACCATTATAAAAAGAATGGTGTGAGAATGAATCTCAGTAAGCCCTATAGTGTGCACGTAAACCTTTTCAAAATATTTCATGATGCATGTATTGGATTTCAATCATGCAATATCAAATAATACATAGCAAAAATTAAAACAAAATCTACGCAATAAGATCACTCGTAAGTAAGTAAATGAGTCAAGAGGCAGGAGAAAAATTATATTACCTGAAACATAGTTTCTAAAAATTTTCCTCCTCGTGACATTCCTCTAGAAATTCATTCAAGCCTTGAACCACTAAAATTTCAAGTATAGGAACTTATCTAAAGCAGTCCACATGAGGATTGGCACTCAAGAACTAATGCCATGAATTTTGTGCTAGCAGGAATTTAGTATAGCAGCTGTACGAATTTTGTTGTGTGAGGAAGAAAGAAACAAAAAGGCTTTATTCTTTTGTTGCATAGAGGAAGGCGGGTTTCATTGTATAAGTGTGTCGTTTTCATATCTTTTTTAGAGAACATTTTCTCTACTATATATAAAAAAAAGTCTTCACTACTTTAATAACACACATATAGAGATATGTTTCCTAAACCTTTTAGGGAACAATTATTAAGCCTTTTCAAATTATGGACTTAGGTTTCAATAATCACAATTAGGCTCACAAGCCTTTTAATAATTGGAATTTAACCCAACCAATTATAACACTTTATAATTAGCCCATAATTATTATATCTTCTCACAAATTAACCCCATAATATTATCATATAATATCTTGAGCACCAATTCCTCTATTATGGGTGAGCTAATAGGTTTTCTAGTTAAATAGTAGCAAAATATGAATTAATTCTAATTACCATAGAATTCATAATCATTGGTAATTAGAATTAATATATTAATTCTAATTAGGATTAATTTATTAATTCTATAATTAATAAATTCATATATAGTAATGCATTATGACCGCCCAAAAGTCTAGAAAGTTAAGTGGCTTAATATGAACATTTCGATAGCAAAATATCAGTGCAATAAATTCCTTTAATCATACTATATCTCAATCAGTTTAGAGTATAGAATTAGTGCCAACTTCCTCTAGAAAATAATTAATTCTAACTCAAATTTATTAGTACTTTTTCCAAAATCTATTACTTGGCATGTGTGTTATTTGAAACTATTCCAAATATATAGTTATCTTGGCAAAGGACTTCTTGAGTAATGATTCCCTACAAGTAGCCGTGAGATATACACCCTTACTATTATGAGAGATGAATAATTTTTTTAACCCTTTTAATTACTTTTGTTTAGTTTAAATTGTACCTATTATCTATCCCGTAGGTAGTCCCAATGAGACTCAAAATATTAGAATCAAAATACAATATTTAGCAAATAAAGTATCTTAAAGATCTCAAGTCTAAGGATACTTGTAAATTTGTTATAATGCGATTCTATCACTGGTGCTAAATAGTTATCCCAATAATTATCTCATATTTGGTTATCCAACGTACTTGTTCATGTAACAAGCATCTACATATTAACTTTAAGTATCATAATATCCATAGATGTAAGAACCAGTACTTGATTTAATCAAGAAGTCTAACACGTGCTAGTCTTAGTACATTAATATTGTCTTGTCTTATTAATACTATGACTAAGGATTATTTAAGCACAAGAACTGCATATGTAGTAGGAATCTCATATTATAATCCCTATCATGATTTTCTTAATATTATACATTGTGTTAAGGACTTTATCTATCACTTTTATATACATAAATATATGAAACAAAGAAATTAAAAGATAAATAATACCTTTAATAAATAAATGTCCAAAATACGAGGTACAAATGGATTGGTTCTAGGGCATAACTTTAAAAGCATGACGGACAACTTTTGTAGAAAGCATGTTTCACATAATGCTATCAAAATACTTTCTTAATAAATCTTTTGAGCAAATTCATAAGGTACTTTTGAAAATAGAGTAAAACAACAAAATTATGGTGTGAATGTAATGCACTTTGTCAATCCCAACTAACATAAGGGTATATAGCCTTCTGACATAACCAACAGAAAGGTATTCAACCTTCTGATATATCTAATAGGTAGGTATTCAACTTACTAACATAACATAGAAAGAGATACCCCACATTCTCTCTCTAAATCATTACAGATGTCCTACGTCCGACCTCCAGTGCTAGAAGGAACCATGTTACTAGCTTAGGATAGCATGATTTATAAGTACTAATGCCCTCTCAAGAAAGAGGCCATCTACTGGAAATGTCTACTTACCAAGAGATGTACTCAAACCGTTGAGGGCTAGTACAAGAAGTAAACTATTATTAAGTATTCAATGTTTCACAACCCTATTTAGGGATAAAGCTCAAAATAATTATTTTTGTATTATCAGTACAAGTACAATCCATATCAAAACCTTTCAAAGATAGATAACATTAAGGAGACAAAATATCACAGTTCATACTATGATTTTTGCAAAACTTGTTCATGCATGATGATGAAATCCATAAATTGAATGCCATAAAGGAACCTTAAATCTCAATGCATGGCTCAGTTTCCATTTCATAGATATGTTTGAAAGATTTCCAAAAGTGGTTTGTGCATAAAATGTTTATAAATGTAAAGACTCATAAAGTCTTCAAATTACTTTACAAAAGGTATTTTGATAAAATTCAAGAACTTACAAAGTCTTTAGAATCATTAGATCAAAAAAATTTTCATGATATGCAAGGACTTACTTGGTTGGGTCCACTTATCAAAATGAGCTGCTGGGTTGTCTTGGTCTAGAAATACTACTCCGTCAAACAAAGGACCACAAACCTAAATTAAACCCCATTCTACTAGTTATATCAAAGCACACTATAAAAGAAATTTTAGTGCCAATATATCATCATCTTTCATGCAATAACAATCACTATTACATATTATATACAAAACACAATAATCAACTCATTATACGGGTACTAACATATCATAATCCCCAATCATTACAATCTTAATAACATATGTTTGACATTATTTACCCATTTAACAACAAGCCACTTCATACCAATTTAGATCTTAAGTACTAAGAAAAATAATTAAACACCAAGAAAATTGAATCCCCATTAACACAACTACCTATTCATGTCATGCAAAGTCTAACATTCACTTTCCTTACATAAACAATATTTCATTATCAAATCACATATCCTCAAACATGCGCATAAATCACCAACATAACTAGATTATAATAGTACAAAAGTAAGACCAACCCTAATATACATATAAATTAAATAGGTATGAGGGAGACAACTAGATCAGGACCCTTCTTCTGTATTCTTACCATGACACATTACAATACACTAAAGCATAATTCACAACATAGAGGGAGAGTGATTCGAGAGGTAATGAGGAAGGGTGCCTCAGTTCGTTTGTGTAATGTGAAAGCTTCTTATCTTTTTCAATTTTGATGTTTTTAGGTGGTGAAAAATGTCTAAAAACTTTTGGAAATAATAATAGGATATGTGTTTGGGTGTGGAGAAGGAAATAAGAGAAGCTTGATTTAGTATGATGCAAATTGGCATCTTGCCTTACCCAAGCTTGGGAACATTCCTAGCTCTCTTTGCTACAACCAGTTGGTTTAATAAATGAAAGTGAGAGTCTTTCAAAGGGAAATTTATGGTTGAATTTCCTTGAAGAAAAATCGTATGAAGTATGGTTGAATTGGTTGGGGTTTTGGTTATAGAATGTACTAGAAAATTCGATTGATTAGTTCAAATTTTATTACTAAGAAAAATTGATAGATTTCTTTGTGGAAGGAGTTTAATTGATTAGTTTCCAATATCAAAGCCTGAAGAAGCTAAGAATGCTCCTAGAATCTGACTGTGAAGGAGTAGTTTCCCATTCATTTAGGAGCATAAAAGGAAAGTAAAACTATTCATGGAGACTTGGAAGCCAAAATCTAGGAATCAATTAGCTGCAATCTTAGCTAAATTTTAGTGATAGATTGGAAGAGTGATTTAAGGAATTTAAAATTCAAGTCTTACAGAAAATAAGAAAAGAAAGACTAGCTTTTGGTAAGAGATAAATCCTATCATTCTGCATTAATAATTCGCAACTAATGGGATTAATGAGTGATATAGCCAACTGTCATATTGAAAAAAGAAGGATGTGGAAAGTTTGCTAATACAAGGAATCAAGAATATTCTGAGGGAGTAAATTTTGGGAATAATCTTCATGAAAAATCTTTCATGATGGATTCCTTCCAAGTCCAAAAAGGAAATGGCTCAAGGAGAAAAATGGTGACCAACCAAGAGAAGGAAAAAGATAGGGAAAAAAAAAAAACGTAAAGATTATGTTAAAGTTAGAATTTGAGTCCCGGATGCTAGATAAGACTTAAACTTTAACCATTACACCACAATGCTCTTATGTTCCCTTAAGCACACTAAAATGCCTGTCTCCTAATATTAAACTTAAATCCCTCTCATATAAAAGCTTTAAGCAATGAAATAAAATAACCTAGTTCTACACAAGCTAGACAATTAATCTATAATCGAAGTATAACAAGACAGAAGCTTATTAAACACATAAGCATGAAATAATGGAATGCATACCCTTTCTCCATTTCTAAGAGTAGCTTAGCATAGGGTTTTATAGCTTCCTACTCTCTGGAAAATTTCTTCCATTTGGTCCATTTTCATCCCTTTTCAACCTTGTTCATCTTCATTTAATTGTTTACATTACCTAAACAATAACAAGGCAAAAAGGTGTGGTAAGTAGTAATTTAAACAATAAATCATCATAATTAAGGCACAATAATATAGAAAATATGTACATTAAGCACTTATCAATATGCATATATAAAGGTAATTTATATAGGCAAGAATAGCCAATTATTTACAATGGAACACTTTTCCCATATCGCGATTTTTAAGCATGCATTTCCACTAATATAGTTTAAATTCATCGATGCTACTCAAACATACTTTATGGTTTGGATTATCAATCTCCTGTGTTATTGTTAAACTTTCCTATTATAGTTGCATTAATTTCACAAACAAAAATAAAAGTTCACATAGCAAATTGTTAACATAATTCACTTTATTAACAAGCCTATATATGCGAATCCAAGATTAGTAAAAAGATCAACTAAGCTTTAACAACAAGGAATACACTTATCTTAATTTACTAAGTGATCCCTAGTAGATTCTAACAAAACATCATGCTAGTGTTTATTTTCAAACCTCTAGTAGATCAAGCTACATCGATTGAACATCCTTCAACCTTTATTGCTTTAGCACCAAGGTACTTCATCTTACTCTAGAAAATCTTTCCACCAGAGATATGTTTACTTTTGTAGAAGAATTGATTAAAGTTCCTTCAAAAGATGCAATTATCATATCAATTAAATTGAATCTTAAAAGCATGCTCTAACAATGAATAACAAAACACTTCATCAATTATATATGCTTTAAATACATTCGGAATATAAACATGAATTCCTCACTCTATTACTTGACCAAATCTTCAAAATATCTTTTTTCTATTTCGTGCAGTTTCTTTTCACACCATCTTCAATAATAGCTTGGTCAGCTTCTTATTCTTGTAAATGAAGTGGTAGTGTTTTTGTGGAATTAGGAATCTACCTGATAGATTTTCCCCCCTCAAATTTCCTAAATCTTTGAAATTCCATTTCTACATGGATTGATCATCTTTACATATAAAATCTTCCTTAGATCTTTCCAAAGATTTATGCTAGATTCATGAGATTCTTTTCCTACTCTAATTAGGTTAATACGATGTCAAACATTGCCAAAAACAATATTTTCTAACACTAGCTTCAGTATGTCAAGGATATGTGTCAAAGACACTTGTTAAACCTAGCCTTGACGTCCACTTTAGCTGTCTCACCCATTGACTTTGATGCGAAACTAACAAGTATGTCTAGCAATAAAAGAATGCAATTAATTTGCCTCTAAGGAAATAGAAATGATAGTAATAGGAATAATGTTAGCAAAGTAGTCCTAACCTAAAAAGCAAAGTATTTAGTAAATTATGCCAGCCAACGAATGGCATAGTCTAATCCAAAACATTGGTTGTTGAAAGAGAATAGAAATAACAATAGCAACTATCAAGTAGTTTTCCCTGATGACTATCATATGCATCACCAATATATATATATATATATATATATATATATATATATATATAGATACTTCTCTAGGCATGAAAATATCGCATTTTGATAGTCTTTTTACTTAGCTTTTACATGATCTTTTTGTGTAATTTTGGATGGTTTCTACTTATTTTGTGTGTTTATGTGTTTTTAGACTATGTTGATGAAAAATGAATGAAACAAGAAGTTATAATGATGAATTTGAAGTTAAATATGATTTCCTAATGATTTGCAAAGAGTTAGAACTAATTTGGGCTGTTTGGAATTGTGCAAAACATGTATGGCTAGATGCACGGGGGTGCACATATGCACAGCTTGATGGTGTGCATAATAGATGAACTTTGTTTGCTCTCAGAAGTTTACAGAATCGATGGAAATTGAAGCTCTACCATATGCACAGTTGTGCATGATGACCTTGCCACCTACAAAGAGAGATTGGAAGCTTTGCATGCACGTAAATTTATAGATGATCTAGCAACGATAGGATTTATATTCTATTTACTGAATCATGTGAAATTTTACCCAACTCCATATTTGGAGTGGAATGTATAGAGTTGGGTAAAATGTCATGTGATTCAATAAATAGAATATAAATCCCATCATTACTAGATCATCTATAAAATTTGGTGAAGAATGAATCAATAGTGGGTTTTTTTTTATAAATGGGAAATTCAAAATTCTCAAGGATGGAAATGGGGGAATGTCTACAATACCTAGATTTAATCAGATCCAGTTTTAAGGATTTTGTAGGTTCATTAATCAAGGTTTGACGGAAGAACTTTATAAGTTTCCAAAACTCGAAGATACAGATCAAGAAAATGAATTTCAATTATTTGTGGATACATAACAATTAGTAGAACCTTTGTGACCCCGATCTAGCGGATATTTCGATTCTAGCTAATGATGACGCTATATCCTCAATCTGATTAATTCTTAACAACTTAGTGTTTGCAATTTGAGAGGGCCGTTCTAGCTATATAAGAAATCCTTGATTAATAATAAGATAAATAATTTACTTCAAAAATCCCATGGGGACTTCCTTAAAGAGGAACCTCATGTAAATTCCATGGAATAAGGGTTGATCCTATTCATGGAGATTCCGTAAATATTCCATGGAAAGTTTGACACAATTAGGATTTTTTTGGAAATTGATGTAGTTACTAATTCATGATCTAGCATGTATAGAATGAAAACTTCATTCTTGATTGTACGAGAATTTTTATGAAAGCCTTTCATTTGCTTCTCTTTGATGGAAGTTTTTATTTTCCCAGAATGTATCCTAATTTTTTGCCTAATTCTTCTTCTGAAGATGGATTCAACCTCGGATAAAAAAGATATACATTAGTTATATTTCATCTCTTCAACAAGTTTAGTAATGAGCATAACGACCATATTATTTTGATAGAGAGAAGAACCTATTATTAGCTTTTCGGGAAATTTCCAAACTAACAATTTCAATGAAATCTTTCAATTTCATATTTTATTATGTTTAACTCTATGTATTCCTCTATCCGTAGAGTACATTGAATGTATAGAAATGGCTATAACAGGGTTTTTCTTATTCGTATTAACAATTACTCTAGGGGGAATGTTTTTATGAGGTGCTAACAATTTCATAACTATCTTTGTAGCTCCAGAATGTTTCAGTTTATGTTCCTACCTATTATCTGGATATACCAAGAAAGATGTACGGTCAAATAAGGCTACTATGAAATATTTACTCATGGGTGGGGCAAGCTCTTCTATTCTGGTTCATGGTTTCTCTCGGCTATATGGTTCATCCGGGGGAGAGATCGAGCTTCAAGAGATAGTGAATGGTCTTATCAATACACAAATGTATAACTCTCCAAGAATTTCAATTGTGCTGATATTCATTACTGTAGGAATTAGGTTTAAACTTTCCCTAGCCCCTTCTCATCAATGGACTCCTGACGTATACGAAGGAGTGCGGTTTGTTCGAGATATTCCTACCTCTTTATCTATCTTTGAGATGTTTGGATTTTTCAAAACTCCATGGACATGCAGAAGAGAAATGCTATCCCCACTTGGACTAAGTCGAAACTTTTACTTGCTCAAATAACAATTAAGGTGAAGCAGGGTCAAGAACAACGAATCTCTTTATGATAAATAGATCCATTTTGTAAATTCCGTATTACAGGTAGTTCCTATAAAGGATCGGACTAATGACGTATACAATAATTGAATTGTTGATATAGATGCTACATAGTTAGTGCTCATCCTTCAAAGACTACAAGTGTAATAAGAGCATCCGTCAACAAAAGCATCACCTTAAGATGAACATCTACGAGATTCTAAATTGATTTAAAGGTAGTGAAAACTTCCCAAATTCAATTAAGGACAGTTTAGAGGTCTTCTATAAAAGCAAAGGACGTCCAAGGACATATATGCTTGACATTTTTAAAGATACTTCTTCAAAAGATATAGTTGTTTGAGCTAAGGAAGGCTTCAAGAAGGAGGAGAAGGCAAGGATACAAGGAGACTTGAGATTGTGGGCTTCCCAAGTGTTATCTTTCATACTTTCTCTTGTTCTTTCTTGTTTAAAAATTATTTATTTCTTTAGTCTCTTTTATATTCAAACAATTTTGATTCTATCTTGTTTTAGGTTATGATTTGAGTATTGATTTTGGTACTTTGAGATTCATATATTAAAGATTTCATCTTTAATTCTATAGAGATTGCCTCTTGAGTAGTTGCGTGATTTTAGATTTTTTTTCATAATATTTTTGTTAATTTCTCTTACGTTTGGCCAACATAGTTGAGAGGGCATGATTGAAAAGCTAGGAATGTCGAACTATGTGATTTACTTGTCATGGTTTATCTTTAGGTTAGTGTTCTAGTGGCAACTATTTGTCTTGATTAAGTTGCAGGCTTATGAAGTTGATTAGGATGAATAGGGAATGACATGATTCAAGTTGTTTATGTTTGCAAGCTTTTTGAATATATTCTAACTTGATGTTGGTAATACCTTGATATACTTATTAATCTTGTGATTAATTTATGACAATTGATTAAGTGAAATATTAATGTCTTTAATAAAAAGGTTAATCAAATTTAAGTAGATTAAAAAGAAGGTTAGGGGTTAATTGGGAGTGCTTGACAAATATTAATCCATTTATGCAAGGATAAGAATTTGTGGCAGCTTCGTAAGAATTCTAAAATCAACTACTTAATGTAATTGCATCGATGATAGGTTTCGTAATTTGATCTTAAAACATATTCCTAAAATAAGTAGTTTCCTAATTGGATTGGATTTATTTTCCTATTTCTTGTTTGGTTCTTTATTCATTTATGTTTTGCATTAGTAAGTTTCTTATTTCTTTCCCCCCATTTACTATATATTAATTCATCATAAGAATTCATTCGAGTTAATTGTTCAAGAGTTGTTCATAAGATAAGGATAAGGAGTAAATGTAAGAGTATACTTCTCTTGAGTTCCTTGTGGGTTGACACCCTACTCACTGATGTACTGTGTTGTATCTTAGGGAGAAGGGTTTATAAATTTCTTCTTAAAAGGTGCATGATGACAGCATTTAAATGACCCTATTTTGAATGTCATGATTCTCCTACAATAAAAAATGGTGCCACTACCGAAGATCTCTATCTTTTTGTCTTGATCTTAGATAATTTTTGTGATGACTATTTTTTGATGAATTCTTTTGGTGTTGTATTTTCCTTTTTCATTCTTGTCCTATTTGTGTTTTGTCTTAGGTTTTAGTTGTTTCATTTTTAACTATACTTTTAGTTTGTTTTGGAGGTTTGTCTATCTTGGTGTATGCATCTTTGGAGTGGTAAGATGAGATAAACAAGGAGAACACATCTAAACTCAATCCCAAAAAGAGAAGGATTTGTAAAGAAGCAACTCATCTATATGAGATACTTCAACTAAATCTAAGTTTTCTACAATTGGTGCCCTACTAATAAGCTAATTGGCTATACTCAAGGGATTCTTTCCTTCTTTGAGCCCTTTTTTATTTTAAATAAATGATCTTATCACCTATTAAGTCTTTATTTCCATTTTGATATGTTTATCAAAGCTACATTTGGTTTCTTCTGTTTTCATCAAATAAGTGATTTGATCACATGTTTTGTTTAAGTCCTTATGCTTATTTTTGTTTTTAAGTCTATGTTGTAAGAGAAATGAATTTTCACAAGCCTAAATTATCAAGATTGGTAAAGGACTTTGAAAGTAATGAAATAAAAAACGTTTTGAAAATATCCGTTAAGGTTGCACGGTCATGCAACATTGTCGTCCTTTAAGAATCTTAAAATTTCAAAACATAGTAGATTTGCATGGTATGATGGATGCCCGTACAATATGCCATGCACAGGAAAACATGTTTCTTTTGCAAATTACACGGGATTATGCACACCCGTGCAAGACCATGTATATGCTTTATTCTTTTTTCATGCAAAAACATTGATGGTTTTGTGATCTTTCATTCCTTATCTTTGTTTGTGTCTTGTTTTTATTTATTTTTCATGTTTTGTTGTGTCTAGGTTAGGATTATTTAGATAGAGTTTTCTTGTCTTATTAATTTTTTTTTATATATGTAGGACTCATTTCTATTGTACATGTATTTTGAATTCTAACATTTTTAGTGTTCAGCCTTGAAGCTTTTCTTATGGATATTCATAGTGCTAACTTCTGGGAGATTGTTTATTAATTGGAATTTGGTAATCAGGGAGCTACATTGTTTCTTGGGAAGTATTTGCTCTTCCTCTCTCTTTATCTACTTGATCCTTTATGGCTATGCTTGCTTGTTCTATTTTCATCCCACAAGGATAATACACTATTTAAGTGTGGGGGAGGGATTTGCAAATTCTTTTTCCAAGTTTTTCATCTTAGCTTTGAAGATTTAATGGGAATTAGGCAACATCTAATTCCATGCACACATTTTTTTTTTTTTTTTACGAAGCTTTGATTTCCTTTACCCTCTTTTTATTCTTCTTGGTCCTTTTAGTGGTACTTTTATGTCTTATTTTCGACCATAAAGGACAAAGTCTGATTTAAGTGTGAGGGTATATAATTGAAGTTCTTCTTTTCAATTTGTTGTGTAAAATTGGACAAAATTTTTGAATTTTTGAAAATCTTTTGAGCTTTTTAAGCAATGGTGGAAACAATTCTTTTCCTTTTACTTGAAAAAATATCTTGATTTTTATTTAGTTAAGTTGATTTTTGTTAAACTTTTATACAAGGTTGAAGATATTTAAGTCTTGAAAATTTAGTTTAACCTTGATTATTTCTTATTAGATTTATGAAACTTTTGATTTTGTGAGATTTTTATAAGTAATGTGATGAAATATAAATTTGGTTTGTATGCTAATTGGTGAAAATTTGTCTAAGCTACTTGTAAGCCCGCGGTCTATTATGGGCTTTCTCTTTATGATATCTAGTTTGGGCTTGAGCCCAAGTGTTAGGGGCTTAATTAATAGAGGGCGTAATTAGGATACTTATTAGCAATTATTACTCTTAAGACTGGTTTGCATTCTGCAGTACGCTATTTCTGATATTCACGTTGTTCACCATTCAGAGACTGTTCAGAAAGATAAGAAGGACCAGGAAGAGGAGTCATGGAAGGGAAAGTGCTCGAGACCACATGTTTAGGTAATTCATGTTTTCCATATACTTCTATCAAGGTTTAATTGGTATCTAAGGTTCTTAATTTTGAAATTTAGACTTCGAGAAATTGTGAGTTTGATGATTCTAACAGGGCATTAATAACTGAGATTGTAGGGGAAAAAGAAATTGGAGGTGACAAAAGTATCATGTAATTCAGTGTTTCTAGTAAGGTATTCTTACTTATCTGCGTTTTGGTTCTTAATTGGTGTTTTTAATAAATTCTCCTATGTTCTAAAATTTTGGAAAATTATGTTAGTATAAACTTAGATTGAGCATGGTAAATAGTTTATTACCGTGATTGAGTTATTATGATGATAAGTATGGTTTATGAGATATGTAATTTTTTATTCTGGCACTGTTCTGATTTTTTATTTATGATTTTGTTCGGTTTGATATTTGGGCCTTAGAATTAGCAGGGATGATCTCATTATGTTATGCATAATGGCCCAAGACTTGCGGGATACAATATCTAGCCAACCTATATTGTGTACTGGCTCTTCTCCTAACGGAGTATAATAGTTAGGCGACTGATATCAGTTAGCTAAAGACTTTCTCCCAAACATGATTCTGGTTCAGAATTTGGAATTTGTGTGTGCTTAATGTGAAGTGTGTTTTCAAAGAAAAGAGGGTTGGTTGTACTAGTTATTTGGTGTTTGGTGAGTGTTCAAAGCCGTTGTTAAACCCATTATCGAGCCTATGGTCTGTTCTGTTTTTACCCTACTTTTTTTGCCTATTGTTTTCGCTATTTTCGAAATGAACTAGAGCTATTCCACCCATTTTCGAAATGAACTAGAGCTATTCCACCCATTAGAACCAGCGTTAGTCTTCCTCTATTATCCAACTTATTGATGTCTAGTAGTGATCTGGCGCCAGCTTCCCTATGTTGATGAATCCTTTGATGCCTAAAGTTGAACCGTCTCCATTTTTCCCATTCTAACTGCACCGATTGATCCCTGATATCTGGTTTCTTGTGCAAATTAAATCGGATTAACGTTAGGATTTGTGAAATTGTAGGGAGTTAAGGCAAGCTTTATTTTTTTGTGCTAGCCTTGTGATGCCTCTTTTTTTTATCTCAGTTCTTTGGAGTACATCTATCTTGCTAAAGGAATAACCTATAAGCTATTTTTGTAACATGCAAGAGTTTTCTGCAAAACTATGATTACTATGAAACATGCTCAATCCCAGTTAAGTCTCCTGAGCTAGTGAGCTCACCCATGATCTATTATTTCAGGTTCTCCATTGGAAGAGGAAGAGTTAGACGAGTAGTTCGAGGAGGACCTAGAGTGACTTTTCTGAAGAGCTTAAATAATACGTTATTCATGTTAGATTTATGCTGATGACAATTGAGGTTTTAGCATTTTGTTGGAACAGTACAAGTTCATTGGATTCTATTTTCCATTATATTTTAGTTAATGACATTTGGGTTATTTTAGTTAGATTTGTCTATTTCTGGATTTGAGTTTGGTATTCCATTTTAGGATATTACCATGTCATCCTCGAGTTCGGGGTGTAACATTTTATGGTATCAGAGAGCAATAGGTTATGATTATCTTAAGCTTAAACTGCAAGTGAAATAAGTTTGAGATTCTGTAAGTCTGATATGTGAGTGAGTAGAGGTCTAAGGGATGCCTAAGTTTTTGAGATAGTTGGTTGTTGAGATTTTGATTGTTCTTTTCTTCGTTTGCATGTATATTAGTTTGTTAAAGAATTTGATATGGTATGAGGAGCAAAGAGGATAGCTCAGGAGGGTGCGGGAGATAGTGACTGTGGTAAAGTAGTCACGAGGGCTTGGGGTTAGGCCATTAGGGCAGCCCACGACTCGGGGTCATCATCAATTGTATATGCACCACGTAGGGCTGCAGAGTACCACTTAGGGGAGTCTGTTTACCTCTGCCTCCACCATTAGCACCAACACTAGTCTCTTCAGGGCTACCCCCGACTCCTATGCCAATCGGGGTGCCTCCATTTGTTCCATCTGCTATGTTGGGACCTAGTACACCCATCGATATGCCTACTGCTCTCGCAATGGTGGCATAGGCTATGCAGAGCCAACAGCTCTTATAGCAAGAACATATGAGGGTGCAGTAAGAGCAATTAAGGCTGCAGCTGAACAGTAGAGGATATAACGTGATCAAGAACGGTGATATCAGTGTAAGGATTCTAGGGTAAGGGCCTTATATAAGAGGCTGAAGATGATGTTGGATATCTCAGGCTCGGATCCTATACGACGCAACGAAAAATAAAACGAAATACCATCCCAGGACCCGCCTATGTGTGGAAAATAAGATATAAAGATAATAAAGGTAACAGTTTTTTACCTTTGTTTGATCGTTCGAAGAACAAAAATTTCTTCTTCAAGTCGAGGCGCATCCAGCAATCCTCTTGATCCAACTTCACGAAAGTTGAATGTCTAACCACTATAATCATAGTGTGTGATTATCTCTAACAGTAATCCACGTAGAGAAATACTCAAGAACCAAAATTTCCTGTGCTAGCAGAAAAAGATGGCGGCTAGGGTTCTTCACAAGAACAATCAAGAGAGAGAGAAGAAGAAGAGAAGGTTTAGGTGGCTGCAATTTTTCATGTGAATCCCTCTCTAGGGTTTTTGGTTATATCATCATACAATCAAAAAAATTCACTAAAAATCTAGAATTCTAAAATAATTAGAGTTCCTTAATTGTAATTGGAAACATCAAGTTTTCATAATTACAATTTAGACAACAATTATAACTAATTATAATTTATCCACAACAACTTCTCTTTCTCGCAATTAACCCCACTATGTTATCAAATAACATTTTGAGTATATAATCCTCTATTATGTGTGACCTATTAGGTTTCCCAGTCAATTGGTAGCGAACATGAATTAATCCAAACATATTTGAGATTAATAATCCATAATTAATTAGAATTAATCCTATTAATTCTAATTATGATTGGTTTATTAATTCATCAATTAATAAACCCATATTCCCAGATCATGAGTGGTATCTAGCAACACATCATGACCACCCAAGAGTCCAGGAAGTCAAGTGGCTTGACATGAACTCGTCAAAAACAAACTTTAATGCAATTAACTCCTTTCACCATATAATATCTCATTCGGTTTGGAGTACGGAATTAGTGCAAACTCTCTCCAGAATTAATTATGGCCTGAATACAATAGTACTTATACTAGGAACCCACAACTCTATATGTATATCAATTAGAACTATTTCCAATACACAATCGCCTTGGCCAAGGACTTTTCAAGTAGTAATTCCTACAAGTGACTGTGAAATGTTCGCCCCTACTATTAGGAATGGTGAATCCTTTATTGACCCTCTCAATTACTTTCGTTTACCTCGCAATGTACCTAATATCCATCCCATAGGCATCCCTCAATTAATCTCCAGAGATTGAAATCAAAGTACAATGCTCAGCAAACAAAGTACCTTGAAGATCTCAAGTCTATGGATACTTGCATATTTGCTATATTGAGATTATATCACTGGCACTAAATAGCTATCCATGTGATTATCTCAAAGCTAGGTCATCCAATGAACTTGTTCCATTAACAAGTATCCATGTGTTAACTTTGAGTATCTCAATACTCACAGATATGAGAACCACCGCCTGATCAAATCAGGAAGTCTAACATATGCTAGTCTTAACGCATTAATGATGTTCTATCTCATTAATACTATGACTATGGATTATTTAAGTACTAACACTATACAATGTAGTAGAAATCTCATATCATTATCTCTATCATGATTTCCTTAACACAGTGTTGTACTAAGGACTTTATCGAACAGTTATATTACTTAAAAGTAAACGAAAAAAACTATAAGATAAATAATGCCTTTTATTAAAATAAAATATGTCATATACAATGTACAAGTGATTGCCTCTAGGGCACAACACTAATAGAAGATGGAACTACCTACCTTCAATAGAATTAGGGGCCCAGAGAGAGCTGAAGAATGGATTGAGAAACTTGATCACCACTTCGGGACTATGGAAGTCCCTGAGAAGGCAAAGCCTAAGATAGCAGTACCGTTCCTGGTTGGAGAGGATTTGAGGTGGTAGAAGGGAATGAAGGCTATCTATTAGTAAAGAGAATAGTCTTTTTCTTGGGAGAAGATTAGGGAGATTTATCTGGAGTAGTACTTCCCCATACCTTCAAGATAGAGAAGGAGAATCAATTTTTCAAGCTTGTTCAGACAGAGTGGATGAGCGTCACTGATTACGCACTCAGATTTACTTCACTAGAAAAGTACATAAGGAATACTTGTCATGCAAAAACAAGTTGTGTAGGAGAATAATATCAAGAATTCCCACCGAGGATCTCATTTATGTGTAAACAGATTTGAAACGGGTGAAGATATTACCTCATGTGAAAGCCTCTAGGATTGAAAATTTTTCCTTTTCTATTCATGGCGCGAACCAAAAAACTCCAGGCACGCCTTCTCCTTTGTTCCTTCCAAATCACTAAATCTCAAGGTTAGAGATTTCTCTAATAGAAATCCACACAAGAATTGCGCTCAAGAACATGCCGAAATTTTTGTGCTAGCAAAAACACGTAGTGGGTAGGGTATATTATGTTGAGAAAAAAATGTTTTTGAGGTAAAGAACACTCTGTCTTCCAAAGAAAAAAACCTGTGTAATTTTCAAAAATCCTTAAACCCCGAAATGTATATACATATCATATATGCATATTTTCCTTCGTTATTTTGGTCATCAGAATCCATAGCAATCATGAATTCTTAATTAGCAATTGTTAATATGATTTTTTTTTAATTACAATGTAGCTCACAAATTATAACTAATTATAATTTAACCATAACAACTTCTTCTTTTCACAATCAACCCAGTAATATTACCAAATAACAATATGAGCACATAATTCTCTACTTTGTGTGACCTATTAGGTTTTTCGATCTATTAGTAGCAAAATATGAATTAATGTGAACGTCTTTAGGGTTAACAATTCTTAATAATTTTAGAATTAACTTATTAATTATAATAAGGAATGATTTATTAATTTTCTAATTAATAAAACCATATTAAGTAGATCATGAGAAGTATCTAGCAACATATCATGACTACCCAAGAGTTCAAGAAGTCAAATGGCTTGACATGAACCATTCAATAACAAACTACAGTGTACTAAATTCCTTTCACAAAAAATATGTCATTTGGTTTGGAGTACAGAATTAGTGCAAACTCCTTCCAGAATATAAATTAATTTATACCAGGAATCCACTACCCTACATATGTATCAATTGGAAATGTTTCCAATACACAATTACCTTGGCTAAGGATTTTAAAAGTAGTAATTCCGACAAGTAGCCGTGAGATATTCGCCCCTACTATTAGGAGTGGTGAATCCTTTATTGACTATCTCAACTACTTTCATTTATCTCACATTGTACTCAATATCTATCCCATAGGTGGCCCTCGATCTGGCTTCAGAGTTTAGAATCAATGTACAATGCTCAACAAATAATATATCTTAGAGATATCAAGTCAAAGGATACTTGCACATTTGCTATAGCAGAATTCTATCACTGACACTAATTAGTTATCTATGTGATTATCTCATAGCTAGGTTATCTAATTTACTTATTCTATTAACAAGCATCCACGTATCAACTTTGAGTATCACAATACTTATGAATGTGAGAAACACACATGATCAAATTAAGAAGTGTAACACGCGCTAGTCTTAACGTATTAATGAAGTCATATCTTATTAATATTACATCTAGGGATTATTTAAGTACTAACACTATACAGTGTAATAGGAATCTCACATCATGATCTCTATTATGATTTTTTTAACACGGTATTGTACTAGCGATTTTATCTAATAGTTATTTTAAATGAAAGTAAAGAAAACAAACTGAAAGATAAATAATACCCTGTATTATGAAATAAATATGCCATATATATAATACAAGTGATTACCTCGAGGGCACAACACTAACAAACTCCCACCTGCACTAAAGCCAATCATTTATGTATCTAATACCAAATAACTCAACATACCTATCATGTTTCTTTTGGAACAGTGCTTTTGTAAGCGAGTCAGTGATGTTCTCATCTATGGGAACTCTCTCTATCTTTATATTATTCCTATTTATGATATCCCGGATTAGGTGATAGCATTGTAATACGTGTTTGGATCGTTGGTGATAGCATCTTTTGCTTTGTCACAATACAAAGATATTAGACCATCAATGCTAGGGACCACACCTAGTTCCATCATGAACTTCTTGATCCAAATAGCTTCCTTAGCTACTTCAGAAGCAGCTAAGTACTCAGCTTCTGTCTTAGAGTCATCAATAGGCTCATGTTTGGAACTCTTCTAAGTTATTGCCCCTCTACATAACGTAAACATGTAGCCAGATTGTGATTTGAAATCAATTTTGTCAGATTGAAAATAACATCAGTATACCCGTTTACTTTCAAATCATCTTCTCCATAAACCAAGAACACATCCTTAGTCCTTCGCAAGTACTTAAGAATGTTCTTACAGCCGCCTAATAACCTTCACCGGGGTCAGATTGGTAGCTGCTCTTCAAACTGAGAGCATAGGATACATCGAACCTCATACATATTATAGCATACACGATAGATCTAACTGCCGAAATATATGAAATCTTACTCATATGATCCTGATGAGACTCCACTTCATTATGAAGGACAAGGGACAATGACAAGAGTACGAACCAAGAAGCTTCAAGATGATTTTCAATTGATCATCAAACCATGCTTGAGGATGAATGAGGATTCGAAGGTTGAGGAAGCTAACCAAGAGTTCGTGTTGTTGGCTATCCGTAAAGGACCCCAGCAAGAACTCAAACCGGCAGCAAAGGGGGATGAAACTTGACAATGGAGGTTTCCCGGAAGACAACCGACGCCAGCTCCAATAAGCCAAACCGGTGCCGGCCCCATTCTGTCCAAACAACACCTCAAGCAAACATGAACCGGCTGAAGACAGAGCCAAACCGGCGCCGGTTGTGATGTTCCAATCCGGTGCCAGCTTCCCCTGGGCACCGACGTCTGCTCCGCGTTTTTAATGCTTTTCTCCAGTTTTCTTCACCTTTAATTGCTTGTAAAGACTTTTTATGACCCAAAACTGTAATTAAACCTCAGGGTTTACTTAGCTAGGGTTAGGATAGTATAAATAGCACATTTAGTGATATGACAAGACAATTCACTTCACTTTAATTCAAATTTGAGAGAGAATCTTGAGAGGCCCTAGCCTCCTTGTTCATCTTGTTCAAGACCAAGCTTAAGGGTTAGTCTTTTTTTTGTAAGAGTCTATAAATTTTTTGGATAATCCATTGTTATTTTCTTTGAATAGGTCTTAGTTTCTTTGTTCTTCTAAGGTTTGTTTGAAATTCAATATTTGGGTGCCTATTTTCTCTATTCTATTTGTTCTTGTTTACCTTTGTTGCTTCAAGGATATTAGGGTGAGATTATAGTAGAACTTCTACTCATCTAGAGGGTCTTTGAGGCTTTGTTCTTTAAGGGTTTGAAAGAGTGCAGGTAGTTAGGTTACTTTTCTCCTATTATCACAGAAAAGTCCCTGTTTTGGCACCCTTTGTTTAAACTGAACACATAGCCACCAAAAACACCACAACACCAAGAAAAGCCACCCAAGAACTCGTATCAAAGAGTTTTGGTATTAGAGTAAGGAAAAAATTGATTCCCATCAAAGCTTGAAAACAAGAAAAAGGAGTCCTACAAAGTGAAAAGAAAAGAAAAATAGAAAATCCCGTCACTCAAAACTTGCTCCAAAAAAGGTCTTGAAATTTTTGTTATTCCGTGATTTTCTGTTGGGAAATTGCTCCTTGATGTTGTTATAGTCCTTGGGAATAAATGTATCTTGTGATTGTGGTGAAATTTGACTTGAATATGATTGAAAATTCTGGGTGTTCTTAAGTGACGAGATTGCAGCCAAGATGTTTGATAAATGTTCTATGAGAGTGTTTTTGGCTATAGTTTGAAACTTTGATTCTTGATTTTCATTCCTTGGGACTTTGTGACTTAGTATATCATTCTAATGTTGAATTCCAAGTTCATTGAACTTAATTTCTCTATTGGACACTTGTGACCATCTTGTTATTTATCATCCTAGTTTTAGTTGCTCTTGTTTCTTTGTTCTTGATAATTCTTATTTGTTTCTTGCTTAGAATTGTTTCTTGTGCATTTAGTGCTTGTTCGTGAGTTGATTGAATCTACTTTTTTCTTGAAATTCTTGACTTAAAGCTTATTTGTTTGAGGTGCTCAACAAGTGTTTGTTGAAATTCCCCTAAGACCCCCTAATTGGAAAATTCTTTTTATTTGTGTGATTCACCTAGCTGGACTAAATCTTCAGCTATTGGGGAGAAATGTGATTGAACAAGAAGGCTTGAGTGCTGAGAAAAAGGTAAGAGGGTGAGCTTATTATTATAAGAGCCTAAGAGAGTAAACACGAGGGTGGAGTGATCAATCTTGAGAGCCAACACACAAGAAAGTGATGTAAGGATCTATCTTTTCCTTCTAAACTCTTTGCTTTGCAGGTATAAACAAGTAAAAACTCTACTACCATGGCCCATGAACAAGAGATCTCTAGGCCTAACTCAAGTGGACTTAGTAGACCTCAAGAAGAACAAATTGATGCTAGGGGTTTGCGTGAAGACTTACAGGCTATGATGAGGACGATGCAAAGTGAGTTCCAAAATATGACAAGGGAGTTGATAAATTACCTTGGACAATCTTCTACCGTGGCACAAAGGAGAGGCCAAGAGCGATTTGAAGTGCCAAGTCCAAGGATGAGGGATGGTGATGCCCATACTCCTCCGTTACATGCCCAACAAGTGGAAGAATTGGATGAACACTCTATTAGGGGTTTCCAACAAGCTCCTATGAGAGGAGGAAGACATGCTTGAGAGGAGGACGAGGTAGAGGCCAAGGAAGGAATGAAGGGATTAATATAAAGGTGCTAGAAAGAGAATTTGAGAGAGTTGAAGAATGGTATGAGGGTGAGCATGTTGAAGCCTTTGGGGAACAATATAGAGGATGGGGTAATAGAGGAGGAAAGAGAGAAGGAAATGATGTGGAGAGAGAGTTGAGCCATATTAAATTGAATGTGCTCATATTCTATGGCAAGAGTGACCCCGAAGCTTATTTTGAGTGGGAAAGTAAGATGGAGATATTCCTAGAGAGCCATAACTATAGTGAGAGGTCAAAAGTGAGGTTGGCTATATTGGGATTTTCAGAGTATGCCTTGGTATGGTGGGAGCAAGTTAGTACCCAAAGGAGACAAATGAGAGTAGAAACCGTGGCTAATTGGAATTTGTTGAAAGACATGATGAGGGCAAGGTTTATACCACACCATTACTACAACGATCTTTGTGAAACCCCAGTCGGAACCAACTTTAGAGTAAGGGGGTTGGGATGCATATCATATTTTATTGCATGTTTAAATATATTTTTATATGATTTTATGTGCTTTGAATTTGGGTTTATAGTCTAGAGGGCTTGATTATGGTTATTAAGTAAGAAGGGCAAAATGGTAATTTTTTTCTGAGGTGAAAATAGGGATATAACTTGAGGATTAAATAGGAAAAATATTTTAGAGAAAAAAATAAAAACAAGAGTTGTTGTGGTGTAGTGGTTAGAGTTTTGGAATTAATTCTTGAGGTCTTGGGTTCAAATTCCATCATTGGAGCTTTAGCATGATTAAATTTTATTTTTGCTTGGGAAGGAGTATTTTCGTCCTTAAGTGCTTTAGCATAGGGTAGAGGTGTTGTCCTAGAGGAGACCTGATAGGAGTACTCTAATCCTATTTTTATACCCTATTCAAAAATTCCTAAGGGAATTCATTCCTCCTTGATATTTAATTTTTCCTAATTCTCAATTCATTAGATTGGACAAATTTGTTCTAGCCAATTTCATTCAAGAAATTTCAGTAAAGTGTTGTAGTTTTGAAGGTTCAAAATGTCTAAGGGAAAGACATCTTATGGACCGAAAATGTGGAAGAGATGGGGAAAGTTCCAAGAGAATTAATTCTCCTAGTGAACCTTCTAAACTTTACTCTAGCTAAGTTCATTTTCCTTCATATAATGACCTGAAATTTTTCCAGCGTCTTGTGCCTTCAAGGTGTCGAAATTCTCAGCTATTATTCCCTCCCAAATGCTGCTAGAAAATGGCCATTTTGATCAGCTTGAAATCTGAAATTTTCTGGTTAATTTCAGGCTGCACAAATGCTATGCAATACTAGAAAAATTTCTGGTTAAAATCGCAGCTTTTGTGGTCTTCAACCAAGCTGTTTTCTTCCAATTTTCTCCTAGCTCCTTAGCCACGTTTTTCCTCCATGAAGCAGGCTAGAAACTAGCCATGAAAGGTCTCTGAAATCTCCTTCAAACTCTCTGCAACCTGGCTGGAAAATGGTAGCCGAAACTGCCCAGAAAAATTCCAACACTTGCGAAAGTCCTGTACAGAATTTTTTCAGCCTTATTTCCACTTCAGCCATGTCCAAAATCTTCCTCATCTTTCTGTTCAAACCACTCTTAAACAGCCTTGAATTGAACTCCATTGTCTTCCCCAAGCTTCTGCACGAAAAACCAGACATGGCTGCCCGAAAATATCTCCAACAAATCATTGCAATCATGCCTTGATTGGATACTAAAATTCCAGCAAACTTAAGTTAGCAACCTTCCATAAAATGTCCCTCAAACAACCAGACCTTCCCTTCACCATTACACTCCTTCTTTTTGGCCACCACTAACCTTCTTCAACCAGCTTTCATTTAGTAGAAATACAGAGCAACAATTCAGCCATAGCAGCTCCGAAAAGCTTCCATTGAACAAAGATATTCTTGCTAAATTTTGTTTCCAAATTTGATCCCCAAAAATATTCTTTTAGAATTTCAACAACCAGCCTTTCCTTTTCCTTTCAAACAAAAAAAAAAATCATCTTCCTAAACTACACAAACAATTCGGCCACTGCACACACAGAATTTTGGAAGCCACAAACCCAAAATTCCTCCATTCTCTTCAACCTTCAAGCACACATAGAACACCAAGAACACCTACTCATTTCTTTCACTTAATACCTCTCCAAACCACTTCAAACTTCTTCCAACAATTTCAGATTTCATTTACTCACTTCCGTGAGTCCATCCATACCATTTTTAACATCAAACTCCAAAATCCAACTTGCTCTTTTGGATAAAAAGTCAGAAATTTTGTGAAGGCTCAAGAACACCTTCAAGGTAGGTTTGTTCAAACAACTTCATCTTCACTAATCTTTGATCTCTAATGAATATATATATGAATAAGCATGCTAATGGACTCTCTTCTTCTCTTTTCCCTCTCCCTCTCTCTCTCTCTCTCTCTCTTGGCCGAACACTCTCTTCTTCTTGGCCGAATGGTTCTTCACCAATGGCCATTCTTTCTTCATCTCCCTTGGATAGATTTAGTCATTTAGGAGTTGAGATCTATTCAAAACTCCTTCAAGATACTAATCAATCAAGTAAGCCTTTTCAACCCTCCTTTTAAATTCTAGATTCATGTCTCTAGGATGATATTGGTAGGAGATGGATTATGAATAGGATTTGAGCATGTATTGTTGTGATGAGTAGAGTTTGAAGCATGAATAAATGTGTGTTTATGATGGAGATGGGATTTATGCATGAGTTGATTATCTTGGTTGATTGTATGGTGTTTTTAGGGTTTAATGCATGTCTCCATGTCATAGGTAGTATTTGTGATCAAGTATGCCATAGATTATGTCATCTATGATGAATAGGATTTATATTCATGTATGATTATTGAAGCCATGATTATGTTTATGCTAGTTGATGTTGGATCATGCCTTGATAAATTTAGATCTATGTTTTTATTCATGATTTGGATGATTTAATGAATTGAAGTGGAGTATATGTTCATGATTATAGTTAGCAAGTGGAATTATGATAATGAACTAGTTGTCCCTAAGCTAATTTTATTTTATCAATAAAATATTTAATATTATAATTTTTGCTAGTAAATTCGAAAACCCTAGGAACGTAGACTTAGATTATTATATATAATAAGGATATTTTAGTCAAATAAATGATACCTTTTATTTCAAGAAATAAAATATATAGATATTATATATAATAATAATATCAAATAAAGCCTTTTTATATAAAGTAAAAATATTAATTTTGTAAGTCTTTTATTCATAAATATCATTAAAATTTTTTATCTTTCAATTATTATCTTTTAATCAAAACCTGTTAAAAATTATTTATTAGCTTTCAATCAAGACCCCTTAAAATTTATTTTCAACTAATTTTAGTTAGCAATTATTTTCAAACAATTAATTATTAGTAAATCATTATTTTACCTCATACCACCTAGGACTTTTCATAAAATAAACTCTAAATTATTCTTAGCAAGAATTAAACCTTCAACTTATTAGTACTTATTTCCCAAAATAGTAATTATTTTTAATATCAAATTCGACTTAGCTTATAAACCTTTTTATTTATTAGTTGGCCTTAAAGCTTGGGACACTAGGACTATGGGAGTAGTGAGTTGAGTTAGTCTTATTTGTGAAAGTAGATTTTGGTTGGAGTTTGATTGTGATTTATATTTACCCCAGGCGGGATTGGGTCAGTGATCGAAGATCTTTATTTTATCTCGAGCAAAGAATCAGGTAAGCTCCTGCATAAAACTTGTTTGATACAAAATATTTATTATGGCAAGCCAAATGTAGAATGCATGGACACTCATTTCGGCACATGCAATTGAGGATTGACTTCTTTCTTATTTTAGTCAAATGAATTATTTGAAAACCAATAAGCAGATTTACTTAAACTCAAAACCTTTTCTAAAACTGATTTTGACAAAGACTTTGGAAACCCCTAATTGCCATTTTCATGTGGAACTGTGTTTTGTTCATTTTTCCCATGTGGGTTACGTTATGTTGAGTATTCAATAATGGTAGACTATTAGGGATAGTCTTTGAGGGGATAGGGTAAGTCTCTCAGTAGGTGGCCATCTCTGAGGGGTGAGTCCTGCCCGGATAAGGTGTCAGTCTAGTAGGTCGTGCCGGTCTGAGCTAGCAATTTATTTTTCAGTCAAGTGACTGAGTTTTGCTGGAATAGACACCCGGTTGTTGTTTGGGTATAGAGAAAGATGAGTATCTTGTCCGGTAGGCCGATCACCTACCTTTTTTGTCAGTCTGCACAAAGTGTCGGTATTCTGACCGGTTATAGGGCCCAACGTGTGATAACCCATGATCATTTCTTCTGAGTGGTTGATTTTATTGATTATGTATGGTTGGAGAAGCCAAAACACCACTCTTGATTTTAATTAATGTTTATTGCTTGCCAGTATTTCTCTTATATAGATTTTATACTTTGCATTCACGAACTGTTTTCACTCGACACTCAAAGCACACATAGACTTGCTGAGATTTTTGTCTCATCACCATTTTAATCATGATTTCAGGTCGATCCTGCTGTGGGGGATGAGTAGCTAGATATTGCCTGTCTTGGAAGATTTTCTGATAATTTATTTTATGTTGTGCTTTGGGGAGATGAGAGTGGATAAATTTTATTATGGATTTGTTTTTGGTATTCTTGGATTTATTCTTGGGTTGTAATAAATTTTAAGTTAAAGTATTATTTTTATTTCGCAATTTTATTTGTGTGACCTAGTTATAAAGACCCTTTGTCTTTTGGATGGGGCGACATCCTCGGCCTTGGCGGGACTAGGTAGTGGGGTGTTACAATCTTTACCAAAGGCTCCAATCACTCAAATAAGGGAATAAGAGTATGGAAGATTATCATAAGAAAATAGAAGTGATGTTGAAGAGAGCTCAATTCCATGAGGATCTAAGAGCAACAAGAGCAAGATTTTTGGGAGGATTAAATAGGGATATTGCTAACTTAGTGGAATTGCACCCCTACGATCGATTGGAGGATATGGTAAATACCGCTATGAAGATTGAAAGGCAATTAAAGAGGAGGGCATTTACTAGACCACCCCTCCCAAACCCCAACACAACTAGCAAGGTGCCAACTAAGAAGGATGAAACCCCTAAACCATTTCAAAGGGACTTCAACAAACCTAGAGAAGCTTGAAAACCTAGAGAAGATTGGAAGCCTAGGGAGAATTGGAAACCTAGGGAAGGATGGAATAAGGACAAAGGGAAAACCATGGAGAGGCCACAATAGAATAGAGACATCAAATGCTTTAAGTGCCTTGGATATGGACATACTTCCCATGAGTGTCCAAGCAAGAGAGCGATGTATACCAATCCCTATGATGAGGTTTCTACCGACGAAGAAGAAGAGGAAGAAAGGTACCAAGAAAACCAAGAAGGAAATGGAGATGAGGAGAGTGATGAAGGGGAAGTTGTTGGACAAGAACACTCCTTGGTAGGAGTTACAAGAAGGTCATTGAGCTCACAAACCATTGAGGATCAAGACCACCAACAAAAAGAGAACATTTTCTACACCAGGTGTCTAATCAACAAGACCCCTTATAGTGTCATTGTGGATAGTTGGAGTTGCACTAACATGATTAGTGCAGATTTGGTTGAAGAATTGGACATGAGTTGGATTAAATATCCCAAGCCCTACAAACTACAATGGTTGAACGATAGTGGGGAAATGAGAGTAAATAAGCAAGTGTTGGTGTCTTTTGAAATGGGGAAGTGCAAGGTTGATGTGCTATCTGATGTAGTACCTATGCAAGAGGGTCATTTACTACTAGGAAGGCCTTGGCAATATGATAGGCATGTAAAACATGATGGGATAAAGAATACTTATTCCCTACTCAAGGAGGGAACTAAATTTACCCTCACCCCTATGGCCCTTAGTAAGGTGAGCAAAGACCAAAGAATCATGAAGGAAAAAGAAAAAAAGAAGGGAGCGCAAGAAGTTAAGTAAAAGTAAGAAATTTAGAGGAAAGGAAATGAGAGGCAAGAAAAGAGTTGAGAGAGAGGATGAACAAACAAGTGCCATTGACAATCAAGGATATGAGTGAACAAGGACAAGAAAGGGGAGGTAAAAAGAAAGTGAATTTCTTTGCAAAAGAGAGTGAGATCATAGAGGCCATAAAAGCTAAGGAACCGGTTATACTTCTTTTATGCAAGGGTTCTTATGTTTCTACTAATGATTCCACATTGTCTTTGCCTCATAAAATTGCAGTTATTTTTCAAGAGTTTGAAGACGTTTTTCCAAATGAGGTGCCCAGAGGACTACCACCATTGAGAGGAATTGAGCATCAAATCAAATTTGTGCCCGAAGCCGTCATCCCCAATTGACTAGCATATAAAAGCAACCCGGAGGAATCCAAGGAGTTGCAAAAGCAAGTGGAGGCATTGGTTGAGAAGGGACATGTGAGAGAGAGCCTAAGCCCATGTGCGGTTCCGGTTCTCTTGGTGCCTAAAAAGGATGGGACATGGCGTAAATGCGTAAATTGTCATACTATCAACAACATAACGGTAAAATACTGCTATCCCATTCCTAGGCTAGATGACTTACTTGATGAGCTATTTAGTGCATGCATTTTCTCAAATATTGATTTGAAATCTGGTTATCACCAAATTAGAATAAGAGAATGGGATGAATGAAAAATAGCTTTTAAAACTAAACAAGGGTTGTATGAGTGCCCTGTCATGCCCTTTGGATTATCTAATGCTCCTAGCACTTTTATGCAACTAATGCACAATGTTTTGAGGGAATTCACTGGAAAATTTGTTGTTGTGTACTTTGATGATATATTAATTTATAGCAAATCATATATGGATCATTTGAATCATGTTCAAAGTGTGCTTATTGCCCTCCGAAGGGAGAGATTGTATGTTAATCTTGAGAAATACTCTTTTTGTTTGGAGAGGATTACATTCTTTGGGTATGTTGTGAGTGCTAAAGGGATTGAGGTTGATGAGAGAAAAGTGAAAGCCATCCAAGATTGGCCAACCCCTACCACCATTACCTAAGTCCGTAGTTTCCATGGGCTAGCTAGCTTCTATAGGAGGTTTATCCAAAATTTTAGCACTATAGTAGCCCCTCTAACAGAAGTGGTAAAGAAAAATGTGGGATTTAGGTGGGAGGAAGCCCAACAACAAGCCTTTCAAACCCTCAAAGACAAGTTAATCCAAGCTCCAATTCTTATTCTTCCCAACTTTGAGAAGGCTTTTAAGATAGAGTATGATGCAAGTGGGGTGGGCATAGGTGCGGTCTTGACCCAAGATAGAAAACCCATTCCATACTTTAGTGAAAAATTGTCCAAGGTGGCTCTCAATTACTCTACCTATAACAAAGAGCTTTTTGCCTTGGTGAGGACCTTAGAGTATTGGCAACACTATCTTTTGCCAAGAGAGTTTGTCATTCATACCCACTATGAGACCCTTAAACACCTCAAGAGCCAACAAAATTTGAACAAGAGGCATGCAGGTGGATAGAGTTTATTAGGACATTATCATATGTCATTCAATACAAGAAGGGTAAGGAAAATGTGGTAGCGGATGCACTATCTCGAATGTATGCACTCCTCAACTTTTTGGATGCTAAACTTCTTGGTTTTGAATTTGTGAAAGATTTGTATGTTAATGATAAGGAGTTTGGGGATATTTTCCGTACTTGTAAGAAATGTGCATTTGCTAAATATTATAGCTATGATGGTTTCTTGTTTAGGGAGGTAAAGCTTTGTGTGCCAAGGGGTTCCATTAGGGTGTTGCTATTTAGAGAAGCTCATACTGAGGGACTAATGGGGCATTTTGGTGTTGTAAAAACCTTAGGCATCCCTAAGGAACATTTCTTTTGGCAAAAAATGAGAAAGGATGTGCAATGACATTGTTCTCAATGCATTACTTGTAGGCGAGTTAAGTCTAGAGCTCTTCCACATGGTCTTTATACTCCATTGCCCACACCTGATGTGCCTTAGGTTGATATTTCAATAGACTTCATCTTAGGATTGCCTAGGTCCAAGGGAGAAAGGATTCTATATTGTGATTGTTGACAGATTTTCCAAAATGGCTCATTTTGTGGCTTGTTCCAAGACTAATGATGCATTCTATATTGCAGATTTATTCTTTAATGAAGTAGTGAGAATGCATGGGATTCCAAGGACTATTGTCTCAGATAGGGATACAAAATTCCTTAGCCACTTTTGGAGAGTTTTATGGAACAAACTTGGAACTAACCTCTTATTTTCCACAGCTTGTCATCCCCAAACGGATGGACAAACGGAGGTGGTCAATCATGCACTCACCCAACTCTTGCAGGCCATAATCAAGAAGAACTTGAAGAATTAGGAGGAGTGCTTGCCTCACATTGAGTTTACTTACAATAGGGCTATTCACTCTACAATTTCTTATTCTCCTTTTGAAGTTGTATATGGTTTTAATCCTCTAACTCCTTTAGATTTAGTTCTTTTGCCTATACGTGAACGGTTGAGCCTTGATAGAGCTAAGAAGGCGGAGATAGTGAAGGTACTCCATGAGAAGGTGAAATCAACCATTGCAAAATGAAATGAAGAGATCACCTAAAAGCACAATCAAGGAAGAAAAAATGTGTCCTTTGAGTCGGGCGATTAGGTATGGGTGCACCTTCACAAGGAGAGATTCCCCATGCAACGATGAATTAAACTTGATCCAATGGGGGATGGACCATTTCAAGTTCTTGCTAAAGTTGGAGATAATACTTACAATGTAGATCTACCTGGTGAGTATCATGTTAGTGCCACCTTTAATGTTAGTGACCTATCTCCTTTTGATGTAGATGATGGCGATGATTCGAAGACAAATCCTTTTCATGGAGGGGGAGATGATTAGACTCCACTTTATCATGCAAGATAAGGGCCAATGACAAGAGCGAAGACCAAGAAACTTCAAGATGATTTTCAATTGATCATCAAACCATGCTTGAGGTTGAAGGAGGATTCGAAGGTTGAGGAAGCTAGCTAAGAGTTCGTGTTGTTGGCCATCCGCGAAGAACCCCAACAAGAATTTAAACCGGCAGCAAAGGGGTACGAAACTTGACAAGGGAAGCTTCCCAGAGGACATCCATTGCCGGCTCCATAAAGCCAAACCGGCACCGACTCCATTTTGTCCAAACAACACCTCAAGAAAACATGAACCGGCCGAAGACAGAGCCAAACCGGCGCCGGTTGTGATGTTCCAATCCGGCATCGGCTTCCCCCTGGGCACCGATGTTTGCTCCGCCTTTTTAATGCTTTTCTCCGGTTTTCTTCACCTTTAATTGCTTGTAAAGACTTTTTATGACCCAAAATTGTAATTAAACCTCAGGGTTTACTTAGCTATGGTTAGGATAGTATAAATAGCACCTTTAGCAATATGACAAGATAATTCACTTCACTTTAATTCAAATTTGAGAGAGAATCTTGAGAGGCCCTAGCTTCCTTGTTCATCTTGTTCAAGACCAAGCTTAAGAGTTAGTCCTCCTTTTGTAAAAGTCTATAAATCTTTTGGATAATCCAATGTTATTTTCATTGAATGGGTCTTAATTGCTTTGTTCTTCTAAGGTTAATTTGAAATTCAATATTTAGGTGCCTATTTTCTCTATTCTATTTGTTCTTGTTTGCCTTTGTTACTTCAAGGATATTAAGGTGAAATTATAGTAGAACTTCTACTCACCATGAGGGTCTTTGAGGCTTTGTTTTTTAAGGGTTTGAAGCTTCTAGGAGTTTTCTTCACCTTTAATTGCTTCCCCCTGGGCACCGACGTCTGCTCCTGTTTTGGCTTCCTTTGTTTGAATTGAACATATAGCCACCAAAAACACCACAACACCAAGAAAAGCCACCTAAGAATTTGTATCAAATCCCTTTCAACTTGTGTCTTAGGAGACATCGATTTTGAAAGTCTTATCCCATTGGACATGGGTAAGAATCCCTTTTTAGATTGATCCGTGCTAAACTTCTTTATCACTTTGTCTATGTATGTAGGCTATAAAAGACCTAGCAACATTTTTGACCTATCTCTATAGATCCTTATTCTAAAAATATAGGTTGCTTTTCCAGGGACTTTCATGGAGAATTTCTTGAACAACTAAACTTTAACTCATTGAAGGACAAGTACACCATTTCCTATTAGCAATATGTCATTCACATAAGGCAATAAGAAAATGATTGCACTCCCACTAACCTTCTTGCACACAAGAATCATCCATATTTTGAATGAAACCAATCTCTTTAATTATTTCATCAAAATAAATGTTCCAACTCCTAGAAGCTTGCTTATGTCCATAAATGGACCTTTGCAGCTTGCACATTTTTGTGCTATCATTGGATGTGAAACTGTCAGTTTGTGTCGTTTACATTTCGTCAGTCAGATTTCCATTTAGGAAAGTTATTTTCACATCCATTTGCCAGATCATATAATCATGATGAGCGGCAATGACTAGGAGTATCCTGATGGATTTTAGCATAGCTATTGACGAGAAGATTTCGTCATAGTCAATACCATGTTGTTGACGATAACCCTTGGCCACTAGTTGTGCTTTATAGGTAAATACATTACCATCCACGTCGATTTTCTTCTTAAAAAACCCATTTGCACCTAATAGGTTTGATTCTTTTAGGTGGATCAACTAAAGTCCATATTTGGTTATCGTATATGGAATCCATTTTAGACTTCATAGCCTCAAGCCATTTGTTAGATTCTAAACTGTTCAGAACTTTCTTGTAGGTGGTAGGCTCTTCTTCATCTATGAGCAATACGCCATTGTGGTCACTAATGAGAAATCCACATCTTTTAGGTCCAACATGTATCCTACTCGACCTACGAAGATCTTGTGTAGTAGAAGGTTCATTTATTTTCTCAATAGATATGGGATCAGACAATTGATCCTTGTTTGTTTATTCTTCTTAAACTTCACTAAGTTCAATTTTACTCCCACTATCCCCTTTGAGCATGTGCTCCTTCTCTGATAAGGCAGCATGCTTTGAAACAAGCACTTTATTTTTGGAGGGGAGATAAAAGTAATACCTGAAAGATTCTTTTGAATATCCCACAAACAAACACTTGTTAGACTTACTATCAAGTTTGTCTGACTGTGGCCTTTTGACAAAGGCAAGGCAACCCTATACTCTCAAGTGAGATAACTTTGGTTTCTTGCTAAATGATATCTAAAATAGGGTGGTATCAACCATTTTTTACGGAACTATGCTTAGAATATAAACAGAAATCTCTAGTGTGTACCCCTAAAATGATTTTGGCAATTTTGTAAAAGCCATCATAGTCCGTACCATGTCTAGAAGTGTTTGATTGCTTCTCTCAGATACACCGTTATGTTGAGGTGTATGTTGTGAAGTCCATTGAGATAATATCTCATTATCTCTAAGATAACCCTGAAACTCTTAACTTAAGTATTCACCTCCTCGATCCGATCTCAGAGTCTTAATACTATTGCCAAGTTATTTCTCTACTTCATTCTTAAAGTCTTTGAATTTTTCAAAAGCTTCAAATTTGTATTTCATTAAACACAAATACCCATATCGTGAGTAATCATCGATAAAGGTTATGAAATAGTTAAAACCTCCTCTTACTTGTATAGACATTGGGCCACATACATCAAAATGAATGAGTTCTAATAACTATTTGGCCCCTTCTCCTTTTCCAAAAAAATGAGTTTTAGCAATTTTACCTAGTAAACAAGACTTGCAAGTGCTATATGATTCATAATCAAATGATCCTCACCAAGTCTGTACAACTTAGAAACACGATTCTCGTTTTCATGGCCTAAACAGCAATGCCATAAGTAAGAGGTATTTGGGTTATCAATTTTTAGTTTCTTATTATTTATATTGAGAATTGGATTATGCATGTCTAGAACATATAAACCATTAACCAAAGTTCCAGAACCATAATGAATATCATTCAATGAAAAAAAATAACATTTATTCTTAAATATCAAATGAAATCTATACAAGTCTAAGCATGCAATAGAGATAATTTTTTTTGTTAAAACTAGTACAAAATAATAGTTTTGTAATTCTAAAACTAATCCTGAAGGTAGGTTCAGCTTGAATGTCCCTACTAAAAATGCAGCAACCTTTTCTCTATTTGCAGTACGCAGGTCCACATCGCCTTTCTCTAACTTTCTACTACCCTTTAGTCCCTGCAAGTTATTGCATAAATGAGATCCACATCCAGTATCTAATACCTATATCTCATTTCTAAAGGCAGTATTTGTCTCAATCATAAACATGCCATGAGTAGAAGTAGAAGTGCCTATGAGCTTCTCCTTTTGCTTTTTTTCCTTGATGGTTTCCAAGTAAGCTTTGCAGTTGCTCATCTAGTGGCCCATTTTGCCACAATGATGGCATGGACCTTTGGTGGCTGCATCATTCTTTTGCACACCACTTTTGGGCTTAATGGGAGCCTCCTTCTTCTTCCTTTAAACTTTATTCTTGGAAGAAGAAAATTCTACCATCAAGACCGCATTGGAATCCTTCTTCATAGAGGTCTCCGCAGTCTTGAGAAGATTGATCAACTCAGGAATGGTGGACTAAATCTTGTTCATTTGAAAGTAAATCATAAATTGTGAAAAACTATTAGGTAAAGATTGTAGAATTAAGTCAACACTTAATTCATGGTCCATCACTAACCCAAGAGATCCGAGCTTCTCAATTAAGCCACGCATCTTCAACCCATGAGTGGCCATAGAAGCACCTTCAGCCATTTTACAACAAAACAGTTGCTTCGAGATTTCATATCTCTCTGTTTTGGCTTGGGCTTCAAACAGCTCTCGAAGATGGAGAATCATCGATTGAACATACATATGCTTTTGCTATTTTTGCAGCTCATGAGTTATTGACACCTGCATGATACAAGATGCCGTGTCACTGTCCTCCTTGTGCTTCTTGTGGATAGCATGCTCATCAGCATGAGCATCTTGAATTAGTGGTGGCGGAATAGGAGCATCTAGCACGTATAGTAACTTCCTGACTTGAGAACGATTCTCAAGTTTCTATACCAATTGAAATAATTTGATTAAATTAGTTTGTTGGTCTCCAAGATGCTACATAAATTTAGGTTGGTTGACATGATGCACGTGACCTAGATGTAAAGATAGAGAACATTTGCTAGTTGTATATGCACATATAATGCAAATAATTAGGTCTTTAATTAAGTGCATTATTACTCTATTATTTTTCTTAAACCAATAGCCCTCACTATTGATTTGAAAAAGCCCGTTAGAAGCTTTCCTAGTGGACCGGTATCCAAATTTCTCAAGAATAACCTTGGGTTTGCACAACAAGCCACACTTGAGTTCAATGGTAAGTATCCAATACCAATTACGTCGTCTGTAATTACCGGATCATTGGATGTTTGACATATTTTAATCTTAAAGCCTTTTGGGCCACCCCAATATTTACTCTAAATTTCTTTATGCTTCAGTTAGCAGAACCAAAATAAAAAATTAAGTTAAACCAGACCTATTACTCAGGAATTTAATTCCATAAGAATTTAATTCCTTAGATTGAACATGCCCGATGTCGAGTAGGCTTGGGTTAGCCTAACAACCTGGTCTCAAAAAAAGGCTCTCGTTCTTACTATATTAACGGAAGGCATTAGGTTTAATATTAATTGAGGGATTGATTCCTTTTAGTGATTTCATCAAATGGCATGCATAAAATATATCAATAAATCACATAAATTGATAACCATGGTAATAAAGCGATTCCGTAGTATGGTTATGGACTTTCCATAAATTAATTTTCTCGAGCCAAAGAGGAAATTAATATGGTTAACCCTATATATTCATGCATGTTCTAAGTAGAAGGTCTTACCTTCTCGCCTTATTTTGGTCACCATCTCCAAAATTAAAATAATTCTATCCCTATCTAACTTATGTAAACTAATTACATAAATTTCCTAAATAGAGAAACCTTGAGTTACATTCGAGAGGAGTTATATGAGAAGAGAATTACACAAGAATTTTATAAAAGGCAAGACTTGCAGGTTCTATTTAATAAAAACCAAAACTGTAAAAATGCATGAACAAATATAATTCGGTTTTAGTCCATAAACATCCACCATGCCATTAATTATGCTTAAACAAAAATTAAACATATAACTTTATAATTTCAAAATCTCTATTTTGGAAAAATAAAACATTTAGATTTAATTTCTAAAATCAAATTCTACAAATTAAGATAAAATCTAAAATCAATATTTTAGTTTAAATTTCTAAAATCAAATTCTAGAAATTTAATTAGGATAAAATCTAAAATCAATATTTTAGAAATTTTATTAATTGCTAAAATCTTATTTTAGGAATTAAATAATAATAATACAATATAAAATCAATAATTTAGAAAATATATTAATTTTTAAAATATAATTTTATCCCAAATCATGGGTCTCAATTAAAAACTAATCATAATTCGAGTTAATTCTCAAAATCAGAATTAATAAAAAAGATTTTGGGCTTTGATAATATATATTAATTTTCAAAACCAATTTTAGAAATTAATATTAGTTAGTCCCAAAACATAATTTTTGGGAAGCTTTAGACGTTGAATTGAAAAGGAAAAGAAAAAACAACTTGTGGGCCATTAGAAGACAAAACCAAAAGTCAATTGAAAGGGATTTTTTTTTTTTTTTATATATGAAACCCACAAAAGAGAAAATCTTATCCTGGGGAGCATGTAATACATCCTCCCCATGATCACTTGAACATCCCATATGGGCCGCGCATCATGGGAATTGAGACATTGTGAGCCACAGCTTGGGACCAATTGTGCCTCAAGCTACGACTTGGCTCTCAACAAGCCGTGGCTTGGGCAATTTTTTTTTTTTTTTTAACTTCTTTGTCTTCCCCCAAAAACAGTTTATGGGGAAAGAAAAAAAAAAAAACCTTCAAGATTTGTGATAATTTCAGAGAACTGTTCTTTGATTACATTCAATTTTTTTTTTCCTTTTCCCATTTTATAAACTGATTTATTCAAGTAACATAGAAAATTTGTTTAGGAAACAATAGCTTTCAAGAAAACAACTTCCTTGCTTTTCAGTTGCAGAAACTACACATCCATGAAAAAACATATTTTTCTTCAAGAATTAACGCTCTAATGCTTGGCGTTAAACATTCCTGTAACTTTTACAGAAACATACTCATGCAACCAAAGCCCACAAAATCAATTATTTCTTTCTTTCACAAACAACTCTCTGTGAAAATAATTTCCATAGAGGACATAGAGGCAAACAACAAAACAAATTTCATGGCCTCAACACAGCCTATTAACGCATACAGTGTCTCTAATACCACTGTAAGGAATCCTTGTCATGCAAATACAAGTTGTGCAGTGGAATAAATTAAGAATTATCACTGAGGATCTCATTATGTGTAAAAATATTTGAAACGGGTGAAGATATTACCTCATGTGAAAGCCTCTGGGATAGAAATTTTTTCCTTCTCTGTTCGTGGCGCAATCCAAAAGACTCTAGGCACGTCTTCTCCTTCGTTCCTTCCAAGTCACTACATCTCAAGGTTAGAGATTTCTCTAACATAAATCCACACAAGAATTGTGCTCAAGAATATGCTGGGATTTTTGTGCTAGCAAAAACACTTGGTAGCTAGGGTATATTTTGTTGAGAAGAAGATGTTTTTCAGGAAAGGAACTATTTGTCTTCCAAAGAAAAAAAAAATGTGTAATTTTAAAAAATTCGTAACCCCCGAAGTGTATATACATATCATATATATACATTTTCCTTCATTATTTCGGTCATCAAAATCCATAACAATCATGAATTCTTATTTACCAATTGCTAATTACAATGTAGCCCACAAATTATAACTAAATATAGGTTGACCACAACAACTTCTTCTTTTCACAATCAACCCAGTAATATTATCAAATAACAATAAGAGCACTCAATTCTCCATTGTGTGTAACATATTAGGTTGTTCGATGTATTGGTAGTAAAATATAAATTAATCTAAACGTCATTAGGATTAATAATCCTTAATAATTTTAGAATTAACTTATTAATTCTATTAAGGATTGATTTATTAATTCCCTAATTAATAAATCCATATTAAGTAGATTATAACCGGTGTCTGGTAATATATCATAACCATCTAAGAGTCCAGGATGTCAATTAGCTTAACATGAACTCTTCAAAAAAAAAAAAAAAAAACTACAGTGCAATAAATTCCTTTCATCATAAATATCTCATTCAATTTGGAGTAAGAAATTTGTACCAATTCCCTCTAGAATATAAATTAATTCTAGCCTGAATATAATAGTACTTGTACCAGAAATCTACTACTCTATATGTGTATCAATTGAAACTATTTCCAATACACAATCGCCTTAGCCAAGGATTTCACGAGTAGTAATTCCAACAAGTAGTCTTGAGATATTCACCCCTACTATTAGGAGCGGTGAATCCTTTATTGACCCTCTCAACTACTTTCATTTATCTCACATTGTACTCAATATCCATCCCATAGGCAGTCCTCGATCTGGCTGTAGAGATTGGAATCAAAATACAATGCTCAGCAAATAAAGTACCTTCGAGATCTCAAGTCTAAGGATACTTGCACGTTTACTATAGCAATATTCTATTACTGGCACTAAATAGTTATTCATGTGATTATCTCATAGCTAGGTCATCTAATGTACTTGTTCTATTAACAAGAATCTGCATGTCAATTTTGAGTATCACAAAACTTACGGATGTGAGAACCACTACCTGATCAAATCAGGATGTCTAGCACGTGCTAATCTTAACGTATTAATAAAGACCTATCTCATTAATACTATGACTAAGGATTATTTAAGTACTAATTCTATACAATGTAATAGGAATCTCACATCATGATCTCTATCATGATTTCCTTGACACAGTACTGTACTAGGGCTTTTATCTAACAGTTATTTAAATGAAAGTAAAGAAAACAAATTGAAAGATAAATAATGCCTTGTATTATAAAATAAATGTGTCATATACACAGCACAAGTGATTACCTCTAGGGCACCGCATTAACAGAGTATGCTCCTGCAGTCACTCAAGATTCTGTCTCAAGAAGAAACTGATTTGATCGTGGACTCCATGCTTGGATTCAAGAAAGCTTATCTACTATCAAGCCTACTCATTACGAAGAGGCTTATTAGAGGATCTTGGCCATTAACACTAAGTTTAAGAGGATCGATGCCGAGAGGGGCGGAAAGAGGCCTAGATCCATGTTCAGCCAAGAGCAAAGTATTGGATTTAGATTCAGACAGGGATAAAGTTTCAGGCCAGGGTTCAGTCAAAGGCAGAGGACTAGATCAACAGTGATAGCTCAGCTTGATACCAAGAGGAGAGCCATTGCCGATTCGTCATCACTAATACCCATCGGAGGTCGCATTTTGAGTGCCACTAGTTCTATGGTGCCCTAGTACAATTCGCTGTGTAATGGTTGTACTAACTGTGGCAAGAGATATCTAAGAGAGTGTAGATTGGCCTCAAGTAGTTGTTTCAGGTATAGGATGTAAGGACACAAGGTTTACCAGTGCCTAGAGTCAATTTCGGGGCCATCACAAGCAAACGTTGAAGCACAGAAACCAAAGACGAAAGAGCCGAGACAGAAGCCTAATGCTCATGTTTTTGCACTTACTTATGACGAGGCTGAGATAGCTGAAGACGTAGCCACAAGTACGATTCTGGTTAACTTTGTGCCAACTTATGTGTTGTTTGACTGTGGTGCTTCCCATTCGTTTCTATCTTGTAGATTTGCCAAAGTACTTAAAACTATTCGTATCTTGTTAGACAATACTTAAAGGGAGTCTGTTCATAGTAGGACAGTTTTGGTTTCCAACCTTATGCATAGGGGTTTTAAGATAAAGATTTAGGGAGAGAAGTTGGATGCAAGCCTGATTCAGTTACATATGGTGGGCTTTGATGTCATCTTGGGTATGGATTGGTTTTCTAATAATCATGCCTTAGTGGATTGCCGAGAGAAGATAGTACAATTTTCTTTACCAGGAAGAGCAGTGTTCTAATTCAAAATACAAGGAAGGGAGCCTAGCAGAGGATCAATACCGGTGATTTCAGTGGTCAGAGCTCGCAAGAGTCTACAGGAAGGATGTGAGGCATACTTGCTATATGTGGTAGATACTGAGAAGAAAGAACCGTGTATTGAAGATATAGAAGTAGCGAGGGAATTCAAGAAGGTCTTTCCAGAAGATCTGTCAAGTGTACCACTGGAAAAGGAAGTGGACTTTGAGATGAATTGGATACCAGGGGCTAAGCTAATTTCGAAGGCCCCATAGCGAATGTCACCAGCATAATTGAGGGAGCTAAAAACCTAACTTCAAGATTTACTAGACAAGAAGTTCATCCGTCCTAGTATTTCTCCATGCATCTATCTTGTTTGTAAAGAATAAGGATGGCAGCATAAGGATGTGCATTAATTATCAGGAGTTGAATAAAACCACAGTGAAGAACAAGTACCCGTTGCCGTGAATTGGTGATCTATTTGATCAGTTGAAGGGGGCTAAGGTGTTCTCAAATATAGACTTCCGATCAAGATATTATCAGTTGTGCATCAAGTTTGAGGACATACTGAAGAGTGCCTTTAGAACATGCTATTGGCACTATGAGTTCTTGGTCATGCCTTTTGGTTTGACTAATGCCCCTACAACATTCATAGAGTTGATGAATATAGTCTTCAAGGACAAATTAGACAAATTCGTGGTTGTATTAATCAACGATATATTTTGGTGTACTCTCCATCAGACGAAGCTCACTAAGAGCATCTTAAGATAGTGTTGCAAAGGCTTCGTGAGCAAAAACTGTATGCAAAGTTCAGTAAATGTCAGTTCTGGTTGAGGAGTGTGGCATTTTTGGGCCATGTGATCTCAAAAGAATGAGTTGCTATGAATCCTAAGAAGATTAAGGTAATCATTGATTGGCCTAGACCGATTACTGCTTCTATGGTTAGAAGCTTCTTGGGTTTGGCAAGTTATTACTGAAAGTTTGTGGAGGATTTCTCTAAGATAGCCACTTTTTTTACTTAGCTTACTCAGAAAGTGTCCAATTCAAGTAGAGTGATACGTGCGAAAGGAGTTTTTTGGAGTTGAAGAGGTTATTGACTTCTGCACCAGTTTTAGCCTTACCCTCTGGGGTTGTAGGTTTTACCATCTGTAGTGATGCCTTAAAGAATGGATTGGGTTGTGTGTTTATGCAAAATGGGAAAGTGATAGCTTATACATCGCGTTAGTTGAAACCGTATAAGTAGAACTACCTAATTCATGATCTAGGGTAGGTTGTAGTGGCATTCGTGTTGAAGATCTGGAGATATTACCTATATAGTGAAATGTGTGAGGTCTTTACCAATCATCAGAGTTTGAAGTATTCATTCACCTAAAAGGAGCTGAGTATAAGGCAAAGGCGATGGCTAGAATTAATTAAAGATTATGATTTGAAAATATGCTATCATCCAGGAAAAGCACACCGTGTAACTGATGCTCTCAATAGGAAATGAGTGGGAACCTTAGTAGCTTGTATCACTGAGTAGTAACAATTGATTTTAGAATTTGAGAAGTTAGAGTTGGAAGTGGTGCAACCCGTATTGGGTTATTTGACGACTTTGATAGCCCAATCTTTTTTTTTTTCTTTTTGTGGAAAGGATTAAGGAAGCACAACCTAGAGACAGGGGGCTGGAAAAGAAGAGGACAACAGCTCTTAGCAGAGCACAACCAGAGCTTTAGGTTCATGAGGATAGTAGTTTGCAGTTCTGAGGTAAACTATGTGTTCCTAGTGATGAGGCGTTAAGGATGGAAGTGCTTAAGGAAGCTCATAATACTAAGATCTCGATTTATCCAGGAGGGACTAAGATGTACCGAGATCTTAAGAGGAATTTTTGGTAGAGTGGAATGAAGCGGGACATACCACATTTTATATCTAAGTATATTAAGACAAAACACCATAGACCTACAGATTGTTGAAGCCTCTGGAGATTCCTATTTGGAAGTGTGAGCACATCACCATGGATTTTGTCACGGGTTTACTGAGATCCTAGATTGGGAAGGACACTATAGGGGTTAGAGTAGACCGATTGACTAAGTCAACCCATTTATTACCCATGAAGTTAACTACTTTGATAGAAGAATTAGCTCAACTGTATATGGAGGCTATTTTTAGTTTGCACGAGTGCCAGTGAGTATTGTATCGGACAGAGATACTCGATTTGTGTCTCGTTTTTGGAAGAGTTTTAATGAAGCTATGGGAACCACTATCACTTTGAGCATTGCTTTTCACCCTTAGACTAATGGCCAATCTGAATGAACAATTCAGACGTTAGAGGACATGCTACAAGTTTGTGTATTGGACTTCAAAGGGATTTAGTTAGATAGTCTAACTTTGCTAGAGTTCTTCTACAACAATAGCTACCAATCTAGTATTAGTATAGCCCAATATGATGCAATGTATGGTAGGAAGTGTAAATCTCGGGTGTGTTGGTACGATGTAGGTGAAAGAAGGATAATTGGGCCAGAGTTGGTACAAATAGCGTTAGAGAAAGTATTGGTTATTCGTGAGAAGTTGAAGGTAGCCCAAGACAGTCAGAAGAGTTAGGTTGATAGTAAACGAAGACCTTTGGAATTCAAATGTGGGGACAAAATATATCTGAAGGTTTCCCCAACCAAAGGAATTATGAGGTTTGGTAAGAATAAGAAGTTGAGCTCTAGATATGTAGGTCCTTATGAGATTCTTGAGAGGATTGGGGGTCTGGCATACTGGTTAGCATTGCAACCAGCCTTGTCTAGCCTGCATAATGTATACCATGTATCCCAGCTAAGGAAGTATGTAGCGGATCCGAGTCATGTGTTGGAAGCATCTGTTAGGTATATTATGAAAAAACAGGTTTGCGCAGCGAAAGATTTAAAAGATACCAAAACTTGAATCTGCAAGAGTGTGAATAACCAAAATAATAATAATAATAATAATAATAATAATAATAATAATAATAATAATAATAATAATAAGAGTAATATACCTTCTCTGTGCAACACTATAAAATAAAGTTTTCAATCAAATATTGAGGCATGATCTAGAATCCGATAGCATCCTTTTGAGAATGGTTTCTCAATGTATCTGGTTCAACACTGTGCATATGTCTTGCAGCTTCAATCTCAGTGTGAGATTGACTCTGATAGTATCCACATGAGGTATGCTCTCAAGGAAACAAAAAATTCTCTGCTAGGAGAATTTCTTGGTGGCTAGGGTAACAACCAGAGCATAGAAGAAATGAGTCGTGTGTATAAAAAATAAGACAGAACAATTTTCTTTGTGTATTTTAAAATAAAACAACCATGGCTTCTTCTACGAAAAAATCCCAGAAAAAACTGCTAATGACAAGTTTCATGAATTCTAAAAGAATTAGAATTCTTTAACTGTAATTAGAACCTACAATTTCTCACAATTACAATTTGGTCCAGAAATTATAACTAATTATAATTTAGCCCATATGACTTCTACTTCTCACAATTAACCCCACAATATTATCAAATAACATCTCGAGTACATAATCTTCTATTGTGTGTGATCTATTAGGTTTCCCAGCCTATTGGTAGCAAAATATGAATTAATCCAAGCATCTTTGAAATTAATAATCATTAATAATTTAGAATTAACCTATTAATTCTAATCAAAATTAGTTTATTAATTTATCAATTAATAAACACATACTTAGTAGATCATGAGCGGTACCTAGCAACACATCATAACCGCCCAAGAGTCCAGGAAGTCAAGTGGCTTGACATGAACCCTTCAATAATAAACTACAATTCAATAAACTCATTTTACCATACAGTATCTCATTCAATTTGGAGTACAGAATTAATTCCAACTCCCTCCAGAATATAAATTAATTCTAGCCTAAATATATTAGTACTTGTACCAAGAACCCACTATTCTACATGTGTATCAATTGGAACTATTTTCAATACACAATCATCTTGGTCAAAGATTTCACGAGTAGTAATTCTAATAAGTGGTCGTGAGATATTCGCCCCTACTATTAGGAGTGATGAATCCTTTATTGACCCTCTCAACTATTTTCTACCTCACATTGTACCCAATATCCATCTCATAGGCGGCCCTTGATCTGGCCTCAGAGTTTGGAATCAAAGTACAATGCTCAGCAAACAAAATATCTTGGAGATCTCAAGTCTAAGGATACTTGCACATTTGATTCTATCACTGGTACTAAGTAGTTATCCATGTGATTATCTCATAGCTAAGTCATCCAATGTACTAGTTCTATTAATAAGCATTCATGTGTTAATTTTGAGTATCCCAATACTCACGAATATGAGAACTACCACTTGATCAAATTAGGAAGTCTAACACGTGTTAGTTTTAATGCATTAATGAAGTCCTATCTCATTAATACTATTACCAAGAATTATTTGAGTACTAACACTATACAGTGTAGTAGAAATCTCACATCATGATTTTCTTAACATAGTATAGTACTAAAGACTTTATCTCACGGTTATTTTACATAAAAGTAAAGAAAACAAACTGAAAGATAAATAATGCATTGTATTATAAAACAAATGTGTCATATACAAAATACAATTGATTACTTCTAAGGCACAACACTAACAGCATCTCTATTGAGTGTTCGTGAGAACTTGACTTATGAGGAGGTGCCAATAAAGATCGTCAACCAGAAGATACAGGTTTTGAGACGGAGGTCTATACCTTAAGTGGAGGTGCCATAGGCATGGCTATGCCACAATAGATGGCAATAAAATCCCACCTAAACCTATCCTAGAATTAGAGGGATAGGATGCATATCATATCATGTTGCATTAAAATATATTTCTTCAATGGAATTGTGTGCCTTAGAATTATTGCATACGGGTTATATGGTTTAATTATACTTGTTGAGTAGTAAGGGTAGATAGTGAATTTTACTTGAGAACGAATTAGGAAGAAGCTTGAGATTTAGAAAGGAAGAGAATTTGATTGGGAAAATAAGAACAAGAGTTAGTGAGGTTAAGTGGTTAGAGCTTTGTGATTAATTTCTAAGGTCTTAAGTTCCAATCCTGTCATCTAGGTTTTATTTTCAATTATCCTAACTAATGTTTGAATTTTCTTCTTACATTCCAAGAAGCTAGGAATGTTGTCTTAAGGAAGGCGCAATGGTAATGTCCTAACCATGTGATCTTGTTCTAAAAGAAAATCTAAAAGAATTCTAACCACCATCATTTTAGCAACCTATGTCCTAACCTATTTAAATTCAAAGTACTCATATTTCTTTAATTCTCCTAATTTCTTTATAAAATGTATTGGATAAATCTTGGGCTTGAATTTAAAATTTCCAGCTCTTGGGATAGGGAATGACTGAAATCTAGGAGGAAGAATAGCTAGTTGGTTTTCAACTAAATCACCATAGCTTCACATTCAAAGAACCATGCTTTGTTTGTTCTTGTTTTGGTAAAAATCTGGAATTTTTTTCCAACATCTCCTCTTGGCTGGAATGTTCAAAAAATGCAACTGAAATGCCATTCTATTCTTCCTAACAATAAACCAATTTCGTGTGAGCAAGGGGCTTAAAATGCCTTGGAATTTCGCAGATCATGTAACCTCACCAAACCAGAAATTTTCCAGCAAGCTACCTAGTGTTTAACCATGGAGATTGAGCAATCAACCCATGCATAAGATCTCCTGAAATTCCCCTCCTTCTTCTCTAAGATGGTGGCTGAAAAACCACCATTAATGGACCTTCAAACACTCCTAAGTTTCAGCTGCAAATCCATTTCAAAGTAATTCAAAATTTCTACTCACAAATCATTCCATATCTAAGAATTCTTGTAGCTAAATCTCAGAATTTTTCCAGCTTGCTTAGCAAAGTCAAGAACCAATTTCTTCCTCAATTCTCTTTAACATTTTGGCCACCTTGAAGCCATGGCTGAACATCTTATCTTTTTCATCTACCATAGCCATTAAAGCTCCATTAAACCACCTTAAACCTCTCCTAACTTCACTCCAATCAAAACTTTTCAAACTTGAAAATTAAATTCCATCTTTTACTCCCTTAAGTTCTCACCTAGCTAGTTAAATAAACTAGAATTTTTCCCTCTGTTTTATAGCCATTTTCGGCCAGCATTAAAGCTGGAATAACCTTCCATTTCACAATGAATACAAAGCTAGGCTAGCAGCCCACCATTAAAGAAGTAAAAACCTTTAAGAAGAAATCACCATTAACAAATTTTCTACCTCAAACACCTCCATTTTTCTCTCATTTTGAAATTCAAACTAGCTCAAGTCTCTCTCTCTACCTAGGATAACCAAAACTGCCTCTCTAGCAAGGCCATTCGACCATCACTCACCAACCACACACTTATTTTCTTCTCTCAATTTTCTCTTGTGTTCTCAAGAACACACACTAAACTTCTTCAACCTTTAGACACTTCTATTCATCCCAAATCACTCCAAAATCCCTCAAATCAACTAGGATTCAACCTATACTCATCCATAGCACACTCCATAACACTAAAACAACCAAAGTTGATCTCTTTTTTGGATCAAATATGCCTTTTTGTTCAAGAATAAGAAGAACATCAAAAAGGTAAATTCAATCATCTTAATCCTCCTTCACTTCTTCATCTTCATTTCGTCATCAACCTTTCTCTCTCTCTCTCTCTCTCTCTCTCTCTCTCTCTCTCTTGGCTAATCCACTGGCGGCCATCCTTGAGCAACTTCAATCGAAAAAGGACTCTTCAAGCACTCAAGGACTTTCATTGGACAAGACAACATCTTCAACACCAATAACCATCAAATAAGTATTTCTTCCATGACCTTCTTCTTAATTTTCAAACTCAAGACTTCTAGATGATAAAATTAAAATGTTGATCGAATATTGTTGAGATGGAGATATGTATATGGGTGAAGAGAATAATTTTAAGATAAGGAGATTGAAATGAATATTGAGGTTTATGAATTATTGTTGGATTATGCTTTAAGATCATTATTATGCCCATTAGTACATTATGATTAGAAGCTTTATGTCACTAGTATGAATGATGTATTGAATGATGGAAATTATACTACCATTGTTTTGATTATCCTTCCATGATGTTATTTTTTACACTAAATACCTTGATAATGTTATTGTTGGTTTTGTATCACCCTTGTTGTGATAAATATCAATACAAGTCTATTTTTGTGCAAATTAACATGTTATTTATTGAATATATGTGTGTATGAATATATATAAATTTTACTACTAGTAAATTTAGTATGGTTATTAGCATTATTATTAGAGCTACTTTTACTACTACTACTACTACTACTAATAATAATAATAATAATAATAATAATAATAATAATAATAATAATAACAACAACAACAACAACAACAACTAATAATAATATTATTATTATTATTATTATTATCAAAATTATTAGTATCATTATTTAATTTAATTTATTAATTTTGATAAACATCAATATTTTCAGAATTAATATCTACTTAAAATATTTTTATTTTATTAGATAAGCAAATAGAAATATTTTCATTAGGAGTTATTTAATATAAATAATAATAGATAGGAATTAATTAATAAAATATCAATATCCTTTAAATTCATGTTATTGTTGATTATTTTTACTAAAACTTTTATCTACACTTATGTATTATTTATAATAATAAATAATTACTATTATAATTTATTATGTATTATTAATATCATTTATTATTTATTATTAATATTATTTATTACTTATTATAAATATTATTTAGTATTTATTAATAAAAGTACTTATTATTTATCACTAGTATTATTTATTATTTTATTTATAATTATTACTATTTGTTAATAAATAATTCTTGTTATAATCAATTATTTGTTATTTATAAAACCTATTTATATTGACATATCAAATTAATCTTATTCTATAAAATATTTTATCAATTAATTTTAGAACTCCTAAGATATTATTGACATAACTGGATATTTTTGTAACTAGTTAAGCTTAAGCATGTTAGGTTGGGAGTTATTTATTTGAATAATTGTTGCTTGATTATGAGTCATTAGGACTTATACCCTATATTTACCCCAAGTGGGGCTAGTTTGTCTTGAGCCAATGTGGGAAGGCTATTGTGTTAAAGAAAAGTAAGTGATCAGGTAAGTCATTACATAAAGCTGTTTGAAGGTCAAAATCACTTCGGCAAGTCAAAACATATTGTATATGTGCGAATGTACTCGGAATGCAATTATGGACAATTTTCATTTCCTTTTCCATTCAATCAAATAATTTCAAGTTGAACAAGCAATTTTAAACCAAATGCTAAACTTTTTCTAAAAAACAACTTTGACAAGAATTTTGTAAACCATAATTGCTATTTCAAAAAAAAAAATGCATTGGATGATTCTTCTTTTCCAAAAAGGGACAACTATAACGTTGAATACTCAATAAGGGTAGACTATGAGACTAGTCTTCGAAGGGTTAGGATAAATCTGTCAGTAGGTGGCCATCTCTGAGGGGTGAGTCCTTCCAGGATAGGATGCCAGTTTGGTAGATCATACCATGTAACACCCCGCTACCTAAGCCCGCCAGGGCCGGGGATGTCGCCCTATCCAAAGGATAAGGGGTCTTTATAACTAAGTCACACAAATAAAATAGCGGAATAAAAATAATACTTTAACATAAAATTTATTACATCCCAAGAATAAATCTATGAATTCCCAAAACAAAGCCATAAGTAAAATTATCCACTCTCAACTCCCCAAAGCAACACATAAAAATAAATGACAACATTCTCTTCCAAGGCAGATAACACTAGCTACTCATCCTCACAGCAGGATCGACCTGAAATCATGGTAAAAAGGTGATGAGACAGAAATCTCAGTAAGTCCATGTGTGCTTTGAGTGTCCAGTGGAAATAGTTCGTGAATGCAAAGTATAAAACCTTTATAAGAGAAATACTGGCAAGCAATAAACATTAGTCAAAAGCAAGAGTGGTGTTTTGGCTTTTTTAACCATACATAATTAATAAAATCAACCACTCAAAAGAAATGATTATGGGTTACCACACGTTGGGCCCCATAATCGGTCAGAATGCTAACACTTTGTGCAAACTGACAAAAAGGTAGGTGATCGGCCTATCAGGCAAGATACTCATCATTCTCTATACCCAAACAACAACCGGGTGTCCATTTCCACAAAACACAGTCACTTGACTGAAAAATAAACAACTACTAGCTCGGACCGGCACGAGCTACTGGACTGACATCTTATCCGGGAAGGACTCACCCCTCAAAGGTGGCCACCTACTGAGAAACTCACCTTAACCCTTCAAAGACTAGTCCTAGAAATCTACCCTTATTGAGTACTCAACGTAACGTAACCCACTTGGGAAAATGAACAAACCGTAGTTCCACATGAAAATGGCAATTAAGGGTCTCCAAAGTCTTTGTCAAAATCAGTTTTGGAAAGAGTTTTGAGTTTGAGTAAATCTGCTTATGGATTTTCAAATAATTTGTTTGACTGAAATAAGAAATGAGTCAATCCTCAATTACCTTAAAGAAATGAGTGTCCATGCACTCTACATTTGGCTTGTCATAATAAACATTTTACATCAATCAGGTTTTATGCAGGAGCTTACCTGATTCTTGCTCACAATAAAAGGTCTCCAACAGCTGACCTAACCCCGCATGGGCAAATACAAACCACAATCAAACTCAAGCCAAAATCCACGTTCTCAATTTAAAACAACTCAACTCACTACTACCATGATCCTAGTGTCCTAAGCTTTTAAGGCCAAACGATAAATAAATAGGTCTATAAGCTAAGCCTAATTTGATATTTAAAATAATTAATGTTTTGAGAAACAAGTATTAATAAGTTGAAGGTTTAAATCTTGTTAAGATAAATTTAGAGTTTAATTGGTGACAAGTCTTAGGTATTAGGTAAAATAATGATTTATTAATAATTAATTGCTAGAAATAATTGATAACTAAAATTAGTTGAAAATAAATTTTAATGAGTCTTGATTGAAAGATAATAAATAAATTTTAATAGGTTTTGGTTAAAAGATAATAATTAAATTTTAATACTAAATATTTTACTTATTATGATTATTTTCATAAAAAGGCTTTAGTTGATATCATCATTTTACATATAATATGTATATATATATATATATATATATATATAATTTTTCTAGCCAAAGATATTATTTATTTGACTAAAATATCCTTATTATATATATTAATCCAAATCTACCATTCCTAGGGTTTTGCCGAAATTACTAGCAAAAATCATAATATTAAATATTTTATTGAAGGAATAAAATTAGCTTAGGGACAACTAGATCATGACTATAGTTCTATTGCTAACCATAATCATGAACATTTACAACCCTTCAATTCATCAAATCATCCAAATCATGCATATAAGCATAGATCTAAATTTACTAAGGCATGATCTAGCCTATACTAGCGTAAATATAGCCATGGCTTTAATAATCACACAAGAATATAAACCCTATTCATCATAGATGGCATAATCTCTAGCATACTTGATCATGGAGACATGCATTAAACCCTAAAACATCACACAATCAACCAAGATAATCCCTTCATGCATAAATCCCATCTCCATCATATTCATACAGATATTCATGCTTCATTCTCAACTCATCACAACAATATATACTCAAACCACATTCATGATTCATCTTTTATCAACATCATCCTAGAGACATGAATCTAGAATTGAAAAGAAGGGTTAAAAAGACTTACTTGATTGATGAAAACCTTGAAGGAGTTTCAAATGAATCTTAACTCCTAGATGACTAGATCCGTCCAAGGAAGATGGAGAAAGCATGGCCATTGGAGAAGAAGCCATTCGGCCAAAAGAGAGAGAGAGAGACCACTAGCATGTTTATTCATATATATATTCATTAGAGATCAAGATTAGAGAAGATGAAATTGTTAGAACAACCCTGCCTTGAAAGTGTTCTTGAGCCTTCACAAAACTTCTGATTTTTTATCCGAAAGAGCAAGTTGGATTTGGGAGTTTGATGTTAAAAATGGTGTGGATGGACTTACAGCAGTGAATAGATGAAATCTGGAATTTTTTGAAAACGTTTGGAGTGATTTGGAGATGTATTAGTAAAAAAGGAAAGAGTAGGTATTCTTGGTGTGCTATGTGTTCTTGAAGGTTGAAGAGAGTAGATAGGTTTTGTTCAAGGCTGGCCAAATTTCTGAAGGGATTAGGGCTGCCGAATTGTTTGTAGGGTTTCAGAAGATGATTTTTTGGTTTGGAAGGGAAAATGAAAGGCTAGTTGTTGAAATCCCTCAAGAATATTTTTGGGAAGCAAATTTGGAAACTAAATACTACAAGAATATCTTTGATTGTTGGAGAGCTTTTGGGAAGCTGCCATGGCAGAATTTCTGTGCAATGTTTCTACTGGATGAAAGCTAATTGAAGGAGGCTAAAGGTGGTTGAAAATAAGGAGTATAATGGTGAAGGAAAGGTTTGGTTGTTTGAGGGATATTTTATGGAAGGTTGCTAAATTATGGTGGTTGGAATTTTGGTATCCAAAACAAGGCATGATTGCAGAGATTTATTGGAGAGATTTTTGGGCAGCCATGTCTGAATTTCGTGCAGGAGCTTGGGGAAGACAATGGAGCTTTGATCATGGCTGTTTAAGAGTGGTTTGTGCAGAGGAAAGCTAGAGTTTTGGCTAGGGATGAATTAGGAAACAAAGCTAGAAATTTTCCCTGAACAGAATTTTCGCAAGGCTAGAATTTCTGGACAGTTTTCGGCTGCCACTTTCCAGTCAGCTTGCAGAGAGTTTGAAGGGGATTTCAGAGGTATTTGAAGGCTGGTTTCCAACCTTCTTTATGGAGAAAAAATGTGGCTAAGATGCTGAACAAAAACTGAAAGAAAACAGCATGGTTTCGGACCTCCGAAGTTGCAAATTCAACTAGAAATTTCTCTGGTTTTGCACAGCATTTGTGCAGTCCGAAAATGGTCAGAAAAATTCAGTTTTCAAGCTGATCAAAAGGGCCATTTTCTGGCAGCATTTGGGAGGGAATAATGGCTAAGGATTTCAACACCTTGAAGGCATAAGAAGTTGGAAAATTTTCAGTTCATGACATGAAGGAAAATGAACCTAGCTAGAGTGAAATTTTTAGAAAGTTCACTAGGGGAATTAATTCGCTTGGAATCCTTCCCCATCTCTTCCATGGTTTCGGTCCATAAGATGTCTTTCACTAAGACATTTTGAACCTTCAAAGCCACAGCATATTGCTGGAATTTTCCTAGAATAAAATTGGCTTGAACAAATTGAACAAACTAATGAATTGAGAGATAGGAAAAATTAAGGATCAAGAGGAAATGAATTCCCCTTAGGAATTTTGTGTAGAGCAAAAGAATAGGATTAGGATACTCTCTTAGGACAACATCTCTACCCTATTCCAAAGCACATAAGGCTGAAAATTCCACTTCCCAAGCAAAAATAAATTTAATCATTCTAAAGCTCCCATGATGGAATTTGAACCCAAGACCTCAATATTTAATTTCAAAGCTCTAACCACTAAACCACAACAACTCTTGTTTTTATTTTTCTCTAAAAAAATATTTTCCTATTTAATCCTCAAGCTATCTCCCTTTTTCCACCTCAAGCATAAATTACCATTTTGCCGTTCTCAATCAATACTCACAATCAAGCCTTCAAGATAATAAAACTCAAATCTAAAGCACATAAAATCATATAAAAATATATTCAAACATGCAATAAAGTATGATATGCATCCCAAACCCCTTACTCTAAGGTTGGTTTTGACTGGGGTTTCACATACCAGTCCAAGCTAGCGAGTGCAATTCAAGGGGACTGTGTATTTTCAGAATGGACAACTGGTAAGTTTGGATGTAGAGATGGAATAGTATCTCACCCGGTGGACTGTACACCTACCTTGTGTTAGAATGCACAAAGTATGGCATCCTGAACATTCTTTTGTCATGGTGCAAAAAGTGTGGTGCCATGTCTATCTCTTTGAGTCGTTGCTTTTATTTATACAACGTATAGCATTTGAATGGAAAACACCACTCCTCAATTTGCAAAATTTATTTGTGACTTGCTAGCACTTTACTTTTATAAATGTTTCGCAACTTACATACATAAATTATTTTCCTAAAACACCCTGAGCATACACAAGCTTATTGAGATTTATTTCTCACCACCTATTTATACTATGATTTCAGGTCAATCTTACTATGAAGGTTGATTGATTACTGTTGCCTTTCATTGAAGACTTTTTTTTTTATTATACTTCATGTTGAGAGACTCTAGAAGACATTTGTTTATTTTGAGACTGGTTCATATATTGTTTTGATTTGTAATAAGTTTAAATTTGGATCGTTTCTTTCCTTTCGTCTGTGAGTCCTAGTTATAAAGATCCCCTATCCTAAGGACGGGATGACATCCCTAACCCTATTAGGGTATGTAGGTAGTGGGGTGTTACACATGGCCGTGCATGATGACTGTACTGCGTACGAAGAGAGTTTAGAAGCTTTGCATGCACGACCGTGCATACATGCTGTGCAAGAATCCTGAAGAGTTTTAGAAGTTCCTAAATTGATTTAAAGGGGGTGTAATCTTCTAAAATTCAACCAAGGATAGTTTAGAGGGCTTCTATAAAAGCAAGGGAGGTACAAGAACACATATGCTTAATATTCAAAAAGATACTTCTTCAAGAAACATAATTCTTTGAGCTAAGGAAGGCTTTAAGAAGGGGGAGAAGGCAAGAAGGCAATAGGACTTAAGATTGTAGGCTTTCCAAGTGTTAAATTTCAAACTTTCTCTTGTTCTTCCTTGTTTCAAATAATATATATTTTTAGTCTCTTTTGTATTCAAACAATTTTGATTCTATCTTGTTTTAGATTATGATTTTAGTATTGATTTTGGTACTTTGGGATTCATATATTAAAGATTTCATCTTTAATTCTATAGAGCTTATCTCTTGAGTATTTGTGTAATTTCGGGTTTCTTTTCATTTCGATTGTGTTAATTTCTCTTCTATTTGGCCGACATAGTTAAGAGGGCATGATTGAATAGCTACGAATGTTGAACTATGTGATTTACTTATCATGGTTTATCTTTAGATTAATGTTCTAGTGGCAACTATTTATCTTGATTAAGTTGTAAGTTTTGGACTTGAGTAGGATGAATAAGGAATGACATAATTCAAAGTTGTTTATGTTTGCAAGCTTCTGGAATATATTATAACTTGATGTTGGTGATGCTTTGATATGCTTATCAATCTTGTGATTAATTTATGACAATTGATTAATTAAAGTATTAATATAGTTAAGAAAAGGTTAATCAAATTGAAGTAGATTAAGAAGAAGGTTATGGGTTAATTAGGAGCGCTTGACAATGGTTAATCCATTTATGCAAGGATAGGAATTTCTGACAGCTTTGCAAGAATTCTAAATTCAACTACTCAATATAATCGCATCGATGATAGGTTTCCTAATTTGATCTTAAAACATATTCCTAAAACAAGTAGTTTCCTAATTGGCTTAGATTTTTTTTCCTATTTCTTGTTTTTTTTTTTTTGTTTATGTTTTACATTAGTTGGTTTCTTATTTGCTTTCCCCCCATTTACTTTATATTAATTCATCAAAAGAATTCATTTGAGTTAGTTGTTCAAGATTTTTTCGTAAGGTTAAGATAAGGAGTAAATATAAGAGTATACTTCTCTTGAATTCCATGTGGGTTAGATACCCTACTCACTACTATACTATGTTGTATCTTAGGGAGAAGGGTTTATAAATTTCTTTTTATTGGGTGCAAGACGACTGCATTTAAATGATCCTATTTTGAATGTCATGATTCTCCTACAATATACTTCCAAGTCACTCCCTATTTTTGTAAAAAAGAAAGCCAAAGCCCTTACTAGCATGATTAACCATATCATACAGAGTAACTAAGTTATCTCAAATCTATTAGTGTTGTCCCCTTGAGGCAATCACTTGTACATTGTATATGACACATTTGTTTTATAATATAAGGCATTATTTGTCTTTCAGTTTGTTTTCTTTAATTTCATGTAAAATAACATTTAGGTAAAGTCCCTAGTACAATACTGTATTAAGAAAATTATGATAAAGATTATGATGTGAGAATCCTACTACACTATATAGTGTTACTACTTAAATAATCCCTAGTCATAGTATTAATGAGATAGGACTTCATTAATACGCTAAGACTAGCATATGATAGACTTCCTGATTTGATCAAGCGGTAGTTCTCACAACCGTGAGTATTGAAATACTCAAAGCTAACAATGGATGCTTGTTAATAGAACAAGTACATTAGATGACCTAGCTATGAGATAATCACATGGATAACTATTTAGTGCACTTAGATTTATGATGGGTAAGGTCTTAACGTAAGCCTAATAGCCTTATGTATTGGGCGTATGACTCTAATTAATTAAGATATATTATACAATAGAGTTTTTATACTTCATTGGGTAGAGATTGATCACCCTCTTGTGATTGTCCAAGATAATCTAAAAAATCTAAGGCCTTGAAAGCATAACTTAGTATGTATGCTTTTGGGTAGCTCCTTGAGATAAGTGGGTATACTGAAAGTTATGGATTATCGGACTAGATGTCAAAAGATGGTTGATATCATTGAGAAAGGTGTTAGTATATTTTTCTATCTCCATGATAGTTGTTATGTGGAGGGATATTTTCATCAGTACACCAATATATCGAAAACACTGAACTTGCAATATTATTCTCGAGGTAAATATTATCATATAGTGATGCATGGAATATTTAAAATGATAAAATACAACTATTTGTTAGCATGAGTATTTTAGTCATTTTAGCAGCCAAGAATAATATATCTTTAGGTCCCGAGAGTAGCTCAAGTAACCTTGATAATTTATTTACTATGTGGGCTTTTTAGATGAAATTAATATTGAAAAAAATATTTTAAGATTCTAATAATTATTTATTTGGGCTAGAATAATATATTAGGTTATTAATTAATTATTTGGGTAATTTTATTGATGGGGACTAAATTCATCACTATTTTCCTAATTATTTGAGGCTAATTTGAGATATTTTTGATGTAATAACTAGGCATATTCTGTCCTATTTGACATTTTGCTTGTAGAAAGTGTTCTTGATGAATGTATACAGAATTGAGTGGGTTTTGAGCAAAAAGTGTAAAATTCCAGTATGTACCTAGTGCCAGATCCACTCTGGACGAACAGAGGAAAATAGAGCAACATCCAGGGGTAAACCAGAATGTACTTGGCGCCAGGTGGGTCGAAGGCACCTGGCGCTAGGTCTAATATGTAAGGGACGATTTCTATGCATGAATTTGGTATCTTCCAAAGGATTTTGGTATTTTTTGAATTCTACTCGGACTAGAATTCTTAGGCTACGGATTTTAGTATCAATGAGGCTTATAAATGCAAGAATAACAAAAGAGAATGGTGTAAATTCAAGGATCCAAGCTATCTACTTATTGTTCAAAAATAAATTCACCACTCAAAGAAGCATTGTTCAAATGATGTTTTCAGGAGAAGAAGAATGGCTTGTCTATGAGTTCTATCTTTTATCCATTGTTTACTTTTCTACAATAATGATGTGCTTAATGTTTTGATTTTATTGGATATTATTTTGTAGATAATGATTTTTAATTAACTAGGATTTTTTTTATCAATCTATTGTTATTGTTGGTATTCGATTATTTGTTATCATTGGTTATTGATGCGTTTTCTTCTAATTGACTTGGGAAACGATGTTAGAAGTTCATTGCATTGATTTTATATTTCTCAAATATTAATGAACTTGGGAAACAAAGTTAAGATTAAAGGACTAAAGTGATCGAAGATTAGTTAATTTTACCTAAAGCATAGGGTCATTGACTAATTTCATGTTTATGAGGAATCGAGTTTAATGCATCTTTTGGTTGTTTTAGTGCGATTGGGATATATACTAATTTAGTCAAGAGATAGTGATTTTATGAATTAGGAAGGAAGTGGATTCATGACTTTGGAAACGATTGAATTTTACTTTATATTCCTTCATGATGCCAAGGTAATAATTGATTGTGATAATTGCTAAGTGATTTATTATCATATCTTCAAGAATAATTGTCTAATTGAATGGTCTTTCATCCTTGAGTTATATCTTTTTTTATTTTTGTTTATTTTTTTATTCTCTTGTTATTTTATTGGCTAAACAATAAAGATTTGGGTAAAGTAAGGTGGGAACCTAAGTTCTCGTGGATTCGATACTTACTATTTCCTATACTATATGATGTGTATACTTGCCTATATGTGTGGTTTTAGTAATTAGCATTTTAATTAAAGCTTGATTGACTGTGGACTTTGTTGATAATATTTTCTACACTAAAAACACACGCATCAAGTTTTTTGCACCATTGTCGGAGACGGGTACTATTGGAAACACTTGAATCTTATTGATTTAACCTTTATTGTATTTGTAAATACCACTAACTCTTATGTTTAAGTAGCTTGTGAATATTTCACATTTGTGTGTTTTTCTTTGGTTTTCTATTATTTTTGTTTGTGTTTATTTTTATTTTCGATTTGAATTTTGTTTTTCTTTAAGCGTAAGATTTACATCATCATGGACAATTACTTTTGAGCACAAGATAAAAGAAGTTACAATGATGAGAATTTGGCAAATTTGGAAGCTCGGATTGACACTTTTTGTGAGATATCACTTGAAGCCTCAATGCATTCTTCGGTCAGCAATACAAATTTATCTATTAAGTGGCATGAAAAAGCATCCCAACATATGAGCTACTAAAGAACACAACAAGCTAAGTTGGTTAAAGAAGCCATAAAGGCCTATACACTTGAACAAGAGAATTCCCAAGGATATACACTTAAACAAGAGGATATGAGGAATTGTTGCCCATGGTGGAAAGGGAAGTATTCAATTCTCCTTTATGTGATAATAATTCTAATATCACTTTGTCACATGATTTCTTAGGTTCCTCTCCATTCTTGGAGGACAATGGTCTAAATGGTGATGTATAGAATTTAACATGCCTCAAGGAATTAAATTTTTCCATGATTCTTCATAAGAGATCCTTGAAGGATATTGACAAATTCTACCATTCACCCCAATTTCAAGGAGGTAACTTACTTGATCCTATCTTTAAAATCTACATTACTAGGTCTAAAGGGAAATTTTAATTGTGACAAATCTTTTGAAGGGATAAGTGGCCATTCTAATGTTTATACACTTTTTAGGCATAATTTACATCTTTGAGTTGGGAACTTGATTTGTAAGTCTAACAAAGTGCTACGGAAGAGAGGTCATGCATGTACATTTAATACGACTAATATTTTTCATGAACCTTCTTCAAAACCCTCTCTTATTTCTACTGTCATCATGCCTACCTTTTTCAATGAGCATTAATTTCTTTTACAAATGTTTCATGAGGAAGCATGATGAGTGGAAAATTTTGTATATTTGTTTTGTGTTTGGAGTTTTTAGGTGTTATTTCTCCCAAATAAGGAAAATATTTTCTATCTTAAGTGTGGAAGAGTGAGTCGTGTCTTTATTTGTTTTGTTAGGATTTTTATTGTTTTAGTTTATGTTCTTTTATTTACATGTGTCTTTCTTTTGTTATTATTTTCTTTATACTTTTATTTGTGGTTTCTTTTGTAGGTTGGAATAAAGTCCTTTTGGACAAGCTTTCTTATCTATTTCCAGTTTTGATATTTATTGGAGCTCTATTGCACATGGGGAGTATTGCTTAATCTTCTACCTCCTTTATCATTTTTTGTCCCTTTGGAGATGTTTTCATATGTTAATTTTTTTCCAATGAGGACATTGCCCAGTTTTCAGTGTGGGGGAGTGGTTTGATGATATTCTTTGTCCAGGGTTTTATCAATTATCTTGGTATTTTTTTTATTTTGAGAAAAATTTGAAAATTTTTAAAATTAGAAGTTGGAGATTTCGTATCTAAATTGAGTTTATTTACCTATGGTAAAGTTGTAATTTTCTTTTTTAACTTTAGATATAGATTTGTCATTCATTTGGTGAATTTTTATCAATAACGAGGTTTATTGGATGAGATATTTTAAGACATGAGAATTTGGATTAATCTTGTTTATGCATTAGTGTTTGAATATTATTTGACTCATCCGGTTAGAATGTGGGGAATATGATGAATGTGGGAAAGCTGTTGACTAACTCTTGTATTATTGGTTTAAACTCTACTTAACTTTGAGTTGTGATAAGGAATGTGAAGAAAACATTGTTTGAGTGGAGAGATTGTGTAGGAAAAACAAGCACATTTATTATGAGTTGAATATTGAGAACAATGAGTTGATTTTTGTTGGTGAGAAAAATGTTTTTGCTTGACTATGTGGGCCAATACGGATAGTGAAGAGAAATCCACTTTCTTGAGACTATTAATTCTCAAAAGTACAAGAGAGAAAAATTATTGAAAAAATAATGAGTGACAACTAAAAGAGGGCCAATACAGTGTGTGAATAGAAATTCATTAACTTAAGTCTATCAATTCCCAAAGTTATTAGAAAAATTGAGAGGAAAAAAAAGGGAGTGTTTTCCTTGAATCACTACTTGAGTTTCACAATTTTTGAATTTATAATGCTTGAGTTGGTAGATAGCTTGACTTGTATAATTTATGTTATCTATATTTTTAACTTGAAGGGTGGAATAATTTTCTTAGACTAAGGTATAAACTTGATTAATTTAACTTCAAGAGTTTTGCGATGTCTTATCAAATGTTTCAAAATGTGATTGTTTTCAAAGGGTTGGATGAATTGCAAAAGTTCTATCTAGAGATTGAAAGGATGTTATGAGCCTTGTTATGATTCAAATTTTAAGAGGACAAAAGCTAGTGTTTTCTTGATGATTTTCTTGACTTAAAGTACTTTGCTTATGGACAAGCAAAAGTTTAAGTGTGGGGAAATGTGATAGGGGCCAAATTCATCACTATTTTTCTAGTTATTTGAGGCTAATTTGAGATACTTTGGATGTAATAACTAGGCATATTCTTTCCTACTTGACATTTTGCTTGTGAAAAGTTTTTTTAACCAATTTATGCATAATTATGTAGATTTTGAACAAAAAGTACAAACTTCTAGCATGTACTTGGGCCAGGTCTAGCTAGTGCACCAGGCGCCAAGTCCATTCTAGATAAATAGAGGGAGATAGAGGAACATCCAGGGGCAAACCAGAGTGTACCTGGTGCCAAATGGGTCGAAGGTACCTAGCACCAGGTCTGATTTGTAAGGGACGATTTATGTGCATGAATTTAGTATCTTCCAAAGGATTTTGGTATTTTCTTAATTCTACTCGGACTAGACTTCTCAAGCTATGAATTTTGGTATTAAGGAGGCTTATAAAAACAAGAAAAACACAAGAGAATGGTGTGAATTCTAGGATCCAAGCTAGCTACTTATTGTTCAAAAAGAAATTCACCACTCAAAAAAGCATTGTTCAAATGAGGTTTTCAGGAGAAGAAGAATGACTTGTCTATAAGTAAAAATGTCCAAAGAAGCCAAAGAAGACAGAAAAAATCGAAAAAAAATGCTCTGCAAATTTTGCCCGCGGACAGTGGAAAAACGAAGAAGATGACACTGTTCATAAGCCGCAACGTGGAGCCGAGCCGCCGAGCCGCTTCTGTTCTGTGAGTGGAGCCGTGCTTCTGGAGCCGCGAAGCCGAGCCAATTGGGAGGTGATTTGAGAAAAATTCAATTGCAAATTTTGCAATTGAATTCGTTTGGCTTTCGGGTTCGTGCGCGGGTCAGAGGAGATCCAACCGGGGCAGCTCGCGGGCTGAATCGCGGGTCGGCAGTAGAGGAGAACCGGGCACGGGTCACGGGCGCAGGCAAAGTCCACGGGTCGTGGCTGGCGTGCGATCTGGTGTGGCGCGGTGCATTGCGGCTACGGTGGACCGTAGGCCACGCAGGCGTGGATCCGGTGCGGCGCGGTGCAGTGGACCGCCAAAGTTTTTTCTGCAATTTTTTTTATTTTTTTTCCTTTTTCGTTTTGGGTCCCATACCAGGAGAAGTTAATATTTTTGCAATATTTTATATTCTTGGAATATATTTGCATGAAAAATATTAGTAAGGGATTTTAGGATTAAACAAGATCATTAATTAATTAATTAATGTGTTTAATTCTATTATTTGGGCACTTAGGTTTAAAAAATAGAAAAGCATGAAAACGTTTATTGTTTTCTAGCATGCTATTTTTTTTTATGTACCTATGTGTGCTTTTCTCAAAGACCAAAGTCATTGGGAACTTTTTGTTTCGGCAAGAAAAAATATTTTTCTTTAAAAACTAAATGGTTATTTTAATTGGTACAAAAATTAATCCTTAAATATTTTCTCAAAGGATTTAATCCTTGACATAGAAAATATATTGGATTTAGATATTTTTGTAAATTAAAATGGAGAGCCATTTTGTTTTGTTTTGGATTAGAAAAATGATTTTGTCAAATAAACTTGAGACCAAAGTCTCTAGAAAGTTTTAATTGGAAAATTTTTGAAATCATTAAGTTTTAACTTATATAAAATTAGTCCATGGAGGAAATCTCTCAAAGGATATAAGCCTTGACATAGAGATTTTATTGGACTTAGATATTTTATTTTTGAGTTAAGAAAAACTTAATGGAAATTTCAAAAGGATATTTTCCAGAAAACCTTTATTTTAAAAGACTAAGTGGGAGAGGGGTTCCAATGGCCCCACGGCTTCCATCACGGTCCTCATTAGAGATCGTGGATCCCCTCGCGTCACCCTGGGAGTGAACCCGTATAGGATGGGGATACCACAAGGATCTAGATCTAATGGAAGGATGTAATTAATAACCGGGGCACGTACTATGATCGGCCGGCCCACGTTGGAGGTTATAGTGCGAGGTATGTCCATAGGAAATGAGAGGAAACGGCCATCCCACGATGGAGTTATTCTCTAGATCATTACCTAGAAGGGAAATTAATTTGTGGTGGTTAATACACTTAGCTTAGGAAACTGTTAATCTTCCCAAGAAGCTATGTCAGTTTTCCTAAAAGCCAAATTATTTTCAGTGCACAAATTTCATTTTGTTTTCACAAACTAATTTCTTTCTTTTATTTTCGATTTTTCAGAAATGGTGGGAGGTTCTTTTAGTCCATTGGCCGTTATTCTCAGGGAGAATAAGTTAACGGGTCCAAACTATGTGGATTGGAAAAGGAACCTGGACATAATACTCACGGTAGGAGTATAAGTATGTCCTTTACGAAACACCTTCTGTTATCGGGGAAGGTTCCACCGTCGAAGAGCGAGAGGCTGAAAAGGCATGGAAGAAAGGCGACGAAATGGCACGTTGCTATATGTTAGCTTCCATGTCTAATGTGCTCCGGTCAAAACACGAGCACATGGCTTCGCATATGACATAAGTCAATCGTTGGCAACTATGTTCGCGGACAAGAGCCGGCCCGCAAGGCGAGGAGGCTCTTCGAACAATTGTAAACACTAAGATGGGCGAGGAGCATCGGTCCGAGAGCATATGCTCAAGATGATTGCTTGCTTTCGAGGAGGCGAGAAATCTTAGGGAGCTGTCATTGACCCGAGAGCCAAGTGGACATGGTTCTCGAATCTCTACCGGGCTCTTTCACTCGGTTCAAGTTAAACTATAACATGAACAAGTTGAACATGAGTTTGGTCGAGCCGATGAAGGAGCTCCGGATGGCGGAGAAGGTCATGAAGCCGCAGTCTAAGGCCATGATTGCTAAGGCCTCTTCTTCAAGAACTTGGCCTAAGCCCAGAAAGTTCAAGAGGAAGAAGGGGAATGCGGCGACCAGCCCAAGAACCAGCCCAAGGACAAACCAAAGGGCAAGTGCTTCAAGTGTGGAAAGAAGGGACAACTGGAAAAAGAGTGTCCGGATCTTCGGGCCAAGAAAAACCCCACGAGGTAATGTTTACTATCTAGAGTCCATATCAATGGTAGGATCAACTTCCACTTGGATTGTTGATTCGGGAGCCATCGATCATATACGTAACTCCTTGCGGGGGTTTAGGAAGATAAGAAGACTCAAGAAGGGCGAACATGGGCTTCGAGTGGGTAATGGAGCACAAGTCCGGGCCCTTGCGGTGGGAGAGAGCTGGATCTTATTTTTTATTGTAATAAGATAGTGGTTTTAAAAGACATTTTATATGTACCTGGTTTTCGTCAGAATTTGATTTCAGTTGCAAAACTTATTAATCAAGGATATTACTGTATCTTTCCATTACGGTATTTCTATCGGTAGAGATGGAGAAATTTTATGTCTTGGGCACATGTATGGAAATTTGTTCTTTTTAAACCCTATTAACAAACAATCAAATAACGCTCGATCCGAACCTTTAACTAAGAAGAGAAAGACCAATATCAATGATTCATACCTTTGGCACTCGAGGTTGGGTCATATTAACTCAACCAAGATTCGGAGGCTAATCCATGATGGGCCTTTGGGCTCATTGAGATTGGAAAGTTGGCCTCAGTGTGAATCCTGCCTGATGGGAAAAATGACCAAAAGGTCTTTTACACCAAAGGCGGATAGAGCCAAGGAGGTGTTGAGTCTTGTTCACACTGATGTGTGCGGTCCATTGTCTACACCAGCTAGGGGAGGTTTTGAGTACTTCATCACGTTCACGGATGATTGTACGAGGTATGGTTACATTTACTTGATGAGACGCAAGTCTGACTCTTTTGACAAGTTCAAAGAGTTTAAGGCTGAAGTGGAGCGTCGGACAGGTAAATTAATCAAAACCTTACGATCGGATCATGGTAGAGAGTACCTCCTAGGTGAATTCAAGGACTACATGGTATATCATGGGATAGTATCCCAACTCTGCTGCTGGGAACCCCCGGCAGAACGGAGTAGGTGAGAGAAGGAACAGGACGTTGATGGAAATGGTCTGAAGCATGATGTCTCATGCTACTCTTCCAGTGTCCTTTTGGGGATATGCCTTGGAAATAGCAGCATATATTCTGAACTTGATGCCTTCCAAGTCAGTACCTAGGACTCCCTATGAGATGTGGACTGGGCGTAAGCCAAGTCTGAATCATCTCAGGATTTGGGGGTGTCCGACTTATGTCTCGATCAAGGGAGACAAGTTGGAACCAAGATCAGAATTATGCTATTTTGTTGGGTATCCAAAAGGGACAAAAGGAGTCTACTTTTATCATCCTAAGGAGCAGAAGGTACTAGTCAGTACCAATGCTAGATACTTGGAAGATGATCAAAGTACTTCCACTAAAGGTTCAACGAGGTTGGAGCTGCAGGAGAAGTTATCTATGGAATCAACTTCTGCGACCCGATTTTGGAACAAGAAGAGGCACAGCCTCAAGAGCCTGTACAAATGGAGCCTCGTCGTAGTGGGAGAGTGTCTAGGGTTCCGGATAGATGGACTGGAGAAGCCTTTGAGCTGGTTTTCGACCATCAGGAGCAAGACCCCACTAGATACGATGAGAGGCTATTGCTGATGCCGATGCAAATCTGTGGCATGAAGCAATGAAAGCCGAGATTGAGTCTATATACCTCAATCAGGTTTGGGATCTTGTAGCTTCACCTGAAGGGATAAAACCCATTGGGTGCAAGTGGGTATACAAGAGGAAGAGAGGAGTGGATGGGAAGGTGGAAACCTTCAAAGCTAGGCTTGTGGCGAAAGGGTATACTCGAGAAGAGGGTATCGACTATGAGGAAACCTTTTCCCGGTAGCCATGCTTAAATCCATTCGCATCCTCCTTGCCATCGCTTCGTCACTATGACTACGAGATATGGCAAATGGATGTCAAGACGGCATTCTTGAATGGCCATCTTAGCGAAGACATCTATATGTCCCAACCGGAAGGCTTCATTGCTGAAGGCCAGGAACACATGGTTTGCAAGCTTAAGAAGTCCATTTATGGACTTAAGCGAGGCATCAAGAGCATGGAACATTCGTTTTGATGAGGCTTGTAAAGTCTTATGGTTTTATTCAAAACGAAGATGAACCATGCGTGTACAGGAAACTTGAAGGCATCAATGTGGTTTTTCTTGTCCTGTATGTGGATGACATTCTACTCATTGGAAATGATGTAGGGACATTGTCATCTACAAAGGTTTGGTTGTCTAGTCAATTCAGTATGAAGGACTTGGGAGAAGCCAACTACATTCTCGGGATTAGGCTTCTTAGAAATAGGAAGCAGAGAATGTTAGGATTATCCCAAGCGACATACATTGACAAGATGCTGGCCAAGTACAGCATGGACTCATGCAAGGGAGCTCTAATCCTTTGCAGACATGGGTTGTCATTTTCTTCAAAGGACTATCCTAAGTCTCAAGAAGAAAAGGACAGAATGAGTAGGATTCCTAACGCTTCGGCTGTGGGAAGTCTCATGTACGCTATGCTGTGTACTAGGTCAGATATCTGTTTTGTCGTAGGCTTAGTTAGCAGATATCAGTCAAACCCAGGGGAGGTTCATTGGCAAGCTGTAAAGCATATTCTCAAGTACCTCAAGGGAACGAGAGATTATATGCTAGTTTACAAGGCTGATGATTTGGTTCCTACAGGATACACAGACTCAGACTTCCAGGCGGATAAGGATGAGAGAAAATCCACTAGTGGATATGTCTTCACCTTGTCTGGAGGAGCAATTTCATGGAGAAGTATCAAGCAATCTTGTATTGCGACTCAACCATGGAAGGCGAGTATGTGGCGGCTTCGGAGGCGTCCAAGGAAGCGATCCGGCTCCGGAAGTTTCTTTCGAGAACTTGGAGTCGTACCACATATGGATAGGCCGGTTGTGATGTATTGCGACAACATCTGGAGCGGTGTCGCAATCTAAGGAGCCTCGGAACCACAAGAAGGGGAAACACATCGAGAGGAAGTACCACCGATCCGGGATTTCATCCGAGAGACGGGAAGTCGTGGTGGAGCATATTACCTCGAGAAAACAATCTAGCGAGACCCATTCACCAAGCCTTTGGGTGAGAGAGTCTTCAAGAGACACTTAGACGCCATAGGGGTGGGCACCTATGGACTTACCTAGTCTTAGAGTGCAAGTGGGAGATTGTTGGATTGTATGCCCTCTTAGACTAGGTTTACGATGTAAAATCGAATTATTTAATAAAAGAATTTATTTTCAGAAATTGTTTGTGAATTTACTTTTTGTTTGTGCACGATTTTCGTTTGGAACAGGACCCATTGTGTTTAAATAAGTGATCCATGTGAATGGTGGTCTTTCACGATAAGGTATGGATCACGGGTTATTTAACACATAAACATTTGTTCTTAACCTATTGATGAGGCTGGGAACCTCATCATGTTTAGGTTATTATGTTATGAATTCCAAATGGGGAATGGCTTACCTTTAGCCGGTGGGTAGTCCACTCACTTCATGACATAAGCGTATTTCGAATACGTAGAGACGGGACCTGTAGTAGTGGTTTCTCAAAGTACTATATGGTAGAAACCTAGACTACTACCGCTACGGCGTGGACTAGTACTCTACGACTTGAGTATGAGTTGGTGGTCTAGCGAAGGCTGGAAGCATATACTTTGATTTCTTGTAGTTGAGGTTCTATCATAGGGCTAATATACTTGCATGTTGGGTATGTGTGACTAGTTAGTTAAGACAGGACTTATACAAGATAGTTTACGCACTATATCGCCCCTTGTGGTTGTCCGAATGGTCTAAATTATCCGGGGCCCTAGGAAACATGACTTGGATGTTTGCTTTAGGGTAGCTCCCTTGGAAAGCGGAAACACTCCGGGAAGTCGTGGATCATTGGACTAGAAGCCTAAGGATGGTAGATGTCATTTAGAGGGGTGTTAGTACACTTCTTCCTCTCTAAATGTACGGCGATGTGTAGAGGGGTATTTTAGTCATTTCACCTGTAGGTCGGAGACTTTGCTAACGCGGCATTGTCCTTGGGGTCAATATTTCCTTATGGTGATATTAGGAAATATTTAAAATGCAAAATACAACTATTTATATAGCGGGGGTATTTTGGTCATTTTAGCGACCAAGGCGATGTGTCTTTTTGGTCCTCGGGATAGCCAGTAAGTCCTAACTATTTTTGGGTTGAGGAATTGGTCTCGGTTGAAGAGGATTTTATTTTATTTTGTTTTATTTTATTTTATTCGGGAAGTCTAATTTATTATTGGACTGGAATAAAATAAATAAATAAATAAATAAAATAGGAGTTGAGAGAAATTAATTATCTAGTTTATTTGGTTAATTAATTATTCAGGGCCTAGGTCCAGTATGAATAATTAAGAAATTAACCTGGGCTTAAACTAGGGAAAATAATTAATGTTTAATTATTTATTGGGTTATTTGTATAGGCCTAAGAAATAAATAATTAAAGATTAATTATTATGGTTCATTTGGGCTCATTAATTATTTATTGGGTTACTTATGTAAGCCCAGAAAATAAATAATTAATATTTATTATTTTGGGCCTTTTGGGTCCAAGAAAAATAATAAATATTTATCTAGCCCAATAGCTTGGACCTTAGGGTTTTTTTCCAGATACGGTTAAGAGGAATTTAAGGTTAGGCCAAACTGTTTCTCAGGATAACATCCGGGTATTTTGAAACCCGGGGAGATGTTTATCAGAGATTGAGAGACCTAGTTTAGGCTAAAGATATAAACAACTCTTTGAAAAGAAAAAAACCCTAATTTTTCCTTTCCCAAGCCACACCTCACGTGGGTCTCTCTCTCTTAAGGCCTCTCTCCTTCTTCTTGTTTTTCTCTTGTTCTTTGCTAATCAATAGCGAAAGAACTAAGGAGTTTTGAGATCGTTCCTCTTCACCATAGTGTTCACCAACTAGAGGTTAGGCTGAGGAATATCCCGAGAGCTGGAGAGCTAAGCGTTAATGCAAACAAGGCGGAGTAGAAGGCTAGCGGGTGTTCAACCGGAAGCTCTTTCAAGTGGACAAAGCGAGGCGATTCCAGTCGTTCAATCTGCTCTTACTCAACCTAGAAGGGTTAAGGAGCGCAAATGTATGATCTTCACGCTTCCGCATGGCCTTTATGGCTCGCGTTTAGTTTTTTTTCTCTATTTTTTTTCCCGTCCATGGCTCCCCTGTTCTGCGTTTTCCATCAGTTTACTTTTCTACAACAATGATTTGTTTAATGTTTTGACTTTAATTGGATATTATTTTGGAGATAATGATTTTTAATTAACTAGGATTTTTTTTTTTTTTATCAATCTATTGTTATTGTTGGTATTCGATTACTTGTTATTATTGGTTATTGATGTGTTTTCTTCTAATTGACTTGGGAAACGATGTTAGAAGTTCATTGCATTGATTTTATATTTCTCAAATATTAATGAACTTGGGAAACAAAGTTAAGATTAAATGACTAAAGTGATCGAAGATTAGTTAATTTCGCCTAAAGCATAGGGTCATTGGCTAATTTCATGTTCATGAGGAATTGAGTTTAATGCATCTTTTGGTTGTTTTAGTGCAATTGGGATATTTGCTAATTAAGCCAATAGATAGTGATTTCATGGATTGGTAAAAAATGGATTCATGACTTGGGAAACTGATAGGGGTTAAAATCACCATTATTTTCCTAGTTATTTGAGGTTGTTTTGAGATACATTTGTTATAATAACTAGGAATATTCCTCCCCATTCGACATTTTGCTTGTAAAATGTATTTTTGGCAAATATGTACAGATTTGAGTAGAATTCAAGCAGAAAGAGCATAAAATCAAAATAGACCTGGCGCCAGGACCAGCCAGTGGACTAGGCACCAGGTACATTCTGGTGTAGTAGAGGAATTCGAGCCAAGCTTTAGGGGAAACCAGAATAGACCTGGTGCCAAGTCTGGCATGTGTACCTAGTGCTGGGTAAGTTCTGTCTACCAAAGAGAAAATAGATCAAAAATAGAGAAAGAATAGAGTTCACCTGGCGCCAGGTGGGTTGAAGATACCCGGCACCAGGTAAGCTCTGGAGGCGAATATTCTGTACACGAATTTGGAAATTCTACAAGGATTTTGGTATTTTCCCAATCCTTCTTGGCCAAGACTTCCTTAGCCATAAATTTAGCATCCAAGAAGCCTATAAAAGCATCAGAAAACATAAGGATTAGATACGAAACAATAGAGAGAGGTGAATTAAAGAGTAGAAATTCTCAATCGCTTATTGAAGAAGAAGTTCACCCAAATCAAGGAGGGTTGTTGACAGCGGTGAAAATAATCATTCTTTTCCTAGTTATTTGAAGTTATTTTTAGATACATTTATTGTAATAACTAGGCATATTCTTTCCTATTTGACATTTTGTTTGTAAAAGGTGTTTTTTGCAAATATGAGCAGATTTAAGTTAAAATCGAGTAGAAAGTGCACAGAACTAGAATGTACCTGGTGCTAGGCCCAACTAGTGGCTCAGGCGCTGGGTCCATTTTGTCCAGCAACAGAGTTTGAGTGAGTTTTAGGAGTTTTTCCAGACAAGACCGGGCGCCAGGTTTGGCAAGTGTACCTAGTGTCGGGTCCATTCTGCCTGCCAAGGAAAAGATAGCCAAAAATAGAGCAACAATAGATGAAGAACAGAGTGCACCTGGCGCCAGGTGGGTCGAAGGTACCCGACGTCAGGTAGGCTCTAGAGGTAGAAATTCTGTACGTGGAATTAGGGCTTATCCAAGGATTTTGCTATTTTCCTATTCCTACTCGGCCAGGACTTCCTTAGCCACAAAATTGGTATCCGAAAGGCCTATAAAAGCATAATAGAACATAAGGGTTTGAGATATACAACTAAGAGAGGTGAATTAAAGAGTAAAAAATTTGATTCTCTCATTAAAGGAGGTGTTCACCTAAGTCAATGAGGATTGTTCAAAGGGAATCTTCAAGGAAGAAGAAAGAGGCTTGTCATCTTTACTTTAACAATGATGTATTCAATGTTTTCATTGTAATTTAGCAATATTTTGGAATTCATGATTTATGCATCAATTTAACTACTTGATCAATTGATTGTGGTTCTTGATATTTGCTTATGTGTTTTCCTTACGGAGTTGGTTGATTAAGTTTTGTTATTAACTTGCTTGAAAAAGAGGCTGGCAATGACTTCAACGCATTTGTTATCTATTAACTTGCTTGGAAAGGGGTTAATTATTTAGAACATTGGTAATGAAAGGTTAGTTGATGGTTGTTAGAATACGGATTCATTGACTAATTTCATGCTTTAAATCACCTAGACTAAATGGGTTTATATGATGATTGATTTTAATGCATGTTTTGGATAAGTTAGTCGGGACAGAATATGTTCACTAATTTAACTAGAAAATAGTGATTCCATGGATTGCAAACGAAGTGAGTCTATATTAAATCATTCATAAGACTAAGGTAATAATTAGTTGTGATATTATCTAAGTGATTCATTATCATGTTTTCCAGGATAATTGTCAAAATTACATAAAGCTACATCCTTGAGTCGTATATGTTTCTTTTATTGTTCTTTTTATTCTTTTTTCACTTTATTTAGGTTAGTTAAACAATGAATGAAAAGTAATTAGTGTGTACTTATTCCTTTGAGGATCGATACTCGTTAATTCCCTGGACTATACTTGCGATTAGTATATTGCTCACATGTGTATTTAGGAATAATGTTTTAATTAAAACTTGATTAAGGGATAGATTTAAAATTGATGATTTTATATATCCAAAATTTACGCATCAGTTGTTCAAGAGAGTCTTCAAGGAAGAAGAAAAGAGGCTTGTCTATGAGTACTTTCTTTAACCTTTGTTGTCTTTTCCTTAATCAATCATGTATTCAATATGTCCCTTGTAATTTGACATTATTCTTGTGATTCATGATTTATTAATTAAATTAATTCTTGTTCTTGGTATTTGATTACTTATTTTTCCTTACGGAGTTGGTTGATTGAGTTTTGTTATTAACTTGTTTGAAAAAAAGGTTGGTGATGACTTCAATTAATTAGTTTCATATTTGTTATCTCTTAACTAACTTTAAAAATGGGTTAATTGTTTAGAACATTGGTAATCAAAAGTTGGTTGATGATTGCTAGAATATGGATTTGTTGACTAATTTCATGCTTTAAATCACCTAGAATATAAGGATTTATATGAGGATTGATTTTAATGCATATTTTGGATAAGTTAGTCAAGACAGAATATGTTCACTAATTTACCTAGATGATAGTGATTCCATGGATTACAAACGAAGTGGATCTATATTAAATCCTTCATGAGACCAAGATAATAATTAATTGTGCTATTGACTAAGTGATTCATTATCATGATTTCAAAAGCTTTTGTCTAAATTGCATATTTTCACATCCTTGAGTTGTATATTATTATTTATTTTTCGTTTTATTATTTTCTCACTTTATTTGGTTAGATAAACAATGAATGAAAAGTGATTAGTATGTACTTGTTCATTTGATGATTGATACTCGTTAATTCCCTATACTATACTTGCAATGAATATACTTGCTCACATGTGTATTTTGGGATTAATGTTTTAATTAAAACTTGATTAAGAGATGGATTTAAAATTGATGATTTTATATACCCAAAATTAACGCATTATGTTTTTGGCACCGTTGCTGGGAAACAATATCATGAAAGTTTGGATTTTATTGATTTAACCATGTTTATATGATAATATACATGAATATGTATATATGTTCCTTGTATGACTAGGTGTTGTATTTTGTTTTCTTGTGTACTTGTATTTAATGTCTCTATATGTTGTAATTTCTTGTAATTTAATTAGCAAACATAGAGTAATTTTCTAACTTGTAAATTCTATAATCTCAAAAAAAATCTGTCTTACGTAGACATTGCTCTTAGTTTATGACCAAACGATCTAAAGCCGAGATAGTCGACCTTGATCTGGAAATCGAGAGAACTCTCACTAAGGTCCGAAAAGTTATAAGCGAAAGGGGTAAGGAAAGAGATAGAAGTAAATCAGCCCAATGATGGTAGTAACAGTGGAGCTAATAGGCAGGTTATGAATGATTTTATAAAACCTGCAATCTCAGATACGGGCTTTAGTAGTGCACGGCCTAGGATAGAGGCCAACAATTTTGAGATAAAACCCAATGTGATCTAAATGATCTAGAATATGGTCTTATTTGATGGGTTACCTGAGGAAGATCCCAATGCCCACCTTATGAGCTATCTAGGAATATGTGACACATTTAAGATGGATAGTTGTGAAACCCCAGTCAAGACCAACCTTAGAGTAAGGGGGTTGGGATGCATATTATGCCTTATTTCACAATTCAATATATTTTTATATTATTTTTATGTTCTTTGGATTTGAGTTTTATTGTCTTGAAGCCTTGTTGGTGAGTATTGAGTGAGAAGGGCAAACTGATAATTTTTGCATGAGGTGAAAATAGGAAAATAGCTTGAGGATTAAATAGGAATTAATTTTCTAGTGGAAATAGCAACAAGAGTTGTTGTGGTTTAGTGGTTAGAGCTTTGGAATCAATTCTTGAGGTCTTGGGTTCGAATTCCATCATAGAAGCTTTAGCTTAATTAAATTTTATTTTTTGCTTGGGGAAGAATAATTTCGGCCTTATGAGCTTGCGGTAAGGTAGGGATGATGTCCTAAGAGAGACATGTTAGGAGTAACCTCATTCTACTCCCTTACCCTACTCGAATTTCCTAAAGGCAATTCATTTTGATTTTCCTTAAATTCTCAACTCATTAGTTTGATCAAGTGATTCTAGCCATTTTCTTCCAGAAATTTCAGTAAATTGCTGTGATCTTGTAGGATCAAAATGTCTTAGTAAAATACTTCTTATGGTCTGAAAAATGTGGAAGAGTTGTGGGAAATTCCAAGAGGAAAAATCCCTCTAGTGAGCTTGCTGAAAATTCACTCTAGCTAGTTCATCTTCCTTCTTGGAATGAGCTGAAATTTTCAAGCTTATTGTACCTTGATAGTGTCGAGTTTCTTAGCTGACATTCCCTCCCAAATGCTGCCAAAAATATGGTCTTTAGGATCAGTTTGCAATCTGGATTTCTTGGCCATTCTCAGACTACTCAAAGCTGGAGCAACAACAGGAAAAATTCTTGTACAAATCTCCACTTTGAGAGTCCAAAACCAAGCTGTTTTCTTCCAGATTTTGTGCAGCACCTTAGCCATGTTTTTCCTCCATGAAGAAGGCTAGAAACCAGCCTTGAATACCCCTAAAATTCTCCTTCAAACTCTCTGCAAGTTGGCTGGAAATGGCAGCCGAAAATCTATCCTGAAAATTTCTGCCCAGCGAAATTCTGTGTAGGAAAATTTTCCAGCTTTGTTTCCTAATCTACTTCCAGCCGAAACACCACTCTTGTTCTGCATAAACCTTCCTTAAATCTCCAGTAATAGAGCTCCATTGTTTCCCTTAAGCTTCTACATGAAATTCAGCAATGGCTGTCCGAAAATCTCTCCAACAAATCCCTGCAATTATGCTTGATTGATTTCCAAAATTCCAGCCACCTTTGTTTAGCAACTTTCCATAATGCATTCCCCCAAATAACCAGACTTCTTCTTCACCATTGAGCACCCTACTTTTGGCCACCATAAGCTTCCATAAACCAGCATTAATCCCACCGAGATTTTGCCCAAACAATCGGCCATGGCAGACTTCCAAAACTCTCCAACAATTAAGATATTCTTGGAATATTTAGTTTCCAAATTCACTTCCTAAAAACATTCTTCAAGGATTGTAACAAATAACCTTTCCTTTTCCCTTTCAAATCAGAGAAACAACTTCCTAAACCCTATAGAAATTTGGCCAGCCCTAGCTCTCACGGAATTTCGGCAGCTACACAAATTCAATCTCTCGAAATCTCTCAACCTCCAAGAACACACACACACTACACCAAGAATACCTACCTCTTTCCTTCACCTAATACCCCTCCAAACCATCTCAAATCCTCTCTAAAACTTTCAGATTTGACCTACTCACTGCTATGAGTCCATCAATCCCATTCTTAACATCAAACTTCACAAATCATCTTGCTACTTTGGATCAAAACCAGAAATTTCTGTGAAGGACAAGAACATCTTCAAGGTAAATTTATTCTAACAACTTCATCTCTTCCAATCTTGATCTCTAATGAGAACCTATGTGTATAAGCATGCTAATGGTTTCTCTCTCTCTCTCTCTCTCTCTCTCTCTCTCTCTCTCTCTCTCTCTCATGGCTAAAACCTCCCTCTCTTGGCCAGATGGCTCCTTTTCCCTATGTCCATGTTTTCGCCATCTCCCTTGGACAAAGTTAGGCATCAAGGAGTTGAGATCTATTCTAAACTCCTTCAAAGCATTCATTGATCAAGTAAGTCCCTTCAATCCTTCTTTTAAACTCTATAATCATGTCTCTAGGATGATGTTGATAGTGGGTGGATGTTGATAGGATTTGAGTATGTATTATTGAGATTGAAGCATGAATATGTGTATGATTGTGAAGGAGATGAGATTTATGCATGGAAGGATTATCTTGATTGATTGTGTGATGATTTGAGATTTTATGCATGAAGTATTTGAGATAAAGCATGCTAGAGATTATGTCACCTTTAGTGAATAAGATTTATATGCATGTTAGATTATTGAAGCCATAACCATATTTATGCTAGTAGAGGTTAGATCATATCTTAATAAATTTAGATCTATGCTTATGTGCATGATTTGGATGATTTGATGAATGGAAGGATTGTATATGTTCCTGATTGTGGTTAGCCATAGAAATTTAACCATCATCTAGTTGTCCCTAAACTAATTTGATTTCATAAATAAAATATTTAATGATATAAAATTTTCCTAGTAAATGTCGAAAAAACCCTAGGAAGGGTAGATTTGGATTATTATATACATAAAGGATATTTTGGTCAAATAAATAATAATTTTGCTAGAAAATAAAATAAATAAATATTATTTAAAATAAAGAAATCAATTGAAGCCTTTTATGAAAATAATTATAATTAGTAAAATATTTATTAAATAAAATCCCTTTTTAAAAGTTTACTTATTATTTTCCAAGCAAGACTCATTAAATTTAATCTCAACTAGTTTTAGCAACCAATTATTTTCTAACAACTAAACTATTATTAAATCATTATTTTACTTATTACTACCTAGGACTCTTGAGCAAATAAACTCTAAATTTTCCCTAGCAAGATTTAAACTTTCAACTTATTAGAAATTATTTCCCAAACCATTAATTATTTTAAATATCAAATTAGACTCAACCTGCAAACCTATTTATGTATTGTTTGGCCTTAAAGCTTGGGATACTAGAATCATGGTAGTAGTAAGAGGAGTTGATTTAAAATTGAGGAAGTGGATTGTAGCTTGGAATTGATTGTGATTTGTATTAGCCCATGTGGGGTTAGGTCAGCTGTTGGAGACCTTGTTGTTGTGAGCAAGAATCAAGTAAGCTCCTGTATAAAACCTGATTGTTGGAGAATGTTCAATTATGGCAAGCCAAATGTAGAGTGCATGGACATTCATTTTTGTAAAGACAATTGAGGGTTGTCTCCTGTTTTATTTCCGTTAAATGAGTTATTTGAAATTTATCAAGTAGATTTACTCAAACTCAGACCTCTTTCTGAAACTATTTTTGACAAAGATTTTGGAAACCCTTTATTTGCCATGTTCAAGTGGAACTGTGTTTGTTCATTTTTCCCAAGTGGGATACGTTAGGTTGAGTACTCAATAAGGGCGGACTACTAGGAATAGTCTTTGAGGGGTTAGGATAAGTTTCTCAGTTGGTGGCCACCTCTGAGGGGTGAGTCCTTCCCGGATAGGATGTTAGTCCAGTAGGTCGTGCCGGTCCGAGCTAGCAGTGTTCTCTTCAGTCAAGTGACTGTGTTATGCCGGAATGGACACCCGGTTATTGTTTGGGTATAGAGAAGGAGGAGTATCTTGCCCAGTAGGCCGATCACCTACTTTTGTCAGTCTGCACAAATTGTGGCATTCTGACCGGTGGTATGCATAAAGTGTGGCATGCTGACCATTTGATTATAGGGCCCAACGTGTGGTAACCCGTAATCCTTTCTTTCGAGTGGTTGATTTTATAAATTATGTATGGCTGGAAATGCCAAAACACCACTCTTGTTTTTTACGGATGTTTATTGCTTACCAATATTTCTCTTATAAAGATTTCACACTTTGCATCCATGAACTGTTTTCACCTGACATATAAACACACACGGACTTACTGAGATTTTTGTCTCACCACCTTTTTACCATGTTTTCAAGTCGGTCCTGCTGTGGGGACGTGTAGCTAGATTATGCCCGCTTTGAAAGATTTATGATGATTTATGTTTGTGTAAAGTTATGGAGAGATGAGAATGGATGAATTCTTATTATGGATTTGTTTTTGGTATTCTCGGATTTATTTTGGATAGATGTTTATTTTGGGATGTAATAAATATTTAAGTTCAAGTATCATTTATTTCCGCTATTTTATTTGTATGACATAGTTATAAAGACCCCTTGTCCCTTGGACGGGGCGACATCCCCGGCCCTGGCGGGCCTAGGTAGCGGGGTGTTACAATAGTATTTCTGAGGATGCCATCAAGCTAAGACTTTTCCCCTTTTCCTTCAGGGATAGAGAAAAATCATGGTTAAAATCTTTGCCCACCGAATCCATAACTATTTGGAATGTGTTAACTGAAAAGTTCATGGCCAAATATTTCCCACTAGCTAGAACTTCCAAACTTAGGACTGACATTTTTGCTTTCCAACAATTAGGGGCTGAAAACCTTTTTGAATGTTGGGAAAGGTTTAAAGAGATGTTGATAAAATGTCTTCACCATATATTTGAGTTAGGAATACAAATGCAAATCTTTCATAGTGGGTTGAGCTTTACTATGAGGCAATTAGTGGATGCATCTGCAGGAGGCTCCATCAATTCCAAAACCTCGGAAGAGGTATTTGATTTAATTAAAAATTTGGCTACAAATAACCATGCCTGGGGGAATTCATGGTCTAGAGCTCGTGTACATAAAGTGTATAAGGTGGATGCAATGGCTGCCTTAGAGGCAAAGGTGGAAGCACTCACGCAGAAAATGGATCAATTGGTAATGCCTCATTTCTAAGGGCAAGTAATGAGTATGACTCATGATTTTTGTGGAGAAAGGCATCCAAATCATGAGTGCCAAAATATAGGGTCTTCACAAGAAGCACTGGAACAAGCGAAATTTGTAGGTAATGGTCAGCAAGGTAATAATCCTTATAGTAATACTTACAACCCAAATTAGAGGAATCGCCCTAACTTTTCTTGAAACAATCAAAACTAACCTCGGCAAGCTTCTTCAAACTTTGGGATGCAAAGAACTGAACCACCTCTGCCATACAATGCCCCACCAACTAAACCATCCTTGGAGGAAATGGTTACCAAACTGGTAAATGGAGCGGAAACATGGTTCCAAGGGATCGATGCTACCACGAGAAACTGAGAGGTGTCCATGCACAACCTTAAGGGGCAAATTGGACAGTTAGCCAAACTTCTTGGGAATCGTCAACCGAGTTCACTTCCAGGCAACACGGAGGCCAACTTACGGGACCAGGACAGGGGAGACACTGATTTTGAACTACTTTAGTTTTTGTTGAACAATCTTTTTAATTCTTGTCTATTTTCATTTATTTAACTATGAGACTACATGCTTCGTATGATTTCTTGTTCCTTTATCTTTATTTTCATTAAAATGCATCTTTGAAAAAAAATGTGATTTTTTCAACCAGAGCAGACTTGGCACTGGGCCTAACCCGTGGCCCGGGCGCTAGGTCAGCAAGGTCCAATAGTAAAGCGCGGGCAAAATATGTCTGGCGCCAGGCCCGTTCGGCTACCACTATGTGTATGAATTTGGTATAAAAATCATATAAAAATAAGTACATTTCAAATTAAGTTTAAATTAAAACGCTAACCCCAAATTATACATATGAGTAAGCGTACTCATCATTAAGTATAGCGTAGGGTTTAAAACGAGTGTCGATCTTTAAGGAACAAGTATACCTTAATAACTTTTCTGTCATTGTTTAACCGACTCAATTGAGTGAAAAATAATCAAAAGGAAAAGAAAAGAATATATACATATGTCAAGGATGGAGAATTATGTAACTCAAACCATTATTTTGACAAACATGATCTTAAATTACCTAATCATTATCATAATTAATCATTCTCTTGGAATCATGAAAGATTAAGATAGATTCACTTCTTTTCCAATCCATGAAATTACTATCTTCTAGACAAATTAACATCACATATCATGTCTCAACTAATTCACCAAAAAGATGCATTAAACGCAATCCTTGATTAAATCCCCATATCCTGGAAAATTTAAACATGAAATTAACCAATGAATTCATATCCTAGTAGACATTAATTAACCTTTAATTGCCCCGTTCTTAGCAATTAACCCATTTTCCAAGCAAGTTTAGAGATAACAAATATGAAATTAATGAATTGAGACTACCATCGACCCCTTTTCCAAACAAGTGAATAGAAAGAAACAACAAATTAATCTTGTAATCAACATAAGTAATTAAATACTGAAAATAACAATTAATTAATCAAAAGATCAAAGTAACTCTAAAAATCATGAATACTTAAAACAATGTCAAATTACAAGAAAACAATTAATACATCATTGTACAAGAAAAGAATTCATGTTGGGTATCTCACGCATATCATATATGGCGCAGCGAAAAAATAAGAACGAGATACCAACCCAAGATATAAAGAGACTAAAGGTAACAGTTTTTTACCGTTCTTTGATCGTGTGCAAAATAAAATTTTTCCTTTTTCAAGTCGAGGCAAGGTCCAGTAATTCTCTTAATCGAACACCACGAGAGTTGAACATCCAACCACTATAATCACAGTGTGTGATTGTCTCCAATAGAAATCTACACAGAGGATACACTCAAGCACCAAAATTTCTTGTGCTAGTAAAAAAATAATGGCAGGTAGAAGAGAGAGAGAAAGAGAAGAGAGCTTTCTTGGCTGTTGTTTTTTGTGAATCACACTACCCCTTAGGGTTTCATGCATATCCCCTATATGTCAAGAAAATCATTGAAAACTGAGAATTCTAAAACAATTAGAATTCCCTAATTGTAATTCAAAACATCAAGTTTTCATAATTATAATTTGGACCATAAATTATAACTAATTATAATTTGTCCACATCAAATTTTCTTTCTCGCAATTAACCACACTATGTTACCAAATAATATCTTAAGGGTATAATCCTCTATTGTGTGTGACCTATTAGGTTTCCCAGTTAATTGGTAGCGAACATGAATTAATCCAAATGTCTTTGAGATTAATAACCCATAATTAATTAGAATTAATTATATTGATTCTAATCAGGATTGGTTTATTAACTCATCAATTAATAAACCCATATTTCCATATCATGAGCGGTATCTAGCAACACATCATGACCACTAAAGAGTCCAAGAAGTCAAGTGGCTTGACATGAACCATTCAATAACAAACTACAGTGCAATTAACTCCTTTCACCATACAATAACTCATTCGGTTTGGAGTGCGAAATTAGTGCCAACTCCCTCCATAATATATATTAATTCTGACCCAAATATAATAGTACTTGTACTGGGAACCCAATACTCTAGATGTGCATTAATTGGAACTGTTTCCAATACACATTCGCCTTGGCTAAGGACTTCTCGAGTAGTAATTCCTACAAGTGACCGTGAGATATTCACCCATATTATTAGGAGTGGTGAATCCTTTATTGACCCTCTCAACTACTTTCATTTACCTCACAATATATCCAATATCCATCCCATAAGCGGCCCACGATCTGGCTCCGGAGATTGGAATCAAAGCACAAAGCTCAGCAAACAAAGTACCTTAGAGATCTCAAATCTAAGGATACTTGCACATTTGCAATATTGAGATTATATCACTGGCACTAAATAGTTGTCCATGTAATTATCTCATAGTTAGGTCATCCAATGAACTTGTTCCATTACCAAGCATCTATATGTTAACTTTGAGTATCTCAATACTCACAGATATGAGAACCATCGCCTGATCAAATCAGGAAGTCTAACATAGGCTAGTCTTAACGTATTAATGATGTCCCGTCTCATTAATACTATGACTAGGGACTATTTAATTACTAACACTATACAGTGTAGTAGGAATCTCATATCATGATCTCTATCATGATTTTCTTAACACAGTGTTGTACTAGGGACTTTATCTGACAATTGTTTTACACAAATGTAAACTAAAGAAACTGTAAGATAAATAATACATTTTATTAAAATAAAATGTGTCATATACAACGTACAAGTGATTGCCTCTAGGGCATAACATTAACAAAACAAATTTAAAAGAAAGCACTTATAGAAAAGCCTCATTCTTCTTTCTTCGTAGACTCTCTTGTACAATCCTCCTTGATCTGATGAATTCCTCCTTGATTTTGAGTGATTTTTTATTTTTATTCATGAATTTTTCCCCTTTTCGCTTGTGTTTTCCTTCTATTTATAGGTTTTAGAAGTGCCTAAATCCATCCCTCTAGGGTTTCTAGCCAACTAGAAGTAGGAAAATACTAAAACTCTACAAATTACCAAAAAATATGCGCAAAAATTGAGGCACCACCTCAATAGCAGTGCACAACCAGCGCCGCCTGTCCTGCCTAGGGCCAGCGCCAGTTGTGGTCTGTTTATCTGTTCGTTTGTCGATTTTTCTTAATTTTCGTGCCTTTCTTCCATATTGCAGCTAGCGCTGCCTCTGGCCTCCTAGCCGGCACCGGTTCTATTTTGTTCCACTCTATTTTCACCGATTTTTCATCGTCTCAAAGTGTGTGCCAGTAGCACATGGTCGGCACCGAGTCTCCTATTCTAGCAGACGCTGCCTCTATTCTGTTTAGCAACGTTTTTGCCTTATTTTACCCTTAAAATCTGAAATAATGCACAAAATACATTTCCAAGGGTAAAATCTCAAATATGAAGGAATATGACCAGTTATTGAACAAAATGTATCACAAAATGACCTCTAATAACTAGAAAATATATAACTAATTTAGGCCTTATCACATTCCCCCACACTTAGCTCTTTGCTTGTCCTCAAGTAAAGTATCAAACACAAGTAGGAAAACACTAGTTTTCACAAAATCACTCAATCAATTTCAAAATAATATTTCTAATGCTCTCTTTATTCAAGACAACAAAACATATGCTACTATACCGTTCATAACAAATGCAAGACTTGTGTAAGTGAAGAATGACTAGTAGAACCATCCCAACACCTAACATCATTCTCAAACCATTGGAAAGAATTTAGTTCAAAAGAAATATGCATTCCATAAGCTTACTTTTCATACACTCTCTCCACTGATCCGAGACATATCATGATTCTACTTAGGTCAAGTAGGACTTTCAAGCTTGTAATGTAAGGCTAAAGGGTTTGTAATGTAGCTTGTCAAATAAAGGATATAGGAAAATCAAATATCAAAGAAGATGAGAGTTTACAAGAAAAGAGTAAACAAAATATACCAAGAGATTCCAAACTTTTCTTGCTCTCCTATCACAAAACCAATCAAAAACCCATAACCTTATATTGCAATTAAAGCCCAGTTCAAGCAAATCTTCCATTCTTTTCATTAATAAATTCTCAACTCATCAATCTTTTTGTACAAGGTCATCACAATTTCAACAATTCTTATTTCAACTCAACCACATTCTTCCTGTTCTTTTCTTTTCTTTCTCTCTTTTTTTCAAATGCTGCTTTTATTTGTTTCTCAATCTTTTTCTTTCAACATTTTCTCGCACCTTTTTATTTTTCTCAATTTCTCTTTTCTTTCTTTTTCTTTTCTCCTTCCACAACTCCAAAACTCAACACATGATGCATGACTAAAAATAACAAGTCATGACATTTACACAAACATTTTCCCTCATCATTCTTTTACTTATACTTTTATCCATCAAAAGTAATCAAAGATTTAGAAGATAAATCAAACTCTTAGAAAGAAGCAATGGACAAAGTATGATAACGGGTTTAAGAAAGAAATTAACAATTTAGGCCCAAAATAGGCACTAGGGATAATACCAAATAGGTAGGCTTGAAAAGCTTCAACTATCCAAAGAAGGCTTATTACCGTCATCCCTAAGTTAAAACATGACTGTCTTTCTTATTTCACCTTGAGAGGTATTCAAGTAAGTTCTAGAATGCTCAATGAATTTTAGCAGGAAAACAGGTTTAACAAATAATGTAAAGCATTTGATCGAGAACTACTTAGTCCAAGTACGTGCAAAAAGTCATACATAAGCCACAAATGATGTAGAACATATGCTCTATGATATATCACAAAGACATGCATTAAATACATTTTAAAAGCTCCAAAAAATATAAGAAAAATGTTGAAAAATATGCTCAAAAGGTTCGAAGAAGAATTTCAAGATAAATAAAGCATAGAAAAATTCCCATACTAACCACCTCCCCACACTTAAACTGGACATTGTACTCAATGGCCAAACAAATAGAGCAAGAAAATATTGCCATGGGACCAAAAATAAAGGGGAAAAGAGAAGAACGAAAATACTTCCATTCATTTTGCATTGCAGAAAGGAGCATTGTCGAAGTACCTAAAAAGAAAAATACATAAAAGAAGCACACCAAAGTAGAAAAACTAGAAAGAAAAAATAAGCAAAAAGTAAAAAGAAACATATAGTATGAAAGAAAGAAGTCAAGATAACCCAAGAAGTTTTATGCTGCAGTGTCCAAGAGCATAGCCACTAGATCCGTGTTGCGAAGAACTTCACCAACATAGCGTTTCACTCGATTGCCATTGACTTTGGAAGTGCGCCCCGTGGGGTGAGTGAGTTCAAGGGTTCCAAAGGGGAATATTTGACTTACCGTGTATGGGCCTGACCACCTTAATTTCAACTTACCTGGAAAAAGTTGTAAGTGAGAATTGAATAACAACATTTGATCGCCTTTCTCAAATTCGTGTTGTCGAGTGATATGCTTATCGTGCCATTTTTTGACCTTCTCTTTATACTGTATTGAAGTATCATAAGCATTCTTATGCAACTCCTCCAAGGCTGTGAGTTGGAGCAACCTTGACTTTTCAGCTAACTCAAGATCCAGGTTAACAAGTTTTATAGCCCAATAAGCTTTATGCTCAATCTCGATAGGTAGATGACATACTTTTCCATATACTAACCGAAAAGGAGTTGTGCCAATTGGGGTCTTAAAAGCTGTTCGATATGCCCAAAGAATGTCATCTAATTTTAAACTCCAATCCTTCCGAGTAGGGTTAACAATTTTTTCCAAGATTCTTTTGATTTTCCTATTAACCACTTCAACCTATCTACTTGTTTAGGGATGATAGGGGGTGGCAAACTGATGGTTCACTTCTAGATGTTTGAGAACTTTTTGCATTTGAGTATTACAAAAGTGGGTCCCCCTATCACTAATGAGTACCTTAGGCACACCAAAACTGGTGAAAAGTTTTTTCAGAAAATTTACCACAACCCTTGCATCATTAGTTGGTAAAGCTTGTACTTCTACCCACTTAAAGATGTAATCTACTACTACCAAAATGTATTTATTTCCCAAAGAATTAGGAAAAGGTCCCATGAAGTCTATCTCCCAACAATCAAATACATCACAAGCTTGAAAAATTTGTAATGGCATCTCATTAGATTTAGAAATGTTACCTGTGCGTTGACACCTATCACAATTTTAAACAAACCTATGGGCATCTTTGAACAATGTGGGCCAATAAAATCCAGACTCAAGCAACTTTCATGTAATATTGTTAGCTTGATAGTGTCCTCCAACAAGTCCTTCATGACAATATCTAAGAATATCTTCTCTTTCTTTAGAGTCCACACATCTTCAAATGATTTGGTTCACGCAACACATAAACAAATAAGTGTCTTCCCAAAAGTAATGCCTTACTTCGGAGAGGAATTTCTTCTTTTGTTGCATTGTGAGAGCTTTTGGGATAATTCCTACAACCAAGTAATTAGCAAAGTCTGCAAACCAAGGGGTGTTTGGAATCTCACCTTCTATGAGCAAGAGTTGTTCATTCGGAAAGGTGTCATTGATTTCCTCCTCTACCAATGATTCCAAATTGGGATTATCCAGTCTTGACAAATGATCCCCAACCAAGTTTTCCTCACCATTTTTGTCCCTAATTTTCAAATCAAATTCCTGCAATAATAATACCCATCTTATCAATCTTGGTTTGGAATCATGTTTGGAGAGTAGGTACTTTAAGGTAGAATGGTCTATATAAACAATAACTTTGGACAAAATAAGATGAGAATGAAATTTATCAAAAGCAAACACTATAGCATGCAATTCTTTCTCCGTTGTTGTGTAGTTTTCTTGCGTATCCGTTAAATTCTTGCTTGCATAGTATATGGGTTAGAAGTGCTTATTCCTCTTTTGTCCAAGTATTGCATCAACTGCAAAATCACTTGAATCACACATTAGTTCAAATGGAAGAGACCAATCAAGTGCAATAAAAAATGGATGCATTGATCAATTTCTCCTTAAGCATGGTGAAAGCATTGAGGCAGTTTTCATCAAAATTAAACACAGCATCCTTTTCAAGTAAAATAGTAAGAGGTTTGGAAATTTTTGAGAAATCTAAGATAAACCTCCTGTAAAACCCTGCATAACCAAGAAAACTCCTTATAGCTTTCATAGACGTAGAAGGAAGTAGCTTCTCAATTGCTTTGATTTTTGCTCTATCTACTTCTATACCCTTCCTTCAAATTTTATGCCCTAACATAATACCTTCTTACACCATAAAGTGGCATTTTTCCCAATTAAGCATGAGGTTAGTCTCTTCACATCTTGCTAGTACTTTTTTAAGATTAGATAAACACAAGTCAAATGTGTAACACCCCACAACCTAGGCCCGACAGGGCTAAGGATGTTGCCCCGTCCCAAGGACAAGGGGTTTTTATAATTATGTCACACAAAAATAATAGAATAAAAATAATACTTTAAACTTAAAATTTATTACAATCCAAGATTTCAAAATAAATCCATAAATAAAATTATCCACTCTCATCTTCTCAAAGCAATACATAAAAATAAATGACAAAATTCTCTTCTAAGGCAGACAACACTAGCTACTCATCTCCATAGTAGGATCGACCTGAAATCATGGTAAAGAGGGTGATGAGATAAAAATCTCAGTAAATCCGTGTGTGCTTTGAGTGTCCAGTGAAAACAGTTCGTGAATGCAAAGTATAAATTTTTATAAGAGAAATACTGGCAAGTAATAAACATTAGTTAAAATCAAGGGTGGTGTTTTGGCTTTTCCAACCATACATAATCAATAAAATCAACCACTCAAAAGAAATGATCAAGGGTTACCACACGTTGGGCCCTATAACCGGATAGAATGCCGACACTTTGTGCAGACTGAAAAAAGGTAGGTGATCGGCCTACCTGGCAAGATACTCCTCCTTCTCTATACCTAAACAACAATCGGGTGTCCATTTCGACAACAAACAGTCACTTGACTGAAAAATAACTGCTAGCTCGGACTGGCACGACCTACTGGACTGGCATCTTCTCTGGGAAGGACTCACCCCTTAGAGGTAGCCACCTACTGAGAGACTTACCCTAACCCCTCAAGGACTAGCCCTAGCAATCCACCCTTATTGAGTACTCAACATAACTTATCCCACTTGGGAAGAAATGAATAAAACACAGTTCCACTTGAAAATGGCAATTAAGGTTTTCCAAAGTCTCTATCAAAATCAGTTTTAGAAAGAGTTTTGAGTTTGAGTAAACCTGCTTATTGATTTTCAAATAATTGGTTTGACTGAAACAAGAGAGGAAACAATCCCTAATTTCCTTTACCAAATCAGTGATCACAAACTTCGGGTTTAGCTTGTCATAATAACTTTTCGCAACAAAGAAGTTTTATGCAGGAGCTTACCGGATCCTTAGCTCGAGAAAAAATAAATATCTTCAACCGCTGACCCAACCCCGCTGGGGTAAATATAAACAACAATCAAACTCAAGCCAAAATCCATTTCCACAAATAAAACTAGCTCAGTCACTACTACCATGATCCTAGTATCCCAAGCTTTAAGGCTAAACAATAAATAAAAAGGGTTATAAGCTAAGTCTAATTTGATATTTAAAATAATTAGTGTTTTGGGAAATATGTACTAATAAGTTGAAGGTTTAATTCTTTCTAAGAATAATTTAGAGTCTATTTGATGAAGAGTCATAGGTGGTATTAGGTAAAATAATGATTTATTAATAATTAATTGTTTGAAAATAATTGTTAACTAAAATAAATTTTAATGGGTCTTGGTTGAAAGGTAATAAATAAGTTTTAACAGGTTTTCATTAAAAGATAATAATTGAAAGATAATAAATTTTAATGATATTTATGAATATAAGACTTACAAAATTAATATTTTTACTTATTATGATCATTTATATAAAAGGCTTTATTTGATATTTTTATTATATATAATATCTATATATTTTATTTCGTTAATAAAAGCTATTATTTATTTAACTAAAATATCCTTATATATTAATCCAAATCTACCTTCCTAGGGTTTTCAAATTTGTTAGCAAAAATTATAATATTAAATATTTATTGAAGAAATAAAATTAGCTTAGGGACAACTAGATCATGATCATATTTCTATTGCTATCCACAATAATGGACATATACTCCCTCCAATTCATCAAATCATCCAAATCATGAATAAAAGCATAGATATAAATTTATCAAGGTATGATCCAACCTCTACTAGCATAAACATAATCATAGCTTCAATAATCATACATGAATATAAATCATATTCATCATAGATGACATAATCTCTAGCATACTTGATCACAAAATACTACCTATGACATGGAGACATGCATTAAACCCTAAAAACACCATACAATCAATCAAGATAATCAACTCATGCATAAATCTCATCTCCATCATAAACACACATTTATTCATGTTTCAATCTCTACTCATCACAACAATACATGCTCAAATCTCATTCATAATCCATCTTCTACCAATATCATCCTAGAGACATGAATCTAAAATTTAAAAGGAGGGTTGAAAAGGCTTACTTGATTGATGAGTACCTTGAAGGAGTTTCTAATGGATCTCAACTCCTAGATGACTAAATCTGTCCAAGGGAGATGAAGAAAGCATGGCCATTGGTGAAGAAGTCATTCGGCCAAGAGAGAGAGAGAGAGAGAGAGAGAGAAGGGAGAAGAAGAAAGTCCATTAGCATGTTTATTTATATATATATATTCATTAGAGATCAAAGATTAGTGAAGATGAAGTTGATTGAACAAACATACCTTGAAGGTGTTCTTGAGCCTTCACAAAAATTTTGATTTTTTATCCAAAAAAGCAAGTTGAATTTTGGAGTTTGTTGTTAAAAATGGTATGGATGGACTCACGGCAGTGAGTAGATGAATTCTGGAATTTTTTGAAGAAGATTGAAGTGGTTTGGAGAGGTATTAGGCGAGAGAAGGGAGTAGGTGTTCTTGGTGTTCTATGTGTGGTTGAAGGTTGAAAAGATTGGAGGGATTTTGGATTGGAAGCTGCCAAAATTATGTGTGTGTGCAATGGCCGAATTGTTTGTGTAGTTTAGGTAGATGATTTTTCTGGTTTGAAAGGAAAAGGAAAGGCTAGTTGTTGAAATCCTAAAAGAATATTTTTGGGAATCAAATTTGAAAACAAAATATAGCAAGAATATCTTTGATCAATGGAGAGCTTTTTGGAGTTGCTATGGCCGACTGATTGCTCTGTGATTTGGCTGGATGAAAGCTGGTTGAAGAAGGTTAATGGCCGAAAAGGAGTGTAATGGTGAAGGAAAGATCTGGTTGTTTGAGGGACATTTTATGGAAGGTTGCTAAATTAAGATTACTGGAATTTTGGTATCCTATCAAGGCATGATTGCAGCAATTTGTTGGAGATATTTTAGGGCAGCCATGACTGATTTTCGAGCAGAATATTGGAGAAGACAATGGAGCTCAATTCATGGCTGTTCAAGAGAAGTTTGAACAGAAAGATGAGGAAGATTTCAGACATGGCTGAAGATGAAACAAGGCTGGAAAAATTCTGCACAGGGATTTCGCAAGTGCTGGAATTTTTCTGGGCAGCTTTTGCTGCCCTTTTCCAGTTAGCTTGTAGAGGGTTTGAAGGGGATTTTAGAGGTCTTTCAAGGCTGGTTTCCAGCCTTCTTTATGGAGGAAAAATGTGGCTAAGGAGTTGGGAGAAAACTGGAAGAAAACGGCTTGGTTGAAGACCACCAAAGCTGCGATTTTAATCAGAAATTTTTCTGGTTTTGCACAGCATTTGTGCAGCCCGAGTTTGGCCAGAAAATTCCAGGTTTCAAGCTGATCAAGAGGGACATTTTCTGGCAGCATTTGGAAGGGAATAATGGCTGAGAATTTCGACACTTTGCATGCATAAAAAGCTGGAAAAATTTCAGATCATTATATGAAGGAAAATGAACCTAGCTAGAGTGAAGATTTGAAGGTTCACTAGGGAAATTAATTCTCTTGGAACCTTCCCCATCTCTTCCATATTTTCAGTCCATAAGATGTCTTTCACTAATACATTTTTAACCTTCAAAGCCACAACACTTTACTGAATTTTCTGGAATGAAATTGGCTAGAACAAATTGACCAACCTAATGAATTAAGAAGTAGGAAGAATTAAGAATCAAGAAGAATATGAATTCCCTTAGGAATTTTTGTAGGGTATAAGAATAGGATTAGGATACTCCTATCATGTCTCCCCTAAGACAACACCTCTACTCTACTCTAAAGCACTTAAGGCCAAAAATAGCACCTACCCAAGCAAAAATAAAATTTAATCATACTAAAGCTCCAATGATGGAATTTGAACCCAAGACCTCAAGAATTAATTCCAAAGCTCTAACTACTAAACCACAACAACTCTTGCTCTTATTTTCTCTTTAAAATATTTTTCCTATTTAATCCTCAAGCTATCTCCCTATTTTTCACCTCAAGCAAAAATTACCATTTTGCCCTTCTTACTCAATAAACATAATCAAGCCCTCGAGACTATAACACACAAATCCAAAGCACATAAAATCATATAAAAATATATTTAAACATGCAATAAAATATGATATACATCCCAACCCCCTTACTCTAAGGTTGGTTTCGACTGGGGTTTCACAAAATGAATCACCAAAAACTAGAAATCATCCATAAATACCTCCATGATGTCTCCCACGAGTCCAAAGCACCATATGGACATGTGAAAGTGGTTTTCTCTTGGTCCTCAGGAGTTATGGGGATTTGTAGGTAGCTAAAAAATCCATCCAAGAAATAATAGTATTCATGTCCAGCTAATCTTTCCAACATTTGATCAATAAAAGGGAGAGGGAAGTGGTCTTTCCTAGTGGCTTTGTTTAGCATTCTATAATCAATGCAAAACTGCCAACCCGTGACTAATCTCATAGGGACTAGCTCATTTTTATCATTGGGGCTTACCGTCATTCCTCCTTTCTTTAGTACCACTTGTGTAGTACTCACCCAAATACTATCAAAAATAGGGTAAATGATGCCTGAATCTAGAAGCTTAATCACCTCACCTGGGGTTGTACTACGGGTTTTACATCTTCTTCCATCAAAATCTTATGAGTTTAAAAGGATGGACTAATTCCCTTTATATCGGTGATCTTACATACTATTACTCCCTTATATTTCCCTAACACACTTACCAATTTGGTCTTTTGTTCTTTAGTGAGATCTTTGGCAATGATCACAAGCGATTTATGTCCTTCAACCAAGAACACATATTCCAAGTGCTTGAGTAGGTTTTTTAGGTCCAATTCTGGAGGATCTTCTATGGATGATTTCATTCTCCCTAAACTGCTTTTCTCAATTTTTTCAAAACTCTTTATCCCATCCTCATCAATAGAGTCCTCCAAATACGCTACTAAAGTTTCCACCGACTCCTCCTCAAAGGATTCCTGCATAAAATCCAAAATCGGTTTGTCAAGAATATCAATTCTTAAACAAGAATCATCAGAAGATGAAGAATGTTGCATGCTTTTGTGGATTTGAATGACTACTTTCTCATCCCCAACCCTAAGTGTTAACCTCCCCCCATGAACATCAATTAACGCCTTTGATGTAGCTAGGAAGGGTCTGCCTAAGATTAAAGGGACTTTGGAATCTTCATCCATGTCAAGAATAACAATCCACTGTAAATATGAATTTGTTAACTTTTACAAGCACATCTTCTATTATACCCCTAAGATATTTGATAGATCTATCCGCAAGTTGAATCCTCATCCTAGTGGGTTAGGGTTCTCCTAGGCCTAGTTTTTTAAATGTTTTATATGGAAATAAATTAATTCTAGCACCTAAGTCAGCTAATGCATTACAAAAATTAAGAGTGCCAATTAAACATGGAATAGAAAAACTCCTTGGATAATTCTCTTTATGTGGCAAATTCTATTTGTTCTACAATATAGCAGAACATTTTTCATTTAGTACCGCTGTGGACAATTCTTCCAATCGCTTTTTGCTTACGAGCATGCTTTTGAGGAATTTGGCATATTTGGACATGTGGATTAAGGCTTCACTGAGTGGGATGTTTATGTGCAACTGTTTGAATATCTCAAGGAATTTGTTAAATTGGGCAACTTTTCGGACTTTGCGTATACGGGTAGGATAAGGAATTTGAGGCTGAAAACTTGAATTTCTAATAGGATTTCTGGGAGATGGGCAACGTGCAGCTGGCATCGGTTCACCTATTTCAGCCGGCGCTGGTTGCATGCTGGACTCCTTGTTCTCAGGTGTACAGGGCAGTCGGCACCGGTTCTCTTCCTCCAGCCAGTGCCGGTTGCAATCTGCAGTGTCTGGCAACTCCTTTCCACTCCGCAATGTGACAGCAACTATTTTCTCTTTGTCTATTGGTGTTAGTTCTTGGAACTTCAACACCATGTCAGTCAAAAACCAGATTTGTCTTCCCATATTGCGGATCATCTTCTAAAACTTCTCAAATGTGGAATCTATTTCTTGGAAGCGTTTTGTGACATGGACAGCAAAATTTCCAATCACTGCCTCTAACTCTGCTGATTCTGGTGCTATCCTGGAAGAATAATGGGGGTACTGCCCCTCATTAAGCCTCCTTTAGTTCCAATTTACCATTTCACCTAAACATAGAAGATAGTTAGATAGTAGAATTCACAATTCAAACAAAATTTAAAAGAACAAATTAGTTAATTAAACATCAGTCAAAGTTAGTAAATTTGATTACAAAGATACACAAGATACAAAAGATGGCACATTTTTGCAAAAAAGAACAATTGTACAAATTTACATATTGACATATTTACCTATTTACATATTTTCAGGGTTAAATCAATAAAATCCAAGCTTTCATGCCATAGTTCTCCGGTAATAATGCCAAAAACTTTATATGTATGAATTTGGGTATAAAAATCATATAAAAATAAGTATATTCCCAATCAAGTTTAAATTTAAACATTAACCCCAAATTACACATATGAGCAAGTACACTCATCATTAAGCATAGCATAAGGTTTAAAACGAGTGTCGATCCTCAAGGAACAAGTATGCCTTAATCACTTTTCTTTCATTGTTTAACCTACTCAATCAAATGAAAAAGAATAAAAATAAAATAATTAAAATAAAAGAATATATACACATGTCAACGATGGAGAATTATGTAACTTAAACCGTTATTTTGATAAACATGATCTTAAAGTACCTAATCATTATCATAATTAATCATTCTCTTGGAATCATGAAAGATTAAGATAGATTCACTTTTTTTCCAATCCATGAAATCACTATCTTCTAAAAAAAATAGCATCACATATCCTGTCTCAACTAATTCACCCAAAAGATGTATTAAACACAATTGTTGATTAAATCCTCATATCCTTGCAAATTTAAAATATGAAATTAACCAATGAATCCATATCCTGGCAAACATCAATTAACCTTTAATTGCCGCATTCTTAGCAATTAACCCATTTTTCAAGTAAGTCAAGAGGCAACAAAAATGAAATTAATGAATTAGACTACTATCAACTCATTTTCCAAACAAGTTAATAGAAAGAAACAACAAATTAATCTCGTAATCAGTATATGTAATTAAACACCAAGAATAATAATCAATTAATCAAAAGATCAAAGTAACTCTGAAAATCATGAATACTTAAAATAATGTCAAATTATAATAAAACAATTAATATATCATTGTTCAAGAAATGAAAACAAAGTAAAAAGAAAGCACTCATAGACAAGCCTCATTCTTCTTCCTTCGTAGACCCTCTTGTACGATCCTCCTTGATCTGATAAATTCCTCCTTAATTTTGAGTGATTTTCTATTTTGATTCATGAATCCCCCATTTTCCCTTGTATTTTTCCTCTATTTATAGGCTTTAGAAATGCCTAAATTCGTCTCTCTCGGGTTTCTAGCCGACTAGAAGTAAGAAAATACTAAGACTCTACAAATTGACAAAAATTACGTGCAAAAATCGAGACACCACCTCAGTAGAAGTGCACAGCCAGCGCCAGTTGTGTAGGATTTCTATCATGCATAATTAGATTAAGCGCAGCGGAAAACAACAAGAAATCCAAACCATGGATCACGGGTTTGCATTAGAAACGGGAAAAAGAGAAGATTGCGTCTATTACCTCGTGAAGTAGGAATTCAAAAATTTCAGAAACAAGAACGCAGGCGCGATCCAGATTATCCAAAACCGTTCACTGCAGCTCAACTGAAGTCCAAGAAGGAACTCCCTCTAATGATAATCCACACAAGGTTGAATGCTCACAATCTCACAATTCTATGCTAGTAGAATTCGGGAGGCTAGGGTTTTGATCAAGAAGAGAGACGGCTAGGGTTTGATCAAGAGAGAGGCAGAGAAACGGTTTCTCTGTTATTGCGTGAATAGTCTGTCTCAAACCCTAAGGAAACCGTTTCCTTATATTTATAGATTTATAATTAGCATAAATTGCAACTTAGTCATTTAACGTCCAATTGTCAACAAATTGGTCCTTGAAGTTTACTTAATTACAATTAGGTCCCATGAATTATAACAAACTTATAATTCACCTATAAATATATTCCATTCTCTTAATTAACCCCACAATATTATCAAATAATATATTTGAGCATTCAAACCTTTATTGTGTGTGACCCATTAGGTTTCCTGGTCTTATTGGTAGCATAATATAAATTAATTCTAACAATATTAGAATTAATAATCCTTAATAAAATAAAGGATTAAATTTATTAATTCTCTATATAATAAATTCAAATTTAGAATATCAAGAGCGACATCTAGCAATGACTCTTGACCACCCAAAAGTCCAAAAAGTCAAGTGGCTTGACATGAACCTTTCAATAGCAAATTCTCAGTGCAATAAACTCCTTTCAACATACAATATCTCATTCGGTCTAGAGCATGGAATTAGTGCCAACTCCCTCCAGAATATTATTAATTCTGGCTCGAATATTTTAGTACTTGTTCAAGAAATCCATTACTCGATATGTGTATCAATTGGAACCATTTCCATCACATAGTCGCCTTGGCCAAGGACTTCATGAGTAATGATTTTTACAAGTGGCCTTGAGATATACTCTCCTACTATTAGGAGTGGTGAATCCTTTATTGACCCTCTCAACTACTTTCGTTTACTTTACGTTGTACCCAATATCCATCCCATAGGCGGTCCTAGATAAGACTCCAAAGATTAGAATCAAAGTACAACGCTCGATAAACAAAGTACATTGGAGATCTCAAGTCTAAAGATACTTACACACTTGCTATAATGAGATTCTATCACTGGCACTAAATAGTTATCCAAGTGATTATCTCGTAGTTAGGTCATCCAATGAACTTGTTTCAAAACAAGCATCCACACGTTAATCCTGAGTATCCCAATACCCATGGATATGAGAACCACCGCTTGATCCAATCAAGAGATATAACATGTGCCAGTCTTGGCGTATTAATAATGTCCCATCTTATTAATACTATGACTGGGGATTATTTAAGTACAAACACTACATAGTATAGTAGGAATCTCACATCATGATCTCTATCATGATTTCCTTAACACTGTGTTGTACTAGGGACTTTATCTAACGGTTTGTACACATATTTGGATATAACAATCAAACTGAAAGATAAAGAATGCCTCTTATTAATTTAATATGCAATATACATGGTACAAGTGATTGCCTCTAGGGCACAAAACTAACAAGTTGTGGTCTATTTATCTATTCATTTGCCAACTTTTCTTAATTTTCATGCCGTTTCTTCCAGATTGCAGCCGGCGCCACCTCTAGCCTCCTAGCCGGCATCGGTTTTGTTCTGTTTCTCTTTGTTTTCAACAATTTTTTATCGCCTCAAAGTGCATGCCAGTAGCACGTGGCCCGCGCTGGGTCTCCTATCCTAGCCGGCGCAGCCTCTATTTTGTTAAGCGACGATTTTGCCTTATTTTACCCCTAAAATCTAAAATAATGCACAAAATACCTTTCCAAGGGTAAGATCTTAAATATGAAGGATTATGACCAATTCTTGTACAAAATGTAACACAAAATGGCCTCAAATAACTAGAAAATATATGACTAATTTAGGCCCTATCAACCACACTCAAAATCGGCCCTCTTGGCCATTTTTTGTTCAAAAAACTTTCACCCCTCTCCATTTTTTTCTTAACCCATCGCCAGGTTCATCTTCAAAACACCGCCAGATCACTTTCTATACCCTCAAACTACTTCCAAAACACAAAATCTTCACTTTGTTCTTGAAAGTTTGGATCAAAACAAGGAAAAATCTATTTTTTTCACCCAAACCCATTTTTCAATCCTTTCATTGGGAGCATGATTTCTTCAAACTTTTTGCATAAAATCATTGTCCATGCATTGGAGATCATTATGGTATGAATTTTCTACACTTTCTACGAATAAATTTTTTCTTATGAACTTTGGGTAGTTTTCTATGTATTTTTGGGCGAAAATTCTTGAATAGTTTCTAGTGAAGGACTTAATTGTTAAGATTACTTTCTTTGAGCTTGCATTGGCATGAGAATATCATAGATACTGCCTTATGATTAATGCCATTGATATTTTATACCTTTTTGGAAGTGATTGAGCATGCATGCTTTGTGATTAAGTTTTAGGGAAAAAGATACCTGTTCAATATTTCACTTAGCCTTAGGCTAATAAGCTTTACATTGTGATATAAATGGTATGGCTGATTGAGTATTGTGATTCTAAGCTAACTATGGTTTCATTGAGTAATATTGAACATTATGGATTTGATCAAGCTTGTTGTTATGGTGTTTTAGATTAGCATATGTCTTATTTTCTTGCAGGTTTATTGGGGGACATTGAGTGGTATTTATTGATTATCTTGTGGTGTTTTGTGTTGAGTGGTGGTGGTGTTGTATGGTGTTGTGGTTGTGAAATGGTTGAGAGTTGAGAGTCTCATGTTTTCCTATTTTATCATCTTTCTTCATCCTCCTATCATGTCTAGACGACCTAGAGGGTTAGCACCGGGAGCTAAGAGAGCTCGAGAAGCATCTTCATCCACACCTTCCTTCGAGTCTCTACCTACCTAACCTACCCAATTTCTGATCCTATGCACTAAATCTGGTATGACAGGTACCAACACAATAAAATTATAGTAGCAAAGCGATACAAGTCATCATTAGACAGTTTCTTATAGCTTTCTACTATGTTTAGGCACCTGGGGTAGGAGCCCATCATTAGAATAGAAGGTCCTTATTATCCTGTGAGCGTGAGAGAATTTTATGCCAACATGCATGACAGAAAGAATAATACTCTCCAAGTCATCTCTACCATGGCCAAAGGGATTCCCATTGAGTTTGACAGGGCTAGACTAGCTAGAATTTTAGGAATCCCGGATAAGGGACCGTGAATAGTTGTGGACCATAATAATCAAAAGATCATCTCTGAGCTTAATTGGGATGTGGGGGTTGTAAGAGCTAGTTTTCGTATAAGGAGAAAAGGGAAAATAGGTCAATATAAATATTACTCCAACAATGACCTTGAAGCTCGGTGGTGTGCCTTATTCTATATCTTTGCATTCAACGTCTATCCCAAGGCTAATGGCTTCAATGAGTCTAGGATCCTTGACCTTTATTTTCTAGATAAGATGAGGAACCACGAGCCTATTCCCCTTGCTTCCATCATCATTTACTCTATGCGAGAAGTTGTTTCCTCTAACATTGTAGCTAAAGCCCTCAAATTCCCTTTGGTTATTATGCGTATTTTGAGAGACTTTGGAGTATGATTGGATAGAGAATTGAGTGAGCCTACTACTGACTACGACCTCGTAATGGAGCATACTTTAGTTTAGTGTGGGTATTGCTATGATGAGAGGGCTAAGAGGCGGAAAAGGCCCTATAAGGTGCAGTACCCCGAAATGAGGAGCTTCCTCCTGATGAGGAGGAGGAAGAGGTGCCACCTACCAGACCACCCCCTCATGCCGCTAGATCACATTCATGCACTGGTTTTGAGGTACGAATGGAGACACAAATAGAGAGCTAAATAACTATCCTCCTCCAGCTTCTCGATTCCATTACTAACATTCATCACCACTAGGATGTTCAAGATCAGAAACTGGCCACTTTGATCCAACACCTTATTGGTGCATCTTCCAGTCACGGAGCTGACAATGATGACCATGATAATGATGATGATGAGTCTTCACTCACCCTTTTGTATTTTATTTTATTTATGTTATTTCTTTTCATTTTTTTCTTTTATTTTTTTACTTTCTTTTTCTAAATTTATGTTATTTTTTTCTTTGTTTTGTTTCTTTTCTTTTAGTAGGTACTCTTGTAATAACCCTTCTTTGAGGTGGTTTCACACATGGTGGCAAGACAATGTAATGGAATTATCTTCTTTACTTTATTCTTTTCCTTCTTTATTCATTATTGGTTTTTTTGGCTGTACTTTTCTTGTTATATCTTTGGCCATTGAGAATAATGTCCAATTTAAGTATGGGAAGGAGAATAAGGTTGAAGAAGTTCTTTTTCCTTATTATTTTGTGAATAATTTTGTGATAAATCTTTAAAATATTTTAGTAGTTTTCATTGTTAAGCAAGGTTGTAATTCTTTTTCTTACTTGGATATGAGTTTTATCATTCATTAGGTGGATTTTGATGAAATTGGTTTTATTGGATAGGATATTTGTTAAAACTTGAGAATTTTGATTAATCTTATTTATGCATTGGTGTTTGAATATTGTTTGACTTATCTAGTTAAAATATAGAAGATATGATGAATATATGAAGAGTTTATTAGCTAACTCTTGTATTATAAGTCTAAATTTTGCTAGCTTTGAGTTATGATGAAAAGATATGAGTTAAAAAAGGTCTTTAAGAGGAAAGATTGAGGAGTATTATGAAAAAAATTTGATTTGAGTTGAGTTGAAAAAATAATTAGTAGAAATAACACTATTGTTAGATGAATTGAGAAAAAAATGCTCTTGTTGATGATCATTGAAGACCTTTAGCAGAAAAAAGGGGGTCAATATGGGGAGAAGTAGCAAGTGAATTCGGTACACTCTCTTGAGGCTGTCCCGAAGGCAAAAAGGCAAGAAAAATCATAGAAAGAAAGAATTGTTGGGGAAAAAAAATGATAAGTGATGACTGTAAAGGGGGCCAACACGATGTGTGAAAAGAAATCTATGCACTTAAGGCTATCAATTCCCTAAGTCATTGAAAAAATTTTGACAGAAAAAAATTGGAGTACTTTCCTCATATCATGACATGAGTTATGCAATTTTTGGATCTATAATGCTTGAGTTGGTAGATGGCTTGACTTATGTGATTTATATTATGTATCTTTTAATTGGAAGGGTGAAATAATCTTGTTAGACTAAGGTATACACTTGATTAATTTGACTTCAAGAGTTTTGTGATGTCTTGCCCAATATTTCAAAGTTTGTATTGTTTTCAAATGGTATGAATGACAAGAGTTGTATCTTAAGAATGACTTGTGTTTTCTTGATAATTTTTCTTAGGCTAAAATGTTTTACTTGAGGACAAGCAAATGTTCAAGTGTGGGGGAATTGATAGGGGTTAAAATCATCATTATTTTTCTAGTTATTTGAGGTTGTTTTGAGATACATTTGTTATAATAACTAGGCATATTCCTTTCTATATGACATTTTGCTTGTAAAAGGTATTTTTGGCAAATATGTACAATTTTGAGTAGAATTCGAGTAGAAAGAGCACAAAACTAGAATAGACCTAGCGCTAGGCCTAGCCAATAGACCAGGCGCCAGGTACATTCTAGTTCAACAGAGGAATTCAAGCCAAGCTTCAGGGGAAACCAGAACAGACTTGGCCCAAGGTCTGCCATATGTACCTGGCGCCGGGTACGTTCTATCTGCCAAGAAGATAATAGAGAAAAAACTGAGAAAGAACAAAGTGCACCTAGCACCAGGTGGGTCGAAGGTACCTGGTGCCTGTTGGGTATCTCAGGCTCGTATCGTATACGGTGTAGCAGAAAATAAAACGAAATACCCTCTCAGGACCCGTCTATGTGTGGAAAATAAGACATAAAGAGAGTAAAGGTAACAGCTTTTACATTTGGGTGATCGTTCGAAGAACAAAAAAAATTCTTTTTCAAGTTGAGCCGCGATCTAGCAATCCTCGTGATCGACCTCCACGTGAGTTGAACGTCTAACCACTATAATCACAATGTGTGATTATCTCTAACAGTAATCCACATAGAGGGTACACTCAAGCACCAAAATTTCCTGTGCTAGCAGAAAAAGATGGCGGCTAAGGTTCTTTGATCAAGATCAAATCGAGAGAGATAGAGAGAAGAGAGAATGTTCGGGACTGTTGTTTTGTGTGTTCTTCAGCTAGGGTTTTTCGTGTGTTTCATATACTATATATTACACGAAATTTCCCTCCCAAAATCGAGAATTCTAATCCTAGTAGAATTCCCTAATTGTAATTAGAAACATCAAATTCTCACAATTACATCTTAAACCACATATTATAACTAATTATAATTTGTCCACATCAACTTCTCTTTCTCTGAATCAACCCCATTATATTATCAAATAACTTCTTGAGTATATAATCCTCTATTGGGTGTGACCTATTAGGTTTCCCAGTCAATTGGTAGCGAACATGAATTAATCCAAACGTCTTTGAGATTAATAATCAATAATTAATTAGAATTAATCCTATTAATTCTAATCAGGATTGGTTTATTAATTCATCAATTAATAAACCCATATTCCCACATCAGGAGTAGTATCTAGAAACACATCATGACCATCAAAAAATCGAGGAAGTCAAGTGGCTTTACATGAACCCTTCAATAACAAACTTCAGTGCAATTAACTTCTTTCACCATACAATATCTCATTATGTTTGGAGTACGAAATTAGTGCCAACTCCCTCTAGAATTAATTCTAACCCGAATACAATAGTACTTGTACCAAGAACCTACTATTGTAGATGTGTATCAATTGGAACTATTTCCAATACATAATTGCCTTGGCCAAGGAATTCTAGAGTAGTAATTCCTACAAGTGGCCGTGAGATATTCGCCCCTACTATTAGGAATAGTGAATCCTTTATTGACCCTCTCAACTACTTTCGTTTACCTCAAATGTATCCAATATCCATCCCATAGGCGGCCCTCGATCGAGATGATTGGAATCAAAGTACAATGCTCAGCAAACAAAGTACCTTGAAGATCTTAAGTCTAACGATACTTACACGTTTGCTATATTGAGATTGTATCACTGGCACTAAATAGTTATCCATGTGACTATCTCAAAGCTAGGTCATCCAATGAACCAATTCTATTAACAAGTATCTATGTGTTAACTTTGAGTATCTCAATACTCACAGTTATGAGAACCACTGCCTGATCAAATCAGGAAGTCTAACACATGTTAGTCTTAATGCATTAATGATGTCCTGTCTCATTAATACTATGACTATGGACTATTTAAATATTTACACCTTCTAGTGTAGTAGGAATCTCATATCATGATTTCCTTAATACAGTGTTGTACTATGGACTTTATTAAACAGTTATATTACTTAAAGTAAACAAAAGAAACTGTAAGATAAATAATGTCTTTTATTAAAATAAAATGTGTCATATATAATATACAAGTGATTGTCTCTAGAACACAACACTAACAGCACCAGGTAGGCTCTGGAGGTGAATATTTTGTACACGAATTTAAAAATTCTACAAGGATTTTTGTATTTTTCCAATCCTACTCGGCCATGACATTCTCAACCATGAATTTAGCATCCAAGAAGCCTATAAAAGCACAAGAAAACATAAGGATTAGACACGAGATAATAGAGAGAGGAGAATTAAAGAGCAGAAATTCTCAATCGCTCATTGAAAGATCACCCAAATCAAGGAGGGTTGTTCAAGAGAGTATTCCAGGAGAAAGAAAGGGACTTGTCTATGCGTGCTTTCTTTTACCTTCGTTGTCTTTTCCTTAAACAATCATGTATTCAATATGTCTATTGTAATTTGGCATTGTTCTTGTGATTCATGATTTATTGATTAATTTAGTCTTTTGATCAATTGATTATTGTTCTTGGTATTTGATTACTTGTTTTCCTTATAGAGTTGGTTGGTTGAGTTTTGTTATTAACTTGTTTGAAAAAGAGGTTGGTAATGACTTCAATTAATTAGTTTCAAATTTGTTACCTGTTAACTTGCTTAAAAAAGAGATTAATTATTTAGAACGTTGGTTATCAAATATTGGTTGATAATTGTTAGAGAATAGATTCATTGACTAATTTCATGCTTTAAATCACCTAGAATATAGGAGTTTATATGAGGATTAATTTTAATGCATCTTTTAGATTAGTTACTCGAGACGGAATTTGTTCACTAATTTAACTAGAAGATAGTGATTCCATGGATTGCAAACGAAGTGGGTCTATATTAAATCTTTTATGAGACCAAGATAATAGTAAGTGTAATATTAGCTAAGTGATTCATTATCATGTTTTCAAAAACTTTTGTCTAAATTGCATATTTTCACATCATTGAGTTGTATATATTTATTTACTTTTCTTCTTATTATTTTCTCACTTTATTTGCTCGGTGAAATAATGAATGAAAAGTTATTAGTGTGTACTTATTCCTTTGAGGATCGATACTCGTTAATTCCCTATACTATGCTTACGATGAGTATACTTGCTCACATGTGCATTTTGGGATTAATGTTTTAATTAAAACTTGATTAAGGAATAGATTTAAAATTGATGATTTTATATACCCAAAATTAACGCATTAGAAACGATTGAATTTTACTTTATATTCCTTCATGATGCCAAGGTAATAATTGATTGTGATAATTGCTAAGTGATCCATTGTCATATCTTCAAGAATAATTATCTAATTGCATGGTCTTTCATCCTTGAGTTATATCTATTTTATCATTATTTATTTTCCTTTTTGCTCTCTTCTTATTTTATTTGATAAATAATAAAGATTTGGATAAAGTAGGTAGGTGCCTAAGTTCTCATGAATTCGACCTATATTATATGTTGGGTATACTTGCTCGTATGTGTGATGTTAGTGATTAGCATTTTAATTAAAGCTTGATTGACGTGGAATTTGTTGATAATATTTTCTACACTTAAAAATACATATCATTTATATTGGACATAAATAGATCAATTAATTAATAAAAGAGTTATTTAATTAGTCATGAGTTAATTGTATAAAAACCATAGACCACTAGGGTTTTTAAAATAGCAAAAAGGTTTAAGAAAACTTGGGAGTTGCCTCAAGCATAATAAGGAAAAGAAAATAGAGGTAGTGGTTTTGTTGGTTTAGGAATAGGAAAGCTATTTATTTATAGTGAGTGCAGGCGTGCATTGCTATTCATGTAAGTAATAGAATGAAAAAAAAAAAAAGAAAAGCTTTTTGTTCTAGTCGCCATTGTTCATTCTTTTTCCTTATATTAGCTCTTCCCAATTTCTTCCTAATTTTCCATCCTAGTTCTATTGTCACTGATAGATAGCCCATAGAATGGTTGTCAGAATACTCAAGAAGATTGAGAGTTAGTGATCTATTGTGTGTTTGATGCAAAGAAGTCAACGCTTGACTGGTATTCCTACAGAACAAGTAACCGTTCTAATCCAGGAGACTCCGCCAAACAAGAATCCAATTCCGATTGTTCAAACTAAGCACTATAAAAGTAAGTATTCCTAGATTATTGGACGGGAAAAATTTTAAATTACATGTTTTAGCTGTGTATTTTATTTTTTCATGATTTTTCAAGTGGTATTAGAGGTAGGTTATAATCTAAGAGCATGCTTGGGATTAACAACTGAAAAGGTGGTTCTTTTACTAATAAAAATTCAATATTTGTGATCATTTCTATCTCTCATGATTTTTTATGTGGGTAGATATTTTGTACGCCTCGCATGCAGAGGTATAGTCACTTGTATTATTATTATTATTCACTTTCTTATAGAACTGGTGTATCCCACATTCTAAAAGGCATAGACAATTGGTATTATATTTAAATTCAATCTATTGGATTATGCAACAATGGTGGTGCCTAATCATTACTATAAATTCCCATGGACAAAGATGGAAGAAATTCACAAGATAAAGAAAGGAGAAAGCAATCAGAGCTCGAGTTCCAGGGGACAATCGACAATTTTTTGGGTGCTAGCCAGGGCCAGCTTGGCAAGACACCGTGAAAGCCAGCCCATGGATGGTGGTGGTAGTTGTAATATTCTTTTCTTAGGAACTTTGATTGGTGACTACTTGTTACTGAATAAGCATATCCATGAAGACCCAGCACAAGAAATAGCCAGTTTAATTCAATGAACATTTAGATGAGGAAAAATTTTTAAGCGGCATCGACGTAATATTTAAACGCAACTTGAGAAAAATTGAGAAGGAATATGAAAATTCTGAGAGACATCAAAATGCTTAGTATAATGTGCAAATTTCATTTGCGGAATAAAAGTTTTACCAATTGGGATGATTAGTGACGCTAACTATAGTTAATTTTGAGAAGGTATAGTTAACCATGGTTAAATATGGAAAAGTAATGGACCATTTTATGATTAATGGTTAGTGTGCTATTCTTTGATTCATGGAATTATTTTGTTGGTTATATGATTAGCTACATGGCACGATTTGGTTGGTTGTATGATTAGCTACATGGCTTGGTTGGTTATATGCTTAGCTTCATGGCATGATTTGGCTGGTTATATGATTACAAGTATGACTTCATGAATATTCTAAAAAAATCTAAAGTTTCCATAAGGCTCCACTAAGTTCTACAAGGTTCTCTATTTATCTTGTTCTGCTTAGTCACTATGCTTAGTCATAATAGCAATTAATTAGCTATGCTTAGTCACTACCCATCATTTATTGAGTTAAGCTTAGTTATCACCTCTCATGACACCTAATTAGAGCACATGATGGAATTAAACAACAGAAAAAGAAAAATGGATGTGGAACAAGGAAAAATAGCCAAAAAAGAGAAAGAAAAAGGAGAAAGAGAAAAGGAGAGGAAAAAGGAGAGAAAACCATGAAAAGAATATAGAAGGGAGAAGAAAGAAAGCTTAGGCATTTTTAAGGACAGATTCCACCATTTACAAGGCAAAAAATATTCCTCCAAGAATTAAAGCTATTCTATAGCTGATAATGATCATTATGATATGAATTTTACATAGAAACAAGCATAGAATAGCTATAGTGAATTTTTTGATGATTTGGTGTTGTGATGATATTTTGTGTTAGTTTTATGCCCTAGAGGCAATCACATATATTTTGTATATTGTACATTTATTGAATAAAATAAGACATTGTTTATCTTTCAATTTTTTTTTATTTATACATTCGTGTAAAATAATAATTAGATAAAGTCCCAAGTGCAACACTGTGTTAAGGAAATCATGATAGAGATCATGACATGAGGTTTCTACTACACTAAATAGTGTTTGTACTTAAATTATCCCTAGTTATAGTATTAATGAGATAAGACATCATTAATGCATTAAGACTAGCACGTGTTATACTTTCGGCTTTGATAAGACAGTGGCTCTCACATCCGTGAGTATTGCAGTACTCAAAGTTATAAGGTGGATGCTTGTTGCTTCAATAAGTACATTGGATGACCTAGCTATGAGATAATCACATGGATAACTATTTAATGCCAGTGATAGAAAATATGCAAGTAACCTTAGATAGATCTCTAAGGTACTTTGTTTACTAAGCATTGGACTTTGATTCCAATCTCTAGAGTCCTGACAAGACCACTTATGGGATAGATATTGGGTAAAACATGAAGAAAACGAAAGTAGTTGAGAGGATCAATAAAGCATTCACCACTCCTAATAGTAGGGGTGAATATTTCACGGCCACTTGTAGGAATCACTATTTGAGAAGTCTTTGGCCAAGACAATTATATATTGGAAATAGTTCCAATTGATACACATAACGAGTAGCGGATTATGAGAGCAAGTACTAAAATATTTGGGCTCGACTTAATTAATATTTTGGAGAGAGTTGGCACTAATTCCATACTCCAAACTGAATGGGATATTGTATAGTAAAAGGAGTTTATTGTATTGATGTTTGCTGTTGAAAGGTTCGAGTCAAGCTGCTTGACTTTTTGGACTTTTAGGTGGTCATGATGTGTTGCTAGATACCACTTATGATCTGCTGAATATGGATTTATTAATTAGAGAATTAATAAATTAATCCTAATTAGAATTAATAACTTAATTCTAAATTATTAAGGATTATTAATCTTAAAGATGTTTAGATTAATTCATATTTTTCTACTAATAGATTGAGAAACCTAATAGATCACACACAATAGAGGATTGAGCGCTCAAGATTTTATTTGATAACATTATAGGGTTAATTGTTAAAAGAACAAGTTATTGTGATCGAATTATAATTAGTTATAATTTGCAAGCCATATTATAATTAACAATAATTATAATGGTAATTAGTAATTAAAGAATCCATATTCACTATGGATTTTGTTTACTAAGACACGGATGCAATATCTGATATATATGTCGTGGTTTTGGTAAAGCATAAACAGAGAGTTTTCTTCCTGAAAACAACCAGCTATCTACCTCTTAATCTTCTTGTAGTTATAACAGAAACCTAGCTGCCAGAAATAATTCTGCTAGCATAGAATTCTGGTGACTTGAGTGTAGTCCTCGTGTGTACTATATTAGTGGAAATCTCACATTGAGATTTTAAGCGTTTGACAAAAGAATTTTTCTTCTTTGGTTGGCGATTGTCGAAGAGCAATCAATCTGCTGGATCACGCCTTCAGGAAAAGAAGAATTTTTGTTTACACAAATAACGCTATAGGTAACTATCTTGTCTTTTTCTTTGATCCATTCATTGCATATAAGGTAATCCAGGGTATTATTTCGTGTTTCAATTCCACATGCAATATGACTGCATGAATACTTAGGATTGGTCAAATTAATTTCCTTCGTGGCTTAAGGAAATTGATATAGTAAAGTCCATAAACAAGCCACGTAATTATTTTGCTATTCATAGATATAATGATATTTGCATGCTATGTGTGAGACACAAATATCACAAATCCCTCAATTAAAATTAAACCTAATACCTTTCATTAATATAGTAAGAATGAGAGTCTTTTTTCCAATCCAGGTTTTTTGGCTAACCCAAGCCTACTTGATATTGAGCATGTTTAAGGTATGGAATTAAAGTTCCTGATTAATAGGTTGGGTTTAACTAATTTCTTTATCCCGGTTAGGCTAACTCAAGCATAAAGAAAATTAGAGGTAATGTTAGGTTAGCTTAAAAGGCTTTTAGATTAAATATGTCAACCACCCAACAATCCGGTAATTACATTTGATGTAGTTGGTATTAGGTACTTACCTTTGAACTTAAGGGTGGCTTGTTGAGCAAACCCAAGGTCATTCTTGATGAATTTAGATATTGGTCCACTAGGAAAGCTTCCAACGGGGTTTCCCGAATTAATAGTAGGGACAATTGGTTTGAGTAAAATAGTGAAATAATTATGTGTTATATTAAGAAACCTTATTATTCGCATACCATGCGCATATACATTTCGCTAATTACTCTATCTTTACATCTGCATCATGTCAACCAATCTAAACCTATGTAGTGTATTTGAAACCAACAAACTTACTGAATTAAAATTTCTCGACTGGTATAGAAACTTAAGAATCGTTCTCAAGTCGGAAAAGTTGCTCAACGTGCTAGAAGGTCCTATTCCGTCACCACCAGCTCAAGACACTCATGCTAATGTTCATGTTGTCCACAAAAAGCATAAAGAGGACAGTGACACAGTATCTTGTGTGATGTTGGCGTCAATAACTCCTGAACTGCAAAAATAGCACGAGCATATATATGCTTACTCGATCATATTACATCTTCAAGAGTTGTTTGAAGCCCAAGCTAGAACAGAGAGATATGAGATCTCAAAATAACTATTCCATTCAAAATGGCTGAGGGTACTTCTGTGGACACTCATGGCTGAAGATGTTGGGCTTAATTGAGAAGCTCGAGTCTCTTGGGTTTGTGATGGACAACGAATTAAGTATTGACTTAATTCTGCAATCTTTGCTAAGTAATTTTTTACAATTTGTGATTAACTACTAGATAAAGAAGATTAAGTCCACAATACCTAAGCTATCAATCTTCTCTAGATTGCGGAATCCTCCATGAAGAAGGAATCCAATGCAGTTATGATGGTAAAATCTTCTTCTGAGAAGAAAGTTTCTAAGAAGAAGAAGAAGGCTCCCACTAAGCCTAAAGATGGCAAAAAAAAAAAGAAGAAGGCAGCTGCCAAAGGCCCCATGTCATTACTATAGCAAGATGGGCCATTGGAATTGAAGGCATGGAAAGCGGGAAAACACGGAGCACACAGCGAAAGCGAACATGAAAAAACTGGAAAACCAAGAACAGGAAGTCTAAGGCAGGGCCGGCGCCGGCTCTAGCAACCCTAGTTGGTGCCGGTTGCACCCTGTCCCAATCCCGATATTTTGAAAATTTTACCTCTTTTCCTTATTCTAAGTGTTGGCTGTACCGGAACGTGTGCAACCGGTGTAGGTGTGCTGGTAGAAGCCTTTGGTGCGATTCCTGAGAGTCTCCTACTCTGCCTTTGCATGTATGTAGACACCAAACTCTCGGTCTTCCAGTATATGGCCTGTCTAACTACTGTTTGGTGAACAACTAACGAGCTAGGGAATTTTCTAGAGAGAGAGAGAGAGAGACATCTGGCTTCCACAAAGAAGAAGCCGTCTCTTTTTTTTGTGTGTCTGATTTTTTTTACAACAACCTTATTTTCAATTCTCTTGTTTAACCTAAATAAAAAACCATAGATTAAACTGGACTGGGCCATTGGACTCTTGGTTCAACCTATTAGGCTTAATTAATTATTCTAGTTAGAACCAACTCAATGGCCTAACAAATAATTAATTTTTCAGCCCAAATAAACCAGTCCAATTAAATAAGCCTAAATTAGCTTAGTCCGAGATTAATCCCTAATTATTCAAATTGGGTCAAAACCCTGAATAATTAATTAACCCACCAAACTAATTTAATTAATTCTCTCTCCATGGACTTTTATTTTATTCTAGCCCAATAATTTAAGTAGGCTACTTAAATAAAATAAATTTTTTAATTTAAGATCAATCATTTAGCCCGTATTTAATTAGGACTCACGGTTTATACTGGGGACCAAAAGACACACCGCATTGGCTACTAAAATGACCAAAATACCATTGTCTTATAAATAGCTGTATTTTACATTTTAAATATTTCCTAATATTACCATAAGGAAATATTGACCCCAAGGACAGTGTTGCATTAGCAAAGTCTTCAACCTATAAGTGTAATGACTAAAATACCCCTCTATATATCGCCGTACATTTAGAGAGAAAGAAGTGTACTAACACCTCTCTAAATGATATCTACCATCCTTATGCCTTTAGTCCAATGATCTACGACTTCCTGGATTATTTCCGCTTTCCAAGGGAGCTACCCTAAAGCAAACATCCAAGTCATGTTTCCTAGGGCCCTGGATTTTTAGATCATTTAGACAACCACAAGGGGCAATATAGTATAGAAACAATCTTGTACAAGTCTGTCTTAACTAACTAGTCACACATACCAAACATATAAGTATATATTGGCCCTATGATAGAACCTCAACTATAACATATCAAAGTATATGCTTCCAGCTTCGTCAAACCACCAACTCATACTCAAGTCGTAGAGTACTAGTCCACGCTATAGCAGTAGTAGTCTAGGTTCTACCATATAGTACTTTTAAGAAACTACTACTACAAGTCCTATTCTACGTATTCGAAATACGCTTATGTCATGAAGTGAGTGGACTACTCACTGGCTAAAGGTAAGCCATTCCCCATTTAGAATTCACAACATAATAACCTTAACATGATGAGATTCCCATTCTCATCGATCGGTTAAGAACAAAAGTTTATGTGTTAAGTAACCTGTGATCCATATATTACTGTGAAAGACCTTCATTCACATGGACTACTTACTTAAACACAATGGGTCTTTTCCAAACGTAATTGTGCTCACATAAAATTGTAAATTCACAAACAATTTCTAAGAATAAATTCTTTTATTAAGACATTCGATTTTTATATCAGAATCTTAGTCTAAGAGGGCATATTTCCCAACAGGAGGCGCAACTGGAAAGCCTACCTAGTGACCATCAAGTTCAAGAAGAAGAATGAGAAGCTTGCAGGCACTTCTACTTCTACTCCTACTATGTTTATGATTGAGAAAAATACTGCCTTTAGAAATGAGTTATGGGTATTAGTTAACAGATATGGATCTCACTTATGTAATAATTTGCAGGGACTAAAGGATAATAGAAGGCTTGAGAAGGGTGATATGAACCTACAAGCTACAAATGGAGTAAAAGTTGCTGCACTTGCTGTGGGGATTTATGAGCTACACTTGCTCTCTGGATTAGTTTAGAACTACAAAAACTATTCTTATGTACCAGTATTTTTTGAAAAACATTATCTCAGTTGCTTGTTTAGACTTATATGAATTTTATTTAATTTTTTAAAATAACAAATGTTGTTATTTTTATTGAATGATATCCATTATGGTTCTGCAACTTTGGTTAATGGTTTATATGTTCTAGACATAGATAATCCAATTCTCAATATAAGCAATAAGAAACTAAGGATAGATAACTCAACCTCATCTTATTTATGGTATTGTCGTTTAGGCTATATAAATGAGAATTGTGTTTCTACGTTACACAATCTAGGTGACTTAGGGACATTTGATTATATTTATATGGCAAATGTAAATCTTGTTTACTTTATAAAATAGCTAAAACTCTTTTTTCTAGAAAATGAGAAATGGCCAAAGAGTTAATAGAACTTATACATACTAATGTATGTGGGCTAATGTCTATTCAAGCAAGAGGAGGTTATCATTATTTCATAATCTTTATCAATGAATATTAATGATATAGGTATTTGTATTTAATGAAATACAAATCTAAGGCCTTTGACAAGTTCGAGAATGATGTAGAGAAACAATTTGGAAAAGTATCAAGATTCTTAGATTCGATCAAGGAGGTGAATACTTCAATCAAGAGTTTCCGAGTTATCTTAGAGATAATGGGATATTATCCCAGTGGACTCCACCACATACACCTGAATAAAATAGTATATTTGGGACATGGAACGGACCATGATGGCTTCTACAGACTTACCAAAATCATTTTGGGGGTATGCACCAGAGACTTCTATTTATATTCTAAACAAAGTTCCGTAAAAAATGGTTGACACTACCCTATTTGAGATGTCCTTTGTTAAGAAACCAAAGTTATTTCACTTGAGAGTATGGGTTTACCCTGCTAGCGTTGTCAAAAGGCCACAGTCAGACAAACTTGACAGTAAGTCTAGCAAATGTTTGTTTGTGGGTTATCCAAAAAAATTGATAGGGGCTATATTCATCATTATTTTTCTATTTATTTGAGGATAATTTGAGATACTTTTGATGTAATAACTAGGAATATTCCTTCCTATTTGATATTTTACTTGTAAAAAGTATTTTTGATGAATTTGTATAGAATAGAGTAAATTTCGAGTAAAAGGTGAAAGATTCTAGATTTTACCTAGCACCAGGTCCAGCTAAGGTGCCAAGTCTATTCTGAAAAATTAGCAAATAGTGAGGGAACCAGATTGCACCAGGCACCAGGTGGGTCGAAGTGACCCTCCACCAAGTCTGATCTGGAAGGCGGCGAATTTCATATTTTGAGGAGATTTTAGTAAATTCCATACGGATTCATTTGGGAACTGATTTGAGATCAATTTAGGATTCTTGTACACGTATTTTGGCAATTAGAACTCCTATAAATACAAGAGAATAACATTGTACAAACTAGTTTTGATAGTTTTCAATTTTTCAGTGTAATATCTTTAGAAAACTCCTAGAGAAATACCAAGATTTAGGAGGATCAAAGGAGAATTCTTAGAGAAGAAGAAGAGGTTACTCAAGAAGGTTTCAAGGAAGAAGAAGAAGGCTTACTTATCTATGAGGGGTTTCTTTTTCTCTTCTTTGTAATTTATTGACAATTTGATATTAATGTTTTAATTGTCTTCAGATAATATTCTTTTGGATTCACGATTTTGTATTGATTTTAGTTCTGTGATCAATTTATTTTTATTTTTGGTATTTGACTACTTGAGTATAATACCTTATTTGATTGATTAGCTCTCTTCTAATTAACTTGCAAAATGAAGTTAGGAGAGAGTGGCCAACTAATTAATTCAATATAGTTATTCTTAACTTGCTTGAAAAAGAGGTTAAGGATAAAGACTAAGTAATCAAAGATTGGTTAATGATTGCTAGAATATAGATTCATTAGCTAATTTCATGCTTAAATCACCTAGATATAGGGATTTGTGTGAGGATCGATTCTAATGCATCTTTTAGGTAAATTGGTTGAAATAGAATATATTCACTGATTTAACTAGAAATTGGTGATTCCATGAATTGCAAATGAAATGGCTCTACTTTAATCCTTCATGATGCTAAGATAATAATTAATTGAAAGAATAGTTAGTCAATCATTATTGTGTATTCAAGGATTTTTATATATTTACATGTCTTTTCTCATTGTTCTCACTCATTGATTATCCTTGTGACTTTTCTTATGTGATTTAATTTTCTCTAGTATATTAGGTTAGCAGGTTATTTACTTCTATTTCTCTATTCTATTGGATAAACAATAAAGATTTGGGTAAAGTAAGGTGGGAGACTATATTCTCATGAATTCGATACTTGCTAGTCCCTATACTATATGATGGGTATACTTGCCCATATATGTGGTTTTAGTACTTGGCATTTTAATTAAAACTTTAGTAATTATGTAATTTGTTGGCAATATTTTTTATACTAAAAAGCACGCATCAAGAATCTTTTGGGTATTACTTCTACCTTCCTTCTGAAAACAAAGTATTTGTTTCAAAGTATGCCATCTTTCTAAAGAAGGAGCACATGCTTAAAGGGGACAATGGAAGTAAATTTGAACTTAGTGAAGTTCAAGAAGAACAAACAAACAAGGATTAACCATTTAATCCAACATATATTGAGAAAATAGATGAACTTTCAAGTACACAAGAACCTCGTAAGTCGAGTAGGATACATGTGGCACATAAGAGAGATGAATTTCTCATTAGTAATCACAATGACATATTGTTTATAGATGAAGATGAACCTACAACTTACAAGAAAGTTCAGAATAGTTTAGAATCTGACAAATGGCTTGAAGCCATGAAGTCAGAGATAGATTTTATGTACGACAACCAAGTATGGACTTTGGTTGATCCACCCAAAAGAACAAACCTATTGGGTGCAAATGGATTTTTAAGAAGAAAACTGACATGGATGGTAATACAACTACCTATAAAGCATGATTGGTTGCTAAAGGTTATTGTCAATAGCATGGTATTGACTATGATGAAACCCTCTCACCAGTTGCTATGTTGAAATCCATAAGAATACTCCTATCACTTGCCGCTCATTATAGTTATGAGGTTTAATAAATGGATGTGAAAACAACTTTCTCAAATGAAAACCTGACTGAGAAAGTATATATGACACAACCTGAGGGCTCCATATCCAATGATGGCACAAAAATGTGCAAGCTGTAAAGGTCTATTTATGGACTTAAGCAAGCTTCTTGGAATTAGAACATCCATTTTCATGAAATAATGAATGAGTTTGGTTTCATTCGAAACATGGATGAATCATGTGTATAAAAAGAAGATTAATGAGAGTGAAATTATTTTCTTATCACTTTATGTAAATGATATATTGCTAATAGGAAAGGTATATTGATACCTATTTCCAATTAGATACTAATGACTATGAGTCACAATCAGGCTACTATTCAATTTGGGTGCAATCATTTGATTTATGAATTCAATGATAAGAAAGATGTAAAAGATAAAGAGAGTTCCCATGGATGAGTACTGACTAAGGCACTGTCCCTGAAGAAACATGATAGATATGTTGAGTTATTCGGTATTAGTAGATACATGAATGATTGGCTCTAGTGCAAGTAGGAATTTGTTAGTGTTATGCCTTAGAAGCAATTACGTGAATTTTGTATATTGTATATTTATTGAATAAAACAAGGAATTTTTTATCTTTCAATTTATTTTATTTATGCTTTTGTATAAAATAACTATTAGATGAAGTTTGAAGTACAAAACTGCTTTAAGAAAATCATGATAGAGATCATGGTGTGAGGTTCCTACTATACTGAATAGTGTTCGTACTTAAATTATCCCTAGTCATAGTATTAATGAGATAAGACATCATTAATGCATTAAGATTCGCATGTGTTATACTCTCTAAATTGATCAGGCGGTGGTTATCACATCCGTGAGTATTGTGATACTCAAAGTTAACACGTAGATACTTGTTACTTCAACAAGTACATTGAATGACCTAGCTATGAGATAATCACATGGAAAAATATTTAGTGTCAATGATAGAAAACGTGAAAGTATTCTTATACTTGAGATCTCCAAGATACTTTGTTTGCTAAGCGTTGAACATTGATTCCAAACTCTAGAGTCTTGACAAGACTACCTATGGGATAGATATTGGGTACAGCGTAAAGTAAACGAAAGTAATTGAGAGGATTAATAAAGGAATCACCACTCCTAATAGTAGGGCCAAATATCTTATAGCCACTTGTAGGAATCACTACTCGAAAAGTCCTTAGCCAAGGCGATTTTGTATTGGAAATAGTTTCAATTGATACGCATGATAAGTAGTAGATTCTAAGAACAAGTACTAAAATATTCGAGCCAGACTTAATTAATAATCTAGAGGGAGTTGGTACTAATTTCATACTTCAAATCGAATAAGATATTGTATGGTAAAAAGAGTTTATTACACTGATGTTTGCTATTGACAGGTTCAAGTCAAGCTGCTTGACTTTTTGGACTTTTGAGTGGTCATGATGTGTTGCTAGATACTGCTCATGATCTTTTGAATATAGATTTATTAATTAGAGAATTAATAAATCAATCTTAAGTAGAATTGATAAGTTAATTCTAAATTATTAAGTATTATTAATCTTAAATATGTTTAGATTAATTCATATTTTGTTACCAATAGACCGAAAAACCTAATAGGTCACACACAATAGAGGATTAAGTGCTCAAGATTTTATTTGATAACATTATAAGGTTAATTGTGAAAAAAAAAGTTATATAATTGATTTTGGTACATACCCCCAAATTGATTTTGGTAAGTCTGTAAGAGCCATCATAGTCCATACCATGTCTAGAAGAGTTCGATTCCTTCTCTCAGATATACCATTATATTGAGGTATATATAATTGAGTCTATTAAGATAATATCTCATTATTTCTAAGATAATATTGAAACTCTTAACTTAAGTATTCACCTCCTCGATTAGATCTTTGAGTCTTCATCCTTTTGCTAATTTATTTATCTACTTCATTCTTGAAGTCTTTGAATTTGTCAAAGACTTCAGATTTGTATTTTATTAAATAAAAATACCCATATTGTGAGTAGTCATCAATAAAAGTAATGAAGTATTAATAACCACCTCTTGCTTGTATTGATATTAGGCCACGTACACCAGTATGTATAGGTTCTAATAACTCTTTGGCCCTTTCCCCTTTTCTAGAAAAAAGAGTTTTAGCCATTTTTCTAAGTAAACAAGATTTGCATTTGTCATATGATTTGTAATCAAATGACCCTAAGTCACCAAACTTGTGTAACTTAGAAACCCAATTGTCATTTATATGGCCTAAACGACAACATCTTAAGTAAGATGAGATTGAGTTATCTTTCTTTATTTCTTGTTGTTTATGTTGAGAATAGGATCATTCATATCTAGAAAATACAAACCATTTATCAAAGTTGTAGTACCATATTGGACATCATTTAATGAAAAAGAACAACCTTTATTCTTGAAAATTAAGTGAAAATCTTTCATGTACAAACAAGCAATTGAGATAATGTTCTTAAGTAAAACAGATACGTAATAACAATTTGTAAGTTCTAAAACTAATATAGAAGGCAAGTGTAGATGATTAGTCCCCATAGTAAGTGCAACCACCTTTACTCCATTTGCAGCATATAGGTTTATATCGCCTTTTTCTAACCTTCTACTGTCCTTTAGTCTCTAAAAGTTATTGCATAAATGAGATCAACAACTAATATCTAATACCCTATCTCATTTTCAAAGGCAGTATTAATCTCAATCATAAACATACCATGTGTAGAAGTAGAAGTTCTCGCAAGCTTCTCCTTCTCCTTCTTTTCCTTCAAGACTCTAGGTAGGCTTTGCAATTGCACCTCCAATAGCCCATCTTTCTACAGTTATAGCATGGGCCCCTGGTGGCTGCCTCATTTTCTTCATGCTACCCTTGGGCTTAGTGGGAGTCTTCTTCTTCTTCTTGAGAACTTTATTCTTAGAAGATGAAGAATCCACCAACTGGATTACATTGGTTTCCTTCTTCATAGAAGATTTCACAGTTTTGAGAAGATTGATCAACTCAGGTATAGTAGACTCAATCTTATTCATTTGGTAGTTTATCACAAATTGCGAAAAATAACATGGTAATGATTGCAGAATTATGTCAATACTTAATTTGTTGTCCATTACGAACCCAAGAGACCAAAGCTTCTCAATCAAACCCAATAGTCTTAACCCATGAGTTGCCACAGAAGTACCCTAAACCATCTTAAAATGGAACAGTTGTTTAGAGATCTCATATCTCTTCATTCTGGCTTATGCATCAAATATCTCTCGAAGATGAAAAATAATCGAGTAAGCATCCATATGCTTATGCTATTTTTGCAATTCCAAGATTATTGACGCCAACATTACGTAGGATGTTATGTCACTATCCTCTTTGTGCTTCTTATGGACAACATGCTCATCAGCATGAGCATCTTAAGCTAGTGGTGGCAGAATAAGAGTCTTTAGCATGTAGAGCAACTTTTCTGACTTGAACAATTTTTAAGTTTCTATACCAGTCCAAAAATTTTAACTCGGTAAGTGTGTTTGTTTTTAAGATGCTACGTAAATTCAAGTTGGTCGACATGATGCAAATGACCTAGATATAAAGATAGAGAAATTAGTGAAATGTATATATGCACATGTAAATACTTAGTCTTTAATTAAGCGCGTTATTATTCCACTATTTTACTCAAACTACTAGACCTCACTGTTGACCCGAGAAAGTTTGTTGGAAGCTTTCCTAGTGGACTGATATCCAAATTCCTTAAGAATGACCTTGAGTTTGCCTAACAAACCATCCTTAAATTCAATTATAGGTATACAATACTAATTACGTCGAATGTAGTTACCGGATCATTGGGTGATTAACATCTTTTAATCTTAAAGCCATTAGCCCAACCAGGATAAAGAAATTAGTTAAACCCAACTCATTAATCTGGAATTTATATTCCATTACTTGAACATACTCAATATCAATTAGGCTTGGGTTAGCCCAACAACCTAGTCTCAAAAAAGACCTCCTATTTTTACTATGTGATAGGAATCAAGTTAGCCAAGTGGTTCAATCTTAAAAAGGAGGAACGACCTTGTAAGGACTAATGACAAGATCGAGAACCAAGAAGTTCCAAATGTTAGGTATCTCAGGCTCGTATCCTATATGACGCAACGGAAAATAAAACGAGATACCCTCCTAAAACCCGTCTATGTGTGGAAAATAAGATATAGTGATAATAAAGGTAACAGCTTTTACCTTTAGGTGATCGTTCGAAGAACAAAAATTTTCTTCTTCAAGCCAAGGTGCGATCCAGCAATCCTCTTGTGCAAACTCCACGAGAGTTGGACGTCTAACCACTATAATCATAGTGTGTGATTATCTTAAATGGTAATCCACACAGAGGAATACTCGAGCACCAAAGTTTCATGTGCTAGCAGAAAAAGAAGACGGCTAGGGCTGTTTTCGTTTTCAGCAAAACGAGAGAGAGAGAGAAGAGGAAGAAGAAGAAGATGATGATGATGATGATTGTGGCTGTGTTTTTTTTGTGTGTTTATCCCACTTCTAAGGTTTCGTATGACTCATAATATATGTCACACGAAAATTCCTTCCAAAATTGAGAATTCTAATCCTATTAGAATTCCCTAATTGTAATTGGAAACATCAAATTCTCACAATTACAACTTGGATCACAAATTATAACTAATTATAATTTGTCCACAACAACTTCTCTTTCTTTCAAATAACCCCACTATGTTATCAAATCACATCTTGAGTATATAATCCTCTATAGTGTGTGACCTATTAGGTTTCCCATTAAATTGGTAGTGAACATAAATTAATCCAAACGTCTTAGAAATTAATAATCCATAATTAATTAGAATTAATCCTATTAATTCTAATTAGGATTGGTTTATTAATTCATCAATTAATAAAACTATATTCCCAGATCATTAGCAGTATCTAGCAACACATCGTGACTACCCAAGAGTCCAGGAAGTCAAGTGGCTTGACATGAACCCTTCAATAACAAACTTTAGTGTAATTAACACATTTCACCATACAATATCTCCTTCGATTTGGAGTACGGAATTAGTGCCAACTCCCTCCGGAATTAATTCTGGCCCGAAACAATAGTACTTGTACCAGGAACCCATTACTCTAGATATGTATCAATTGGAACTGTTTCCAATACACAATCGCCTTGGCCAAGGACTTTTTGAATAGTTATTCCTACAAGTGGCCGTGAGATATTTGCCCCTACTATTAGGAGTGGTGAATCCTTTATTGACCCTTTCAACTACTCTCGTTTACCTCACAATGTACCCAATATCCATCCTATAGACGGCCCTCGATCGAGCTCCGGAGATTGGAATCAAAGTATAATGCTTAGAAAATAAAGTACCTTAGAGATCTCAAGTCTAAGGATACTTGCACATTTGCTATATTGAGATTATATCACTGGCACTAAATAGTTATCCATGTGATTATCTCAAAGCTAGATCATCCAATAAACTTGTTCCATTAACAAGTATCCATGTGTTATCTTTGAGTATCTCAATACTCACAGTTATGAGAACCACCGCCTGATCAAATCAGGAAGTCTAACACATACTAGTCTTAACGCATTAATGATGTCCTGTCTCATTAATACTATAACTAGGGACTATTTAAGTATTAATACCATCCAGTATGGTAGGAATCTCATATCATGATCTCTATTATGATTTCATTAACACAATATTGTGCTGGGGACTTTATCGAACAGTTATATTACTTAAAGTAAACAAAAGAAACTGAAAGATAAATAATGTATTTTTTATTAAAATAAAATGTGTCATATATAATGTACAAGTGATTGCCTCTAGGGCACAACACTAATAAACTCCCACTTGCACTAGAGTCAATCATTCATGTATCTAATACTGAATAACTCAACATAACAATCATGTTTCTTTTAGGATAGTGCTTTCATAAGTGGGTTAGCTATGTTTTCATCCATGGAAACTCTCTCTATCTTTAGATGATAGCGTCGTAATATGTATTTGGATCGTTGGTGAGACCGTGGCTCCTTTGCTTGTGCAATGGCTCTGTTGTTGTCACAATACAAAGTTATTGGACCAACAACACTAGAAACCACACCCAATTCCGTCACGAACTTCTTAATCCAAACAGCCTCCTTAGCTGTTTCAGAAGCAGCTATGTACTCAGCTTCTATCGTAGAGTCGGCAATAGTCACTTGTTTGGAACTTTTCTAACTTATTGTCCCTCCGCACAATGTAAACATGTAGCCGGATTGTGATTTGAAATAATCTTTGTCAGATTGAAAGCTGGCATTAGTATACCCGTTTATTTTCAAATCTCCTTCTCCATATATTAAGAACATATCCTTAATCCTTCGTAAGTACTTAAGAATGTTCTTTACAGCCGCCCAATGACCCTCACCAGGGTCAGATTGATATATGCTCATCAAACTGAGCGCACAAGATACATCGGGCCTAGTACATATTATAGCGTACATGATAGATCCAACTGCCGAGGCATATGGAATCTTACTCATGTAATCCCTTTCAACTTGTGTCTTGGGAGACATCGACTTTGAAAAGCTTATACCATGTGACATGGGTAAGAATCCCTTTTTTGGATTGATCCATGTTAAATCTCTTTAGTACTTTATCTATGTATATAGACTGTGAAAGACCAAGTAACTTTTTGGATCTATCTCTATAGATTCTTATTCTAAGAATATAGGTTGCTTCTTCAAAGTCTTTCAAGGAGAATTATTTGGACAACCAAATTTTAACCGTTTGCAAGATATATATATCGTTTCCTATTAGTAATATATCATCTACATAAAGTAATAAGAAAACGATTGCACTCCCACTAACATTCTTGTATACACAAGGCTCATCCATGTTTTGAATGAAACCAAACTCTTTGATTGTTTCATCAACATAGATGTTCCAACTCCTAGAAGCTTACTTAAGTCCATAAATGGACCTTTGCAGCTTGCACACCTTTGTGCTATCACTGGATGTGAAATCCTCAGGTTGTGTTATATACACTTCCTCACTCATATTCGAGCAGAGGAATACTCGAGCACCAAAGTTTCATGTGCTAGCAGAAAAAGAAGACGGCTAGGGCTGTTTTCGTTTTCAGCAAAACGAGAGAGAGAGAGAGAGAAGAGAAAGAAGAAGAAGATGATGATGATGATGATTGTGGCTGTGTTTTTTTTGTGTGTTTATCCCACTTCTAGGGTTTCGTATGACTCATAATATATGTCACACGAAAATTCCTTCCAAAATTGAGAATTCTAATCCTATTAGAATTCCCTAATTGTAATTGGAAACATCAAATTCTCACAATTACAACTTGGATCACAAATTATAACTAATTATAATTTGTCCACAACAACTTCTCTTTCTTTCAAATAACCCCACTATGTTATCAAATCACATCTTGAGTATATAATCCTCTATAGTGTGTGACCTATTAGGTTTCCCATTAAATTGGTAGTGAACATAAATTAATCCAAACGTCTTAGAAATTAATAATCCATAATTAATTAGAATTAATCCTATTAATTCTAATTAGGATTGGTTTATTAATTCATCAATTAATAAAACTATATTCCCAGATCATTAGCAGTATCTAGCAACACATCGTGATTACCCAAGAGTCCAGGAAGTCAAGTGGCTTGACATGAACCCTTCAATAACAAACTTTAGTGTAATTAACACATTTCACCATACAATATCTCCTTCGATTTGGAGTACGGAATTAGTGCCAACTCCCTCCGGAATTAATTCTGGCCCGAAACAATAGTACTTGTACCAGGAACCCATTACTCTAGATATGTATCAATTGGAACTGTTTCCAATACACAATCGCCTTGGCCAAGGACTTTTTGAATAGTTATTCCTACAAATGGCCGTGAGATATTTGCCCCTACTATTAGGAGTGGTGAATCCTTTATTGACCCTTTCAACTACTCTCGTTTACCTCACAATGTACCCAATATCCATCCTATAGACGGCCCTCGATCGAGCTCCGGAGATTGGAATCAAAGTATAATGCTTAGAAAATAAAGTACCTTAGAGATCTCAAGTCTAAGGATACTTGCACATTTGCTATATTGAGATTATATCACTGGCACTAAATAGTTATCCATGTGATTATCTCAAAGCTAGATCATCCAATAAACTTGTTCCATTAACAAGTATCCATGTGTTATCTTTGAGTATCTCAATACTCACGGTTATGAGAACCACCGCCTGATCAAATCAGGAAGTCTAACACATACTAGTCTTAACGCATTAATGATGTCCTGTCTCATTAATACTATGACTAGGGACTATTTAAGTATTAATACCATCCAGTATGGTAGGAATCTCATATCATGATCTCTATTATGATTTCATTAACACAATATTGTGCTGGGGACTTTATCGAACAGTTATATTACTTAAAGTAAACAAAAGAAACTGAAAGATAAATAATGTATTTTTTATTAAAATAAAATGTGTCATATATAATGTACAAGTGATTGCCTCTAGGGCACAACACTAATAAACTCCCACTTGCACTAGAGTCAATCATTCATGTATCTAATACTGAATAACTCAACATAACAATCATGTTTCTTTTAGGATAGTGCTTTCATAAGTGGGTTAGCTATGTTTTCATCCGTGGGAACTCTCTCTATCTTTAGATGATAGCGTCGCAATATGTATTTGGATCGTTGGTGAGACCGTGGCTCCTTTGCTTGTGCAATGGCTCTGTTGTTGTCACAATACAAAGTTATTGGACCAACAACACTAGAAACCACACCCAATTCCGTCACGAACTTCTTAATCCAAACAGCCTCCTTAGCTGTTTCAGAAGCAGCTATGTACTCAGCTTCTATCGTAGAGTCGGCAATAGTCACTTGTTTGGAACTTTTCTAACTTATTGTCCCTCCGTACAATGTAAACATGTAGCCGGATTGTGATTTGAAATAATCTTTGTCAGATTGAAAGCTGGCATTAGTATACCCGTTTATTTTCAAATCTCCTTCTCCATATATTAAGAACATATCCTTAATCCTTCGTAAGTACTTAAGAATGTTCTTTACAGCCGCCCAATGACCCTCACCAGGGTCAGATTGATATATGCTCATCAAACTGAGCGCACAAGATACATCGGGCCTAGTACATATTATAGCGTACATGATAGATCCAACTGCCGAGGCATATGGAATCTTACTCATGTAATCCCTTTCAACTTGTGTCTTGGGAGACATCGACTTTGAAAAGCTTATACCATGTGACATGGGTAAGAATCCCTTTTTTGGATTGATCCATGTTAAACCTCTTTAGTACTTTATCTATGTATATAGACTGTGAAAGACCAAGTAACTTTTTGGATCTATCTCTATAGATCCTTATTCTAAGAATATAGGTTGCTTCTTCAAAGTCTTTCAAGGAGAATTATTTGGACAACCAAATTTTAACCGTTTGCAAGATATATATATATCGTTTCCTATTAGTAATATGTCATCTACATAAAGTAATAAGAAAACGATTGCACTCCCACTAACATTCTTGTATACACAAGGCTCATCCATGTTTTGAATGAAACCAAACTCTTTGATTGTTTCATCAAAATAGATATTCCAACTCCTAGAAGCTTACTTAAGTCCATAAATGGACCTTTGCAGCTTGCACACCTTTGTGCTATCACTGGATGTGAAATCCTCAGGTTGTGTTATATACACTTCCTCACTCATATTTCCATTTAGGAAAGCTATTTTCACATCCATTTGCCAAATCTCATAATCACGATGAGCAGCAATTGCTAGGAGTATCCTGATAGATTTCAACATGGCTACTGGCAAGAAGCTTTCATCATAGTCAATACCATGTTGTTGACGATAACTCTTTGCCACTAGTTATGCTTTATAGGTAACTAAGTTACCATTCATGTCTGTTTTCTTCTTGAAAACCCACTTGCACCCAATAGGTTTAATTCCTTTGGGTAGATCAACCAAAGTCCATGCTTGGTTTTCGTACAGGGAATCCATCTCTGACTTCGTGGCCTCAAGCCATTTGCCAGATTCTGAACTATTCAGAATATCCTTGTAGTTAGTAGGCTCATCTTCATCTATGAGCACTACGTCATTATGGTCACTAATGAGAAATCCGTATCTCTCAGGTGCCACACGTATCCTACTAGATCTACGAGGTACTTGTATATTAGAAGGTTCATCTATTCTCTCAATAGATATGGGGTTAGACGGTTGATCCTCGTTTGTTTGATCTTCATGAACTTCACTAAGTTCAATCTTACACCCATTGTCCCCTCTGAGCATATGCTCATTCTCTAAGAAGATGGCATGCTTCGAAACATATAATTTGTTTTCAGAGGGTAGGTAAAAGTAATATCTGAAATATTCTTTTAGATATCTCACAAACAAACACTTGTCAAATTTACTATCAAGTTTATCTAATTGTGGCTTTTTGACAAAGGCAGGACAACCCTATACTCGCAAGTGAGATAACTTTGGTTTCTTACCAAAGAATATCTCAAATGGGGTAGTATCAGCCGATTTTGTCATAACTCTATTTAGTATATAAACAGAAGTCTCTAGTGCATACCCCCAAAACGATTTTGGCATGTCTGCAGAAGCCATCATGGTCCGTACCATATCTAGAAGGGTTTGATTCCTTCTCTTAGATACACCGTTATGTTAAGGTGTATGTGGAGTCCACTGAAATAATATCCCATCATCTCTAAGATAACTCAAAAACTCTTGCCTCAAGTATTCTCCTCCTCAATCAGATCTTAGAGTCTTAATACTTTTTCCAAGTTGTTTCTCTATTTCATTCTTGAAGTTTGTGAACCTTTCAAAGGCCTCAGATTTGTATTTCATTAAACATAAATATCCGTATCGTGAGAAATCATCGATAAAGGTTATGAAATAGATATAACCTCCTCTTGCTTGTATTGACATTGGGCCACATACATCAGAATGTATAGGTTCTAATAACTCCTTAGCCTGTTCTCCTTTTCTTGGAAAAGGAGTTTTAGTTATTTTACCAAGTAAACAAGACTTACATATGCCACATGATTCATAATCAAATGACCCTCAGTCACCAAGCTTGTGTAACTTAGAAACACAATTTTCGTTTACATGGCCCAAACAACAATGCCAAAAGTAAGAGATGTTAGAATTATTTATTTTAGGTTTCTTATTATTTATATTGAGAATTGAATTATCCAAGTTTAGAACATATAAACCATTAACCAAAGTTGCTGAACCATAGTGAATATCATTCAAAGAAAAAGAACAACATTTATTCTTAAATATTAAATGAAATCCACATAAGTCTAAACATGCAACTGAGAAAATGTTTTTCATTAAAATTGGTACATAATAACAGTTTTGCAATTCTAGAATTAATCCGAAGGCAGGTTCAGCTTGTATGTCCCCACAGCAACCTTTGCCCTATTTGCAGTACGTAGGTCCATATCGGCTTTCTCTAGCCTTCTACTGCTCTTTAGTCCCTGCAAGTTATTGCACAAATAAGATCCACATCCTATATCTAATACCCATATCTCATTTCTAAATGCAGTATTTATCTCAATCATAAACATACCTGGAGAAGAAGTAGAAGTGCTTATAAGCTTCTCCTTCTGCTTCTTGTCCTTAATGGTCTCCAAGTAGGCTTTGCAGTTGTGCCTTCAGTGGCCCATCTTCCCACAATGATGGCATGGGCCCTTGGTAGCTGCGTTATTCTTGTTCACACCACCTTTAGGCTTCATAGGAGCCTTCTTCTTTTTCTTTCAAACTTTCTTCTTAGAAAAGGAAGATTCTACCATTAAAACTGCATTAGAATCCTTCTTCATGGAGGACTCTGCAGTTTTGAAAAGATTTATCAATTCAGGAATGGTGGATTCAGTCTTGTTCATCTGATAGTTATTCACAAATTATGAGAAACTATTAGGCAAAAATTGTAGAATTAAGTCAACACTTAAGTCATGATCCATTGCAAACCCGAGAGATCTAAGCTTCTCTATCAAGCCCAACATTTTCAGCCTATGGGTAGCCATAGAAGAACCCTCTGCCATTTTGCAACAGAATAGTTACTTCGAGATCTCATATCTCTCAGTTCTGGCTTGGGCATCAAACAACTTTCAAAGATGTAAAATGATCGATTGAGCATCTATATGCTCGTGCTGTTTTTGCGACTCAGGAGTCATGGATGCTAGCATAATACATGATGTTGTATCACTATCCTCCTTATGCCTTTTGTGGACAGCATGCTCATCAACATGAGCATCTTGGGCTGGTGGTGGTGGAATAGGAGCATCTAGCACGTAGAGCAACTTTTCCGATTTAAGAACGATTCTCAAATTTTTATACCAGTCGAAATAGTTTGATTTGATTAACTTGTTGGTTTCCAAGATGCTACGTAAGTTCAAGTTTGTTGACATGATGCAAGTAACCTAAATGTAAAGATAGAGAGCATTAGCTACTTGTATATGCACATGATATGCAAATAATTAGGACTTTAATTAAGCGCATTTTTACTCCACTATTTTACTCAAACCAATAGTCCCCACTACTGATTCGAGAAAGCCTGTAGGAATTTTCCCAGTGGACCAGTATCCAAATTAATCAAGAATAACCTTGGATTTGCCCAATAAGCTACCCTTAAGTTTATTGGTAGGTATCCAATACCAATTACATCGTATGTAACTACCGGATCATTGGGTGATTAACAACTTTTAATCTTAAAGCCTTTTGGGCCACCCCAACTTTTTCTCTAAATTTCTTTATGCTTGAGTTTGCCCAATCGGGATAAAAAATTTAGTTAAACTCGACACATTAATCAGGAATTTAACTCTATAGCTTGAACATGCCCGATGTCAAGTAGGCTTGGGTTTGCCCAACAACCTGGTCTTGAAAAAGGACTCTCGTTCTTACTATATTAATGGAAGGAATTGGGTTTAATATTAATTGAGGAATTTGTTCCTTTTAGTGATTTCTTTGAATGACATGCATAAAAATCAATAAATCACATAATTGATAATTATGGTAATAAAGCGATTACGTGGTATGGTTATGAACTTTTCCTAAATTAATTTCTTTGAGCCATAAAAGAAATTAATATAGTTAACCATATGTGTTCATGCATGATTTAAATAGAAGGTCTTACCTTCTCGCCTTGTTTTGGTTGCCATCTCCAAATAGAATAATTCTACTCCTATCTAACCTATGTAACTAATTACATAACTTCCTAAAGAGAGAAAACCTCGACTTACATTCAAGGGGAGTTAGATGAGAAGAGAATTACATAAGAATTCTAGAGAAGGCAGGACACGCTGGCCCTACTTCGTAAAAAACCAAAAGTGTAAAATGCATGAACATATATAAATGGTTTTAGTCCATAACCATCCACCATGCCATTAACTATGCTTAAACAATATAAACATATACTTTTATTATTCCAAAATCACTATTTTGAAAAAATAAAACAAATTCTAAAATCACCATTTTCGAGAATACATCAATTTTAGAGAATACATCAATTTTAGATTTTCAAAATCATTATTTTGAAAAACAAAATTGATTGTCTCAAAACTAATTTTGAGAAAATGGTTTTAGGTCCCAACTTTCATCAAATGAGGTTTTTCCTTTCAAAATTTCATTAAAAAAAAAAAATTATAAACAGTTGAATCGTGCAAAACATAGCATAACCGGCGTCGGTTTGGAAGCCAGAGCCGGCGTCAGCTCTGTTCTGATTTCCAAAATTTTTCTCTTCCAAAAATAATTTCTGGACATCGTGAACGGAATGGAACCGGCGCCGGCTTTGAGCCGGACGCGGCCCCAGCGCCGCCTGTGTTCTAAAACAATGGCGGCGATTTTTCAAAAAATTCCAGAAATAATTTTTGGTGCTTTCTTCTTCTGCAAATTTTCAATGAAAATAATTTTCAACAGTATTTTCTGTTTTAAAGCTCAAAACAACAACCAATTTGTTAGTTTAAACAAAATCAAAACAGAAAATTAGGATGAAACGGAAGGCAACAACCATGCTCTTGAAAACGTTTTTCTACAGAAAATTCTCAGCACCTAAAGAAAGCATCTTTTGAAGTACACTGTAACTTTAACATAATCATATTGTGCTATGATCCCAACCCATAATGCTTGAAACAATTTCGACTCGAGTGAAAATGATTTTCACAATAAACAAAGATAAACACGAATACATGAAAACAGTTTTTCATGCCAAACAATGTCTGTAGACCACACATAGCATGTCTCTAATACCACTGTTGGATATCTCAGGCTCGTATCCTATACGGTGCAGCGAAAAATAAAACGAGATACCCTCTCAGGACTAATCTATATATGGAAAACAAGACATAATGATAATAAACATAACAGCTTTTACCTTTGGGTGATCGTCCAAAGAACAAAAATTTTCTTCTTCAAGTCGAGGCGCGATCCAGCAATCTTCTTGTGCAAACTCCACGAGAGTTGGACGTCTAACCATAATCATAGTATGTAATTATCTCTAACAATAATCCACACAGAAGAATACTCAAGCACCAAAGTTTACTGTGCTACCAGAAAAAGAAGGCGGCTAGGGCTGTTTTCATTTTCAGCAAAACAAGAGAGAGAGAGAGAGAGAAGAAGAAGAAGAAGAAGAAGAAGAAGACGACGACGACGATTGTGGCTGTGTTTTTCGTGTGTTAATCCCACTTCTAGGGTTTCGTGTGATTCATAATATATGTCACATGAAAATTCCTTCCAAAACTGAGAATTCTAATCCTATTAGAATTCCCTAATTGTAATTGGAAACATCAAGTTCTCACAATTACAACTTGGATCACAAATTATAACTAATTATAATTTGTGCACAACAAGTTCTCTTTCTCTCAATTAACCCCACTATGTTATCAAATCACATCTTGAGTATATAATCCTCTATACCGTGTGACCTATTAGGCTTCCCAGTAACATAAATTAATCCAAACGTCTTTGAGATTAATAATCCATAATTAATTATAATTAATCCTATTAACTCTAATCAGGATTGGTTTATTAATTCATCAATTAATAAAACCATATTCTCAGATCATAAACGATATCTAGCAACATATCATGACCACCCAAGAGTTCAGGAAGTCAACTGGCTTGACAAGAACCCTTCAATAACGAACTTCAGTGCAATTAACTCCTTTCACCAAATAATATCTCATTCGGTTTGGAGGACAGAATTAGTGCCAACTCCCTCCGGAATTAATTCTGACCTGAAACAATAGTACTTGTACCAGGAACCCACTACTCTAGATGTGTATCAATTGGAACTATTTCCAATACACAAATGCCTTGGCCAAGGACTTTTCGAGTAGTAATTCCTACAAGTAGCCGTGAGATATTCGCTCATACTATTAGGAGTGGTGAATCTTTTATTAACCTTCTCAACTACTCTCGTTTACCTTACAATGTACCCAATATCTATCCCATAGGCAGCCTTGATCGGGCTCTGGAGATTGGAATCAAAGTACAAAGCTCAGCAAATAAAGTACCTTGGAGATCTCAAGTCTAAGGATACTTGCACGTTTGCTATATTGAGATTATATCACTGGCACTAAATAGTTATCCATATGATTATCTCAAAGCTAGGTCATCCAATAAACTTGTTCCATTAACAAGAATCCATGTGTTATCTTTGAGTATCTCAATACTCACGGTTATGAGAATTACCGCCTGATCAAATCATGAAATCTAACACATGCTAGTCTTAACGCATTAATGATGTCCTATCTCATTAATACTATGACTAGGGACTATTTAAGTATTAATACCATCCAGTGAGTAGGAATCTCATATCATGATCTCTATCATGATTTCATTAACACAACATTGTATTGGGGACTTTATCGAACAATTATATTACTTAAAGTAAACAAAAGAAACTATAAGATAAATAATGTCTTTTTATTAAAATAAAATATATCATATACAATATACAAGTGATTGCCTCTAGAGCACAGCACTAACACCAAAATGATATCAAATTGTTCCTACAATAATGTTTGAGGATAGAATAGATTTGGAAGGGTGATAAAGGTAGCCAAGGGCTCAATTTAATATCTATCCAAAAGGAACCCCAACTACAATTCAAGCCCACTCTAAAAGAAGGAGAAAACATTGAAGGCTAGCTAGCCAGAGCTGAGCCGGCGCCGGCGCCAACCTCATTCTGCCAGCCAAAACGTCGACCTCTAGCACGGCACCGGCCCTAGTTGGGGCCAACCTCTTGTTTTGCCACACTTTGATGTTTTCTCTAGTTTTTCCCTGTTTTAAACATCTTGTAAAGACCCTTTAAGCCCTTAATTTATCTTATAACCTTAGTAATCACTTAGCTAGGGTTAGGGTAGTATAAATATATCTTTTTGTGATTTGGCAACTAAATTAATCTACTTTATTCAAATTTGAGAGAAAAGCTTTAAGAGGTCTTTACCTTCTTGTTCATCTTATTCAAGACCATGCTTAGGGCTTAGTCCTGCCTTTGGATGAGTCTCTAAATCTTATGGATAATCCAATGTGGTTTCTCTTAATTAGGTCTTAGTTGCTTTGTTCTTCTAAGGTTTATGTTTAATTCCATTATTTGGGTATCTATAATTCTACTTTCTTTTATTCTTGATTGTCTTTGTTGTTTCAAAGATATTTAGGTGAATTCATAGTAGATCTCTCACTACTATTCTTGTGGGTGTTTGAAACTTAGTTCTTCAAGAGTTTGCTAGAGTATAGATAGATAATTATTTTCCTTCATTTTGGCCACAAATTTTCACTATTTTGGTTTCACTATTTAAGCTAAGATTTATGACCATTGTTGCCCATTGTTCCATCCATTCAACTGCTCAAGATCATATCACTATGTTAATGGAATGCATTAAGTTTAATATTAATTGAGGGATTTGTTATATTAGTGGTCTCATACATAGCATGCATAATATCAACACTATGATATAATTGTAATAGACTAAATTATATGGCTTGGTTATGGGCTTTTCTAGATTAATTTCCTTGAGCCATGAAGGAAATTAATTTCGGTCAAAACCTATGTGTTCATGCATGTTTTGAGAAGAAAGTCTTACCATCTTCTTGCTTCACCTTCATCGCCATCTCCATAAATTCGTAAAATAATTTATAATCCTATCTAACCTATATATCTAATTACATAAATTTTTTAATGAAGAAACCTCGAGTCACATTCAAGGGGAATTAGATAAGAAGAAAATTACAAGAAAATTATAAAGAGTAGTGGAACACGCAGGCCCTATTTATTCTAAACAAAGAATTAAAAAAATGCTTGACACAATAATAATTAATCAAAATTAATTGGTCTAAGTCCATAACCAAGCCAACATGCCAAAATCATGCTTAAAATAAATTAATCAAAATAAATGAATATGAAATATAAATTTCCAAAATCATTATTTTGGAAAATAAAATAAATAGTCCCAAAATCAAATTTTAGGAAATTTTGTAAGTCCAAAATCATTATTTTGGAAGGATAATATAAATAAATATAAATTTCCAAGATAATTATTTTGGAAAAATAATATGGTCATTTCCAAAATCAAATTTTGGAAACTTTATATATCAAAAATCTTAATTTTTAAAAAATCTTTGGGTTCTTTTTGAATTAAGAACACTAGTGGATTAAATTAAAACGATTTTTTTTTTTTTAACAACCAAGCCCCGCCCAGGCTTGACGTTCATGCCCCGCGCGGGCTTTGATTTGGCAATTGCAATTGCTAAAAGAGTTACTGACATCTATTTTTCAAGCAACTATTGTGATGCCCGTGCTATGCACAAAGTAACTTATGTTAAGTTATTATTTAGGTCAGATATACTTATTACATTTGTAATTTTATTTATAATCAAGTATTGGTTGGCTTATTCTAGTTTTTTTTTTTTTTTATGTATTTATTAAGTTGTATCAAGTATTTTGTGACTTAAATTTTTTGTGTTAGTGTTTGTATGTGATTTTTCATTTTCTTATTATTTCAAAATTGTATATATATATATATATATATATTTATTTATTTATTTATAATTAATCATGAAATTTTATAATGAGAGTTTAATGAAATATAGGCTTATTGGAAAGCCAAACTCCCTCATTTCTTGACGTGTATAAGATGCTTGTCAGCTTGTTTATAATGTATAATTACTATTAGACAATAGCTGAAAATTGCAAAAATGAAAGAGTGTCTTTTTAAATATGTAAAAAAATATTATTTATTAGGTGCTAAATTGACACATGGTATTTATATGTTCTTAAATTGACACGTGGCATGGTTATTGTCCATCTTAATATAAATATTCTATTAAAGATACATTGTATCAGATGATTATATATTTTCACAATAGATAATACATCATTATCTTCAATTTTTTGTAACTGTTGAACATTTATTAAGTTGATGTTATGAAATGCGTGATTATTTGAATGTTATCTGAATGCTATCCAAATTCATTTAAAATCTTAACTAATTAAATAATTAATTCAATTAATTAATAAGATTAAATGAAATATGAGTAGTAGTATCATAATATGGATAATATCAAAAAAATTTCATTAATGTTAATATAAATTTATTAAAAAAATATTGTGGGGAGAGAAATAGGCCCTTAGAAAACCTCTCTTGCCAGGGGGCAGTGTAGTTTATAATCAAATTAAAAATCTAGACGTACCCCATGTTGTCCCCAACCATCATCTTTGATATCCAAATCCCTTCCCGTGATTGACTGCTGTACGCAACAACCATTCTTTTTAATGATTATTTCTCTTTCTTGAGGACCCTATTCATTATTTACTATTCTATTCTACACAACAGTGGAGGTGCTGTAAAATGGGTTATTCTTTTTGTATACAAATATTTTACTACTCTGTGTTCTACATAAAGCTTTTCCTTCGGTGTAGTGGGGATTTATTTTGTCTTCCCTTTTTTATATGGAAAAGTCCCATGTTGTTCGTTAGAGGAAGAACCTTAAATTCTTCAAATGGTGAGCTTAGGAATAATCACTTGTCGATCACCACTGCTATCAACACCACATGTATTGTCTGGAAAAAGAGCCTGCAACTACCACAAAGTAAGACTTAAGAGAACTTATTAACACTATAGTCCTGCATGGCGTGAAATATATCATACTAATTAAGTAAAATATAAAGGAAAATAAACTGAAAATCATTCATCTGCAGTTACGGTTCCAATTTACAGTTAGCAAAGCCATCATTTACAGTTAGCACATATTCGAAGTTCCAATTCATCAACTAATCGATCAAAACCATATCAGAACATCACTGAATTTTACTATTAAATCAGATAACTATATCAACCACTTCAATGTTATTAAAGCCAATAGCAGACAAATATATACTAAACAATATAATTGCAATTATATAGATATTTGCCAATCTAGGAACCTCCACATATCTTCTAAAGGGTTCACTGTACTAAATATGCAGATGCCTAGAGGACTTTAATGTGGCCACAACCAAATACAGCAGATCAGTTGGGTAAAACCAGAATAAACATAAAGCATTACATAACAAAATGAGTAAAGAACAAAACCACATTCAAGGACTCCAGTGAGACAACAATTATAACAAACAAACTCATAAACCATAGCCACAAACACATGAATACCACCCCCACCACCCAAAAAAAAAAAAAAAAGCAACAGGAAAAAATATTGTTTTAAGCAAACATGAACTTACCCTGTTAGAATGATCTTCTTCAGAATAATCCTATTTGGATCAATACTTCTCAATAAACCTATAGTAGTAATAGCTGGAGAAGCAGCATCTCCCACATTCTTGAGAGCAATGAGTGGAAGAGGAGGAAAAGAAATTGGAGCGTAAATAGAAGCTATTGAAAATCGGCCAGCATGAAGAAATCTTTCCATTTTGTGCTTATCGGAATTCATATTATCTGATGAGTACAATAGCCTGCAATCAAACAAAGAAAATTAATGGCACATACAACAACTACAAAAAACTAAATGCTTTATGAACCATTGCCCCAGCACCCCAAAACAACCATCACCAGAAGAGCACCTTGCCACAAATTGGCGAAACCAACATGAAATGGTCCTCAAGAAAGGCATTTATATAGCTTCCAAATTCAAATCCAATCAAGCTAGATATTCCACCGATGCTTCAAGTTTTCTTAGTGTAATAAACGACATGTTCCTAGCAATGGCTTTACCAATTAGCTCTGCAGTTTTGGTTTCACACTGGCAGTGATGGATATATGTCATAAAGGTAAGGGAACATAATTCTCCAATTAATTTTAATGTAACATACATATCCACAAGTAGCCAAGAATACGAAGACATAATTCCAGAATCACAAAAGTCTCAGAATCTATATTAAGAAATGCAACTAACCTATCACGTAATCTTATGATTACAAATAATAATTTTTTTTAAAAAAAAATGCAAGTATATCAAAAATTGGAAAATATGTAAGCCAATATTCTTGAATATAAAAAAATGGAGAAAAATGCCAAAATAAAAAAAAATTTAATACCATCTCAAAACCCTAGACCAAAGGTAGTAGGTAGAAAAATTAAAAAATTTGGGACCTCTACCCCAGTCGACCCATTTCCCCGTCTGAGCTCCGACCGTTATTGGCTCTCACCCTGCAATGGGAAATAGATAAATAAGCAAGACCCCAGGAATAGCCAGAGTCAAAGACACAGAGTACTAATGGGTAATAAGATTGCCCAGACCACGCAAGCATTGGCGACAGAATACTATCTACACAACTTGCCATCGTTGTATAATTTAGTATTGAAAGAGGTTTTGGGCAAAGGGCAATTTTTGAAATCGATTTTGTGCAAGCACAACGAAGGGCTTGTGTTAGTCAAGGTCTATTTTAAAAAAGGAGACTTCATTGATTTACAGGAATATGAGTGCCAGCTCACCCAAATTCGTGATATATTCACTGGCCTTCATCACCCTCATGTCAAGGATGGAGAATTAAGTAATTCAAACCATTATTTCGACAAACATGATTTCAAAGTACCTAATCATTTTCATAGTTAATTATTCTCTTAGCATCATCATGAAGGATTAAGATAGATTCACTTCTTTGTCAATCCATGAAATCACTACCTTCTAGATAAATTAGAATCACTTGGTCTCGTCTCAACTAATTCATCCAAAAGATGCATTAAACACAATCCTTGATTAAATTTTCTTGGTCTTGGTGAATTTAAAACATGAAATTAATCAATGAATCCTTAGTCTCGGCAAACATCAATTAACCTTTAATTACCTAGTCCTCATCAATTGACCCCTTTGGTCTCAGTGAGTTAACAGACAACAAATATGAAATCAATGAATTGAAACCACCATCAGCCCATTTGGTCTCAGCGAATTAATGGAAAGAACCAATCAATTAATCCCGTAATAAGTACAAGTAATTAAATACCAAGAAAAATAATCAATTAATCAAAAGATCAAATAACTCTAAATATCATGAATATCTAAAATAATGTCAAATTTCAATAAAAGAATTAACATATCATTGTTCAAGAAAAGAAAACAAAGTAAAAGAAAGCACTCATAGATAAGCCTTCTTTTTCTTCCTTTGTAGACCCTCTTGCACAATCCTCCTTGAATTACTTATCTCGAGAAAATACTGGTGATGCACTTTAAAATAAATCTAAATCTCTACATTGTGCACCTCCCTTTCCCTACGGTAAATTGGCCTTTATTTATAAAAGTTCCTAAAAGAGTCCTAAATAAAGAAGAAGAAATTACCTAAAAATAATCCAAAACCAAAAAGGATTAATAATTTCTATATAAAAGCCTAAGAAAATCTAAATAAAAAAACACTAAGAAAAATTAATCATCCATCGCCTTGACTTTGTGAATTGAGAAATAATTGGTCTTCAATTTTGACTCTGTCAATTTCTTTTGTCTTGTCATTTTCTGTTGAATCCTCCAATTGATGTTAAATTTGGAATTGTTGAAGTCACTGAAATTCTGAAGTTGTAGTGTCGGCTTGATTTGAGCCGTTTACCATGCCATCGAAAATTCCTTTGTTTCCTTTGTTATTGCATCGGCTCAATTGAGTCGTTTTCCTTACATTATCTCAATTAAGCCAAAAACCACCAATTCTACTTTCTTTCTTTTGTCTTTTTTGCTTTCCGTCATTCTTGACCTTTCCTTGTTGCTTTTTTCCTTTGGTTTTGCTTAGTCGTCAACCAAAATCCACTTAGCCATTTTTCTCCTTTTTCATTTCTAACTCCCAATTGCAATTTATTCCCCTATTTCATTCAATCATCTGCTCTTCTCTCTGTTCTTTCCAGTGGCTAACCGGCGCCGGCTGTCCTTCTTGGGCTGGCGCCGCCTCTATTCTGAAAAATCACATAATTAGTTCCAAATTTCATCTATTTTTGCATAAAATTATAGAAAATATTTTTTATAAGGGAAATATCAAATAGAATGACTAGTTATTTCACAAAATGTATCACAAAATAGCCTCAAATAATTAGGAAAAATATGACTAATTTAGGCCCAATCAAATACCTTCTTGCCAAAATTATCAAGAAAAAACACTTTGTAGTCAAGTGCTAGAAACATGTTTGGTTCCAATACTATTAGGGCTTGGTGCTTATTCATGGAAAAACTAAAGAAAGGAACATAAACAAAGTGAACCATAAATTTCAATATATTACCATTAATTCCAACATATACGAGATGATAATAGGAGCTGTTAATTGAATAGTAATTTGAGCAAAATAGAAGGAAAGGTATCAAAGCACAAACTTAGGGGAAATAAAAAAAAAGAAAAAATAAGGAAGTTGATGAATTTATTTATTTAGCAATGCATATCTCCTTAGCCTTTTCTAAGACTCTGGCACCATTCTTTTTCAAATCCACGTCCATATGAGGCAACACATCAGTGACCCTAAAAATTGTTAATTAGATATGAACAATTAGCAACTAAACAAAAAACCTCTCCACCAACACAAATCCCTTATATACCTGCCATCTAAACTTGATGATCAAGACTACTAAGTATGCAGCGTTAAAAAAAACGAAAACATACTAGGGCCAACAAGGCCGATTGCACACAGTTTCTCTAGAGAATTAGAAATGCTTTTGGCCTTTGAGAATCACATCAATAACTATGTTTTCCCAACTCATACACTTCTATGGTGGTGGAGGAGGATAGTGGTGGAGGAGTTAACAGAGAAGAGTGGTTATCTCAACCTTGCACTTCTACTATCAAAACGGGGTCACCCACCGAGATATCAACCATAAAATCGCCTCCTTGATCAGAACAGAAACCTTAAAATTCGTCTAAACCATCAACAGCACAAATTTAATAGAATCAACATAAGAAGAGAAAATCAAACCTAAATGAAAGATAAAGAAAATGAATAAGAAAAAAAGCCAACCTTTACAAATTGAAGAGTGGCAGAGAGTGAGAAAAGAGAAGAATCTATAAAAATTGTTGTTTTCTAATGGATATGCTGAGAGAAAGTATGTATATTGGAGAGAGAAAGAAGATGTCAAGTGGCCATTGAAAAAGGTAAAGGCGATGCACCTTTTTCCCAGAACGAAAGAAGCTTATCACTGAAGGTAAGACGATAGCATAGAAGAACCCAGTAGATGAGTACAGTTGCAAAGGCATAGAGAGAGTTTGTCAAGCGCAGAAATTCAAGCATCAGTTTTGAGAGAAGAAAGACTGGGTTTTGGGATAGCAAAAGGCTAAATGAATGGAAGTGACAGGGACAGTGGGGAGGAGTGCATAAGCACTGCACACGGTTGGGGGAAAAAGCCTTCGTTTCAACTACCACGTGTAAATCAAAAGTAGTGTCACGTGTCGTAATGGTAGGCTTTTGTAGCTACTTACATATATATATATATATATATATATATATATATATATATATATTTCCTTCCTTTTTTTTACCAGCTTTTGCTAGTTTCCTTTTCCTTGCAGAAACAATTTCCTAAAACAAACAATAACATTTTTTTTCTTCCTGAAACAATTCTAGATTTATTTTGGCCTTTTCCAATTTTTTTTTTCTTTCTCCACCGCTGAACATTTCAGCAACCAAAAGTTTTTCCTTCCAATCAAATTTCTGAAAAAATTTTATTTTGGCTGAATAATTTTTTTTAATTGGAAATAAATTCCTCAGGATTTCATAAATCCTTTTTATTGAAATAATTTCAATAATTAACATGCAAAGAAAAATATAACCCACATAAAACAAATTTTCAAAATCAAAATTCATAAAAACAATTTTCACTGACCCAAAATTATTTATGAACTAATTTTAAAATAAGAATAAACTCGAAAAACACATATGAGATGACTCTGATACCACTATTGGATTTCGATCATTCAAAATAAAATAATGCGCGACGAAAAATTAAAACAAAATCTACTCAAATGATCACTTTGTATGTAAATAAATGGGTTAGGAGATGGAAGAAAAATTCGTTACCTGAAAATGCAGATTTAAAATTTTTTCTTCGTAAGTCGATCAAATCAAGCCTCCAAAATTTCAAGCATAAGAATTTCTCTAACAATATCCACTCGAGGAATTATACTCAATAGGCACCAAGAACCGATGCTAGTAATTGTGCGACAGCTGTAGGAATTAAAATTCGGAGAAGAAAAGAAAAGGCTACAGTGTGTTTGCATTTTTCTTTTAGGCGGCTGAATTTTGTTTCCAAAAAAAAGAGAGCTAAAATTCCTTTTTGAAAAAAAAAAAAAAAACACCACCACCTTATAAAAGAAAGAAGCACACAGTAAGGTGTTTCCAAAACCTATTTTGGAAACAACTATTAAGCCTTTTCACTTTACGGGTCTTTAGGATCTAGAAATTGCTTGGGCCCTATGAATTATAACTAATTGATAATTCGCTCAGAAGCATTTAGGAATTACAATTCAATCCCAAATAATTATAACACTTTATAATTACCTATAATTATTATTGTATTCTCCAAATTAATCCTATAATATTATCAAATAATAATATAAGTATCAATTCCTCTATTGTGTGTGACCTATTAGATTTTTTAGTTGATTGGTAGTTAATATGAATTAATTCTAATTACTATAGAATAATAATCCTTAATAATTAGAATTAACTTATTAATTCTAATTAGGATTAATTTGTTAATTCTCTAATTAATAAATCCATATTTAGCATAACAATATAACATTTCAATATTTAGCATAACAATATAAATCCATATCTAGCAATACATCATGACCATCCAAAATTCTAGAAAGTCAAGTGATTTGACATGAACATTTCAATAGAAAAATAGCTGTGGAATAAACTCCTTTCATCATACTATATCTCATTCTCTTTTAGACTATCGAATTAGTGCCCACTCCTACTAGAATATAATTAATTCTAGCCCGAATTAATTTGTATTTATTCCAAAATCCATTACTCAAAATGTGTATCAATTGGTACTATTTCCAACATATAGTTGCCTTAACTAAGGACTTCTCGTGTAATAATTTTATACAAGTGGCCATAAGATATACGCCCCTACTATTAGAAGTGATGAATCCTTTATTGGCCCTCTCAACTACTTTCGTTTACTTTATATTGTATCCAATATCCATCCCATAGGTGGTCTTGTAGGAACTCAAGAGTTTGAAATCAAAGCACGACGCTTAGTGAGCAAAGTACCTTGGAGATCTCAAGTCTAAGAATACTTGCACATTTGTTATAATGAGATTCTATCACTGGCACTAAATAGTTATCCATGTAATTATTTCATAGTTAGGTAATTCAATGAAGTTTTTCACTTAACATGTATCCACGTGTTAACTTTGAGTATTACAATGCTCACATATGTGAGAGCCACCGCTTAATCAAATCAAGAAGTATAACACGTGCTAGTCTTTGCATATTTATGATGTCCTATCTCACTAATACTATGACTAGGGATAATTTAAGTACAAGTACTATATGGTGTGTAGGAATCTCATATTATAGTCTCTATCATAATTTTCTTAACATTATACTATGTTCTTGGGATTTTATCTTACAATTTTATACACATATAGGAGGAATGATTAATTAAACTATAAGATAATGAATGCCTTTTATTAACAAATGTGTCATATACACTACACAAGTGATTGTTTCTAGGGCATTACACTAACCTGTAAGCTTTTAACTAAACAACAATGTGTGTTTCTAGTAAGATATATGGTGATGTCGTGCATGATATGTACAACATCATTAGCTCTCAAAACATTTAATTTTTTACATACCAAGGAACTGTGGACTACGACAGTCACAACACTGTGTACTTCCAAAAAAAGAAAAACATCTATTTTCTTTATTTTTTATCTTCTTTATATATATATATATATATATAATATTAAATAAGGAATAAAGCAAATAAAGCAAATATATAAACACTAAGCTCAAAGGCAAACAAAATAACATAAGAAGAGTAAAACAAAACATAGACACACTAAACAAAATGTCAAAATAAACACACCAAAACTAAAACAAAAATAAAACAAATCATTATTTAAGTGTATGAGCATATTAAAGAGGAGATCAAGGCATTCCACATTCATCACGTTGATTGGCTTTAGTGTTTCCTGAGATTGTTCCCATTTATCTTCCAGAAAACATCTTAGAAAGTTATCCTATTTGATTCTTTATATTCTAGTTAGAAGCTTCTTGGTTTCTTATTAATGCTTCAACACTTTGGAAATGTGTATCTATGGAATTAATCAAATTAGCAACTAAATTCTCAAAAGATGGTTTAGGTGGTGCTTGTGGAAGTAGTGGAAATAGAGTGCGGTATGGCATAGGAGCTTAAGGTCTTGGGGTAAAATTTTCTTGTACACCTTGTAGCCTCACTTAATTTTGTCCCTGAGTACTCCAAGAGAAAATTGAATGATTATGCCAACTTATTTTATAAGTATTGCCAAAATGAGCATTATCTTATCTTGCATTCCCTAAGTAATCAAAGATCTCAAGTTGTTGTTCATTTTCAATTCCCATTCCTTAGCATTGGTGATTAAGATGTCCCTCTCCACAAAGTCATAGCTCATAACTTGTGGTTGAGAATTTGTATTCATCTTATCCACTTTTTGTAATATCCCACATTTTTTATACTTTAAAGTGTGACTACTTTGTATCAAGTAAGAATTTGTATGTAAAGCCAAAACAAGAAATGATCAGTTTAAGGAGATAAAGATTTTAGTATAATAAAAATTTTATGAGGTTCAGTTGGTATCTTGACCGTGAATTGTGAAAAACTGAGTGAGATTTTTTGAAAATTTTGAGAGACATGTGTCCAGTTTAACACATCGGTCATATTAGTTAAATAAAAACTTTCCCCGATTGGGATGAATAGTGAATTAAATACGAGCATTTCTGAAGAAATATGGTGCATTTCTAAACAAATAAAGGAATAATGTAAGTGATGTGTGGTTGCATGAGAAGTTCATGCAAGATATAAGGAATTTTATTAAAATCCTCAAGGCTTCTACATGTTTCTACAAGTTTCTACATGTCATCTAAGTCCTTCCTAGGATCACTAAGAGAACTTTACAACAGTTAGCTATTTAATGCATTTAAACCAACATGACCAAATCTTCTATAAATAGAAGAAAATGGTGGCGGTGGAGGCTTTTTGGGTAGCAAAATTTCAGTAGCAAATCAAAAGAAAAATAGCTAGAAGAAAGAGAGAGAAAGCTGGCCGGTTGAGCAAGGAAATTGAGAGAGAGAAATAAGAAAGAAAAACGAGAAGAGAAAGAGAGAGAAAGAAAATAGCAAGAAGCTTGGATCTTTTTTCTTGCAAGATTTCATCCAAGAGAAGGTAAAAGCCTTGCTTTGATGAATTAAATTTATTCTACAAGCTTTGAGGATTACTTTGGTAGCGATTTTGTATGGAAATAGCAAGCTTTATATTTATTCTTCATGAACTCTTCTTATTATATTATTGTTTTTGGTTGTGATATGGCTGTTAGTAGAAGAGGGGAGATTTTGGTGTGATTTTATGTATTTTGGTGATGTTTTGGTGCAGTTATGGAAGGGTGTTCATGGCTGAAAATTGGGAGAAATGATTGAAGTAAGAAGATAAGTTAAAGATATGTTATTAGTGAATAAAAATCAAAGCTTGGTGAAAGTTGTTTAAGGCTGCCGGTTTTGTTGTGCTAATTGTGTGAGTTTCATCTTTCCTCATGACTGAAATCAGGCTAGTTTTATGTTGTTAAGCTAAAACATGAAGTGAATCAAGTGTTATTTATGGCTTAAAGTAAAGATAGAATGCATGGTTCATGTATTTTGTAAGAAAAAGAATGCTAGCTTGGTAAAGCTGGGAGGTTTCCATCCCAGTAGTTTGTGGCTATGTCCAGAAAAACTTGATTAGACCTTATGATATTGTAACTAATGATCGTAGGAGTGTTTGGCACAAATTGGAGGTTAATCAGACTTCCAGATTAGAAGTTATGTTAGAAATATGAAAGCATGCCGAGTTGAGAAATTGCAGAATTTTAGCTTAACTAAAATGTCTTTATATTGATTTCATTGATATTCATGGATGGTTAAGGATTAAGAGGATATATATGAGCTTATGTGCATATTTTAGAAAAGGATAAAGAAATGGATTAATAGATTTGGACTATTTCAGGTAATGCATTTCATTTTGTGAGAAGAATGAATAGGCCTTCCTAGCTATATACGTTTAGTCGCTATGCAATTAACTTCATTGTGGGCTACTATGAAAAATGGTGTGAGACTTCAAACAAGCAATATAGTACTCCATTAGCACGACACAAGGTGAGTCCCACCAATGTTTTACTAAAAACCGTTCTTATGTTATAAGATTTCTACAAGATGCTATTGTTTTATGTACACTGAGCATTGTGAATCCATATGGTTTTTCTTAATCAAAATGTGGTTTTCCTGATAAAAAATGACAGCAATATATGCTAAGCTTTGATTGAGCAAATTAACCACTATGTGTTGGAAAATATGCCCTCTTAAACTAGGTTTCTAATGTAAATATCGAATGTCTTAATAAAAGAATTTATTTTCAGAAATTGTTTGTGAATCTACATTTTATTTGTGCACAATAACGTTTGGAAAAGACCCATTGTGTTTAAGTAAGTAGTCTGTGTGAATGGAGGTCTTTCACAGTAAGGTATGGATCTCGGGTTACTTAACACATAAACATTTGTTCTTAACCGATTGATGAGAATGAGAATCTCATCATGTTTAGGTTATTATGTCATGAATTCCAAATGGGGAATGGCTTACCTTTAGCCAGTGAGTAGTCCACTCACTTCATGACATAAGCGTATTCCGAATACATAGAACAGGACCTATAGTAGTTGTTTCCTAAAGTACTATATGGTAAAAACCTAGACTACTACCGCTACAGCATGGACTAGTACTTTTAGCTAGCGGGGTATGTTGAGGTTCTATCGTAGGGCCAAAATACTTGCATGTTGGGCATGTGTGACTAGTTAGTTGAGACAGACTTGTACAAGATAGTTTCTATACTATATCGCCCCTTGTAGTTGTCTGAATGATCTAAATATCCAGAGCCCTAGGAAACATGACTTGGATGTTTGCTTTAGGGTAGTGCTCTTGGAAAGCGGAAACAATCCAGGAAGTCGTGAATCATTGGACTAGAAGTCTAAGGATGGTAGATGTCATTTAGAGAGGTGTTAGTACACTTGTTCCTCTCTAAATGTATGGCGATGTATAGAGGGGTATTTTAGTCATTATACCTGTGGGTCGGAAACTTTGTTAACGCAGCATTGTCCTTGGGGTCAATATTTTCTTACGGTAATATTAGGAAATATTTAAAATGCAAAATACAACTATTCATATGGCAATGGTATTTTGGTCATTTTAGTAGCCAAGGCGGTGTGTCTTTTGGTCCGCAGTATAGACTGTGAATCCTAATTAGATATGGGCTAAGGAATTGATTCTAAATTAAATGAATTTTATTTTATTTAAGTAGCCTCATTTAATTGTTGGGTTAGAATAAAATAAAGGTCCATAGAGAGAGAATTAATTAAATTAGTTTGGTGGGTTAATTAATTATTCAGGGCTTTGCCCCAGTTTGAATAAATATTAACCTGGGACTAAACTAATATAGGCTTATTTATTAGACTATTTTATTTGGGTTGGGAAATTAATTATTTGTTGGGCCATTAAGTTGGTTCTAATTAAAATAATTAATTAAGTCCAAAAGGCTAAACTAAGAGTCCAATAGCCCAGTCTGGTTTAACCTAGGGTTTTATTTAGGTTAAACAGGAGGATTGGAAATAAGGTGGTTTTGATCACTGCCTCTTCTCTGTGAAAAAGGAGGATGTCTCTCTTTCTCCAGAAAAAGTTCCTTAAGTCTGTGAGTTGTTCACCAAACGGAATTAGGCAGGCCATAACTAGAAAATTAAGAGTTTGGCATTCACCTACATGTAAAGACGGAGTAGGAGACTTACAAGGATCGCACCAGAGGTTTCCACTAGCGTAGCTACCCCGATTGCAAACTTTCCGGTCCAGCCAATTCTAAGAACGAGGAAAAGAGATATTTTTTTAAAACCTCAGAATTCGTACGGAGCATGACCGGTATCGGCTAGGGTTGCTGGAGCCAGCACCGGCTCTATTCGAAGTTCCCTGTTCTTCAGTTTTTTCCAGTTTTTGTTTTTTGGTTCTGCTACGTTCCCCATGTTTCCCCTTTTTCATGCTTTCAGTATGATCATGATTCTCAAATAGTAGTTGATAGTATCTTCAAAGCATGAGAATTCGACTAATAAACCTTTTGGTTTTCCTGAGTAACATTTTAGTTTTTCTGAACCAGAAAATATCTGAATATTCGAAAATGGAATATTTCAACAAGGAATTTAGAATTCATTGTGCTATAAATAATTACAAGTGCAAATGTTCATCGCAAGTATTCATTTCATATGTTATGTGACAAAATAACTATTTTACTTGCGTAAACATATTTCAACTTATCTTTATTAACCAATTCTCCGCATTATGATTTCTTTGGTTGAATAGAACGATAAATGTTACTCCATCCGTCCCATAATATAAGTCGTTTGACTTAATTTCACACATATTAAGATTCTTAAAAACAAGATGACTTTATATTTTTTCTTCCTAAAATACCCATATTTAAATGTCTTGGAAACAAGAGAAGAGATGAGAGAGAAAAAGAGGGAAATAGAACAATAAATAATGATAAAAAATGTAAAAATAGCTTTAAAACCTTCTTGAAAAGTCTCCAACGACTAATAATTTGGGACAGTAAAAGTAATCTCTAACAACTTATATTATGGGACGGAGGGAGTATTTAAACACTGTAAGGCATATTCTTTATGAAATTCTTGAATTTATTTCCATTATGAATTTGGAATTCTGGATTCTATGGAGTAAAATACTTTTTGGATCTAGATATGCATAATTTACATAAATACACTTAAGGAATATTTTATTACTAAATCAACTTCCTATTGGATTACAGGTTTGGAAATTACTTAAATGCCCCTTCAAGAATCGTTTTTATTACGTGAAGGATTTTTTATCTTTCAACACTACGCTTTTCGAGAATGATTTGTCAATATGAGTCACTAATTGAAAAATGATATTTTTGGCCCCAAAATAGATTTTCTTGATATTCCTTCGAGAGTTACGAAAACTCTTCGGGGAATGTGACATTAGACTAGTCATGTGTCCCAGTGAAGACGTTGAGTACTAGCGAGGGCTTTTATCACTATACCAGCTCATGTTAAAGGTAGAAGACTCCATGTAACCTAAACGGAGTGATAGAACATTAAGATTAGTTTCCCTGGCTAGCCATTTAGTACTGGCAGTTACCTTATGCCTATATGCATATTTTAAATGGGTTGTTCATGGTTGCTGGATAGGGACGACTAGCCTGTTCAACCTCTTGCCACCACAATAGTGATTGACATGAGGGTTAGGACCCTTAGACTTAAGGTGGCAAGTAAAAGATTTAATTCTTGAGGTGATGTGCTTGTGTTAGTCACCACTCCAGCATGATCTAGTTGAGTGCTGGTCGTGTAGTCTATGGCACAATAAGATCGTGAGGGCCGAAAGTGAAGCCTCGTGTACTTTACACGCAGGCTAACTTTTTGTGAGAGAAATGTCCGCTTTCAAAAATATGGGGTAATAATATTGATAAATTTTTATTTTCCAAAACGTACTAAGATTTTTAAACAAATCCTAATTTTTAGATTTTCTTTACCAAACATAGTGCTATTTCCAAGAAAATTTAGGGAAACTTAGTTGTAAAGTTGTTTTCAGTGGAAAAATAAAACGAATTCTTTTCTTTCATTCTCCAAAGTACAAGATGATAATTTCTTGCACTTTTGGTTTTATGAAATCAGTAGCACACATGGGACTCAATGAGTGATTTTTCACTCACACTTGCATTTTACTCTGTTTTCTTAGGAGCTAGAGTTGGGACTTGATAAATTTGAAAATAGACCAGTGTTTTGAGCTCACAAACACTATGACTCTGTATATATAGTGTTTTTTGGCTGTACCTAGAAAGGTTTTGCACCATATGCTATAAACATCTTTAAGCTATATATTATATACATTTTCAAATAATTTTACAAATTTAGCTTTTGGCTTGTATTCTATCTCTTTTGGCTTTGATTGTTATAAAGACCCTTTGTATGTGCAACTAAATGAGACAACACATAAAAATATTTTGCATCTAACCTGTTTGCTAGTAGAGGTGTTACACCTTTCTTGTGAGTGCCTCTAATAAAATCATAGTATCTACATTGTGCATCTCTTGTGTCTTAGCAGTTGGTCTTTGCATACCCCATGAGTGGTTGTTTAAAGCAATATTTTCTATGAACTCAAAAACTTCTTTTGGAGTCTTTGAAGACATTATACCTCTCGATGAAGCATCATTCATTTGTTTAGAAGAAAATTTTAACCCATTATAGAAAGTTAGCATTTGTAATACAAGATCAAAACCATGATGGTGACACTTCCCTATTATTTCCTTATAGCTCTCCTAAGACTCACGAATTATCTCTCTATCCAATTGAGAAAATAAGAAAATATCATTCCTTAACTTAGCTACCCTAGTTGAAGGAAAGTATTTGGGAAGAAATTTCTCAACTAACTATTCCTATGTTGTGATAGATCCAATTAGTAAAAACTTTAACCACAACTTTGCTCGATCTCTCAAGGAAAATGGAAACAACCTAAGCCATACAGTATCCTTCGATACACCACTGAGCTAAAGGGTATCACAAATCTCTAAAAATATATCCAAGTGAGTATTAGAATCTTCCTCTTGCAATCTATCAAATTGAAGCATTTGTTGAATCATTTGAATGAAATTAGGCTTGATCTTAAAATTGTTAGCATCAACTCTAGGCCTTACAATAGTTGAATTAGTACCCGAAAGAGTAGGTTTAACATAGTCTCCAAATGTTCTCTTCTTGTTACCATTAGCACCTTAATTTACTTCTATCTTTTCACTAATTTGACTTAAAGTATCTAGTTGTTCAAAAAGTTTCAAAGCTCTCTGTTTTTGTTCCCTACACAATCTCCAAAATGTCCTTTCTATTTAATTATCAAATTCAATAAATTTTTTACCACAATCTCTTCTATGCATACACACAAAAATAATTTTCCTACAAAATAAAGTAAAGAAAAATTCAACTACTAGCAATCTAAATTAAACTAGCCAAATCAAAGAAACAAGTATAGCAATAATAAGACAATAACCGAAAAATAAATGTAACAAGAATATTTTTTTGAATCTAAGAGGGGTAAATAATCTATGAACTAAACAAGTAAAAGTTAGTATTAAAAATATGCACAAGGAATTAATAAAACAAAAGCATAAAAGCATAAACATCTAAAATCAAAATATCCTAGAGAATAGATATATCAACTACATAAGGAAAGTAAAAATTAAAGATACTAACAAGATAAATCAAATATTAAATCAACAAAACTCCAGTGTTTTCAAGATATTAATGACTTATCCCTGGCAATGGCACAAAAAACTTGTTGGCTTGCTTTATATGATTTATGCATTTGTGTGCTTGTGTAAAAGAGAAATTCATCTAAAGCTCAATCAAGTTCTAATTAAAATATCAATTTAACCAACATAACACACAAATCCGAGCAAGTATACCCATTATGTATTATAGAATTGCGCTGGAAAGTGCCGAAGAATCCCTAGGAACTGTCTCAACTACCATTACTTCTACCTTTGTTTTAATGTTCAATAAACTAAAATAGAGAAATAAAGTCACTTAGTACTATTAATTCTAACTAACTATTAATGAGCACAATAAGAATACCTCAACCCAATCACAAAATAGAGTCTAGAAGATCACAAGAGTAAGATATAAGTAAGAAAAGGAGATTGGTCATGAAATTAAAGTAAATTCCCCTAAATAAAATCAAGCATTAAACATTGCTTAATCAATTGAATCAAAATCCAAGCATTGGCAAGGGGTTCCTCAAAATGCAAAACCCATTCTTTCTTAAGTAATAAGTTTCCTATCTTTAAGCCCAACCTATAGATATCTCTATCATACAAATTAAACCCAAAAAGTATTGAAATAAAAAACCCACAAATCTAAAGTAAAAAATTGGAGCACCTATCTTTAGGTGACCAAACAACTCTATATACCACAAAGTTCTCATCCTCCAAATCCTTTATTAAGTTTATCCAGGGAAAACAAATCTATTAAACCAATACAAATGGGTACCTATCTCATAAATCCTTTTCTTAAAGTTAATTTAAAAGAATAACCCAATCAATCAATTTAATAAAAGAAGCCTAATAATAAATTGCTCAAACACGATTCACTTAATCAAATAATAATCCAATACAAAATCAAATCTGGGTACAACCCTTTAATTACAATTACATCTAAGTAATATAAACATTACTAAATAAAAAAATTACAAAGCAAAAGATAAAGGTAAACCCATAGATAAGTGCCCTTTTTCTACTTTGGATTCTCTTTGGGATGCTCCTCTTCTCCTTTAACATTGCCTTATTCTTCTCTTTTGGCCCTCCTTGATGTTTCAAAAGGTTTCTCACATGTAAATCCATGTGGTTCTCTCTTGCAATAACCCTATTAATTGGTATTTATAACTTCCTCTTGAAAATCCCTAAAATCTACTGAACATAAGCTAACTGTAATGTTGCATGGTGTCGTTGAAGATACTATGCACGGTGATATGCATGCTTTATATACATGGTATCAGCTCTCAAATGACGTAATGAAACTTGACCATCACTGTGTGACATAACCCTAGATGGTGACATTAAATATGATCCGCATAGCACCGTCAACTCCTAGAATTTTGATACTTTTGAACTCTGAAAATGCACGGAGTTATGGATGGTGGACAGCATAGCACTATCATCTTCCAGCAGTTTGATTCTAAATTTTAGGTCACGACATAGCTCTTAAAATTCTTTTGCAATTCCTTTTCACTTAGCTTCCACTTTTAACCTCAAGTCATTGCAACTTACATCAAACAAGTGAAAATATAGGGATAAGTAGTAATCTATAACAGATTTCTAAACATTTGGAAGAACAAATGATGTATAAAATATACAGATGATACGTAGTGATCAACCTTTTAGGCATGGGATTTTCATATTTTAATAGCCTTTTTACTTAACTTTTGCATGATCTTTAGTGTGATCATGGTTAATTTTTATGTATCTTGGTACTTTAGATGAAAAATGAGTAAAAATGGTGCTTTAATGATTTTGGAAACAAGGATGACTGCCAAAATTTATGAAATGATTTGAAAGGTGTTTTGAAGAGTTTAGGAAAGTTTACATTGCAGGTGCAAGGGATAGTATACAACCATACACCAAATTGTGCCAAACAGAGCAAGATATGATGATCAATATTTTTGTAGACGATGATGCATGGTCGTACATGCAAATCGTCAATATGCCGGGGATAGTGCACAGCCATGCATCAAGCTATGCTAGTGACGATTTTCAAGCTCTGCAAAATGCATGGGATGAGTGCATGCCCGTGCATGCAAACAATGTAGTATCTCTACAACATTTATAATGTCATAAACAAGTCTAATGGCGGTGTAAACTTCCCAAGTTCATTTAAGGACGGTTTAGAGATTTTATAAATAGATTTTGCATGACCCAATTCATAATAAATCATAACAAAACACCACTAATTTAGAATTCTTTCATCTCTTGAGTAAAAAAAGACTTCAAGACTGGGAAATGAGTCTAGAGGCAAGAAGAACTTGAGATTGGGAGCTTATCCAATTTTATGATTCAAACTATCTCTAGTTTCTTTCTTGTTTCTTATTATATTTTACTTTTATGTTTTTACGTGTAAGACAATTAAGATTCTATCTTGTTCTTAGATTATGTTTTAAGTATTGATTTTTGTAGTTTGAGATTGTTGAACAAAAATTTTATATTTTATGTATTGAGATTGTCTTTTGAGTATTTGTACAATTCCAGATTTCTTATCTCATCAATTGTGCTGAGTTTGTTATGCTTGATTAACATACTTTACTTGAATGATTGTATTGCTAATATAATTCATCTTTGATTAATTTGTCTATGTAGCATATATTACTTGATTGGGCTTCGAGGTTAACTGGCTTAACTAGTGATAGGGAATTGTGTATTATTCAACTGCATATTTTCGAAGTTAATTGGGTATGTTACTTGATATTGGTGATGCCTCGCATGCTTATCAAATTTGTTCTTATTCTACGATAATTGATTAACTAAAGTGTTACAGTCTATAAGAAAAGGTTAATTAATTTGGCTTAGGTTAAGGATAAAATTAGGGGTTTTAACTTAGAGATTAAGTAAGGGTTAATTCAATGATAGGGCTAAAATGTGTCGATTTTTTCATAGCTATTTAAGGTAATTTTGTGATGTTTTTATTGTAATAGCTAGTCAATTCCCTTACAATTTGATATTTTTCCTGTAGAAGAGTTTCTCTACATTTTTGTGCAGAAATTGGAGATTTTGGAGTGAAAACATCCACTTCCAAAGTTGAATCTATACTGCCCCAACGTAGGTGAATTGGCCGTAGCTCAAATCTGGAAGAACATACCAAAATAGGGAGAAAAAAAAATAGAGGAACCACGGAAATTCCAGAGTGCAGTCGGTGCCGGCCCAATCGAAATGAATAGGCGTTGGCTCTAATCGGTTAAGGCAGTTCTAAAGGCCAATTTTGTGCAGAATTGGAAGATATTAAGAATTCTTTTTGGTATTTACCTTATACTCGGACTAAAGGAACATTGTGGGCATCTTAAAAAGCTATAAATACTTATGAATTTCAAGAATTGAGAGGAGATACAAGATAGGTGGATACAAAGATAAAAAAGAAGAATCATTCATTGAAAAAGAGAATTTGTAACACCCCACCTTTTTCCTTCCAATTTGCTACTACTTGTAATGGGATGAGAATTTATATCAATGGCCAGAACAAAAGTTTATCGGTATAATGAGATGAATACTTTGGTGAAATAAAGTTTTGTCGGGACCTGCATGTAATTATTAGATTTGTTTTACCTGTACCATAAATTTTTGGAAGGCTATTAAGATTAAAAAAATAAAAATTTTAGGGTACTTTAGAAAGAGAAATTGATCAGTATAATGAGACGCACGTTTTGTACTGAGATGCACGTTTGGGTGCAAAACGTGCTACACGGGGTATCAAGGGTATTTTTGTCATTTTGACCGCGTGCGTGACTTCAACTGTGAATTTGACCAAGTAGAGAGGGAATTGAAGAATTTAAGTGTTACCAATGGATTCAGTGAAATTTTTGGAGTTGGATAGTGAAATAAAATATTTTTTCATTACGGACCCGATTTTGGTCATTTTTTATGAAAATAGAAAATTACGGTTGGAAATGAGACGTATGGCTTCTTCTTATTGGTGGATTAAAATAAGTGTCATTTAGTGATTACTTAATTAAGACAAGTGCTTCTATTTGATTGGTTAATGAGGTCAAGTGTTTCTATTTGATTGGTTGTGATAAGTTGAGATAATTTAGAGGGCCCACAAGAAATAAATAAGGATGGCCCACAAGCATGACAATCTTGAACAAATTGGACTGCCTTTTGACTTCAATTGACCAAGCTTAATTAAGCTAATCATGATTTGAGCAAGTTAACCATGGTTGATTATGCATGGCCATGCAAGATTAGAAAATATCTAACGGTTCTTGAGAATTCTAGGGATTTCTACAGGCATCACCAATGCTCTTGTAGGTTCTAAATAAATCCAAGACCTTCTAAGATATTCTACAATTTTCTTTTGAATTCTATAAAAGATCTAATGGCTTCTAGAGTTGCCAAATCACCATAGAATTCTTGAATATTCTAAATGACATCTAATTAGCTAGGTGGACCAATCAAGAGCTTCCAAATGTTTGAGACCATTTAATGAACCTTTGACTTGAAGACCATACTTCTCTATATATAGGCCATGAAGGCCAACTAAAATGGCTTTAGATAGCCAGAATTTCAGAGCAAACAAGAGAGAAAAGAGAGAAGAGAAAAGAAAAGGAAATAGAGAAGAAAGAGAGAGAGAAACCGAAAATAGAGAGAAGAGAAAGAGAGAGAGAAAAGCAAGAAGATACTTGGACTGTTCAGCCTCCAAACGTAGCAAAGAAAAGGTAAAGACCTACCTTGCTTGAAGTAAAGTTATTATATACAGCATGTAGATCATTTTGGTATATATATTGTGAGAAGTTTACGTGTGAATTATGAAAACTAGTTAGGTGAAGTTGTGTGAAAGCTGTCTGTGTGTGCAGAAAATTCTGGGAAACATTTCTGGATTTGAACAACTAAGGCATATATATTTGTAGCTAAAGAAGGAATAGAGACATTTTAGAAAAAGTTTGAAGTTAATCAGATTTACGGATCAAAAGTTATGGTGAAAATAGTAAAAGGTGCCAAATCAGTAACGGGATTTTACTACTGGATCTTTGTGTTCAAAACTGAACAAAATGGACAACAGAATTGGCACTCCATGAATTGGAACTTGTAAAAGAATGTCTTAAGGATATTTTACAATTGGTTTGACATCATTTGGATTTGTGGATTAAAAGTTATGGGCAAAACAAGTTAGCGTCAAACTGGAAAATTGCAGAATGTTAAAGAAAGAATGCATAGTGAAACTAAGTCAAAACTACTGAGGCTGTTTTTGCCCAGTACCATGATACTAGAACCAGAAATCTAAAAACGGTATACTGAATTAAATTTAAGAGTCTTACGGTCATTTTGGTATATCATAGAGCCAAATCGGAGCTGTAAATTGAAAGTTATGTGTAAAACAAAATGGTGTGTCAAACCAGTGAAATTTCAGAAAGTAGTCCGAAAATGAATGGACTTAAGGGTGGCTACTTATATGATTTTGGATAAATTAATTGGGGAAACATGAAGTGAATCCCTTGTTTATGAAGGGAGGAAGAATTTGGAAAAAGGAAAATGAAAGAATTGATCAAACGACAGAAAAACGACGCGAACAAAAGTTAAACATTTTTCTTGACCGGCAGCTAACCATCGGCCTCGTCGGCTAACCGTCGGCCCCATCGGCTAAACAACGGTTGAACGTCGGCTAACTCTCGGGCATGTCGGCCGGACGTCAACTTCCCGTTGGCTATTTTTCAGCCAAACACGAATTGACCCGAAGACGATGTTTGATGTAGGTTTAGCAATAAACGGTCAACGGAACATCGAAAACAGTAGAAACGAAGGTTAAATGGCCATGAACGGAAATGATTGCTTAGGACACAAGGTGAGTCCCTTGGATTTCTAAAACTCTTTTAAAGTTAGTGTGCATTGTTTTTCCATGAAATGCTATATTATTTACCGTTTGGAACATTTTATAGAAATATGTTTGGAAACATTGAATTTAATCATCTTTTGAGATTATAATTCTGGATTTCCTTAAATGAGTTCTTTTTTTGAATCGGGTATTTGGAAAACGTTCCACATGTCCTTATTAGAATATTTTATGAAAATCTTTAGAACTCGAGTATTCGGTAAATGACCGAAATATACTTATTGGAACTTTTATGAATATTTCTCAAATCGAGTAAGGAAAAAATGACCCAAATACCTTCGGAGAATCTTTTGGAAATCGGGTATCGGTAAAATGACCTGAAAACCTTTGAAAATGACTTTTGTGATCGAGTACGGGGAAAATGACCTGGTTACTCTTAGAAATACATTTTGATGTGTGAGTTGAACCCTTTATCTGGTTTCATCAAGATTTTGGAAAATGTTGTTTTGCCCCAAAAACTGTTTTGATGTGAAAATTCTGTGAGATCAGATATTCCTCTGGCCTAATCAGTCAGACAGGGTTGGTGACATTGAATACTCATCAAGGACTTTGATCTTTGTACTAACCTATGTTAGAGATAGACGATCCCAAGTAACCTGATCAGTTCTGGGGATTGTCTTATTTTAAACAGGGCGACAGGACATTAAGATGAGTCGTCCTGGCTAGCTGTTTTGAGCCTGAAAATGGCCTATTGATTATGATGGTGGATTGTTCACATGATACTGGGCGAGTACACTCGGTGTGTTCAATCCCTTGCCACCTCGATGGTGATTGACGTTAGGACTGGGACCCTTGGCTTATGGTGGCAAGTAAAAAATCCCTAAGTGTAAGGTGAGGTACATTTGTACGCTGCTTATTGTTCCGGCATGACACGGGTGACATGCTGTAAGGCGCAGTCCTTGACACAAGAGACCGTGTAGCCAAAGGTAAGGACTGCAGGACTTGCATACAGGTCGACCTTTTGTTGGAGAAGTGCTTGTGATTGGAAAAAAAAAATGGGGTAATGATTTGATAATTGAAACACCGTTTTTCAAAAAATTATTGAGTTCTAAATACACTCTTCATTATAGAGTTTTGGATTCATTTCTAATGAACAAATGATATGTTATTTCATAAAAGTTTTGTATACTCTACTTCTTTAATAAAACATTAACACACACGGGACTCACTAAGTGATTTTTCACTCACACGTGTCTTTTACCTTACCCTTTTGTAGGATCCGGAGTTGAAAGGATCTAAGGATAGAGGACGATACCACAGTGACAGCAGAAAAGGTTCAGACATTTCCCTTTTTGGATAATGTACCTTATTATTGAGGTTGAATGGAAACTTTCATGTATGAAATTCTTTATTACTTGTGCGCACTTAACCATTAGTATGGGTTGTTGTATGAATCTGGACTTGCAAACTTTGTTGATTCCCGTTATAAAGACCCCTTGTTTGGGTAACTAGACGGGGCGACACTCGGTGTTGATATACTTCCGTTGTACTTTTAGTAGGCGTGTTACAGAATTCACAAAGAATAGAAGCATTGTTGAAGAAAGGCTTCAATTGAAGAGGAATAGGGCTTATCTATGAGTTCTCTCTTTTTTCTTTGTTTTCTTTTTCTTGAATGATGATGAGATTAATTTTTGAATTGTATGTAGATGTTGTTCCTGGATTCATGATATTGTATTAACTTTAGCTTTTAAATCAATTGGTTATTATTTATGGTATTTAGGCACTTGATTTATTTGGTTGAGTCAATTAAATGTTATTTCTTTCTAATGGACTTGAAAAACGAGGTTAGGAATAGGGTCAATTTAATTAATTTTATACTTATTATGCCTTAGCTTGATTGCAAAAGAATGTTAAGAACAAGAACTCAAGTAATTTAAAGATTGGACAATTTCACTTAGAATATAGGATTATTATCTAATTTTATATTTTTATCGCCTAGAGTATAGGGGTATTTGTAAAGAGTAAGTTTAATGCATCTTTTGAGTAAGACTGACGATATAGAATATATCTATTAACTTACTTAGAAGATAGAAAATCATGGATTGCAAACGAAGTGATTCTAAGTTATTCTTTCATGATATCAAAATAGTGATTAATTGAGATATTTGCTATTCAATCAACATTACGTCTTCAATAATTTCTGTATATATACATGACTCCTCTCCTGTATTTTAGATCAACTTTTTTTAAAAAAAATTTAGTCAATTTTGTTAATAGGGTAAACAATATATAGAAAGTGACTAATATGTATTTGTTATTTAAGGATCGATACTCGTTAATTTCTTATACTATTCTTAATGATGGGTATACTTGTTTATATATGTGATTTGGAGATTAATGTATAAATTAACACTTGACTGGAAATTGACTTTAAATTGCATGATTTTTATAATCCAAATCTAATACATCAAGTTTTTGGCGTCGTTGCCTGGGAACAATATCATGAAAGCTTGAATTGTATTGATTTAACTATGTTTATATATGTAGATATGTATATATGTTCTTTATGTAAATTGGTGCCATAATTTGTTGTATTGTGTATAAATTTATGTATGAGATATATTATTTATCCTTATTTACATACATCTAAATTCCCAAAAGCTTACCTTCTTCTTCTTTGCAAGGTTAATTCTAGGTGTATGACCCGATGAATCTTCTAAGATATAGTGGACTTTGATCAAAAGATTGAAAGAACATTGATACAAATTTGGAAAGCGCATAGAAAAAGGATTGATCAATGAAATTCAACAGGAGAAATAGAGGTTAACCAACACAATAATGGTGGGAATACTGGTAATGATAGAAGGACTATGGGTGATTTTACTAAATCTATAATCTCCAGTATAGATTCGAGTACTGGTAGACTATGGGTAGAAGCCAACAAATTTGAAATAAAACCTAATATCATTTAAATGATTCAAAACATAGTCTAATTTGATGGATTACCTGATGAAGACCCTAATGCTCACCTAGCTAGATTTTTAGAAATATGCGATACTTTTAAAATAAATGGTGTGTCGAAGGATGCCATTAAGTTGAGATTATTCCCTTTTCCCCTTAGAGATAGAGCTAAATCCTGGTTGAAATCTTTGCCTGTAGGTTCTATCACTACTTGGGTTACATTAGTTGAAAAATTCTTAGCCAAATATTTTCTCTCAGCTAGGACAACTAAACTTCGAATCGATGTCTTTACCTTCCAACAATTAGAGTCTGAGAGTTTATATAAGTGTTGGGAAAGGCGGAAAGAGATGCTAAGAAGATATCCTCACCATGGGTTTGAGTCGGGAATGCAAATATATATTTTCCATAGTGATTTGAACTTTGCCTCAAAACAGCTAATTGAAGCATCTGCTGAAGGTACCACAAATTCTAAGACCCCAAAAGAGTTATATGAATTGACAGAAAACATTGCAATGAACAACTATTCTTGGGATAATCCAAGGCCTAGGGCTCATATTCAAAGAATTTATAAGGTGGATGCCATAGCTGCTTTGGAAGAAAATGTGGAGGTATTAGCACAAAAAAATGGAACAAATAGTGGCCCTATCTCAAGGTCAGGTAATTAGTATTAGTTGTGACTTTTGTGGGGAAGGACACCCAATCATGAGTGTTAAAGTATACGTTTATCCCAAGAGCCCTTAGAACAAACTGCTTTCATAGGGAATGAAAGACGGGGTAACAATCCTTGTAGTTCCATGTATAATCCTAGTTGGAGGAACCATCCTAATTTCTCTTGGACCAATTAAAACCAACCAAGGTAAAAACCCCAACCTTTAGTGGAAACCAAAGGTCCAACCTTCTTTGCCTTATAATGCACCATCACCAAAGTCATCATTGGAGGAGTTTGTTTACAAACTAGTAAGTTCTACAAATGCACGTTTTTAAGAAGTTGATGCAATAACTAGGAATTTGGAGGCCTTAATGCATAATCTAGAAAATCAAATTGGTCAATTAGCTAAGCTTCTAGGAGATCATCTAGCTAGATCTCTGCATGGGAACACGGAAAATAATCCACGAAACTAAGATCATGGAAAGAGATGAAGTTTATTTACTTTCATTTTTAATTTGAACAATCTTTAATTTTTGTTTGAGTTTAATTCTTGATTATTCCCTATTTGAATTTCATGCATTTGTGTTTTTATTTAGTTAGTTTTTAAAAATTTTTAATATAAAAATAAAAATTAGACCAAACCAGGCGCCGGTCTAACTATTTCGACTAGGTACTGATTTTCTTCAAGTAATCGGGTAGAAATACCCAAGTGAACCGGTGTCGGCCCATAAAGCTGGACCCAGCATTGGCCCACATCGAGATTTCGCATGTAAGGAGCTGAGTCGGCTCATGTTTTTCAAAGTCTCCTCACTTCCCTCATTTTTCTCTCAACTTCTCGCCGGCTTTTCAACTCCAACCCCCGCCAGATTGATTTAAATATCCCAAACCACCTTTAAAACATCAAATCTTTAATTTCTTCTTGAATTGGTGGCTTGAAATAGAAAAAAAAAATCTCATGTTTTCTTCGAATTCCAACTTTTCAATCCATCCGATTTGTGCACGATTTCGTATCAATTTGCAGTGGATGCTTGCCCATACATTAGAAAACATTGTGATATGATTTTTTTGTGCTTTTTATAGTTAGAATTTGAGTATGAATTTCTTGTTATTTTGGGTTTATTTTAGCTGAAAATTCACTATTTTTCCTGATTGATTTGGTTTAATGGAATTTGTGAGTCCATTGTAAGTAGAATAGCATGGCCTAATTTTATTGAAGTTATCTCTTTGATAAAAATTCATGCTTTGATCTTCATGTGGCTAATTGGACATAATGTCTTGATATTGAGTTGTTTCTTTGAACAAAGATACATTCTTCACATTTGGTTGGAGTTTGTTGAGGAATTCTATTGAGCATACCATTATACATATGTTGGTTATTTTATGGATCATTATCTCTATTGTGATACCCCGATCTAAACTACCATTAGTTTATGGGGAAAGTCAAGCATAGCATAGAATTTTAAATTTTATTTGATAAATATGAACTAATTTTTTTGAAGCCTATGTAATTTACATGTTTGATATTTCATGGAGTTATTTATTTAGAAATAGTTGTGTTATATGAGGTGGTAGAGTTTTTGTCTTATGGAGTAGAAATTAATAAAATAATAATAAAGTGAGTTGAATTGGATTTATGAGAGTATATTTGAAGAATATTTAAGCAAGAATTATTGTGGAATAGTGGTTAAAACTTGGTATGTATTCTTTGGTAACTTAAGATCAAATCCCAACTCTTGCAAACTTTTTCCTTCTTATCTCTAATTAAACTATTTTCCCCTTATTGTTGTAACACCCCACTACCTAGGCTCGCCAAGGTCGGGGATGTCGCCCCGTCCAAAGGACAAGGGGTCTTTATAACTCGGTCACACAAATAAAATAGAGGAATAAAAATAATACTTTAACTTAAAATTTATTACATCCCAAGAATAAATCCATGAATTCCCAAAAAGAAAAACAAATCCATAAATAAAATTATCCACTCTTAACTCCCCAAAGCAATACATAAAAATAAATGACAACATTCTCTTCCAAAGCAGATAACACTAGCTACTCATCCCCACAGCAGAATCGATCTGAAATTATGGTAAAAATGTGATAACACAGAAATCTCAATAAGTCCGTGTGTGCTTTGGATGTTCAGTGAAAACAGTTCGTGGATGTAAAGTGTGAAATCTTTATAAGAGAAATATTGGCAAGCAATAAATATTAGTCAAAAGCAAGAGTGGTGTTTTGGCTTTTCCAGCTCCACATAATCAATAAAAATCAACCACTCAAAAGAAAGGGTAATGGGTTTCCACACGTTGGGCCCTATAACCGGTCAGAATGTCAACACTTTATGCAGACTGACAAAAGGTAGGTGATCGGCCTACCGGGCAAGATACTCCTCATTCTCTATACCCAAACAACAACCGGGTGTCCATTTCGGCATAACACAGTCACTTGACTGAAATAAAACTGCTAGCTCGGACCGGCATGACTAAGTAGTACTAACGTTTTTCTAAGTTGAGCTTATCTTCTGAAGGTGGCCTCCTGCCAGAAGACTCACTCTTGCTCTTCAAAACTAGTACTACTAGCCTACCCCTGTTGAGTACTCAATGTAACGTATCCCCCTTTTGGGAAACTGAACATAACATAGTTCCACTTGAAAATGGCAATTAAGGATTTCCAAAGTCTTTGTCAAAATCAGTTTTAGAAAGAGTTTTGAGTTTGAGTAAATCTACTTATTGATTTCCAAATAATTTGTTTGATTAAAATAAGAAAGGAATCAATCCTTAATTGCCTTTACAGAAATGAGTGTCCATGCACTCTACATTTGGCTTGCCATAAGAAACATTTTGCATCAAACAGGTTTTATGCATGAGCTTACCTAATTGTTGTTCACAATAAAAGGTCTCCAACAGTCGACCTAACCCCGCATGGGGTAAATATAAATCACAATCAAACTCAAGCCAAAATCCACTTTCTCAATTTAAAACTAACTCAACTCACTACTACCATGATCCTAGTATCCCAAGCTTTAAGGCTAAATAATAAAGGAAAAATGGTTTATAAGTTAAGGCTAATCTGATATTTAAAATAATTAGTGTTTTGGAAAATAGGTACTAATAAGCTGAAGGTTTAAATCTTACTAAGAAAAATTTAGAGTTTATTTGATGAAGAGCCCTAGGCGGTATTAGGTAAAATAATGATTTATTAATAATTATTTGCTAGAAAATTATTGATAACTAAAATTAGTTGAAAATAAATTTTAATGAGTCTTGATTGAAAGATAATAGATAAACTTTAATAGGTTTTGGTTAAAAGATAATAATTAAATTTTAATAATAAATGTTTTACTTATTATGATTATTTTCATAAAAGGCTTTAGTTGATTTCATCATTTTATATAATATCTATATATATTTTTTTTAGCAAAAGATATTATTTATTTGACTAAAATATCCTTATTATATATAATAATCCAAATTACCCTTCCTAGGGTTCTTTGAAATTACTAGCCAAAAATCATAATATTAAATATTAATTGAAGAAATAAAATTAGCTTATGGACAACTAGGTCATGATCATAATTCTATTGCTAACCACGGTCATGAAGATATTCACCCCTTCACATCATCAAATCATCCAAATCATGAATATAAGCATAGAACCAAATTTACGAAGGCATAATCTAACCTTTACTAGCATAAATATAACCATAGCTTTAATAATCACACAAGAATATAAATCATATTCATCATCGATGACATAATCTCTAGCATACTTAATCATGGAGGCATGCATTAAACCCTAAAACACCATACATTCAACCAAGATAATCAACTCATGCATAAATCCCATGTCCATCATATTCATACATATATTCATGCTTCAATCTCAACTCATCACAGCAACACATACTCAAACCCTATTGATAATCCATCTTCTATCAACATCATCCTAGAGACATGAATCTAGAACTTAAAAGGAGGGTTAAAAAGGCTTACTTGATTGATGAATACCTTGAAGGAGTTTCGAATGGATCTCAACTCCTAGATGACTAGATCCGTCCAAGGGAGATGAAGAAAGCATGGCCATTAGTAAAGAAGCCATTCGGCCAAAATGGAGAGAGGTTCGGCCAAGAGAGAGAGAGAGAGAGTCCATTAGCACGTTTATTCATATACATATTCATTAGAGATAAAAGATTAGAGAAGATGAAGTTGTTAGAATAAACCTACCTTGAAGGTGTTCTTGATCCTTCACAAAAATTCTAGTTTTTTATTCAAAAGAGCAAGTTGGATTTTGGAGTTTGATGTTAAAAAAGGTATGGATGGACTCACGACAGTGAGTAGACGAATTCTGGAGTTTTTAGAATAAGCTTGAAGTGATTTGGAGTGGTATTAGGAGAAAGGAAGGAGTAGGTGTTCTTGGTATGTTATGTGTTCTTGAAGGTTGAAGAGAGTAGAGAGGTTTTGATTTGAAGCTGCCGAAATTCTGAAGGATTAGGGCTGGCCGAATTGTTTGTAGGGTTTCGGTAGATGATTTTCTGGTTTGGAAGGGAAAAGGAAAGGCTAGTTGTTGAAATCCAAATAGAATATCTTAAGGAATCAAATTTGGAAACTAAATATAGCAAGAATATCTTTGATAATTGGAGAGCTTTTGGGAAGCTGCTATGGCCGAATTGTTGTGCAGTGTTTCTGCTGGATGAAAGCTGATTGAAGAGGGGTAATGGTGGCCAAAAATATGGAGTGAAATGGGGAAGAATAAGTTTGGTTGTTTGAGGAATTTTGGTATCAAATCAAAGCATGATTGCAGAGATTTGCTGGAGAGATTTTCGGGCAGCCATGTCTGATTTTCGTGCAGGAGCTTGGGGAAGACAATGGAGTTCTGATCATGGCTATTTAAGAGTGGTTTGTGCAGAAGAAAGCTGAAGTTTCGGCCAGGGATGAATTAGCAAACAAAGCTGGAAATTTTCCTGTACAGAATTTTCGCAAGGTGCTGGAATTTTTGGACAGTTTCGGTTGCCATTTTCCATTCAGCTTGCAGAGAGTTTGGAGGAGATTTCAGGGGTCTTTCCAGGCTAGTTTCCAGCCTTCTTTATGGAGGAAAAATGTGGCTAAAATGCTGAGCAAAAACTGAAAGAAAACAGCTTGGTTTTGGACCTCTAAAGCTGCGAACTCAACCAGAAATTTCTCTGGTTTGGCACAGCATTTGTGCAGTCCGAAAATGGGCAGAAAAATTCAGATCTCAAGCTGATCAAAAGGTCATTTTCTGGAAGCATTTGGGAGGGAATAATGGCTAAGAATTTCGACATCTTGAAGGCACAAGAAGTTGAAAAAATTTTAGTTCATGCCATGAAAGAAAATGAACCTAGCTAGAGTGCAATTTTAGAAGGTTCACTAGAGGGATTTATTCTCTTGGAATCTCCCACATCTCTACCACATTTTCAGACCATAAGATGTCTTTCACTAAAATGTTTTGAACCTTCAAAGCCACAGCACTTTACTGAAATTTCTGGAATGAAATTGGCTAGAACAAATTTAACCAATCTAATGAACTAAGAATTAAAAGAAATTAAAGATCAAGAAGAAATGAATTCTCTTAGGAAATTTTGAGTAGGCACAACAATATGATTAGAGTACTCCTATCATGTTTCCCCTAGGACAACACCTCTGCCCTATGCTAAGGTTCTTAAGGCCGAAAATACCCATTCCCAAGCAAAAATAAAATTTAATCATGCTAAAGCTCCACGATGGAATTTGAACCCAAGACCTCAAGAATTAATTCCAAAGCTCTAACCACTAAACCGCAACAACTCTTGTTTTTATTTTCTCTCTAAAATATTTTTCCTATTTAATCCTCAAGCTATCTTCCTATTTCCTCCCCAAGCAAAAATTACCATTTTGCCCTTCTTACCCAATAATCATAATCAAGCCTTCTAGACTATAAAACACAAATTCAAAGCACATAAAATCATATAAAAATATATTTAAACATGCAATTAGGTATGATATGCATCCCAACCCCCTTACTCTAAGGTTGGTTCCAACTGGGGTTTCACAATTTTACCCCCTCTTGGCCGAATCTCTAGGGCTAGCCGCCACTTAATTTCTCACTTCCTAAAATATAGGAATGTGATTACTTTGGGGGGTTTTCCTTCAAAAGAAATAAAGTAAATTAAATTTATATTATTTTCTAGTTAGTATTCTATTTTAATCTTTTAGGAATTTAATATATTTCAACATTTAGAATTTTCTAAAGGTATTATCCAAGGGATTTATTAAGGAAAAAAAAAATAGTGAAGCCTTTATCTTGGAAGCTAAACTATAGTTATTAATTTTAATAGGGAAAAGTCTCTTCAAATTAATTTTCTAAAAAGAGTTTTAATTGGAAATAAAGAAATAATGTTAAATTCTTAATTGAAATAAATATTTCTTGGTATTAGGTGATTTTCAAAAATTAGGAATTAAGAAGAAAGAAAAATTCAACTTTATCTCATATAAACTGGGTTTTATCTCTAAATATTATTATCTTTAAATTAATTATTTTTGTCTAAAATAAATTAGGGCATTAACTAAATATTCCTTGAATTAACCTATTTTCTTGGCTTAAAATTTTTGAAAAAATAGAAGCCCTAGCCACCACCTTATAGGACATTTAATTCCACTCAAACTCTTTAAAACATAGGTGAAATCTACCCTAAGTAATTTTAACCAATCAAAGTTCTTTTAAGTTAAGCAAGTAACCAGATTTCCTCCTCTCATTTTCACCCTAATTTTGGCCACCTTGAGCACACACAACACACAAAAATTCTAGCCTCCATTGCTCTCAAAATTCTCTCTTGTTTTAGCCAAAAACAACAACACAAAAGAGATGACCTTTCCTCTCTTCTTTTCGCTAATACAAGAGCGGAAAAGGCAAACTTTTTCTTCCTCCTTTTCTCTCAATATTTTGGTCATATTGGCAACCAAAAACCAGCCACAAAAACCTTCCCAAACCTACACAAAAATCGGCCAAGACCAAAAGCTGTTTTTTTTTTTTTTTTTCCTTGTTATCATCAAGAGTCCAAAGTAAGGTGCAACTTTTCCAAACACTAAAACACCCAAACCTAACCTATTTCTTTCATCAAACCAGCCCTCAATCACACCATAAACACCCTCTACTATACAAAGATCCATCTGCCACCTTCTCCAAGCATTCGGCCATTGCAAACTCTAATCCTCTCCAAAATCAAAAGCAAGACTCAAGGTAAATAACCCTTCAACCTCTTTCAAGTTTTATTCAACTCTTCTTCTTCTTTTCTCCTTAATTTTGAACCAAATGGGACTAATTTACCCCTATCACTCGTGACCTTCGAATCAATAAAACCAAGAGCAATCGCTCGACTCTTCTTCTCCAGTGAACTCAACTAAATACCAAAGGCACCAACTTTGCTCTTATTGTACCATCAAAGAGGTATTTGAGGCTTAAATTTGCTGATTTAAATAAGGTTGACCTAATAGTGATGCTCTTATGCATGAAGTCTTACATGAAAACATGAATAGATAGAATTGTTGAGGTTTGAGGATGTAATATTGTGAACTAGGTATATATGGAGTAAAGCATGGTTAAATATTGCTACGATAACCTAGATCTATTGTATGTTGAATAAAGATGAGATCTTTTTATGCAATTAGGGTTAATATATGGAAGTGATAGCATTTGATTATGGAAGTCATTGTATAGTTGATGTGAATCGATTATAAGAATGCATAATGATAAGATGTATGACCATGGGAAGCAATAGAGGCAATTTAATGAATTAATCCACCTAGATGCTCTAGATGAATTATATGGTTAATATGATCATAGGGACTCTTGATGCATGAAAAAATAAGTGGAATCATATTTGGTTTCTAATTATAGAATCATTCATTCTAGATAAGGAAGAAAGTGAAAAATAGATCAAGCATTACTTTGGTTGATTATTGAGAATATCCAAGTAAGTTCCCGCATAACTACTCTTCCAAATAGTGCATGTTTTCAAGATTTTGGTACAATGTATTGAAATGGCGTCAATATGATAACTGAAATGTTGATTGAAACATCATGAGATGTTATTATGGTATTTTGATACTTGGATTAAGAACATGGATATTTTATTCTCTAAATAATTTGGTCAAAACTCAACTTTTAACTGAAAAAGATTTCCTTTCCTTTATGATTAAAACATTTTGAAAAGCTTGATGTGAAAACCATGTTTTGCAAAGATAAGGTAATGAATGATTGTGAAACAAAGGAAATGATTCTACACCTAAATAGTAAGCATTGAGTATTTAGTGGGGGTAAGCTAGTGGTACTAGTCTTGGATAGTTAGAGTGAGTCTTCTGGCAAGAGGCCATCTCGAGAAGAGGAACTCTGCTTAAAGGGATGATAGTACTACTTAGTCAGGCTGGTCTAAGCTAGCATGTTGGTCTATGTGGACTTTATTTTTCGGATTAAACGACTAGTGTATTGGGTGTAGAGAAGGAGTATCTTACCCTAGTGGGTGGATCACCTACTGCCCAGTGTTGAACATTTACAGTAGGAACTATCATGATGGTAATCATGATGTTGCCTTAATATTATTATTGAATCATTACTAATCCCTACTTTACAAATCTATGATATTGATGAGTGGATGATTTATTGAGAATTATTTTGATTATGATGAGCATTGCTCCACTCAAAGGTTGTTTATTAACAAAAATTGACTTGCAAACATATTTTGTGATTTTGATATACCTACATATATAAAATGCTTAATATGTACACACAAGACTTAATGAGATGCCAATCTCATACTATTTTATATCATGATTTTAGAGGAGTGCTTTTATTGAGCAGGTTGGATGAATAAGAGCTGGAAGTTTATTTTATTCTGTTTTAGCTTTATATTTCTTTGGAGAGCAATTGTTAGTTTTGAATCTCAAACTTGTATAAGTTTGGTTTTTGGATTTAATAAAATTATCGATTTATTTTATTTTAGTTATTCTTTTGTATCTCATTATAAGGACCCCTAATCCTTTGGAAGGGGTGACATCTCCGCTCTTTTTGGGTATGTAGGTAGTGGGGTATTACAAGTGGTATCAGAGATGAGGTTTAGACAATTGACCTTAATGAATAGTACCTAAACCCTAGGAATTGAGATTTATTAAATAGTATATGAACACTAGAAATTAAGATTCTGTTCTGACTTATCTATGTTTTATTTATAGGATGACTAAAAGATCCATAGCAGTGACCAAAGAGTGGCCTTTTATGTGGGGACCCACAAGTGGTAGGGTATCTAGCCTCATTCCTACACCAAATTCATCATCATCTAATTCAGAGACAAAACCCGAGGGTGGATGGTTTTTGAGTGAAGATAAGGTAGACCATGAGCCACCTATGATGGAAGACTTAGGAATAGAGGAAGAACTTAAAGACCCGATACTATAGATGCATGCACTTGAGGAGAATGGGGATATGATAGAGTATGAGGGAGATGATGTTGGAATGTATGCCCTCTTAGACTAGATTTTTGATGAAAATATCGAATATTTTAATAAAAGAATTTATTTGCGGAAATCGTTTGTGAATTTATTTTCTTTATTGGTGCATAATTTCGTTTGGAAAAGACCTATTATGTTTAAATAAGTGATCCATGTGAATGGAAGTCTTTCATAGTAAGGTGTGGATCATGGATTATTTAAACACATAAACATTTGTTCTTAACTGATTGATGAGAATGGGAATCTTATCATGTTTAGGTTATTATGTTATGAATTCCAAATGGGGAATGGCTTACCTTTAGTTAGTGAGTAGTCCACTCACTTCATAACATAAGTGTATTTCGAATACGTAGAACAGGACCTGTAGTAGTGGTTTCTAAAAGTACTATATGGTAGAAACCTAGACTACTACCGCTACAGTGTGGACTAGTACTCTATGACTTGAGTATGAGTTGGTGGTCTGACGAAGCTGGAAGCATATACTTTGATATGCTATAGTTGAGGTTCTATCGTAGGGCTAATATACTTGCATGTTGGGTATGTGTAACTAGTTAGTTAAGATAGACTTGTACAAGATAGTTTCTACACTATATCACCCCTTATGGTTGTCCGAATGATCTAAATATCTAGGGCCCTGGGAAATATGACTTGGATATTTGCTTTAGAGTAGCTCCCTTGGAAAGCGGAAACACTCCAGGAAATCGTGGATCATTGGACTAGAAGCCTAAGGATGGTAGATGTCATTTAGAGAAGTGTTAGTACACTTCTTCCTCACTAAATATACGGCGATGTGTAGAGGGGTATTTTAGTCATTTTACTTGTAGGTCGAAGACTTTGCTAATGCAGCATTGTCCTTAGGGTCAATATTTCCTTATGGTGATATTAGAAAATATTTAAAATGTAAAATACAACATTTATATAGTAGGGGTATTTTGGTTATTTTAGTCCCTAAGGTGATGTGTCTTTTTGGTCCTCGGAATAGCCCGTAAGTCCTAATTAATTTTGGGTTGAAGAATTGATCTTAGCTGAGAGTGTTATATTTTATTCAGGAAGTCTAACTTATTATTAAACTGGAATAAAATAAATGGAGAGAAATTTATTATCTGGTTTAATTGGTTAATTAATTATTTAGGACCTAGGTCCAGTTTGAATAATTAGAAAATCAACAGAGACTTAAATTAGAGGAAAATAATTAATACTTAATTATTTATTAGGTTATTTATTTAATTAATCCCAAGAAATAAATAATTAAAGTTTAATTATTTTTTGTTCATTTGGGCACATTAATTATTTATTGGATTATTTATTTAATCCCAAGAAAAATAATTAATGTTTATTATTTTGGACTTTTTTGGTCCAAAAAAATAATAAATATTATTTTGGCCCAATAGCCTAGACCATAGGATTTTTTTGGACACAGTTCAGAAGAGGTTAGGGTAAAGCCAAAATTTATTTTATTAATAATATTCGAATATTAAATCCCAGGAATATTTTTTTTATCAAAATAATTATTTTTGGTTTTATGACTCTTGGCTTTTTGTGTGGAAAAATAAAATAAAAGTAAAAGAAAAAAAATTTTCTCCCAAGTCTCTTGGCTCTCGGTCTCTCGTGTGGCTATTTGGTTTTCTGGTTTTTGGTTTTCTTCACTGGCTTTTGTTTTCTTAACAGAAGATGCCAAGCCTGTGAAAGGAAATCAATATTCCTCTCAACCCAAGTCTGTGTTCACCAACGTTTGATTTAGCTGGGTCATATTCTGAGAATTGAAAAGCCAAGCATTGTACCGAAGGTGAAGAAGAAAGGTAGACAGTGCACTGGAAGCTTCACTCCACGGGGAAGAAAAGAGTTGTTTCTGTGCTTCAACCAACTCTTCTACGATTTTTAAGGTTTAAGGCTCCAAGAGGTATGTTTTTCATGCCTGCATACTGCTGCCATGCTCTGTTTCTGTTTATTTCCTCCATTTTTATGTCCACCGTGCATGCTCTGTCTCGGTCAAATTCCTTCAGATGATGAATGAGAGATAGGGGATGGAGGAGCAATTCGTGATGAGAGTGAGAATGAGCTAGGAGGACTTGGGATTGAGGGAAAGATAGGAGAAATCGAGGGCGAGGGTGAAGCGGAAGCGATTGAGGAGGAGAATAGAATTAATACACCTACAACCCTATCTATAGAGGAAGGAATCCCGATGCTTCTGAAAAGTGAATCATATAAGTCAGGTTATGGGAGGCCTAAGAGTGCACTTTTATTAGCTATGGAGAAACTTAGGGATGTGGAGCTAAGAGCTAAGTTGAGGGGTAAGAAAGTTGAGGGGTACGTTTTGGGTCGGCTAAGAAGAAGCCCTGATTATTTGGTTTCGCAAATGATTGTGTGATAGATCATACCAACAGCAGTGTAAGATGGCTAGTAGAACCTTCTTCTGAGACTTCTAAGGATTCTAGCGACTCTAGTGATGCTTAGAGTTTATAGGACCCTTAGTGCTTATTCTTTCATTTTTATGAAGAGATGTTCGTTTATTTATTTGATTCAGAATTTACTCGTTGTTTCAAATTTTGATTAGCAAGAATAAAAAGAGTACATGGTAGGATACTCCCTTATTTTGTATCAAGTTGGATTTGGTTAATGAAAGTGTGACTTTATTAATTTATCTTTTCTATTTAGGGTATCATTTGCAAAATTTATTTCCCATCTAATAGCAAGCTATCTTAAATCTATAAGCTACTCAATTGCATGTCATGAACTTTTCCTCTTATCAATCTTGTAATGGGTACAAATGGTAGTAGATGGCACAAAGACATAGAATTGCTTTATACCATGCTAGTAAGTACTCCTTTGGGGAGGCAAAGAGATGCAAGCAGGGTAGTACAAGGGTGTGATATTATGGTTGGGAAAGAGATTTGGAAAGTAGATCTTATAATCCTATCTATCGATGACTACGATCTAATTCTAGGTATGGATTGGTTAGCAAAGTATGGAGCAAGAGTGGATTGCAAGATTAAAGATGATGTAGTTTGTTAGACCCAGATATGATGTATTGGAGTTTAATGGGAAAAGGGTGAAAGAGCTAAAAAAATTTATTGTAGGAACGAAGGCATGGAAGATGCTGAAGAAGGGCTGTGTAGGATATTTGGCTTAGTTAATCAATAAGCTGAAGGATCAATGTACTTTGGACAGCACTGAGGTGGTGAAGGACTCTGCAGATGTATTCCCAGCTGAACTCACTTCTCTTCCACCTCCGCAAGAAGTCAATTTCATTATAGATCTAGTCATTGGATCTAAACCGGTATTGAAGACTCCCTATCGGATGGTGCTCGTGGAATTAAAGGAATGGAAGGAACAACTGGAGGAATTGACCAAGCAAGGATATATAAGACCAAGTAATTCACCTTGGGGAGTTTCGGTGTTATTTGTAAAGAAGAAAGATGGGATGCTAAGGTTGTGTATAGACTATAGAGGGTTGAATAACCTCATGATTAAGAGCAAGACCCTTTGCCTCTAATTGATGAGTTATTCTACTAGTTGTAAGGTTCTTGTTACTTTTCTAAGTTGAATCTCTAATAAGGTTATTATCAAGTGCAAATCAAGGAGAAGGATATCCCCAAAATAGCCTTTAACACTAGATATGGGCACTATGAATTTGTGGTAATGTCATTTGGAGTAACCAATGCACCTGCCCTCTTCATGGACCTTATGCACCGAGTTTTCTAGTCGTATTTGGATAAGTTTATAGTAGTGTTCATAGAAGATATTTTGATCTACTCTAAATTTAGTGGCATTTCTTGGTCACATGATATCTAAATATGGAATTAAGGTGGTTCTAGCAAAGGTTGAAGCTGTCTCTAATTGGAAGCAACCGGAGAGTGTAACTAAGATAGGAGTTTTCTTGGATTAGCCAGTTACTACCGTCGATTTATCAAGAACTTCTCCACTTTGGCCATACTGGTAACTTGACTGCTAAAGAAGGACGTACCATACGTTTGGAGAGATAAGTGAGAAAAGAGTTTCCAAGAGATCAAGAGAAGATTGATGACCGAACTAGTATTGAGTTTACCTGAGAAAGGTAAACCCTATTCCTTGTACATAGATGCCTATAAGAATGGACAAGGGGTAGTACTGATGCAAGATAGAAAAGTTATCGCCTATGCATCGAGGAAGCTAATGCCGCACAAGGTTAACTATCCAATGCATGACTTGGAGTTGGCTACAATAATGTTTGCCTTGAAGAAGGGGTGATACTATTTATACGAAAAGAGTATGAAGTCTTCACGGATCATAAGAGTTTGAAGTATATCTTCATGCAAAAGGATTTGAATCTAAGGCAGCGAAGATAGATGGAGTTTTTGGAAGAATATAACTGTCCAATTAACTACCACCCGATGAAAGCTAACGTGGTAGCTGACGCTCTGAGTCAAAAGATGAGAATGATTAGTATGAGGATGCAAGAAGTCTAAATAGAACAAGAACTCTTGGAGCGAAATGCAGAAGTAAGGGAAGGAGAGATTAGCTTGTGCAACTTGAAATTGGAACTTGAGCTGAGGCAAGAGATTGGTGGTGTGTAGTGGAGCAACCAAGAATTTTAAGCTTTTAAAGTGAAGGAAATAGAAATAGGAAATAAGGAGTTTTGGACTGATAAAGATGGAGTGTTATACTTTCAGGAACAAAAATGTGTACCTAATGACTGAGTATTGAAGAGAAAGATAATGGATGATGCTCACAGGAGCAAGTATACTATTCATCATGGAGAAGTGAAAATGTACCAAGATTTGAAGAAGGCCTATTGGTGGTCGGGCATGAAGAGAGATGTGGTGCAATATGTCTCTACTTATTTGACTTGTCAGAAAGTAAAAGCGAACCGTAAGAAGGTAGCTAAATTACTACAACCGTTGCCTATTCCTGAGTGGAAGTGGCAAGAGGTGACGATGAATTTTGTTACTAGACTATCTATATCAAAGACTTTAAAGGATGCCGTTTGGGTTGTAGTAGATAGATTGACTAAGACTGCTTATTTTATTTCAATAAAGGTTAAGGATTCCATAGAGAAGCTAGCTAAGACTTATATTCGGGAAGTGGTGAGATTGTACGGAGTACCATCGAGTATTGCGTCCAACAGGGATCCTAGATTTGCTTCAAGGTTTTGGACCAAGTTTCAAGAGTCAATGGGAACGACTCTGAAGCTTAGTACTTCTGCTCATCAACAGACTGATGGATAGTCTAAAAGAGTTATTCAGATATTAGAGGATATGCTTAGAGCATATGTATTGGACTTCGGAGATAAGTGGTTAGATTATATACCTTATGCTGAGCTGGGGTACAACAACAGTCATCAAGCATCTATTGGAATAGCACCTTACGAAGCGCTATAGGGTGGAACTGTCAAGTACCATTGTACTGGGGTTGGACTGAGGAAGGACAAATCAGCAAGACTAGGGAAGTGAATATTGAAGAGATGGTGGATAAAGTAAGGATGATAAGAGAAAGACTGAAAGCAGCAAAAAGCCGACAGAAAAGTTATGCAGACAATAGAAGAAGAGAACTAAAGTTTCAAGTGAGAGATCAGACTTTCCTAAAGATAATGCCTAGCAGAGGGATTCTAAAGCATCCTAAAGGAGGGAAATTGACCATTTCCAGTAATCGAAAAGATTAGACCTGTAGCCTATCGATTGGAGTTACCGGAAGGGTTAATGGGAATCCATGATGTCTTCCATGTGTTCCAATTGAAGAAATACAACCCTGATCCGGAGCATGTATTGAACGAAGAGCCATTAATTCTACAGCCTAACTTAAGCTGTGTTGAGAAACCAATTAGGGTTTTGGATCTCAGTGTCAAGAGGTTAAGGAATAAACAAATACCTATGGTAAAGATTTTGTGGGATCATCATGGTACTCAAGATGCAACATGGGAAACTGAAGATTGGGTATAAAGGAAATATCAAAATTTGCTCTAAAGGTGTAATGCCCTGAGTTTCGGGACAAAATTCTCTTAAGGGGGAGAGGATGTGATACCTCGATCCAAACCACCATTAGTTCATGGGAGAAGTCATGCATAGCATAGCGTTTTATATTTTATTTGATAAATTTGAAGTATTTTTATGAAGCCTGTGTGATTTACGTGTTTAATATTTCATGGGGTTATTTATTTGGAAATAGTTGTGTTATATGAGCTGGTAGAGTTTTTGTCTTATGGAGTAGAATTTAATGAAAGACTAATAAAATGAGTTGAATTAGATTTATGAGAGTTCATTTGAAGAATATTTAAGCAAGAATTATTGTGGAATAGTGGTTAAAGTTTGGTGTGCATTCTTTGGTGACTTGAGATCAAATCCCGACTCTTGCAAACTTTTTCCTTCTTATCTCCAAGTAAACTCTTTTTCCCCTATTTTTTTCCCCTCTTGGCCAAATCTCTAGGGCTGGCCGCAACGTAATTTCCCACTTCCTAAAATATATGAATGTGATTATTTTAGGATTTTTCCTAAAAAGAATTAAAGTAAATTGAATTCCTATTATTCTCTAGTTAGTATTCTATTTTAATATTTTAGGAATTTAATATATTTCAACATCTATAATTTTTAAAGGTATTATCCAAAGGATTTATTAAGAAAAAAATATAGTGAAGCCTTTATCTTGGAAGCTAAACTATGGCTATTATTTTTAATAGGAAAAAGCCTTTTCAAATTAATTTTCTCTAAAGAGTTTTAATTGGAAATAAAGAAATAATGTTAAATTCTTAATTGAAATAAATATTTCTTGGTATTAGGTGATTTTCGAAAATTAGGAATTAAGAAGAAAGAAAATTTCAGCTTTATCTCATATAAACTAGATTTTAACTCTAAATATGATTATCTTTAAATTAATTATTTTTGTCTAAAATAAATTAGGGTACTAACTAAATTATTCCCTGAATTAATAACCTGTTTTCTTGGCTTAAAATTTCTAAAAAAATAGCAGCCCTAGCCGCCACCTTATAGGACATTGAATTCCACCCAAACTCTCTAAGGTATAGGAGAAATCTACCCTAAGTAATTTTAACCAATCAAAGTTCTTTTAAGCTAAGAAAATAACCAGATTTCCACCTCTCCTTTTCACCCTAATTTCCGTCACCTTGAGCACACACAACGCATGAAAATTCCAGCCTACATTGCTCTCAAAATTCTCTCTTGTTTTAGCCAAAAACAACAAAACACAAAAGCAAAGACCTTTCCTCTCTTCTTTTCGATAATACAATAGCCAAAAAAGCAACCTTTTTCTTCCTCCTTTTCTCTCAGTATTTTGGTCATATTGGCAACCAAAAACCAGCCACAAAAACCATCCAAAACCTGCACAAAATCGGCTACAACAAGAAAGACCAAAAGCTGTTTTTTTTTCCTTGTTATGATGAAGAGTCCAAAGTAAGGTGCAACTCTTCCAAACACTAAAACACCCAACCCTAACATATTTCCTTCATCAAACTAGCCCTCAATCAAACTCTAAACACCCTCTACTATACAAAAATCCAACTGCCACCATATCCAATCATTCGGCCATTGCAAACTCCAATCCTTGCCAAAATCGAAAGCTAGACTCAAGGTAAGTAACCCTTCAACCTCCTTCAACATTTATTCAATTCTTCTTCTTCTTTCCAACTAAATTTCAAACCAAAGGGGACCGATTTACCCTTATCACTCATGGCCTTCGAATCAAGAAAACCAAAAGCAACCACTCGACTCTTCTTCTACAGTGAACTCAACCAAGCGCCAAAAGCGCCATCTTTGCTCTGGTTGTGCCATCAAAAAGTTATTTAAGGCTTAACTTTACTAATTTAAATAAGGTCAACCTTATAGTAATGCTCTTATGCATGAAGTCTTGCATGAAAAGTATGAATAGATAGAATTGATGAGGTTTGATGGTGCAATATTGTGAACTGGGTGTATATGGAGTAAAACATGGTTAAATATTGCTATGATGACCTAGATCCATTGTAAGTTGAATAAAGATGAGATCTTTTTATGGAATTAGGGTTAATATATCGAAGTGATGGTAGTTGATTTTGGAAGTCATTATATAGTTGATATGAATCGATTATAAGAATGCATAATAATGAGATGTATGACCATGAGAAGCTATAGAGGTGATTTAATGAATTAATCCACCTAGATGCTATGGATGGATTAGATGATTAATATGATCATAGGAATTTATGATGCATGAAAAGATAAGTGGATTCATATTTGGTTTCTAATTATAGAATCACTGATTCTAGATAAGGACGAAAATGAAAAAGAGATCAAGCATTCCTTTGGTTGATTATTGAGAATACTCAAGTAAATCCCTGCATAACTACTTCTCCAAATAGTGTATGTTTGCAAGTCTTTTGTATAAAGATATTGAAATGATGTCAATATAATGATTGAGATGTTGATTGAAACATGATGAGATGCTATTGTGGTATTTTAATACTTGGATTGAGAACATGAATATTTTATTCTCTAAATGATTTAGCCAAAACTCAACTTTTATCTGAAAACAATTTCCTTTCCTTTATGATTGAAATGTTTTGAAAAGCTTGATGTGAAAACCATGTTTTGTAAAGACAAGGTAATCAATGATTGTGAAAACATGGGAAATGATTGTGCATCTAAATGGTGAGTGTTAAGTACTCAGGGGGGTAGGCTAGTGGTACTAGTTTTGGAGAGTTAGAGTAAGTCTTCTGGTAGAAAGCCACCTCCAGAAGAAGAACCTTGCTCAAAGAGATGACAGTACTACTTAGTCAAGTCGGTCTGAGCTAACATGCTGGTCCATGTCGACTTTATTTTTTGGATTAGACAACTGGTGTGTTGGGTGTAGAGAAGAAGGAGCATCTCACCCTAGTGGGTGGATCACCCAATACCCAGTGTTGAACGTTTACACGGAAGCTATCATGATAGTAATCATGATATTGCCTTAATATTGTTATTGAATCATTACTAATCCCTACTTTATGAATCTATGACATTGATGAGTAGATGATTTATTGAGAATTGTTTTGAATATGAAGAGCATTACTCCACTCAAAGGTTGTTTATTAACAAAAATTGGCTTGCAAACATATTTTGTGGTTTTTATAAACCTATATACACGAAATGCTTAATGTGACATTCGCACACACGCGACTTACTGATATGCCAATCGCACACTATTTTATATCATGATTTCAAGAGAGTGATTTTATTGAGCAGGTTGGATGAATAAAAGCTGGAAGTTTATTTTATTCTATATGAGTTTTGTATTTCTTTGGAGAGATGATTATTAGTTTTGAATCAAACTTGTATAAGTTTAGTTTTTTGATGTAATAAAATTATCAATTTATTTTATTTTAGCTATTCTTCTTTTGTACCTCATTATAAAGTCCCCTGGTCCTTTGGACGAGGGTGACATCCCCGTCCTTTTTTGGTACGTAGGTTGCGAGGTGCTACATCTATTGTGAAGTGCTCTGCATTCCACACTAATACATTGAAAAGTTATATTAATGTTATGCTTGGATTGGGGAATTGTATCTTCTTTACAGGTATATTGAGGAGATTGGGTTTTAGTTTTGTATTGGTGTTGAGAATTGTAGAGTCAGGTGTTGTTGATTGGTAAGCTTAGTTGAGAGTTGTGCTTGTTGTGAGTTAGTATGACCTATTTTCCTCTCTTGCGCCCCCACCCCTCCCCCCTTTTATTTCATCATGTATACCTCCACGTGCTAAGACGTCTAGAGTATCCTCTTCTTCCACCCATTCTTTTGAGCCATTTCCAACCAGCTTACCCAGTTTGTTGAGCCTACTTATCAACTGTGGTACCAAAGCTATGTTAACAATAAGATTATAGTTGAGAGGAACTTTTAAACTATCCCTTGATAATTCTTTTCAATTATCCACTATGATTAGGAGATTGGGATAGGAGGACATTATTAGGCTCCAAGGGGTTTATTGTCATGTGTTAATAAAAGAATTCTATGCTAATATGCAGAACAAGAAAAAGAACAACCTAAGACCATCTCTATTATGGTTAAAAGGATTCCTATTGAGTTTGATAGAGCTAGACCGGCCACTATCTTGAGTGTTAATAATGAGGAACCTTAGGTAGCTATGGACTATCATAACCAAAGGATTACTAATACCCGTCAGGGCTTAGGGATACATAGGAGGGTACCTATTACTTCTTTTGGGTATTTTTACATTAATAAACGTCAGGCCTAGTTGAGAGCACTAGTTTATATCTTTTCTTTCAATGTTGTACCCGAGGCTAGTGGTTTCAATGAGGCTAAAGTCATTGATATGCATATATTCTCTCTAGAATGCTAGACAATTAGCTTATTCCCCTTACCCTTTTGATTATCCAGTTGATAGGGGCTAAAATAATCATTATTTTACTAGTTATTTAAGGTTATTTTAGGATACTCTTGTTGTAATAACTAGGTATATACCTTCCTATTTGACATTTTGTTTGTAAAAAGTGTTTTTGACAAATTTGTGCAGATTTAAGTTGATTTCGAGCGAAAAGTGAATAATTCTAGAACAGACATATCCAGGCCCAACCAAGGGACTAGTCGTCGGGTCCATTCTGGTCAAACAGCAAAAAATGGAGCAAAATTTAGTCCAAATATAGATTGGACCTGGGGCCATATGGCCCGACTATACTCGGTGTCAGGTACACTCTGCACAAAAGCAGTTGTGTGCGAATTTGGCATTTTTTAAAGGATTTTGGTATTTTCTGAATTCTACTCGGAATAGACTTCTCAAGCAATGAATTTTGGTATCAAGAAGTCTTATAAATACAAGAAAAACACAAGAGAAATGTGTTATTTGAAGGATCTAAGTTAGCTACTCAATCATCACTCAAATGAGCATTGTTCAAAGGAAGTTTTCAAGAGAAGAAAAAAGGCTTATCTATGAGTTTATCCTTTATACTTCGTTTACTTTTCTAGAACAATGATGTGCTTAATGTTTTTATTATAATTGAATATTATTTTGGAGATTATGATTTTGAGTTAATTGGAATTTTTTTATCAATCTATTGTTATTTTTGGTATTTGATTACCTGCTATCATTGGTTATTGATGCAGGTTCTTCTAATTGACTTAGGAAATGATGTTAGGAGTTCATTGTAATAATTTCATAATTGTCAAATCTTAATGGACTTGGAAAATGAAGTTAATATTAAAGGACTAAAGTGATCAAAGATTAGTTGATTTCACCTCGACCAAAGGGTCATTAACTAATTTTATGAGCTTAATGCATGTTTTAGTTATATTAGCTTGATTGAAAAATCTATTAATATGAATCGAAATGTAGTGATTCCATAGATTGGGAAAGAAGTGGAGTCTAGATAAGTAAGTTCATGACTTGGAAAATAATTGAATTTTACTTAAGTTCCTCCATGATGCCAAGACGATAATTGATTGTGATGAATGCTAAGTGACTCAATATTGTGTTTTTAAAATAATTGTCTAGTTACATAAAATTGCATCCTTGAGTTATATCTATTTTTATATTTATTTATTTTTTTTATTCTTTTCTTATTTTATTGGCTAAACAATAAATATTTGGGTAAAGTAAGGTGGAAGTCTAAGTTCTCGTGGATTTAATACTTGCTATTCCTTATGCTATACGATGGGTATACTTACCCATATGTGTGGTTTTAGTGGTTGGCATTTTAATTAAAATTTGATTGATTGTGTAATTTGTTGGTAATATTTTCTACACTAAAAATCATGCATCACCAGTCCATGAGGGATGTGATCCATTCTTGTCTTTCCTCCAAATCCTTTGTTTTTCCTTTAATGATTATGCATATCCTTCAAGCTTTTGGAGTGAGTTGTGATGGGGAGCTGACTAAGACTACCACTAAGAAAGATGTAGTGACAGAGCATACCTTAGTGCAGTGTAGGTATAAGTATCATGAGCAAGAGAGATGATGGATGAGACCTTTTGAGGTCCAGCACCCTAAGACAGGTAGGAGGTGCTTCCACTAGTCAAGCTAGGGGAGATGGTGCAAATGATAAGGATAATGATGATGATGAGGAGGATGGTTGAGTTTTTCTTTTGATACTTCTTTTCTTTCATTATCTTATATTTGTTTATTTTTCTTTTTTACATTTTTATGACCTTTTCTTGGGTTTTAGATGCTATTTGTTGTTTTCTTTTTCTATTCAGTTATTTCCTTTTCTAATTTTATGTTTTGTTTTGCTTTTGTTATTATTATTTTTTTTTAGGAATGACTCATCATTGTCATGGGCAATGCTTCATGCTAGAATTTAATTTTCTTGAAAATATTTAGCTGGAATCAATGGACTTTAGGAGAGTATTTGCTAATTATTTTCTTCTTTCTCTCTATTTCTTTTCTTAGTCCCATGGTTAGGCTTTACTGTTATATTATTGGCCATTGAGGACAATGTTCAGTTTAAGTGTGGGGGAGGGAATGAATTCAATACTTTACCAAGTGAATTTTTAATGGATTTTCTTGAACTAAATTTGATGAATTGTAGGAATTTTTTAGATGAATATGATTTTGGGGCTGTAGTTTGAGTTGATTTGTCTATAATGAAGTTATGATGTTTTTTTTTTTTAAACTTTAGATATGAATTTTTCATTCACTTTTGGTTGGATTTTTGCTTAAAAAGTAAACTCATATATTAAGTTGGATTTTGTTAAATCTTGACAATTTAAGTTAACCTTGGTTATATTTTGGTATTTGAGTTTTATTTTATTCCTTAAGTTTGACTATGGATGACGTGATGAAATATGAGTAAAGTTGTTGATTAATTTTTGTGTTATGGATTTATAATTTGTTTAACTTTGAGTTCTGAATAAGGAATGCAAGCTGAAAAGAATTGAGTTGAGAAAAATGATAAAGAAAAAAATGCTCTTATTTTCTAGATAAGCTTTTGTTGAAAAGGGGGTCAATACAGAGAAAAGTAGAAAATATTGTTTCGTGTACTCTCTTGAGGCTATCCCGAAGGTAGAAAGAAGACAAAAAGAAAAAAAATAAAAAAAAAGAGGAAAGAAAGAAAGAGTAATAATTATAAGGGAGTCATACGGTGTGTGAAGAGGAATCTATTCACTTGAGGCTATCAATTCTCTGAATCATTGAGAAAAAAAAATGGGGAGTGTTTCCTTATTTCACTACTTGAAGTTGTGTATATTTGAGTTCATGATGCTAGAATTGGTTGAAAGGCTTGACCTGTATAATTTGTGTTGTCTATGTTTTTGCTTAAGGGATTGAATAATTTTCTTGTACTAAGTATGAGCTTGTTTAACTTAACTTCAATGGCCTTGGAATTATTTGGTTTAATACATGAGTTTACAAGGTTTTTGAAAGGTTTGAGTGAATGATAGGTTTGTGTTTAAGGGTGGAGGTATGTTATAGCTTTGTTGCGGATGAATTAATATTAGGAATTTAAGTTTGATAAATTATCTTGCATTATTTTAAGTGTACATGGGGACATGCAAAGTCTTAAATGTGAGAGAATGTGATAGGGCTAAAATGTGTCGATATTTTCCTAACTATTTGAGGAAATTTTGTGACGTTTTTAGTGTAATAGCTAGTCAATTCTCTTACAATTTGATATTGTGCTTGTAGAAGGGTTTCTCTATGTTTTTGTGCAGAAACTAGGAGCTTTTAGTGTGAAAATGTCCACTTCCAATGTTAAACCGGCGTTGCCCCATTGTAGGTGAACCGGCTCAGATCTTGAAGAACAGAGAAAAACAGGAGAAAAATAGAAGAACCGAGGGAATTCAAGAGTGCAGTAGACGTCGGCCTAGTTAAAGTGAACAGGTACTAGGTCTAATTTATTAAGGCAGTTTTGAAGTCCGATTTTGTGCAGAATTAGATGATATCAAGAATTCTTTTTGGTATTTACCTTTTACTCGGACCAAAAGTCTTAAGGAACGTTTTTGGCATCTTAAAAAGCTATAAATACACAAGAATTTCAAGATTGAGAGGAGATACAAGAGAGGTGGATACAAAGATTAAAAAAAAAAAAAGAATCATTCATTGAAAAGGAGAATTCACTAAGAATAGGAGCATTGTTCAGGAAAGGCTCCTATTAAAGAAAAAGAGGGCTTGTCTATGAGTTCTTTATTTTTTCTTTGTTTTCTTTTTCTTGAATGATGATAAGATTAATATTTTAATTGTATATAAATGATGTTCCTAGATTCATGATATTGTATTGACTTTAGTTTTTAAATCAATTGGTTATTATTTTTGGTATTTGGGTGCTTAATTTATTTGGTTAAGTCAATTGAATGTTCTTTCTTTCTAATGGACTTGAAAAACGAAGTTCAGAATAGGGTCAATTTAATTAATTTCATATTTGTTATGTTTTAGCTGGATTGCAAAAGAAGGTAAAGAACAAGAACTCAAGTAATTCAAAGCTTTGTTGATTTCACCTAGAATCACTACTAGAAATTTGGTCATTTGCAACGATCATTATTTGTGTGGGGTGTATTTGGTCGCAATTATGTACGTTTTGTGACTACAATAACCATGAACATAAATGGTATGTAAGACCTCATTAGAGTCTTCTTCTTGCAATGGCTAATAGTATTTGAGTCCAAAACATATTTGGACGTAAATAAGCAACTAGAAGCAATGAAAATCATTTGATGCAAATATGGTAGCCTCAAATGGCCAATTTTCGGGTATCATTTGCAACGTGACTATTCCATTACATAAAATTTGTTGCAAATAGCCACATTCTCCATCTAATGTGCCTATAATTCTATTTATGCTTGTTAGTTTATTTTTTTAGAGTTTGTTTTTTAAATTTCAATAAAAACCTAAATCTTAATTTCATCGCTTTACCTAAACCTTTTTTTTTAAGGGGAGGGGGGTGGGGGAGGGGAGGGGCTTGGGGACCAAGTTTAATTTGAAGACTTTCTATCTACAACTTTTTTATTTTTGTCTTTTTTCTTTTATGTCTATTATAATTCTTTAAATGCTACTAGAAACATTTGGAGGGGAAAAAAATCCTAATTTAAATTATGTTAGTTATATGATCGATGCCCCTATTTTAGAAAATAATTTTTTCATTTTTAATCGTTTTGGCTGTTATTGACCATTTTTTGGTTGTTTGGCCTTCCGGAGTAAGAACTCAGTCGGGCTACCTACGAAGGAAGGTTGGCTCACGGTCGAATTTGTGTGGCCATTTTCTTGGCAATGGTGCAGTCGAATCTGAGGCGCAACTAACTGATTTCGACAGTCTCTAATTTCTGCGTTTGTTGTGTCTTTTATTCAGCTCATAGCAAGTAATTTCATATTATGATTATAGAATTTTAGAAACCCTACCCCTAATTTTATATCAATGATATCCATATTTGGAGTGATTTTTTCGATTCAAAATGTGAGGTAGTAATTTTTTAGTTATAAACCAAAAGCTTGGAATTTTATGATGTAGCTAAATTTAGCATGAACTGCAGTTTCCTTTTTTCGTGTTTTGCACTTTGATACAATCACTCTTCATCTGAAATGAGTTTCTTAGGTCTAGAAATTCATGAATTCCTGCCAATTAAGTAGAAATTGTGAAATTGTGCTATCAATAAGCACATTTTTAAAAGTTGTTTATTCTATTATCTTATATATTAAATCAACGCTGGATTGATTGCATTTAGATAATTATTCTTGTTCTGCTTTTCCATTAAGTTTGTGCCTCGGTATTTATGATCTAAAGTTAAAGAAAATGTAATGGTTGATTGTTGAAATTATGGATTTAAGTACGGGACCGAGACAATTTAGGAGCTACATATTATATAAGCACACTTATCTGGCAATAAAATAATCTAGTCTAGGTGAAGCACTCTATAATGGTATGCAGTTATCGAGCTCAAGAAATATCCAGTATGACAACAAAATTAGTAGTCCCTTTAGTTCGGTGCAAGAGAAGAAATGTACAAGAAACTAATGAAGGAAGTTGATGTATGAGAGAAAACATAACTATTGAACCTCTCAAGACCAAAATGTAATGATATAAAGCCTTGGAGAGTCTTCTTATCTTCTATTTGTCATGTATGATGGATAAAGCAAATTCGAAATTTCCTTCCTTTATGCTGTTCAAAATGCAGCAGTTCTAGCTTTGTGTGTGCTCCGTGCATAGAGATGTCATGGAGATTTTGTTACTGCTATTCATTGAGGGTTTTTGACAATGTAGAATCTATAGCTGGAACTACCATATTGATTCTGTGTGTTACTTAACATTAGTCTGTCTCAACTGTGCTTATCTACTTAGGAGAAAAATAATCTTTCCTATTGCAGTCTCGATTGTCCTCTGCAATTGTAGTTGTAACTTTTGAAAATTTCTTCAGTTCTTTCTATCCTTTTGCTTAAATAAAAGATAATTTAAAAAAAATTAAAACTATTCCCCGGGGGTAAATGAGATAATTTTGTAATTTAGTGCAACAAAATAGCATTTATCAAGCTCAACTGAAGCCGTATAGCATCTAAAATACTCCTTATGAAAGAAAGAAAGAATGGAAAGGCATATAGGAAAAAGGTTGTTAAAATTGACTTATTCTTAGATGGAGTTAAAAGCAAAATGATGGTTCTTTTTCCTATTGCATTAGTCTTTAAGCATAGTTACAGAGAAGGTGTCATATAGAGTGCACAACTAACTATTGTCCTCTTTTTTTGTTCATTAGAAATAGATGTCCATTCTTTGATTTACAATCTATATCTTGTCATAACTATAAAGAACGTATTCACATCTACTGGTGAATCTAAGTACTCCTAAACTCTGTATCACTTGTGAGAAATTAGCTATTTAATTAAATTATCAGAGTTCTTATTTCCAGCACAAATGGAATTGGGTATTCTACTTTGAAACCTTATCCCTAAAACCGTGTAGTAAATATCCCTTTCTTATAAATTTTTAAATTCTAGAACATTTGTGGGCTTTATATGTTGTTATGTACATTGTAGTATACTAAGGAATTTCCACTCCATGGATGGATCCCTACATATACTGGGAATATGAAAATATTAAAAACTTTCTCTGAAGTTCATTATAATTATAACAATGTATGTGGTTGTATAATTACATTTATGTAAGTCTTGGTTTGTCGGGAATGGGAAATTTAAATTGTTTCTTGTTTCTAAGGCATCTTTCAAATAAATTATTATATTTCTTGTTTCTGTTTGTGCTTCTTCTGATTTTCAAACTTTTTTTTTGTTATTATATGGTTGTATATTTGATATATGCTACTTGTTTTTTCTGTTATCTAACAACAGTCTAAGATGTGTATTCGTTATATGTTAGTTTCCTTGAATAGCTTATTGAGAAACCTTCTTAACTCTTTTACACGTGGCAAATTCTCAAAAAGAAAAAAAATAAAAGGAAGATACATGGACAAGAGTTAGGTACTTTTACTGAATAGAATAGCATCTGAATACATATCTGGTTTGAATAAGTTCTTAGAGTTTACTTTCAGATTTAGGCCATCTGATTCAAAGATATCTTACCCTTGCAACAAGTGTGCAAATTGGTATTTCAAGACTTGGGATGATGTTTTTTCATATTATATTCTTGATGGTTTTTGGCAAGGGTATACTAATTAGATTTATCATGGTGAAATATATGTCCTTTTGAATGAAACTACAGAAAATGCATAAAGAAATGACATAAATTGGAGAGATGATATGCTTGAAATGATTCATGGATAATAGAAATCAAGCTAACCAAATAATTCAAACTCAAGAAAAGGGAGCGACAATGCAAGGGCCAAAGACAAGATCAATGACCAATAGACTACAAGGTGATATCCATTTGCGCCTACAACCATACTTGATGATAGAAGGGATTTGGAATGAAAAAGGAAGATGCGAACTTAATTTGATGAATATCCAAGTGGAATCCCAACAACAGCCCATGCCTGTACCAACATAGGGAGCGAAAAAGGGAGAAAACGCGGAATTCCAACTTCCAGCTTCAACCTGGAGCCGATCCCAAGGCATACTTGGAGCCAATTGTACCCTGTCAGCCAAAACACTAGAATTCTAGTGCTTACCTAGCACCAGGTCCAGCGCAGCTCCTGGCACTGGGTGTAGTCAGGCAGGACCCCCTGTTTTATCGATTTTTAATATTTTCTCTATATTTTCTTTATTTTAAACACTTTGCAAAAAACCTTTTATAAATTGTCTTAGGACCTTAGTAGTTACTTAGCTAAGGTTAGGGTAGTATAAATATATCTTTTGTGATTTGACAATTCAATTGATCTTACATTATTTTAAATTGTGAAAAGTGAGCTTTGAGAGGCTTAACCTCCTTGTTCATCTTCTTCAAGACCTTTCTTAGGATTTAATCCTCCCTATGTATGAGTCTCTAAAACCTTTGGATAATCCAATGTGATTTTTTTTTATTGGGTCTTAGTTGCTTTGTTCCTCTAAGGTTTTATCTTAAATTCCATTACTTGGGTGCATATAGTTCTACTTCTCTTATTCTTTATTTCTTTTGTTGTGTCAAGGTTATTTAGGTGAATATATAGCGGGTCTTGCTATATTTCTTGTGAGTCTTTGATGCCTTGTTCTTCAAAGGTTTGCTAGGGAATATTTATATAGTTTTCTTTCTTCTTTTGCTACAAATTTTCACTATTTGGGTTATATTAGTTAAGCCAAGAGTTTTGCCCATTTTTTTACCTTTGTTCCATAAATTTACTCACACAAGAACATATCAAAGAGTCTGGTATCAGAGCAAGGAAAGCCTTGATTTCAATCAAAACTTGACATCAAGAAAAGAAGGCCTACAAGTTGAAGAAAAAAAAAAAGAAGAATCTCGTAACTCAAAAATATGCTCTAAAAAAGTTATGAAATCTTTGTTATATCTTGATTTTTCTTTTGGAAAATTGCTCCTTGATGTTATTATAATCCTTGGGAACAAATTTGTATTGTGTTTGTGGTGAAAATGGACTTGATGTTATATCTTGATTTTTCTTTTGGAAAATTGCTCCTTGATGTTATTATAATCCTTGGGAACAAATTTGTATTGTATTTGTGGTGAAAATGGACTTGAATATGCGTGAAAATATTTGTTGTTCTTAAGTGACAATATTACAACCAATGTGTTTGATAAATGTTCTATGAGGATATTTGTTGCTATAGTTGTGAGTTTTTACTTTTAATTTTCATTCCTTGGGATGTTGAGATTTGATATATCACTCTATTGTTGAAATCCATTCTTATTGAACTCATCTTTGCCATTACACATTTGTGGTAGTCTTGTTCTTCCTATTCCTATCTACTAGTTTTTCTTGTTATTTGTTTCTTGCTAATTCTTGTTCATTTTTTGTTTAAAATTGTTTTCATATGTTTTAGTGATTGTTCTTGCACTATTTAAGTCATTGTCCTTTGAAATTCTTGCTCAAAAAAATTGTTTGCTTAGGGTGCCCAACAAGTGTTTGTTGAAATTTCTCTAAGACCCCCTAATTAGAAAATTTATTAAAATTTGTTGATTCACTAGGTTGGACTAAATCTTTGGCTATTGGGGAGGATTAGATTAAACAAGAAGGTTGAGTGTTGAGGAAAAAGGCAAGAGGGAGAGACTATCATCAAAAGAACCAAAGAAGGTAAACACGAATATAGAGTGAAAACTATTGAAAGTAAACATGCAAGGGAGTGAAGAGAAGAACTACTTCTTTTTATTAATCTCTTTTGCAGATATAACTCCTTGAATAATTCTATTGCCATAGCCCATGAACAAAAACTTCCTAGACCTAATCCAAGTGGTCCTAGTGGACCACAAGAATAACCACTTGATGCAAGGAGTTTACGAGATGATTTGCAAGCTATGATGAGGATTATGAAAAGTGAGTTTCAACACATGACAAAAGATCTAACAGGGTTGAGGAATCAACTTGGAACCTCTTCCACCGTTGCACAAAGAAGAGGTCAAGAGAGATTTGAAGCTCCTAATCCTAGAATAAGAAATGATGATGCCCATACTCCTGCATTGAATGCTCAACAAGTTGAAAAGTGGGACGAGCACTCTATTGGGGAATTCCAACAAGCTCCTATGAGAGGGGAGAGGCTTGGTATCAGAGGAGGACGAGGTAGGGGTCAAGGAAGGAATGAGGGAAATAATCCAAGAGGGTTAGAAAGATAATTTGATGGAGTTAATGAATGGTATAAAGGAGAATATGGTTATGTATATGGGGAACTCAATAAAGGATGGGGCAATAGAGGAGGTAGGAAAGAAAGAAATGATGAGGATAAGGAGTTGAACCATATCAAGTTAAAGCCACCAACATTCTATGGGAAGAGTGATTTTGAAGCCTATTTTAAATGGGAAAGCAAAATGGAGATATACTTTCAATGCCATACCTATAGGGAAAGATCCAATGTGAGATTAGCTATCTTGGGGTTTACAAAGTATGCATTGGTTTGGTGGGAATAAGTTGGCAATCAAAGGAAGCAAATAAGAGTAGAAGACATGGGCAATTGGAACTTGTTAAAAGATATAATGAGGGCTATGTTTGTCCTACACCACTACTACCAAGGCCTCTACCAAAAGATTCAATCTGTTAAACAAGGTAATAAAGGGGTAGAGAACTACCATAAGGAAATAGAGATGATATTGATGAGAGCTGAAATCCAAGAAGATCCTAGGGAAACAAGGGCTAGATTCTATGGTGGATTGAATGGGAAAATAGCCAATTTGATAGAGTTGCACTACTATAACCGACTTGAGGTCATGGTCCATGCCGCCGCTAAGATTGAAAAGCAATTAAAAATGAGAACTTTTGCTAAGCCTACATTTAAAGTTAGAACACCACTAGCAAGATGCCAATCAAGAAGGAGAATGCTCATAAACCTTTCTAAAAGGAGTATAACAAGCCAAGGAAAGGATAGAAACCTAGGGAAGATTGGAAATATAAGGAAGAGTAGAACAAAGATAAGGGAAAAGCCATGGAAAGACCATAACGAAATAGAAATATCAAGTGTTTCAAGTGTCTTAGCTATGGGCATACTTCTCATGAGTGTCCAAGTAAAAGGGCTATGTACACTAACCCCTATGGAGAAGTCATAAGCGTTGAAGAAAATGAGGAAGAATGATGCCAAGGAGACCAAGAAGAAAATATGGAAGAGGAAAGTGATGAAGGGGAAGTGGTTTGCTAAAAGTATTCCTTAGTTGTAGTCACAAGGAGATGATTGAACTCCCAAGCCATTGAAGACCAAATGGAGAACATATTCTACACAACATGTCTACTTAATAAGACCCCTTGTAGTGTCATTATGGATAGTGGAAGTTACACCAATGTGATTAGTGCAAACTTGGTTGATAAGTTGGGTATGCAATGGATTAAACACCCCAAGCCCTACAAGCTACAATGGTTGAATGATAGTGGAGAATTGATGGTCAACAAATAAGTCTTCGTGTCTTTTGAGATGGGGAACTACAAAGATGATGTCCTATATGATGTGGTGCTTATGCAAGCGGGTTATTTGCTTTTAGGGAGACCTTGACAATATGATAGGAGTGTAAAGCATAATGGGAGAAAGAACACTTACGTTATTATCAAGGAGAGATCCAAATTCACTCTTATCCCATGCCCTTAATTAAGGTGAATAAAAACCAAAAGATCATGAGGGAAAGAGAAAAGAAAAAAAAAGCACAAGATGCCAGGCAAAAACAAGAGTTAGAGAGAAAAAAAAACAAGAGAGGAAGAGAAAGAGTTGAGGGAGAGAATGGGAAAATAGGTGTCAATGACCATCACGGATGGGAGTGAGTAAGGACAAGAGAGAGGAGGTAAAAGAAGAGTGAACTATTTTGCAAAAGGGAGTGAGATCATGAAGCAATAGAGGGTAAAGAACCGGTTATTCTTCTTATTTGCAAAGGTTCTTATGTTTTTACTCACGATTCTACCTTGTCTGTGCCAAGTGAAATTGCAACCATTCTCCAAGAGTTTGATGATGTCTTCCCAATGGAGGTACCCGAAGATCGCCACTTATAAGAGGAATCAAGCATCAAATAGACCTTGTGCCCGGAGCCATCATCCCCAACCGACCAACTTATAGAACCAATCCGAAGGAGGCCAAAGAATTACAAAAGCAAATGGAGGAATTGCTTGAGAAGAGACATGTGAGAAAGAGCCTAAGCCCTTGCACGGTTCCAGTTCTCTTAGTTCCCAAGAAGGATGAGATGTAGCGTATGTGTGTGGATTGTCGTGCTATCAACAACATTATGGTTAAGTGTCACTATCCGATTCCTAGGCTAGATGACTTGCTTGATAAATTATTTGGTGTAAGTATTTTCTCCAAAATTGATTTGAAACCCAATTATCACCAAATTAGGATTAGGGAGGGGGATGAATAGAAAATCACTTTCAAAACTAAACAAGGATTGTATGTTATGGTTTTAGGGTTGATTTTCTATTGAATTTCATGGCTAAATTTGGGATAAAATGCAAGACCTATGTACGAGCTCAAAATAGTGAAATTGGTGAAGAAACAAGATATCTAATTCAAATACTAGAACCCTAAATCAAAATAAAGAACTTAGAAGACTAGGAATGAGAATCAAGTCATCCAAATCACAACCAAAGACCTTTGATTAAATAAGGAACCAAGAACACTTTGAAAATGATGATTTAGACAACCAACTTTACCTCTAACAAGAACTTTAGATTATCTATAACCTAAGACCCAAATTGGCAAGATAATTGATCTATCCTAAAAAAGTTTATAGACTCAATACATAGAGAAGGGCTAGGCCCTAAGAATGGTCTTGATGTTCATGGGATTTAGCAAAGAGGAATCACCTCTCAAAAGCTCTCAAATGAGACTTTTGATTTCTATCAATATTCAAAGTTGTTTACATTAAATGTTATAATGCCATATATATAGGCATGTAAACCTAACTAAGGTGAGATGAAATCTTAGCCATTCAAGTATTTAAAAGGTCCAAAATATCCTTATTACATAACAAAAGTTATGGGAATTAAATTGGAAACAAACAAAAAATAAAACGGGAAAAATCACAAAACAGGGCTAGTGCCCGAACAAGCCTATTGCCAGGTCTACTAGATGGGTCGGTGCGGAGTAGGTGCCTATTCAAACTCTCTGCAACCTGGCTGGAAAATGGCAGTTGAAACTGCCCAGAAAAATTCCAACAATGGCGAAATTTTGTGCAGTAATTTTCCAGCTTTGTTTCCTATTCCAGCCCTGGCCAAAACTTCTGCACAAACCACTCTTAAACAGCCATGAACTGAACTCCATTGTCTTCCCCGAGCTTCTGCACGAAAATCAGACATGGTTGCCTGAAAATATCTCCAACAAATCACTGCAATCATGCCTTGATTAGATACCAATATTCCAGCAAACTTAATTTAGCAACCTTCCATAAGATGTCCCTCAAAGAACCAGACCTTCCCTTCACCATTACACTCCTTCTTTTTAGCCATCATTAACCTTCTTCAACCAGCTTTCATCCAACAAAAACTCAGAGCAACAATTCGGCCATAGTAGCTTCCAAAAAGCTTCCATTGAACAAAGATATTCTTACTATATTTTGTTTCCAAATTTGATCCCCAAAAATATTCTTTTAGGATTTCAACAATCAGCCTTTCCGTTTCCTTTCAAACCAGAAAAATCATCTTCCTAAACTACACAAACAATTCAGCCACTACACACACAGAATTTCGGCAGCCACAAACCCAAAATCCCTCCATTCTCTTCAACCTTCAAGCACACATAGAACACCAAGAACACCTACTCCTTTCTTTCGCCTAATACCTCTCCAAACCATTTCAAACTCCTTCCAAAAATTTCAGCTTTCATCTACTCACTGCCATGAGTCCATCCATACCATTTTTAACATCAAACTCCAAAATCCAACTTGCTCTTTTAGATAAAAAATGAGAAATTTTGTGAAGGCTCAAGAACACCCTCAAGGTAGGTTTGTTCAAACAACTTCATCTTCACTAATCTTTGATCTCTAATGAATATATATATGAATAAGCATGCTAATGGACTCTCTTCTTCTCTTTTCTCTCTCTCTCTCTCTCTTGGCCGAACACTCTCTTCTTCTTGGCCGAATGGTTCTTCACCAATGGCCATGCTTTCTTCATCTTCCTTGGACGGATTTAGACATTTAGGAGTTGAGATCCATTCGAAACTCCTTCAAGGTACTCATCAATCAAGTAAGCATTTTCAACTCTTCTTTTTAAATTCTAGATTCATGTCTCTAGGATAATATTGGTAGGAGACGGATTATCAATAGGATCTGATCATGTATTGTTGTGATGAGTAGAGATTGAAGCATGAATAAAGGTGTGTTTATGATGGAAAAGGGATTTATGCATGAGTTGATTATCTTGGTTGATTGTACGGTGTTTTTAGGGTTTAATGCATGTTTCCATGTCATAGGTAGTATTTGTGATCAAGTCTACTAGAGATTATGTTATCTATGATGAATAGGATTTATATTCACGTATGAGTATTATAGCCATGATTATGTTTATACTAGTAGAGGTTGGATCATGCCTTGATAAATTTAGATCTATGCTTTTATTCATGATTTGGATGATTTGATGAATTGGAGGGAGTATATGTTCATGATTGTGGTTAGCAATAGAAATATGAATATGAACTAGTTGTCCCTAAACTAATTTTATTTCATCAATAAAATATTTAATATTATAATTTTTGCTAGTAAATTTAAAAACCCTAGGAAAGTAGATTTGGATTATTATATAAGGATATTTTAGTCAAGTAAACGATAGCTTTTATTTCAAGAAATAAAATATATAGATATTATATATAATAATAATAATAATATCAAATAAAGCCTTTTATATAAATAATCATAATAAGTAAAAATATTAAATTTGTAAGTCTTATATTCATAAATATCATTAAAATTTATTATCTTTCAATTATTATTTTTAATCAAAACCTCTTAAAAATTTATTTATTAGCTTTCAATCAAGACCTATTAAAATTTATTTTCAACTAACTTTAGTTAGCAATTATTTTCAAACCATTAATTATTAGAAAATCATTATTTTACCTAATACCACCTATGACTCTTCATCAAATAAACTCTAAATTATTCTTACCAAGAATTAAACCTTCAACTTATTAGTACCTATTTCCCAAAACGCTAATTATTTTAAATATCAAATTCGACTTAGCTTATAAACCTTTTTATTTATTATTTGGCCTTAAAGCTTGGGACACTAGGATCATGGTAGTAGTGAGTTGAGTTAGTCTTATTTGTGAAAGTGGATTTTAACTGGAGTTTGATTGTAATTTATATTTACCCCAGGCGGGGTTGGGTCAGCGATTGAAGATCTTTATTTTATCTCGAGTAAATGTTCAGATAAGCTCCTGCATAAAACCTGATTGATGTAAAATGTTTATTATGGCAAGCCAAATGTAGAGTGCATGGACACTCCTTTCTGTAAAGGCAATTGAGGATTGACATTTTTCTTATTTCAGTCAAATTAATTATTTGAAAACCAATAAGCATATTTACTTAAACTCAAAACTCTTTCTAAAACTGATTTCGACAAAGACTGTGGAAACCCTTATTTGTCATTTTCACGTGGAACTGTGTTTTGTTCATTTTCCCCATATAGGATACGTTACGTTGAGTACTCAATAAGGGTGGACTGCTAGGGCTAGTCTTTGAGGGGTTAGGGTAAGTCTCTCAGTAGGTGGCCATCTCTGAGGGGTGAGTCCTGCCCAGATAAGGTGTCAGTCTAGTAGGTCATGGCGATCCTAGCTAGCAGTTTATTTTTTAGTCAAGTGATTGAGTTTTGTCGAAATGGACACCCGGTTGTTGTTTGGGTATAAAGAAGGAGGAGTATCTTGCCCGATAGGCCGATCACCTACCTTTTTTTGTCAGTCTGCACAAAGTGTTGGTATTCTGACCGGTTATGGGGCCCAACGTGTGCTAACCCATGATCATTTCTTTTGAGTGGTTGATTTTATTGATTATGTATGGTTGGAAAAGCCAAAACACCACTCTTGATTTTAACTAATGTTTATTGTTTGCCAGTATTTCTCTTATAAAGATTTTATACTTTACATTCACGAACTGTTTTAACTCAACACTCAAAGCACACATGAACTTACTGGGATTTTTATCTCATCACCATTTTTACCATGATTTCAGGTCGATCCTGTTGCGGGGATGAGTACTTAGATATTGCCTACCATGGAAGATTTTCTGAAAATTTATTTTGTGTAATGCTTTAGGGAGTTGAGAGTGGATACTTTTATTGTGGATTTATTTTTGGTATTCTTGGATTTATTCTTGGGTTGTAATAAATTTTAAGTTAAAATATTATTTTTATTCCGCTATTTTATTTGTGTGCCTAGTTATAAAGACCCCTTGTCCTTTGGATGGGGCGACATCCCCGGCCCTGGAGGGCCTAGGTAGTGGGGTGTTACAACTTGACTTCCTGGACTCTTGGTTGGTCATGATGTATTGCTAGATACCATTCATGATCTAGGAATATGGGTTTATTAATTGATGAATTAATAAACCAATCCTGATTAGAATCAACCTGATTAATTCTAATTAATTATGGATTATTAATCTCAAAGATATTTGGATTAATTCATGTTCGCTACCAATTGACTGTGAAACCTAATAGGTCACACACAATAGAGGATTATATACTCAAGATGTTATTTGATAACATAGTGGGGTTAATTGCAAGAAAGAGAAGTTGTTGTGGTCAAATTATAATTAGTTATAATTTATGGGCCAAATTGTAATTGTGAGAACTTGATGTTTCCAATTACAATTAGGGAATTCTAATTGTTTTAGAATTCTTAGTTTTTCAGTGATTTTTTCGTGACATATAAGATATATGCATGAAACCTAATGGAGGGGTGATTCACAAAAAACAAACAGCTTCCAAAATTCTTCTTTTCTCTTTCTCTCTCGTGGTTCTTGAGCAACCAAGCCTAACCCTTGGCACCACTTTGTTTTATGCTAGTACATAAACGTCTTGGTGCTTGAGTGTGATCCTTCGTGTGGATTTCTGTTAGAGATAATCACACACTGTGATAATAGTGGTTGGACATTCAACCCTCGTGGTGTTTGATCAAAAGGATTGTTAGATTGCACCTCGACTTGAAGAAGAAAAATTTTGTTTTTCAGACGCTCAAAAGAAAGCTAAAGCTGTTACATTTGTTCTCTTTATGTCTTGTTTTCCACATGTATATGAGTCCTGGAATGGTATCCCGTTTTATTTTTCCGCTGCGCCATATATGATATGCGTGAGATACCCAACAGTAGCATCAAAGCCTTGCTATGTGTGGTTTCCAGACATTGTTTCTTGCGTGAAATATGTTTCATGTAATCATGTATGTCTTTGTTCACTATGAAAATTGTTTTCACTCAAGTCGAAATCATTTCGAGCATTATGGGTTGGGTCCGTAGCACAATATGCCTATGTAATAGTTACAACATATTTCGAAAAATGTTTTTTCTATGTGCTAAAAGGTTTTTACAGAAAAACGTTTTCTTGAACATGTTTGTTGCCTTCGTAACAAATAGCGATTTTGAACATGTTTGTTGCCTTCGGCACCCAAAAGAATTTTCTCAAAATTAGTTTTGAGATAAATAATTTTATTTTTCAAAATAGCGATTTTGAAAATTTAAAATTAATATATTTTTCTAAAATATTAATTTTAGAATTTTTTTATTCTTCCAAAATAGTGATTTTGGAATAATAAAAATTATATGTTTATTTCATTTAAGCATAATTAATGGCATAGTGGATGATTATAGACTAAAACCAATTATATCTGTTCATACATTTTACAGTTTTGATTTTTTCTTTTATTAAATAAGGCTTTCGTGTCTTGCCTTATCTAGAGTTCTGCTGTAATTCACTTCTCATCTAACTCCCCTCGAATGTAACTCGAGGTTTTATCTCTTTAGGAAATTATGAAATTAGTTTACATAAGTTAGATATGAGTATAATTATTTCATTTTGGAGATGGCAATCAAAACAAGGCAAGAAGATAAGACCTTCTACTTAAATCATGCATGAACACATAGGATTAACTATATTAATTTCTTTTATGGCTCAAAGAAATTAATTTACGGTAAAGTCCATAACCATATCACGTAATCACTTTATTACCATGATTATCAATTATGTGATTTATTGATTTTTATGCATGTCATTTATTGAAATCACTAAAAGGAACAAATTCCTCAACTAATATTAAACCTAATTCCTTCCATTAATATAGTAAGAATAAGAGTCCTTTTTCGAGACTAGGTTGTGGGGCAAACCCAAGCCTACTTGACATCGGACATGTTCAAGCTATGGAATTAAATTCCTGATTAATGGGTCAGGTTTAACTAAATTTTTTATCCTGATTGGGCAAAGTCAAGCAAAAAGAAATTTAGAGGAAAAGTTGGGGCAACCCAAAAGGCTTTAAGATTAAATGTTGTTAATCACCCAATAATCTGGTAGTTACGTACGATGTAATTGGTATTGGATACCTACCAATGAACTCAAGGGTAGCTTGTTGGGCAAACCTAAGATTATTCTTAAAGAATTTAGATACCGGTCCAATAGGAAAGCTTCCAACGGGCTTTCCCGAATCAGTAGTGGGGGCTATTGATTTGAGTAAAATAGTGAAGTAAAAATGCATTTAGTTAAAGTTCTAATTATTTGCATTTCATGTGCATATACAGTAGCTAATCCTCTCTTTCTTTACATCTAGGACACTTGTATCATGTCAACAAACCTAAACCTACGTAGCATCTTGGAAACCAACAAGTTAAACGAATCAAACTACCTCGACTGGTATAGAAATTTGAGAATCGTTCTCAAATCGTAAAAGTTGCTCTACGTGCTAGATGCTCCTATTCTGCCACCACCAACTCAAGATGCTCATGCTGATGAGCATGCTGTCCATGAAAGCCATAAGGAGGATAGTGATACAACATCATGTATTATGCTGGCATCCATGACTCCCGAGCTGCAAAAATAGCACGAGCATATGGATACTCAATCGATTATACTACATCTTCGAGAGTTGTTTGATGCCCAAGCCAGAACTGAGAGATATGAGATCTCGAAGCAATTATTCCATTGCAAAATGGCAGAGGGTTCTTCTATGGCTACTCATTGGCTAAAGATGCTGGGCTTGATAGAGAAGCTTGAATCACTCAGGTTCGCGATGGACCATGACATAAGTATTGACTTAATTTTGCAATGTTTGCCTATTAGTTTCTCACAATTTCTGATTAACTATCAGATGAATAAGATTGAGTCCACCATTCCTGAGTTGATCATTCTTATCAAAACTGTGAAGTCCTCTATGACGAAGGATTCCAATGCAGTTTTAATGGTAGAATCTTCTTTTAAGAAGAAAGTTCAAAAGAAGAAGAAGATTCCCATGAAGTCCAAATGTGGTGTGAAGAAGAAGGACGCTACCACCGAGGGCCCATGCCATCATTGTAGCAAGATGGGCCACTGGAGGCACAACTGCAAGACCTACTTAGAGACTGTTAAGGACAAGAAGTAGAAGGAGAAGCTTGCAAGCACTTCTACTTCTACTCCGGGTATGTTTATGATTGAGATAAATACTGCCTTTAGAAATGACATATGGATATTAGATACCGGATGTGGATCTCATTTGTGCAATAACTTGCAGGGACTAAAAGGCAGTAGAAGGCAAGAGAAAGGCGACGTGGACCTACGTACTGCAAATGGGGCAAAGCTTGTTGCACTTGCTGTGGGGACATACGAGTTGAACCTGCATTTGGGATTAGTTCTAGAATTACAAAACTATTATTATGTACCAGTTTTAATGAAAAACATTATCTCAGTTGTGTGTTTAGACTTAAATAGGTTTTATTTGATATTTAAGAATAAATGTTGTTCTTTTTCATTGAATGATATTCATTATGATTCAGAAACTCTGGTTAATGGTTTATATGTTCATGACTTGGATAATCCAATTCTCAATATAAATAATAAGAAACCTAAAATAGATAACTCTAACACCTCTTACTTGAGGCAAGAGTTTCTGAGTTATCTTAGAGATAATGGGATATTATCTCAATGGGCTCCACCACATACACCTCAACATAATGGTGTATCTGAAGGAAGGAATTGAACCCTTCTAGACATGGTACGAACCATGATGGCTTCTGCAGACCTACCAAAATCATTTTGGATGTATGCACTAGAGACTTCTGTTTATATACTAAACAGAGTTCTGACAAAATTGGTTTATTCTACCCCATTTGAGATGTTTTTTGGTAAGAAATCAAAGTTATCTAACTTGCGAGTATTGGGTTGTCCTACCTTTGTCAAAAGGCCACAATCAGACAAACTTGATAGTAAGTCTGACAAGTGTTTGTTTGTGGGATATCCGAAAGAATCTTTCAGATATTATTTCTACCTATCCTCTGAAAATAAAGTGTTTGTTTCGAAGAATGCTGTCTTCTTAGAAAAGGAGCATATGCTCAAAGGGGACAGTAGGAGTATAATTGAGCTTAGTGAAGTTCAAGAAGATCAAATAAACAAGGATCAACCGTTTGATCCTACATCTATTGAGAGGATAGATGATCCTTCTATTACACAAGAACTTCGTAGGACTAGTAGGATACGCATGGCACCTGAGAGATATGGATTTCTCATTAGTGACCGCAATGACTTATTGCTCATAGATGAAGATGAGCCTACTACCTACAAGGATGTTCTAAATAGTTCAGAATCTGGCAAATGGCCTGAGGCCATGAAGTCAGAGATGGATTCCATGTACGACAACCAAGTATGGACTTTGGTTGATTCACCCAAAAGGAATTAAACCTACTGGGTACAAATGGATTTTCAAGAGAAAAATGGACATGGATGGTAATGTAGTTACTTATAAAGCACGTCTAGTGGCGAAGGGTTATCATCAACAATATGGTATTGACTATGATGAAACCTTCTCGCCAGTAGCCATGTTAAAATCCATCAGGATACTCCTAGCCATTGCTACTCATTATAATTATGACATTTGACAAATGAATGTAAAAACATCTTTTCTAAAGGAAATCTAACTCAGGAAGTGTATATGACACAGCCTAAGGATTTCACACCTAATGATAGCATAAAGGGGTGTAAGCTGCAAAGGTCTATTTATGGACTTAAACAGGCTTCTAGGACTTGGAACATCCATTTTGATGAAATAATCAAAGAGTTTGGTTTTATTCGAAACATGAATGAGCCTTGTGTATACAAGAAGGTCAGTGGGAGTGCAATCGTTTTCTTCTTGCTTTATCTAGATGACATATTACTAATAGGAAATGAAATACCTGTCTTGCAAATGGTTAAAGTTTGGTTGTCCAAACAATTCTCCATGAAAGACCTTGGAGAAGCAATCTATATTTTTGGAATAAGGATTTATAGAGATAGATCCAAAAATTTGCTAGGTCTTTCGCAGTCTACATATATAGATAAAGTGCTAAAGAAGTTTAGCATGGATTAATCCAAAAAGGGATTCTTACCTATGTTACATGGTGTAAACCTTTCAAAGTCAATGTCTCACAAGACACAAGTTGAAAGGGATCACATAAGTAAGATTCCATATGCTTCGACAATTGGATCTATCATGTACGCTATGTTATATACAAGACCCGATGTATCTTGTGCTCTCAGTTTAACAAACAGATACCAATTAGACCTTGGTGAGGGTCAGTGGGTGGCTATAAAGAACATCCTTAAGTACTTACGAATGACTAAGGAAGTATTCTTAATATATGGAGAATGTGATTTGAAAATAAATAGGTATACTGATGCCAGTTTTCAATCTGACAAAGATTATTTTAAATCATAATCCGGCTACGTGTTTACGTTGAGCAGAGGGACAATAAGTTGGAAGAGTTCCAAAAAAGAGACTATTGCCGACTCTACGACAGAAGCTGAGTACATGGCCGCTTCTGAAGCAGTTAAGGAAATAAAGATAGAGAGAGTTCCCATGGATGAGAACATAGCTAACACACTTACTAAAGCACTATCCCAAAAGAAACATGATAGGCATGTTGAGTCATTCGGTATTAGATTGGCTCTAGTGCAAGTGGGAGTTTGTTAGTGTTATACCCTAGAAGCAATCACTTGTACATTGTATATGACATATGTTATTTTAATAAAAGGAATTATTTATCTTACAGTTTCTTTTCTTTACTTTTATGTAATATAACTATAAGATAAAGTTCCTAGTACAACACCATGTTAAGAAAATGATGATATGAGATTCCTACTACACTGTATAATGTTAGTACTTAAATAGTCCCTAGTCGTTGTATTAATAAGACAGGACATCATTAATGCGTTAAGACTAGCATGTGTTAGACTTCTTGATTTGATCAAGCGGTGGTTCTCATATCCGTGAGTACTGAGATACTCAAAGTTAACACATGGATGCTTGTTAATAGAATAAGTACATTGGATGACCTAGCTATGAGATAATCACATGGATAACTATTTAGTGCCAGTGATATAATCTCAATATAGCAAACGTGCAAGTTTCCTTAGACTTGAGATTTCTAAGGTACTTTGTTTGCTGAGCATTGTACTTTGATTCCAATCTCTGGAGCCAGATCGAGGGCCACCTACAAGATGGATATTGGGTACATTGTGAGGTAAACGAAAATAGTTGAGTGGGTCAATAAAAGATTCATCACTCCTAATAGTATGGGCGAATATCTCACGGCCACTTGTAAAAATTATTACTCGAGAAGTCCTTGCCCAAAGTGACTGTGTATTGGAAACAGTTCCAATTGATATATATCTAGAGTAGTGGGTTCCTAGTACAAGTACTATTATATTCGGGGCCAGAATTAATATATATTCCAGAGGGAGTTGGCACTAATTCCGTACTCGAAACCGAATAAGATATTGTATAGTGAAATGAGTCAATTGCACTGTAGTTTATTATTGAAGGGTTCATGTCAAGCCACTTGACTTTTTGGACTCTTGGGTGGTCATGATGTGTTGCTAGATACTGCTCATGATCTGGGAATATGAGTTTATTAATTGATGAATTAATAAACCAATTCTAATTAAAATCAACACGATTAATTTTAATTAATTATGGATTATTAATCTCAAAGACGTTTGGATTAATTCATGTTCGCTACCTACTGATTGAGAAACCTAATAGGTCACACACAATAGAGGATTATATACTCATGATGTTATTTGATAACATAGTGGGGTTAATTGTGAGAAAGAGAAGTTATTGTGGCCAAATTATAATTAGTTATAATTTATGGGCCAAATTATAATTGTAAAAACTTGATGTTTCCAATTACAATTAGGGAATACTTAGGATTTTAAAAAAAAAATAATTTTTGGAATCGGGTATTCATAAATTGACTGGAATGCCCTTATTGGAACATTTTATGGAAATGCATTTGGAAACTTTGAATTTAATCCTCTTTTGATATTAGATTTCTGAATTTCTTGAAATGAGTTCCTTTTGGAATCGGGTATTTGAAAAATGATCCAAATGTTCTTATTGGAAGGTTTTATGAAAACTTTTGGTATCAAGTATTCGAAAAATGACCGAAATATCCTTTTTGGAACTCTTCTAAACACTTTTCAAATCGAGTAAGGGTAAAATGACTAAAATATCCTCGGAAAGTCTTTTGGAATCGGCCATGGGTAAAATGACCCGAATGCCCTTGAAAATGACTTTTCTGATCAAGTACGGCAAAATGGCCCAGATACTCTTGGAAACTTGTTTTGATGTGTGAAAAGAACTCTTTACCTTTCTTTGACACAATTTTGAAAAATGATTTCTCCTGATGAAATTGATTTTTGAAAATTGATTTTTTAATCCCAAAAATTATTTTATTGGCCTGATGTGCCTATGAAACGAATTGATTAGCCCTGCAGAGCCTATATGAATGATGATATGACTTGCGAGTCAGTGCGATCAAATTCTGAAAAATGTTATTTTGCCCCAAAAATGTTTGTTTTGAAAATGCTACGGGATCGGATAACCCTCTGGCCTGATCAGTCATAAGGGATTGGTGTTGGTAATATTGAGTACTCAGTAATGACTTTGATCTTTGTACTTGCCCACATTAAAGTTAAATGGCCCTAGTAACCTGGCCTAGTTCTAAGGATTGTCTTACTCCGAACGGGGTGATAAGATATTGAGATAAGTCATCCTGGCTTATAGTGAGTAAGGTTGGTAACAGTGTGTTGTGGCACACTAGGTATGTTGTGGTATACTTGAGCAGAAGTACACTGCAGTGTAATTATTCTGGCAACGCATGGATTAAGTATTGGAGGCTATGATCTTAGTACAATGATGTATGGCGCCAAAGGCAAAGACTACGGGACTTGTATACTAGCCGACCTTCTGTTGGAGAAGTGCATGTGATTTGAAAATCGTAGCAATATTTTGAAACTAAAACACCATTTTCCAAAAATGATTGAGTTCTGAATAAACTCTTCTTTAGAGAGTTTTTGAATTGTTTCTAGCGAGCAAATAATTTGCTATTTCACAAAAGTTTTACGTACTCTGTTCTTCCATAAAGCTCTAGCACACACAAGACTTATTGGTGATTTTTCAGTCACACATGTCTTTTATCTTACCATTTGTAGGATTTGGAGTTGAGCAAACCTACGGATAGAAGAACGATACCACAGTGTTAGCAGTACAGGTCTGGATGATTTCCCTTTCGATTATGTACTTACTATTGTTGTAGTTTGGGATAGCATGTATGAGATACTCTGATATATGTATATGTGTGGCCATCAGTATGGGTTATTGTATGAGTCTAGACTTTATATATATATACTTTGTTAATTTTGTTATAAAGATCCCTAGTCTGCGAAACTGGACTAGGCAACACCCGATGTTGATATTAAAGATGAATATGGCCAAAAAAAATGAATTCGGAAGCAAGCTTACAGAATAAAATGAAAACAGAGCACTGCATGGAAGCGATTTACCTCTGCGTTTCCTCATTGGCACCAAAGAAGATGTCTGAACCACTTCTTGCTAAATGCTTGAAGCCACTATGTAACACCCCACTACCTAAGCCCATCAGGGCTGGGGATGTCGCCCCGTCCAGAGGACAAGGGGTCTTTAAAACTAGGTTACATGAAAATAAAATAAAATAAAGACTTTAAAATTAAAATTCTTACAACCCAAAAGATAAGTACTGGAACAAATCTAAATAAACTGTTTGCAACAATCTCTCAAAACATCACATAAAGTAAATAACATGAGTCTTCAAAGCATAGGCAACATCTAGCTAATGACCTCCACAGCAGGATCTGAGGGAAGAAGAAAACAGGGGAGCATGCACTGCACGTGAAAAAAATTGGAGAAAAACTAACCGCGAGCCATAAAGGCCATACGGAAGCGTGAAGATCATACATTTGCGCTCCTTAACCCTTCTAGGTTGAGTAGGAGCGGATTGAACGACTGGAATCGCCCCGCTTTGTCCACTTGAAGAAGCTTCCGGTTGAACACCCGCTAGCCTTCTACTCCGTCTTGTTTGCATGAACGCCTAGCTTTTCAGCTCTCGGGATAGTCCTCTGCCTAACCTCTAGTTGGTGAACACAACAGAGAAGAAGAATGGTCTCAAATCTCCTTGGTTCACTCGCTATTGATTAGCAAAGTCCAAGGAGAAACCAAGAAGAGGGAGTGGCGTGAGACAGAGAGAGAGAGACGTTAGTCTTGTGTAGTGTTAGGGAAATTAGGGTTTATTTTCTACCAGAGACTAGTTTTATTGGTTAGCCAAAATAGGTCTCTCATTATCTGATAAACATATCCCTGAGATTTCAAAACACCCGGATGTTATCTTGAGAATCAGTTTGGCCTAACCCTAAATTCCTCTTAACCGTATCTGGAAAAACCCTAAGGTCCAAGCTATTGGGCCAGAAAAATATTTATTATTTTCCTTAGACCCAAAAGGCCTAAAATAATAAATATTAATTATTTATTTCCTATGCTTATATAAACAACCCAATAAATAATTAATGAGCCCAAATGAACCATAATAATTAATCTTTAATTATTTATTTCTTGGGCCTAATAAATAACCCAATAAATAATTAAACATTAATTATTTTTCCTAATTTAAGCCCAGGTTAATTTCTTAATTATTCATACTGGACCTAGGCCCTGAATAATTAATTAACCAAATAAACTAGATAATTAATTTTCTCTCAACTCCTATTTTATTTATTTATTTATTTTATTCCAGTCCAATAATAAATTAGACTTTCTGAATAAAATTAAATAAAATAAAATCCTCTTCAACTGAGACCAATTCCTCAACCCAAAAGTAGTTAGGAGTTACGGTCTATTCCGAGGACCAAAAAGACACATCGCCTTTGCTGCTAAAATGACCAAAATACCCCTACTATATAAATAGTTGTATTTTGCATTTTAAATATTTCATAATATCACCATAAGGAAATATTGACCCCAAGGACAATGTTGCATTAGCAAAGTCTCCAACCTACAGGTGAAATGACTAAAATACCCCTCTACACATCACCGTACATTTAGAGAGGAAGAAGTGTACTAACACCCCTCTAAATGACATCTACCATCCTTAGGCTTCTAGTCCAATGATCCACGACTTCTTGGAGTGTTTCCGCTTTCCAGGGGAGCTACCCTAAAGCAAACATCCAAGTCATGTTTCCCAGGGCCCTGGACATTTTAGACCATTCGGACAACCACAAGGGGCGATATAGTGTAGAAACTATCTTGTACAAGTCTGTTTTAACTAACTAGTCATACATACCCAACATGCAAGTATATTGGCCCTACGATAGAACCTCAACTATAGCAAATCAAAGTTTATGCTTCCAGCTTCGCCAGACCACCAACTCATACTCAAGTCGTAGAGTACTAGTCCACGCTGTAGCGGTAGTAGTCTAGGTTTCTATCATATAGTACTTTTAGAAACCACTACTACAGGTCCTGTCCTACGTATTCGAAATACGCTTATGTTATGAAGTGAGTTGACTACTCACTGGCTAAAGGTAAGCCATTCCCCATTTAGAATTCATAACATAATAACCTAAATATGATGAGATTCACAGTCTCATCAATAGGTTAAGAACAAATGTTTATGTGTTAAATAACCTGTGATCCATACCTTACTGTGAAAGCCAACCTTTCACATGGATCACTTATTTAAACACAATAGGTCTGTTCCAAATGAAAATAGTGCACAAACAAAAAGTAAATTCACAAACAATTTCTGAAAAAAAAAAATCTTTTATTAAAATATTCGATTTTACATCAGAAACCTAGTCTAAAAGGGCATACAATCCAACAATCTCCTACTTGCACTCTAAGACTAGGTAAGTCCATAGGTGCCCACCCCTATGGCGTCTAAGTGTCTCTTGAAGACTCTCTCTGCCAAATGCTTGGTGAATGGATCTGCTAGATTGTTTTCTGAGGCAATATGCTCCACCACGACTTCCCTTCTCTGGATGAAATCCCGGATCACGTGGTACTTCCTCTCAATGTGTTTCCCCTTCTTGTGGTTCCGAGGTTCCTAAGATTGCGATACTGCTCCAGTGTTGTCGCAATACATCACAACCGGCCTGTCCATATGTGGTACGACTCCAAGTTCTGAAAGGAACTTTCGAAGCCAAATTGCTTCCTTGGACGCCTCTGAAGCTGCCACATACTCAGCTTCCATGGTTGAGTCAGCAATACAAGACTACTTGATACTCCTCCATGAAATTGCTCCTCCAGACAAGGTGAAGACATATCCACTAGTGGATTTTCTCTCATCCTTATCCGCCTAGAAGTCTGAGTCTGTGTATCCTGTAGGAACCAAATTTTCAGCCCTGTAAACCAGCATATAATCTCTCATTCCCTTGAGGTACTTGAGAATATGCTTTATAGCTTGCCAATGAACCACCCCTAGGTTTGACTGATATCTGCTAACTAAGCCCACGACAAAGTAGATATCTGGCCTAGTACACAGCATGGCGTACATGAGACTTCCCACAGCCGAAGCGTAGTGAATCCTACTCATTCTGTCCTTTTCTTCTTGAGACTTAGGACAGTCCTTCGAAGAAAATGACAACCCATGTCTGCAAGGGATTAGAGCTCCATTGCATGAGTCCATGCTGTTCTTGGACAGCATCTTGTTAATGTATGTTGATTGGGATAACCCTAACATTCTCTGCTTCCTATTTTTAAGAAGCCTAATCCTGAGAATGTAGCTGGCTTCTCCCAAGTCCTTCATACTAAATTGACTAGACAGTCAAACCTTTGTAGATGACAATGTCCCTACATAATTTTCAATGAGTAGAATGTCATCCACATACAGGACAAGAAAAACCACATTAATGCCTCTAAGTTTCCTGTACACGCACGGTTCATCTTCGTTTTGAATAAAACCATAAGACTTTACAGTCTCATCAAAACGAATGTTTCATGCTCTCGATGCCTGCTTAAGTCCGTAAATGGACTTCTTAAGCTTGCAAACTATGTGTTCCTGGCCTTCAGCAATGAAGCCTTCCGGTTGGGACAGATAGATGTCTTCGCTAAGATGGCCATTTAAAAATGCCGTCTTGACATCCATTTTCCATATCTCGTAGTCATAGTGACATACGATGGCAAGGAGGATGCGAATGGATTTAAGCATGGCTACCGAGGAAAAGGTTTCCTCATAGTCGATTCCCTCTTTCTGAGTATACCCTTTCGCCACAAGCCTAGCTTTGAAGGTTTCCACCTTCCCATCCGCTCCTCTCTTCCTCTTGTATACCCACTTGCACCCAATGGGTTTTATCCATTCAGGTGAAGCTACAAGATCCCAAACCTGATTAAGGTACATAGACTCAATCTCGGCTTTCATTGCTTCATGCTACAGATTTGCATCGGCATCAGCAATAGCCTCCTCGTATCTAGTGGGGTCTTGTTCCTGATGGTCGGAGACCAGCTCAAAGGCTTCTCCAGTCCATCTATCCGGAACCCTAGACACTCTCCCACTACGACGAGGCTCCATTTGCACAAGCTCTTGAGGCTGTGCCTCTTCTTGTTCCACAATCGGGTCAGAAGAAGTCGATTCTGCAAATAACTTCTCCTCAAGTTCCAATCTCGATGAACCTTTAGTGGAAGTACTTTGATCATCTTCCAAGTATCTAGCATTGGTACTGACTAGTACATTCTGCTCATTAGGATGATATAAGTAACCTCCTTTTGTCCTTTTTGGATACCCAACAAAAAAGTATAATTCTGATCTTGGTTCCAACTTGTCTCCCTTAACCAGTACATAAGCTGGACAACCCCAAATCCTGAGATGATTCAGACTTGTCTTACGCCCAGTTCATATCTCATAGGGAGTCCTAGGTACTAACTTGAAAGGCACCAAGTTCAGAATATATGCCGCTGTCTCCAGGGCATATCCCCAAAAGGACACTGGAAGAGTAGAATGAGACATCATGCTTCGGACCATTTCCATCAACGTCCTATTCCTTCTCTCAGCTACTTCGTTCTGCTGGGGTGTTCCCGGCGCAGAGAGCTGGGATACTATCCCATGATGTATCATGTAGTCCTTGAATTCACCTAGGAGGTACTCTTCCACCACGATCCGATCATAAGGTTTTGATTAATTTACCTGTCTGACGCTCCACTTCAGCCTTAAACTCTATAAACTTGTCAAAAGAGTCAGACTTGCGTCTCATCAGGTAAATGTAACCATACCTCATACAATCATCCGTGAACGTGATAAAGTACTCAAAACCTCCCCTAGCTGGTGTAGACAATGGACCACACACATCAGTGTGAACAAGACTTAACACCTCATTGGCTCTATCTGCCTTTGGTGTAAAAGACCTTTTGGTCATTTTTCCCATTAGGCAGGATTCACACTGAGGCCAACTTTCCAATCTCAATTAGCCCAAAGGCCCATCATGGATTAGCCTCTGAATCCTGGTTGAGTTAATATGACCCAACCTTAGATGCCAAATGTATAAATCATTGATATTAGTCTTCCTCTTCTTAGTTAAAGGTTCAGACTGAGCGTTATTTGATTGGTTGTTAATAGGGTTTAAAAAGAACAGATTACCATACATGTGCCCAGTACATAAAATTTATCCATCTCTACTGATAGAAATACCAGAATGGAAAGATACAGAATATACTTAATTATTAAGTTTTGCAACTGAAATCAAATTCTGCCGAAAACCAGGTACATATAAAATGTCTTTTAAAACCACTATCTTATTACAATAAAAAATGAGATCCAGCTCTCCCACTGCAAGGGCCCAGACTTGTGCTCCATTACCCACTCGAAGCCCATGTTCGCCCTTCTTGAGTCTTCTTATCTTCCTAAACCCCTGCAAGGAGTTACAGATATCTCTTGAATCAACAATCCAAGTGGAAGTTGATCATACCATTGATATGGACTCTAGATAGTAAACATTACCTGTGGGATTTTTCTTGGCTTGAATATCTGGACACTCCTTTTTCCAGTGTCCCTTCTTCCCACACTTGAAGCACTTGCCCTTTGGTTTGTCCTTGGGCTGGTTCTTGGGCTGGGCTGCTGCATTCCCCTTCTTCCTCTTGAACTTTTTGGATTTAGGCCCAATTCTTGAAGAAGAAGCCTTAGTAATCATGGCCTTAGACTGCGGCTTTATGACCTTCTCCGCCATCTGCAGCTCCTTCATCGGTTCAGTTAAACTCATGTTCAACTTGTTCATATTGTAATTTAACTTGAACTGAGTGAAACAGCCCGGTAGAGATTCGAGAACCATGTCCACTTGGCTCTCGGGGTCAATGACAGCCCCTAAGATTTCCGCCTCCTCAAAAGCAGCAATCATCTTGAGCATATGCTCTTGGACTGATGCTCCCTCAGCCATCTTAGTATTCACAATAGTTCGAAGAGCCTCCTGCCTTGCGGGCTGGCTCTTGTCTGCGAACATAGTTGCCAATGATTGACTTATGTCATATACAGAAGTCATGTGCTCATGTTTTAACTGGAGCACATTAGACATGGAAGCTAACATATAGTAACGTGCCATTTCGTCAACTTTCTTCCACGCCTTTTCAGCCTCTCGCTCTTCAGCGATGGAACCTTCCCCGATAATAGGGCAGGTTTCGTAAAGAACATACTTATACTCCTCCGCTGTGAGTATTATGTCCAGGTTCCTTTTCCAGTCCACATAGTTTGGACCCATTAACTTATTCTCCCTGAGAATAACGGCCAATGGACTAAAAGAACCTCCCACCATTTCTGAAAATCGAAAAATAAAAGAAAGAATTTAGTTTGTGAAAACAAAATAAAATTTGTGCACTGAAAATTATTTGGCTCTTAGGAAAACTGACATAACTTCTTGGGAAGATTAACAGTTTCCTAAGCTAAGTGTATTAACCACCACAAATTAATTTCCCTTCTAGGTAATGGTCTAGAGAATAACTCCATTGTGGGATGGCCGTTTCCTCTCATTTCCTATGGACATACCTCACACTATAACCTCCAACGTGGGCTGGCCGATCATAGTACGTGCCCCGAGTTATTAATTACAGGATTCCATTAGATCTAGATCATTGTGGTATCCCCATCCTATACGGGTTCACTCCCAGGGTGACGCGAGGAGAACCACGATCTCTAATGAGGACCGTGATGGAAGCCGTGGGGCCGTTGGAACCCCTCTCCCACTTAATCTTTTAAAATAAAGGTTTTCTGGAAGATATCCTTTTGAAATTTCCATTAAGTTTTTTCTTAATTCAAAAAATAAAATATCTAAGTCTAATAAAATCTCTATGTCAAGACTTATATCCTTTGAGAGATTTTCTCCATGGACTAATTTTATTTAAGTTAAAACTTAATGATTTCAAAAATTTTCCAATTAAAACTTTCTAGAGACTTTGGTCTCAAGTTTATTTGACAAAATCATTTTTCTAGTCTAAAACAAAACAAAATGGCTCTCCATTTTAATTTACAAAAATATCTAAATCCAATATATTTTATATGTCAAGGATTAAATCCTTTGAGAAAATATTCAAGGATTAATTTTAGTACAAATTAAAATAACCATATAATTTTTTGAAGAAAAATATATTTCTTGTTAAAACAAAAAGTTCCCAAAGACTTTGGTCTTTGAGAAAAAGCACAAATAGGTACATAAAAAAATAGCATGCTCGAAAACAGTAAACATTTTCATGCTTTTCTATTTTTTTTAAACCTAAGTGCCCAAATAATAGAATTAAACACATTAATTAATTAATTAATGATCTTATTTAATCCTAAAATCCCTTACTAATATTTTTCATGCAAATATATTCCAAGAATATAAAAATTGCAAAAATATTAATTTCGCCTGGTATGGGACCTAAAACGAAAAAGAAAAAAAATTAAAAAAATTTTTGACTGGAGGTCCACTGCACCGGACGCACCGGATCCGGGCCCATTTGGCCTGTGGTCCACCGCGGCCGCTGTGAACCAGCCGCACCAGATCTCCTGCAGCTTCCAACCCACCAAGCCATGACCCGCCCGCCCGTGAACCGTGCCCGAACCGCTTCTCCTCTGCACACGACCCGCGTGTTTTACCGGATTTCGCCGCCCGACTAGGAATCAATTGCAATTCAATTGCAACCTTCAAAAAGAATTCGGCTTGGATTGCTACAGTCGCAGCTCAGCTCCAACGGCTCGTGTGACACAGCTCTTCACACAGAAACAATGGCGGCTCGGCTCGGCTTCAACGGCTTAGGAACAGTGCATCTTCTTCGTTTTTTCTTCAGTTTCGCGCGCAACTTGCAGAGCATATTTTTGGCTTCTGTTTCTTCTGTCTTCTTTGGCTTCTTTGGACATTTTTACTTATAAAAACTTATCCAAAACATAACCACAACCGCCTATACCCATTAAAATTGGGTTTACACGATTAAAACATCAAAGCCAAAAATTTACAGTATGCTCCTATGCTTCAAACGGTGAAGCTTACATCAAGCCTATCCCATACCAAAACAGCAAAGGATCATAGGTATAATCATCTTCTCCAATTTTATTAACTACCATGCTTCCTATATTGATCAAAACCAGTGTCTCTAATACCACATTGAGGGAAGAAGAAAACAGGGGAGCATGCACTGTACGTGAAAAAAATTGGAGAAAAAATAACCGTGAGCCATAAAGGCCATACGGAAGTGTGAAGATCATACCTTTGCGCTCCTTAATCCTTCTAGGTTGAGTAGGAGCGGATTGAACGACTGAAATCGCCCCGCTTTGTCCACTTGAAGAAGCTTCCGGTTGAACACCCGCTAGCCTTCTACTCCGTCTTGTTTGCATGAACGCCTAGCTTTCCAGCTCTCGGGATATTCCTCTACCTAACCTCTAGTCGGTGAACACAACAGAGAAAAAGAATGGTCTCAAATCTCCTTGGTTCACTCGCTATTGATTAGCAAAGTCCAAGGAGAAACCAAGAAGAGGGAGTGGCGTGAGACAAAGAGAGAGAGAGACGTTAGTCTTATGTAGTGTTAGGGAAATTAGGGTTTATTTTCTACCAGAGACTAGTTTTATTGGTTAGCCAAAACAGGTCTCTCATTATCTGATAAACATATCCCCGGGATTTCAAAACACCCGGATGTTATCCTGAGAATCAGTTTGGCCTAACCCTAAACTCCTCTTAACCGTATCTGGAAAAACCCTAAGGTCCAAGCTATTAGGTCAGAAAAATATTTACTATTTTCCTTGGACCCAAAAGGCCCAAAATAATAAATATTAATTATTTATTTCCTGGGCTTATATAAACAACCCAATAAATAATTAATGAGCCCAAATGAACCATAATAATTAATCTTTAATTATTTATTTCTTGGGCCTATATAAATAACCCAATAAATAATTAAACATTAATTATTTCCCCTAATTTAAGCCCAGGTTAATTTCTTAATTATTCATACTGGACCTAGGCCCTGAATAATTAATTAAACAAATAAACTAGATAATTAATTTTCTCTCAACTCCTATTTTATTTATTTATTTATTTTATTCCAGTCCAATAATAAATTAGACTTTTTGAATAAAATTAAACAAAATAAAATCCTCTTCAACTGAGACCAATTCCTCAACCCAAAAGTAGTTAGGAGTTACGGTCTATTCCGAGGACCAAAAATACACATCGCCTTGGCTGCTAAAATGACCAAAATACCCCTACTATATAAATAATTGTATTTTGCATTTTAAATATTTCATAATATCACCATAAGGAAATATTGACCCCAAGGACAATGTTGCATTAGCAAAGTCTCCAACCTATAGGTGAAATGACTAAAATACCCCTCTACACATCGTCGTACATTTAGAGAGGAAGAAGTGTACTAACACCCCTCTAAATGACATCTACCATCCTTGGGCTTCTAGTCCAATGATCCACGACTTCCTGGAGTGTTTCCGCTTTCCAAGGGAGCTACCCTAAAGCAAACATCCAAGTCATGTTTCCCAGGGCCCTGGACATTGTAGACCATTCGGACAACCACAAGGGGCGATATAGTGTAGAAACTATCTTGTACAAGTCTGTCTTAACTAACTAGTCATACATACCCAACATGCAAGTATATTGGCCATACGATAGAACCTCAACTATAGCAAATCAAAGTTTATGCTTCCAGCTTCGCCAGACCACCAACTCATACTCAAGTCGTAGAGTACTAGTCCACGCTGTAGCGGTAGTAGTCTAGGTTTCTATCATATAGTACTTTTAGAAACCACTACTACAGGTCCTGTCCTACGTATTCGAAATACGCTTATGTTATGAAGTGAGTGGACTACTCACTGGCTAAAGGTAAGCCATTCCCCATTTAGAATTCATAACATAATAATCTAAACATGATGAGATTCCCAGTCTCATCAATAGGTTAAGAACAAATGTTTATGTGTTAAATTACCCGTGATCCATACCTTACTGTGAAAGACCACCATTCACATGGATCACTTATTTAAACACAATGGGTCTGTTCCAAATGAAAATCGTGCACAAACAAAAAGGAAATTCACAAATAATTTCTGAAAAAAATTTCTTTTATTAAAATATTCGATTTTACAACAGAAACCTAGTCTAAGAGGGCATACAATACAACAGGATCTTCATGAAAATATGGTATACAAGGTGGTGAGATAAAAATCTCAGTAAGCCCGTGTGTGCTTTGAGTGTTTTAGGTAAAATAATTCATGTATGCAAGTTGTAAAAGTTCCACAAGAAAAAGGTGTTGGCAAGCAATAAATAAGTGTTGAAAATAAAGAGTGGCGTTTCACTTTTCAAACCATACATGTGCACCATAAATACAACCACTCAAATGGGTAGCCATGGGTTACCACACGTTGGGCCCCATGACTAAATAACAGTCAGAATGCCACACTTTGTGCAAGCTGACAAAAGGTAGGTGTACAGCCTACCGGGTAAGATACTCCTCCATCTCTACACCCAAACTTACCGGTTGTCCACTCCGAAACACACAGTCCACATGACTAAAACTTGCTAGCTCGGACCGGTATGACGTACCGGACTGGCATCCTATCCAGGAAGGATTCACCCCTCAGAGGTGGCCACCAACTGAGAGACTTACCCTAACTCTTCAAAGACTTGTCCTGGTGGTCTACCCTTATTGAGTACTCAACGTTGATTGTTCCACTTGGGAGAAAATTGATCACACTTTGCTTTATTTGGAAATAGCAATTAAGGGTTTCTAAAAGTCTTGTCAAAGTTGGGTTTTAGAAAAAGTTTAGCATTTTGTGTAAAACTACTTCTTTAACTTTCAAATGATTTGCTTGACTGAAATAAAAGGAAAAACAGTCCTTAATTGCCTTTACAAACTAATTGTCCATATACATCATATTTGACTTGCCACAATAACTTTTTGGTCTTCACAAAACTCCATGCAGGAGCTTACCTGATTCTTTGCTTGCCCAACTCAAACGTTTTCCAAGGCTGACCTAACCCCACCTGGGGTAAACACAAAACTTAAGGTTACATTCAAGCTAAATTCACTTACACAAAATAATTCTAGCTCAACTAGTTATAGCCATGACCCTAATTTCCTAAGCTTTAAGGCTAGGTAATAAAGAATTTTATAAAATAAGTTTTAGTTGATAAGTTAAAATAACTTAGGGTTCTAAAATAATTGCTAATAAATCATAGACCCAATTAATAATTTTTGAGTGTTATTTTTAATAAATAAACTAAGGTTTGAATATTAAGTCCTAAATAGTATTAATAAGTGGTGATTTAAAAATAGCTTTATTATAAATAAATATTGAATTACAAATAACCTTTAATTAATTTTTAAATAGATAATAAATAATTAGTAACAAATAAAATTAATAATGAATGAATTATTTTAAATTTTAATTAATAAATAACAAATAGATTTTAATATAAATAATATTTTATTTATTGTAAAGGATTTATTACTATATATATTATTTTTAATAAAAGATCTCATTTATTTGATAAAGAAAATATTAATATTTTAATTAATAAACCACTCCAAACCTCCCTAGAATTTCGAATTTTATAGAGAAAAATATAGTAGTATTCTATTCAAGGTAATAAAATTTGTTAATAAAAATAACCTAGACTTAACAAGAAAATATTTTTTCACCATGATTTTCCTATTGCTAGAAAGGATTCATGACCACATTCTCCATCATCAAATAATATATTAATCCATTCATGAACATACACTTAAACTATCTCATACCATCACATGGCCAAAATCCTACTAAGCGTAATCATCAATCATGGTTTCCATGGAAAAATAAGAACATAAAAGCCTAATCACCTTTGGTGTCATAATATCTAATCATGCTTCAAACCTCCATAAAATTCATTAAGCATGAAGAACATACATTGATTCGAAAGGAAAACACATACATCATAGTCATATACAACAATCATCATGTCCTAACCCCAATCCCTTTATGCATATACTCAATCTCCCAATCATATTCTATCTCCCTATCAACACCTAAGAGACATGATTTCAGAATTTAATAAGAGAGATTTAAGAATGAATACTTGATTGTCGAGTACTTTGATGAAGACAAAAGAAGGTCCACGCGCGATGGAGTGTCTTGAATGGTCTAACGAAACAAACGATCATGGTTGATGATTGATCAACCATTTCGGTTAGAAGGGAGAGAGAGAGAGAGAGAGAGAGAGAGAGAGAGAGCATTAGTAAGGTATAGTCGAATGAAAAAGGATGAACAAGAAGGTTGTTCTTGACTCACCTTGTTGATGTTCTTGAGGCCTTCAAGAAAAAGTTTATTTTGATCCGCTTGAAAATTCTTGTTTGCGAGGTTTTGTGTTATAAATACCAGAAACGAAGTTTAGAGATTACATGGAAGTGATTTGGAGTATTTGAGAGTGATTGGAGGTGTTTAGAGTAGGGTTAGGCTTGAAGAAGGTTAGTGTGTGTTCTTGGTGTTCTAGGTGAAAATGGAGAGAATTTGGAAGAAATGCTGCACGAATTTTGGTAGAGGGCTGGCCGAATGGTATGGAGTGAATGAGGGTTTCGATTTTTAGCAAGAAGGAGAGAGAATGATCAGATTTTTTTTTTTTGAAATTTAAATGGAGGAAATGGTGGAGATGTTTAAGGTAAGAGGTTAGCTATGATGTTTGATCAAGAGAGGTTTCTATGGTCTTCAATGGTGCCGGATGAACATGGTGGTTTTGCTGAATTGATTGAAGGTTAATGTTGCTCCAAGGCTGGCCAAAATTCAGTCTTAAATGGCAGAGGAAATTCTGGTTTATTTGCCTAATACAAGAGTGACTCTAATGGAGTAAAATGCTTAAATTATTTGAAGTTCAAAAAGCGTTTGAATGGAGTGATCTTAGGAGTGTTTTGTGGTGTGGCTATAGAGTCCATATGCTCAAGGTGAGTGTGGGGTTAATGGTGTTCAGTCTACAGCTGAGCAAGGTTCAATTTTACAGAGGTTGAAGGCGATTTTCGGCCTAGGCTAGAAGGGAGCAAATTCTAGTTTCAAGTTGTTCTTAGCTTCGAGGATTGCAGATTTTTTTTTTTTTTTGTGCAGAATTTTTTCACTCACTTGGCTCGATTTTCAAAGGTTCTTCTGGGTGTTTGAGGGTCTTCCAAGGATGGTTTTTCAGCCTTATTTCTGGACAAATACAGGGGAGTTTTGCTGGCTTCAAGATGAACTAAAAACAGCTTCATTTCCTTGATTGAAAGTGGCGAAATGCCCAGAATTTTTCCTAGTTTGGTGCTGTTTTGTGCAGTCCAAAAATTGCACAGTTTTTCCAGCTTTCAAGCTACATGAAATGATCATTTTCTTGGTAGCAAATGAATGGGTTTATTGGCTGTATTTTCGAAGAAGTGGTCTGCAAAAAATCTGGAAAATTTCCAAATTTTCCTTCACTAGAATATGAACAACATGAAGGTGAGTTTGAAGGTGCTTTCATGGTGATTGATTTTCTCTTGGAAACCCTTCCTATTTCTCCTCCTACTTTCGGCCAACTTCCCAACCTCCAAAGCTGATTTTCAAATTTCATGGTGGAGGAGTTATCACAGAATTTTTTTGGAATTTAAAAGAAAGGATTTAATGGTTTTGAATTATAAAGATGTTAGGACAAGTAGTGGTAATAAAAGGACAAGAATTCCTCTAGAATTCTTTTTAGGACATGAGGATAAGATTAGGACATTCTCTTCATGTCTCCCCTAAGACAACATTCCTATTTCCATGAAATGCAAGAAAACAAAAATTCAAACTTAGTTAAGATAATCATGACAAAAGCTTAAATGATGGGATTTGAACTCATGACCTTAGAAATTAATTCACCAAGCTCTAACCACTAAACCACACTAACTCTTATTCTTATTTTCTCACCCACATATTCTTCTTGTTTAATTCTCAAGCTATCTTCCTAATTCAACCTCAAGCAAAATTACCATTTTACCCATCCTACTCGATAAGCATAACTAAGCATTTTAACCTATAATCCACAACTCTAAAGCACATAAAATCATTCAAAAATATATATATTCATGCAAAATAATAGGATATGCATTCCCGACCCCCTTACTCTAGGGTTGGCTTTAGGTGGGGTTTCACACACTAGTTCTCCCAAAAACACCTCCGATAGCACTTTTGCAAGCCATCTGCTTCTTCTCATTCACGCAAAGCTTTTATACTTCCAGAATATGCCTACTTCGAGACAACCACTAGTGAAAGTGAAAAATCAGATCAAAGAAAGGTCTTGGTTCTTTTCTTCTTCAAAAAAAAAAAAAAAATTCCTAAGAGAGACCAAGAGCGTGAAACAAAAAAGATTTTCTTTTTGTTATCCTTTCATACCAAACAATACGGGATCCATCCGTGTTATATATATATATATATATATATATATATATATATATTATCCTTGGTCTCATTCATTGGATTAGATAAAATTATTTACACTTGGGCTTGAACACCCATAAATAATAAGCCTCAATTATTTATTTTCTGGGCTTCATAAAATAGCCCAATAAATAATTAACAAACCCAAATAGACCAATATAAAATATCAGGCCTTTTGTCTAGTTTATACTTAGGTTAATTTTCTAATTATTCAATTTGGGCCATGGATCTTGAATAATTAATTAATCAATAATATTAGATAAAATATATACTCTCACTTGGGCTTTTATTTTATTCTATTCCAATAATAAATTAGACAACTTAAATAAAATAAAACCCGTTATTATCAAGACCAATTCCTAAAACCAAATCTGTCAAGACTTAAAGACTATTATGGGGACCAAAAGACACATTGCTTTGGCTACTAAAATAACTAAAATACCCCTACTATAAATAGCAGTATTTTACATTTTAAATATTCTCTAATAATACCATAAGGAAATATTGACCCCAAGGATAATGCTGCGTTAGCAAAGTCTCCGACTTACAAGTGTAATGACTAAAATACTCCTCTACAAATCAACGTACATTTAGAGAGGAAGAGTATACTAACACCTCTCTAAAAGACATCTACCATCCTTAGACCTCTAGTCCAATAATCCACGACTCCTGCAATGTTTCCGCTTTCCAAGAGAGCTACCCCAAAGTAAATATGCAAGTCATGTTCCCCAAGGCCTTGGATATTTAGATCATTCAAATAGTCACAAGGGGCGATATAGCGCCGAAACTATCTTGTATAAGTCTTTCTTAATTAACTAGTCATATATACCCAAAATATAAGTATATTGGTTCTATGAAAGAACTCCAACCACAACATATCAAAGTTCATGCTTCCAGCTTCATTAGACCCCCAACTCATACTCAAGTGGTAGAGTATTAGTCCACGCTATAGAAGTAATAGTCTGGCCTTCTTCTAAATAGTACTTTTAGATACCATTATTACATGTCCTATTCTACGTATTCGAAATATTCTCATACTATGAAGTGAGTGGACTACTTACTGGCTAAAGGTAAGCCATTCCCCATTTGGAATTCATAACATAATAACCTAAACATGATGAGATTCCCATTCTCATCAATTGGTTAAGAACAAACGTTTATGTGTTAAGTAACTCGTAGTCCATACCTTACTGTGAAAGACCACCATTCACATGGACCACTTACTTAAATACAATGCGTCTTTTCCAAACGAAATCATGCACAAAAGTAATATAAAATTCACAAATAATTTTCAGAATAAATACTTTTATTAATAAATTCGATAATTACATCAGAAACCTAGTCTAGAGGGCATACATTCCAATAATCTCCCACTTGCACTATAAGACTAAGAAAGCCCATAGGTGCCCACCCCTATGGTGTCTAAGTGTCTCTTGAAGACTCTCTCAGTCAAAGGCTTGGTAAAGGGATCTGCTAGGTCGTTCTCCAAGCCTATCAGTTCCATCACGATTTTCTATCTCTTGATGAAATTCTAGATCAAGTGGTACTTTCTCTCTATGTGCTTCCCCTTCTTATGGTTCCTAGGTTCTTTGGATTGAGAGACTACTCCAGAGTTGTCGTAATACACCACAATCGATCTGTCTATGTGTGGCACGATTTCAAATTCTGAAAGGACCTTTTGGAGCCAGATTGCTTCCCTGGATGCCTCCGAAGCTGCCACATACTCAACTTCCATGGTTTAGTTAGTAATGCAAGATTACTTGATACTTCTTCATGAAACAGCTCCTCCAGACAAGGTAAAGACATATCTACTAGTGGAATTTCTCTAATCCTTATCTGCCTGAAAGTCTGAGTCTATGTATCTAGTAGAAACCAAGTCATCAGCCCTGTAAACCAATATATAATCTCTCGTACCTTTAAGGTACTTGAGAATATGCTTTAGAGCTTGCCAATGCACCTCCCCAGAGTTTGATTGCTATCTACTAACTATGCTTACGGTAAAGTAGATATTTGGCCTACTACACAACATGGCATACATAAGACTTCCCACAGCCGAAACGTAGGGAATCCTACTCATCCTGTCTTTTTCCTCTTGAGACTTAAGATAGTCCTTAGAACAAAAAGGTAACCCAGGTCTGCAAGGGATTAGAGCTCCCTTACATGACTCCATGCTAAACTTGGCTAGCTTCTTATCAATGTATGTCGCTTGGGATAATCCTAACATTCACTACTTCCTATTTCTAAGATGCTTAATCCCAAGAATATAACTGGCTTCTCCCAAGTCCTTCACATTTAATTGAATAAATAGTCAAACCTTAGTAAATAACAATGTTCCTACATCATTCCCAATGAGTAGAATGTCATCCATATATAGGACCAAAAAAAGCACATTTATGCCTTCCAATTTCCTGTACACGCATTGTTCATCCTCATTTTGAATGAAACTGTAAGACTTTATAGTCTCATCAAAACAAATGTTCCATACTCTAGATGTCTACTTAAGTCCATAAATGGACTTTTTTATGCTTTCAAACCATATGTTCCCGGCCTTTAGTAAAAAAACCTTCCGGTTGGGACATATAGATGTCTTTGTTAAGATAACCATTAGCAAATACTGTCTTAACTTCCATTTGTCATATGTCGTAGTCGAAATGATATGCAATGGCAAGGAGGATATTGATGGACCTAAGCATAGCTACCGGGGAAAAGATTTTCTCATAATCAATTCCCTCTTTCTGGGTATACCCTTTCGCCACATACCTAACTTTGAAGGTTTTCACCTTATCATCCGCTCTCCTCTTCCTCTTGTATAGCCACTTACACCCAATGGGTTTTATCCTATCAGCTGAAGTTACAAGATCCCAAACCTATTTGAAGTACATAGACTCAATCTCAGCTTTCATTACTTCATGCCATAGATTTACATCAACATCAGTAATAGCCTCCTCGTATCTAGTGGAATCTTGGTCCTGATAGTTAAAGACTAGCTCGAAAGCCTCTCTTGTCTATTTTTCTGGAATTCTAGATACCCTCCCACTACGATGAAGCTCTAATTGTACAGGTTCTTAAGGTTGTGCCTCTTCTTATTCTACAATTGGGTCTGAAGAAGTTGATTTCGAAGATAACTTCTCCTTGAGTTCCAACCTTATTGAACCTTTAGTGGAAGTACTTTGATCATCCTCCAAATATCTAACCTTAGTACTTACCAGTACTTTCTGCTTCTTGGGATGATAAAAGTAACCTCATTTTGTTCCTTTTGGATACCCAACAAAGTAGTATAATTCTGATCTTAGTTCTAGCTTATCTCCCTTGATCAGTACATAAGTTGGACAGCCCCATATCCTGAGATGATTTAGACTTGGCTTACACCCAATCCACATCTCATAAGGTGTCTTAGGTACTGACTTGGAAGGTATTAAGTTTAGAATATATGCCGCTATTTCTAAGACATATCCCTAAAAAGAGACTGAAAGAGTAGCATGAAACATTATGCTTTGGACCATTTCCATCAATGTCCTGTGCCTTCTCTCAGCTACTCCATTCTACTGGGGTGTGCTCGGCATAGAGAGTTGGGATACTATCCCATGATATACCATGTAATCTTTGAATTCACTATGGAGGTACTCTCTACCACGATCCGATCGAAAGGTTTGATCAGTTTACCTGTTCGACACTCCACTTCAGCCTTAAACTCTTTGAACTTGTCAAAAGAGTCAGACTTGTTCCTAATCAAGTAGACATAACTAAACATTGTACAATCATCTGTGTAAGTGATGAAGTACTTAAAACCCTCTCTACGTTGTGCAGAAAAAGGACCACACACATCAGTATGAACAATGCATAATATCTCCTTGGCTCTGTTAGCCTTTTGGTCATTTTTCCCATAAGGTAAAATTCACACTGAGGCCAACTTTCCAATCTTATTGAGCCTAAGGGCCTATCATGAATTAACCTCTGAGTCTTGGTTGAGTTAATATGACCCAACCTTAGATGCCAAAGATATGAGTTATTGACATTGGTCTTTCTCTTCTTACTTATAGGCTCAGATTAAGCGTTATTTATTTGATTGTTTGTATGATTTAAAAAGAATAAGTTTTCATACATGTGCCCTGTACATAAAACTTCTCTATTTCTACTGATAGTAATACCAGAATGGAAAGAAATAGAATATCTATTATTTATTAGCTTTGCAACTAAAATCAAATTTTGTCTAAATCAAGTACAAATAAAATATCCTTGAAAATAATTACTCTATTACAATAAAAAAATAAGATCTAGCTCTCCCACTACAAGGACCCATATTTGTGCTTCATTTTCTACTCGTAGTCCATGCTCGCCCTTTTGGAGTCTTCTTATCTTCCTAAACCCCTGCTAAAAGTTACAGATATAATCAGTGGTTCCAGAATCAACAATCTAAGTGGAAGTTGATCCAACCATTGAAATTGACTCTAGATAGAGAACAATACATGTAGGGTTTTTTTAGCCTGAAACTCTGGACAATCCTTTTTCCAATGTCCCTTCTTCCTGCACTTGAAGCACTTGACCTTGGGCTTGTTGGGCTGCTTCTTGGGCTGGGTCAGTGCATTTCCCTTCTTCTTCTTAAACTTCCTGGGCTTAGGCCCAGTTCTGAAAGAAGAAGTCCTAGCAATCATAGCCTTGGACTGTGGCTTCATGACCTTCTCTGCTACCTGGAGCTCTTTTATTAACTCGATTAAACTCATGTTTAGCTTGTTCATGTTATAATTTAACTTGAACTGAGTAAAAGAGCCTAGAGGAGATTCGAGAACCATGTCCACTTGGCCCTCGGGGTCAATAACAACCCCTAAGACTTCTGCTTCTTCGAGAGCAGCAATCATCTTGAACATATACTCTCTGACTAATGGTCCCTTAGCCATCTTAGTGCTGATGATTGTCCTAAAAACCTCCTATCTTGTAGGCCAACTCTTATATGCAAATATTGTAGCTAGTGATTGGCTAATGTCATATGCAGTGGCCATATACTCATGTTTAGACTATAGTACATTAGACATGGAGGCCAACATGTAGTAACGAGCCATCTCATCAGCCTTCTTCCATGCTTTCTCAGCCTCTCGCTCTTCAGCGGTGGAACCCTCCTCGATAATAGGGCAGGTGTCATAGAGGACATACCTATACTCCTCAGCAATGAGTATTATGTCCAAATTCTTTTTTCACTCTACATAATTTGGACATGTTAGCTTATTCTCATGGAGAATAACAGCCAATGGACTAAAAGAACTTCCACCAACCGTTTCTGAAAAATCAAAAATAAAATAAAACTCAGTTTGTGAAAAACAAAATAATTTGTGACTTTATCCTCATATTAAATATGATAATAGTTAACTCTATCACTATTATCTTTAATATAATTAATTTAGCTCTTAGGAAAACTAACCTAGCTTCTTGGGAAGATTGACAGTTTCCTAAGCTAAGTGTATTAACCACCACAATTTAATTTCCCTTCTAGATAATGATCTAGAAGACAACTCTATCGTGGGATGACCGTTTCTTCTCATTTCCTATGGACATTCATCGCACTATAACCTCCAACATGGACTGGCCGATCATAGCACGTGTTTCAAGTTATTAATTATATCTATCTGTTAGTTCTAGATCCTTATGGTATCCCCATCCTATACGGGTTCACTCCTAAGATGACGCAAGGGGACCCACGATCTCTAATAAGGTTTGTGATGGAAGCAGTGGGGCCGTTGGAACCCCTCCCCCACTCTGTATTTAAAAATAAGGGTATTCTTTGAAAATATCCTTTGAAAATTTCAATTAATTTTCTTTTAACTCAAAAATAAAATATCTAAACCCATAAAAATTTCTATGTCAAGTTTTATACCCTTCAGAAATTTTTTATGGATTAATTTTATTTAAGTTAATAAACTTAATAATTTCAAAAAAAATCCAATAAAATTTTTGAGAGATTTTGATCTCAAGTTTAATTTGACAAAAACAAATTTTCTTGTTAAAAATAAATCAAAATGGTTTTCTTATTTTAACTTACAAGAATATCTAAATCCAAAATATTTTCTATGTCAAGGATAAAATCCTTTGAGAAAATAATCAAGAATTAATTTTTGTTCAAATTAAAATTAACCATTTAATGTCAGAAAAATGTTTTTCTTTGTCAAAAACTCCCAAAGACTTTGGTCTTTGAGAAAACGTACACATAGGGTACAAAAAGAAATAAACATGCTAAAAAACTGTAAATATTTTCATGCTTTTCTATTCTTTTAACCTAAGTGTCCAAATAATAGAATTAAGCACATTAATTAATTAATAGTCTTGTTTAATCCTAAATTTCCTTTACTATTATTTTTCATGCAAAATATTCCAAGAATATTAACTATTGCAATAAAAATAATTTCGCCTGGTATGGCACCAAAAACAAAAAGCAAAAAAAAAAAAATCCCCGATCCAGTGCACACGCCACATTGGATCATGGCCCATGGGAAAAACCCATGGACTGCGATCTGAGGGGGTTGAGAAGCTGCTCTACGACCCGCTAAGCCTAGCTAAAATTGAAGACCGATATTGCAAAACCAATTTGAAAATTGGTTCCTCGCGGAAGCGGCTCTTTTGCTAGGAAAGCTTACTCGAATACTGCGAGGAAGTTGGCTTTTCTGCAAGGAAAGCTTCATTGCACGTCGCGAGGAAGCGGGCTCTTCCACGAGGAAAGCTTCCTCCGAAAGCCATGGAGCTGAGGCCAACTCGGCCTCAGCTGCGGCTCCAAGCCGCGACTCACAAAACTAGCTCAGCTCCTCTCACAATAATCGGGTCGGCTCAATGATAAACAGTGTTTTCTTCTCTAGCTTTTTCTATTATTTTTCTTCTACATTTTTGCATTTCTTCTTCTGTTCTTTTGTCCAGAAAACATATAAAAGCACTTATCAAGTGCCTATGCCCTTAAAAAACACATGGCTTACACGATATCTATGAAAGCAATCAAAATACAGCATTCCTATGCTTCCACTCACGAAGTTTACAGAAAAGACTATCCAAATCAGAAACGTGAAGGTTTATAGAAAACATCCAAAACTAATATTTTCTTATTTTAGTTAAGCCTAGCATGCTTTCTATATTTTCCAAACCATGCTCTAATACCACTTGAAGGTTCATATGGCCAAAAAAAGAAAAAAGAAAAAAAGAAACCGGAAGCATGCTCACAGAACAAAATGAAAATAGAGCATCGTATGGAGCTATTTACCTCTGCGTTTCCTCATTAGCACCAAAGAAGATGTCTGGACCACTTCTTGCTGAATGCTTGAAGCCATTGGTTCTCCCAAAGACACATTCGATTGCACTTTTGCAAGCCGTCTGCTTCTTCTCATTCGCGCGAAGCTTTTGAGCTTCTAGAATATGGCCACTCCTTGACAATCACTAGTGAAAGCAAAAAATCAGATCAAAGAATGGTCTTGGTTCTTTTCTTCTTTGAAAAAAATTTCACGAGAGAGACCAAGACCGTGAAACTAAAAAGCTTTTCTTTTTGTTATCCTTTCACGCCAAACAATACAAGATCCATCCTATGCTATTTTTTTTTTCCTTGGTCTTATTTATTGGGCCAGATAAAATTATTTACTCTTGCGCTTGAACACCCATAAATAATAAGTCTCAATTACTTATTTTCTGGGCTTCATAAAATAACTCAATAAATAATTAACAAGCCCAAATAGACCGATATAAAATATCAGGCCTTTTTATCTAGTTTATATCTAGGTTACTTTTCTAATTATTCAAGGCCCTGAATAATTAATTAACCAATTAAACTAGATAAAATATATACTCTCTCTTGGGCTTTTATTTTATTCTAGTCTAATAATAAATTAGACTATTTAAATAAAATAAAATTCATAATTATCAAGACGAATTCCTTAACCTAAATCTATCAAGACTTAGACCTATTTTGGGGACTAAAAGACACATCGCCTTGGCTACTAAAATAACCAAAATACCCTTACTTTATAAATAGCTATATTTTCCATTTTAAATGTTTCCTAATATCACTATAAGAAAATATTAACCTTAAGGACAATGCTGCGTTAGCAAAGTCTCCGACCTATAGGTATAATGACTAAAATACCCCTTTACGTATTGTCGTACATTTAGAAAGGAAGAGTGTACTAACACCTCTCTAAAAGACATCTACCATCCTTAGACCTCTAGTCCAATAATCCTCGACTCTTGGAATATTTTCACTTTCCAAGGGAGCTACCCCAAAGCAAACATCCAAGTCATGTTCCGCAGGGCCCTAGATATTTAGATCATTCGAATAGTCATATGGGGTGATATAGCGTAGAAAGAATCTTGTACAAGTCTGTCTTAACTAACTAGTCATATATACCCAAAATGCAAGTATATCGGCTCTACAAAAGAACCTCAACCATAGAATATCAAAGTATATACTTCCAGCTTCGTTAGACCACCAACTCATACTCAAGCGATAAAGTATTAGTCCACGCTATAGTAATAATAGTCTGAGCTTTTTTTAAATAGTACTTTTAGAAACTACTATTATAGGTTCTATTCTACGTATTCGAAATATGCTCATGCTATGAAGTAAGTGGATTACCCACTGGCTAAAGATAAGTCATTCCCCATTTAGAATTCATAACATAATAATCTAATTATAATAAGATTCCCATTCTTACCAATCGGTTAAGAACAAACGTTTATGTGTTAAGTAACTCGTGGTTCATACCATACTGTGAAAGACCACCATTCATATGGACCACTTACATAAACATAATGGGTGTTTTCCAAACGAAATCGTGCACAAAAGTAATATAAAATTCACAAACAATTTTTAGAATATTTTTTTTATTAATAAATTCGATAATTGCATCAGAAACCTAGTCTAGAGGGCATACATTCCAATAGATATCTTCCGCTGTTATCTTTAGTTAGGGTGTTACAATTGGTATCAGAGCCTAACTTTATAGAACTGTGGTATCGTCAAATGAATTGATAGAACTCTATTGTGGAAGTATGACTGATAGGAGTGATAAAGATAAGCGCCTAATGGATGAGTGTAGCAATGATGGGAAGAAAGAGATAGGAGAGAATTCGGGTGTGAAAAGATCTGGGAAGATTAGGACGGTCTACCGAGCAGGCGTGACATTTTATCTTCACAGGACCTGACCCTAGCCACCGTTATGCACCTTGTCTCACCGGGAGCTCGTTTGACCCGACAGGACCTGTTGTTACTCCGTTTGCGCGAGACCTTAGCTTGGAAAGAACACTTACTCCCAAGAGGATATCGTCAACACATGGTCAGACAGAGAAGGTAGGTGGCGATTTTGATAACGTTGATGGTGATATTGAACCATAACATCAAGATGATGATGATGAGGAGGATAGTATTTTTGATGGTACAGTATTGTCTAAGGATGATGAGAAGGTGTTTGGTGGGGATATACCAGGAGTACTTATGGAAAAGATGCCGGGTTTGGAGGCTACGGAGGCGGGAGAAGATCAGGAGGTACCCGAGGTGGAGGTACCTGTGGCTGAGAAGCCTGAGGAGGATTTAGAGATAGACCCAGAGCTATTAGCTTGGTTACACCCAGATGCAGATGGAGATGAGGAGGTTGATGCAGCGGAGTCTTATACAGTTTCTACTTATTCAGGACCTCCCATCTCAGATAGTAATAATGATGAGCAGGAGGATGAGATGTAGATATATATAGTAGGATATGTGCAGTTCAGCCAGTGTATATGATTATGTGCTCGGCACACAAATTTTGTACTGGATTTGTGTTTGATGAGAATAAATATATTTTATGATCCTGCCATGTATATCTACTTTTGTACCTACTTTTGAGTTATGTTATATCATTTTACCAGCAAAACTATATGAACTATATAGATGTCTCCTAAATGAACTTTTGGATGATCATCGCGAACTACTCGAAATAACACTAAGACAACGGTGAAGGAACTGCATGTGGAAGGTCCCCACCTTGTAACTTTAGACAATCGTATGTTCTAAACCTTCCAGAAAATGTCTGGTACCATTCAACAGTTGACTGAGACTATCACTAGAGTCAATAAGAATGCTGGAATAAATGAGAGTATGAGTTGGAGAAATTGAAGTGGATGTCGGGGTATGAGTCAGAAAAGACTTGGAGACCCTGATGGCAAAAGAAAGGAAAAAAAGGCAAAAAAGGGAAGGCCTGACTAGAGGACAACCCTATTTTAGATGCTTTAATTGCAGGAAGATCGGGCATAAGATATCCAATTATCCTCACCCTCGAAGGATAGGAGGATGGAGTCGACCGGGAATGAAATAATCAGGGGCAGAGATCATAACTAGAAAGAGAGAACCTAAGACAAGCTTCTATCTTTAGACCTAGACTTGCTAAACCATAAGTGAATGTTCGAGTGGTTGTATTGGCAAAGACGGATAATCATGCCCTAGTAGTGGAAAGTACACTCCTTATTTTGAATCATAATGCTAAAATATTGGTAGATCCCAGCTCTATGCATTCTTTTGTTGCTAATTCATTTCTCAATGCTATGGGGACAAAAAGGGAAGAAACTTCATATGAAATGATTGTCAGTACCCTATTAGGAAAGTAAATGAATAGTGAGAAAATACATAGGAATTGTAAAATCTTAATAGGAGATGAAATATTAGGAGGAGATTTGATATGTTTGCCCATAGAGGATTATGATACTATTTTGGGCATGGATTGGTTATCTCAGCATCATGCTCAAGTTGACTGTAGACATAAGGTAGTACATTTCTGTCGGCCTGGGAAACCTATATTGGAATTTATAGGTGAGGCTAGAAGGAAAAGTAATGCTTTTATATCAAAACTCAAGGCCCAGAATATGATTAGGAAATGGTGTACTGGATACTTGGCTTATGTGATTAATAAACCTGAAGAAGTTCTTGTTGTGAATAAGTATTTAGATGTTTTTCCAGTAGAATTGAAGGAGTTACCACCAGAGAGAGAAGTAGAAGTTTCTATTAATTTGGTGCCATCAACAGAATCAATTTCAAAAACTTCTAATAAAATGGCACCTACCGAATTACAAGAGCTTAAGAAACAAGTATAGGAATTAATAGAGCAGGTGTTCATTCAACCAAGTACTTCACCGTGGGGAGTATCTGTGTTTTTTGTTAAGAAGAAATACGAGTCATTATAGATGTGTATAGATTATCGAGGGTTGAGTGCAGTGACAGTAAAAAAAATTGAATATCCATTGCCCATGGTTGATGAACTATTTGATTAGTTGCAAGGAGCAGGATGTTTTCGAAGTTAAACTTGAGGCAAGGATATTACCAAGTTCGGATTCGAGAAGAAGATATACCAAAAACTGTATTTAACACCCGATATAGGCATTTTGAGTTTGTAGTGATACACATTAGTGTTACTAATGCTCTTGCTATTTTCATGGACTTGATGCACCAAATATTTCGGCCTTACTTAGATAATTTTGTGGTTATATTCATAGATAACGACTTGGTGTACTTCAAAGACTCCCAAGAACATGAACAGCACCTTTCTAAACTCATGGGGAAGTTAAGAGAGGCCAAATTGTATGCAAAATTTAGTAAGTGTGAGACTACAAGAAGTAGCATTCTTTGGACATGTGAAATCCAAATACGGGATTACAATAGATCCTGCAAAGACGAAGCGGTGACAAATTAGAAACATCCCAAGACTCCAACTAAAATATGATGTTTTCTGGGATTAGCCGAGTATTATTAGAGATTTATTGAGGGATTCTCTAAGATAGCTTCACCTTTGACTCGACTCACCTAAAAAAAAGTTCCTTAGGTTTGGACTGAGAAATATGAGAGAAATTTCTAGGATCTGAAGAAAAAGTTAAGTTTTACTCCTGTTTTGGTATTACCAATGATGAACAAACCTTATGAAGTGTATATTGATGCGTTGAAGGAAGGATTGTGAGAAGTAATGATGCAGAAGATAAATGTGATAGCCTATATCTCTAGAAAATTAAAACCCCATGAGGAGAATTATCCTACACATGATTTGGAGTTAGTTGCTATTGTGTCTGCCCTTAAGACGTGGAGACATTATTTGTATGGGGTTGAGTTTAAAGCCTTCACCAACCACAAAAGCTTGAAGTATGTTACCTAGAAGGATTTGAATATGAGACAATGTCGATAGATGGAATTTTTGGAAGAATTTCGGTGTCCAATTAAGTATCATCCTGGAAAAGAAAACACAGTAGCCGATGCCCTTAGTAGGAACACAAATTTATAATTTTTTGAGATTTGACAAATTCCAAAATTGAAAATATTAGTAGTAGACGGAAGAATAAGGTTGAGTAATATTTCTATTCAACCTGCTTCCTTACCTCAATTGATGGGAGAACAAGATAAAAATGAAAAGTTGCAAAGGTTGGTGCGAATGGAGGTAAATAAATGAGGAGATGAGTTTCGAAGGGACAATGATGGAATTATTTACTACGAAGATCGGTATTGTATCCTAAAACAGTCAGCAATGAAGCAGGATATTTTAACCGAAGCACATCGAAGTAAGTATACCATCCATCCAGGAGCCGTAAAGATGTATCAAGATTTAAAATGGAATTATTGGTGGATTGGTATGAAGAAGGATATTTCAAACTTTGTAGCTTGATGCTGAACTTGTCAGCAAGTGAAAGCTGATCAATAATGACCTGGAGGGTTATTGTAGTCATTACCAACTCCATTATGGAAATTGAATGAAATTACTATGGATTTCATTACGGGATTATCCATGGTAGTAGGACAGCAAAATACTATATAGGTGATAGTAGATCGACTAACTAAGTTTGCTCATTTCATCCCTATTAACTAACAGAATTCTGTAGAGAAGTTAAGTGAAACCTATATGGAGGAAGTAATTAGACTACATGAGTACCCTCTAGGATTGTGTAGAACGAGATCCTAAACTTACCTCGGAGCTAAACTAAACTGCAATGAGATATGGGACAACATTAAAATTCAATACAGCAGCGCACCCATAAACGGATGGGCAAACTAAACGAGTGAATAGGGTTTTGGAAGACATGTTGTGGGCTTGCGCTTTAGATTTTGAACTAAGTGGATTGATAATTTATCGTATGTAGAATTCATATACACCAATAGTTATCAATCAACAATTGGAATGGCCCCATTTGAAGCTCTAAATGAAAGAAAATGTAGTCTAGGATGAAGGATGGGTGAATAAGATGTCTTTGATCTTGAAAAGTTCAACAGGCTATGAAGATGATCGAAACTAAGTCGGAGGCAGCTCAGAGTAGATAGAAAAGTTATGCAGATTGACGTAGGAGGGATTTGAAATTCTTGAAGTTGACTTCGCAACAACAATTGGGAATCAAAGGATAAGGGAAGAAGTTGGCACCTAGATATGTTAGACTATTCCCTATTATCGAGAGGATTTGGAAAATAGCTTATTGATTGGAGTTACCAGCAGAATTTCAAGGTATTCATAATGTGCTCCATGTATCCCAACTTTAGAAGTATGTAGCTGATCCTACCAATATTTTGAATGAAGAGCCCATTGAGATGACTCCAAGCTTGAAATATGAGGAAAGTCCTATTAAGATCTTGGAGTATGCTGAAAAGGAATTACAGAATAAGAAAATTCCACTTGTAAAAGTGTTGTGAAATCATCATCCAGTGCAAGATGCAACTTGGGAAATGAAAGTGAAGATGTTGAAAAGTATCCAGAATTATTCTTGGTATAAGCTAATTTCGAGGACGATTTTTTTTTTTTTTTTTGAGGGGAAAATGTAATTCCCACCTTTTTACCTTCGATTAACTACTATTTGTAATATGATGAGAATTTGTATCAATGGCAAGAAAAAAAGTTGATCGGTGTAATGAGACGAATATTTTTGTATAATAATATTTTGTCGAGACATGGATGTAATTATTGAATTTGTTCTACTCGTACCCAAAATCTTTGAAAGGCTACTATTATTAATAAAATAAGAATTTGAGGGTATGCTGAGAAGAGAAACTGATTAGTGTGATGGAACACACGCTTTGGTGTGAATTATGCTATTCGGGTCGTCGGGGGTATTTTCGTCATTTTGACCGTGCCCGTGACTTTGACCTTGAATTTGACCAAATATAAAAGGAATTCAAGAATTTAAATATTACCAATGGATTCAAAAGAATTTTTGGAGTTGAATGGTGAGATAAAATATTCTTCCGTTTCGGACTCGATTTTAGTCATTTCTAAAGAAAATAGGAAATCACAGTTAAAAACGGTGCGTGTGGCATTTTTTGATTGGTAACCCATGGACATATGTCAATTTAAGAGAGGTTTCATGGAGAATTAATGCAAGATGTTTGGAATTAAATAATTTCAAAAAAAATAAAGAATGATGTATATTTTTGTGATTGGAACACATCATTTTTGGGGCCAATTACTTAAGGTCTTGTGCAGTGTAATTGGCCAATATTTTGACCATGAAGAAGTGATTGAGTATCTAAAAAACAGCTAGAAAAATGGCAGCCATGCAAGAGAAAAGAAGAGGAAATTTTAAGGAAGAAAAAATAAGTGAAATAGTGTGTAAATTTTTCATTGGAACACACTTATGCTTTAACCACCATACAATTAATGAAAATGAGAAATGAATGGCCAATATTTAACCAAGAATGGTGATTGAGGAGCTGAATTTCAGAAAGAAATTCATCCATAAGGAATAGAGAAAGAAAAGGAAAGAAAAGGAAAGAAAAGTTAGAGAAAATAGGGAGAAAAAGAAAAAGAAGTGTGTGCGTGTGTGTGTGTGTGTGTGTGTGTGTTCTTTGTGTTCTTGGAATAAAATGAAGCCAAGAGATCCCACATACAAGGTAGAAGTCTATGCTTCAAGAATTAAAGTCATAGATCTCATTACGGTGATTATTTTGGTATGAGTTTTAACATGAAAAATATGATTTTCATGTCTTGATTTTAGATCAAAAGTTAGGGTTTGTGAACTTTGTGTATGAACCTTGTGTATGCTTATGTGTGCCGGCTGCCTAGGAGGCTTATGGATAATGTTTTGTGTGAGGAAGAGCTAAATATGCATGGTAGTTTGATGGATTGCTTTTCGTTGATGATATGATGACCAAAGTAGAATGAAAATGCAATTTACTTGGTTGGAAAATGAATTATACTAGCTTTTGATTAGAAGAAGTGAATTTGTGTTGAATAAGTGTGACCCTTGTGAGCTATTGAAATCTAGAAATCACAGAATTAAAGATTATTTGAAGGAAAATTGAATGAATTAATGGCCCCAATGTGTTAAAGGCTAGTGGAAAACGAAGGAAAGCATGAATAGTGGAATTGAGGCAAAATTATTGGGGCTGTTTTTTTGCCCAGTAGCATGTCATAAGAAACAAAACTCTAAAAAGTCTTACATAGAACTAAATTTAAGAGTCTTACAGCCATCTTGATATATCATAGAGTCAAATCGGATTTGTGGATTGAAAATTATATGCAAAACAAAATCATGTGTCAAGCAATGAAATTCTAGAAAATTAGTCCGAAAATGGATGAATTTAAGGATGTTTAATTGTGTGATTTTGGATGAAATGAGTGTGAATTATGAAGTTAATCCCTTCTATATGAAGGGAAAAATTATGTGAAAAAAGGAAAATGAAAGAATTGATCAAATAACAAAAAACGACGTGAATGAAATTTGAACGTTTTCCTTAACCGTCGACTAACCATCAGCCCTGTCGGCTAACCGTCGGTTGAACGTCGGCTACCCATCGACTGGACGTCACCTAACCGTCGGCTATTTTTTGGCCATACACGATTTGACCCAAAAACAATGTTTGGTGTAGGTTTATTGGTAGATGACTAACGAAATGCAGAAAACGATAGAAACAGTGGCTGAACGGCCGTAAACGGAAAGAGTTCAGTTAGGATATGAGGTGAGTTCCTTTGATTCCTAAAACCTTTTGAAAGCTAATGTGCTTCACTTTTCCATGAAAAGCTATGTTTTATATCATTTTGGAAATCCCTGAATATATTTAAGGTTCATCTCAGCAAGAATTTTTTTGCACTATTTTGGGCTTGAATAAACTTCATTGACTTGGAAACCTTAATGGATGATTAAAGTATGAATTTTGTGAATTTAGTCCTTTTTGGATTAAATACTTGGGATTTTCAAAAAATGGTAATTTTTGGAATCAGGTATTCATAAATTAACTGGAATGCCCTTATTCGAACATTTTATAGAAATGTGTTTGAAAACTTTCAATTTAATCTTCTTTTAGGATTAGAATTCTAGATTTCTTGAAATGAGTTCCATTTGGAATCGAGTATTTGGAAAATGATCCAAATGTTCTTATTGGAATTTTTTATAAAAACCTTTGGAATCGGGTATTCGGTAAATGACTAAAATATCCTTATTAGAACTCTTGTGAATACTTTTCAAATCGGGTAAGGGTAAAATTACCCGAATACCCTCGAAAAGTCTTTTAGAATCGGGCATGGGTAAAATGACTCGAATGCCCTTGAACATGACTTTTGTGATCAGTATGGGCAAAATGACCCAGATACTCTTGGAAACTTATTTTGATATGTGAAAAGAACTCTTTATCCTGTTTTAACACGGTTTTGGAAAATTGATTTCTCGTGATGCGATTAACTTTTGAAAAATGACATTTTGATCCCAAAATTTTTTTTATTGGCCTGATGTGCCTATGAAATGAATTGATTGGCCTTGCAGAGCCTATGTGAATGATGATTTGACTTGCGAGTCAGTGGGATCAAATTCTAAAAAATGTTATTTTGCCCCAAAAATGTTTATTTTGAAAATCCTACAAGATCAGATAACCCTTTGGCCTGATCAGTCAAAAAGGATTGGTATTGGTAACGTTGAGTACTCAGCAAAGGCTTTGATCTTTGTACTAGCCCACGTTAGAGTTAGACAGCCCTAGTAACCTGGCCTAGTTCTAGAGATTATCTTACTCCGAACGGGATGACAAGACATTGATATAAGTCGTCTTGGCTTATGGTGGGTAAGGCTGGTATAGGGACCCCTGGCTTATGGTGAGTAAGGTTGGTAAGAGTGTGTTGTGACACACAAGGCATACTGCGGTATACCTGAGCAGAAGTACGCTACGGTGTACTTATTCTGATAATGCAAAGATTGCGTACTGGAGGCTGCAGTCTCAGTACAATGATGCGTGGTGCTGAAGGCTAGGACTATGGGACTTGCATACAAGCCGACCATCTATTGGAGAAGTGCCTGTGATTTGAAAATTGGGGCAATATTTTGAAACTAAAACACTACTTTTCCAAAAATGATTGAATTTTGAATAAACTCTTCTTTAGAGAGTTTTGGAATTGTTCCAGTGAGCAAATAATTTGCTATTCTATAAAAATTTTATGTATTCTATTCTTCCATAAAGCACCTGCACACACGAGACTCACTGGATAATTTTTCACTCACACGTATCTTTTATCTTATTTTTTGTAGGATCTGGAATTGAGCAGACCTACGGATAGAAGGGCGATACCATAGTGTTAATAGTGGTCTGGGTAACTTCATTTTCGATTATGTACTTAGTACTGTTGTAGTTTGGGATGGCATGTATGAGATACTTTGATATATGTATAGGTGTGGCCATTAGTATGTGTTATTGTATGAGCCTAGACCTTATATATATTTACTCTGTTGTTTTCATTATTAAGACCCCTAGTCTAGGAAATTGGACGGGGCGACACCCGGTGTTGATATGCTTCTACTGTTATCTTTAGTAGGGATGTTACAGGGGGACTAATGGGACATTTTGGTGTTGCAAAAACCCTAGGCATACTCAAAGAACACTTCTTTTGGCCCAAAATGAGAAGGGATGTAGAAAAACATTGTTCCCATTGCATAATATGTAGGTGAGCTAAATCTAAGTCACTTTCACATAGACTGTACACTCCTTTGCCCATTCTGAATGCCCCTTGGGTTGATATTTTCATGGACTTTATCTTAGAGTTACCTAGATCCAAAGGGGGCAAGGACTCCATATTTATGGTTATTGATAAGTTTTCAAAAATGGCTCATATTGTGGCTTACTTCAAAACTAATGATGCTTCATATATTGCAGATTTATTCTTTAAGGATGTGGTAAGGATGCATGGAATCCTAAGGACTATTGTGTCTAAAGGGACACTAAATTTCTTAGCCATTTTTGGAGGGTCTTATGGAATAAACTTGGTACTACTCTTTTATTTTCCACAGCTTTCACCCCCAAATGGATGGATAAACAGAGGTGGTCAACCAGATATTCGCCCAACTCTTGAGGACCATTATTAAGAAAAACTTGTAGAATTAAGAAGAGTGCTTACCCCACATTGAGTTTGCTTACAACCGGGCTATCCATTCCACTACTTCTTATTCTCCTTTTGAAGTTTTATATGGTTTTAATCCTCTAATGCCTTTGGACTTGATTTCTTTGCATGTAAGAGAATGCATGGCTAAGAAAACAGAATTAGTGAAGGCACTCCATGAAAAAGAAAAGGTAGACATCGCAAAGTGAAATGAAGATATTGCCTTTAAGCGCAACCAATGGAGAAAACTAATTTCATTTGAGTCTGGCGATTGGGTTTGGGTGCACCTTCACAATGAGAGATTTTCTACTCAAAAGAGGAGAAGTTGGAGTGACGTGTATGGATTTGGGTATCAAAATCACATAAAAACTAAGCACATTCCCAATCAAGTTTACATTAAAATGTTAACCCTAAATTACATATATGAGCAAGCGTACTTATCATTAACATAGCATAGGATTCAAACGAGTGTCAATCCTCAAGGAACAAGTATACACTAATCACCTTTCTTTCATTGTTTAACCGACTCGATAAAGTAAAAAAAAATGAAATAAAGAGGAAAATAAAATAAAATAAAAACATATACATGTCAAGGATGTAGAATTATGTAACTTAAACCATTGTTTTGACAAACATGATCCTAAAGTACTTAATCATTATCATAACTAATTATTCCCTTGGGATCATGAAGGATAATATAGATTCACTTCTTTGTCCAATCCATGAATCCCTATCTTTTAGGTAAATTAGCATCACATATCATGTCTCAACCAGTCTTACCCAAAAGATGCATTAACCATAGTCCTTGATTTAATTCCTATTCCTGGTAAATTACACATGAAATTAACCAATGAATCCATATTCTGATAGACATTAATTAACCTTTAACTAATTTGCCTCTACTCTTAACCCCTTTATCCAAGAAAGTTAAAAGCTAACAAATATGAAACTGACGAATTGAAACCACCACCAACCCTTTTGTCCAAGCAAGTTAATGGAAAGACCCATCCAATCAATCTCGTAATAAGCACAAGTAATCAAATACCAAGAATAACAATCAATTAATCAAAAGATAAAACAACTCTAAAAATTATAAATATCTAAAACAATGTCAAATTATAATAAAATAATTAACATATCATTGTTGAAGAAAAAGAAAGCACTCATAGATAAGCCTCATTCTTCTTCCTTTAAAGACCTTCTTGCACAACCCTCCTTGAATTGAAGAATTCCTCCTTTGATTTGAGTGATTTTCTGTGATGATCAATGAATTCTCCCCCTTTCCTTTATATTTTCCATCTATTTATAGGCTTAGGAAGTGCCTAAACTCGTAGGTACAATGTTCTTGGCCGAATAGAAGTTGGAAGATACTATAACTCCACAGATTACCAACAACCGCGTAGAAAAAATCAAGCACTGCCTTAACTTCAGGGCACAACCGGTGCCGCCTTGGCTACTGGAGCTGGCACCGGTTGTGTTCTGTTTCTCTAATTTTTCGTCGATTTTTTCTTGAATTCCGCACAATATACTCCAGAATGCAGCCGATGCCGCCTTGGCTACTGGAGCCGGCACCGGTTCCACTCTGTTCCATGCTGTTTTGACAATTTTTTGTCATCTCAAAGTTCGTACAAATAGTGCCTGGCTGGCGCCGGTTCCAGTGCCCTAGTCGGCGCTGCTTCTCTTCTGTTTTGCGATATTTTTACTTCGTTTTACCCTAAAAATCTGAGATAATGAACAAAATATCTTTCCAATGGTAAAATCTCAAATGTGAAGGAATATGACTAGTTATTGAACAAAATGTATCACAAAAGAACCTTAAATAACTAGGAAAAGTATGACTAATTTAGCCCCTATCATGGACCCAAGAGGCGATGGACCGTTTCAAGTCATTGGCTTAGTTGGAGATAATACCTATAAGATTAACTTGCCCAGTGAGTATAAAGTCAGTGCTACCATCAATGTTAGTGACTTAACTCCTTTTGATGTAGGTGATGATTCATGAAATAATCAACTTCAAGAAGGAAGAAATGATAGGAATCAAGCCAACCAAGCAATTCAAACTTAAGAAGGGGGAGCGACAATGCAAAGGCCAATGACAAGAACAAGGACCAAGAGACTCCAAAGCTATATCCAATTATTCCTACAACTATACTTGATGATGGAAGGGTTTGGAATAAAAAAAGGTAGTCGCAAACTCAATTTGATGAATGTTTATGTGGAATCCCAACAACAACCCATACCTGCACTAACAGAGGGAGCGAAAGAGGGAGAAAACGCTGAATTCCAACACCCAGCTTCAACCTAGTGCCAGCCCCAAGGCATACCTAGTGCCAGTTATACTCTGCCAGCTAAAATGCTAGAATTCCAATGCTGACCTAGCACCTAGTCCAGCACCTACACCTGGCGCCGGGTCCAGTCGGACATAGGGTTGGAATTCTAGTGCTGACCTGGCGCCAAGTCCAGTACAACTCTTAGCACCAGGTCTAGTAGGGCAGAACCCCCTATTTTACCAATTTTTACTATTTTATCCCCCATTTTCTTCTTCGTAAAGACCCTTTTTGCCCTTAAATTGTCTCGGGGCCTTAGTAGTTACTTAGCTAGGGTTAGGATAGTATAAATACATCTTTTATGATTTGCTAATTCAATTGATCTTATATTATTTCAAATTACGAAAAGAGAGCTTTAAGAGGTTAACCTCCTTGTTCATCTTTCTTTAGACCTTGCTTAGGGTTTAGTCATCCCTATGTATGAGTCTCTAAAACCTTTGGATAATCCAATGTGGTGTCTCTTGATTGGGTCTTAGTTGCTTTGTTCCTTTAAGTTTTTATCTTGAATTCCATTGCTTGGGTGCCTATAGTTCTACTTCTTATTCTTGATTTCTTTTGTTGTGTTAAGGATATTTGGGTGAATTTATAGTGGGTCTTGCTATATTTCTTGTAGGTCTTTGATGCCTTGTTCTTCAAAGGTTTGCTAGAGAATAGTTAGATAGTTTTCTTTCTTCTTTTGACATAAATTTCCACTGTTTGGGTTACATTTGTTTAGCTAAGGGTTTTGCTCATTTGTTTGCCTTTGTTCCACAAATTTACTCACATAAGATCATATCAATAGAGCCATTAGAATCCATGACGATCAAACTTCTAATTAGAACCAACCTCAAACACTAACTGATAAAGGTTTAATTGGAGCAAATGAGAGCACGAAAACCTTTTCAAATTAGCTACAAATGCAAAACGAGAGTTGTACCTTGGATGTGTGAAATTTACAAAACTCTTTCATTGTGCGTTTGTCGCTTCTTAAGATGACAAATGGATGGATTAATGCATCTTTCACAATGCTCCTCGAGTTATTGAAAGAGGCATTCTCAAAGAAAAAATACCCCCCTCTTACTATGATACACAAAAAATTATAGATGATTTAGGATTCAGTTGTGAGACATTTAATGCATACACCAACAATTGTATGTTATATAAAAGTGTGGATAAGAATCATAATGAATATAAGATATGTAAATCTCCTCGTACAAGGCAGGAGGAAAAGGAATAATAGTAAAATAAATGAGATAATTTCCTCAAAAGCCAAGGCTGCAAAAGCTATTTGTGTCTGTTAACATTGTATCTCTAATAAAGTGGCATACTAGGGGACAAGTTAGTGATGGTGTATTTAGGCATCCAGCTGACTCTCTTGCTTGGAATGATTTTGATAAAAAAAAAATGGCCTAGATTTTCAAGTGAATGTCACAATGTTAGGCTAGGTCTTGCTACTGATGGATTTAACCCACTCAGAACAATAAGCATAGCTCATAATACATGGCCCGTTATTCTTATTCTATACAATCTTCCTCTATAACTTTGCATGTCTCAACAGTTCTTCATATTATCCATTTTAATTGATGGTCCTAAAGGTCCTGGTAACAAAATTAACGTTTACATGCAACCATTAGTTGAGGAGTTGAAGGATTTGTGGCATGATGGTGTTGGGATTTCATCATGCTTATCAAATAAGAACACAGCGGAAATAATCATGAAATCTATGCCTAAGGATAACGTGTTTGCAATTAAATCGGGAATAGAGGAAGGAAACAGAGATTACCTTCTGTAGCAGAAAATAAAATTTTCTTGCGCCAATCAAGGAATCAATTCCTCTGCTTTTGATCCTCCACCAAGCAGTACTACAATCCAAGAGTAGGATTGTCCTTAGCAGTAATCTACACAAGGTTGAATTGCTCATAAAGCCCGCTCAAAACTATGCTAGTAGAAGAGAAGCAGCTAAGTTTGATTGGAGAAGAATAATTAAGAAGAAAAAGAACCGAAAATCCCATCTGCAAAAGGAATGAATTCCCTTATTTATAGTTTTAGGATTTGTGATAATTGCAATTAAGTCCTCCAAAATCCAATGTCTACAATTGGGCCCTTGAAGTTTATATATAATTGCAACCAAGTTTCATGAATTATAACAAACTTATAATTCACCTATAAATATATTTTCTTCTCTTAATTTACCCACAATATTATCAAATAATACATATATATTGACCATTCAAACCTTTATTGTGTATGACACATTAGGTTTCCTGGTCTTATTGGTAGTAATATGAATTAATTCTAACAGCTTTAAAATTAATAATTCTAAATAAAATATAGGATTATTTTATTAATTCTCTAATTAATAAATTCATATTTAGCAAATCAAGAACGACATCTAGCAATGACTCTTAGTCATCCCAAAGTCCAGAAAGTCAAGTGGCTTGACGTGAACCTTTCAATAGCAAATAACCAGTGCAATAAACTCCTTTCACCATACTCTATCTCATTCAGTCTAGAGTATGGAATTAGTGCCAACTCCATCCAGAATATTATTAATTCTGACCCGAATATTTTACTACTTGTTTAATAAATCCATTACTCGATATGTGTATCAAATTTAGAACTATTTCCTACATATAATCGCCTTGGCTAAGGACTTCATAAGTAATTATTTCTACAAGTGGTCCTGAGATATACTTTCCTATTATTAGAAGTGGTGAATCCTTTATCGATCCTCTCAACCACTTTCGTTTACCTCACATTGTACCCAATATCCATCCCATAGGCAGCCCTCGATTTGGCTCCAGAGATTGGAATCAAAGTACAATGCTCAGTAAATAAAGTACCTTGAAGATCTCAAGTCTAAGAATATTTGCACGTTTGCTATAATGAGATTTTATCACTGGCACAAAATAGTTTATCCAAGTGATTATCTCATAGCTAGGTCATCCAATGAACTTGTTCATATAACAAGCATCCACATATTAATCCTGAGTATCACAATACTTATGGTTATGAGAACTACCAATTGATGCAATCAAGAAATATAGCATGTGCTAGTCTTGTCATATTAATAGTGTCCCATCTCATTAATACTATGACTGGGGATTATTCAAGCACAAACACTACATAATACAGTAGGAATCTCACATCATGATCTCTATCATGATTTTCTTAACACTATATTGTACTAAGGACATTATCAAATAGTTTATATGAATATTAAGATATAACAATCAAACTGAAAGATAAAGAATGCCTCTTATTAATTATTATGCAATATATATGGTACAAATGATTGCTCTAGGGCACAACACTAACAATCATTCACTTACACTAGAGCCAAACATTCATGTATCGAGTACTGAATGACTCAACATGTTTATTATGTTTCTTTTGGGAAAATGATTTAGTAAGTAGATCAGCTATGTTCTAATCCATAAAAATTCTCTCTATTTTTACATCTCATTTATCAATGATATCTTTAATCAAATGAAAATGTCTAAGTACATACTCCAGTCGATTGTCAGTAATAGCATCTTTTTTGGAACCTTTCCAACTCACTGCCCTTCCATACAACATAAATACATAGCCAGATTGTGATTTGTAGTCATCCTTATAGGACTAAAAGCTGGCATCAGTATACCCTCTTACTTGCAAATCACCATTTCCATATACCAAGAATATATCTTTAGTCCTTCGTAAGTACTTAAGGATATTCTTTACAGAAACCCAATGACTCTCTTCAGGGTCAGATTGGTATTTGCACGTTAAGCTAAGAGCACATGATACATTGGGCCTAGCACATATCATAGCAAACATGATAGACTGAATTGCCAAAGCATATAGAATTCTACACATATAATCCCTTTCAACTTGTATCTTTAGAGACATCAACTTTGAAAGGCTTACTCCGTGTGTCATAGGTAAGAATCCTCTTTTGGATTGATCTATGCTGAACCTCTTCAGTACTTTACCTATGCATGTAGACTACGAAAGACCTAGCAACCTCCTTGATCTATCTCTATAGATCCTTATTCCCAGAATATAGGTAACTTCTCCAATGTCTTTCATGGAGAACGTCTTGGATAACTAAATCTTTACAGACTAAAGAACAAAAATATCATTTCCTATTGGCAATATGTCATCTACATAAAGCAATAAGAAAACAACTACACTCCCACTAGCCTTCTTATATACACAAAGTTCATCTATGTTTTGAATGAAATCAAATTCTTTAATTGTCTTATCAAAACGGAAGTTTCAACCCCTAGATACTTGCTTAAGTCCATAGATGGACCATTGCAACTTGCATACGTTTGTGTTATCTTTGGATATGAAACCTTCAGATTGTGTCATATACACTTCCTTAATTAAGTTTCCATTAAAGAAAGCTGTTTTTATATCCATTTGCCAAATCTAACAGTCGTAATGAGCAGCAAGTGCTTGGAGTATTCTTATGGATTTTAGCATAGCGACAGGTGAAAAAGTTTCGTCATAGTGAATACCTTGCTATTGTCGATAATCTTTTGCAACCAGAAATACCTTATAGGTAACCACATTACCATCCACGTCGTTTTCGTCTTAAAAACCCATTTGCACCCTATAGGCTTGATTCCTTCAAGTGGATCAACCAAAGTCCATACTTGGTTGTCATACATGGAATCTATTTTTGACTTCATGACTTCAAGCCATTTGTTAGACTCTGAACTATTCAAAACACCCTTGTAAGTAGTTGGCTCATCTTTTTCCATGAGCCATACGTTGTTGTGGTCACTTATGGGAAATCCATATCTCTTAGACGCCACTCGTATCCTACTCGACCTACAAGGCTCTTGTGTATTAGAAGGTTCATCAATAAGTATGGGTTTAGACAGTTGATCAATATTTGTTTGTTCTTCTTGAATTTCACTAAGTTCAAGCTTGCTCTCACTATCTCCTTTAAACATGTGCTCCTTCTCTAAGAAGACAGTATGTTTCGAAATAAAAACATTATTTTTAGAAGGAAGATAAAAGTAATATTCAAAGGATTCTTTCAGATATCCAACAAAAAAATATTTGTCAAACTTACTTTCAAGTTTGTCTGACATTGCCCTTTTCACAAAAGTAGGGCAACTCCAAATTTTTAAATGAAATAACGTCTGTCTCTTACCAAAGAACAGCTCATAAAGAGTGGTAGTAACCGTTTTTTTTATGGAACTCTATTTAATATATAAATAGCAGTCTCTAGTGTATATCTCCAAAACGATTTTGGTAACTCTGCAAAAGCCATCATGGTCTGTACTAAGTCTAGAAGGGTTCGACTCCTTCTCTCAGATACACCATTATGTTGAGGTGTATCTGGTGGAGTCCATTAAGATAATATCCCATCATCTCTAACATAACTTAGAAACTCTTGGCTTAAGTATTCACTTCCTCAATCAGATCTAAGAGTTTTAATACTTTTGTCAAGTTGTTTCTCTACTTCATTCTTAAAGCCTTTGAACTTATCAAATGCCTTAGACTTATATTTCATTAAATACAAATACCCATATCGTGAATAGTCATCAATGAAGGTTATAAAGTAGTGATAACCTCCTCTTGCTTGTATAGACATTAGTTCATATACATCTGTATGTATTAGTTCTAATAACTCTTTAGCCTTTTCTTCTTTTCCAAAAAATGGAGTTTTAGCCAATTTACCAAGTAAACAAGATTTGCATGTGTCATGTAATTCATAATCAAATGACCCCAAGTTACCCAACTTGTATAACTTAAACACGTATTTTTCATTTACATGGCCTAAATGGCAATGCCATAAGTAAGATGAGATTGAGTTATCTTTTCTTTGTTTCTTTTCATTTATATTGAGAATTGGATTATCCATGTCTAGAACATATAAACCATTAACCAAAGTTACAAAACCATAATGGATATCATTTAATGAAAAAGAACAACGTTTATTTTTAAAATTTAAATGAAATCTAAATAAGTCTAAACATACAATTCAGATAATATTTTTCAATAAAAATGGTATAAAATAGCAGTTTTGAAGTTCTAAAATTAATCCAGAAGGAAGATTGCGATGATACGTCCTCATAGATAGTGCAACAACCTTTGTTCCATTTGCAGCTCGCAAGTCCACATCGTCCTTTTCCAACCTTTTACTGCCCTTTAGTCCTTGCAAATTATTGCATAAATAACATCCACAACCAGTATCTAATACCTATATCTCATTACTAAAAGCAGTATTAATCTCAATCATAAACATACCAGGAGTAGAAGTAAAAGTGCTTGCAAGCTTCTTTTTCTCCTTCTTTTCCTTCACGATCTCCAAGTAGGCTTTGCAATTGTACCTCCAATGGCCCATCTTGCCACAATGATGACATGGGCCTTTAAAGGCTGCTTCTTTCTTCTTCATGCCTCATTTGGGCTTAGTAGGATTTTTTTTCATCTTCTTGGGAACTAGCTTCTTAGAAGACGAAGAACCTACTAACAAGATCACCTTATCATCCTTCTTCATGGAAGATTTAGCAGTCTTAAGTAGATTGATAAGCTCATGTATGGTGGTCTCAATTATGTTCACATGGTAGTTAATCACAAATTGTGAAAAACTACTTGGTAATAATTGTAGAATTAAGTCAACAATTAAATCGTAATCCATTACGAAACCAAGAGACCTAAGCTTTTCAATATAGCCCAATATCTGTAGGCCATGAGTACCCACTGAAGCACCTTCAACTATATTAGAGTGGAACAATTGCTTAGAGATCTCATATCTCTCAGTTCTAGCTTATTTATCAAATAGCTCTTTAAGATGGAAGATAATGGTTTGAGCATCCATATGCTCATGCTGTTTTTGTAACTCAGGAGTCATTGACACCAACATAATACATGATGCAATATTTGTTAGTGTTATGTCCTAGAGACAATTACTTGTACATTGTATATAACACATTTTATTTTAATAAAAAACGTTATTTATCTTACAGTTTCTTGTGTTTTCTTTTGAGTAAAATAAATGTTAGATAAAGTCCCTAGTACAACACTGTGTTAAGAAAATCATGATAAAGATTATGATATGAGATTCCTACTACACTGTATAGTGTTAATACTTAAATAGTCCTTAGTCGTAGTATTAATAAGACAGGACATCATTAATGCGTTAAGACTAGCATGTGTTAGACTTTCTGATTTAATCAGGCGGTGGTTCTCATATCCATGAGTATTAAGATACTCAAAGTTAACACGTGGATGTTTGTTAATGGAACAAGTTCATTGGATGACCTAACTATGAGATAATCACTTGGATAACTATTTAGTGTCAGTAATATAATCTTAATATAGTAAACATGCAAGTATCCTTAGACTTGAGATCTCCAAGGTACTTTATTTGTTAAGCATTGTGTTTTGATTCCAATCCTTGGAGCCAGATCGAGGGCCTCGTATGGGATTGATATTAGGTACATTGTGAGGTAAAAGAAAGTAGTTGAGAGGGTTGGTAAAGGACTCACCACTCCTAATAGTAGGGGCGAATATCTTACGGCCACTTGTAGGAATTACTACTCGAGAAGTCCTTGGCCAAGGCGTATGTGTATTGGAAACAGTTCCAATTGATACACATCTAGAGTAGTAGGTTCCTGGTACAAGTACTATTATATTCGGGCCAGAATTAATATGTATTCTGGAGGGAGTTGGCACAAATTCTGTACTCCAAACCGAATGAAATATTATATGGTGAAATGAGTTAATTGCACTATAGTTTGTTATTGAAGGTTTCATGTCAAGCCACTTGACTTCCTAGACTCTTGGGTGGTCATGATGTGTTGCTAGATACCACTCATGATCTGAGAATATGGGCTTATTAATTGATGAATTAATAAACCAATCCTGATTAGAATTAATATGATTAATTCTAATTAATTATGGATTATTAATCTCAAAGACGTTTGGATTAATTCATGTTCGCTACCAATTGACTGGGAAACCTAATAGATCACACACAATAGAGGATTATATACTCAAGATGTTATTTGATAACATAGTGGGGTTAATTGAGAGGAAGAAAATGAGTTGTGGCCAAATTATAATTAGTTATAATTTGTGGTCCAAATTGTAATTGTGAGAATTTGATATTTCCAATTACAATTAGGGAATTCTAATTATTTTAGAATTCTAGATTTTTAGTGGATTTTCGTGACATATAATACATAGATGCACGAAACCCTAAGGTAGGGTATTCACATGAAAAACAACAGCCACGAAAGCTCTCTCTTCTCTTTCTCTCTCTCTTGTTGATCTTGATCACAACCTTAACCGCCATTGTTTTTCTGTTAGCACAGGAAATTTTGGTGCTTGAGTGTATCCTCCGTGTAGATTTTTGTTATTGATAATCACACACTGTGATTATAGTGGTTGGACGTTCAACTCTCATGGAGTTTGATCAAGAGGATTGATGGATCGCGCCTCAACTTGAAGAAGAAAAATTTTGTTCTTCAGACGATCATAGAAAAGTAAAAAGCTGCGCCATATATGATATACGTGTGAGATACCCAACAGTGTTACTGTCCTCCTTGTGCTTCTTGTGAACAGCATGCTCATCAGCAAGCACATCTTGGGCTGGAGGTGGCGGAATAGGAGCATCTAGCACGTAAAGTAACTTTTCAACTTGAGAACGATTCTCAAGTTTCAAAACTAATCTAAATAGTTTGATTCGGTGAGCTCAGTTGTTTCCAAGATGCTATACAGGTTTAGGTTTGTCGACATGATGCAAGTGATCTAAATGTAAAGATAAAGTCATTAGAACATGTGTACGCTCATTATATGCAAGTAATTAGGTCTTTAATTAAACGCATTTTTATTCCACTATTTTACTCAAAATAATAGCCCCCACTAGTGACTCAGGAAAGCCCGTTGGAAGCTTTTCTAATGGACCAGTATCTAAATTCCTTAAGAATGACCTTGGGTTAGCCCAACAAACCACTCGTAAGTTCAGTGGTAGGTATCCAATACCAATTACATCATATGTAACTACTGTATCATTGAGTAATTAACTTCTTTTAATCATTACAGTATTTAATACTATCTCAATCTTGCCTCTAATATTCTTTATACTTAGGTTAGCCCAACCGAGATAAAGAAATTAGTTAAACCCAACCCATTAATAAGGAATTAAATTCCATAGCTTGAACATACTCAATGTAAAGTAGGTTTAGATATGCCCAACAACCTAGTCTCGAAAAAGATCTCTCGTTCTTACTATATTAATGAAAGGCATTAGATTTAATATTATTTGAGGGATTTATTCCTTTTAGTTGTCTCATCATTTGGCATGCATACAATTTATCAATAAAGCAGCATAAATTCATAAACATGGTAATAAACAATTATGTGGCATGGTTATGGACTCTCTAAATTAATTTCCTCGAGCCATCAAGGAAATTAATATCGTCAATCCTATGTGTTCATGCATGATTTAAGTAGAATGTCTTACCATCTCGCTTCGTTTTGATTGCAGTCTTCAAAATCTTGTAAAAAAAATTCTACCTCAATCTAACATATATAAACTAATTACATAATTTCCTAAAGGAAGAAACCTCGAGTTACACTTGAAGGGAGTTAGATGAGAAGAGAATTACATAAGAATTTGAGATAAGGCAGGATGCGCAAGCCCTATTTAATTTTTTTAAAAAAAAAGCGACAAAGATGCATGAACAGATAAGTTTAGTCTTAGTCCATAACCATCCACCATGCCAATAAAACGTGGTTAAAATACAGCATCAAACAACCAATGCATGAACATCCAAAATCAGTATTTTGGAGAAATCTAGGTCCATAATCGAATTTTGAAAAGTACTTGGCCGAAATTAATTTTTTAGAAAATTGCAAGTCCTACATGTAATTTTGAAAATAATTTTATCCAAAATAATGGGTATCAAATAAATTCTAATCATTATTAGAACCTATTCTCAAAATTATAAAAGATAAAAAAAAAAAAAAAAACTTTTTTTTTTTATAAAACAGTGCTAGAACAAAGTGTACTTGGCGCCAAGTGGGTAGAAGGTACCTGATGTGTCTGGATTGGGTGTAACAATCATACAAAAACTAAGCACATTCCCAATCAAATTTAAATTAAAACGTTTAATCTAAATCACACATATGAGCAAACGTACTCATCATTAACCGAGTGTAGGGTTCAAACGAATGTCGATCCTCCAGGAACAAGTAGACATTAATCACCTTTCTTTCATTGTTTAACTGACTCAATAAAGCGAAAAACAAATAAAAATAAAAATAAAAGTATATACATGTCAAGGATGGAGAAGTATCTAATTCAAACCATTGTTTAGACAAACATAATCTTAAAGTACCTAACCATTATCATAACTAATCATTTTCTTGGCACCATGAAGGATAAAGGTAAATTAGCATCACTTGGTTTGTCTTAACTAATTACTATCTTCTAGATAAATTAGCATCACTTGGTCTGTCTCAACTAATTCATCCAAAAAATGCATTAAACACAAACCTTGATTAAATTTCCTTCGTCTGGCAAATTTAAAACATGAAATTAATCAATAATTCCTTGGTCTGGCAAACATCAATTAACCTTTAATTACTCAATCCTCAGCAATTAACCTCTTTGGTCTAGCAAGTTAACAGTCCATAAATATGAAATTAATCAATTGCAACAACCATCAACCTCTTTGGTCTAGCAAGTTAATGAAAAGAAATAACCAATTAATCTCGTAATGCGCCCAAGTAATTAAATACCAAAAAGAACAATCAATTGATCAAACGATCAAATAACTCTAAAAATCATGAATATCTAAAACAACGTTGAATTACAATAAAACAATTAACATATCATTATTCAAGAAAAAGAAAACAAAGTAAAAAAAAAAAAAAAGCATTCATAGACAAGCTTTCATCTTCTTCCTTTGAAGACCTTCTTATACAACCCTCCTTGAATTGAAGAATTCCTCCTTTGATTGAGTGATTTTCTATGATGATCAATGAATTCTCTCCTTTTTCCTTATGTTTTTCATCTATTTATAGGCTTAGGAAGTGCCCAAACTCATAGGTACAGAGTTCTTGTCCGAGTAGAAGTTGGAAGATACTAAAACTCCACGGATTACCAAAAACCGCGTAGAAAAAATCAAGCACCGCCTTATCTTTAGGGCACAGCCAGCGCTGCATTGGCTCTCGGAGCTGGCGCCAGTTGTGTTTTCTTCTCTACTTGTTCGCCAATTTTTCTCCGAATTTTGCACATTGAATACCAGAATGCAGCCGGTGCCGCCTTGACTTTTGGAGCCGGCGCTGGTTCCCCTCTGTTTTGATAATTTTTTGTTGCTTCGAAGTTCGTGCAATCCAGTGCATGGCCGGCGCCGGTTCTAGAGCCCTAGCCGATGCCGCCTCTCCTTTGTTCTGTGACTTTTTTGTTTTGTTTTACCCTAAAAATCTGAAATAATGAACAAAACAACTTTTCAAGGGTAAAATCTTAAATATGAAGGAATATAACTAGTTATTGAACAAAATATATCACAAAAAACCTAAAATAACTATGAAAAATATGACTAATTTAACCCCTATCAGTACCCAACGCCAGGTTTGCTCTAGACGCACGCATAAGGGAAGAACAGAGTGTACCTGGCGCCAGGTGGGTTGAATGCCCCCGGCGCTAGGTATGCTCTAGAGGTAGAAAAATACCACTGTTCATCTTCTTCCCCAAATTTTTCTGCAAATTTTTCATGAATAGCAACGAGATTTTCAGACCATTCAAAACAATTTTGATAGCAAGCATTGTTAATCAATATTAACAACTAACTGTAATCTACATCACAATTTAAACAAGAATTCAAATTGTTGAATCAAGAGCCTGATTGCAGAAAAATTTAACACCAAAACAAATCCACATGGAAATAACTTCCCAACCATTTTTCAAAGACCCAAAGACTCTTCAAACCTGAAAGCCTAGACACGCCATACAAAGTAGTAGACATACAATCACCATGATCATACAGTTACATGTTCAAAAATGATTTCAAAGTGATTAAAGACCTATTAAAACACAAACACAAAGGCTCTGATACCACTGTTGGAATTTCATCATACTTATCAAATAAGAACGCAGTGAAAATAATCATGAAACCCATGCCCAAGGATCACGTGTTTACAATTAAAACGGGAATAGAGGAAGGAAACGGAGATTATCTTTTGTAGCAGAAAACAAAATTTTCTGGCGCCAATCAAGGAATCGATTCCTCTACTTTTGATCCTCCACGAAGTTCCACTCAATCCAAGAATAGGATTGTCTCTGGTAGTAATTCACACAAGGTTGAATTGCTCACAAAGCTAGCTCAAAACTATGCTAGTAGAAGAGGAACGGCAAGGTTTAATTGGAGAAGAATAAGGAAGAGGAAAAGAACTAAAAATCCCATCTGCAAAAGGAACAAATTCCCTTATTTATAGTTTTAGGATTAGTGTTAATTGTAATTAAGTCCTCCAAGATCCAATATCTACAATTGGACCCTTGAAGTTTATATATAACTGCAACCAAGTCTCATGAATTATAATAAACTTATAATTTACCTATAAATATATTTTCTTCTCTTAATTAACCCCATAATATTGTCAACTAATATATATTGGGTATTCAAACCTTTAATGTGTGTGACCTATTAGGTTTCCTGGTCTTATCAGTAGCACAATATAAATTAATTGTAACAGCTTTACAATTAATAATCCTAAATAAAATATAGAATTAATTTATTAATTCTCTAATTAATAAATTCATATTTAGTAAATCAAGAGCGATAGCTAGCAATGACTCTTGATCGCCCAAAAGTCCAAAAAGTCAAGTGGTTTGACGTGAACCTTTCAATAGCAAATAACCAGTGCAATAAACTCCTTTCACCATAATATATCTCATTCAGCCTAGAGCATGGAATTAGTGCCAACTCTATCCAGAATATTATTAATTCTGGTCTGAATATTTTAGCACTTGTTCAAGAAATCCATTATCCGATATGTGTATCAAATTTGGAACTATTTCTGATACATAGTCGTCTTGGCTAAGGATTTCATAAGTAATGATTTCTATAAGTGGCCTTGAGATATACTCTCCTACTATTAGGATTGGTGAATCCTTTATCGATCCTTTCAACCACTTTCGTTTACCTCACATTATACCCAATATCCATCCCATAGGCGGCCCTCGATTTAGCTCCAGAGATTGGAATCAAAGTATAATGTTCAGCAAACAAAGTACCTTTAAGATCTCAAGTCTATGAATATTTGCACTTTTGCTATAACGAGATTTTATCACTAGCACTAAATAGCTTATCTAAGTGATTATCTCATAGTTAGGTCATCTAATAAACTTGTTTATATAACAAGCATCCACATATTAATCCTGAGTATCACAATACTCACGGTTATAAGAACCACCACTTAATCCAATCAAGGGATATAACATGTGCTAGTCTTGGCGTATTAATAATGCCCTATCTCATTAATACTATGACTAGGGAATTTTCATGCACAAACATTGCATGGTGTAGTAAGAATCTCACATCATGATCTCTATCATAATTTTCTTAACACTGTGTTGTACTAGGGACTTTATCAAATAGTTTATACACATATTAAGATATAACAATCAAATTGAAAGATAAAGAATGCCTCTTATTATTTATTATGCAATATACATGATACAAGTGATTACCTCTAAAGCACAACATTAATAGATGGAACACATACATATAATGCATCAAGGAAACATAGGTTCTAATTGCGGGCTGTATTACTTTAGACTATTAATAACTTCCCAGCATATGCAATGCTGTCAGGATGGAGTACGAACGGTGAAAAAGCTTATCCTTGTTGTGGTGAGGATACTAAATCAATATGGTTGATACATGGAAGAAAGCTATCTTATGCATTTCATTGGCGTTTCTTACATACGAGTTATAGACTACGGTGTGATAAGATTTCATTCAATGGAAGGATGGAGTTTGATGGTAAACCTCCTCGTTTATCTGGAACAGAGACAAAACAACAATTGGACTCATATGGTATTCTAACTGAGTACAAGAAAAATGATCTTTTATTGAGGAGGGGTGAAAAAGAAAGCATGGGGAGAAAAAGGCATAATTAGAAGAAAAAAAGTATTCTCTTTGAGCAAGAATATTGGGAGCACAATTTATTACGGCATTATCTCGATCTAGTACATATTGAGAAGAATTTTGTTAATAATTTACTTCCAACTTGTATGGCTAATTTAAAGAAGTAAAAAGTTAATTATGCTGCGTTGTAGTATTGTGGAGATAGGGATTAGAGTTCTATTACATCCATTACGAACTAGTTCAGCAAGAGCTTCTCTACCTCCTGCTTCATTCACCATGAGCAGACATGATCAACAAATATTCTATAAAGTGTTAAAAGACTTGAAAGTCCCAGATAGGAATTCATCTAACATATCAAGACGTCTTAATATTGTTGAAAGTTCTATTTTGGGCCTTAAAAGTCATGATAATCACATTCTAATATAGCAATTGTTGCCTATAGCTTCACGTCAAACCTTGCCCAAAAATGTTGTTCCTGCAATAATTAAATTGTTAAATTTCTTCAAGCAATTATGTTCAAAAGTGAGTACAAAATCACAGTTGGAGTACATTCAAGATTGTATTGATGTTACCCTTTATCAACTTGAACTCATCGTTCCTCCTTCTTTCTTTGACATAATGGAACATTTACCAATCCATTTAGTTGAGAAGGCACTTATTACAGGTTCTGTACAATTTCGATGGATATATCCAATAGAAAGGTAGCTTTCCATTTTATCCATCTAAATATTTGGACTATACTATTACATTAATTGTAACAATTATTTATTTATTATTTTTAGATATCTTCAAATTCTTAAGAAGTATGTTCAGAATTGAGCTTATCCAGAAGGTTCAATTGCTAAAGGTTACTTGATAGAACAATGCATGAACTTTTGTTCAAGATATTTAAGTGAAGTGGAGACAAAATCGACTAGACCCCCTCGAAATAATGATGGGGATATTGCAATAGGTCATGCTCTTGGAGGCGGAAGTCAAATAACTTTAGATCACATAACATGGGTTCAAATACACCATTATCTGCTCATAAACTCAGATGTGGTTATCCCTTTCCGAGAGTAAGTAACTTCAATTTAATTTTTCTCTAACCATGTCACAATAATTTAAAAAAAACAAACTTTCTTGCATGCCTTTGTTTGTTCCCGTGTACTCAGTATTCATATGTCCATGCTAATGGCTCAAAATCCACGTATGGGAAAAAATCATTTACAGAAAATTCATAATGAAAAATTCCATGATTAGTTCAAGAAACATGTAAGTAATTGTTCTATTATATGTTATTAACATGTAAATGTAATACAAAAATTAAGTTGGTTTCTAATTTAATATGGTTCTATCAATTTAAGTTGAAGACATGTAGCAATCATTAGTTTGGAATTATCATATGAGATCAAGACATTATGTAATACCCCACCCAAAACCACCTTTGACCTATGGGGAAAAAGTCATGCATTGCATAGCATCTCGCATTTCATGTGATATCTTCAAATTATTCTTGCATGGGTGCATGTGATTTTCAAGGTTGTTCTTGCATAAAATTATTTAAATGTGTTGTTGCATTACTTGAGAGTTGTTTTAAGTGAAGTTTAGTAGAGGAGATGGAGGAGGGAGGAGAATTAGGGTGGAAAGAATTTATTAGAGAAATATTATCATCGGAGTTGATTTGGAATAGCGGTTAGGTTTGGTGATTTTCCTTGATAACCCGAGTTCGAATCTTACCTCTTGCGAATCTTAGTTTCTTTTTGAAATTCTTTTCCTAGATTTCTTCATGCTTTGGCCGAAAAAAAAAAACCTAGCTATCCTAGTGAATTTTCAGCGCCATCTTCAAGGGAGATAAGTCTCCATATTTATCTCCTAAATTCAAGGACTTTTGATAAGTATAAGGTTTAATCTAATTTTCAACTTTTGTTCTCTTTGATTTTTGAAAAACCCTAGCTAGAATAATTAAATTCCAGCTTGATTTTAATTTATCAGATTTTGTAATTGATAGTTGGAATTAAATTGTTAATTTTCTAGTTAGATACCTTGTAGATTTTGAACATAGAACCCTAGCTAAAAATCTAGAAAATTTTCCAGCTTAGTGCCACCACCTTTGAAGGAGTTTTAACTCAAATCAAATTCTTCCAATACTAGGAAATCTTATCCTAAATCCTTTAGCAAATTAGATTTTATTTCAATCCTAAATCAACTAGGTTTTACCCTCTCTTTTTTTGCAAAATTTCAGCAGCCTTGAGCAAGCACAAGCTGCACGAAATTCCTGCACTCCAAAGTGCAATCAAACTCTTCAAACCCTAGCTCAAATCACCTAAAACACCTTCCATCAATTTAGATTATTTTTGCTACACAAAATCAGATTTTATCCACCAAAAATTCCAGAATTTCGGCAAGCTTATGAACCAGAATTTCGACCAGCTTTGCACAGGAAATTCACTCCAAATCAAACGAAAATTCTGCAAGCCAAGACACACCAAAACCCTCAGCAGATTAAGCCAATTTTCAGCACCTAAAACCCTCACTTTTCCTCTGTGAATAGTGGGAGAACAACAACCAAGACAGGCCCGAATTTCTTCCTTTTGTTCAGTGATTTTCGCATAGCACTCACACTATTCTTGCACAGAATTTTAGTTGTCAAAACCTACTCAAACTCTTCCTTGTTTCGGCCAAAACAACCAGAACACACACAGCCCTTTACTTGAGCAATATTTCGGCTAGCATAGGAGAACAAGTCCAGAATATTTTCTCCTCTTAAACCTTCCCAAATTCGGCAGCAACAAGGGGCAGAGTATGTTGCAATTTTCACCATTGCTGTCCAAGAAACCTAAAGCCATTAAGAGTCCTTCTTAGCACCACCATCTAACCCTAAACCAATCATCTCTAACCCTAAATCACATTAGCTGACTACTCTCTCCATTCTACATGAAAATTCTAGCAAGAACCCTTCTGCAATTTTTGACAATTGCAAGAGCAATTCCTAACAAGAAACCGATCACACCCTAAGGTAAGCAAAAACCATCTTAACCTCTTGATTCCTTTCTTCCATCAATTCTTCTCTTTTCCTTCCCTTGAATCACGCCACCTAAAGACTGATTTCATCCTCTTTAGCCACTCTCGGTCAAAAGGAAGGAAAGAAGGCAGCTTTTCTCTTCAACTCAAACGAACTCGGGACGATCACCATAGGAGCATCGAGATCTTGTTAACCCGGTTGTTTCAAGGTAAGGGAATCCTTATCCTTGATGTCGGAATTAAGGTTTAATATGATTGATGATGTCTATTAGCGTGATGAATGAATATTTTGAGTCGAGTAATTAATTAAGCATATTCGATGGATAGCAATGCTATATTTTATTGTGGTAATGATGGATATGAATTGTGAGGGTCAAGGCAAGATCTCTTTGATATATTATTCACGTCTTGGATGGATATATGGTCATAGTGTATGAACTTTGGGGATTAGATAATTTATTTGGAGTTAGATAATGGATTGTGATTTGTTATGGGAATAAATGAGTTTAATACATGTTTGAATCGATTGAGACCCTGATCATGATATTATATGATTTTAGATCAGGAGGGTATTTGAAGGAGGTAAGCTGTGATTTTATCTTGTTTGTCTGAGGCATATCAAGTAAGTCCTTGCATAAAATCTTTTGTTAAATATTTATGATGGCAAGTCAATGTTGTGAAGTTATTGTTGAACTATGATTGCTTAGATTATAAACGTCGATATTTATTCTTTTACCGATTTTGTCAAACTAACAATTTTATCAAGAAAACTATTCTTCCTCCTAAATTTTTAAAAAACTCTTCTGAAGAAAATCACGTTTTACAAAGCCAAGATATGGAAATATTTTGAATCAGGAATTGACGGATATGTTCGTTGAGTACTTAATAAGGGTAGGCTAACAATACTAGTCTTGGAGGGCTAGAGTAAGTCTTCTAGCAGGAGGCCACCTACAGAAGATAAGCTTGGCTCGAAAAGGTGACAGTGTTGATTGGTCAGGCCGGTCCGAGCTAGCATTTGTACCTGATAAGATATTATCTATTTTCCCAGCCTGGACACCTGGATGGTTTTGTTGGGTGTAGAGAATGAGAAGTATCTCACCCGGTGGGCTGTACACTCACCTTAATCAGAACGCCCAACATGTGGTAATCTGGTCTAGGTAAGGTGCACAAAGTGTTGTGCCTTGTCCTCATGGAGCCCAACGTGTGGTGACATGACTCTTATTCGAGTGGATGATTTTATTTGTATAGAGTGTGACAATGAGAAAAAACCCACTCCTTGCGAAAGAGAAAATTATTTATGACTTACCAAACATTTCTGCAAATGTTTTTCACCATGCATACACGAACTGTTCAAAGTACCATGTGCACACACAAGACTTACTGAGATTTAATTTCACACTGTTTTGTATAATATTTTCAGGAGATAGATTATGCTGAGCGAGCGGGGCATGTGATAGTTGAAGCTTTTGTTATTTCTTTCCATTGTGTTCTAGGAGACAATTATTGGTTCAAGTTTCTTATCCGATATTTGTTTTGTTTAGTTTTGCTCATATTTGAGCCGATATAATAAGAGTTTTCTGTTATTTATCTAAGTTTGATTTCTTTGGTTGTGTTTACATTTTTATACCTCATTTTAAAGACCCATTGTCCTCCAGGATAGGGCGACATCCCCACCCTTTTAGGGTACGTAGTAGTGGGGTGTTACAAGTGGTATCAAAGCCTAGGTTTAGGCAATTATATGATTTACTGGATTTAATATTCTTAAGTATTTTGATCTGGTTCTAATTTTTGCCCTTTATTTATAGGATGGTCAAAAGAGTTGTATTGGCTGTCAGAGACTGGCCCGCTAGCTGTTGGAATCCACCTGCCCCACTACCCATAGCAGATCCACCCTCGTCTGATTCAGGGATAGAGCATGAGCCGCCTATGCTAGACGTCCTGGTGGTTGAGGCAGAGATGGAGGTTGATGGGAGCCTAGGAGAGTTTGAGGGGGATGATGAGGGGGAGGTAGTTGAGCTTGCTAGTGTGGGTGAGGAGGATGAGGAGATGGCCGAGTTGAGTGAGGAGGAGGCAGATGAGCTTAGGAATGAGCGAGACGATGAGAGTGAAGAAGAGATGGTTGGGATAGAGGAAGAGGATGAGGAGGTGATGGAGGTTCCCCGGACCCCGCAGATAGGTGAATTTGATAGGATTCCTACTTGCTGTGATCTTAAGGAGTCCAGTGGTGAGGGACATAGGCCGAAGGATAGAGTTACCCCGGGAGAGAGGGAACTTAGGCAATCCGCTCTAGGAATGGAATATAAGGGGAAGAGGAAGTTAGAAGAGGGTCCTAAGGGCTGTGAACTTCGATACGGACTGGGGATAGATGCAAAGTTGAGAAGAGAAGGGTTGCTCGATCTATCTAACTCAAGAAATGAGAGGCCTGCGCCTAGGGGTGCGGTTAGATTAGCTTTGGATGAGCTCTATGAGGCAGCCATGAGAGCCAAGAGGGGCCATGAGGGTTAGTCAGGACAGCCAACTGAGAGCGTTAGTTTTTCAAGGGATTACATAGGGAGACCCGATAGCTCCGTGGGGTGGATTGTAGAACCAGCCTCTGATGACTCCGATACCTCTGTTGACACTAGAGAGAGTCGAGTTTAGAAGATCAGCAGCGTTTACTCTTTCTCCTTCAGGATTTGCATTCCTTTGTTTATTTGTTCTTTTTAAAGAAGCATGTTGCTTATCGGGCTTTTCTATTTTATTGGGAAAAAAAGGGTATCGTATGTGATAACCCCTTCTTCACAGAAGCATGGTTTATATGAAAAGCATGAGTTTCATTTATTACTTGATTTTTCCCTGCATGACATCATCAAATTCTCTTTTAAAGTGAGTAGATAACATTACTATTAACTGATCATGCACCTAAGCATACTTCGCTCCCTTTGGTAACTATCTGACTTGGAGTGAATATGATCAAAGATGGCACCAAGACACAGGACAGTCATTCATAGCAGAACAATGCAGGAAAGTGCATCCTCCACCCCGAAATTTGAGCAGATGCATTGCTCCACATCCGATGTGGAGGAGCACTTGTAGCGAGAATAGGAGTTAGCTTCAGAAAGGTCTCGGGATGTGACCATGGGACAGGCTTTCGACAAGATGGCCTCAATCCTGCAGAACCTGACGGAGAAAGTAGATAAGATGGCCAAGAAACCACCGCGGGGAGAGGACAAGGCCCTGGAGCATTTCCTGAAGTTCCAACCTCCCACATTCCAGGGCGAGATGGAGTAGGATGAGAAAGCCGAGCAGTGGATTGAATAGATGGAGGATATCTTTGCTACCTTGCAGTACTCAGGAGAGAGAATGGTGAAGTTTGTTGCTTTTCGGCTGAAGGGATCATCACAAGCATGGTGGCAGTGAGTACGGAGTGATTGGGACAGAGAGGAGCAGGAATGGACATGGGATGATTTTACTGAAGCTTTTCGTGTTGAGTACATTCCCCGATGGGTAGCTGAGAAGAGGGAGGATGAGTTCCAGACCCTCAAACAGGGAAGCATGTCAGTTGCTCAGTATGCAGCCCGATTCATGCAGTTGTCCAAGTACTGCAAATGCTTGGTTGACACGGAGCAGAAGCGCACCCAACAGTTTGTGAAGGGGCTGAGGCTAGACTTAAGGAAGGTATTGGCTCCATCATCGCCAACGTCATACACCACCGCTGTGGACGCAGTATCCCAGATGGAGAATGAGGATCGGTATCGACCGGTGAACAGACCTTTCCAACTGAATCGTCCACCAATGAGGCCTTCGGGTAACAAGCGACCTGCGGGCTCTATACCATAGGGAAATTGCGGTAAGTAGCCTCGAGTGCCTATGGTCGGACCGATGCAAAGCAACCTAAATTACCGACTCTGTGGAAAGCGTGGCCACACCGAGAGGAATTACTGGGGCAACGGGGGAGGAAGGAGGTGCTTTAATTGTGGAGACCTAGGACATCTGAGGAATGCTTGCCCTAAACCTTTAAGGATTGGGCAAACAACCCCGACTAAGCCAATGGGAGACAATAGAGGTGCTGCTGCTGGAACAGCTGAAACGGGACGTTAAAAGCCCCAAGTGAAGTCCAAGGTCTTTGCCCTGAATAGAGAAAAGGTCAGAACGGATGCAGCTATGATCGAAGGTAACCTTTCTATCCAAGGTCGTCTTGTTAACGTTTTGATAGATCCAGGATCCACACACTCTTACGTAAGAAAAGTATGTGCATCATATTTGGGTTGGGAAGGAAAGGAATTACCCTATACCCTAGTAGTAAGCTCACCCATGGGAAAGATGGTAGAAGCGGGTAAGAAAATGGGAAGCTGTGAAGTTGAGGTAGGGAAGGAGATTTTAGAAGCAGACCTCATAATTCTGCCTATAGACGATTATGACCTAATCTTGGGCATGGATTGGTTGTCGAAGCACGGAGCTCGTGTGGACTGTAAGATCAAGACGGTGCAGTTTGTGAGACCCGGTCAGGATGTGATTGAATTTAACGGAAAGCAAGCAAAGGAACTGAAGTTCTTGATTACTGGTGCTAACGCCCGGAAGTTGCTCAAAAGAGGCTGTACGGGATATTTGGCGTATCTTCTGAACAAACCCAAGAATCAGTGTACCTTGGAGAGTACAGAGGTGGTAAAAGACTTTCCAGACATTTTTCCTGCTGAGCTCACGTCTCCACCCCCTGAACGGGAAGTTGAATTTATCGTGAACCTGATTCCCGGAGCAAAACCTGTGTCAAGAACTCCCTACCGGATGGCACCGACAGAGCTGAAGGAGTTAAAGGATCAATTGGAAGAGTTGGTGAGGCAAGGCTACATTCGATCGAGTACGTCACCATGGGGAGCCCTGATATTGTTTGTCAAGAAGAAAGATGGTACTTTGAGGTTATGCATTGATTATCGGGGACTGAACAACTTAACGATCAAGAACAAGTACCCTCTACCCTTAATCGACGAGTTGTACGATCAACTTCAAGGCGCCACTTGCTTTTCGAAGTTGGACCTGCGGCAAGGATACTACCAGGTGAGGATTAAGAAAGAAGACATTCCTAAGACTGCTTTTAACACGCGGTATGGCCACTATGAATTTGTGGTAATGCCATTCGGTGTAACTAATGCACCGGCAGTTTTCATGGATTTGATGCATCGAGTTTTCCAGCCATATTTGGACAAGTTTGTGATTATCTTCATCGATGATATCTTAATCTACTCCAAGAATCCAGAGGAGCACGCAGAGCACTTAAGGTTGGTCCTGGAAAAGTTGAGGGAATTCAAGCTTTTCGCTAAGTTCAGTAAATGTGAGTTTTGGTTGAGCTCGGTATCCTTCCTCGGCCATGTGATATCCAAGGATAGGATCAAGGTGGACCCTGCCAAGGTGGATGCCGTAGCTAATTGGAAACAACCGAAGAACGTTAGGAGATACGAAGTTTCTTTGGGTTGGCTGGGTACTATCGGCGTTTCATTAAGAATCTCTCTACCCTGGCTTTGCCAATGACGCGACTATTAAAGAAGGATGTTGCCTTTGCTTGGAACGAGAAGTATGAGAAGAGTTTCCAAGAGCTTAAGAGGAGGTTGATTACAGCACCCGTATTAAGCCTACCTAAGGCTGACAAGCCCTATGCACTCTATACGGACGCATCCAAGGAAGGTCTAGGAGCTATGCTAATGCAGGAAGGGAAGGTCATAGCTTATACGTCTAGGAAGTTAAAGTCGCAAAAAGCTAATTATCCAACGCATGACTTGGAGCTGACAGCCATAGTGTTTGCCTTGAAGAAGTGGCAACATTATCTGTACGGAGCCCAATATGAAGTCTTCACTGACCATAAGAGTTTGAAATACATCTTCACGCAAAAGGACTTGAATCTTCGATAGCGTAGATGGATGGAATTCCTGGAGGAGTATAGGTGTCCCATTAATTATCACCCTGGAAAAGCGAATATGGTAGCTGACGCTTTGAGTCGTAAAGTGAAGATAGCACATTTGAGAATGCAGGAGGTGTTAGCAGTACAGGAAATCCTGAAGTGGAAGTTCAAGAGAGGAAGATCTGTGTAAGCAACTTGACCCTGAAGCTGATCTGGAGCAGGAAATTATAGCGGCCCAACAAGACAGTGTGGAATTTCAGGCCTTCAAGGAGAAAGAAATCGCGATGGGAGAAAACGATTTTCGGACCGATGAGAAGGTAGTACTATATTTTCAGGACCGAATATGTGTACCTGACAATCAAGACTTAAGGAAGAGGATACTGGATGAAGCTCACAAGAGCAAGTATACCATACACCCTGGAGCAAGTGCAATCAAACTCTTCAAACCCTAGCTCAAATCACCTAAAACACCTTCCATCAATTCAAATTATTTTTGCTACACAAAATCAGATTTTATCCACCAAAAATTCCAGAATTTCAGCCAGCTTATGAACCAGAATTTCGGCCGACTTTGCACTCCAAATCAAACAAAAATTCTGCACACCAAGACACACCAAAATCCTGAGCTGATTAAGCCAATTTTCAGCACCTAAAAACCTCACTTTTCCTCTGTGAATTGCGGCAGAACAACAACTAAGACAGGCCAAAATTTCTTCCTTTGGTTCAGTGATTTTCTCACAACACACACACCATTCTTGCACAGAATTTTAGTTGTCAAAACCTACTCAAACTCTTCCTTATTTCGACCAAAACAACCTGAACACAGACAGCCCTTTACTTGAGCAATATTTTAGCCAGCATAGGAGAACAAGTATAGAATATTTTCTCCTCTTAAGCCTTCCCAAATTCGGTAGCAACAAGGGGCACAGCAAGTTGCAATTTTTGCCCTTGCTGTCCAAAAAACCTAAAGCCATTAAGAGTCCTTCTTAGCACCACCATCTAACCCTAAACCAATCTTCTCTAACCCTAAATCAGAGTAGCCGACTACTCTCTCCATTCTACACAAAAATTCCAGCAAGAACCCTTCTGTAACTTTCAAAAATTGCAAGAGCAATTCCTAGCAAGAAACCGATCACACCCTAAGGTAAGCAAAAACCATCTTAACCTCTTGATTCCTTTCTTCCATCAATTCTTCTCTTTTCCTTCCCTTGAATCACGCCACCTAAAGGCTGATTTCATCCCCTTTAGCCACTCTCGGTCAAAAGGAAAGAAAGAAGGCAGCTTTTCTCTTCTTCTCAAACGAACTCGGGACGATCACTATAGGAGCATCGAGATCTTGTTAACCCGGTTGTTTCAAGGTAAGGGAATCCTTATCCTTGATGTCAGAATTAAGGTTTAATATGATTGATGATGTCTATTAGCATGATGAATGAATATTTTGAGTCGAGTAATTAATTAAGCATATTCGATGGATAGCAATGCTATATTTTATTGTGGTAATGATGGATATGAATTGTGAGGGTTAAGGCAAGATCTCTTTGATATATTATTCATGTCTTGGATGGATATATGGTCATAGTGTATGAACTTTGGGGATTAGATAATTTATTTGGAGTTAGATAATGGATTGTGATTTGTTATGGGAATAAATGAGTTTAATGCATGTTTGAATCGATTGAGACCCTGATCATGATATTATATAATTTTAGATCAGGAGGGTATTTGAAGGAGGTAAGCTGTGATTTTATCTTGTTTGTCTGAGGCATATCAAGTAAGTCCTTGCATAAACTCTTTTGTTAAATATTTATGATGGCAAGTCAATGTTGTGAAGCTATTGTTGAACTATGATTGCTAGGGTTGTAAACATGGATATTTATTCTTTTACCAGTTTTGTCAAACTAATGATTTTATCAATAAAACTATTCTTCCTCCTAAATTTTTAAAAAACTCTTCTGAAGAAAACCTCGTTTTACAAAGCCAAGATATGGAAATTTTTGAATCAGGAATTGACGGATATGTTCGTTGAGTACTCAATAAGGGTAGACTAACAATACTAATCTTGGAAGGCTAGAGTAAGTCTTCTGGCAGGAGGCCACCTCCAGAAGACTAGCTCGGCTCAAAAAGGAGACAGTGTTGGTTGGTCAGGCCGGTCCGAGCTAGCATTTGTACTTGGTAAGGTATTATCTATTTTCCTGGCATGGACACCCGGATAGTTTTGTTAGGTGTAGAGAATGAGGAGTATCTCACCCGGTGGGCTATACACTCACCTTTGATCAGAACGCCCAACGTGTGATAATCTGGTCCAAGCAAGGTGCACAAAGTGTGGTGCCTTGTCCTCATAGAGCCCAATGTGTGGTGACATGACTCCTATTCGAATGGATGATTTTATTTGTATATAGTGTGACAATGAGAAAAACCCACTCCTTGCGAAAGAGAAAATTATTTATAACTTGCCAAACATTTCTGCAAATGTTTTTCACCATGCATACACGAACTGTTCAAAATACCATGTGCACACACAGAACTTACTGAGATTTAATCTCACACTGTTTTATATCATGTTTCTAGGAGATAGATTATGCTGAGCTAGTGGGGCATGTGATAGTTGAAGCTTTTGTTATTTCTTTCCATTGTGTTCTAGGAGACAATTATGGGTTCAAGTTTCTTATTGGATATTTGTTTTGTTTAGTTTTGCTCCTGTTTGAGCCGATATAATAAGTGTTTTCCGTTATTTATCTAAGTTTGATTTCTTTGGTTGTCTTTATATTTTTATACCTCGTTTTAAAGACTCCTTGTCCTCTGGGATGGGGCGATATCCCCGCCCTTTTTGGGTACGTAGTAGTGGGGTGTTACACATTAGCTCTGGTCCTCAACCTTGGGCTAAAAAGTATGTGTGCCATGTTAATGGATTTCGATTATGTACAAAATGTTATGAAGCAGAAAAAGCTACATAAAATAGTAGGGTCATGACTAGAGCGGGTATAGTTAGTTTTGCTAGTTCGAAAGATAGGAATCCTCGTATCGGCAATGTTACATATTATGGAGTATTAAGAGACATTATAAAAGTCAGGTACACAAATGCAGTACAATATATTCTTTTTAGGTATGATTGGATTGACAATGAAAAGGGAAGGATGCAAGATGAATTTGATTTTACATTGGTCAACTTTAATCACCTGATGTACAAGCAGAATAATATTGCTAATGAGCCATTCATTTTATCAACCCAAGCTAAACAGGTTTGGTATGTTATTGATTCTATTAACTTGGATTGGAAAACAGCAATGAGAATGTCAAGCAGAGATAACTATGATGTGTATTCAAGGTTGTATGATGCTAATTCTTATTCACCACAACAATTAGATGATCGTCCAGTTGCTCAAGATAAAGATGCTACTTGGGTGAGGTAAGGAGTAGAACCTATTTCAGTTGATATCTCAGCTATTGTTTCTCCAGATGATGTTCAAGTGGATGAAAATGAAGATGAATGACAAACATAGTCTTGCCCATTTTTTTATTTCTTTTTACTTTCTTTTTTTTTCTTTGTTGCATTTTCCTTTCCAATTATAATCATTATTATGTGTGAATAACATCTCCATTCACTTTCTTGTTCATTTTTTGTTAGTATTTACATAGATTTTTGTTTTAGTTTCCTTTACTTAGTACCATCAAGCATGGTATTTCCTACTGGAGTTTTTGGTCCTTTTGTTTTAGTTTAACTGCTCATATTTAAGAAGACCCGTTGTATTGTTCTGTTGAGAAAACTAGTATCGTTTTGCAGAGAAATCTGTGCTTCTTTGCATTCATTTCGGTTAGGCATCTAATTTTCTTCTTATAATCAATTTGCTGCATCATTTGAAACCTCCTAGTGGACAAACTTATGTTAGTAGTGTTTTTATGACGTATTTCACTTGTATTATGGCTCAGATGACAATATGGTACTGATTGATGTTATGTTTTTTTTTTTTTTTTATCTGTGGTGGTTTTATTTTGCTAAAGGATTGTAACTGACATCATCTTTTGCTAATTGAACTGCTGCATCATTTGAATCCTTATGTGAGTATTATTTTTACGAGATATTTCACTTATATTGTGGCCTGGATGACAATATGGTACTGATTGATGTTTTGTATTTTTTTTTTTTAATCTATGGGGGTGATATTTTTTTGACGAATTGTAGCTGACATCTGCTTCTGCAAATTGAACAGGTGCATCATTTGTAGCATTGTGTACTTTGTTAGATGATTGGGTGGACATTGACCAAGGGGTTTAGATATTGTGTGAGGCAGAAGGGACCAAGCCTATACTTGTTGTGATACGACCTAAAAATGCGGAAACCTCTTGATTTTTGAAGAACCCTAGAGTTGGTCACCCAACTCTCTACCAAATTCGCATACACAAAGAACTAAATCCAAATGCAATTAGCCCAATAAGATTTGGTGAATCTAGTCTACTTCAAAACACCTAAATACCTTAATCCATCAAGAGATTAGAACAAAAAGATAGGATTTGAAGGCACCCAAAAACTCAATCTATCAAGAACACTAGAGAAACACAAGCACCCAAGAATAGAGAAAAAGATTTAGATTATCCCTTTGAAATTTAGAGACATTGAATCAAAGGTGGGACTAAACCCTTTAATTTGGTCTTGAAATGGGAATCACCCCTTACACACTCTCCTCTAGAGAGAATTTGGTTTTGATACCAAAATATTCTAAGTCTCAAAATTCTAACTATTACAAGAGTAAAGAGACATATATAAAGATAACAAACTAAACGTAGCAAATGGGAGATGTAATCTTAGCCATTTATCTCCAAAGTAAGTTTAAAATATACATATTTTAAGTCAAAAGTCTTAAAAATTAAATTCAAAACAAAATAAAACAAAGCAAAATAAGAAAAATTAGCAAAACAATGCATAGCCCAAAATGACCTGGCGCCAGGTGTACTAATGGACCCGGTACCAGGTGTGATCTACAAACAGAACAATGCTCCTCCAGTGTGGACCTGGCGCCAGGTGTACTAGTGTACCTGGTGCCAGGTGCATTTTGCCCTCCTCACACCTCGTTTTTCTTATCTTTTCAGCCTCTTCTTGCCCTCTTTTGGCCCTCCATACTAATTGTTGTCTAAGCTTTGATCTTCTTAGCCCTTCTTTAATCCTCCATTACTTGACAACCTTCTTCATCCTTGGCTTGGAATCTTGAAATGCACCTTAAAGTCTCTTGAAAATGAGCTTCACTCATGGTGCTGTGTGTTGTGTCTTTGTCGTCCTTCCCCCTTCTTTAGAATGTCCTTCATGCTTGGGACGATTCCTATCACTTCCCCCTCTTTTGTGATGATTCGTCCTCGAATGGCCACCTACATAAAAATTCAAATAAGAATTTTTGGGTGAAGGTTTTTTATCCATGTCTTATGCTTTGTTTTCTCCTTTCACTACCCACATTTTCCTTCTCATTTTACCTCCAATCTCTTTTCTTTTCTTACCTCATTATTTGTCACTCAGTTCTTTTTCTCTCAAATTTGAAGAGGTTATTCTATTTTCTTCTTTTTCTTCTTTCCCTTTCTCCACTTTATCCCTAACTTCTTCTTTTGTTTTTCCCTCAACGTCTTTTCTCTCAATCTTCTTCCCCTCTTTCTTCTCTCTCATTTTGTTTTCATTCTCCCTCAAAATATTTTAATTTTTCAAAACCTCACTAGGGGATAAAGGAACTAAAGTGAACTTTTTTTCATCTTTCTTTAAGGTATAAGTGTTTGCCCTCCCCTTGTGGATTACATCCCTATCAAATATCCAAGGCCTTCCCAATCATGTATGCCCAACATGCATGGGATAAATACCACACAACACTTCATCATGGTATCCCCCCATGTCAAATTCAACCTTATCTTGCATGATCACCTTCACTTCTCCATAATTATTCAACCAACCAATGAAGCTTATAAGGACTAGGATGTTTCAAGGTTTCTCACTTTCATTCCTCCACCAATATAGCACTAATCAAGTTTTTACAACTTCCCCCATCAATAAGTACTACATGGTCTTTCCTTGATAAGATACCTTGAAAAAAAAAATAATTCCCCTTTGCATTTCATCTCATCTTTACCCTCACACGCATCCCCATCTCTTCCTGCTACTCCAGTCAATGGATAAATTAGCTCAATCACCATTCCTCCTTTACTACCTATTCTAACCCCTCCTAGATTCTTATTTCCCACATCTCTTGATTAAGTAAGTAGAGGGTTGGCATAAGTGGTTTGCTTCGGGTCTACTCTCCTTAGCGATTGTTTCTCAATATTCACATGTCTCATTTTTTCACTTTGTTCCCCATAAAATCTCCTATATGCCAATTTGTTGGGATAAGTAGCTTTGATGTGTCTATAGGTAGAATTTCTACTACCTTGCAACTTATCCTTCCTCCATTAAATGTAATGGCCTTTTCCCCAATAATTAGAGCAATCATACTCGTTCTTCTTTTGCACAAACTCCCATTTTTTTTGCACTCCATTATTTTATTAATTTTACAATATACCCTTTGCTCTCTTTGGAGGTCCTCCCGCAAGAATTCCATCACTCTCATAATCTATCGGCCCACGTCTTGCCTTTTCATATCCACCATTTCTATCTCCACTAGTGCTTTGCTCTTTATCACAATCATACAACAATTCGCAATCATCTTCATATTTCTCATAATCCCATTCTTCCTCATCATAGCTATCACATTCTTCTCTACTTGACCAAGACATTTCATAGAAATCACTCACTTCACTTTGAGCACTTGTAGAAGATGAATCATATGAACTCTCGTAAGCTTTTTTTTTTTTTAAAGAGAAATTTTGAGTAGAAAAATACACAAGAAAAGTTCCTCACTTCACACCCTCACATGTTTAGCACTCAATCAATGTCACTCAACCCTCATGTTTACACACTTCTGCTTTTACAACAATGAGCTCACCTTATTGCCTTTCTCAATCCACTCAAGTGCTTCCCAAGCTCAAGACTAATTCAAAGAGAAACAAACTTTCTAATGGCTACAAGAAAAATTCCCCTCACTAAGAACAATCTACTATGCTAGGAGACAATGTAGTTTATAAATGGAAGATTGAAATAGCCATGTATGAGCAATCACAAGTCATTGATGCAATATATCAAACACTTGATGTGCAACCTCGTAACTCAAGGGGTTTCAAAATTTTCACAATTGTAACAACCCAAAAACTCAAGAATCATAAGAAAAATTAATCCCCAATGATTATCTAACATTAAGGAACAATTTCAAAGAAAGAACATAGCAAAAACTTGAATTTTATAGCCCCCAAAATTAGCATAAGAATGAGTTACGGGATTTGTTGTGTCTAGAAATTCTTGCAGCAAATATACTCAATAAATTTCAAATTTTCTGCATTTTAACACTTCAAATAGCTGCCCAATCATCAACTAAAAATGTAACATCAATTTTACAACAAACCCATGGCACGATTTGAAGTTCTTAGCATTCAAAAATAGCCTAAAATAAGTGACGAAAATCTAAAAATTTTAACATGTTCTTGAAGAAAATTATACCTTTGCCCAAAGAAAGTTGTATTGATTAAAATAAACACAACCTAGCTCTGATACCACTTTCATATGAGGTAAAAACGCTGAAACCTCTTGATTTTTGAAGAACCCTAGAGTTGTTCACTCAACTCCCTACCAAATTCATACACACCAAGAACTAAATGCAAATGTAATTAACCCAATGAGATTTGGTGAATTTAGCCTACTTAAAAACACCTAAATACCCTAATCTATCAAAAAATTAGAACAAAAGGATGGGATTTGAAGGCACCCAAAATCTCAATCTATCCAGAACACTAGAGAAACACTAGCACCCAAGAATAGAAAATGAGATTTAGATTAACCTTTTGAAGTGTAGAGACATTAAATCAAATGTGGGACTAAGCCCTTTAATTTGGTCTTGAAATGGGAATCACCCCTTACACACTCTCCTCTAGAGAGAATTTAGTTTCTCTACCAAAATATTTTAAGTCTTAAAATTCTAATTATTATAAAAGTAAAAAGGTATATATAAAGATAACAAACTAAACCTAGCAAATGGGAGATGTAATCTCAGCTATTCATCTCCTAAGTAAGTCTAAAATATACCTGTTACAAGTCAAAAGTCGTGGGAATTAAATTCAAAACAAAACAAAAAAAAAGAAAAATTAGTAAAATAGGGCATAGCCCAAAATGACCTGGTGCCAGGTGTACTAGTGGACCCGACGCCAGGTGTGATATGCAAACGAAACAATGCTATTCCAGTGTGGACCTGGCACCAGGTGTACTAGTGTACCCAACACCAGGTGCATTCTACCCTCCTCACACCTCTCCTTTCTTGTCTTTTCAACCTCCTATTGTGCTTCTTTGGCCCTCCATACCAATTGTTGTCCCAGCTTTGATCTTCTTAGCTCTTCTTTAATCTTCCATTGCTTGACAACCTTCTTCATCCTTGGCTTGGAATCTTGAAATGCACCTTGAAGTCTTTTGAAAATGACCTTCACCCATGGAGCCATGTGTTGTATCCTTGTCCTCATTCGCCCTTCTTTAGAATGACCTTCATGCTTGGAACGATTCCTATCATGTTGTGTTGCTAGAGAAATGCACGGAGAACTTGAGAATGAGGGGTGTTTGGGCAGTTGTGAGTATTTGTCGTTTTAATGATATAGCTTATGAAGTGTCTAGGGATCCCAATATCTGGTTTAATTTTTGTTGTCACCATTGGGTTGTTATTTTTTAAGCTATTCCCTTATAGGCTACTGGTGAAGATTACTCTAGACCACCTGCTGAAAGCGGAATGTCTTTTTGTGCTTTTTTAGATGTTGACCTTATCAGGACGATTATTGGAAATTATGTTGTTGGTGTACTTAAAGTATATAATAATTTCTTGCCCAATTTTCAGAACTTTCACTTTCAAGATTTTAATTACATGTTAAACTATTTTCATTTTGCAAGATTCTCTTTGAGATTTTGTAGTATGTATTTGATTTACTTTGTTTATTAAATTAACCATGTCACTGATCTTTTGATTCTTGGTTTTTAGGGGGCATTACATAGTGGACTTGACATTCCTCACAATGAGAAGAGGTTTGCTGGATTCAACTAGGAAAGTAAACAACTTGACCCAGAGGTTCACCGCAAATACATCTATAGAGGCTATGTTACTGCATACATGAGGGTGAGTGTGACTTAATGACTTTTGCTTGCTCTCTGTGTTAGCCTTCTTTATTCTCTATTGGACGCCCCATATGTATTTCTTTCCTACATATGCAGACTTTGAATAAGGATGAGCCTTAGAAGTATCAGTCTCACTTTAGTGAGTACATTAAGAAGGGTATTGATGCGAATAATATTAAGGCGTTGTACAAGAAGGTCCATGCTGCTATTCGTGCTAGTCCTACACAAACGAAATGTGAGAATAAGCCTCCAAAGAAGCATAAGAGGTTAGCCCCCCCCCCCCCCTCCCATTCTCCTTTTTTCTTTCTCTAGAATCTCTAGAAAATGTTTCCTTGTCCTTTCCCCCATAACTATGAAAAATACTTTTTGAAGAAAAACAAGAATATCTAGTCGTAGTATAAATCTTTAACTGGATGTACTAATTATTGTGTTACTCTTGGTATAGGTTCAACCTCAAGAAGCTAACTTATCGAGGGGAAGGCAAGGTTGATAAAGAGGTTAAATGCTTTGAATGCAGTTGCTGGAAATAACGATGAGGACGAAGATGAGGATGAAGAGTGAAGGAAACAAGTGGGATGTTGAGCTGATTTTCAGCTCTATCCATGCTTGTTTTCTTTTTCTAGATAGTTTCAATTTTGCAATTGTTTAACGGAACCTATCAACCTCTGTAGGTGTACTAAGAATACCTTTATTTGCTATGTCTTGGTGTTTTTCCTTTAGACCTATGTATATGTAGATATTTGTCCCTTTTTTTATCCCAAGGAAAATCATCATATGTATTTTTAAGGCAAAGGTTATTTACAAGTTACATCATTAGCTTTGTACTTAGTCTACTAACATCATCAGGATTATCTCTTAAACTACATTAAATTACTAACCACACTTCTTAAAAATCATCAAGCTCAATGGATAGCAGGAAGAAAATAGTATAATTTTCAACCCATCCAATATTAATTATTAAAAGAAAACCATTCAATATTAGAAAATTATGCAATTTCCCACTCCACTTATGTTTTTCCCCCCTTCTCCGAAAAACTCCACTTATATTAGGAAAAAAATATTTCACTTAAAGCAAATAACTTTACTACTTGAAACTAAGTGTTAAAAAAACAAAACTTTAGTTACAGTTAAAAACATCTATATACACATATATATATAATACATTATGATTACTTACAATATAAATAGAATGTAAGTATTTTTATTTTACAATGTCTGAAATTAAATGTCAACATTTCCTAAACAAATATATTATCTTCCGTAGTACACCTCTAAACTATAATTGTCTTGTGTAGCAATAAAAATACCTTATTAAATTCCTAATTATCCACACTCTTCTTAAATACATACTTCTATCTATTAATATCTATTAATTAGACAAAAGTGTCATTCTCATCTTTTATTATATATTAAAAGTTTTGTTTTCCCTCTATTATCTTTCATACCTTATTAAACTTGTGACATCATATAATAACGATAATGTATGCTTTCATTTGATTAAAAATCCATTGATTTTTTTATTTTTAAAACTACATTTTTTATTAAGAAATTAAAATATTGATAAAATAGAGAACTTTAAGAAAAATAGTTACTATTTTAAGTTGGAAAAAAATAAAAAGATTTAAAAATTAAAAAATTAAAAGAGGGGGATGATACTTTTGTCTACTTACTAGATATTAATAGATTGGGGTGTGGTTTTAGCCAAGAAGAGTGTGGATAATTAGGAATTTAAAAGAATTAATGGTTTGAAGTAATCATGTAGTCATGGATAGTAATGACTACACAAGACAATTATAGTTTAGAGGTGTTGTGTTCGGTTCTTGAAGTGTGGATTTAGCCACTCTCTAAAAACATTTCAATTCCTTTTTGTAAAATTTGATTAATTTTTCTATTCAATTCTTAGTTTTAAATCTTTAAATTGAGTGTACTTAAATATATATATATATATATATATATATATATATACAGTAAAAAATTATTATTAAAATCATATTTGGAATAAAAAAAATTATGTAATAATGTTTTAGAAATTTCCTTCGATACTATTCCCTTCGTCCGGAATTGAATATACAATTTTAACTTGATCCAAAATTAAGGAAGCCTTTGACTAAAAAATAAAAGTATTAATGCTTTTTGTATTGTAATTGTTCTTAATTAGTGCTAACCGATAGATTCATATGAGTTAATGGGATGTCAATCTGTAAAATTAAGAAGGTTGTTAATGGAACTTTAGTTAAAAATATATTTGTTGAAAAAATGTTGACATTTAATTTCAAACATCGTAAGTTAAAAATATTTACATTCAATTTATATTATAAGTACTGAAAAATGGAATATACATGTGTATATAGATGTTTTTAACTTTAACTAAAGTTTTATTTTTTTTACACTTAGTTTCAATTAGTAAAATTATTCTCTTTAAGTGAAATATTATTTTACTAATATAAGTGGAGTTTTCCGAAAAAGGGGGGGAAACATAAGTGGAGTGGGAAATTACATAATTTTTTAATATTAAATGGTTTTTTCAATAATTAATATTAAAGAGTTGAAAATTAAACAAAATTGAGTCTTTCCTGCTATCCGTTGAGCTTGAATAGCTTCCCAGGAAACAAATTTTTTAGGCTTCCTGCTACTTCACAACTCCCTCCCACTCCCACAATTCCTCCTCCATATTCTCCCCACACCATTGAGTATATTTTCGCTTTAGCTTTAACTAGGGTTTTTGATTTGGCAGTAAGTTTCTATTTCATGCTTCACTAAAGGGATTCTAGAGCAAAGTTGGTTTGGAATTGCTGCAAAGCCAAAATTTTCTCAAATACCGGAATTCATACCTTCAATTAGATTTTGATCATCTTGTGTGCTCTCAAGCGTTAGGTAATCTCCGCATTTGCCTATTTTGAATATACTAACATGGCTGGTAAGAGGAAGTCAAGAGGAATCACCATGGTTGATTATCTAAATAAAGGGAGTGCTGCACCTGGAAGCATTAACATACCAAAGCCACCCATTTTGTTAAATAATTGTCCACCAACACGGGTGCCTATACCATTGCAAACACGTACTAGATCTCAGGCTTGAGCTATGAACCACAATCAACCCCAGCTAATGCCTAATCCACCTAATCAACTTTAACAACCTGCCCAGCCAAACGCTGATAGAAATTCTAATGATTTCCAGTCTAATCAAAATTCACATTCAAACTTTAGAAGTGGTTGGCGTAGCTCTAATACAGGTGTACCAATTGTTTTAAACACATTTTCCTTAAAAGCACTTTTCTTTTAGTTAGAGATAACATTGTATGGGAGGACTTACAAGTTCTTTGTTTCCTTTATATTTGAACTCCCCTGTGCAGTATCTCCAAATGGTAGACTGGCTACTGAACACCAACAATTGAACTCACCTAGTGCAATAGTTCCTAATAGTACACTGGCTACTGAACGGCAAAAATTGAACTCCCTTGGTGCAGTATTTCCTAATGCTATATAGGCTACTCAACAGTAACAATTAAACTCCCCTGGTGTAATATTTCGTAATAGTACATAGGCTACTAAATGGCAACAATTGAACTCCCCTAGTGTAATATTTCCTAATACTACATAAGCTACTCAACAGCAACACGTGAACTCCCATGGTGGTCAACCAAACTCGAATGCAGGTATGGAAATATTTATAACATTAAATCTCAAACTTCTGTACAAAATAAACTCTTTTTCCTTTAGTTATCCTTTACTAATTAATTTCTCTTGTTTAGGTCAGAGCACAAATTCAACAAATATAAACGATGGAAAAAGTAGTCGAGGACACGCTCTTTTGGGGTACTAGAGTGAAGCTATGGATCCATGTGAATGCATTTGGTGCCATTGTCGGTGTAGATAAGAATAAGGTAATTACGGCATTTGGAATTCTAGTGAAAAATGGATATAAAGTCCCTTTAATGTACCCTAGTTTCAAAGATATTCCTAAACACGTAAGAAATGAGCTTTGGGAGGAAGTGAAGGTAACTAGCTTCTATTAGCTTTGAACATGTGGGAATGTATTGTTGTTATTTTATCTAAGTTATTTGTTTGATGAAATATGCAATCAATAAGTGAAATTCATAAGGACTAAGATAATAACCTCTTTTGATTGTTCCATCTTCATTATCTAGGATAATACCACACTTGAAGAGGGAGTGAAACAAATTCTCCTGAAAAAGATGGGCAAGGTGTGGAAAGACTTTAGGAGTAAATTGAAGGCCAACCATTATGAGCCATATAAAGATAATGAAGGGATTCTTTTACACTACCCAGATGAACGTATCCTGAACAATGGAAAACACTTGTTACTTATTGGAAGGATCCAAAAATTGAGGTATCATTTGAATTCTATTATTTTATGCCATCAGCTTTATTCTTTATTCTTTTTCTTTCAAATTGTACTCATTTATTTGTTGAACTAATTTACGTTATCCTTGTTTTACGTGCTGCAATATTTTATATTTACAAAGTTATTGTCATATAATGAAGGAAATAGCACAGCGAAACAAGAAAAACAAAGCAAATTCGAAGTTTCCACAAAGAACTAGTAGGACTGAATTTAGTACAATCATTGAGGAGGTAAGCAACTTCAAAATTTAAATACTCCCCTAATGTATATATAGATATATATATATTTATGTATGACTTTTGTATAGATGAATTCTATTAGAAATGAACCATCTAGACTAGATCTATTCCTTAGGACCAGCATTCCAAGAAATGTCTTTGCACTTAGTGATGACACAAGAACTCTGATTGTCAGTATAAATTGTATAACATTTAATTTTTAACAGTTTAACTTCTCCTGGAGGTTGATTTTAATTTTTTATCATCTTTTAGGAACTTTTTGAAGGACAATTATCTCAAGTACATGAGACTGAACACACATAGGAATTCAAAGAAAAGTTGTTGAAAGCATTGTGAGAATTGATTCCAATGGTCATATACGTTGTGCAGTTATCTATGAAGCTTTGTGTTAAATGGAAGGAAAACCAGAAAAGGATGGAATACATAAACTCTAAATGCTGCAGCTTTATTATGATTCTATTTTTTTTTTTTTTTTTTTTTTTTTTTGGGGGGGGGGGGGAATAGCACACAAAGCAGTACTCATTCTAAAAGTGAATGAAATCCATATTAAGTTTCAACAATGTGAATAGAATGCATTTCCTTTAATTTGTTCTCCTAAATATAGGTATATCTTTTTCTGTTTTCAGCATGAGTATAGACCAGGGAGTTGGCCAATTTTACTAAGATAATAACTCATGTTAGAATGAGTGTGAACTAGCTGCATTTTCGGAATCCATGTGCCTACCTATATGTGAGACTCAAACAAGTACAGTGATCACATATTCATGTTTCTTTAGCCTATCTTTTTTTTCCTTGGTTAATGTTAGACAGCTTCTAAACCTAATAAGGTACCAAATGTCATATAGATCAAGTACAAAATGCCACATCTTATTAGGGGTCAACTCGTGTTCATGTGCATCATTTCTGGTTAACTTGATCATGAAACAATAAAAGCCTTCTGTTGTTCTGTGCATCATTTCTAATCAGCATCTATAACTTGGATTCCACATAATGTTTTAAGGTTGTTAAAATGATGGCACTTATTGGCTTTTGCACTACTTCGTCTTGAGAATAATTGGACTTTGCATAATGGACTGCGTTAAGGATAAAGTTTCCAGTATGAATTTTGTAAAGTTGTGAAGAAAAATAAGTAGAATCTATCACTGCAAAAGATAACACAGATGCTTTTGAACTCGAAAGTGTAAAGAACAAAATCAGCACCATGAAGCCTTGTTATCCCACTTTGTCACCTTACTAGGCCATGAACTAAAATAATAATGAACTAAATATGGCATATGGTTCTTTTCAAGCTGATTCTATGCGTATGGTCTATTTCAGCTGATGTTTGATGTTTGATAAGGATCTTTAGATATTCTTTAGTTTCTTTTACATGTAAAATTTCAAACTTTTGCTCCTACTCATTTAAGAACCCATTTAAAATTTCCTTCTCCTAATCTTGTTAGGTTAATATATGCTCTACAATGTGCTCTGCAATATGCAATCATTACTGGTTGAATTTCAGTGTGCTTTCAGTTTCTATTATGAATCTGCTTTCTCTACTATGAGTTGTCACTGTATACAGTTTCCTTTATAGAAAGTAAGAGACATTTCAGTAGTGGAGATGTAATATCTTTTCTAAAATACTACTACAGTGAATTTAGCTTAATAGAGGGAGCTAATATATGGCAAGAGTAATTGGTTAACACACCTAAAACTTCAAATGCATCAACTTCAGTAGAAAAATACTCCTTGACTTGTTTTCCTGCTAACCTTTTTCCCTTTCCCCAAAACATGATGTTTAGATTACTAAGATAATAACTCATTCAGCATGAGTGTGAACTAGCTGCATTTTTGGATTCCATGTGCTTGCCTATATGTGAAAGTAAAACAAGTATAGTGGTCATATTCATGTTCCTTTAGCCTATCTTTTTTTTTTTTTTTTGGTTAAAACAATGTGAGACTAAAACATCTATGATGTGCTATCCTTACTGATTGAATTTCAGTGTGCTTTCAATTTCCATTTTGAATCTACTTTCTCTACTATGAGTTGTCAATGCATACAGTTTCCTTCATAGAAAGTAAGAGACATTTCAGTAGTGGAGATGTAATATCTTTTCTAAAATACTATTGTAGTGAGTTTAGCTTAATAGAGGGAGCTAATATATGGCAAGAGCAATTAGCTGCACACATCTAAAATATCAAATGCATCAACTTCTGTAGAAAAATAATGCTTGGCTTTTTTTTTTTTTTTTTTTTTGCTAACCTTTTTCCCTTTCCCCAAAACATGCTGCATAGATTACTTAGGCACTTTTGATAATTTGAGGAGTATGGGCTAGCACCTATTGAATATTTAGACCTTGTTGAGAGTGGTACGGCTGCTACTTCTCAACAATTAAAAACAAAAATGATATGTCTACCTTATGAATATCCCTATCTATAAAGCTTTATGTTAAATGGAAGAAAAACTAGAAAATGAAGGAATACATAAACTCTAGATGCTGCAGCTTTGTTGTGATTCTTTCTTTTTGGGGGGGGGAGACTAGCAAACAAAGCAGTACTCATTGTAAAAGAGAATGAAATCTACATTAAGTTTCAACAATGTGATTACAATGAATTTTCTTTGTTTTGTTCTCCCAAATGTAGGTATATCTTTTTCTGTTTTCAACATGAGAATAGATCAGGAAGTTGGCCAATTTTACTAAGATAATAACTCATTTCAGCATGAGTGTGAACTAGCTGCATTTCTGGAATCCATGTGCCTGCCTATATGTGAGACTAAAATAAGTATAGCGATCAGATACTGAATTTAAGTTTTGTTAAAATATGGCTTTGAGTTGAGGATGGATTTTGTCTGGTTCAAAGAAAAATTCTGCTGGAATTTTTCAACTGTTCCTGTGTATCATTTTTTATAAGGATCTATAACTTGGGTTCCATATAATGTTTAAAAGTTGTTGAAATAATGTTGCTCTTTATCTATGCTACTGCTTTGAAGTTTGATGGCATTAAGCATATTTAAGCCTTGGCTTCTTTTGTTTCTTGGACATACTGTTTTTTGGTGAACATAATGAGTAGTTGGCTACTTTGAGAATGTTGCCTAGTTAAGTTTGATAACAACTAGTTGTATCTGGAACTAATTGGCAGTTAAGAAAAGAACAAGATCACTTCAACTGTAATGGTTCATTCCATTCATCCTCAGAAATGTAGTATGCAACAAAAATAATAGCCCAATTTAGTCTTGTAGATTTTATAGTAAATTCTTTGAATTTTGATGTCCATTAGTGAATCCATCCATATGAGCATTTCTTTATGGCAAATATTGATTGTAATTAGGAAATGGCATGATTGAAATTGTGAGTCATGAATGCGTCTATTTTTTCTGCTAACCTTTATATAAGTTTTTTTTTTAATTCGTACTTTGCTCGCCTTCATTTGAAAAACACTTTTTTTTTTTTTTTGGTTACATATTTGATACAGATTCACAAGACCTCTAAAGCACATCATGGGCAGCTCTCACCAGTAGAGGGACAATTACAATTCCCTAGTTATGAGTCATAGTTTAGTTATTAAAAAGAATGTTTATTTTATATGCGCATTATACTTTCGTATTTTAGAATTTTTTTTATCATAGCATGGCTCTAAAAATACTTGAAAGGTTTCATACTTAGAGTTTTAATTATTATGTTTGGCTATTTTAATTTTTTTTGCATGGATATAAAAATACTTGACGTTTTTAATTTTTTTAGTTTGGCTATTTTTATTTTTTATGTTGTTTAATTTTACTTTTTTCGATAGTAACGAATTTTTTGAAATTAAAATTAATTTATAAATTAATTTTTCTAGTGGTATTTAATTATTTTTTACGAAATAAAAAAGACTCAAAAAGAGAAAAAATAAAAAATTCATATTTTGTTTGCGTCAAAAATATTTTATTTACATCAAAAATTAAATTAAAAAATTCATATGTTGTGTGCATCAAAAATAAAAAGGACTTTAATTATTAATTTATTTTCGTTGGCAAAAAATTAATTGTTGACAAGAATCATAGACGCAAAAAACCATTATCCCTTTAATATTTGTGATTGATAATTTATTACTTATGACAAAAATTATTAGATGCAAAAGATTTTTTACATCCCTAATTGCATCAAAAAATAAAGTTGTCGTAATAGTTGGTTGGTCTCGTCAGAAAATAACGCTGCAAAAACACATTTAAGTGCGTTGCAAATAGTATTTGCCACCAAAGATTCATGTTTGTGACAACATTATTAGATGCAAATGATTCATTGCATCCGTAATTGCGTCGGTAAACAAAGGTGCCATAATACTTGGTCGTTCTCGTCAGAAAATTAACACTGCAAAACCATTTAATCGTGTTGCAAATCGTATTTGCCACCGATGAATCATGTTTGCGACCAAACGCTTAGATGCACAAAATTTTTTGCATCATTAATTGTGTCGTTAAAAAATTTTTTTGTAAAACTTGGTCGTTTATATTACTTTTTTGCGTAAGACAAATAACGTTGCAAAAATGTTTAATCGTGTGGCAAATAGAATTTGCCACTAGCAAATTTGGACGCAAACTATTTGTGATGCTTAATTTTTGTCGCATAGTAGACACAAAAACCATTTTATGTCTGTTGTGTACTTTTTTGTGTCAACAGGCACCCAATGCAAAAAGCTCTTTTTTTGTAGTGAATATAGAGCTATTGGCAAATTTCATGTTTATATCACCTAAAATATAGAAGTATTTGTAAAGACTAAGTTTAATGCATCTTTTGAATAAGATTGGTGAAATAGAATACATCCATTAAGTTACTTAGAAGATAGGAAACTATAGATTACAAACGAAGTGGTTCTAAGTTATTCTTTCATGATGACATAATATTGATTAATTGAGATATTTTGTAGTCAATCACTGTTATATCTTCAATAATTTCTGTCTATATACATGACTCCTCTCCTATATCTTGTATTAACTTATTTTATTTTCTTTTTAATCAATTTTGTTAATAGGGTAAACAATATATGAAAAGTGACTAGTGTTTACTTATTCCTTAAGAAGTGATACTCGTTAATTCTCTATACTATGCTTAATGATGAGTATACTTGCTCATATATGTGATTTGGGGATTAATATTTAAATTAAAACTTGATTAGAAATGGACTTTAAATTGCATGATTTTTATAACCCAAATCTGGCACATCATTCCACCTTTGCAAGAATAGGGAATTTAAGTCGTTAAGACAGGTTTCTAAAATCAATTACTCAAGAAAATCCAATATATGATAGATTTACTAATTTGATCTCAAAATATGTTCCTAAAATAAGTAGTTTCCTAATTGGCTTGGATTTGTTTTTCTTATTCTTGTTTTTTAGTTTCCTATTTATTCATGCTTTAGATTAGTTAATTTCTTAATTTGTCCCCCCCCCTCCTTTATTTATTTTATGACATTTAAAGAATTCATTTAAGCTAATTATTCTAGAGTTATTCATAAGGTTAAGATAAGGAAAGAATATAAGAATATACTTCTCTTGAGTTCCTTATGGGTTCGACACTCTACTCACTGCTATACTATGCTATATTTTTAAGAAAGGGGGGGGGTTATTTTTGTTGGGTGCATGATGATTGCATAACCATATTTTGAATGTCGTAATCTCCTCACCAACAAAATGGTGCCATTGCCAGGGAATTCTATCTTCTTTTCTTTATCTTTGAATGACTCTTGTGATGATTGATCTTGATGAATTCTTTTGAAGTTGTGCTTTTATTTTTCTTGTGTCTAATTTTGTGTTTTCTTTTTACTTTTAGCTGTTGTCTTTGTTTGTTTTGGAGGTTGTTCTATCTTGGTGTATAAATTTTCTAAAATACAAAAACGATATACGCATAGAAAACATATCTAAGCTTCTAAACTCGATCCCAATAAGACAAGAATTTGCATAGAAGTAACTTATTCGCGGGAGATGCTTTACCAAATTTGAGTTTTTTTCCCACAAGTGTGCAAATTAGCCATACACTTGGAGGAATAACTAGCCAAGGGAGTCTTTATTTTCTTTTGTATCTTTTGTGCCTTAATAAGTGACCTTATTGCATGTTTTCGGTTTTCTTAATTATTATTGTTGTTTTGTGTCTATTTTGTATGGGAAATGAATTTTCACAAGCCTTAAACTTTCCAGAATGGAAAAAGAAATTAAAAAGTTTCAAGTTGTATTTAAAACATTTTGAAAAAAATTTCAGTAAGGTTGCACAGTCAATGTCACAGTGCATCATGTTGTCCTCCTTTGCTCGACCAAGTAACTTTGTCATACTTTCAAGAAAAAGAATTTTCAAAACTTCAATAGTATTGCACAACATGTTGCACGGCCGTGCAACAAGCTGTGCCAGTCATCTATCAGATTATCTTCTGCAAATTGCACGGGTTTGTACACGCTCATGCAGTATCTAGTGCATGCCCTGATCCTTTTTCATGTAAAAACATTGCTGGTTTTGTATTCTTTCATCCCTAATCTTTGTTTAAGTCTTAATCTTTTATGTGTCTTTATTTAGTTTTCTTCTTCTAGGATAGATTTTAAGGTAAGTGTTTTTTGTCTTGGCATTATTACAAATGACTTCTTTCCTTGGACATGTACTTTCCATTTTAACATTCTTCTTGTCTAGCCTTGAAGCTTATCTTGTGGATAGATTATAGCACACAACTCCTCGAGTTTAGTTTGGAGCTTTGGCAATCATATCATCACTTACACATAATTTGCTTGGGAAGTGTTGTTTTTCTTTCTCCTCTTATCTTCATAGTCCTCTTCACTGTACTTTCATGATTTTATTTTCATCTATTGAGGACAAAGTCTAGTTTAAATGTGGGGATGTGGAATTACAATTCTTTTTCCAAGTTTTTGTGTGAAATTGGGCAAAATCGTTGCATTTTAAAAATTTTGGAGCTATTTGATAAAAATTGGTGGACTTATTTTTTATTTTTTATTTTTTACTTTGGAAAATTTCTTGATTTTTATTTGGTTAAGTTGGTTTTTTATAAACTATTATATTAAGTTGAATATAATTGAGTCTTGAGAATTTATGTTAACCTTGTTTAAACTAGTTTTTTTTTTTAAAGTTTTTGTGTAACTTTTAAATTAGGCAAACTCATTGAATTTTAAAAATTTTTGGAGCTTTTTGATAAAAATTGGTGGAGTTATGTCGTTTCTTTTTACTTTGAAAATTTTCTTTTCTTGTTCTTTTTGGTTAAGTTGGTTTTTGATAAACTATTATATTACGTTGAATATAATTAAATCTTGAGAATTTAGTTTAACCTTATTTATTTCTTATTAGATGTATGAAGCTTTTAACTTTGTGAGATTTATATAAATTTTGTGATGATGTATAAGTTTGATTTATGTGCTAATTCTTGTTGAAAAACTTGTCTAAGCTAATCCTAAACTTGAGTTTAAGTAAATAGGATATAGTAGGTGGTTCCCAAATGGCACCTACAGAGTGAAAAAAAGATGAATGAAAAAAGTGAGGAGAAAAAAGATGTGAGAATACAATGTGCATGTCCTTCAGCAAAGAACAATGTGTGAAAAAAAATTGAGTTCAAAAAAAATAAGTGTGTTAAAAAATTAAAATGAGAATGAAAAAATTTTTGGATAATGAATATGGGCCAATATAGTGAGATGGAGCGAAATACACTTACTTGAGACTATAAATCCCATGAAATTTTTTGTAAAAGATATTGCAGTTTGCTACTCAATTTGTAGTAGTTTAGACAATAAAAGCTAGAATTAGTCATATATACTTAACTTTTATGATTTGCATCATTTATATGTTTTGATCAAAGTAAGAAGTGGAATGCATTCAATGGATATAAACTTATTTTCACTAACTTCAATGCATTTAGGTATATTTCATCTAATATATGAGTTTATCTAAAGTTGACTTGATTGAATGATTATTGAGTTGTTTTTCATTGTAAGAGGAAAAGATAACATCTCCACTATACTTCTTGAAAGATGAACTTCATGTCTTGAAAGATAAACTCCCTCCAAAAATAATTCTGGCCCGAATACAATAGTGCTTGTATCAAGAAACCACTACTCTAAATGTGTATCAATTGGAACCATTTCCAATACACAATTCCCTTGGCCAAGGACTTCTCGAGTTGTAATTCTTACAAGTGGCCGTGAGATATTCGCCCCTACTATTAGGAGTAGTAAATCTTTTATTGACCCTCTCAACTACTTTCGTTTACCTCACAATGTACCCAATATCCATCCCATAGGCGGCCCTCGATCTGGCTTCAAAGATTGGAATCAAAGCACATTGCTCAGCAAATAAAGTACTTTGGAGATCTCAAGTCTAAGAATACTTACACGTTTGCTATATTGAGATTATATCACTGGCACTAAATAGTTATTCATGTGATTATCTCATAGTTAGGTCATCCAATGAACTTGTTTCATTAATAAGCATCCATGTATTAACTTTGAGTATCCCAATACTCACAGTTATGAGAACCATCACCTGATCAAATCAAGAAGTCTAACACATGCTAATCTTGACGCATTAATGATGTCTTGTCTCATTAATACTATGACTAGGGACTATTTAAGTACTAACACTATCCAGTGTAGTAGGAATCTCATACCATAATCTCTGTCATGATTTTCTTAACACAGTGTTGTACTAGGGACTTTATCGAATAGTTATATTACATAAAGTAAACAAAAGAAACTGTAAGATAAATAATATCTTTTATTAAAATAAAATGTGTCGTATACAATGTACAAGTAATTGCCTCTAGGTCACAACACTAACAATTCTCTTAAAGGGTTTTATCCTTAAAATAGAGAATAAGGTTGAATTTTTGGATTTTTAATAAAGTTAATAAAAACCAAGTGAGTTTTAAAGAAACCTTTTTTTTTTTCCAACAACCTATTTTTGAAAAAAGATTAAGTGGGAGAGGGATTCCAATGGCCCTACAGCTTTTGTCATAGATTTCTGATAAAGATTGTGGTTGTCCTCGTATCATTCTAAGCATGACTCCCTATATGATAGATTTTTACAAGAATCTAGAACTAATGAAGGAATTATAATTAATTCCTAAAATAAATATTAGTATCGGCCAACCTACATTGGAGGTATTAATATTATATTATCTATAAGCAATAAGGGCAGTGGCCATCGTATCGATAGAACTATTACTAGATCGTTACCTATTAAGGAATTTTAATTAGTAATGGTTATACACTTAACTTAGAAAATTATTAACATTCTTACGAAGCTCTGTCAATTGTTCTAAGAGGCTAAGATTTCATATTTTTTATAATGGTTTTAATAGGTTAACCATGTTTTTGAATATAATATGATGTCTTAATGTGCATTTTGATATGTTTTTCCAAACCAAACATTTTACCGAATGAATTCTTTTTTTTTTTTCAATCAATAGAAATGTCTAGCTTTAGTCTATTGTCTATTATTCTCAAGGAGAATAAGTTAACTGGATGATAGGGGCAAAATTCATCTATATTTTTCTAATTGAGCGTGTTTTGTGATACATTTGTTGTAATAACTAGGTATATTCCTTTATATTTGATATTTTACCCTTGGAAAGGTATTTTGGACTTATATTACAGAAAACGACGAAAAAACATCAAAACCATCACCGTCAGAGCACGGCCAACACCAACCCCGATCTGGAAACAAGGGAAATTTTTCGATGAAAAATAGAGCACAATCGAGCCGACCAAAGCACAGAGCCGGCGCCAGCTCTGCTCTGTCCCATGTCAATGAACTTTCCAATTTTGCACGAATTTGGTAATTTCCCAAGAGTTTTGGTATTTTTCAATCTCTACTCAGCCTAAAACTCTTAGGGGACGAATTTTAGCCTCTTGGAAGCCTATTTAAACAAGAAAAACACAAGACAAATGTGTGAATTCAATGGATCAAATCAGAAAATCATTCATTGAATGATGAATTCATCAAATCAAGGAGTATTGTTCAAGAGAGTCTTCAATGGAGAAGAAGAAGGCTTGTCTATGAGGGCTTTCTTTGACCTTCGTTTTCTTTTTCTTAAACAATGATAGAATCAATGTTTTTATTGTAATTCAACATTATTTTGGGATTCATGATTTCTTGAGTTAATTTAGTCTTTTGTTCAATTAATTATTTTTCTTGGGATATGATTACTTGTTTTTCTTACGAAGTTGATAGGTTGATTCTTGTTATTAACTGGCTTGAAAAAATGGTTGATAATGATTTCAATTAATTAATTCCATATTTGCTATCTCTTAACTTGCTTGAGAATAGGGTTAATTGTTAAGAACTTGGGTAATCAAAGGTTGGTTGATGATTTCTAGAATATGGATTCATTGGCTAATTTCATGTTTTAAATCACCTAGAATATAGGAATTTTTATGAGGATTGACGTTAATGCATAAGACAGAATATATCTATTAAGTTACTTAGAAGATAGAGAATCATGGATTGCAAATGAAGAGGCTCTAATTTAATCCTTATAATAATTAATTGTGATAATTACTAAGTTGTTCATAGTCATGTTTTCAAGAATATTTGTCTAATTACATATTCTTTCATCCTTGAGTAGTATATATTTTTTTATTTTTTTCTTTATGATTTTATCACTTTATTGGGTCGATTAAACAATTGATGAAAAGTGATTAGTGTGTACTTATTTCTTTGAGGGTCGATACTCATTAATTTCCTATACTATGCTTGCGATGAGGATACTTGCTCATATTTATATTTTGGGATTAATGTTTTAATTAAAACTTGGCTAAGGGATGGATGTAAATTTAATTATTTTTATACACCCAAAATTTACGCATCAAGTTTTTGGCGCCATTGTCGGGGAACAACATCATGAAAGCTTGAATTTTATTGATTTAACCATGTTTATATGTTTATATATCTATATGTAAATATGTGAATATGTATATATGTTCCTTGTATGAATAGGTGACATATTTTGTAGTTTGTATAATTCTAAATTCCTAATTTCCCTACATGTTGTACTTTTTCTAGCTTAATATGAATATATAGTAACTATTGAACTTGTAAATTCTGTAATCTCACCATCTTATGTTTGTTGTAGATCTTGCCCTTAGTGTATGACCCGACGATCTAAAGCAGACATAGTAGATCTTGATCCTAAGATCGAGAGAACCCTCATGAAGGTCCGAAAGGTTGTGAGCAAAAGGGTAAGAAAAGACATGGAGGTTAACCAACCAAACAATGGTGGTAGTGGTAATGATAATAGTAGGAGGACTATAGATGATTTTGTGAAACCTACAATCTCGGGTACATGCTCAAGTATTACGAGACCTAGGATAGAGGCTAATAACTTTAAGATAAAGTCCAACATTATCCAAATGATCCAAAATATGGTACAATTTGATGGGCTACTTGAGAAAGATCCTAATGCCCACCTTGCGAGCTTTTTAGAAATCTGTTACACTTTTAAAATGAATGGGGTTTCTGAATATGCTATCAAACTAAGGCTTTTTCCCTTTTCTTTGAGAGATAGAGCAAAATTTTGGTTAAAATCTTTGCCAGCCAGATCCATTACCACTTGGAATATTTTAGCTAAAATTTTTTTAGAAAAAATATTTTTCCCCAGTTAGAACATCCAAGTTTAGGACCGATATTTTTGCCTTCCAACAATCAGAATTTGAAAATCTTTATGAGTGTTAAGAGAGGTTCAAGGAGATGCTTAGAAAGTTTCCTCATCATGGGTTCGAGTTAGGTAGGCAAATACAAATCTTTCATAGTGGGTTGAGCTTTGCTACAAGGCAACTAGTTGATGCATCTACAAGAGGTTTCATTAAGTCTAAAACCCCAGAGAAGGTGTTTGATTTGATTGAAAATCTTGCAATAAACAGATATGCATTGGGTAGTTCTAGGTCAAGAGCGAGTATACAAGGTGGATGCAATGGCAGCTTTGGAAGCAAATGTGGAGCCACTAATGCAAAAGATGAAACAAATGATAATGCCTCCTTCCTAAAGACAGGTAATACATGTTAATTGTGATTTTTGTGGGGAAGGGCACCCAAATCATGAGTGCCAAAGTATGGGTCACAGGAGTTATTAAAACAAGCGGCGTTTGTGGGCAATGGACGACAAGGTAATAATCTTTATAGCACCACTTACCATCCTAGTTGGAGGAACCATCCATCCTAACTTTTTATTAAACAACCAAAACCAACCTAGGCAGGCTTCTTCTAATTTTGGGAATCAAAGAACTCAACCCCCCTTGCCTTACAATTCACCACAGCTTAAGCCATCGCTGGAAGAGTTGGTTAATCAATTGGTTAGTGGTACTTGTTAGTGTTATGCCCTAGAGGCAACACTAGTACATTATATATGACACATTTTATTTTAATAAAAGACATTATTTATCTTATAGTTTCTTTTGTATACTTTTGTGTAATATAACTGTTAGATAAAGTTCCTAGTACAACACTGTGTTAAAGAGATCATGATATGAGATTCTTACTACACTATATAGTATTAGTACTTAAATAGTCTATAGTTGTAGTATTAATGAGACAGGACATCATTAATGCGTTAAAACTAGTATGTGTTAGACTTCCTGATTTGATCAGGTGGTGGTTCTTATATCCGTGAGTATTGAGATACTCAAAGTTAACACATGGATGCTTGTTAATGGAACAAGTACATTAGATGACCTAGCTATGAGATAATCACATGGATAACTATTTAGTGCCAGTGATATAATCTCAATATAGCAAACGTGTAAGTATTCTTAGACTTGAGATCTCCAAAGTACTTTATTTGCTGAGCAATGTGCTTTGATTCCAATCTTTGAAGCCAGATCGAGGGCCGCCTATGGGATGGATATTGGGTACATTGTGAGGTAAATGAAAGTAGTTGAGAATGTCAATAAAGGATTTATCACTCCTAATAGTAGGGGCGAATATCACACGGCCACTTGTAGGAATTACTACTCAAGAAGTCCTTGGCTAATGCGACTGTGTATTGGAAACAGTTCCAATTGATACACATATAGAGTAGTAGGTTCCTGGTACAAGTACTATTGTATTCAGGCCAGAATTAATTTTGGAATGAGTTGACACTAATTCCGTACTCCAAACCGAATGAGATATTGTATGGTGAAATGAGTTAATTGCACTGTAATTTATTAGTAAAGGGTTCATATCAAGCCACTTGACTTCCTGGACTCTTGGATGGTCATAATATGTTGCTTAATACCGGTCATGATCTGGGAATATGGGTTTATTAATTGATGAATTAATAAACCAAATCTGATTAGAATTAATATGATTAATTTTAATTAATTATGAATTATTAATCTCAAAGACGTTTGGATTGATTAATGTTCGCTACCAATTGATTGGGAAACCTAATAGGTCACACACAATAGAGGATTAAATACTCAAGATGTTATTTGATAACATAGTGGGGTTAATTGCGAGAAAGAGAAGTTGTTATGGCCAAATTATAATTAGTTATAATTTATGGTCTAAATTGTAATTGTAAAAACTTGATATTTCCAATTACAATTAGGGAATTCTAATTGTTATAGAATTCTTAGCTGGGGTGTTTTAAGTAAGGTTTTTTCGTGTTCTATTGTATAGACACACGATACCTATTTTATGTGAGCAACACAAGGAAAACAACTCTCCTAAAAACCCTTCTCTTCTTCTTCTCTCTCTCTCTCATTTTTCTGAAAAACAAGAAGAACCCTAGCCGCCACTTAGTTTTTCTACTAGCACAAAAATATCTTGGTGCTTGAGAGTGTTCCTCTTGTGGATTTCTGTTAGAGATAACACACACTGTGATTATAATGGTTAGACATTCAACTCTCATGGTGTTTGATCAAGAGGATTGCTGAATCGCGCCTTGACTTGAAGAAGGAAAAATTTTATTCTTCAGACGCTCAAAGAAAGGTAAGGTTGTTACCTTTGTTCTCTTTATGTCTTGTTTTCCACACATATGCGAATCTTGGGTTAGTATCTCATTCTTATTTTTCCACTGCATCATATATGATATGCATGAGATACCCTACAGTACATAAATATGATTTCAAGGAATGGATGCAACCACGAGAAATTTGAGGCGTCCATGCACAACCTCGAGAATCGAATTGGACAACTGGTCAAACTCCTTGGAGACCATCAAGTGGGATCCCTTCCAGGAAATACTGAGACCAATCTACATGATCTTGACCATGGAAATGAATGATTTTTATTGCCTTGGTTTTGATTTTGGACGTCTATTTAATTTATGTGTGTTTTCATTTATTTTTATGAATTTTTTATTTTAAAATAATTATATTTTCTTCATAATTTCGTAGTTTCTAGTCTTCTATTTATGGTATTTCAATTTAAATTTAAAAAAAAATTGGCCCAGACTATGGCCGGCACTGGCCCAACTAGCTCTGGTTCCGACTCCAATCGGGGAAGGCATTAAAGTGGCCGAATTGGCCATTTTGTTTTCAAACTACCCAATCTCCCTCGATTTTTCTCTTCGCCCGGCACCGTTTCTACTTCCCCAAACACCACCAATTCCATTTGTTTTCATAAAGAACAACAATCCAACACAAAATCCTCTTATTTTTGTTGAATCTATGGATCAAAACTCCAAAAATCTCATTTTTTTCTTCAAAACCCAACTTTCAAATCTCTCATTTCAAGCAAGAATTTCTTCAAAAAATTGCATATTTTGCTTGCCCATGCATTGGAGAACACAAAGGTATGATTTTTCTTGAGTTCCTACAATTAAATTCTTGTAATTGAATTTTTCCTATTTTTGGATGAAAATTGCATATATTCAAAATATTTGTTCAATTTAATTGTCTTGATGGCATTATTATGATTAGAATATCATGAGAGTATAATTCATGGATTATTTTCACAACTACATGTCCATGTTATGATTATAGGAGGTTTATTTTTTGTTATGGCAATTGTCTTATTGATGGATTCATGATAATTGGATAATGTGCATAGCCATTATTTTTTACTAGGGATATAGGCATGTTTTTCATGCTATGATCAGGTTGTGCAATCATTAGGAATCCTATTATGGTTTGAATTGTGGCATTCTATTATTTTTCTTGTAGGTTTTGAAAGGAGGTTGGGTTTAATTGATATTGTGGATTGAGGTTGTTGTGGATTGATTAAAAATTATGGATTATGGGGATTGTGTTTAGAATTATGTTGTTATGGTGTGACTCTATTGTGTGTTGTTGTTATATTGTGGTGGTACCTTGGTCATATCCTTTATTCATCCTTTTCCTATCACTACATCATGCCTAGAGAGAGGGGCCAATCTTCTAAACGGCTAGAGCTTCATCTTTCTCTACTCCTATTTCCATAGACCCATAGTTCCTGCACCCTGTTGATTTCATTAATCCATCCTGCCGAGAGTGGTACACTAGAAGGGCTACCAATAAGATTATAGTAGAACGCACCTTCGCACCCTCCTTAGATCGTGCACTCAAGTTAGGTCTCATGTTTAGACGCTTGAGGTGGGGACTAATAGTTGAACTGAAAAGACTCTATTGCCCTATTCTGATAAAAGAATTCTATACTTACATGGTCCAAAAACACAACAACCATCTTGAGACCATTGAAACTAGGGTAAATGGCACCCCCATCATTCTAGATAGAAAGGGACTAGCTGCCATCCTCTGTGTCAATAATGAAAGTCCTTAGTTAGTTGTAGATCACAACAATCAAAAGATATTGTATGATCTTGAGTGAAAAGTAAGTGATACTAGAGCTATCTTGAGACTATATAGGGGAGATTCAGTAGAGCAAGCAGGTTTTTCCTCTAGCAATAACCTTGAAGCCAACCTTCATGCCCTAGTTTATATCTTTGCTTATAATATTGTTCCAAAAGCTAGTAGGTTCAATGAGTCCCTTGTGATTAACTTGTATGTTCTTCACAGGATGATGCACACTCAGCCCATCCTTACTCCTTTAATTTTGCAATCCATGGGGGATATGGTCTATTCTCACCTTTCCACCAAAGCCTTTGTCTTTTCCCTCATGATAATGAAAATTCTTAAAGCCTTTAGCATTAGCTAGGAGGGGAGCTTACTGAAACCATAATAAAGCGTGATATGGTTACTGAGCAAACACTTACAAGCTATGGTTATCAGTATAGTACGAAGGTGAGGCGTTGGACACGGCCTTTTGATGTGCAGCACCCGGGACAAGTCGAGCTTCCACCTGAGGAAGAAGAGCATCCTGCACCACCACTTCTAGCTCGTGCTAGTAGTTGCAAATCCCAATCTAGGGGTGATTTTAAGGTCGAGGTGCGAGGTCAATTAGAGCAATTGATAGTTGGCATGAAAACCCAAACGGAGATATTATTATAGCCGCGTGAGTCCATAACTGCCCTCACTATGAGGCAAGATGTTCAAGAACAACAATGGGCGCAATGGATGCAAAGATTTCCTAGAACTCAAGGAGGTACTGGTAGCCATGGGGCCAATGATGAGAGTGATGATGAGGATTGAGTATTTGTCCACTAATCTGTATTTTATTTCTTCAGCGTTCTTTTTCTACTTATATTTTCATGACTTTTCTTAGGCTTTCATTTTAGTTGATTTTCCTTTCCTTTTATTTTAACTTTCTTTTCGTTTTCTAGAATTATGTTTTCTATTTTTATTTCTTTTTTTTATTTAGGTACAATTTCCCCACGACCTCCTTATGGTGGATTCACATGTATTGGCACTAACTTGCAACGAAAGTATTTTCTTTTCTCTATTTCTTTTTGGTCCCGTAGCTTGGTTTTTCTTGTTATATTATGTCTAGTTTAAGTGTGGAGGAAGAATTTAGCTTTGAAGATATTGTCCATATACACATTTTTTGCTGATTTTTTTTTTTTTTTGTGGTTTTCATTGTATTAGCAAGATTGTAATTATCTTTCTTCTTTGGATATAAGCTTTATCATTCACATGGTGGATTTTTATTGACACTAAAATGGTTTATTGGATATGATGTGTTAAGACTTAAGAATTTAGGTTAATCTTGTTTATATATTAGTGTTTGAGTATTATTTAACTCATCTAGTATGAATGTAGATAATGTGATGAATGTGGGAAAAGTTGTTGGCTAACTCTTGTATTATGGGTTTAAATTTTTCTTGAATTAAGGTTGTGACAAGGAATGTGAAAAAAAAAATCTTTCAGTGAAAAATCTTTATGGAAAAACATTTGATTGTGAGTTGAAGATGGTGAAAAATAAGTTGGTTGTTATTTCTTTGAAGGTGAGAAAAATGTTTTTTGCTTGGTATGGGGGCCAATACGAATAGTAAAGAGAAATCAACTTTCTTGAGGCTATTAATTCCCAAAAGCAAAAGAAAGAAAGAGTGTTGAAAAAATATTGAACGATGATTAGGCCAATACGGTGCATGAAAAGAAATTCATGCATATGAGGCTATTAATTCCCTAAGTCATTGAAGAAAAAAATTGAGAGAAAAATTGGAGTGTTTTCCTTAAATCATAACTTGAGTTATGCAACGTTTAGATTTATAATGCTTGAGTTGGTAGATAGCTTGACTTGTATGATTCATGTTATGTATGTTTTTGCTTGAAGGGTAGAATAATGTTCTTAGACTAGTGTATAAACTTGTTTAATTCAACTTCAAGGGCCTTGATATGTCTTATTTAGTACTTTGATTTGTAAATGTTTTCAAATGTTTGAAAGAATAACAAGAACGTATCTAGAGTTTGAAAGGTACTTATGATTTTTTTTTTTTTTTAAGTAAAATTTTTGAGAGATTGTCTTGTTTTTCTTCATTTTAAAAAGCTTTACTTGAGAACAAGTAAAGGTTCAAGTGTAGCGGAATGTGATAGATGCAAAATTCATCTATATTTGAGGGTGTTTGGTGATACATTTGTTGTAATAACTAAGTATATTTCTTCATATTTGATATATTACCCTTGGAAATGTGTTTAGACTTTTATTGTAGAAAAGGACGAAAAAACATCAAAACAGTTGCCTTCAAAGCACGGCCGGCGCTGGCCATGACCCAAAGAACCAACGCCGGACCCGATCTGGAAACAAAGGAAATTTTTAGCTGAAAAATAGAGCACGAATGGGCTATCAGAGCATGGCTAGTGCCAGTCATGACCCACGAAGCCAGAGCCGGAGCCGGCTTTGCTCTATCCCATGTCAGCAAGCTTTCCAATTTTGGGTGGATTTGGTAATTTTCCAAGAGTTTTAGTTTTTTTCAATCTCTACTCGACCCAAAACTCTTAGTGGACGAATTTTAGCATCTTGGAAGCCTATTTAAACAAGAAAAACACAAGATAAAAGTGTGAATTCAAAGTGTCAAATCAGAAAATCATGCATCGAATGAGGAATTCATCAAATCAATAAGCATTGTTCAAGAATGCAACACCCCACTACCTATGCCCCCATTAGGGCCAGGGATGTCGCCCCGTCCACAAGACAAAGGGTCTTTATAATTAGGACACACAAAATAAATGAAAGAAATAATTCAAAATTAAACTTATTACAACCCAAGCAATACATGAACAAGTCCAAAAAATAAATGTCTGCAATTATTTCTCAAGTGAAATACAAAGGAAAAATAATAATGAGTCCTCAAAACATAGGCAATTCACTAGCTAATAACCTTCATAGCAGATCGACCTGAAAACATGATATAAAAGGTGGTGAGACAAAAATCCCAGTAAGCCGTGTGTATTTCGAGTGTTTCAGGTGAAACAGTTCATGTTTGCAAGTTGAGAAAGTTTCATAAAAGAAAGTGTTGGCAAGCCTCAAATAAATTTCACAAATAAAGAGTGGTGTTTTTCTTTCCAAAACATACATGTGCACAATAAATACAACCACTCAAAAGAGGTAGCCATGGCACCACACTTTGTGCACCATGACAATATAACGATCAGAATGTCACACTTTGTGCATACTGACACAAGGAAAGTGTACGGCCTACCGGGTGATATTCTTCTCTTCTACTAGGCATAACATTTTCTATGGCTCTATTGAAAAATAATATTATAAAGGCCTCATCACCAATGGTGGCATAATATCTAACATGCATCAAAGCATCTATAATCTTTTTAATCATGATGAACATATAGTGATTCCAAAAGCAAAATCTATAAGGTATAATCATTCATTCCAACTCTTATGTCCTAACTCCATCCCCTTCACCCACATACACATACTCAACCCCTACTTTTATTCAATCAACCTATCAACATCTAGGAGTCTTCATTCTAAAAATTAAAAAGGGATATTAAGGAAGAAATTCTTGATTGATGCTAGTTTAATGAAGGATTCTCCTTGGCTAGTGAAGATCCTTGAGTGCTTGATGGCCTTTAGTGGTCCAAAAGTAGCCTATGGTTGATTATTACCATTTTGGCCGAGAGAGAAAGAGAGAGTGTGTGAGAGAGACATGAATAAGAGTAGAGAAGGATAATAGAGATTGAATAGAAGAAGAAGAATAAGGAGGTTGTTCTTTATTTACCTTTTGGTGTTCTTCGACTCTTCAACAAAAAAAAGTTGGTTTGATCTATTTGGAAATTCAACTGTGTGTTTCAGTGTTATAAAGTGCAAAAATGAAGAATATAGATTGAATATGGATGATCTAGAGTGTTTAGGAGTAATTGGAGGTGTTTAGGATTGGTTTAGGCTTGAAAATGTGAAGTGTGTGTGTTCTTGGTGTTCTTGGTGTTCTTTAGGAGAGTTTGAGAGAAAATGAATTTTAAGTGTGGATGGAATTATGATGGCCAAGTGGCTTAATGTAGAAGGAGTTTTCGGTTATCAAGAATGAGAGAGATGGTTTTCAGATTTTTTTTTTTTAAAATTCAAATGGAGAAAAAGGTGGAGTTGTTTAAGGTATAGGATTGGTTAATTGAGTTTGCTCTTGGAATGTTTCTTGTTCTTCAATGGTGTATGGCTAAATTAGCTAGGTTTCAACCAAAGAATAGAGAGTTGTTCAGACAAAAGGCTGGCCGAAAATGATCATATAATGGCAGAGGATTCTCTGGTTTTATCAATTAGCTATAGGAGTGTTTTAATGGAACAAAATCTGGAATTTCGTTTGAAGTTTGAATAAGTTATGGATAGATTGATTATAGGAGCTTTTTGAGATATGATAATGGTGTCCTAATATTCAAGGTTGGTGGGGAAGCCTATATGTTCAGTTCATGGCTGTAGAAGGTCCGAATTTCAGTGAGTTTTGATGAAGAATTTTGGCTTTAGCCTTGAAAAGACAAGCTGGAAAAATTTTTGGAATTGAAGCTTCAAAAACACTTAGAATTGAAATGGTTTTTGTGCAGAACTTTTTATCCTCATTGGCACAATTTTGCAGTTGGATTTTAAGGGTGTTTGAAGGTCTTTTAATGGTGATTTTCCAGCCTTCATCTTGAAGAGAAATAGAGGAAGTTCTAGCTGTTCATATGTTCTAACAGTGGCTTCAAATTTCATGTTTAATATTGCTAGCTTGCTAAAAAAAAAAAAAAATCTAGTTTGGGACTGTTTGTATAGCTCCGAAAATTCAATGAATTTATAGCCTTCATCCTCACATAAAATGACTAGTTTTCTTGCAAAAATTAGGTAGGAAAATTGGCTGAAATTTTTGAAAGCTGCCTTGAAGGAAATCTGGAAAAACATGAATAAGATGAAGATGGAATTTGAAGGAATAGCTATGGTGTTTTCTATTTTCTTGGAACCTCTACCTATTTCCCTTCCTTGCTTTCGGCCATCTCTATCCCACAAGAGCTGGGATTTTTGAATTCTATGCTTAGGGAATTATCTCAGAAGTTTTATAATTAAAAATGGATTAAAGAATTAAGCGAAGTTTAAATTTCAAAGACGTTAGGACAAGGCTAGCAAAATTAAAGGGAACAAGAATTCTTCTAGAATTCTTTTTAGGACAAGACCACATGGTTAAGACATTACCATTATGTCTTCCTTAAGACAACATTCCTATCTTCAAGGAATGTAAGAAAAATGAAAATTTAAACATAGCTAAGATAAATATGAATAAAATTTAAGTGATGAGATTTGAACTCAAGACCTTAGAGATTAAATCACAAAGCTCTAACCATTTAACCACATTAACCCTTGTTCTTATTTTCTCAACCAAATATTCTCCGTATCTAAACCTCAAGCCATCTTCCTATTTTGACTCCAAGCAAAATTACCTTTTTACCCTTTCTACCCAACAAGCACAAATAAATCATATAACCTATAAACCACAACTCTAAGGCATGCAAAACCATTCAAAAGGTATATTTTATATATGATGACATGATATGCATCCCGTCCCCCTTACTCTAGGGTTAGTTTTAAGTGGGGTTTCACATCCTCCCTTCCTTAGAAGAATTTCGTCCCAAAATTCAAGCATACCTTTATCTCAGGTCGGGATACTTACACTTTACCCACTCTTCCGTTTCCCATGTGGCAACTTGAATGCCATGATGTTCCCATTGTACCTTCACCATAGGAATCTGCTTATTCCGAAGAGTCTTAATACTTCGGTCTAAAATTTTCACGGGTTTCTCCACATAGTTCAAGTCAGGTTGCAATACCAACGGTTCATCATTCAAAACATGTTCAGGGTCAGCATTGTACTTCTTCAACTGAGACACATGGAATACATCGTGTATTCTCGTCAACCCATCCGGCAAATCCAGTCGTTACACCACTGATCCAATTCTTTCTTTTATCGGAAACGGTCCCAAATATCTCGGATTCAACTTCCCACCTTTTGGATGCTTCAAAATTCCTCTATTCGGTGTTAACCTTAAGAACACACTGTCTCCTACTTGAAATTCCAACTCCCTCTGCCTATTGTCTGCATAGCTCTTTTGTCGGCTCTGAGCCACTTTTAACCTTTCTCTGACCAGCTTTACCTTATCTGACATTTCCTGAACACAGATTTCTCTAGACTTGCTTATGTGGCCATCTTCCGACCAACTCCAGTATAGAAGTACTTGACACTTATGTCCATACAATGCTTCATACGGGGTCATTCCAATCGATGATTGATAGCTATTATTGTAAGCCAATTCCGCATATGGCACACATTCAATCCACTTATTCTTGAAATCCAATATGCAAGCTCTTAACGTATCTTTCAATATCTGAATAACCCTTTCTGACTGACTATCGATTTGCGGATGCACCATTGTACTAAACTTGAAACTCGAACCCATTGATTCATGAAACTTGTCCCAAAATCGGGATGTAAATCTCGGGTCTCGATCGAATACAATACTCGAAGGCACTCCATGCAATCTAACTATTTCCCTCTCATAGGTTTGAGCTAACTTTTTCATTAAATCCCTTACGTTTACAAGTATGAAAAATGCTGACTTGGTCAATCTATCTACCACTACCCATATGGCGTCCTTTTGGGTCCTTGCCATAGGAAGTCCGGTAACGAAGTCTATGGTCACCTCTTCCCATTTCCATTTAGGTATCAGTAACGGTTGCAGTAATCCTACCGACTTGTTGTGCTCCGCTTTGACTTTCTGACAGGTCAGACACATGGAGACATACTTAATCACGTTCTTCTTCATTCCAGGCCACCAATAAGCCTTTTTCAGGTCTTGATACATTTTTACCTCTCCCAAATGAATTGCATACTTGCTTTTATGTAGCTCCTCCAAAATCCATTCCTTCAGCTACTGCTCATCAAGTACACACAAACGATCTTGGAAATACATCACTCCCATTTCATCCTATTGGAAATCACTGCCTTTCCATTTAAGCTCTTTGTCCTTTAAAATTTGAAATTCCATACTAGTTTACTGAGCTTCGATGATTTTCTGCCTTAGAACTGGTATCAATCTCAGATTGCGAACAATAATCCTTTTTTCTTACACTTCCATCCTTCTATCCAACACTTCTTGGACTGCCTGAATCTCCTGCACTCTCAGCATGGCCATCTTGACTTTCCGGCTCAGGGCATCAGCAACAATGTTAACTTTTCCGAGTTGGTAGTTGATAGGACAACGATACTCTTCCGAAAATTCCATCTATCTCCGTTGCCTCAAATTCAAGTTCTTCTGGGTAAAGATGTATTTCAGGTTCTTGTGGTCAGTAAACACTTCATACTCAGCTCCATATAAATAATGCCACCATTTCTTCAAAGCAAATACAAAGGCAGCCAACTCCAAATCATGTGTTGGATAATTGACCTCATGAGGCTTCAACTTTTGAGAGGCATAAGCTATTACCTTCCTATCCTACATCAATACTACTTCCAAACCTTCCTTTGAAGCGTCAGTATACAGAGCTTAAGGTTTATCCCCCTCTAGCAAACTCAACACGGGTGCTATCATTAACCTCCACTTCAGCTCTTGGAAACTCTTTTCGCGTTTCTCATTCCAGAGAAAGGGCATGTCCTTTCTTAGTAGCCAGGTCATAGGTGATGCTAGCATTGAAAACCCTTTAATAAACCTCCTATAATAGCTGGCCAGTCCCAAGAAGTTTCGAATCTCCGTGATATTCTCTGGTTGCTTCCAGTCTGAAACTACTTCAACTTTTGCTGGGTCTATCTTGATTCCATCCTTGGTTACCATATGGCCAAGGAACGACACACTATCTAGCCAAAATTCACACTTGCTAAATTTAGCATAAAGCTTGTACTCTCTTACCTTCCCCAATACCAGCTTCAAATGTTCTGCATGATCCTCAGGACTCTTAGAGTATATAAGTATATCATTGATGAATACCACCACGAACTTATCCAGGTTATGTTGGAAAACTCGATGTATCAAATCTATAAACACTGTTGGTGCATTTCTCACCCCAAAAGGCATCATTACAAACTCATCGTGACCATATCTTGTGTTGAAAGCCGTCTTGAAAATATCCTCCTCTTTTATCCTCACTTGATAATATCCCTGCCTCAAATCCAGTTTGGAATAACAACTGGAGCCTTGCAACTGATCGAACAGCTCATCAATTATCGGTAGAGGATACTTATTCTTGATGGTCAGATTGTTCAACCCCTGGTAGTCGATACATAACTCAAGGTCCTGTCCTTCTTCTTCACGAATAGCACTGGAGCTCCCCAAGGTGATGTGCTAGGCCTTATGTAACCTTGCTTCACTAATTCCTCTAGCTGCTCCTTTAATTCCTTTAACTCTGCCGGTGCCATCTAAAATGGGGTTTGGGATACCGATTCCGCTCCTAGAATTAGGTCAATGGTGAACTTATCTTCTCGATTAGGAGGTAGAGAAGTGAGTTCCGCAGAAAACACGTCGGGAAAATCTCTTACCATCTCGATGTCTTTGATGGTGCACTGATCCTTCGGATTATTTATCATATAGGCCAAATATCCTTGACATCCTTACTTTAACAATTTTTGGGCTTTTGTTCTAACTATCAAAAACTTCAACTCTTTTACCTGCTTACTGTTGAACTGTAACACTTCGCATCCCGGTTTAATAAATTGGACGGACTTATTCTTACAGCCTACTTTAGCCCCATACTTAGCTAGCCAATCCATACCCAAAATCAAGTCATAGTCATCAATAGCTAAGAATACCAAATCTCCCTCCAAGCTTTCTTTCCCCACTTCCTACTCCGGTTCATTCTCATTTCCCCGATTTAGTGATGACAATTGAGTTGCATCAAACTCCAAAATCACGGGTTTTGCCTCAAGAACCCTTCTACTGGATGTTGTTGCACAACGCTTTGGTGCCATTCTAAACTATGCCCTAGATAATGAGTTTATGCTTCAAAGTTTAAGACATTCAAATCGAGCATGCATTCACATTCAGACTTAAGCAAAAGAAAATTAGATGCAAGTTTTGCGTAAAGAATTGCATTTTTTTTCCCCCAAGATTAGAGGACACCAAGGTATTCTTATTTGCATAAATTTTGAAATAAATCATTAAACATAAATGGACCCCTAGCATAGGAGTTTATTTAAAGCTGTAAATAAAACTTCTTAAGCATAGCAGAACTTAGCCCCACTAATCCTTATCAGAATCTTCAGTGTCAGCATCATACAACCATCCTCCAGTATTCCTAGAAAATTCTATCCCTGCCCCATTCACGAACTCATAGTCCATTGGCTCCTTCCCGGGTCTCCTAGAACTCTCTCCAATTTCAACATGATTAGGTGGGGGTACAAAAGAAGGTCTAGGTGGAGATTCATAGTCTATCTCCCCCGAATCATCACTATCAGCAATCAAGGCAATCACGGGGCTAGGTGGGTGTGGGACATACTCCATATCAATTTCCTCATCCTCACTATCGGTAACTAAGTCAATTACAGGTATAGGAGGTGGCTCGATAATCTGAACCTCATCATCCCTGCTCTCTTCCATGGGTATGGCAAGTTGAGGTATAGGTTGCGGTGCAGGTTGTGGACCTGGTAAATCTTTTGGGTTGATAGGGATTGGAGGATGCCATTGCTTCCCCCTTCCTTGTAATTCTAATTATTCTAACCATCCTACAGCATAAACAAGCTAGATCAGTCAAAAGATTTTAATCCTTAATGAAACAAAGCATATGCTATCAATAATTTCCTTAAACCTAATCTTTGATACCACTTGTAACACCCCACTACCTATGCCCCCATTAGGGCCAGGAATGTCGCTCCGTCCACAGGACAAAAGGTCTTTATAACTAGGATACAAAAAATAAATAAAATGAATAATTCAAAATTAAACTTATTACAACTAACCAAGACCATAAATAACTAGGACACACACCATATTTGTCTTAAATAAATAATTCCTAGTTCAACTAGCTGCATCAACAACTAACAAAGACCATAATGTCTTAAACTTTAATACTAGTTGATAAAATATTTTATAAAATAAATTAGCTTGATAAGTTAAAATAAATGGGTGTTATAAAATAAATAATTATAAGTTAAAGTTTCAAATAATGAGTAATATTGCTAATAAATAAAATTAGTGTTAAAGAATGAATAATAATAAATCCTAAATAATATTGGTAATTAGTAATATTTAAATAGCATTATTATAAATAATAAATTATACTTAATTTTTAATTAATAGATAATAAATAACCAATAAAATTAATAATGAATGGATTATACTTAATTTTTTATTAATAAATTTTAATATAAATATTATTTATAGATATAGATAAAAGTTTTAGTATGGCTAATATTATTAATATGGTCTACAAGATCATTTGATATTAATTAATTCTAATATTTTATTATTTATTTTTAATAAAAAGATTTTATTTAATTAACTAATAAAATAACAATATTTTAAATAATACTCTATTTCAAATCTACCTAATGTTTTTCAAATTTTATAGATTAAATTGAATAGTTCTAATTAAATTAATAACAATATTGTTAGTAAAAATAATTCTTGAATTAATTTTAAAAAATAGTTCTTACTATAATTTTCTATTGATAGAGAAGATCTATGAACATACTCTCACATAATAAATAACATGTTAATCTATCCATGAACATAGACTTGAATTGACATATACTACAACATGGATAATCTTCTACTAGGCATAACATTTTCTATGGCTCTATTGAAAAATAATATCATAAAGGCCTAATCACCAATGGTAGCATAATATCTAACATACATCAAAGCATCCATAAATCTCTTTAATCATGATGAACATATAGTGATTCCAAAGCAAAATCTATAAGGAATAATCATTCATTCCAACTCTCATGTCCCAACTCCATCCCCTTTACCCACATACACATACTCAACCCCTACTTTTATTCAATCAACCTATCAATATCTAGGAGTCTTCATTCTAAAAATTAAAAAGGGGAGATTAAGGAAGAAATACTTAATTGATGCTCATTTGATGAAGAATTATCCTTGGTTAGTGAAGATCCTCGAGTGCTTGATGGCCATTAGTGGTCCGAAAGTAGCCCATGGTTGATCATCACCATTTCGGCCAAGAGAGAGAAAGAGTGTGAGAGACACACGAATGAGAGTAAAGAAGGATTATAGAGATTGAATAGAAGAAGAAGAAGAACAAAGAGATTGTTCTATATTTATCTTTTGGTGTTCTTTGAATCTTCAACAAAAAAAAAGTTGGTTTGATTCGTTTGAAAATTCAACTTTATGTGTTTCGGTGTTATAAAGTGTAGAAATGAAGAATATACGTTGAATATGGATGATCTAGAGTGTTTGGGAGTAATTGGAGGTGTTTAGGATTGATTTAGGCTTGAAGATGTGAAGTGTGTGTTCTTGGTGTTCTTCGAGAGAGCTTGAGAGAAAATGAATTTTGACAAACAGTAAAATCAATCAATTTAGGCCCATACTTGTTCTTTGCATAATTCCCCTACACTTAGCTCTTTGCTTGTCCTCAAGCAAAGTATCAAAGACAAGTAGGAAAAATACAATTTTCAAAAAAAAAAAAATCACTTAATCAATTTCAAAATAATATCTTCAATACTTTCTTTATTCAAGACAACAAAACATATGCTACTATATCATTCATAACAAATGCAAGACTTGTGTAAGTGAAGAATGACTAATAGAACCATCCCAATACTTAACATCTTTCTCAAACTATTGGAAAGAATTTAGTTCAAAAGAAATATGTACTCATAAGCTTACTTTTCATACACTTGCTCCACTAATCCGAGATATATCATGATTCTACTTAAGTCAAGTAGGACTTTAAAGCTTGTAATGTAAGGCTAAAGGGTTCGTAATATAGCTTTCAAATGAAGGATATAGGAAAATCAAATATAAAAAATGATGAGAGTTTGCAAGAAAAGGATAAACAAAATGTACCAAGAAATTCCAAACTTATCTTGCTCTCCTATCACCAAACCAAATCAAAACCCATAACCTTGTATGGCAATTATAGAATAGTTCAAGCAAATCTTGCATTCTTTTTTTTTTTTTTTCCTCAATAATTCTTAGCTCATCATTCATATTGCACAAGATCATCAAAATTTTCAGCAATTTTTTTCCAGCTTTCTTCCTGGTCTCTTTCTTTTCTTTTTCTTTCAACTTTTCTTTTCAAATGCTTCTTTTGCTTGCTTTTCAGTTTATTTTTTCGACCTTTTCTAACAGTTTTTTGTTCACTCTTTCTTTTTCTTCCTCTTTTTCTTTTCTCCTTTCACAATTCCATCCCAACACATGATGCACGACTGAAAGTAACAAGTCATGATCTTTACACAAGTATTTTCACAATTCGTCTACTAGTACTTTCATCCAGCAAGAGCAATCAAAGCTTTGGAAGAATTATCAAACTCTCAGAAAGAAGTAATGGACAAAGTATGATAACGGGTTTAAAAAAAAGAAATTAACAATTTAGGCTCAAAATAGGCGCTAAGGATAATATGAAATAGGTGGCTTGAAAAGCTCAAACTATACAAAGAAGGCCTATTACCGTCATCCCTAAGTTAAATCATGAATGTCTTCCTTATTTCGTCTCAAAAAGTATTCAAGTAAGTTCTAAAATACTCAATAAATTTTAGCATAAAAACAAGTTTAAGAACAATGTAAATCATTTGATCAAGAACTACTTAGTCCAAGTACGTGCAAAAAGTCATGCATAAGCCATAAATGATATAGAACATATGCTCTATGATCTAGCACAAATACATGCATTAAAAATACATCTAGAAAGCTCACACAATCAAAAAAAAAATTGTAATTTTTTCTCAAAAGGTTCAAAGAAAAATTTCAAGAAGCATAAAAAGAATTTTCTATTCTAACCACTCCCCTACACTTAAACTAGACATTGTCCTCAATGGCCAAATAAATAGAGCAAGGAAATATTGCCATGGGACCACAAATAAAGGGGAAAAGATAAGAAAGAAAATACTTCCATTAAAGTGGACCTTTTCCTGCACAAGAGTTGAGTTCCAACAAAGGAGTATTGTCAAAGTACCTAAAAAGAAAAATACAAAAGAAACATACCAAAGCATAAAAACTAGAAAAGAAAAATAAACAAAAAGTAAAGAAAATAGTACAAAAAATAAAAATACAAGAAAAATAGTAACAAAATAGAGACACACAAAAATAAAACAAACTAAAAATCCTAAGAAAGAAAATAGAGACGCGACTCACTCCCCCACACTGAAGATGAATGATATTTACCTTATTTGAGAGAGGAAAGGGAAAAAAAACTTAACAAAATCAAACACAAAACAAAGATACAAACTCTTTTCACTCATCATGCTTCCTCATCAAACTTTTGGAAAAGAGATTAAAGCTCCAAGTAGAAGATAGGCATAATGAATGTAGAAAGAATGGAGGATTTTGAAAAATGGAGGGTTCATGAAAACGATTTGTCTCAACAAAGCAAAACACATAAACCTCATTCTCTAACATTCCTTTAGACCCATAAATATCTTTTTCAACATATGAGTGCATATAGTATCTAATGGATGCACCAACTTTGAAATCACCAATTAACCCTTCAAAAGAATTTTTACAATTAAAATTTTCCTTTAAACTTAATATTTAAGTTCTTAAAGATGGGATTGGGAAATCCTTACTTTTTAATGTTTCTACAAATACCAAGTTACCTCCCTGAAATTGGGGTGAATGGTAGAATTCGTCAACATCCTCAAAGGGTTTCTTAGAATGAATGATAAATCCAACTTCTTAAGGCATGTTAAACTACATACATCGTCATTGGGACCATTGTTCTCCAAGAAGTGAGTGAAACCTAAGAAATCATGTGACAAAGAAATATTAGAATTATGAGCACAGAAAGTAGAATCAAATACCTCTCTTGCCACATCGAGCAATTGTCCCTCATAGCCTCTCTTTTTTTCCATGGTTAATTCTACGAGCTAGCATAAACTCATGAGTCTCCTCAACAATCTTAACTAATTGTTTCCTTTGATCGCACAATCGTTGGGAAGCTTCTTCATGCCCCTAAATAGATGAATGTGTATTGGCGACAAAAGATTTCACTAATGCTTCTAATGACGCTCACTAAAAACATCACTGTGAGCTTGTAATTTTACCAATCTATCATCAATACACTAATGCTTTTTTTTTTTTTTTTACTAAAAACTATCCTAATTGAATGCATGACCACGAATTCATAAATTAAATATTAAACTAAGATTAAAAAATTGCAAATAAAGAAACAAATAATAAAATAAAATTCAGTCCATCTAAAATATCGTGTTAGCAAAAGTCCAAACCTTAAAATAAGAAGAGTTAGTATTGACTCAAAATTATAGACGTAAAAATCATCCAATTCAAACTACAAAGATTACACATATTCCACATTAACATTAGGTTAGTACAATTAAATAACTAAATATACAACATACACAAACATAGAAAGACAAGTTAGTTATTATGAACATGTATCTACCTATTTACATATTTGCAACATATAGTGAAATTAAAATACAATTATACAAACAACACAATATGGCACTTCTTCATACAAAGAACATATATACATATTTACATATTTACATATAGACATATAAACATTTAAACATGGTTAAATCAATGAAATCCAAGCTTTCATGATATTATTCCCCGACAATGGCGCCAAAAACTTGACGTGTATAGATTTGGGTATAAAAATCAAATAAAAATAAGCACATTCTCAATCTAGTTTAAATTAAAATGTTAACCCCAAATTACACATATGAACAAGCATACTCATCATTAAGCATAGCATAGGGTTTAAAATGAGTGTCGATCCTCAAGGAAAAAATATGCATTAATCACTTTTCTTTCATTGTTTAACCGACTCAATAAAGTGAAAAAGAAATAAAATAAAATAAAATAAATGAATATATACATGTTAAGGATGGAGAATTATACAACTCAAACCATTATTTTGACAAACATGATCTTAAAGTACCCAATCATCATCATAACTAATCATTCTCTCGGCATTATGAAGGATTAAAATAGATTCACTTCTTTGGTCAATCCATGAAATCACTATCTTCTATATAAATTAGCATTAATTGGTCTCGTCTCAACTAATTCACCCAAAAGACACATTAAACACAATCCTTGATTAAATTTCCATGGTCTCGGCAAACTTAAAACATGAAGCTAACTAATGAATCCTTGGTCTAGGCAAACATTAATTAACATTTAATTACTTAGTTTTTAACAATTAACCCCTTTGATCCAGCAAGTTAATAGACAACAAATACAAAATCAATCAATTGAAATCACCATCAACCTGTTTGGTCCAGCAAGTTAATGGAAAGAAACAACCAATTAATCTTATAATAAGCACAAGTAATTAAATACCAAGAATAATAATCAATTAGTCAAAAGATCAACGTAACTCTAAAAACTATGAATACCCAAAACAATGTTAAATTACAATAAAACAATTAATACATCATTGTTTAAGAAAAAGAAAACAAAGTAAAAAAAAGCACTCATAGACAAGCCTCCTTCTTCTTCCTTTGTAGACCCTCTTGCACAATCCTCCTTGAATTGAAGAATTCCTCCTTTAATTTGAGTGATTTTCTATTTTGATCTGCAAATTCTCCCTTTTTCCTTGCGTTTTCACTTTATTTATAGGCTTTAAAAGTGCCTAAAATCGTCCCTTTAGGATTTTTGACCGACTAGAAGTAGGAAAATACTAAAACTCTGCAAATTATCAAAAAATGCGTACGAAAATCGAAGCATCGCCTCAGCACCAGGGCACAGCCAGCGCCGCCTCCGGCCTCCTAGCCAATGCTGATTGTGTGCTGTTCCATTATTCGTTCGCCGATTTTTATTACCTCGAAATGCGTGCGAGCATCATGTGGCCAGCACTGGTTCTCCTGTCCAGGCCGGCACCACCTCTGTTCTTTTTGGAGACATTTTTGTCTTATTTTACCCCTAAAATCTGAAATAATGTATAAAATAACTTTCTAATGGTGAAATTCCAAATATGAAGGAATATGACCAGTTATTGAACAAAATGTTTCACAAAATAGCCTCAAATAACTAGAAAATATATGACTAATTTAGGCCCTATCAAGTGTGGCTAGAATTATGATGGCTGAATGGCTTAGTGTAGAAGGAGTTTTTGGTTATCAAGAATGAGAGAGATGGTTTTCAGATTTTTTTTAAAATTCAAATGGAGAAAAAGGTAGAGTTTTTTAAGGTATAAGATTGGTTAATTGAGTTTGCTCTTGAAAGGTTTCTTGTTCTTCAATGGTGTATGGCTGAATTAGCTAAGTTTCAACCAAAGAATAGAGAGTTGTTCAAACTTAAGGCTAGACAAAAATGATCATATAATGGCAGAGGATTCTCTGGTTTTATCAATTAGCTATAGGAGTGTTTTAATCGAACAAAATCTGGAGTTTAGTTTGAAATTTGAATAAGTTTTGGATAGAGTGATTATAGGAGCTTTTTAAGGTATGATAATAGAGTCCTAATATTCAAGGTTGGTGGGGAAGCCAAGATGTTTAGTTCATGGCTGTACAAGGTCCGAATTTCAGTGAGTTTTGATGAAGAATTTCGGCCTTAGCCTTGAAGAGATAAGTTGGAAAATTTTCTGAAATTGAAGCTTCAAGAACACTTGGAATTGAAATGGTTTTGGTGCAAAATTTTTTGTCCTCATTGGCACGATTTTATAGTTGGATTTTAAGGGTGTTTGAAGGACTTTTAATGGTGGTTTTCCAGCCTTCATCTTGAAGAGAAATAGAGGAAGTTCCAGCTATTCATATGTTCTAACGGTGGCTTCAAATTTCATGTTTAACATTGCTAGCTTGCTGGGGGGAAAAAAAATCTGGTTTGGGACTGTTTGTACAGCTCCGAAAATTCAATGAATTTCTAGCCTTCATCCTCACATAAAATTACTAGTTTTCTTGCAAAAATTAGGTAGGAAAGCTGGCTGAAATTTTTGAAAGCTGCCTTGAAGGAAATTTGGAAAATTTTTCAGATTTTCGTACCAAAACATGAACAGGATGAAGACGGAGTTTGAAGGAATAGCTATGGTGTTTTCTTTTTTCTTGGAACCTCTACCTGTTTTCCCTCCTTGCTTTCGGCCATCTCTATCCCACAAGAGCTGGGATTTTCGAATTCTAAGCTTAGAGAATTATCTTAGAATTTTTATGATTAAAATGGATTAAAGAATTAAGTGAAGTTTAAATTTCAAAGATGTTAGGACATGGTTAGCAAAATTAAAGGGGACAAGAATTCTTCTAGAATTCTTTTTAGGACAAGACCACATGGTCAAGACATTACCATTATATCTTCCTTAAAACAACATTCCTATCTTCAAGGAATGTAAGAAAAACAAAAATTTAAACATAGCTAAGATAAATATGAATAAAACTTAAGTAATGGGATTTGAACTCAAGACCTTAGGGATTAAATCACAAAGCTCTAACTACTTAACCACATTAACTCTTATTCTTGTTTTTTTCAACCAAATATTCTTCTTATCTAAACCTCAAGCCATCTTCCTATTTTGAATTCAAGCAAAATTACCTTTTTACCCTTTCTACCCAACAAGCACAAATAAATCATTTAACCTATATACTACAACTCTAAGGCATGCAAACCATTCAAAATGTATATTTTATGCATGATGACATGATATGCATCCCGTCCCCCTTACTTTAGGATTGACTTTAGGTGAGGTTTCACAAACAGAGTCTTTAAGGGAGAAGATTGAGGCTTGTCTATGAGTGCTTCCTTTTACCTTTGTTTTCTTTTTCTTAAACAATGATAGTATCAATGTTTTTATTGTAATTCAACATTATTTTGGGATTCATGATTTCTTGAATTAATTTAGTCTTTTGTTCAATTAATTATTTTTCTTAGAATTTGATTATTTATTTTTCTTACAAAGTTGATGTGTTGATTCTTGTTATTAACTTGCTTAAAAAATGGGTTGATAATTACTTCAATTAATTAATTTTATATTTGTTATCTCTTAACTTATTTAAAAAATGGTTAATTGTTAAGAACTTAAATAATCAAAGGTTGGTTGATGATTGCTAAAATATGGATTCATTGGCTAATTTCATGTTTTAAATCACCTAGAAGATAGTGATTTTTATAAGGATTGATTTTAATGCATCTTTTAAGTAAGACAGGTGAAATAGAATATATCCATTAAGTTACTTAGAAGATAAGGAATCATGGATTTCAAACGAAGTGGTTCTAATTTAATCCTTCACAAGACTAAGATAATAATTAATTGTGATAATTGCTAAATATTTCATGGTCATGTTTTCAAGAATAGTTATCTAATTACATATTCTTTCATCCTTGAGTTGTATCTATTTTTCTTTATTCTTCTCTTTATGATTTTATCACTTTATTGGATCGGTTAAATAATAAATGAAAAGTGATTAGTGTGTACCTATTCCTTTAAGGATCGATACTCGTTAATTTTCTATACTATACTTGTGATGAGTATACTTTCTTGTATGTGTATTTTGGGATTAATGTTTTAATTAAAACTTGGCTAAGGGATGGATTTAAATTTAATAATTTTTATACACCCAAAATTTACACAACACTAGACCAAATTATGTGGACTAGAAAAGGAATATAAGTATAGTTTTCACAGTTGCAGAGTACAAGTACATTGATGTGAGCACAAAAGCACCTTAATTTATTAAATATTCAAGAGTTTGTCATCCAACTCTCTACCAAACTCACACCACACAAGAACACTAAATAAAATGCAATTAACATCCTTGAGATTTAATTGAATCCAGCCAACTTTAAAGACCCCTAAACACTGTAATCTAACAAGAGATTAGAATACCAATAATAGAAATTTAAAGGTACCCAAACTTAAACCCAAATAGAATCCTAGAATGGAAGAAATTCTAAGACACAATTTAGAGAAAAATGAATGAATTTTCCCTTGGAAGTTAGAGACTAGAATCAGAGGTGGGACTACTCTCTTTGATAGGTCTTGATTGATATAGAAATCACTGAAGAAGATCACCCTCACAACTCTCTTCAAGAGAGAAAATCTAAACTTTCAAAATATAATATCTAAAATCTTACTAACAAGAACTGTAATAGGGTATACATAGGACCCAAGTAACCCTAGCTAATTAGTAAATTAAAATTTTTAAAAATTAGGTAGCCTCAATACAAGTTTTTAGGCCCTAAAATATAACACAAACCATAGAAAATAAAATTACATCAAACCAAAGTTGGGACTAAGTAAAACTAAATAATTGAAGATTGCTTGACATGAGCCTGTGCCGGTTTAGTGGGTTGAGCAAAAGGAACTTTCTAGTAGTGATTCATTCACAGAAATCATCAAATTTCTAGCTAGAGGACCAAATCGTGTAGGGTTGCAATATGATAAATACCTTGTGAATGGTTTTTGATTGCATGTAAGAGAAATGGAGTATAAAAGGAAAACACAAAATAATATAGTTGGTCTACAAGCAACAACCTCAAGTTTTGCAAGTACAAGAGACCAACATCCAAATGTAGATTATTATGTAACTTCGACAAGGGTTATTGAGCTAATTTGTGGAGGTTATTAATGAGATATGTTGTTTGACTGTGAATAGGTTTCAAAAGGTAAAAGACTTAAACAAGTTGAAGATGGATTTATTTTGTTTAATTTTCGGGTGTGCAACCCCATAACGAACTTTTTATTCTTCCATCTCAAACGTCACAAATTTTTTATATGGATGATCCAAATAAAAATGGATGGTGTGTTGTTGTCACTACAAATCCTAGGGCTACTTATAAATTGCAAGAAATGACTAATACTAAGATGTATTTTCAAAGTGAGTTAAGGAATTACCAAGTTCACGAGGGAGACAAGGAACATAATTGGGTCCAAATGGATGCTGAGTAGTTGAACTTGACAATCCAAATATTCAATGTTCTCTACTTATTAGTGAAATGTAGTTTGAATATTTTTGAATACTTGTTTCTAGAGTATATCTCTCATATGTAATTTTTTATGAAAACCAATGTTCTAGAGCTATAAAATGAATGTTGTTCATTTTATTGGTATTTAGCTCCTAATATTTTATTCTTTCAATTTGATATTTCATTTGATAAGTTTATGAATTTCCAATGTTCCATGTATACTAATAACTTCCATTCACTTGTATTGGAGGTATAGCTCTTAAAACTAGAGGAAGAAGACAAAGAAGAAATTACAATACAAGATTTGACGTCTTTAATAATGAAAATAGAAATGTAGATGGGATAACGAATAGGCCAATCAAGAGGTAGATGAAGATATGCAACTTAATGGTGATAATGGTAATACGCTTTGCATATTTATGTCTATGATTCATGAATATGTTCAATAATTTAGTGGTTCAAAAGTTCAATGCTGATATATATGAATGGCAATAAATTTTATTAACTTGCATATAGGTATGGCTCCTAGAATTCAAAAAGGAAGAAGGCAAGAAAGGAATAACATGGCAAAAGATGTTTTTAATAATGAAAATCAAATTTTAGATCGGATAAATGAAGGGGCCAATCAAGAAGTGCAGGTGGAAATGCAACTCAAAAATGATAATAGTAAAAGGAATTTGCATCTTTTATGTCTATGTTTAATGTACATGTTTAAAAATTTAATGGTTTAAGTCATTATTTATGAGTTTCAAATTAGAATTTTCCATCTTTTCTTCCTATTGCAAAGATTATGTTCTTTGAAGCATTTGAGAAAATATTTTGAATAAAAATGTTTTAATTCTTCTTATTCTAAAATGTTGTGTTTTAGTTGTCCTCATATGTCTAACAGTTGTCAATAGGATTGATGAAGAAAACAATGGCCATGATAGAGTGGCAACGGAAAAAAGAGGCCCTATATTCATGACTAAACTTTGGGGTAGGCCAAAATGTTTAGACCACATAAAAGTTGAGTTTGATGAGACAAGTATACCTATTGGAGACAATACTACAAAATTAAATAAGTTTTTGGGAAAGGTTGTCAGAAATGTCGAGGATGCTCCTATAGACATTATGATTTGGCATTTGGTACTAGCAGAGAACAAATTAAGAATGACAAATATGGTGAAGGTAACAAAATATGAGTTTCAATAATCACATAACTTGTCTACTTTTGTGAATCCTTTACTTAAAAACCTTACGTCTAGTAAACTTGTAAATTTTCATGTTTTCAAAAGTTCTTATTGAATTTGTTTCTACATTTTGCATGTATGTTCTCTACCTACTATAGTTGAGAATGTGTACTTTCTAATTTCTACCTTTCTATGTTATCTATTTTGAATCTGAAATTTTTGCTTCATGATTTCTATATGATTATATATTCTATAGCATGTACTTCACATTTCCTTCTTCTGCATTCTATATTGCTGAATTTCTTTATTCTACATGTTATACTGCATTCTATACATTGCTTTTCTGCTGCCTCATTTTGGTGATCTGCATATTACATTCTATATTTTATAGTGCTTCATTTTGCATTTTGAGCTGTTGCAATTTTGCCTTCTATATTTCTGCATTTTACATTGATGAAATATGTATCCTGCATGCTCTACATGCTCCATTCTTTCTGCAATTTTGAATTCTACATTGCTGAAATCTACATTTTTCCTGCATTTTTTTTCATCTGTACTTTTTTTTTTTTTGGCAATTTTGTATTTTACATTGTTGAAATTTTTATTCTACCTGTACTACATTCTGCATTTTTCTACAATGTTGAAATGCTACATTTTACATTGCTAAACTCTACATTTTATTGCATTTTACATTTTTGGCTTTTTTTTTTTTTTTGCATTCTATTGAAATTTGTATTCTACGTTTCTGCAATTTTTATTTTGTAATTTTTCTTATCTTTTTTTTAAAAAAATCCAAATGTTTTGAAACTATGTTTTCTAAATCTCTAAAATTCTAAGTATTTATTTTCTATATGTATTTATAAGTACTAAGTCATAATGTTATTTAAGCAACTTATAAATCAACAATATGCTTTGATTGTTTGTTTCAATAATATAACATATTTGAACTTCCTCCTGGTATTGAAGATTGGGTCTACAAATATATGAGTAAGAAATAGAGAAGCTTTAAGGCAGATTTGAAGGACAAATATTTTGATCCAAGTCTACCTGTGTTAGCTTAACTTGCTTTTATGGATAAGCGTCTCATACAAGAACAATTTTTAATACTTTTAGAATATTGGAGCACAAAAAAAGGCCAAGTATAATATGTGTGATTTTTTTTTTTTTTATAGAAAGTTAAAAGTAATTGTTATATTCACCTTTTTCTTTATTCATTTTTAGCATAGAAGTGAAAAAAATAAGCAAGCTAGGGCATGCAATAAGATGAATCATTACATTTGAAAGAAATCTTATGGTTGAATTCGTAATAAATCGGTAAAATTTTACATATAAATTTATATTTAACAATTTTAATAGAAGATACTACATTGAAAATGAAATGGTTTAATTTTTCTTTAGAAAAAGAAACTTGGACGTCCTGCATCTCAAGCAGACTGTTCAAAAAGTGCTACACATGTGCTAATGGTGAACCTTCTGAAAGCGAAGTTGCTACTACTTTGGTAAAGATCTTCTTCATTCTTATCTTGATTCCATTTAGTTTTATGATGTACTATATACATTCTGTTCATATTATTGATAAAATATAGTTGGTACATTTCAATTCACTCATAAGGGGAGATGATAAATGTGCTAGCCAACTTCCTCTAGATTTTATTGATAGTGTTAGTCCAAATAATATATTGGACGAGTATTAGCTAAAGAAAAATATGGTAGGGTATGCATGTTTGGTTCGCATATTCCTGCAATGAACAAATAAGGTCAATTGCCAAGTAAAGATGCATTCTGTTGCGTAATCCATAAACAACAGTTGGAATTGTAAAGGATGAATGAAAAATTGAAGGAGCAAGAAAGTAGATTTGAGGAACAAGGCACCTTTATGCAACAAGTGAATATTACAATTACATGGCTAAAAGTTGGCTCACCAATGGGATTTCCTTCATCTTCAACTAGCAACATTCTAAATTTAGCTAATGGTTAAGTCATAAGTTTAGCTACCCATCCAAGATGTTTGATAGTATATTTTCCCTGTTCCATTTTAATACATTCAAAAATTCTTACATTAGTGAAAAATTAGGCTTCAAAATTCCTTCTACATAATGATTTTTGTATGGCTTAAGGCTTTTTTTTTTTTTCTATTGTTGATTTCATTTTACATAGAACTCCTATTCATTTGCTATTGAAATTTGAAGTTGGTACATGTTTACTACAATGATTTTGGAGTAGGAAAACATACTAATGATAATTGTTAATATTTTTAATTGATTTGGTTTCTTGGTTGAGGAGGAGCTGGAAATGATGATATAATACACCCAGAAAAAAGAGGGGAGAGGGAAATAAGTAAGGTAACAGAATGAAAAATTAGCCATTTTAGTCCTTTAACTTTTTAATTTTGGAGAGTTAGGTCCCTCTTCTTTATTTTCAATTAGTTAGGTCCCTTACCAGATATTTTTTTAACTGAAAAATGTCCTTTTGACCATTACCGTCACTACCCCCATCAAAAGGTAAGGATAATTTTAGAACTGCACTTTTCAAATAGCACTCGTGCACCACACATGTTCATCTTCCACCAGAGGGGAAGCCAAATCGACGGCATTTTCAATTTGAGAGCGAAGTGTCTAAACCCTCAGCTGTCTTGTCTCTCCTTCATCTTCAAGCACTGTCTCCGAAGCTGAGCTTGTATCAACACTATCTCTAAAGTATCGGCACTATCTCTAGAGCAAGCCAAACCCACTGTCCGTAGATCAAGCCAAACCTACTATCTCTAGATCAATCCAAATCTACTGTCTCTAGAGACTTCCATCATTGAGACTGCCACTGTATCTATGTACAGTGCTGCCCGATGAGACCACCATTGTATGTAGAGCCTTCCACCGCTAAAATCGACACTGTATCTCACCAGACAAGGAAGAGTCAAGGTCCCCGATTTAGTGTTAAATCCATTGGTTTTGGTGTTCTAGGTATTTAGTGCAAGGAAGTTGGTGAAGCCCACAAAGCTAATGTCTTTTGTCAAAGAAGAAGTGAACTAGTCAAAGTAAAGGTGATATCTTTTTCTCAGAGAAAATTTCTATTGTTTATTGTTTTTCCATGTTTTTCCAGCATGTGCCCCAATATTTGTACTGTTACCTAGTCCCCAAAGCATATTCTATCATGCGTTTACAAAAATTCATGTCTTTTCCCTCACAGATTACCCTAATTTCTTTGGCAACATATACATTATTGTATATGCTTGGTCTTTATCTGAGTTGAAAAGTTTATGGCTTTCATTGACTTGGTAACTTCATGTGTAATCATTTATTATTATTTTGTGATTGGATGTCTCTTGAATATTAATTAACAATGAATTTGTGTAAGGAAAATTAATATTTTGTAATTATTTTTTTAGGTCCTGAGCAATTTGATCTTATTTTAGAAGAGGACCAAAATGGCTATATTGAGGAATCAAAAATCTAGCAATTCAACTATCACATCAGGAATACAGGACTCAAAAATGTTTAAGCACTATTCTGAGTAAGCTTTTCAAATAACCTATTGGAAATTTTCCTTTGATTTGTAGCCCAATTATATTGTGTGATGAAAAGTAAACCCTTATCAAATTGATTTGGAGAGGCCTGCCCGATAAGAAGAAAAACTTCTTTGTGCACGCAGACTCATTGTGGTTTAACATTTATACAACACTTGACAAGGAGAAAGTATTACAGTGGATTAGGAAGAGAGACATTTTCTCAAAGCAATATGTATTTGTTCCAATTGTGGTATAGTACATTTTTTATTTCAATTAAAGCATTCTCCATGTAACACATGTTAAATAATGATATGTTTAATGCTAATGTTGTTTTTTTTTTTTAAAGAGGACATTGACGTCTTCTAATTTTGTGTGAATTCAATGAAAAAGATTCAAATTTAAAGAGTCCTTCAATGGTATTACTGGACTCATTGCAATCTATAGGAGATAGCATTGAGCCATATATTAGAAAATAATGTCTTGTATCAACATTAGCTAGAAAGTAATGGCTTGAATAAAAATTAATCATTCCACTAATAATATTGCAATCTATGAACAAATTTGTGCTAGATATACTGTGTGCAAATGGAAGGACTATCTCTGATAAATGGTTAGCAAAAATTCCACTGTTAGTTCCAACGGTAAGTTACTTTGTCTTGTTGCTTTCTTTAACTATTCATATGCAAAGTTCATTTGATGTATGTTGGTGCATAACTAATTATGGAGATAGTTGTTTAATAGGTTCCTCAACAAACAGGATGTGAAGAATGCAGATTTTATGTCTTATACGATGCAAATTTATTTATGATTAGTGCTCCTCCAAGGTTAGTGTTGATAATGGTTACCCTTATTTTGTAAGTATCTTAATTGAGTTAATCCTTATATACACACACACATACAGTCAGTGTGCTAAATATATTGGACGTCAATATAAGCATTTAGTGTTTTGTGATGATGGTTTACCATCAGAAGCCTACATATAATGCACAATATTTTTTATACCTAATAAGTCATTGAGTTAGTCTTTATATATACACACATTTATATATATATATATATATATATATATATATATATACATATGTATTTTTATTTTTGGTGAAATATAAACATTTAGTGTGCTAAGTATATTGGGCGTCAAATAAATATTTAGTGGTTTACTATCATAAGCTCACGTATGATCACAAGTTTTTTGTACCTAATAATTCATTGAGTTAGTCCTTTTATATATATATATATACATACATATATATATACATATACATTTATATTAGATGTCTATATAAACATTCAGTGTGCTAAGTATATTAGGGATCAATATAAACATTTAGTGTTTTGCCCACTTATGATGCACAATATTTTCGTACCTAATAATTCATTGAGTATTTGTTCTAGATGAGACGAGACTGGTTTACTGAAGAGAAGTTCAATGAATTTAGACAACATTTGTGCTCATCTAATAAAGATATTCCAACTAATATGGGTGAATCAACTCAAAACTCAGTTAACTTGGGTAGTGAGGTAACTGAAGCTCCAGGATTGGATATTCAAGGCATTTCCATGAATAAAAGCAAGCCTCCAGCAACTATCACTGATATGGACTTAATTGATGAGTTGGAGTACTTAGATGATGGGTTATGTGCCTCAACTTCAAACGTGTAGTTATTAACTGATGTAGAAAAAGAGTTGACTGTGAATAACCAACAGGGCTTGCAGTTGGTAGAAACTCACATTCCTACTAATTGTGAGTAGAATGTTTGAGGTGAATATGTTGATGCATTTGATGCAGATGAACAATCTGATGCAAATGAAAAATTTTTGGACTCTGATTATGATCTTTCTAATGAGGAAAATGAGGAGCTACTTAAATAGATTGTTGATGAGAGGATGGCTGATTTTGAAACAAATGTGAAGTTGGAAGTTCAAAGATAGCTTGTTTTGCCTACACAGGGGGAAGTAGCGCTGACTCAACAAGAAGGTTAGATGGAAACACAAGTTTCTAGATTAATCGATGCATCTTTTTCAAGATCTAGTGACATTCAACAACATGGCATCAAACCAAACAAGATATGAGGTCTACGTAGGGCCTGAAAAGCATATATTTACTGAATCCAGATGAATGGAATGCAGAACAAAGGGAATCTAGCAAAATTATTAAATAATTGCATTGTTCTAGTGATGGCAGTGATGATTCAGATAGGGAATACCTCAAACTACTGTCATTAAATGAGGAGGAGTTTATGAAGGAGTACATTGACCACTGGCCAGTATTCCATGCAGCAAGAGATATAAAGGACTCTCAGTTCAAAGAAGGTTTAATTTTTAAGATAAATAGAGAATTAAAAAATGCTATCATACATCATGGGGGTCAAATAGGGTAGGACAATTGTGTTCAAGAAAAATGACAGAGTTAGAGTGAGGGTTGTTTACAAAGGAAGAACCTGTGATTGGTTGTTATACGCACATAGGGTGGAAAAAACTTCAAGCTCCCAAATTCGAACACTGTAATCTAAGCCTTCATGTGCAAGATCTACACACCATACCCTTGCTTATACAAGGTTTATTGAAATGAAATATATTGATGATTTCAGAAGCAAACAAAGTGTGAATCCAGTTGAATTTCAAGAAAAAGTGCATCAATAGCTGAATTTGAACATTTCATGACCCGAGGTTTATAAAATTAAGGCAGAAACTAAGTTGCTGATTGAAGGAAAATTTAAGGACCAGTATAAGCTTCTAAATGACTATTACGAGGAGATTAGGAGAAGTAACTCGGGCAGCACTATTTACATTAACATTAATGAGAATGAGCAAACAGGTGAAAAAGTTTTTTGTATAATCTATGTGTCTTTAGCAGTGTTAAGGGAGGGTTTTTTAAGAGGTTGTAGAAGGTTGGTTGGATTGGATGGGACTTTTTTGAAAGGTCCTCATCTTAGAATTTTGTTGACTGTTGTTAGCTTTGATGTAAACAATGGAATTTAACCTATTGCTTATGCCATTGTGGAGGTTGAAACTAGCTCATCTTGGACTTGGTTCATAGAGGGACTGATTGAAGATTTGAAGATTCATAAACAAGAGAATTGGTGCTTCATATCAGATAGACAAAAGGTACTTTACCTATTAAATTTACTGATAGAAAAGCATATCAAATAGTTTAGAGACTAACTTTGTTTTTAGTTTTTGTTTTGCTATTTTTTTTCAGGGATTGGGCCAAGTTGTTGCAAAACTACTCCCCTATGTAGAACATAGGCACTGTGTTAGGCATCTACACAATAAATTCAAGTAAAAACATTCAGGAGATACCTTGAAGGATATGATGTGGAAATGAGCAAAGGAAACATACCCTAACAAGTTTGAGGGTGAGATGCAACTATTGAAGAAGTTTGATGAAGTAGCTCAAGCTTGGTTGTGTAATCATACACAACCTAGACATTGGAGTAGATCCCACTACCAAACACAAACCAAGTGTGATGTATTATTGAACAACCATAGCGAGATATTCAGTAGGCAAATATTGAATACAAGGTCTGTAACGCCCATTACCTACATACCGGTTTAAGGCTGGGGATATCATCCCGTTCTTAGAATAAGGGGTCTTTATAACTAAAACTTACAAAAGAAATAAAAGAGGTGATCCTAATTTAAACTTATTACAACTTAAAACAATACACGAACAAATCTATAAAAAAAACAAATGTTTGCTAGAGTCTCTCAAAATGAAATACATTCAAAATATGTCTTCAAAGAAAGGCAACATTAATCAATCAACCTTCACAGTAGAATCGACCTAAAAGCATGGTATTAAAAGGTGGTGAGACATAAATCTCAATAAGCCCGTGTGTGCTTAAAGTGTTTCAGATAAATAGTTTATGTATGCAAGTTGAGAAACTTTTATAAAATTAAAGTGCTAGCAAGTCTCAAATAAATTTCACAAAGTGAGGAGTGGTGTTTTCTTTTCAAATGCCATACATTGTATAAAATAAAAGCAACCACTCAAAAGAAATAGACATGGCACCACCCTTTGTACACCATGATAAAAGAATGTTCAAGATGCCACACTTCATGCATTCTGACATAAGGTAGGTGTACGGCCTACCGGTTGAGATACTCCTCCATCTCTACACCCAAACTTGCCGGTTGTCCATTCCGAAAATACATAGTCCTCTTGAATTGTACTTGCTAACTCGAATCGGTATGATCTACAAAAATGACATCCTATCCGGGAAGGACTCTTCCCTCCGAGGTGGCCACCTACTGAGAGACTTATCCTAACCCTTCAAAGACTAGTCCTAGTAGTCTACCCTTATTGAATACTCAACGTTGTATTTGTTCCATTTGGGAAAAGAAGATTCATCTAACGTGTTTTCTTTGAAAGAGCAATTATGGTTTACAAAATTTTTGTTAAAGTTGATTTCTAGAAAAAGTTTAGCATTTTGATTAAAATTGCTTGCTCAATTTCAAATTGTTTGATTGAATGGAAAAGAAAAAGAAAATTATCCATAATTGCATCCAAAGTACATTTCCACGTATACATCATGTTTTGACATGTCGAAGTGATTTTGATCATCAAACAGCTTTATACAAGGACTTACCTAATCTATTGTTTTTCCTTGACACAATAGCCTTCCAAGTTGGTTTAAGGCAAACTAGTCCCACCTGGGTAAATATAGGGTATAAGTCGCAATATCCAAACAACACTTACTCAAATAAATAACTCTCAACCTATCATGCTTAAGCTCAACTAGTTATAACAACATCTAGTTAAGATAATAATGTCTTAGCCTCTAAAATAAATTGAGAAAGTATTTTATAGAATAAGATCAGTTTAATATGTTATTATAAATAGGTGTTATAAAAAATAAATAAATTATAAATTATAATATTAACTATTTATTAACAAATAATAAGATATATTAATAATAAATTATAAATAATTTAAATAGTAAATAATAAATGATAAATCATTTTAATAATAATTAACAATAATATTTATTATTATAAATAATATATGAGTGTAAATAAAAGTTTTAGTAAGACCAACCAATAATAATATGAATATAAAATATATTTGATATTAATTAGTTTCGATATATTATTATTTATCCTTAATAAAGAAAATATTACTATTTTTCTTATCTAATAAAATAATAATATTTTAGGTAATTATTAATTTCAAAAATGTTGAGGTTTATCGAAATTAATAAATTAAATTAAATAATTATACTAATAATTTGGATAATAATAGTGATAATAATAATACCAATAATAATAATAATAATAATAATAATAATAATAATAGTAAAAATAGCTCTAATAATAATTTTTTTAATGACCATAGTGAATTTACTAGTACAAAAATTTTTATATATTCATACACACATTTATCCAATAAATAATATGTTGATTTGCCCAAAAATAGACTTGTAATAATATTCATCACAACAAGGGTGATAATAACAAATAATAATATTATCAAGCGATTTAGTGTCAAAAATAATATCATGGGAGCATAATCAAACAATGGTAGTATAATTTTCATCATCCAATACAACATCCATATTAGTAATATAAAACCTTTAATCATAATGTACTAATGAGCATATACTTATCCTAAAGCATAATCCAACAATAATTTATAAGGCTCAACATTCATTTCAATCTTCATGTCTTAAAGTTATTCTCTTAACCCACATATATATCTCTATCCCATCAATATTAGATCAACATACTAATTTCATCATCTAAAAGCCTTGAGTTCAAAAATTAAGAAGAAGGTCATGGAAGAAATACTTGTTTGATGATCATTGGAGTTGAAGATGTTGTCCTGTCCAATAAAGATCCTTAAGTGTTTGAAGAGTCCCTTTTCGTTTGAAGTTCTTCAAGAATGGCCACCAATGGATTGACTGAGAGAGGGAGGGAGGGAGGGAGGCAGAGAGAGAGAGAGAGAGAGAGGAAGACGAAGAAATGAAGATGAAGAAGTGAAAAAGGTTATGATGATTGAATTTACCTTCTTGATGTTCTTCTTGTTCTTGAACAAAAAGTACGTTTGATCAACTTTAGTTGTTTTAGTGTTATGGTGTATGTTATGAATGAGAATAGGTTGAATCCTAGTTGATTTGAGGGATTTTGGAGTGATTTGGGATGAATAGAAGCATCCAAAGGTTAAAGAAATTTAGTGTGTGTTCTTGGTGTTCTTGGTATTCTTGAGAACACGAGAGAAAATTAAGAGAAAATGATTTATGTGTGCTTGGTGTGTGATGGCCGAATGGCCTTGCTAGGGGAGGAGTTTCGATTATCCTAGGGGAATAGAGAGAGAGTTCAACTATTTTAAATTTTAAAATGAGGAAAATGTGGAGATGTTTAAAGTAGAAGATTTGTTTATGTTGTCTTCTTCTTGAAGGTTTCTAGTCCTTCAATTGTCGATGGCTAGTCTAGCTTTGTATTAGTTGTGAAATGGAAGATTATTCTAGCTTTAATGCTAGCCAAAAATGGCTGTACAAGAGAGGGAAAAATTCTAGTTTGTTCATCTAGCTAGGTGAGAGTTTAAGGGAGCAAAATCTGGAATTTAATTTTCAAGTTTGAAAAGTTTGAATGGAGTAAAGTTAGGAGTGATTTGAGATGTGTTAATGGAGCTCTAATGGCCGTGGTAGATGAAAAAGACAAAATGTTCTGTCCATGGCTTCAAGGTGGCTGAAAATATGAAGGAAATTGAGGAAGAAATCGGTTCTTGTCTTTACTAGGCAAGCTGGAAAAATTCTGAAATTTTAGCTACAAGAATTCTTAGATATGGAAGGATTTGAGCGTAGAATTTTTCAACCATTTTGAAAAGGACTTGCAGCTGAAACTTAAGAGTATTTGAAGGTCCATTAATGGTGGCTTTCGAGCCACCATCTTGGAGAAGAAGGGGGAAAATTTCAGGTGTTCTTATGATGGATTGGTTGTTAATCTCCATGGCTAAACTCTTGGTAGTTTGCTGGAAATTTCTGGTTTGGTAAGGCTCTACAAGCTGCGAAATTCCAAGGCATTTTCAGCTTCATATTCACACAAAATGGTTGGTTACTAGCAAGAATTAAATAGGCAAATGTTGCTGCATTTTTCAAAAATCCAGCCAAGGAGAATTTCTGGAAAAATTTCCAAATTTGAACTAAAACAGGAACAAGAAAAAATGGAGCTCTTTGAAGAAAAGCTATGATGATTTAATTGAAAACCAACTACCTATTTTTCTTCCTTAATTTCGGTCATCTCCTATCCCAAGAGCTGGAATTTTTATTTCAAAATTCAAGTCCAAGATTATTACAAGATATTTTATAAAGAAATTAGGAGAATTAGAGAAATAGGAGTAGTTTGAATTTAAATAGGTTAGGACATAGTTTATTAAAATGATGGAGACCAAAACTCTTCTAGATTTTCTTTTAGGATAAGATGACATCGCTAGGACATTACCATTGTGTCTTCCCCAAGACAACATTCCTAGCTTCATGGAATGTAAAAAGAAAATTCAAACATTAGTTAGGATCATTAAAAATAAAATTTAGGTGATAGGATTTGAACTCAAGGCCTTAGAGATTAATCACAAAGCTCTAACCACTTAATCACACTAACTCTTGTTCTTATTTTTCCAACTAAATTCTCTTCCTTTTTAAGCCTCAGGCCTTCTTCCTATTTCGTCCTCAAGTAAATTTCTCTGTTTATCCTTACTACTCAACAAGCATAAATAAACCATATAACCCCTATATCACAATTTTAAGGCACACGAATTCATTCAAGAAATATATTTTTTTGCAATATGGTATGATTTGCATCCCATCCCCCTAACTCTAGGGTCAGCTTAGGTAGGGTTTGAAATCCTCCCCTCCTTAGAAGAATTTTGTCCCAAAATTCAGCGCGTACATTTATCTCAAGTCGGGGTATTTCTGCTTCATCCATTCTTCCACTTCCCACATGGCATCTTATGCGTTGGCATGCTGAACTTCAAATCAAAACCCATAGATATTTGGAACTTTGCCCAAACTGTGATGTAGACCTCGAGTCTCAGCAAAGACGATACTTGAGAATACTCCATGCAACTTACTATTTCTCGTACATATGTTCGAGCTAACTTTTCCAAAAAGTCCCTTACACTTACGTGGAAAAAGTGTACTGTCTTCATCAGTTGATTAACCACTACCCAAATGGCATATTTTTAGGTCTTTAACATAGATAAGCCAATGACGAAATCCATCGTTACCTTTATCTTGTCTGTCATTTCTTGAACATGAACTTTACCAAATTTGATAATCTGCCTATTCTATTTATCCCTACTATAATGACACTTTATATGTCTGGCTTTGTATTGCTTCACATAGGGCCATTGTTAGTATTCGTGGACTCCTAAACATGAAAAACATCCACGAATCCCTTCTGAAGATCCAAGTAAATGATTAAGAAGGCCTTAGGTTTACAGAATTACCTCTCTTCGGCGTAATCAAGATCTTTCAATTCTATTTGTGCTATCGTACGTGCAACCCAAACGATCACCAGACGTTACAGTGTGTGAACGTCCTCTATAGGTACACACGGCGAACTGACTTGTTGCCCCAAGAGTGCTAGCGCCTAGGGTTTGAGAGGGTTTTTTCTGGTGAATAAAGGCACGAAATTTTTAACAGAACCAAACGTTGAGAAGATGGCTAGGGTTTTCTTAAAACCTTCCAAATCCCTTAGAGTCCAAATCTGATGATATCTTATCATATTTTAATTTAAATTCAAATTAAATTAAAAACTGATATGATAAGATTCTGCCATTATCTCGGTAATTTAACTAATTAATTTATCGAGTTAGATTTTTATAATCTGGACATCATCCAGATACATCGAATATGGACATATTTCCAAATTCATTGTATCTAGTAAATTTTCTAGGTTCGATTAACTTAGACATATTTCCAGATTTATCGAATCTGGCTACCAGAAAAATAACCTAACAAGTTCGCTTGTTGTGTGACCCTATAGGTTCATTTAACACTGGCAATGTGTCTAAATCATATTCAAGTGGCCCACAAGTTATAAGCAATTTCTAGCAAAACATTATAACTATCTAGGTTAAATAAAGATCCATGATCTCTTTGAACCAAACCACAATTTTATATTTAGTCCTTTTGTCACACGATACTCAGATTAAGCATAAGGCACGGAATATGTCATCCTTATTAAGCTTAATCAATTATTTCTTAATTTCATAGTAGACTGTTCAAACAAATTATATCAATATCTTAGATTGATATATTTGAGCACGGTCATGCATTTTAACAGTCTAACTTATCAAGGGGCCCATGGATATCTCTCCCATAATTGAGAGGGACAAATTCCTTCACTATCAATCATATTTCTCTCCTTGATTTATTTTATATCTAACAATAGTCTAATTTATTATCCGGTTAAAGACAACTTTAGACAACGTCAAAATATAGAATTTATCAAGTAGGAAACTTATGATAAATTTAGGTCGAAGGAATTTTAATATCATTATGGCTAGAAAGTACTTATGACATGTTCCATGAAGTACTCTCACAGTGGGTCATGTCCAATACAATGTTCTCTAACATTTATTTATGTTTTGACTTGATATTACAAATATCCATGACCAGTAAAACATAGCCATCTAATCACAAACATACTAATCTTAATTTATTATTGTTCCAATAATAATAATCGATTAGGGACTATTTTAGAATAGTCATTGTATTTATTGTTGGGTTTTACTATCAAGTCACGTACTTGATGACCACAAAATAAAATGCACTATTCATGGAAAGGAAAATCTCATATTATTATATAAAACATAACGACAATAGTATAAGTACAAATTGACTCTAGGACATATCCCTAACAGCCATACTTATAGAAGATTGGTATTTGTTATTGTAGGCCTACTTTCACGGCACGCATTCAATCCATTTATCAACAAAGTTCAATATACAAGCCCTAAACATGTGATTTAGAATCTAAATGAGTCTCTCCAACTGGTTATCAATTTTGAGGATATGCAACAGCACAGAACTTCTAAGTTGATCCCATTATCTCTAAGAACTTAGTCTAATATCTTGTAGTGAACCTAAGATCCTACTTGGATATACTACATGATGATATCCCATGCAGTCTCTACCTTGGCTAAGGACACCTTAAAACCGTCCCTGATTACCTCTTATTCCAGAATTAGAACCATGCTCAACTAAACTTTCACTTACCAAACTTAACTGAAATTTATGCTATCTCTACTTTCTATCACCAAGTCCAACTGTTCCATGTCCATAATGGCATTCAAAATACATCAAGTATTATCTGACAAGGCACCAAAAAATTGTCAAAGTATGATTGTAATCCTATGCATCTACTTCATAAACAATAGAGCCTTTGTCAATCAGTATGACATCACCACCCGACCTTAGTACCTATCTCCAATGTTAGTCGCAATCTCGAGCATATCCCCTTTTCAAGTTCATACCTGATGATATCCCTATCTCAAGTCTAACTTAGGAGTAACCATATATATTCTTGATGACCAAACTATTCAATATTCTTTGGTCTAGACATAGCTTCAAAATTCCATCCTTTTCCTATACTATTACTACTCGGTCTTGTGGGCTTCAGCACCAAGCTAGATATCCTTAATATTCCTTCAACAATAGTTTATGAACCTTCACTTCTAGTGTTATGCTATACACTTTCTTCACCTTACCTCTTCTAAAATTTAATCATGCCCATCTGATTTCCAAAAATGCATTATTCTATCTCTATAACCAACTTAACTCCTTGTTTTGATATCATTACATGCCTAATATGTTGCCACAATCCTCAAAAGAAAAATGAGTTAGATTCTCGATAAATTTTACTTCTCCAGCCAAAATTTCATCTCTCAAATCAAACCTATAAATCCCTACTTCCTTGCACGATGAGAAATGCTTAAACAATTAATAAAAAAATCTATAACTATACACAATTGATGAATTTGACTCTTATGGTCTAGCTTATCACTACTCAAATGAATAGTATACTACACAACATATATAGGCTATGCAGAACAAAGATCAAAGAGCATATACTTTCACGAAAAATAAAGAATTAACTTGGCACCACGACTGTATCCGATCTCACATCCTCTCTGCTCAACCATCTTGGTCATCACCTATGGCTTTACTTTATTTCCTCCAATAACTATATTTTCTCAGCTGGCTGAATTTAGTGGTGGGTTCTTAATTGAACCTATCCAACTATCACTTTAGAATATCCCTCAAGTTCTGTCTCTTGCTCTTCTTCGTGCTCTTTTATCACATCTGGTTGCGAGTGCTCTATTGGCTCATCTTTAGGTGTTGAAGGTATTCTGACATGACCAATTCAGCCTCTTACTGTAATTTTACGTTTAGGTGTCATCTTCCATCATCATCACCATAATTATAAGTCGACAAATACATACATATGAATGCAAACATATAATGCAAAAATAACATATATAACCTTTTCTCACTTATTGAACATATGAGAGTTTTTTTTTTTTTTTTCTTTTTGAAAGAAGTGAAATACTTAAAAGTTTTATTCAAAATAAATCATATTTTAACACAAAGAAATTAGATATCATAGATTATACCTCTATAGGAATCAGATACTCATAGATAAGAAAGTAAATAGACCATGAACTTAATAAACAGATTCCCTAATCAACAAATTACATCACTAAGTCTTCTTACTGCTCCAATTGTTACTTGAGTAGTCGGAAATAGATTCTTCGAACCATCTTTCTCTTCTCTTCCTGCAGTCTATTTCCAATCCGAACCTAAGTGTTCAACCATTAGTTCCATTCTTCCTAAGACTTTCCTCCATCTTAGCTTTTCTCTTATCTTTCGCCCCTAAGACTGACTCCTGAAGTGCTCTCATACCCAGTGTGAGTCTATCATTCTAACTGGGTCCCTCATCACTGGACTCCTCAAAGTCAAAGCCAAAAGAGGTAATGTCAAACTCTCCTATTTGTGAAGTCTGAGGAGGCACAACTACCTCTTCCTCCTCATCATCAGACTCTTCCATCCCCTTTCTATTTCACTATCAGAATCATCCATCTATTCTCCTCCCTCATCATCAACATCACTCAGTTCCTCACATCCCTCACCATCAGCATCACCTATCTCATCTTCTCCCACACCACCTAAGTCAAGATCAGAAGCTTCCTCATCAGCCTCGCTATTTAAGACTAAATCAACCACTGGTATAGGAGGTTCTACTGCCTGTACATCCCCAACTCCTCCTTCTTGCATGAGTAACTCTAGTTCAGCAACCTCAACTACCATCTTCTCTTCTTTACCATCATTTGGCACAATAGGGTTGGAAACCCTCAATCTCCATCTCACTGTCACTGCTCTCTAACTCAAACCAATCTGACCCAGGTTTAGGTTCCGTGCCCGAAAAGGATAGGTCCACTATAGGAATTGAAATAGGTGTTCTACCACACATAAAAGGCCAATCTTGGGTAATAGGCGCGAATCTTCTAACCATCCTACAAACAGAACACACATATTAGTATTAGAGATTATAAAACTTAATGCAACCAATCTAAATAATGCCAATAGCTACCTAAACCAAGTTTCTGATATCACTTATAACACCCAACTATCTACATACCCATTTAAGGTTGGGGATGTCGCCCTACCCTTAAGATAAGGAATCTTTGTAACTAGGACTTACAAAAGAAATGAAAAAGATGATCCAAATTTAAACTTATTACAAATCAAAATAATACATGAATAAGTCTCAAAATAAACAAATGTCTACTAGAGTCTCTAAAAGTGAAATACATTCAAAATAAGTCTTCAAAGAAAAGAAACATTAATCAATAAACCTTCACAGTAAGATCGACATAAAAGCATAGTATAAAAAGGTGGTGAGACATAAGTCTCAGTAAGCCCGTGTGTGCTTAGGGTATTTCATGCAAAACAATTCATGTATGCAAGTTGAGAAACTTTTATAAAAGTAAAGTGCTGGTAAGTCTCAAACAAATTTCACAAAGTGATGAGTGGTGCTTTCCTTTCAAATGACATACATTGTATAAAATAAAAACAACCACTCAAAAGAAATAGACATGGCACTACACTTTGTACACCATGATAAAAGAAAGTTCAAGATGCCACACCTTGTGCATTCTGACAGAAGGTAGGTGTACGGTCTACCGGGTGAGATACTCTTCCATCTCTATACCCAAACTTACTAATTGTCCATTTTGAAAATGCACAGTTCCCTTGAACTGTACATGCTAGCTCGGACCGATATGATCTACAGAACTGACATCCTATCCGGAAAGGACTCTCCCCTCAGAGGTGGCACCTACTGAGAGATTTATCTTGACACTTCAAAGACTAGTCCTAGTAGTCTACTCTTATTGAGTACTCAACGTTATATTTGTCCCTTTCAGAAAAAGAAGATTCATCCAACGTGTTTTTTTTGAAAGAGTAATTATGATTTACAAAATTCTTGTCAAAGATGGTTTCTAGAAAAGTTTATCATTTTAATTAAAATTCCTTGCTCAATTTCAAATTGTTTAATTGAACGAAAAAGGAAAAGAAAATTTTCCATAATTGCATCTAAAGTACGTCTCCACGTATACATCATGTTTTGACTTCTCGAAGTGATTTTGATCTTCAAATAGCTTTATGCAAGGACTTACCTGATCTCTTGTTGTTCCTTGACACAATAGCCTTCCAAGTTGGTTCAAGGCAAACTAGCCCCACCTGAGGTAAATATAGGGTATAAGTCTCAATATCCAAACAACACTTGCTCAAATAAATAATTCCCAAGCGATCATGTTTAAGCTCAACTAGTTATACCAACATCCAGTTAAGACAATGATGTCTTAGACTCTAAAATTAATTGAAGTATTTTATAGAATAAGATCCATTTGATATGCCAATATAAATAAGTTTTATAAATAAAAATAAATAATAAATTATAATATTAACTATTTATTAACAAATAATAAGTAATATTAATAATAAATTAAAAACAATTTTTATAGTAAATAATAAATAATATTAATAATAAATGATAAATCATTTTAATAATAATTAACAGTAATATTTATTATTATAAATAATATATGAGTGTAAATAAAAGTTTTAGTAAGATCAACCAATAATAATATAAATATAAAAGATATTTGATATTTATTAGTTTTGATATATTATTATTTATGCTTAATAAAGAAAATATTACTATTTTCTTATCTTATAAAATAATAATATTTTAGGTAATTATTAATTCTGAAAATATTGAGATTTACTGAAATTAATAAATTAAATTAAATAATGATACTAATAATTTTGATAATAATAATAATAATGCTAGTAATAATAATAATAGTAGTAAAAGTAGCTCTAATAATAATTTTTTTAATGACCATAGTGAATTTACTAGTACAAAAATTTATATATATTCATACACACATATATCCAATAAATAACATGTTGATGTGCCTAAAAATAGACTTGTAAAAATATTCATCACAATAAGGGTGATACAAACTAATAATAATATTATCAAGCGATTTAGTGTCAAAAATAACATCATGGGAGCATAATCAAACAATGGTGGTATAATTTCCATAATCCAATACAACATCCCTACTAGTGACATAAAGCCTTTAATCATAACATACTAATGAGTATATACTGATCCTAAAGCATAATCCAAAAATAATTCATAAGGCTCAACATTCATTTCAATCTTCATATCTTAGAGTTATTCTCTTTACCCACATACATATATCCATCCCATCAATATTAGATCAACATACTAGTTTCAACATCTAAAAGCCTTGAGTTCAAAAATTAAGAAGAAGGTCATGGAAGAAATACTTGTTTGATGATCGTTGGAGTTGAAAATATTGTCTTCTCCAATGAAAAGCCTTGAGTGTTTGAAGAGTCCTTTTTCATTTGAAATTGTTCAAAAATAGCCACCAATGGATCGACCAAGAGAGGTAAAGAAAGAGATTAGGATGATAACGAAATGAAGATGAAGAAGTGAAAAAGGTTATGATGATTGAATTTACCTTCTTGATGTTCATCTTTAGTGTGTGTTCTTGGTGTTCTTGAGAACACAAGAGAAAAATGAGAGAAAATGATTTGTGTGTGCATAGTGTGTGAAGGCCGAATGGCCTTGCTATGGGAGGAGTTTCGGTTATCCTAGGGGAAAAGAGAGAGAGTTCAGCTATTTTGAATTTTAAAATGAGAAAAATGTGGAGATGTTTGAGGTAGAAGATCTGTTAATGTTGTCTTCTTCTTGAAGGTTTCTAGTCCTTCAGTGGTGGTGACTCGTCTAGCTTTGTATTAGTTGTGAAATGGAAGAGTATTCCAGCTTTAATGCTGGCCGAAAATGACTGTACAAGAGAGGAAAAATTCTGGTTTGTTCATCTAGCTAGGTGAGATTTTAAGGGAGTAAAATTTGGAATTTAATTTTCAAGTTTGAAAAGTTTGAATGGAGTAAAGTTAGGAGTGATTTGAGGTGTGTTAATAGAGCTCTAATGGCTATGATAGATGAAGAAGACAAGATGTTCTATCCATGGCTTCAAGGTGGCCAAAATGATGAAGGAAATTGAGGAAGAAATCGATTCTTATCTTTGCTAGGCAAGCTAGAAAAATTTTGAAATTTTAACTACAAGAATTCTTAGAATATCGAATGATTTGAGAATTTTTTATCCATTTTGAAATGGACTTGCAACTGAAACTTAGGAGTATTTGAAGGTCCCTTAATGGTGGTTCACCAGCCACCGTCGTGGAGAAGAAGGGGGAAAAGTTCTGGTGTTCTTATGATGGGTTGGTTGCTCAATCTCCATGGCTAAACTCTTGGTAGTTTGCTGAAAAAATTCTGGTTTGGTAAGGCTCTACAAGCTGTGAAATTCCAAGGCATTTTCAGCTTCATATTCACACAAAATGGTTGGTTGCTAGCAAGAATTAAATAGACAAATGTTGCTACATTTTTCAGAAATCCAGCCAAGGAGAATTGCTGGAAAATTTTCTAGATTTAAACCAAAATAAGAACAAGAAAAAATGTAGTTCTTTGAAGAAAAGCTATGGTGATTTAATTGAAAACCACCTACCTATTTTCCTTCCTAAATTTCGGTAATCTCCTATCCCAAGAGCTGGAATTTTTCTTTCAAAATTCAAGTCCAAGATTATTCCAATATATTTTTTAAAGAAATTAGGAGAATTAGAGAAATAGGAGTAGTTTGAATTTAAATAGGTTAGGGCGTAATTTGCTAAAATAATGGAAACCAAAACTCTTCTAGATTTTCTTTTATGACCAGATCACATCGTTAGGACATTACCATTGTGTCTTTCCTAAGACAACATTCCTAACTTCATGGAATGTAAGAAGAAAATTCAAACATTAGTTAGGATAATTAAAAATAAAATTTAGGTGATGGGATTTGAACCCAAGACCTTAGAGACTAATCATAAAACTCCAACCACTTAACCACACTAACTCTTATTCTTATTTTTCCAAAAAATTCTCTTCTTTTTTAAGCCTCAAGCCTTCTTCCTATTTCGTCGTCAAGTAAATTTTCGTTTTTACCCTTACTACTCAACAAGTATAAATAAACCATTTAACCCCTATATCATAATTCTAAGGTAAACAAATTCATCCAAGAAATATATTTTTTATGCAATATGGTATGATATGCACCCCATCCCCCTAACACTAGGGTCGGTTTATATGGGGTTTTACAAGGTCCAAACTCATACTTGGTTTGCTTGAAATAATCCGTGTGTGCCTGATGTTAAAATTTCAATCGAGAAGGTCAAGGGTTCAAACACAAAAGGGAAAGATCTGCCCAAAGATTAAAAAGAGGCTTGAGAAACTGGTTGAGGAGTCAGCCCATTATATTGATGAGTACGTCGGTGGTTACAAGTTCCAAGTTAAGGAGACCAAAGCTTCGGAGCAATTTTCGATTGACATAGAAAAATGGTATTGCACTTGCAGGAAATGGGAACTTTCTGGTATCCCTTGAAAGCATGGTATTTCAGCTGTTGGGTAAAAAGGTAAAGACCCAGAAGACTATGTTGATGGATGTTATAGCATCGATTCCTATAGAATGAGCCAGTCATAAATCCTTGCAATAGACCAAATAATTAGCCAACAAGCACATTACCAAAATTGAAGCCTCATGTGGCCCTGAAGCTTCCCGATAGACCTAAGAAGAAGAAAAAGTTAGGAAAATGGGAGAAGGCTTGAAAAAGTTACAGCCACTGGTGCAAGAAAGCTTTCAAGAACAAGTTTTGGGAAACTGGAGTGTAGGGGTTGTGGATATTCTGGTCATAATTGATATGACTTTTTGTGGTGGCTTTTCTTGGTGTTGTGGTGTTTTGGTGGCTGTGTGTTCAGTTCAAACAAATGGACCAAAAAACAATGACTTTTCTTGTCACAAAAGAAGAAAGTAACCCAACTACCTACACTCTTGCAAAACCTTGAAGAACAAAGCCTCAAAGACCCTCAAGATGAATAGAAAGTTCTACAAGATTCTCACCCTATTATCTTTGAAGCAACAAAGGCAAACAAGAACAATAGAATAGAGAAAATAGGCACCCAACTATTGAATTTCAAACAAACCTTAGAAGAACAAAGCAACTAAGACCTATTCAAAGAAAACAACATTGGATTATCCAAAAGATTTATAGACTCTTACAAAAGGAAGACTAACCCTTAAGCTTGGTCTTGAACAAGATAAACAAGGAGGCTTGGCCTCTCAAGGTTCTCTCTCAATCTGATTTCAAAATGTTGTGTGTAGTGTTTTCAAATGACTAAGGTTCTATTTATACTATCACAACCCTAGCTAAGTAAACCCTGATGCTCTATTACAGTTTTTGGATCATAATAAGTCTTTACAAGGAATTAAAAATGAAGAAAGCTAGAGAAAAGCATTAAAAAGCAAGGCTGTCGGCGGGTGCCCAGAGAGTAGCTGGCGCTGGTTTGGACATCACAGCCGCGCCGGCTATGTTCTGTCTTCGGCGGTTGAATTGCCCGAACACAGCCATTGTGGACAGAATGGAGCCAGTGCTGGTTTGGCTGCTTGGAGCCAGCGCCGACTGTCCTCTGGAGGCCTCCTTTTTGGTCTAGTTTCGTCCATCTTCGTCACTGGCCCTTGTCTTTGTTTGGTCACACCTCCCCCTCCTTTATCTTGAACTTCATGATGAAGTGGAGTCTCATCATATCCCCCTCCTTGAAAAGGATTCGTCTCCGAATCTTTGCCATCTTCTTCATGGAGTGCCTTCACCACTGCCACTTTCTTAGCTCTATCAAGGATCATCCGTTCACCTATAGGTAAGGGAATCAATTCAAAAGGAGTCAATGTGTTAGTGTTGTGCCCTAGAGGCAATCACTTGTACCATGTATATTGCATATTAAATTAATAAGAGGCATTCTTTATCTTTCAGTTTGATTGTTATATCTAAATATGTGTACAAACCGTTAGATAAAGTCCTTAGTACAACACAGTGTTAATGAAATCATGATAGAGATCATGATGTGAGATTCCTACTACACTATGCAGTGTTTGTACTTAAATAATCCCCAGTCATATTATTAATAAGATGGGACATTATTAATACGCCAACACTGGCACATGTTATATCTCTTGATTGGATCAAGCGGTGGTTCTCATATCCGTGGGTATTGGGATACTCAGGATTAACTTGTAGATGCTTGTTTTGAAACAAGTTCATTAGATGACCTAGCTACGAGATAATCACTTGGATAACTATTTAGTGCCAGTGATAGAATCTCATTATAGCAAGTGTGCAAGTATCCTTAGACTTGAGATCTCCAAGGTACTTTGTTTATCGAGCATTGTACTTTGATTCTAATCTTTGGAGTCTTATCTAGGACCGCCTATGGGATGGATATTGGGTACAACGTAAAGTAAACGAAAGTAGTTGAGATGGTCAATAAAGGATTCACCACTCCTAATAATAGGAGAGTATATCTCAAGGCCACTTGTAGAAATCATTACTCATGAAGTCCTTGGCCAAGGCGACTATGTGATGGAAATGGTTCCAATTGATACACATATCGAGTAATGGATTTCTTGAACAAGTACTAAAATATTCGGGCCAGAATTAATAATATTCTGAAGGGAGTTGGCACTAATTCCATACTCTAGACCGAATGAGATATTGTATGTTGAAAGGAGTTTATTGCACTGATAATTTGCTATTGAAAGGTTCATGTCAAGCCACTTGACTTTCTAGACTTTTGGATGGTCAAGAGTCATTGCTAGATGTCGCTCTCGATATGCTAAATATGAATTTATCAATTAGAGAATTAATAAATTTAATCCTTTATTTTATTAAGGATTATTAATTCTAATATTGTTAGAATTAATTCATATTATGCTACCAATAAGACCAGGAAACCTAATGGGTCACACACAATAAAGGTTTGAATGCTCAAATATATTATTTGATAATATTGTGGAGTTAATTAAGAGAAGAGAATATATTTATAGGTGAATTATAAGTTTGTTATAATTCATGGGACCTAATTGTAATTAAGTAAACTTCAAGAACCAATTTGTTGACAATTGGACGTTGAAGGATTAAGTTGCAATTTATGGTAATTATAAATCTATAAATATAAGAAAACGGTTTCCTTAGGGTTAGAGACAGACTATTCACGCAGTAATAGAGAAACCGTTTCTCTGCCTCTCTCTTGATCAAACCCTAGCCGTCTCTCTTCTTGATCAAAACCCTAGCCTCCCAAATTCTACTAGCATAGAATTGTGAGATTGTGAGCATTCAACCTTGTGTGGATTATCATTAGAGGGAGTTCTTTCTTGGACTTCAGTTGAGCTGTAGTGAACGATTTTGGATAATCTGGATCGCGCCTGCGTTCTTGTTTCTGAAATTTTTAAATTCCGGCTTCACGAGGTAATAAGCGCAATCTTCTACTTTTTTTCGTTTCTATTGCAAACCCGTGATCCATGGCTTGGATTTCTTGTTGTTTTCCACTGCGCTTAATCTGATTATGCATGATAGAAATCCTACAGTGGTATCAGAGCCAACGAGTTTGTGTTTTAATGGGATGTTTTATTGTTTTGAATTGTTCAAGCATGCAAATTGCATGATAGCAGCATGTTAATTGTATGAACATGTCTGTTGGTTTGTATGTAATCGTCTGGGTTTTGTTTTGAATAATCTGGGTTGCAGAAATCGTTTCTGCATTGTGGGTTTTATGCTTTTGAAAATATTGCAGAATGGTTCTGAGTCTGTGTTCAGGTTTCGGCTTCAGTTGATGTTCATCCTGTAATTAAGCCTTCCGTTTAACAATTTGGATTGTTAAATTGATTGTGAGAATGATCACAATGGTTTGTTAATAAATATTAACAAAGGTCAACGTCAAAAACTGGTTTTGATTGATCTTAGAACGGCCCCGAACTTAACAAAAAAATTTCAGAAAATCCAAGCCGCACGCGGTGGTTACTGTTCAGTTTTTTTTTAAAAAAAAAAAAGGTTCTGGAATAGAATTTTGAAAGGGAAAATCTCATTTGATAGCGGGACCACCGTTATCGTTGCGTGACGGGACCCAGAAGCATTTTCTCAAAATTAGTTTTGAGACAATCAATTTTATTTTTCAAAATAGTGATTTTGAAAATTTAAAATTAATGTATTTTTCTTAAATGTTGATTTTAGAATTTGTTTTATTTTCCCAAAATACTGATTTTGGAATAATAAAAGTATATGTTTATTTTGTTTAAGCATAGTTAATGGCATGGTGGATGGTTATGGACTAAAACAAATTATATATGTTCATGCATTTTTTACCGCTTTGTTTTAATGAAATAGGGCCTAAGTGTCCTGCCTTCTCTCAAATTCTGATGTAATTCTCTTCTCATCTAACTCCCCTCGAATGTAACTCGAGGTTTCTCCTTTTAGGAAATTATGTAATTAGATTATATAGGTTAGATTGAGGTAGAATTTTATTTTCAAGATTTTGAAGATGGCGTTCAAAATAAGGCGAGATGGTAAGACCCTCTACCTGTATCATGCATGAACACATAGGGTTGACCATATTAATTTCCTTGGTGGATCGAGAAAATTAATTTAGAAAGTCCATAACCATGCCACGTAATTGTTTATTACCATGTTTATCAATTTATGCTGCTTATTGATAAATTGTATGCATGCCTAACAATGAGACCACTAAAAGGAATAAATCCCTCAAATAATATTAAATCTAATGCCTTCTATTAATATAGTGAGAACGAGAGCTCTTTTTCGAGACCAGGTTGTTAGGCAAACCCAAGCCTACTTGACATCGAGTATGTTCAAGCTATAGAATTTAAATTCATGTTAATGTGTTGGATTTAACTAATTTCTTTATCCTGGTTGGGCTAACCCAAGAATAAAGAAAATTAGAGGCAAAGTTGGGCTAGTATTTGATACTTTAATGATTAAAAGATATTAATCACCCAATGATTCAGTACTTACTTTTTGATGTAATTGGTATTGGATACCTACCACTGAACTTAAGAGTGGCTTGTTGGGCTAACCCAAGGTTATTCTTAAGGAATTTGGATACTGATCCACTAAGAAAGTTTCCAACGGGCTTTCCCGAGTCAATAGTGAGAGCTATTGGTTTGAGTAAAATAGTGGAATAATTATGCGCTTAATTAAAGACCTAATTAATTGCATTGCATTTGCATATACATGTTCTAATAATTCTATCTTTACATCTAGGTCATTTACATCATGTCGACAAACCTAAACTTGCGTAGCATCTTGGAAACAAACAAGCTCACTAAATCAAACTATTTAGACTGGTATAGAAACTTGAGAATCGTTCTCAAGTTAGAAAAGTTGCTCTACGTGCTAGAAGCTCCTATTCCGCCACCTCCAGCTCAAGATGCTCCTGCTGAAGAGCATGCTGTCCACAAGAAGCACAAAGAAGATAGCGACACAGACATCTTGTATCATGTCAAGCGCCAATGTCTCCCGAGCTGCAAAAACAGCATGAGCATATGGATGCTCAATCAATGATCCTCCATCTTAGAGAGCTATTTGATAAACAAGCTAGAACAGAGAGATATGAGATCTCTAAACAACTATTCCGTGCTAAGATGGTTGAGGGTGCTTTAGTGGCCACTCATGGGTTGCAGATGTTGGGCTACATTGAAAAACTTGGGTCTCTTGGGTTCGTAATGGATCATGACTTAAGTATTGACTTAATTCTACAATCATTACCAAGTAGTTTTTCACAGTTTGTGATCAACTACCACATGAATAATGTTGAGACCACAATACCTGAGCTAATCAATCTGCTTAAGACTGCTGAGTCCTCTATGAAAAAGGATGATAAGGCAATCTTGTTAGTAGGTTCTTCATCTTCTAAGAAAAAGGTTTCTAAGAAGAAGAAGAAGAACACTCCTACTAAGCCCAAAGGAGGTGTCAAGAAGAAGGAGGCTGCCTCTAAAGGCCCATGTCATCATTGTGGCAAAATGGGCCATTGGAGGCGTAACTGCAAGGCCTACTTGGAGACTGTGAAGGAAAAGAAGGAGAAGGAGAAGCTTGCAAGCACTTCTACTTCTAATCCTGGTATGTTTATGATTGAGATTAATACTGCCTTTAATAATGAGATATGGGTATTGGATACCGGTTGTGGATCTCATTTATGCAATAATTTGCAGGCACTAAAAGACAGTAGAAGGTTAGAGAAAGGTGACGTGGACCTACGAGCTGCAAATGGAGCAAAGGTTGCTGCACTAGTCGTGGGGACTTATCATCTCAATCTACCTTCTCGGATTAGTTTTAAAACTACAAAACTCGTTATTTTGTACCAGCTTTTGTTGAAAAATATTATCTTAGTTGCTTGTTTAGACTTATTCGGATTTCATTTAAGTTTTAAGAATAAATGTTGTTCTTTCTCATTAAATGATATTCATTATGGTTCTGCAACTTTGATCAATGGTTTATATGTTCTAGACATGTATAATCTAATTCTCAATATAAGTAAAAAGAAACATAAAAAGGATAACTTAATCTCATCTTACTTATGGCATTGTCTTTTAGGCCATGTAAATGAAAAACGTGTGTCTAAGTTATACAAATTGGGTGACTTAGGGTCATTTGATTACGAATCATATGACACATGCGAATCTTGTTTACTTGGAAAAATGGCTAAAACTTCTTTTTCAAGAAAAGAAGAAAGGGCAAAAGAGTTATTAGAACTCGTACATTCAGGGAAAAATGGCTAAAACTTCTTTTTCAAGAAAAGGAGAAAGGGCAAAAGAGTTATTAGAACTCGTACATTCAGATATATGTGGCCCAATGTCAATACAGGCAAGAGGAGGTTATCAATACTTCATTACCTTTATTGATGATTATTCTCGATATGGGTATTTTTATTTGATGAAATACAAATCTGAAGCCTTTGACCGTTTCAAAGACTTCAAAAATGAAGTAGAGAAACAACTTAGTAAAAGTATTAAAGCTCTTAGATCTGATCGAGGAGGTGAATACTTAAGTCAAGAGTTTCTAAGTTATCTAAGAGATAACGGAATATTATCTCAATGGACTCCACCATATACACCTCAACATAATGGTGTATCTGAGAGAGGGAATCGAACCCTTCTAGACATGGTAAGGACCATGATGGCTTTTGCAAGACCTACCAAAATCGTTTTGGGGGTACGCACTGGAGACTGCTGTTTACATTTTAAACAGAGTTCCATAAAAAACGGTTGATACCACTCCTTATGAGTTATTATTTGGTAAGAGACCAAAGTTATCTCATTTAAGGATTTGGGGTTGCCCTGCTTTTGTTAAAAAGGTAATGTCAGACAAATTTGAAAGTAAGTCTGACAAATGTTTGTTTGTTAGATATCCAAAAGAATCGTTTGGATATTACTTCTATCTTCCTTCTGAACATAAAGTTTTTATTTCAAAACATGCTGTCTTCTTAGAGAAGGAGCACATGTTCAAAGAAGATAGTGGGAGCAAGCTTGAACTTAGTGAAGTTCAAGAAGAGCAAACAAATATTGATCAACCTTCTGAACCTGTATATATTCAAATACATGAACCTTCTAACACACAAGAGCTTCGTAGGTCAAGTAGAATACGAGTGGCACCTGAGAGATATGGATTTCTCATAAGTAACCATAATGACGTATTGCTCATAAATGACGATGAGCCTACTACTTATGAGGATGTTCTGAATAGTTCAAAATCTGATAAATGGCTCAAAGCTAAAGTCAGAGATGGATTCCATGTATGAAAACTAAGTATGGACTTTAGTTGATCCACCTGAAGGAATCAAGCCTATAGGGTGTAAATGGGTTTTCAAAAAGAAAACTGACATGGATGGTAATGTGGTTACCTATAAAGCTCGCTTGGTAGAAAAAGGTTATCGTCAACGGCAAGGTATTGACTATGACGAAACTTTTTCACCAGTTGCGATGTTGAAATCCATAAGAATACTCCTAGCCATTACCGCTCATTACGATTATGAGGTCTAGCAAATGGATGTGAAAATAGCTTTCCTTAATGGAAACCTGATTGAGGAAGTGTATATGACACAGCCTGAAGGTTTCATATCCGAAGATGGCACAAAGGTGTGCAAGTTGCAAAGGTCCATTTATGGACTTAAGCAAGCATCTAGGAGTTGGAATATCCGTTTTGATGAGACAATTAAAGAATTTGGTTTCATTCAAAACATGGATGAACCTTGTGTGTACAAGAAGGCTAGTGGGAGTAAAGTTGTTTCCCTATTGCTTTATGTAGATAACATATTGCTTATAGGAAATGATGTTTCCACTCTTCAATCAGTGAAGATTTAGTTGTCCAAGATATTCTCCATGAAAGACCTTGGAGAAGCAACCTATATTTTGGGAATAAAGATCTATAGAGATAGATCTAGAAGGTTGTTAGGTCTTTCACAGTCTATATACATAGATAAAGTGCTGAAAAGGTTCAGCATGGATCAATCCAAAAGAGGATTCTTACCTATGACACATGGTGTAAGCCTTTCAAAGTCGATGTCTCCAAAGACACAAGTTTAAAGGGATCACATGAGTAGAATTCCATATGCTTCGTCAATTGGGTCTATCATGTATGTTATGATATGTACTAGGCCCGATGTATCGTGTACTCTTAGTTTGACGAGCAGATACCAATCTGATCCTGGAGAGGGTCACTGGGCGGCTGTAAAGAATATCCTTAAGTACTTACGAAGGACTAAGGATGCATTCTTGATATATGGAGATGGTGATTTACAAGTAACAGGGTATACAGATGCCAGCTTTCAGTTCGATAAGGACGACTTCAAATCACAATCTGGCTACGTATTTACATTAGGTGGTGGGGCAGTTAGTTGGAAGAGCTCCAAACAAGAGACTACTGCCTATTCGACTACTGAAGCAGAGTACATAGCAGCTTTTGAAGCAGCTAAAGAAGCAGTATAGATCAAGAAGTTCATCACTGAACTTGGAATGGTGCCCAGCATTGTTAATTCGATACCTTTGTATTGTGACAACAATGGAGCCATTGCACAGGCAAAGGAACCACGATCTCATCAACGATCCAAGCATGTACTTAGACGCTATCATCTGATTAGAGAAATCATAGATAGAGGAGATGTAAAGATAGAGAGAATTCTCACGGATCAGAACATAGCTGATCCACTCACTAAAGCGCTTTCCCAGAAGAAACATGATAAATATGTTGAGTCATTTGGTATTCGATACAAAAATGATTGGCTCTAGTGCAAGTGGGAGTTTGTTAGTGTTGTGCCTTAGAGGCAATCACTTGTACCATGTATATTGCATATTAAATTAATAAGAGGCATTCTTTATCTTTCAGTTTGATTGTTATATCTAAATATGTGTACAAACCGTTAGATAAAGTCCTTAGTATAACACAATGTTAAGGAAATCATGATAGAGATCATGATGTGAGATTCCTACTACACTATGCAGTGTTTGTACTTAAATAATCTCCAGTCATAGTATTAATAAGATGGGACATTATTAATACGCCAACACTGGCACATGTTATATCTCTTGATTGGATCAAGCGGCGGTTCTCATATCCGTGGGTATTGGCATACTTAGGATTAACGTGTGGATGCTTGTTTTGAAACAAGTTCATTGGATGACCTAGCTACGAGATAATCACTTGGATAACTATTTAGTGCCAGTGATAGAATCTCATTATAGCAAATGTGCAAGTATCCTTAGACTTGAGATCTCCAAGGTACTTTATTTATCGAGCATTGTACTTTGATTCTAATCTTTGGAGTCTTATCTAGGACCGCCTATGGGATGGATATTGGGTACAACGTAAAGTAAACGAAAGTAGTTGAGATGGTCAATAAAGGATTCACCACTCCTAATAGTAGGAGAGTATATCTCAAGGCCGCTTGTAGAAATCATTACTCATGAAGTCCTTGGCCAAGGCGACTATGTGATGGAAATGGTTCCAATTGATACACATATCGAGTAATGGATTTCTTGAACAAGTACTAAAATATTCGGGCCAGAATTAATAATATTCTGAAGGGAGTTGGCACTAATTCCATGCTCTAGACCGAATGAGATATTGTATGTTGAAAGGAGTTTATTGCACTGATAATTTGCTATTGAAAGGTTCATGTCAAACCACTTGACTTTCTGGACTTTTGGATGGTCAAGAGTCATTGCTAGATGTCGCTCTCGATATGCTAACTATGAATTTATCAATTAGAGAATTAATAAATTTAATCCTTTATTTTATTAAGGATTATTAATTCTAATATTGTTAGAATTAATTCATATTATGCTACCAATAAGACCAGGAAACCTAATGGGTCACACACAATAAAGGTTTGAATGCTCCAATATATTATTTGATAATATTGTGGAGTTAATTAAGAGAAGGGAATATATTTATAGGTGAATTATAAGTTTGTTATAATTCATGGGACCTAATTGTAATTAAGTAAACTTCAAGAACTAATTTGTTGACAATTGGACGTTGAAGGACTAAGTTACAATTTATGGTAATTATAAATCTATAAATATAAGAAAACGGTTTCCTTAGGGTTAGAGACAGACTATTCACGCAATAACAGAGAAACTGTTTCTCTGCCTCTCTCTTGATCAAACCCTAGCCGTCTCTCTTCTTGATCAAAACCCTAGCCTCCCGAATTCTACTAGCATAGAATTGTGAGATTGTGAGCATTCAACCTTGTGTGGATTATCATTAGAGGGAGTTCTTTCTTGGATTTCAGTTGAACTGCAGTGAATGATTTTGGATAATCTGGATCGCGTCTGCGTTCTTGTTTCTGAAATTTTTGAATTCTAGCTTCACGAGGTAATAAACGCAATCTTCTACTTTTTCCCGTTTCTATTGCAAACCCGTGATCCATGGCTTGGATTTCTTGTTGTTTTCCGCTGCGCTTAATATGATTATGCATGATAGAAATCCTACACAATGGACTAAAACCATTCATAATTTCAAAAGGGGAATAAAGAGTGGTAGAGTGAAAAGCCCTTTTGCAAACAAACTCAAATTGTGGCCAGCATTCCTCCTATTTGGTCAAGTTTTCCTTGATTATGGCCCGCAAGAGTTGGGTAAGTGTTCGGTTGACCTCTTCTTTTGGAACAACAACTTCAAATACTTGAGGCATAGCTGCAATGGTATTAGGCAAAGACAATGAGAAATCATTAGTAGAAACATAAGAACAATTGCATAAAAGAAGAATATCCGGATCCTTGCCTTCTTTAGCCTCTATAACCTCACTTTCTTTTTCCAAGAAATTCACTCTTCGTTTGCCTCCCCTCTCTTGACCTTGCTCACTCATACCAAACTCTTTTTCTTGCCTCTCTTTTTCTCTCCTCTCAATTTCTCGTTTTGGATTAACATCTTGTGCTCCCTTCTTCTTTTCTTGCTCCTTCATGATTCTTTGATCTTTGTTCACCTCACTAGGGACTTAGGTAATGGTGGTAGGGGTTGGCCAATCTTGGATGGCTTTCACCTGTCCTTCTTCAACCCCAATTCCTTTGGCACTCACATCATACCCAAGGAATGTAATCCTCTCCAAACTAAGAGAGCATTTCTCAAGTGTATTCCCATCTCTTCTACCCACTCTATCTCCTCCACTAGATTTGATGTCATTTTGTGAAATTGAACGAGATTCTTCATTCTTACTAGTCTCACTCATTTTCATTTGCTTTTGCACCACCTTTAGCCAACTTCTCTTTCTCTCCTCTTGTGGATGCGAGCTTTCTTCCACTTCATGAGTACTTGAAGCACTTTGGGAACCTTCATCTATAGCACGTATTTGCTCATTCTTTATCTCAATTTTTAAATTCTTTGGCTCTTCAACAAATTCCATACTCTTTTGCTCAACTTCTTCTTGCACATTCTCCTCTAACATTTCTAATGGGTTTGACTCATCCTCTAGAAAGAATAAAATGTTATAATATTCCTTAGTCATCCTATTTGTTGAATTCAGTGGATCTACGTCTTCTTTTTCATCATTACTAAGCTCCTCATCAAACTCATCAACATTTTCCTTAACTACTTCATGCACTACTTCTTCATTTTGATTGAGCATTTCTTGGTCTTTGGCTTCCCTTTCTTGTTAGGATTCGTACACTCCTAAACACGGAAAACATCCACGAATCCCTTTCGAGGATCCAAGTAAACGATTAAGAAGATCGTAGGTTTGCAGAATTACCTCTGGTTGGTGAAATCGATATCCTTCGATTCCAATGGTGCTGCTGCACGTGCAACCCGAATGATCACCAGACGCTACAATGCGCAAACGTCCTCTATCGAATACACACTGCGAACTCACTCGTCACCCGGGGAGTGCTAGCGCCTAGGGTTTGAAAGGGTTTTTTTCTAATAGAGAATGGCACGAATGTTCTCAACAGAATTAGACTCTTGAAAAGACGGTTAGGGTTTTATTAAAAACCCCCGAACTTCTTAGAGTCCAACCCTAATAATATTTTATCATATTTTAATTTAAATTCAAATTAAATTAAAACTGATATGATAAGATTCTGCCATTATCTTGGTTATTTAAATAATTAATTTACCGAGTCAGATTCTTATAATTTGGACATTATCCAGATACATCGAATATGGACATATTTCCAAATTCATTGTATCTGGTAAATTATCTAAGTTCGATTAACTTAGACATATTTCAAAATTCATCAAATCTGGTTACCAGAAAAATAACCTAACAAGTTCGCTTATTGTGTGACCCTATAGGTTCATTTAACACTGGCAGTGTGCCCAAATCATATTTAAAAGGTGCACAAGTTATAAGCGATTTCTAGCAAAACATTATAACTATCCAGGTTAAATGAAGATCGATGATCTCTTTGAACCAAACCATAATTTTATATTTAGTCCTTTTGTCACACGATATCCAGATTAAGTATAAGACACGGAGCATGTCATCCTTATTAAGCTTAATCAATTATCTCTTGATTTCATAGTAGACTGTTCAAACAAATTATATCAATATCTAAGATTGATATATTTGAGCACGGCCATGCATTTTAACAATCTAACTTATCAAGGGGCCCATAGATATCTCTCCCATAATTAAGGGAGACAAATTCCTTTACTAACATTCATATTCCTCTTATTAATTTATTCTATATCCAACAGTAGTCTAATTGGTTCCTTTTGAGGTCTACTAGGGCTACTTGGGCTAGGCCTAGAGATCTATTGATCATGGGCTATGGTGATAGAATATTTATTTATCTATACCTACAAAACAAGAGATTAGAAAGAAAAATCGATCCTCATTGCACTTCCTTGCATGTTGGCTCTCAAGGTTGATTACTCCACCCTCGTATTTACTCTCTTTTACTCTTTTGATAATAGGCTCTCCCTCTTGCCTTTTTTCTCAACACTCAAGCCTTCTTGTTCAATCTCAATTCTCCCCAATAGCTGAAGATTTAGTCCAGCTAAGTGAATCACACAAATCAAAAGGAATTTCCAAATAGTGGGTCTTAGGGGAATTTCAACAAACACTTATTCGGCACCTCCAAGCAATCAAGTTTTAAGCCAAGAATTTCAAGAAAAAAATGGTCTCAATCAACTCAAGAGCAAGCACTAGATGCCAAGAACACTTCTAAGCAAGAAACAAACAAGAATTATCAAGAACAAAGAAAACAAGAACAACTAAAACTAGGATGATGAATAAAGAACAAGATGATCACAAAGATGCAATAGAAAATTTGAGTTCAATGGACATGGAATTCAATAATTTAGTGATATTCTAAGCCACAAAATCCCAAGGAATAAAAATCAAGAATCAAAGTTCCCAACTATAGCCAAAAATACTCTCATGGAACATTTATCAAACACCTTGGTTGCAACTCGTCACTCAAGAACAATCAGAATTTTCAATCATATTCAAGCCAAGTTTCACCACAAACACAAGACAAATTTGTTCTCAAGGATTACAATAACATAAAGGAGCAATTTCCCAACAAAAAAATCAAGAAATAACAAAAATTTCAAGGTCTTTTTTTGAGCAAGTTTTGAGGTACGGGATTTTCTGGTTTGTCTCTTTTCTTCACTTTGTAGGACTCCTTTCTTGTTTTCAAGCTTTGATGGGAATCAAGCTTTTCCTTAATCTGATACCAAACTCTTTGATATGACTTTTTGTGGTGGCTTTTCTTGGTGTTGTGGTGTTTTGGTGGCTGTGTGTTCAGTTCAAACAAAGGGACCAAAAAACAGGGACTTTTCTTGTTACAAAAGGAGAAAGTAACCCAACTACCTACACTCTTTCAAACCCTTGAAGAACAAAGCCTCGAAGACCCTCAAGATGAATAAAAAATTCTACTAGATTCTCGCCCTAATATCCTTGAAGCAACAAAGGCAAACAAAAATAATAGAATAGAGAAAATAGGCACCCCAACTATTGAATTTCAAACAAACCTTAGAAGAACAAAGCAACTAAAACCCATTCAAAGAAAACAACATTGAATTATTCAAAAGATTTATAGACTCTTACAAAAGGAGGACTAACCCTTAAGCTTGGTCTTGAACAAGATGAACAAGGAGGCTTGGCCTCTCAAGGTTCTCTCTCAATCTGATTTCAAAATGTTGTGTGTTGTGTTTTCAAATGACTAAGGTTCTATTTATACTATCATAACCCTAGCTAAGTAAACCCTGATGTTCTATTACAGTTTTTGGGTCATAATAAGTCTTTACAAGCAATTAAAAATGAAAAAAGCCGGAGAAAAGTATTAAAAAGCGAGGCTGTCGACAGGTGCCCAGAGTGCAGCCGGCGCCGGTTTGGACATCACAGCCGGCGCCAGCTGTGTTCTGTCTTCGGCAGTTGAATTTCCCGAACACAGCCATTGTGGATAGAATGGAGCCGGCGCCGATTTGGCTGCTTGGAGCCGGCGCCGGCTGTCCTCTGGAGGCCTCCTTTTTGGTCTAGTTTCGTCCATCTTCATCGCCGGTCCTTGTCTTTGCATGGTCACATCTCCCCCTCCTTTATCTTGAACTTCATGATGAAGCGGAGTCTCATCAATAATGCCAGAAAGTGCCCACGAAAAGTCATGGAAAAAAAATGTTGATAAAGACATGGAAAAGAACCAAGCTGAAAAGGATGGTGGGGTCTGGCATAATCAATGTACCTAGAACTTCAATAAGTATGGCAGATGTGGACAGTTAGGCCACAATAGAAGGCTATGTAATGGTCAACTCCCACTACAAATACATGAAGGTTCACATGACTATGAAGTAGCAAAGGAATCTATTCAAAATGCATGAAATTATGTATCCAGTCACTCAGTTTTAAGGTAGTTTGTTGACTTTGTACTCAATTTAAGCATGGTTTTTTCTATTATCCTCAATGCTGACTTTTTATTTTCTAAAATTTTTTTGGGACTCTGCTCCTACTATTTCCATTTAGACACCTTACACGAAAGAAGATGACAGCAACAAAAAGGAACTGGAGGTTACAGATCATATTTTGAGTTGTTGAAGGAATGCAACGAAGGGAAACTGAAGATTAAAATTCATAGTTTTGGGTTGTGTAATGATGCCAGTGCGTATATATGTTAACTGGGGTGTTTTTGGAAGTAGTATTGTTTTTTGAGTTGCTTATGCCCTATGTAGAAGCAGCTATTGACTTCAAGTTTTTTACTTGCATATGGAATATGTTGTGTAATGATTCCAATGTATATATATGTTAACTGTGGTGTTTTTGGAAGTAGCTAGGGTTTTTTAAGTTGCTTATTACCTATATGTAGCAGCTATTGACTTCAGGTTTTTTGTTGGCTAATGGAATTTGTATGAATTTATGTTGGCTAATGGTATTTATGTTGCTGGATAATGAAATTTGTGTTGGCTATGGAATTGTTGGCTAATGGAATTTGTGTTGCCTATTGGAATTTTTGTTGGCTAATCTTATTGCTAGAATTTTTATTTCTGAGTGTTGCATTGGTTTTGGTGGTATTGCTAGATTCTTCTGTATTTTTGAAACCAAATATCCTATTGCATGTTCTATCCTGCTGTTAGTTTTCCTAGGTGAAAGAGAGATAGAGTTGACTTGTGATAGATCATTTTGCCAAAACATGGTCCATGGAAGCTTTTCACTTTTATATGCTCTTCTGGTCTTTTATTCCCTGGTTCCTTTACCCTTTAGCTTTACTTACAAATTTGCCGAAGTCAAATGAAATATTGAAGGAAAATGATCATTTTATCACATCTACAAATCTTTTCCTTTACTATTCTCATTTGTAATCTAATAGATACTTGTAATATCTTATTATATGCTTGTTTTGTAACACAATGTATTAAGAGTTTACTTGGAAATGCACAATGAAGCTAGAGAATAAAGCAGAATGAAACTACAGACTACTTCTTCTTCTGATTAATCAACTACAAAGCAGATTCTACATATTCACTACAAAGGACAATCAAGTAAAGGGCCTCTTTCTATAATTTTTTCATCTAGAATCCAGTAATTTCCAATCTTTACAACTTTAGAGCTAGCTAAATCTACTATTAGTTTTTACTTCCAAATCTTCAAGGCTCCCTAAATTAAAACCAATTACTTCTTCATAGCCCCAACAAAATGTAGTATATGAAAGGAAAAGTAATCAGCATTCCAAATATCACACTGCAATTTCGAATCAAAATTTTAGACAAGGAAAAAAGAATAAAATGCCTACATTTAAGCATTATCCAAAAAACAAAAACAAAGAAAATAGGAGTGATGCTTTTAAGATTTTACGTGTCTAAATCTATCTAAAACACACAAAAGTCACCAACAATCTAGCAAAGCATAGATGCCAGCACATCTCTCACAGTGACATCTTTAGACTACTAATTTTAGGATCTAACCACCCTTACGAATTCAAGAACTTCCACCCAAATATTATTTGCAGCACAATGCAAGACAAGATCATCAATGTCTTCTTTCAGCAAGAAACTTTCTTATTTCTCATTAGTTCATTCCTTTCCCCTTCAAGCCTTCTAATCCTTCGTTATAATCCAAGAATCACCACCTTAGATCTATCAGATATTTCTGGATCAAGTCAAACCCAAAATTGACAGCCACCATTTGCCTGCGATAAAGGAAGCAAAAAAAAAAGGGGGAGTAGCTCGTGATGTGTAAATTTTGAGTATATAAAAATTATAAAATTTAAATTCATTCATTAGTCAAGTTTTAATTAAAAAATTAATCCCAAAATACACATACGAACAAGTATACTCATCGCAAGAATAGTATAGGGAATTAACGAGTATCAATCCTCAAAAAAATAAGCACACACTAGTCACTTTTCATTCATTGTTTAACTGACCAAATAAAGTGTTAAAATAATAAAAAAAAATATGTACAACTCTAGGATGTAAGAATATGTAATTTAGACAATTATCCTAGAACACATGATAATGAATCATCTAGCAATTATCTTAATTAATCATCATCTTCTCATCATAAAAGAATATAAAGTAAAATTCAATCATTTCTCAAGTTATGAATCTACTTATATAGACTCCACTTCTTTCCCAATCCATAGAATCACTATCTTTTGATTAAATTAGTATATTTTCTAATCAAACCAACATAACCAAAACATACCTTAAACACAATTCCTCATAAACATTAAATTAGCCAATGACCCTATGCTCCAGGCGAAATCAACTAATCTTTAACCACTTTAGTCATTTACTCTTAACTTCATTTTCCAAGTCCATTAAGATTTGACAAATACAAAATCAATACCATGAACTCCTAACATCGTTTCCTAAGTCAATTAGAAGAAACCGCATCAATAACCAATGATAACAAGTAATCAAATACCATGGATGATAGAAAATTGATCAAATAACTAAATTAATAAAAAACAATGAATCCCAAAATAATGTCAAATTATGATAAAAATATTAAATACATCATTGTTTAAGAACAAGAAAAAAAAAAGGTAAAAGAAAGCACTCGTAGACAAGCCTTCTTCTTCTACTTTGAAGAGTCTATTGAACAACCCTCCTTGAATGGTGAATCTTTCCTTTTGAGTGATTTGCAACTTTAACTCTTGGATTCACTCATTTTCTCTTGTGTTTTTCTTGTTTTTATAGGTTTTGTTTATGCTAAAATTCATTGCTTGAGGAGTCTTAACAGAGTAGGATTCAGAAAATATCAAAATTCTTTGTTCTTTGTTAGCATTAGCTTCTTCAACAATATTGGTTTGTTTTGTTGTACTCATAGTGTAAACTTCCTGTATAAGCTCCTCGCCATCACTTATGTGAACAAAATGTTGGATTTTGATCATGTAATAACAATTAATGTGGAACGGAAATTAAAATGAAATCAATTCAATAGAATCACTCGTATGTTATTAAACAGGTTAGGGGAGGGAAGCAAAATTTGTTACTTTAAAAAAGTAGCTTTTAAAATTTTTTTTTGCACGCAAAACTCTTCCGTAAATTTGTTCAAGTATGAACTACCAAATTTCAAAATAGGAATTTCTCTAATATTGACTCACACGAGAATGTATTCAAGAACCACCAAAATTTTTTGTTAGAAAAATAATATGGTGGCTAAGGATTTAATTTGTTTAGGGAAAAGAAATTAAAGGAAAAATGCTACAGACTTTTCTGTGAATGCGGCGGTGATTTTTTTTTGAAAAAAATGGAGGGCACGTCCGCTTTTGTTCCTTCTCTATGTATATGGAAAACAATTCCTTGTACATATAGAAAAGGTACGCCACCATAGAGGAAAACATGTTGCTTCCTAATTCTTTTAGGAAACTATAATTTAGCCTTTTCCAATTCCTAAACCTTTTAGGATAAAATCAAAAAGCTACGTGACTTTCTCAGAACCTTTTTGGAAACAACGTATAGCCTTTTCTAAATTATGGGCTTGAAGTTATATAATTGTAATTGGGGCCCTTGAATTATAGCAAGTTATAATTCAACCACAAATCTTTTGCATAATTACAATTTTACCTAATAATTATAAAATTTTATAGTTAGCCCATGATTTTTATTGTTTTCCCACAAATTAATCCAAAATATTATCATATGATATCTTGAGTACCAACTCCTCTATTGTGTGTTACCTATTAGGTTTTTCGGTCTATTAATGGCAAAATATAAATTAATTCTAATCGCTATAGATTTAATAATCGTTAATAATTAGAATTAACTTATTAATTTTAATTAAAATTAATTTATTAATTCTCTAATTAATAAATTCATATTTAACAAATCATAAGCAGAATATAGCAATATATCATGACTACCCAAAAGTCCAGAAAGTCAAATGGCATGATATGAACCTTTCAATAGCAAAACATTGGTGCAATAAACTGCTTTAGTCATTCGATATGTCATTCGATTTAGAGTACGGAATTAGTGTCAGCTCCTAGTATAATATAATTAATTCAAATTCAAATTTTTTAGTACTTGATCCAAAATTCATTACTTAACATATGTATCAATTTGGAATTATTTCCAATATATAGTCGCATTGGCCAAGGACTTCGCGAGTAATAATTTCATACAAGTGGTCGTGAGATATACACCCCTGCTATTAGGAGTGATGAATCCTTTATTAACCCTCTCAACTACTTTCATTTACTTTACATTGTACCTAATATCTATCCTACAGGCGGTCCTAATGAGATTCCAAAAATTAGAATCAAAGTACAATGCTTAGTAAACAAAATACCTTAGAGATCTCAAATCTAAGGATACATTCACATTTACTATAATAAAATTCTATCACTAGCACTAAATAATTATCCATGTGATTATCTCATAGTTAAGTCATCCAATAAACTTATTCACTTAACAAGTATTCACATATTAATTTAGAGTATCACAATACTTACGAATATGAGAACTACCACTTGATCAAATCAAGAAATATAACACGTGCCAGTTTTTATGTATTAATGATGTCCTATTTCACTAATACTATGACTAGGGATAATTTAAGTACAAGTATTACATAGTGAGTAGAAATCTCACATTATGATCTCTATCATAATTTCTTTAATGCTATATTATGTGCTTAGGACTTTATCTGACATTTTTTACACATATATGCAAATTTATTAGTCAAACTGAAAGATAAAGAATACCTTTTATTAATAAATATACGAAAAATACACTGTACAAACGATTAGCTCTAGAGCACTACTCTAACACAGAATCCACTTGTTTTTCTATTATAATGTCTTCAACAACAATATTAATAGATTCCATTGCAACTTGTTCTCTTGTTGAACACTTGAAAAGCTCTACTATTGTTGGAATATCCAAGAAAAATTCCTTCATCGCTTCTTTCATCAAACTTACCTAGTTGTTCTCTATCATTAAGAATGTAACATTTTCTTCCAAAAATATGAAAGTAGTCCAGTTAAGGTTTTTGACCATTCTAAATTTCATAAGCAATCTTGTTGGTGTGTGATTTGAAGTATGTTTGATTAATGATGTGAGTAGTGGTATTTCAAGCTTTTGCCCACCATTTGTGTAACATCTTCTTTGTATGAAGCATAACTCTTGCCATTTCTTGTATGGTTCAATTTTTTCATTCAACAACACCATTCTGTTGAGGTGTTTTAGGTGTCGAAAATTTTTATTGAATACCATTCTCTACATATAATTCATCAAACAGATTGTAGTCAAATTCTCTTCCACGAGCACTTTTTATTCGTTTCAGATTTGCTCATTTCTAAGTTTGTAGGTTCAAACATAGCTTTCAAAATGCTTCAAACATATCCAATTTTAGATTAAAAAATTAACCCAAGTAAATCTAGAATGATCATCTGCACAAACCATGACATACCTTTTTTTGCCAATACTTTCTGTTTAAGTTGGTCCAAGCAGATCTATATGGACAAGCTCAAGAATTGTTGTTGTAACAATTTGTTAAACTTTCTTGTTTAGTGGCTTAATCTGTTTACTACTTTGACATGTACCACAAACTCTTTTGTCAGTCTTACCCAACTTAGGTAATCCATGAATTGCTCCTGTTAACTTAATGTTTGCAACTACTGGTAATTGACATGTCCTAACTTTTAATGCTATATCTCTACTTTATCAGCTTTAGCTAACAATCGGATCTACATATTTGATAGCAATTGTTAAAAGTTCTATACCCAGAAATCATACATGTTTTAGATCTGTCAACAACAAGATACTTATGTTAGGATTCGTGAACTGCTAAACGCAAAAAACATCCATGAATCCCTTCCGATGACCCAAGCCAAACAATTAAGACGATCTAGAGATTATAGAATTATCTATGTTCTGTGTAATTAAGATCTTTGGATTCTGGTTTTTTTTTTTTTGTCGTATGTGCAACTCGAACAATGAATGATCACCAGACATTGCAATGTGCGAACGCCCTCTATCGGATACACATGGTGAACCAACTCATTACCCTGGGAGTGCTAGTGCCTAGGGTTTGAGAGGTTTAAATTTTTCTAGTGAGTGAAGGCACGAATATTAACAGAGAGCCCTCTTGAGAAGACAGCTATGGTTTTCTTTTAAAACCACCCAAACCTATTGGAGTCCAACTCGGATAATATATTGTCATATTTTATTTTAAATTCAAATTAAATTAAAATTGATATGATAAGATTCTTTCATTATCTCGGTAATTTAACTAATTAATTTATTGAGTCAGATTCTTACAATCTGGACATCATCCAAATACATCGAATATAGATATATTTCTAGATTCATTATATCTAGTCAATTTTCTAGGTTCGATTAACTTAAACATATTTCCAAATTTATCGAACATGGTTACCAAAAAAAATAACCTAATGAGTTTGCTTATTGTGTGACCCTATAGGTTCATTTAACATTGATAGTGTGCTCAAATCACATTTAAATAGCCCACAAATTATAAGCAATTTCTAACAAAACATTATAACTATCCAGGTTAAATGAAGATCAATGATCTCTTTAAACCAAACCATAACTTTATATTTAGTCCTTTTTGTCACACAATATCCAGATTAAGCATAAGGCACGGAGCATGTCATCCTTATTAAGCTTAATTAATTATTTCTTGATCTTATAGTAAACTGTTCAAACAAATGATATCAATATCTCAAATTGATATATTTGAGCATGGTCATGCATTTTAACAGTCTAACTTATCAAGGGGCCCATGGATATCTCTCGCATAATTGAGGGGGACAAATTCCTTCACTATCAATCATATTCCTCTCCCTAGTTTATTTTATATCTAACAGTGGTCTAATTTATTATCTAGTTAAAGACAACTTTAGAAAATATTAAAATATAGAATTTATCAAGTAGGAAACTATGATAAATTCAGGTCGAAGGACTTTTAATATCATTATGTTTAGAAAGTACTAATGATATGTTCCATGAAGTACTCTCACAGTGGGTCATGTCCAATACAATATTCTCTAATATTTATTTATATTTTGACTTGATATCACATGTATCCATGACTAGTAAAACATAGCTATCAAGTCACAAACATACTAATCTTAATTTATTATTGCTTTACTAATAATAATCAACTAGGGACAGTTTAAGAATAATCATTATTGATTGTAGGGTTTTACTATCAAGTCACGTATTTGATGACCACAAAACTAAATGCACTATTCATGGAAAGAAATGCCTGGTATTATTACATAATACATAACGATAATAGTATAGGTATAAATTGACTCTAGAACATATCCCTAACAACTTATCTTTGTCAAAGTTCACAACCATGCATGTTGTCATCACATAACTGATTTGTACTTATCAGATTTGCCTTCAATCAATCAACATGCAAAGTTCTGAGTATAGGCATACCTTCAATATTTAACATTTCAATTCCAACAACTATATTTTTTTAGTCATCACAAAATGTAACATAACACTCTTTTTGCATCCATAATCTACAAGAAATTCCTTCTTACCTGTCATATGTTTTGAGCAGCCACTATTAAGATACTATACATTCTCCATGGTAGCTTTTAAAGACATGTGAATAACATATACTTTTATTTCATCTTTCCTTATTCATATGAGTTTCATTTTTTGAGATTTCTTGCTTTTGTCAAACTTGGGTTTAGGAGACTTCTGACTATATTAAAGATTTTTGAATCTTTTCAGATAGTTCCATCTATAACGTGCAAGAGAACAGTAGTCACAATAATCTGGGGGTATTTTTAGCTTAGATTTGAACTTTCTTAGTTGTCCTTTCTTCTTCTCAGCAACTATCCAACTCTGTTATACAATAGCAATTTTGTTAGACTCGTCATAACCCAATCTAATCTTATCATGCAAGTGTCTTCTAAAAGTAAGAACTTCATCCAACTTTGCTTTTTCAGAGTTTTACCTTTTGATAGATTGTTCAGCATCTTTCAATTTTTTATTACTAACTTTCAAATTTTCTTCACTCTGTTGAACTCGGTGTTGATGTTTGACAATCTCTTATTATTGAGTTGTGAGGTCTGCAAACTTCTTTTTTCAGTGCTTTAATCTGACCCACACTTTCAAACCATTTTGTGTAAATCAACTTACATTCCTATAGGAGTGTTTTGGGTGTCATTTCCTCATCATCATCGTTGTCAGACTTAACAACATGATTTGCAATAGTATCTTCCTTAACAATAGCATTAAACGCAACGTTGGTTGCTTAGCTAAACTCATCATCACCAGCTAAACTCATCATCACCATCAGTGTTGTATTCGACATGATAATCTAGATTGTCCTCATAATCATTCATAATTGCATTGTAGGATTTATTATTCTTCAGCTTTGTCTTTAGATTTTCACAGTCAACCTGAATATGACTAATTCCACCATATTCTCGATATTTTGGTCCTTCTGGTATATACTTGTTGTTTGAGATTTTTTGCTCGGTGTTACTCTTCTATTGTGATTCAAGAATTTTTTTTTTTTTTTTTTAAACGCCCTACCAAAGGGTTTATTCATGTGCTTTCACTTCTTCAAAATTTTGTTAAATCTTCTTGTCAATAAACCAATCTCGTCATCAAAATCTTTATTCTCATTAGAATCCTCTTTTGCTTTCAAAGCAACTCCTTTCTTTTTAGACATTCATTGCAATTAACGTCTCATCTCATATGTTTGCAAAGAGCCCATTAGTTCACTTAAACACATCTTAGATACATCTCGAAATTCCAAAATAGAAGCAACTTTAGCATAGAATCTTGGTGGAAAAGATCTCAAAATCTTACGAATTAACTTTTCATTTAAATATTTCTCTCCAAGTTGAAAAGCTTGATTAGCAATGTCTCTTAACTTGTTGCCAAAAACATCGATAGTTTCATGTTCACCCATCCTCTGTTCCTTAAACTATGTTGTTAGCATCTGCAATTTTGACATCCTGGTAGTGTTTGTTCCTTCAAATACTATTTGTAATTTCTCCCATGCATCTTCAGTAGCTCGACAAGTTGAAATCAACTTGAATTCCTCTCGTCCTATTCCCCACCACCCCCCCCCCCCCCAAAAAAAAGTATTCAATACTTTAGTATTCGCATTATCAAGATGACACTCTTCATCTGTCCAATCATTAAATAATTTCAATTCTCCTTCTCCAAGACTGGTGCTTGCCATCTTCGGGGGTTTCCATTCTTTTTGAACGGCTCTCCAAGCAGTAATATCAAGAGTTAATAGGGGTTGAGTAACAAAGGCTCCTTCTTCTACTAGTCCAAACATAGTTTTTTTCCCCTCCAAGCTAACTTTCAAGATCTCACGTGTTAAATTAATAGCTTTTCAAATACAGTGAAGCACTCTAATACCAATTGTGTGGTTTGGATTATTAATCTCCTATATTGTCGTTAAACTTTTATGTTATAGTTGCGTTAGTTCAATAGATAGAAATAAAAATTCAACAGACACGAAAAATTATTAACGAAGTTCCACTTATTAATAGGTCCACGTCTACAAGCCCTAAACCAGTAAAAAATCTACTAAATTTTAACAAAAGTTATAAGGAATACACTTATCTTAATTTATCAAGTGATCCCCAATGAATTCTAATAGAATGCCATGTCGGTGTTTTTTATTAAACTCCTGAAGATCTATGATGAGTCCAACTACCTCGATTGAACTTTCTTCAACCTTCGTTGCTTTAGCACTAAGGTAATTCGTTTGACTCGAGAAAATCTTCTCACCAGAAAGATATTTACTTTTGAAGAAGAATTGATTCAAGTTCCTTCGAAAGAAGTAATTATCGCAACAATCAACTTGAATCTTCAAAGCATATACTAACAATGCATAACAAAACACTCCATCAATGATGTATGCTTTGAACACATTCGGAATATAAATATGAATTCTTCAGTCTATTGCTCGACCAAATCTCCAGAGAATCTTTCTTTTATTTCGTGCGATTTCCTTTCACACCATCTTCAATAAAAACTTGGTCAGCATTTTATTCTTGTAAGTAGACTGGTAGTATTCTTGTTGAATTAGAAATCTACCTAACATATTTCTTCTCAAAATTTTCTAAATCTTTGCAGTTTCAATTCTACTTGGATTGATCATCTTTGCATATAAAATCTTTCTTAGATCTTCTCAAAGATTCATGCTAGATTCACGAGATCCTTTTCCTACCCAAATGAGTTTAATACAACGTCAAACATTGTCAAAATTAATATCGTCTAAAATCGATTTCAGTATGTCAAGGATACGTGTCAAAGAAGTTTGTGAGACCTAGCCTTAATATCCACAGTAACAAATACAATGGGTCATTAGCTGTCTCAATACGCTTTTGAGTATTGAAAATAGTGAAAATTAGAGTGGCACTATCACTTATTTTCGTTTCCACTAATATACTTTTTTTCGGTGGTAAGAAAGCTCTTTTCGTTGGAAGAGAGCATCAGATAAACGATGAGGTTTGTAGTTCTAAATGATGGATATTAGTGGGACAGGTTAGAAAAAGGATGAGTAATACTAATAATAATAAAAGTTCATAATTGCTATCTGGACTATCTGCCATATTCACACATCGGGCTCTCAATAAACAAATCTGGAGATTGGATCTGATTCGTCCATGCCCAACTCCACCCACGCTTTCTTTTTCCAGGAAAAGTAAAGAAAGAGGCAATTATTTTCCGAACAAGAAAGAGTTTGCCAAGAAAACGCAAGATTCTCATCGTCAGTGCAGAAAAGAAACAGGAACCCAGAATGACTTTCCAAAGCAGAAGCAATGGAAATGGTGGTCCGCCACACGAGAAAAGAGAACGTAATTGATGGCTTTTGCTTATAATCTTATTACTAATTCATTTCTAAGCTAAAGTCGGAGTCTGACTTCGAGCATCCAAGGTCAATTTAACACGGAGAGAGAGAGAGGCCATCCGTGGCTGATGGCTTCATCGGATTCTACAGTATAAGCATTTTAACTTTGTCAACTCAAGACAGCATCCGAAAGACAGAACTAAAGTCGTCTCTCCCACGAGGGCTTGGATTGGATTCCTCAGTTGAGACCAGAATAATAATAATAATAATAATAATAATAATAATAAAGTACCACTCCAACTTTGCCTTTTTGGAATTGTCAATGCTGCTGCCTTTGGCTTTTGTTGGTTTTACTTTTAAATGTTAGCCGCAACCTTCTAGTACCATTCTCCCTCTCTCCCCCAAGAAGGGGCGGAACAAACAATACGAAATTATAAGTTGAGGGATAATGTTAAGATTTTTTTTAAAAAAAAATTTAGGGGGCAAAAAAATGTTGTAAAACATTTCATAAATATCTGATTTCATAAGTTTGGATTCATTTTAAGAAATTCAGTTTATTTTTGTTCCTAAAGCAATATCTTCAAAACTGAATTGCAATTGACATCAAGCTTAATCCAATCAATGAACTCCATACGTATAAGGAAAAAAAAACAGATTTTTCAGAAGATAATTATCATCTTGATGTACTTCGACATAGCCTACATATTAGAGGCCATTTATAATACTTCTTCTATTTCAATATAGATGTTTGTATAAGTATTTATACAGATGTTTAAAATAATATTTTATTCATTTTAAAATATTTGTTCATAAATTTTTTTAATTTTATTTTAAAATATATGTTTATATATATATTTCTAGAACTAATAATTAATTTCTTTTCATTTTATTCTCATTTATTCTAAATCAATTGCATAACGTTCCAAAACTCTTTTTTCTTCTTACTTCTTCGAAATTTTCACTAATCAATAACTACCATATTTTTAATTCAGATAAAATAAAAACTTTATCTAAATTATAATATTATTTTTAACACTCTTAATTTATGTGCAAATGACTTAATGAACAAATATTTTGAAACGGAAGTAGTATAACAAATCAAATAGATTTCCAATACTACCTATATTAAATATAGGATAGTTATTGGTTAGTAAAAAATTCACAAAAACACAAGAAGAAAAAAAGAGTATTGAAAAGTTATATAGTTGATTTAAAATAAATAAGAGTAAAATAAAAATAAACTAATTATTAATTATAGAAATATGTAAACGAACATCTATTTTAAAACAAAACAAAAAAAATTATGAATATTTATTTTGAAACGGATAGAGTACTAAAGAATTTGAATGTGTTTAGTTGGAGTGGGGTGTGATTCAAATTTAAAATAAGTTATATTTTATAAAAAAATTAAAATTAATTAGTCCTCTTTAAACTTATTAGGTTACAAATAGACATTTAGAGATAGACTATTCTAACTGTCAAATGTTTTATCACTTGATACTACTTCGTCCTTATTCATCTATCACAAATGAAAATTTTTTGTATCTTTTTTTATCTCTCATATTGAAAAAATATAAGTACTATTAATGTTAATTTTACTACTATACCAATATATTAAATAACTTTAGAAAATGAGAGTGTAATAAATTTAGAAAGAAAGTTGAGCAAACAAAGTAAGAAAATAATTATGGAAAATATTAAATTCAATGGTACTTTTGGAATATATAAACAAAGTTATATAAATTTAAGAGACTAACTAATTTTTCTTAAACGATATGAAGTAGTTAAGTGTGACAGATAAATAACGACGAAAAATGCAATATCTAACAACTCTTCATAAAATTTTACAATTACATCTATTTATCTTTATTTAACAATGAAAAACGAGTTCATTAAAATAACAATAGATATTTAAATCAACTTCACACATAATTTTTTTTTTTATTTGATAATCTATCCCTGTATATAAATTCAAACTTATAAATGTTAGAAAAAAAAATATTCATTTTATCATAGAAAGATTTAATAAAAAGCTTACATTACCCTCCAAATTTTATTTTGAGTCTAACGAGCATCTCAACTTTCATCAATTTCAATTTTCCATTTCTAGCAATTGAATGTCCGTCAACATTGTTAGCTATCCTGGACTAGACGATAATGTCGGTAAAAGACGATGTTACCCTTCTAATTCAACCAGAAAAGGCCAAACAAAAAATCCTTTTTGTTTGAGATCTTTCTAAAAATAATAATAAAATTAAAGGGCCTTTTATTAATTTCATCACATCTTCCCATCCTCCCCTTTGTCCACCAACAACTGCCAGCCGCCGCCTCTTCCAGATACTTGATACTGCACCATCATCAGTTGTAGTTAAGAACGAAATTAAAAACATAAGGTGGGGGGAGGCAAAATTATATAAAAAAATATTTTAAAAATTTTTAGGAATCGAAGGATAAAATATAATGAGATTTTTTTTATTAAAAAAATTATTCAATAAAGAAAACAAAATTTAAAAATTTTGGGAGGACGGTTGCTGCACCCATCCCCTGTCTCCGTCCTTGGTTGTAGTATCTAATTCTCAAAAATTTTGGCCCCAGGAGGTGGCATAGTTGGCATCATGGTCTTCTACAGAGAAGAATCATTGGGATCCTTACCTTGAATGTAACTTAAAAGAGGTAAACAATTCAAGTAATAGACCAACCAAATTGCCATCTACTTGTGATTTCATTTTTAAATTTAGTGAAATTTTCCTCTGTAATAGATTTAATTTAAGTAAACATTAGAAGAGAAAAATATTCACATTCGACAACAGACGGCAGCTTGCAGTGGCAAAGGCGTGAGAGGATGACGATGGATAACACTTAGTTTATCTATTTGTCCTTATTAAAATTGCATATTATGCAATGTCATTCTTAACCGTGAATTCAATAGAGATAGCAAATTGATAGAAGGTATAAGTTGACATATTAATTTGATTCAAAATAAATAATAGTGAGGAATTTTATAAAAATTTCAAGTGACAAAATAAATTTTTTCTTAATTTATATTATGAAATAAATGCAATCGCACAATTATTGAATTCAGAGTGTTTTACAATACAAAAAAGTCTAACAGCTAATCCGACTCCTATAACAGTGTAATATCAAATCCAATTACCAATGTAATAAGACCGAAAAGTGAGAAAACCTACACAGGTCCTAGCAGGCAGCATGGGGCTCGCCACAAGTCCTTGGATTCTGGCGTTTTTCGTTAAGCAAAAGTCAACAAACAGCAACCAAACGGCGCCGATAAAACTGTTCTTTTATCCTCCTTGTAGATTGGATTGTCCCATGTCCGGTCACTCGTGGAAAGTCAGAACCTCAAGTCCCCACTTTCGCCTTTACTCTTTTTCTTTTCTCTTCTATATACGTTTCGCTCTCTCCATAGCAACCCGTGACGCACTGCTGAAACTACTCACCATTTTTCACTCCCTTGGTTTGCACTTTGTCAACTCAAAACAAAAAGAGATCCCAAGGAAACTTCCTCTTCAACTCCCCAAAAACCCTTTCGAGAAAAGGAATTTTTTCATTTTTTTTTTTTCTTTAAACCTTTACGTATTAGTCTCAATCCAGTTTGCAGCCAACATTTTCATGCTACCGTTGGGAAGGTGATTATTATCAGCTTACAACAAAGCTTGCTAGAGCTATAAAGGTTAGTCTGTGGTTTTAATCTTGGTGCATCGGACCCTCTGTTCTTGGAGTGAAAATGTGAATTCGTTTTCTGTTTTTTATGGTTGATTTGCATCTTTAATCTCTACTTTTACTTGTCTACTAACTTTCCTGTGTTGAAAATAGGTGCAGAGGGTATTCACTATTCCGAGTAGTTTCTGCAGCAATGGAAATTGGTGGTCATTGTTGTGCTGCAGAGAGGAGTAGGAAAAGGAAAGCGCTGGAAGAGAATGAAGATGGGGGCTCAAATTTTCCTCTGGACCTGCTTAATCAAGATCTTCTTGAGCAGGTGCTTTCATGGCTACCAACATCAAATTTCTTTCGAGTTACTTCAGTCTGCAAGAGGTGGAAATCAGTGACGGATTCTGCTACATTCCGCCGTGCCTGCTCTCGAGTTCAATCAAGGGATCCGTGGTATTTCATGGTGGATTCCCAATCCGTCCTCAACAGCCAGCCAATCATTTTCGACTCAGCTGAAAGCAATTGGAAAAAGATCAACATTCCACCCCTTCTCCAGCAAAATCAAAGCTGCAATTTTGTCCCTGTTGCAGCATCAGGTGGGCTAATCTGCTTCCAATCCGCAGCAAACCAGTTCATTATTTGCAACCCAGTCACGGGAACATCTCAGCAGCTTGTTTCTAGCAATTCCGGCCTCCAAGACAGTAAAACCCTTCGAGCAATTGCAATGATATCTAGTTCAGAATCATACAAGCTTGTGCTAGTCCATGGTGAAAGTTCACAACTTTCATTCAGAGTCTACAACTCCAAGGCAAATCAGTGGGAAGAAGAGATCAGGCTAAACAGAAAAATTGATGGACCTGCTGAGTCAGGAGCCTCAGAAGATGAAAATGCAGTGTATTTCTTGAGCAAATGTGGCAATGTAGTATCAGCAAACTTGCAGAGGAGCCTGTGTAAGCAGTATTCTTCAGTAATCACTCAGAAAAAAGGGGAAGAACTTATGTACTTCCTTAGCTCTTCCGGAAAAGTCATTACTTGCAACCTCACCACCAAGTGCTACTTTGAGTACCCGAGGCTGTTACCTGTCTATCACGAGTACTCAATCGATCTAATCGAGTTTGGAGGAGAGGTTTTTGTGGTTGTTCTTTCAGAATTCCTAGAAAGTGCGAGTCTAAGAGTCTGGAGATTTGATGAAAATGCCAAGTTTTGGCATCAGATTGCAGCAATGCCACCAGCAGTTGCCCATGAGTTCTATGGGAAAAAGGTTGATATAAATTGCACTGCTGCTGGGAAAAGGATTCTGGTATGCTTGAACTCTGCTGAGATTTGCAGCTATTTCTTGTGCAATTTGGTAGACAATGAGTGGACTGAATTGCCAAATTGTTATGTAAATGGCAAAGCCAAAGAGTTCTCTTCTGCCTTCTCTTTTGAGCCTAGGATTGAAGCTTCTGTTTGAACAGAGGAAAAAACAGAAAAAAAGAGCAGATTTAATTGGTAGATAAATGGGATAGAATTTAGTTCCTTTAATTCTTTTGCTTTTCTTTTTTAAAATTTTAACCTCTGTAAGGTTTCTGTTTGTATTCATTTTGAATTCTATCCACGCTTGTAATAAGTTTTCAGTGGAAGTATCATGAGTTTAATGTGGAATTATTTTTCTGAATGTTAAGGTTATGACTCATGATAATCAGAAAAAGAAGAAAAGAAAATACTACAATGTCAACCTGAGAAAAAAGATATAAATCTTTAGGGTTACTCATGGCACATCTTTCCTTTCCCTTTTTTTCTCTTTTCTTTCTTTTTTAAAATTAAATCTATGTCCATTTTATCAGTTCAAGACTAATTCCAATTGACTCATTGTAGGGGACAGAATTCTCAACGTAATTTTTTTTTTTTTTTTGGTATACTAGGTCTGAATTCAAGACTTTTAAAGGATACAAAACTCCTTTCACTTGAATTAATTCTAGTTGATACTCACTGGACAATTTGTACGTAATGTACAATTTATACTATACATATATGTGCAGTATTAACTTTTTTTAATACACGAAATAGATGAAAAACGTAGATAATGAACTTGGATAGAATAAATAACATTATTTTTTCAGTTATAATGTGTTTCAAACCAAATAAGCAATCTTCTTGTTTTTTATACAAACATGGTTACAACAAAATTTTAACAGATAACCTTTTTTTAAAAAAAATAACTTAAATTTAAGTCATTCACCTAAGAATGTGAACAGCCAAAAGTCAATTATAAATATCTAATTAAGTGAATAGGCCCAAATACAAGCATTAATTGAGAAGGAGGTTGCTATGCCAATCTTATGACATGGCTTTAAATAGATGGCACTTTAGTGGTGTAAAAGAATTTGAGTAGCACATGGTTAATTAAAAAAAAAGTATATATTTTGACAAATTCAATCCATGTCAAAATGGCTCTTGAAAAGTAGTAGCAGAGCAAATGAAAGGCCAAAGATAGAAAACTACAACAAACTTGATTTGAAAGGTTAAATAATAAAAGCACATACAGGATGCAAGAGTTGTGTGCATATTCTGTATTTGTATCTGGCAATTTGCTGCGTTTGTTTCAGATTCTATCCTCTCCCATATCCAGACAAGTGGGCATATGGTTTTGCAATAGTTATCAAATAATTTGTTTAACATATTGGACAATGCCCCTCATTGGATGTTTTTAATGAAATATACTATGAGCCCATTGTATATACCAAATTTAATGCTAGCAGGTTGGTAGTTCATAAGGGCTGCTCACGGTTAGGAGGTTTTAGTATCTTCGGTATCGTTCCGAATTTCAGTTCTTTCAAATTTTCAATATCGATTCTAAACCATAATTTCAAAATATCCATTCTGATTTGTCCCCAAATTTCAGGATAAGTCGGGACGAATATTCAGGTCTTAATTGGGATGAATATTCGAGTCTCGGCTCTAATAGGACAAAACCAATACCAAATCGAATTTGTGAGACAAATTGGGAGGGAAATTTGGGTAAAAGCACGAATACAACAAGCTAAATGTTAAATCGTTTTTCTTTAATAAAACTATTTCAATATAAATGTCATTCTAAATATATACTCTCTTCGTTCTAGAAAGGATGTAAAAAATTTATATTTTTGTTACGCCAAAATACTTATCAATTATACAATTCAAGAATGCATTTATTACGTACATTCCTAATTTACCTCTTATTCAATTACTTAATAAATATTTGACTCATTAAATATGTATGTATTCTCAATCTAATTAATGAAAGTATACTTTTATTCAGGGATACAATAGTCCTTTTCTATTATAATTATATAAGTTTTAACAATTCCTTAATATGTATACCATTTGTTAAATTGACATCCTTTTTAGGATGAAGGAAGTATACAATAATTAAAAATTCTAAGAATAATGTATTTTATGAATAAAATTATCGAAAATATTCTTAGTCAAGTTATTTAGAAAATTAGAAAATGTAATTTATAGAATATTAGGAAAAAGAAGAATAAATAAGGCAAGAGAAATTTTATATCAATGGAGGAAATAACGATGTGGCGGAAAATAGGGCAGGGTAGGTAAAAAAAATATTGTAATATTTAGAATATCAAGGGACAATACAAAGTTCAAAGTGACTTACCATCTCAATCATCATATTAATTGACATCTAGTACATCATTTGTTAGTGTGTTAAAATGACAAATTTATTAATATATATTTATTATTGCCCACATAAGAATCTATTATTGTAAAAATATAGTGAAGTAACCTAACTAATGTACGTACGTACGTACGTACGTACGTACGTACATACATACATACATACATACATACATACATACATACATACATACATACATACATACATACATACATATTGTAAGGAGTTGGCACTAATTCTATATTCCAAACCGAATGAGATATTGTATGGTGAAAGAAGTTTATTGCACTGTTATTTGCTATTGAAAGTTCATGTCATACCACTTAACTTTCTGAATTTTTAAGTGATCATGATGTGTTGCTAGATACCGCTCATGATCTGCTTAATATGGATTTATTAATTAGAGAATTAATAAATAAATCATTATAAGAATTAATAAGTTAATTCTAAAATTATTAAGGATTATTAATCTTAAAGACGTTTAGATTAATTCATATTTTACTACCAATAGATCGAGAAACCTAATAGGTCACACACAATAGAGAATTGAGTGCTCATATTGTTATTTGATAATATTACTAGGTTGAATGTGAAAAGAAAAAATTATTTTAGTTAAATTATAATTAGTTATAATTTGTGGGCTACATTGTAATTAACTAAAATCATAATGATAATTGGTAATAAAAAATTCATATGCAATATGGATTCCGTTTACCAAGGGAAAAATGAACGAAAATATATATACATGTGATTTATATGGAGTCTGTGTGAGGATAATTCTAGAAAATTACACAGAAAGTTTTTTAGAAAAACAAGGAGCCCTTTTCTGTACAACATCTTCTGAACAAAGGAAAACTACCCTAGTCGCCAAGTAATTTTGCTAGCACAAAATCCTAACGTGTTCTTGAGCACGATTCTTGTGTGGATTCCTGGTAGAGAAATCTCTAACCTTGAGATTTAGTGACTTGGATGGAACAAAGGAGAAAACATGCCTGGAGATTTTTGGATCGCACCATGAATAGAGAAGGAAAAATTTTTCATTCACAGAGGCTTTCACATGAGGTATTTTCTTCACCCATTTCAATTCCTTTTTATGTATAAATGAGATCCTCGGTGGGAATTTTTGGTTTTATTATGCTGTGCAACTTGTATTTGCATGACCAGAATTCCTAACAGTGGTATCAGAGCCTCTATTAATGTGTTAATGGGTTGTGTTTTGGCAATGAAATTCGTTTCGTTGTCTGCCTCTGTGTACTCTATGGAAATTGTTTTCATGAGAGTTGTTTGTGAAGGAAAAAATAATTGATTCTGTGGGCTTTGGTTGCATGAATATGTTTCTGTAAAAGTTATAGGAATGTTTACTGACAAGAATTAAAGCGCTAATTCTTGCGTTGTTTCTTGTAGAAAAAAAATATGTTTTCCTGGATGTGTAGTTTCTTCAAGTGAAAAACATGGAAGTTGTTTTCTTGAAAACTGTAGTGTTTCTTGAACAAAATTTGATTTGTTCTGTGTTGCTTTAATGAATTAGTTTATAAAACGAAAAAGGAAAAATTTTGAGTTCAATCAGAGAATAGTTCATTGAAATTTATCGCAAAACTTGAAGGTTTTTTTTCCCCAGAAATCGTTTTTGGGGAAGACGAAGGAGTTAAAAAAAAAAAAAGGAAGAAGGTTTGTTTGGCCCCAAGCTGTGGCTCACTAGGAGCTAAGCCCGGCTTGAGGCACAATTGGTCCTAAGCCATGACTTGGACTTGCGGCTCGCATGGGACAGGCTCCCGATGCACGGCTCTCCTTTGTGTGATCATGGGGAGGATGAACATCATGCAATTCATTGTTAATTAAATTTTTTTTTTTCCTTTTTCCTTTGTTTAGTCAAGTTTCCGGTTTTGTCTTCTTGCTTGGCCCACGAATGATTTTGTTGCTTTTTCACATGGCACGTAAAACTTCTTAAGTTAGTTATTTTGGGACTAAAATAATTTTTACAAAAATTCTTGTTTTGGAAAATAATATATTTTCTAAAATAATGATTTTAGAATATATAGTATTTTAATTCCTAAATTATGATTTTAGCAATAATATATTTTCTAAAACAATGATTTTAGATTATATATTATCTTAATTCCTAAAATATGATTTTAGCAATTAATATATTTTCTAAAATAATGATTTTAGAATTTATTCTATTTTTCAAAATAGTGATTTTGGAATTAATTTTAAAAATGAATATATTTTTTAAAATATTAATTTTAGAAGTGATTTGGAAGGGAAAATCATATTGAATGAGGGATAAAAAAAAATTAATTTTCTTTTTGAGGGGCAACGAGACCCCCACAAAGGGCACTACCCCCTTAACCCCCGCCTGCTGACTGCCAGTGGGACCGCCACTTTTTTTTTTTTTCCTAGATAAGGGGAGCCAAAAGTTGTTTTTCTCAAAATTTGATTTTGAGACTAACTATTTTATTTTTCCAAAATAATGATTTTGGAAGTCTATATTTTATATAAATATATCTGAAAATTTTCAAATTTTGGTTTTGGAAACTTTTGTTAATTTCTAAAATTTGATTTTAGAAATTAATATATATTTTTTTTCTAAAATTCTAATTTCAGATTTTATTTCCAAAATAGTGATTTTGGAATCGTATGCTATGTTTTATTTTGCTTAATGTGTTTTGAGCATGATGTTAGCATGGTGGATGATTATGAACTAAAACCAAATACATCTGTTCATGCATTATTTACAACTAGGTTGATGCCCATGCGATGCACGGGAGAATATATATATTTTTTGTTTTTGTAAATACATTATAAAATGTATTTGTAGATGCATTATAAATATAAAGTTACATGGATTGTTATATTATTAAGATTCAATATATTAATATTAAATAGATATATATTATTGATTAATTTAATTAATTATTTAATTAGTTAAGATTTTAAATAAATTTAGATAGTATTCAAAGAATCACATATTTCAATGTATTAATATTAAATAAATATATAGTTTATTAGTTAATTTAATTAATTATAATTTTAAATGAATTCAAATATAATCTTTAATTTTTTTTAAAAAAAATCAAAATTCACTTTTGCCAAGTGTTAATATAGCACACTGCCACGTGTCTCAATGGTAGCTCTCCGTAGCTACTTATATATATATATATATATATATATATATATATATATATATTTGAATTGAATTAAAATAAATATATACATATTCAAACTTGAATGAAGTGATTACAATATGCATCAAAAGTATTTTGTAGAGTTTTTTGTTCCCTGAATAATGTGCTTTTCTTGTTATGAAGTACTAAAAAAGATAAATGATACAAAAGAAAGTTGATAAATTGAGCTAAAAGATAAAAGATATACTCTCCTTATCTTAGATACTGAAAACCTACCGTCCAATTATTCAAATAATTTTTTGGTGGAAAAAAGAGAAAAACTCCATCTAAAAGCCTAATTTATGTACATTAATTAATAATTTCTCTACACTTCAAAATACTTTGCTTTTGCCTAGGGGAAAGAAAAATTAGTTCCATTCTATTTCTAAACATCAAAGTATTCATGATTTATAACCATCATATACTCTGATATTGAGCCTTCTAAGCCATATTGAATGGAGAATGATGTGAAAGACATCATAAGGCTTTGGTGGAGAATTAACTTCAAAATGTCTTCTTACTTGTATTCCCCTCCTTTGCATCTTTATATATTGCCTTTGAGAAATACCCATCAAAATCTTCTTCAAATTGGGAATATCTTTCACTGGAATTATGACCAAAAAATGTCTTCCAATCTATAACGTCAAATGACATGATTTCAATTCAATTCTTAAGATGTATTCAACTCCATACAATTCTTTAATTTTATTTTAATCAATTTCAAATTTAAATAATTTTTATATTTCAAAAATAAATATATATTTATAAATCTTATATGAATCGTATTTTAATTTCTATATTTTATAATTTTTATTATATTTAAATAAATTTATTGCAAAACAATTATTATTATCTAAATACAGCAAAAAAATAAAAATTAATTACTCAATTACGCAATACGGGGCAAAGCAATTCATGAACCAACTTTTTCTAGTAATGTCCAAGATTTTGTCCCTATCCAAATTTCTTTTCCAAACCTACTCCCCTAAATAACATTTTCCATTAGGATGCTTACCCCTTCTGACTATAAGGACCATACGTGCCATAGAAGTCTTGCGTTTCTGTTACAACACGATCCTCTCTCAAGATCTTTTTCTATCTTCTCTGCTATTTTTCAAAAATCACTAAATGTCTCTTTCATATTTTATTTTTATTTTTAATAATAATAATAATAATTATTATTATTATTATTATTATTATTATTATTATTATTAACTAAGCTGTATTGAAAAAATAATTTTTTTTTCAATTTAAATTAAAAGTTTTAAGTTAAAATAATATTAATTCAAATAATTTTTATTTATTAAAAAATTATCATATATTCACAATAATTATATTTTATTTCACTCATTAATAATTAAGTTTCATATTTATTTTTATTGAATTGTTATTAAATTTTAATAAATTCATTTCAATCTAATCTTTATCTAAATATAATATTAATAATTTCTATTAACAATTTTATTTTAAATACAAATCTAATAGAATTTATAATAATTATTATAATAATAAAATCTTAATAATTATTCATTGATAATTTCATTTTAATACAAACTTAATAAAATTTATAACAACAAAGAAAATTGTATCCTAAAAAAATAAAAAGGGAGAATTTAAGAGACAATTAGTAATTTTTTAAAAGTGAGGGAGAAGATAAAAGAAAGATTTGGAAGGGAGAATTCGCAGCTTCAGAGCGGGGGAAAAAATATCAATTCTAAAGAGTTGGGGAAAAAAAATGAAAACACGGTCAGCCAACATTGTTGCAAACGCGGGCGCTCTCGAGTTTGCTTCCGTTGCAGCTTAGGGTTTCCTGAGCTCTGGATAATTGGATGGCGCAATCAATGGGCCGAGGTGGAAGATTTTCAATCGGAGACTATGAGGTCGGAAAGCAGATAGGGGTATTTTTTTTATATTGCACGGAGTGACCTTTGAAATTAGGACTCTTGAAATTACCCAAAAGCAATGACCCTTGAAATTTAATTTGAATTATCTAAAACCAATGAATCTATAACTGGCTTTTCATTTACATGAATTATCCAAAATCAATGAATCTATAAATGGCTTTTCATTTACATGACCCTTGAGATTTAATTAGGAAAATAATAGATAAATACATGCACTAATTAATAGATTGCTTCTGTTGAATTCAAGGTTATGTGTCAGTATAGGACTCTGTCAGTTGTCGCTGCAGGAGCATTCCGCAGCTGCTATTACACACACACACACACACACACACACACACACACACACACACACACACACACACACACACACACACACACACACACACACACACACACACACACACACACACACATATATATATATTGGTTTTAAATGAAATACGGTCTGCGTGTCTTGCCTTCTCTATTATTCTTGTGTAATTTTTCTTCTCATCTAAATTCCCCTCGAATGTAACTTGAGGTTTCTTTACTTATGAAATTTATGTAAATAGGTTACATAGGTTAGATAGAGTTAGAAAAATTATTTAAAAGACAATGAAGATGGCGACCAAAACAAGGCGAGAGGGTATTACCTTCTACTTATATCATGCATGAACATATAGGTTGATCATATTAATTTTCTTCATGCCTTGAGGAAATTAATTTAGGAAAAGTTCATAACCATACCACGTAATTATGCTTTAGCAATGTATGGATATGATGATATTATGCATGCTATTTGTAAGACACAAATATCACAAATCCCTTAATTAAAATTAAATCTAATGCCTTCCATTAAAATAGTATGAACGAGAGTCATTTTTCGAGATCAGGTGTGTTGGGCTAACCCAAGTCTACTTGACATTAGACATGTTCAAGTTATAGAATTTTAAATTCCTAATTAATGGGTCGGGTTTAACTAATTTCTTTATCCTTGTTGGGCTAACTCAAGTATAAAGAAAATTAGAGGTAAGATTAGGTTAGCTTAAAAGCTTTAAGGTTAAAAGATGTTAATCACCAAATGATATGATAATTACATACGATGTAATTGATATATGATACCTACTATTGAACTTAAGGGTGGCTTGTTGGGCAAACCTAAAGTCATTCTTAAGAAATTTGGATACCGGTCTACTAGAAAAGCTTCCATTGGGCTTCTCGAATCAATAGTGGGGGCTATTGTTTAAGCAAAATAGTGGAACAACAATACGATTAATTAAAGACCTAATTATCTGTATTACATGTGTATATACAGTTAGCTAATTTTCTCTATCTTTACATCTAGGTCATCTGCATCATGTCGACCAACTTAAACCTGCGTAGCATCTTAGAAACCAAAAAATTGACTAAAACAAACTTTTTTGATTGGTATAGATGTCAGGGATATGCCCTAAAGCCAATTTGTACCTATACTATTGTCATTATATTTTATATAATAATATGAGATTTTCCTTTTCATGAATAGTGCATTTTGTTTTGTGGTCATCAAGTACGTAACTTGATAGTAAAACCCAATAATAAATATAATGACTATTCTAAAATAGTTCCTAATCGATTATTATTATTGGAACAATAATAAATTAATATTAGTATGTTTGTGACTAGATGGCTATGTTTTACTGGTCATGGATATTTGTGATATTAAGTCAAAATATAAATAAATGTTAGAGAACATTGTATTGGACATGACCCACTGTGAGAGTACTTCATGGAACATGTCATAAGTACTTTCTAGCCATAATGATATTAAAAGTTCTTCGACCTAAATTCATCATAGTTTCCTACTTGATAAATTCTATATTTTGACATTATCTAAAGTTGTCTTTAACCAGATAATAAATTAGACTACTGTTGGATATAGAATAAATCAATGAGAGGAATATAATTGATAGTGAAGGAATTTGTCCATTTCAATTATGGGAGAGATATCCATGGGCTCCTTGATAAGTTAGACTGTTAAAATGCATGGTCGTGCTCAAATATATCAATCTAAGATATTGATATCATTTGTTTGAACAGTCTACTATGAAATCAAAAAATAATTTATTAAACTTAATAAGGATGACATGTTCCATGCCTTATGTTTAATCTGGGTATCGTGTGACAAAAGGACTAAATATAAAATTGTGATTTGGTTCAAAGAGATCACTGATTTTCATTTAACCTGGATAGTTATAATATTTTGCTAGAAACTGCTTATAACTTGTGAGCCATTTAAATATGATTGATGCACACTGCCAGGGTTAAATGAACCTATAGGGTCACACAATAAGCGAACTTGTTAGATTATTTTTCTAGTAACCAGATTCGATGAATCTGGAAATATGTTTAAATTAATCGAACCTAGAAAATTTACTAGATACAATGAATTTGGAAATATGTCCACATTCGATGTATCTGGATGATGTCCAAATTATAAGAATTTAACTCGGTAAATTAATTAGTTAAATTATCGAGATAATGGTAGAATCTTATCATATTAGTTTTAAATTTAATTTGAATTTAAATTAAAATATGATAAGATATTATCAGATTTAGACTCTAAGAGATTCAGGGATTTTTAAAAAAACCCTAGCCGTCTTCTCAACAGTTCTGTTCTAAAAAAATTTCGTGCCTGTATTCACTAGAGAAAAAAAAAACCTCTCAAACCCTAGGCACTAGCACTATCGGGATAACGAGTTAGTTTGCCGTGTGTACTTATAGAGGACATTCGCACACTGCAGCGTCTGGTGATCGTTCAGGTTGCACGTACGACAACACAATTAGAATCGAATAATCTTGATTACGCAGAAGAGAGGTAATTCTGTAAACCTTAGATTTTCTTAATCATTTACTTGGATCCTTGGAAAGGATTCGTGGATGTTTTCCGCGTTTAGGAGTCTACGAATCCTAACAATAGAAACTTGAGAATTGTTCTCAAGTCGAAAAAGTTACTCTACGTGTTAGAAGCTCCTATTCCGTCACCACTAGCTCAAGATATTCATACTGATGAGTATGCTGTCCACAAGAAGTATAAAGAGGACAGTGACATAGCATCCTGTGTGATATTGGCGTCAATGACCCCTAAGCTACAAAAACAGCACGAGCATATAGATGCTTACTCGATCATCTTGCATCTTCGAGAATTGTTTGATGCCCAAGCCAGGATGAAAAGATATGAGATATCAAAATAGTTGTTTCGTTCAAAAATAGCTAAGGGTACTTTTGTGGCCACTCATGGGCTGAAGATGTTGGACTTAATTGAGAAGCTTGGATCTCTTGGTTTTGTGATGAACAACGAATTAAGTATCGACTTAATGCTACAATCTTTACCAAGTATTTTTTCACAATTTGTGATTATCTACCAGATGAATAAAATTAAGTCTACCATACCCAAGTTGATGAATCTACTCAAAACTTTAGAGTCCTCCATGAAGAAGGAATTCAATGCAGTTATGTTAGTAGAATCTTCTTCTTCTAGGAAGAAGGTTCCTAAGAAGAAGAAGAAAGCTTCTACAAAGTCCAAAGGTGGTGTGAAAAAGAAAGAGGCAGCCACCAAAGGCTCATGCCATCATTGTGGAAAGATGGGCCATTGGAGGCACAACTGCAAAGTCTACTTGAAGATCATCGAGAAAAAGAAGTAGAAGGAGAAGCTCACGGGCACTTCTACTTCTACTCCTGGTATGTTTATGATTGAGGTTAATACTGCATTTAGAAATGAGCTATGTGTATTAGATATCGGATGTGGATCTCATTTGTGCAATAACTTGCAGGGACTAAAGGACAGTAGAAGGCTTGAGAAGGGCGATGTAGACCTACGTACTGCAAATGGAGTAAAGGTTGCTATACTTGCTGTGGGGACTTACGAGCTACATTTGCCTTCGGGATTAGTTTTAGAACTACAAAACTGTTATTTTGTATCAGTTTTATTGAAAAATGTTATCTCAATTGTATGTTTAGACTTATGTGGATTTCATTTAATATTTAAAAATAAATGTTGTTCTTTTTCATTGAATGATATTCATTATGGTTCTGCAACTTTGGTTAATGATTTATATGCTCTAGATATGGATAATCCAATCCTTAATATATACAATAAGAAACCAAAGATAGATAATTCAACCTTATCGTATTTATGGCATTGTCGTTTAGGCCGTGTAAATGACAATTGCGTTTCTAAATTAAACAAGTTAGGTAACTTAGGGTCATTTGATTATGAATCATATGGCACATGCGAATCTTGTTTACTTGGTAAAATGGCTAAAACTCCTTTTTATTGAAAAGGAGAAAGGGCAAAAGGGCCATTAGCACTTATACATTCTGATGTATGTAACCCAATTTCAATACAATCAAGAAAAGGTTATCACTACTTCATAACTTTTATCGATGATTATTCACGATATGAGTATTTGTATTTAATGAAATACAAATTTAAAGCTTTTGAAAAGTTCAACAACTTTAAGAATGTAGTACAGAAACAACTTAGGAAAAATATTAAGACTCTAAGATCCGATCGATGAGGTAAATACTTAAGCCAAGAGTTTCAAGATTATCTTAGAGATAATGGGATATTATATCAATGGACTCCACCACATACACCTTAACATAATGGTGTATCTGAGAGAATGAATCAAACCCTTCTAGATATGGTACAAACCATGATGGCTTCTGCAAACTTACCAAAATCATTTTGGGGGTACGCATTAAAGACTTCTATTTATATTCTAAACAAAGTTTCGTAAAAAATGGTTGATACTACTCTATTTCAAATCTTCTTTAGTAAGAAACCAAAGTTATCTCACTTGAGAATATGGGGTTGCCTTACCTTTGTTAAAAGGCCACAGTCAGAAAAATTTAATAGTAAGTCTAACATATGTTTATTTGTGGGTTATCCGAAAGATTTTTTCGAATATTACTTCTATCTGTCCTTTGAAAACAAAGTGTTTGTTTCGAAACATGCTGTCTTCTTAGAGAAGGAGCACATGCTTAAAGGGGACAGTGGGAGTAAAATTGAATTTAGTGAAGTTCAAGAAGAACAAAGAATCAACCATCTGATCCTACATCTATTGAGAGAATAGATGAATTTTTAATTACACAAGAATCTCGTAAGTCGAGTAGGATACGTGTGGCACCTGAGAGATATGGATTTCTCATTAGTAACCACAATGGTGTATTGCTCATAGATGATGATGAGCCTATTACTTAAAAAGAAGTTTTGAACAATTTAGAATTTGACAAATGGCTTGAAACCATAAAGTCAGAGATGGATTCCATGTATGACAATCAAGTATGGACTTTGTTTGATCCACTCAAAGGAATTAAACCTATTAGGTATAAATGGATTTTCAAGAAGAAAATCGACATAGATGGTAACCTAGTTACCTATAAAGCATGACTGTTGGCTAATGGTTATCATCAACAATATGGTATTGACTATGACAAAACATTCTCATCTGTTGTTATGCTAAAATTCATTAGAATACTCCTAGCCATTGCAGCTCATTATGATTATGAGATTTGGCAAATAGATATGAAAAAAGCTTTCCTAAATGAAAACCTGACTGAGGAAGTGTATATGACATAACTTGAGAATTTCACATCTAATGGTAGCACAAAAGTGAGCAAGTTGCAAATGTCCATTTATGGATTTAAATAAGCTTCTAGGGGATGGAACATCCATTTTGATGAAACAATCAAAATGTTTTATTTCATTCAAAACATGGATGAACCTTATGTATACAAGAAGGTTAGTGGGAGTGCAGTTATTTTCCTATCGCTTTATGTGAATGACATATTGCTAATCGAAAATATTATCTCTATTTTTCAATGAGTAAAAGGGTATATTGATATCGGTTTCTAATTTGATAATTATGACTACGAGTCACAATCAGGTTACGTGTTTTTTTTAGTGTTATCACTTGATTTATGAAATCATTGATAGAAAAGATGTAAAAGATAGAGAGAGTTCCCAGGGATGAGAACATAGCTGACCCGTTTACAAAAGCACTAACCCAAAAGAAATATGACAAACATATTGAGTTATTCGGTATTAGATACATGAATGATTGGCTCTAGTGCTAATGTGAGTTTGTTAGTGGTATGCTTTAGAGGCAATCACATGCATTCTATATATTGTGCATTATTAAATCAACAAGATATTCTTTATCTTTCAATTTATTTCATTTATACTTTCGTATAAAATAACTGTTAAATAAAGTCTCAAGAGCAACACTGTGTTAAGGAAATCATGATAGAGATCATGATGTGGGGTTCCTACTACACTGGATAGTGTTCGTACTTAAATTATCCCTATTCATAGTATTAATGAGATAAGACATCATTAATGTGTTAAGAATAGCACATGTTAAATTTCTTAATTTGATCATGCGGTAGTTTTCACATTCGTGAGTATTGTGATACTCAAAGTTAACACGTGAATGCTTGTTACTTGAACAAGTACATTGGATGACCTGACTATGGGATAATTACATGGATAACTATTTAGTGTTAGTGATAGAATCTCATCATAGCAAATGTGCAAGTATCTTTATACTTGAGATTTCCAAAGTACTTTATTTGCTAAGTGTTGGACTTTGATTCCAATCTCTAGAGTTCTGACAAGATCGCCTACGGGATGGATATTGGGTATAATATGAAGCAACTGAAAGTAGTTGAGAGGATCAATAAAGAGTTCACTACTCCTAATAGTAGGAGCGAATATCTTATGGCCACTTATAGGAATCACTACTCGAGAAGTCTTTGGCCAAGGGGATTGTATATTGGAAATAGTTATGATTGATGCATGTGATGAGTAGTGGATACCTGAAATAAGTACTAAAATATTCAGGCCAAAATGAATTTATTTTTCTGGAAGGAGTTGGCACTAATTTCGTACTCCAAGTCGAATGAGATATTGTATAGTAAAAGGAGTTTATTACACTGTTGTTTGCTATTAAAAAGTTCATATCAAGCCACTTGACTTTTTGGACTTTTGGGTGGTCATGATGTGTTGTTAGATACCACTTATTAATACTACGACTAGGGATAATTTAAGTACGAACACTATCCAATATAGTAGAAACCCCACATCATGATCTCCTTAACACAGCGTTGCACTTAAGACTTTATCTAATAGTTATTTTACACGAAAGTATAAATGAAACAAATTAAAAGATAAAGAATACCTTATTTATTTAATAATGCACAATATACAGAATGCATGTGATTGTTTCTAGGGCATATCACTAACATAAATTACAATAAACTAAAAAAAAATGATGGAGAGTTGCGATTTTATCCCTAAATAATAACAATTATAGTCATTATAATTCATTGTATATTACCAGGCTTGTGAAATTATCCTAAATGACAACAATTATACTACTTTGTCACCCATGTGCTTAGTCATAATTTGGAGAGTAATTGCCAAATTCTAGTTCCTCAGAGAATGATTTTTCTGAATTATGTTCTATCTTTGGTAGGTTTAAATCTTCCCTTTGTCCTAATCGCCATGGGTGAAATCAGCTTTCTCATTTACTGGCATAAAAAGTGTGACACTCCACACCCTACGTACCTAGATAGAGTAGGAGGTCGCCCCGTTCAAAGGACCAAGGGTCTTTATAACGAGGTACAAATAATAAAAACTGCTACAATAAAATTAAAGGAATAGTTTCATTACATCCGGAAGTAAAACTAATACAAGACTGGAAAATCAAATTAACAAACGTCTCCTGAAATAAATTCAAAACATAACTAAATAAATAAGCTGGAATTCATCTCCTAGTGCTTCACCCTGCTCAAAATAAGTAATCCTCTGAAATCATGATATAAAAGGTGTGAGATTGACATCTCAGTAAGTCCCGTGTGTGCAAGTGTCAATTGAAACCATTTTGTGTATGCAGGTTTATCCAAATCACAAAATCGTGTCTGAAATTCAATTTCATCAATAACAGTTATACAAATGAGCCTTGTTTAATAAATCAAAAATAGTTCACAATAAATCATTGTTTCATCACATTCATAATTCATTAAGTAGGGATTAGCAAATAATTCAACAATATAGTAATACAATCCATATCATAGTACCATCATGATAGCTTCCCAATGTATTCTTTCAACAATGGGCAGTGGAGAATCCACCCACTAGGTGAGATACTCCTCCATCTCTACACCCAACATTTCGATTGTCCAATCTGAATCAATAATGTCCATCTGGACCAATATACTAGCACAGACGGCCTGACTAAGTAGTACTGTCGCCTTTCCAAGTTGAGTTTATCTTCTGGAGGTGGCCTCCTGCCAGAAGACTCCCTCTTACTCTTCGAAACTAGTACTACTAGCCTACCCTCGCTGAGTACTCAACGCTCCCCGGTTAGGGGTAGAATCATTTTTCCATTTCTCGAAAGTCTTTGATTAGTTTGATTGCAAAACATAGTTTTCATGATAGTATTTTCAAATCGTTTGGCAATAGTATAAGAAATCGTTTTTGAGTTTGAATAATAAAAATTTAGTAAATTCGTTTTGAAAATAAAACATCCATGTTTTCAATCCAAGTATTGCAACAATCCAGTATGACTCATTATTTTTAGTCAAGTCTCAATTCTTGTGTCAAAACATTATATTGATATAAATTCCAAATAACATTATAAAAATTGCTTGTAAACATATAACTTGTATCAAAACAGTTATGCATGGACTTATCTGGATAAATCACAGCTAGATCCAACTCAATCGATTGCTCTTATTCCCACTCCTTCCTTATTTAGAGCAAATAGTCCCACAATTAGGATTTAATCATTCCATCCACTATCTCATACAATGTGACTCTCCATGATCTCATTAATCACCTAGTTCATTCATGGTATCTAGATGATTTAATCCATTAAATCACCTATACAACTTCCCTTCGTCCCTCTATTGATCACATTCACGAATTCATCCAATTTAATTCACTATATGGCAACTCTTATATTCCTCTAGCATCAAATCATCATAAACAGTCCCATAAACATTTAAAGATCTCATCTTTACCTATTTAGCATAGATCTAGATTCATCATGACAAAATACATTATTGTCCTATCTCATACATGCTTTGTCTATGGTTTACATCAACATATTCATCAATCTAGTTCATTCATACTTTCATGCTCGACTCCATAAGCATTCATAAATCAATACACTAAGGATTCATACCATTTAAATCAGTAAAGATAGAATCTTGATTACCTCTTAGCGATCTAGACTTAAAACACAACAATTCATTGATGACTAGCTTGCGTTAAGCGATGGTTGAATAGATTGATCCGCTTGGATGACCTTGATCTAGCCTCTTCAAGGAAAGGATAAAATCAGCCCCTTATGGACATGATTTAAGGAAGAAAATAAGGTAAGAATGGAGTAAGAGATGAATAGAAGAGTTGAAGATCAATTATCTTGTAGAGAGTTTTGGTTTTTGGCTTCGTTTTTTGGGATAGGTTGGCCAAATTTTTGGAGTAGGTTGAATGCTGGTTTTTTTGTGAGTTTGAGGGGCAAAAAGGTGGGGATTTTCGTGGCTTGCTGGATAGAAAAGTCTAGGGTTTGGTGTTCAGGTATTTGGAGGAGTTCTACTTTGCTTTGGAGTCTGGATTACAAGAGAAAAATTGGACAGCTTTAGCTCTTCTATGGGTGCCGAAATTGGTCAGGAGTTTAGGGCTGATTGATACTGTATTTTTGCAGCTTAGAATGGCCGAAATTCTGGAAAAACGGTGGGGAGAAAATTTGGACAGAATGAGTGAATAAATCTGGTTGGTTTTGGTCTCTATAGTGGTGAAACAAGAGAAGAAAAAGAAGTCTTTGTGTAGCTGTATTTTGCTCGCTAGTTAGCAGAATTTTTGTGTAGGTTTTTGCTAAGAATTTCATGCAGAATAGGGCTGGTTTTTGGCCAAAATTCTGAAGGAATTGGAGGGGAAAATTCTGGTATTCTTTTAGCTAAAACAAAGTCCTAGTTGGTTAAGGTTTTCTTAGATAACCCTAACTAGGTTTTAGAGAGTTTTATTTGAAGTATATTTGCTCCAAGTGTGGTAGCAGCTTTGATTCAGTTTTCTAGAAAATTTGGTGAAGAAATTAGGTTATCTATTTAGGAATTAATTTAATTAATTCCCTATATTAATTTGAGTAATTTTTAAATAGTTAATAAATAGTTATATTGAGAGAAAATTATGGTTTCCTACTTCCTTGAAGCTACCGAATTCTTCTTCCTTTTTCTTCCTAAATTTTCGAAAATCATCATCTTATCCAAGAGATAATTATTTCATTTAAAATCCAAACTTTATCCTTTTATTTCTTTTTTTTTAAATTATCTAAAGAAAATAAAAATATGGAGGTTTATCCCTTAAAAAGTGGCGGCTACCACATAACACAATACCTATAGATTTTCATATATTCCATCTCCTAATATATTACCTAGATATATCTTTTAAAATCTAGATTAATAATATTTAAAATTTAACTATTAGGAATAAAATTTAATTTATTCTCAAATATTTTATGCAATAATTCCCTAGATAAATCACACTTCTAATTTTTAGGAAATTGGTTCTAAGGTTGTGGCAAACCTAGGATGTTTCGGCCAAGTGGGAAAAAAAAGTTAGGGAAGAAGAAAACAAAAGAAAGGAACAAATTTGAAGTAGCTAAGAGTCGAACTCAAGGCCATCAAGAATTAAATTCCAATTTTTATCCACTAATCTATACTAGTTCTTGGTAAATATTCTCCTAATAAAATTCCTTATTCCTACTCACTTGCTCCATCCTCTTCCTAATAAATTCCCCTCAATAAAATAAAACTTAACTAACTCCAATGACACGACCACTTCAAGAACAAATTAATTCATGCAACAACAAACTGACATTTTCATGAAAATAGTTCAAATCACCAAGTGCAGTATAAAACAATGTGACATACATGACTTTTCCCCACTTACTAAAGGTGGTTTAATATGGGGTATTACAAAAAGGATCTTATTTTCAAAGGTCTTAAGATTTGACAAGAAGAATTACCATATTATTTGATATTAATTTAATGATATTTGCTTTATTGTAAAAAAAAAAATAGCCACAATTTTTAAAGCTGAAGTGATTAATTTATTCATTAAAATTAGCGTATCTAAAAAATTTTAAAAATAATTTTTTATCTTAATAAAATTAAAAATTTTTTTAAATTGTCCTTCGAATTTTACTTTTCATCCCTTAAAAAAATTTTAAAAAATTATAACATTATCTTCTAATTTTACAAATTTTTATTTCTACCCTCGAACTTTAAAATATGTGATTTTAATTCTCAAACTTTTGAAATAACTAAAAAATAGCACTTTCAACAATAAAAACTCAAGTACAATACAAAATCAACATATTTTATCTCTCATTCCCCCATTTTTTATTTTTAAAATATTATTCTTCAACTTTAATCTCGTTCTCTTCTCTTAGAATTTCTTCATTTATCAACAACAATTTTAAGATCTAATTTTAAACCTTTTAAGCGACTCAATAATTTTGAGATTACTCTTTCACAGTTTTTTGAATCTAACCATACAATAAAAATAACATATTTTATCCTTTAATAAACAAAACTAAAACATAAAGATGAATAAGAAAAAAAAAATCGATTCAGTTCTTGATGAATAGTAATTTTCTTAGCATCTCTACAGAAAGAAAGAATAAATTTGAAAGAAGAAGTGAATTACAATATATATATATATATATATATATACATATATATATATATATATATATATATATATATATAAACAGAGAAGTGAGAAACGCGCAAGTCACAGTAATGTATATTTCTGTCATATATAGAAGTTATTTTGTAAGAATTAGAAGGATAACACCACATTATGAGAGTTGAGTGAATGAAAATACATATAAAATAGGTCATATGGAAGTCATGTGATGAACTTCTATGAACAATTAATAGTTTTAATTTACAAAAGAGCAATTTTCTAGATGTTTTAAAGTTCGAGAGTTAAAATAATACATTTTAAAATTTGAAAGTAAAAATTAAAATTTGTAAAAGTTTAAAAGTGACTGACATGTTTTACCTTCTAATTTATCATTTGATATAATTTGTCTTCCCAACCCCAACTTCTTATCTATGTCCCTAAAATATTTACATTAATGAGATCTCCTATCAACTCGTTGGATGTAACTATCATACATCTCAAATTGGTAGCCTAGGAAAATGGTTCCTTGGGCCTGTTTTCCGTAGTTGAAAGTTTTTGAAACTAGTGAAAAAGGTAGTACAGTTAAAATATAGTTTTGAAAATGAATATAACATTCTTATTTTCAAAAGATTAAGAAATAAAAGTATATTGGCAAAGTACTTTCAAGTTAAGCTTACGGAAACATTTTTTTTTTCTTTAGCTTTTTCTTAAGTAAAATCAAATGCGAAAAGCAACTTAAAATCCATAAATTCAGCTTGCAGATTTGAAGAATTTAAAAACACATTACTTTCTCACGTAGAAAATTGAGGTGGTTTATTTTAAACACACGGATTTAAAAAATCCTACAATTTATAAATTTTTATAAAATAACTAGACCAACCTTTTCTTAACGTTTTCAAAATTAATACTCTCTGATTTCATATTTTTTCTATTATTTAATTAATACACCATATTTTAGTGAAATAATAAATAATAGAATAGAAATAGAAATAAATGTCTTTTTTATTATTAAAATAACATATAATTTGAATTAAGAAAATCATAAATAACCTCGCAAAATAACCCAAAACAACATCCAACAACGTTGGGATTGAAGAAAATTAGTTGATTCAATCCCATAACTTTTATGATTTGGAGGTTTAGATTCTTTTTTTTTTTACTTTTTAGGTCTCTTAATTATTATTTTTGTACGATTTTGATCTTTTTTTTTTAAGGTTTCGTTAGTCAACCCGTCATTTAACTAATAAAATCCTAATAAAATGACAAAAATGACATAAAAATAATAGTTAGAGAACCTAACAAGTTTGAAAAAAAGAAAAGGGATCTAAATATCCAAAATATAAAAGTTAAGGGATTGAATCGACTAATTTTTCTTTAAATAATAAAGTAATTAAAAATTTGCCTCCAAATTTGAAAGGATTTCGAATGGATTTAAAATGAATTCTTGAAATTTTATTTTTTAAAAATAAAATAATATAAATATTCATTGCAAATCTATCCCAAATTTAATTAAAATTTGAAACAAATTCAGAATAAATTCTTAAAATATATTATTTAATAAAAATAAAAATAAATTAATAAAAATCCGTTCCAACTCCATCCCAAATTTGGGATGGATTTGCATGCCAAATTCTTATAGATGAATTCATTCTAAGTTAAAGATGGTTAGTTAATAAAAAATTCAAAAAAAATTAATAAAGGAATTGTTCCCAACTTTAAATGGAATTGGGGATAGATTCTTTTTTTAAAAAAAATATTATTTAATGAAAAATTAAAATAAAAAATCAATAAAACAATCCAATGCAATTTATCTCAAATTTAGGAGAAATTTTGGAACAAATCCTAATAAAAATTTATTATTTAACAAAAAATAAATAATTAATAATTTAATTAAGGAATACTTTCAAATTTTAATTAATTTGAATTTTTAATGTTTTAATTTTACTTTTAATTAATCCAATAGAACGGTTATTATAATTATTTTATTAATAATTTTTCTTTTTTTAAGTCTTAGATACAATACGAGTTAAATGAATAGATATATTATTAATTTGTTTGTCACATATTTGAAATTAAGCAAATGTCATAATGTAATGTTATTTAAATACTTTGATAAAATGACAAATTATATCCGATATAATTAAAATTTAATATATATATTTTTTAACTTTTGTAAAAATTTTAATAATTAGATTCTTAATTTGAGAAATATATATATACCTTACAAGTATGCTTGAAAAATTAGCCGATTCAATTCTTTAATTTTTATTTTTGATGATTTTAATACTTTTTTTTTCATTAAGTCCCTTAACTATTATTTTTGTATCGTTTTAGTCATTTTATAAGAGTTCCATTAGTCAAATAGCGGTTTGACTAACAGAGCCCTAAAAAAGGACAAATTTATATAAAAATAATAATTAGAAGATCACTTAAGAAAGTTGAAAAAAAAACTTAAACCTCCAAAAATATAAAAGATAAGAAATTGAATGGACTAATTGTTTTTCGAACCAAGAACCACCAAGAAAGAACTAGATCAAATCGGATTGGAACCTTTCCTGAGAAGGAACCATAGCCCAATGGGCTTGCTTGGGGATGACAGTGACTCATGGATATTGGACTTCTCAATTACTTTGGAATTACCCCAGTTCCAACATTTTCCCCCCGGAATTTTGGCTCCTCCACGTATGTATGGCTATATGCTAATCGCTCTACGCAAAGAGTTAGCCATTTGACAGCTTATCGCCAAACGGCGAATCCACTCTTACAACAAAGAAAGGGTAATAAATTAGGTTTTTTTTTAAAAAAAAATAAAAAAATAAATATTTTATCTATCTCAATAAAATTGACAGTATTTAATTTAATACGAAATTTTATATAAAACTTAAAATTATAATATAATATAATAAAATATTAGAAATGTGGAATTAAGTCAATGTGTACTGAATACTTTATATCTAATTTAAATATAAAAAGTAATTTATAATTCAAAGATAAGGTTTTTGTAGTATATAATATATTAAAATATTTTTAAAGAAAAGTATTAATTATTTTAAGACATTTTAAAATAATAAGTAAATTAATTTTATTGAGAAAATGAGTACTCTTATATTTGAAATTAAATTTTTATATTTTATTTTGAAATTTCTCAAAACGAATATAGTTTTTTAAAATGAACATAAATTTAATAGAACCTGTTTCAATAGTACTTATAAGCACTGGGCCTATTTCTGATCAAGTTTCAAATGACACAAGCTTGGTCCATTTTGTATTCAAGCCTTAAAAGTAAGATCGAATGTAGCCCAACCCATCTTTGCAGTTAGATTTGACGTCAATTCTTTTCAGACCAGCTCAATCCTTTTGGAGTGAAATAAAAAAAAAAAAAAAGACAATCCTACTCATTGCGAATTTTTAATATGGGTCTAATTTATGTAAATCAACTATTTTGAAAGGTTATAACTTGAATAAGTTATATGGTATAACTTTCTAAAATTATTGATCCAAATAAATCCCATTCATATAAGAACTTTTGTAGGTGAAATGGTTACAATCTTGCATGTTAAATTTTACGAGGTGTCAATCTTAAGTCTTAAATCATAATGAGCTCAATTGCATGTGTATCTTCATGCTTGATGTGTCGAATCGAGCTCCATTAGTAGAATACAAAGGTTGAAGGGTCTAAAAGGTCTCAATCTCGGGGGTCGGCTGCTGGCAGCATGCACTACCTTCTGCTCAGTTTGCAGCAGCCCGATTGAAACCAGCTTGCATGTGATGAGCAACTGTCCGGAGGAGATTGGTTAATCCCCAAATACTGAGCAGTTAGTGGGTGTGCCAGTTGACAAATTTCATCAAACAGAGTTAACGCAAAAAAGAAACAGCAAGCACTGAAAACGAAAGATGAAATTAAGGGAAAAAGGATTTCATTGAAGGCTCGAATCTGAGTAGCCTTATAAAGGCATATGGAAGCTCTGGAAGCTTCGATATTAAATTACCTGGGGGGGGGGGGGAATCAGTCACAAAATGGAGTGGAAGTTAGTTAGCCTGGGTCACGTGTGAAACGGGCACTACTCTTGGTCATCAGTGGAAATCCCCGTTTTGGTAATTATGTTGCCAATTTGTTAGGCTCAAAGTAACCGCGCCCCCCAACCCAAACGGAGTAAAAATGTTGGCTGACTAGGAAGAAGAGGAAACCGGAAGAGATTTGACACGACTGGAAGAAATTTGACACGACAGTCTAATTCACATACTTGATGCATTCATGAAGACAGGGTTCTCAACGCGATGTAGTACACTTTGACTATCACAGCACAAGGGAACTAACAAGCAAGTGGAACAGCCACTGAAGCGCACAAGTTGTTTGTCGAAAAGCACGACATTCAGCTTTTGTAGAGCTTCGAGACCCTGTTGGTTGCTTTTTGGACTTCTGGGAAACCAAAAAATGGCCAAGGAAGATGCAATATCCGGTAATAGGGTATTGGGTAAAAGGACAATCGATCCAAGAGGATCAGCAGAAGCCTGAAAATGAGGAACACTACACGAAATGGAGAAAATTGCGACAGTATTTAGTGACAGCCAAAATGCCGTGGCTATAACGGACAATTTTGTGATGGCATTATGAATTAGAGACGAGTTGACCACTTGTTGCGCAACCATAGCATAATTGCGAGGGTATTGCAATGACATATAAAACCCTTACAAATTAGTGATGGCCACAATCAAAGATAATGGCAGTTTTTTTTTTTCAAAATTTTAAACTAGACGACTCACTATGCTCTCGCCATATTATTACGACTTTGTGATGACAAATTGTATTAAGGAACAAATAATAAGATTTTCAATCGAGAATCCAAAAATCATTGCAAAGCCCACACAGATTAGCAAGAGATTGCGATGGCTGGCATAATTACTAATTGAAATAATTAATTAGAATTATCTACAGAACCATCACTGGGCTGTATCTAAGGTGCAAGGGCTTTGCTACGGCTAACATATGTATGTGGGCCGGCCCGCATGATTTTGGGCCAGCCCGAGAACTGGCCCATGGGTCGTGCAGGTTGGACCCAAGGCCAGAAACCCTGGGCCCGGCATGGCCCCTAGGCCCTTGAGGCCCACGGGCCTATCCTCTCTCCTTTTTTTTTTTTTTCACTTAACTCGATAAAAGTAATGATATTGATTTGGATCTATTATATCTAAACAAAAACAATCAATTAAAATTCAAATAAAAGTTAAAAAAATAAAATAAAGTATTAACAAATAATAAAATAAGAGAATTAAAAAATATAAATAGCTTATAAATTAACTTAAAAATTAAACAAAAATAAGCAATTAATAAAACTAAAAAATAAGAATGTAAGATTAAAAAATACTAATTAGTTGATGTTCAAGAACAATAACACTTTGTAGAGCTTTACTTCTTGTCTTCTTCAAGACTTGAATTATCTACTATTCCACTACTCAATAATCTTTCAAAATATGAAGAATTTGTTTGAAGAATTGAAAAAAAATATAAAAAAATAAATTCTATTCTAACACTTTTTGTAGAGAAAATGAAGAGATTTGAGAATTATGAGAGAAAGAGGAATGAAAATAAGAGAGTTGGAGAGAGTTAGAGGGTTTGGTGAGTTTTGAGGTGAATTAGGGGGTATTTATAGAGTTTTGGGGGGTTAGGGGAAAAATACAGCCATTGGGGGTCCAAAAGTAAAAAAATAAAAAAAGTTTCTTAACCATTGAGGTGAGGGGCAAAAAAAAAAAAAAGAATACTCTTCATGGCGGGCCAGCCCTCTGGGTCTCGGGCGGGTCGGCCTATGGCCAGTTCGGCTTGCAGGCCTAGCCCAGCCCGGCCCAACATGCTAGCCCGACGGGTCAAACCAACCCACTTACTAATGCTAGCTACGGCTTATTAAACTTTTCGAATTGTTGCCAATTTTTGAAGCAAAAAAAAAAAAAAAAGGTGGGTCAAAAACCTCTAGCCGTTGGTGCTCCTTAATAAATTTGTGAGTGTTCTACTAGGACATTTTAAATATTTTGGTTTTTTGCCTTCATTATAAGAGTAATACCCTGTCCCTTCACTAAACTGTAACCAATTTGTGAGTGCTTTGCTATAGCTTTTAAAAATTTTGGAAGTGTGTAGCACAAAACCCTTCACCATTACAACCCTCTTGCTATGTTGCTAGGGCTTAGTGATGGTTTCTTTTTTATTTCAATCAAAATCTAAAATTTGGTTGATCATCGAATTTTGATTTAGGTATGCATTAACAAATGTGATTCAAATTTGTTATCAATTATCATCAAAGATTCTTATTTAATTTATATGAAGGTCACTAGTTCAATATCAAGTATGTAATACCCCGCCCAAAACCACCTTTGACTATGGGAAAAAATCATGCATTGCATAACATCTTGCATTTTATGTGGTAGCTAGACTAATTTTATTTGTATGGATGCATGTGAATTTTTCCGTTACTCTTGCATTTGAATTAATTGATGTGAAATAGTTGTGTTGTTAAAGATTTGGTTAAGGGAGGTTTGGTCGAAGATTTTGAAGGATGAGTATTGGGGTGGTAAGAACTTCTTGTAGAAAAATTAGTATTGAAGTTGTTTTGGAATAGCGGGGAGGTTGGTGATTTCCTTTGGTGACCCGAGTTCGAATCTTACTTTTTGTGAAGTAAGTTTCTCCTCTTGAAATTCTTTTCTTTAGACCATTTCTTGTCTTGGCCGAAAAAGAATCTAGCTATCCTAGAGAAATTTTAGTATTTTTACTCCAAGGAAATAAGTCTCTATATTTATTTCCTAAATTCAAGGATTTTTATGTGAATAAAGTTCACCTTTAATTTTCAGCTTGTGTTCCTTAGGATTTTTGAAAAAACCCTAGCTAGTAATTAAAATATTAGCTTGATTTTAGTTAGATAGATGTTGCCATGGATAGGTGGAATTAATGAATCATTTTCTTAGTAAGAAATCTTGTTGATTTTAATCCTAAAATGTTAGCTAAAAATCTGGAAAAAAATTCCAGCAAGTGCCGCCACTTCTTGGAGGACTTGTAGCTTAATCCAAACTTTTCTAGGACTAGAGGAAATCCTATCCAAATCCTTGATAAAACCATATTTTATTTCAATCCAAATTCAACTAGGATTTCTTCCTTTTCCTAGCTGAATTTCGGCAGCTTTGTATCTACATAAACTGTCCGAAATTTCAGCCAACTTTGAAAATCCTAGCTCAAACCACCTAGAATACCCCTTAACAATTCAACTACCTTAGCTGCACAAAATCAGAATTTTATTCACACAAAAACACTGAAATTCGTCGAGCATATACACAGAAAATTCGGACAGCTTTGTGCAGGATTTTCGGCCAGCTTTATGTTCCTACTTCAACCGAAATTCTGCACACATCACTCACTGAAAAACCCCAGCTGAACAGGCTATTTTCAGCGCCCAAAACCCTCGATTTCCCTCTGGAAATTTCAGTAGAATTATAGCAGCCAAACCAGTCCAAAACTTGCTACACTTGCACAGAATTTTCACAGCACTTGCACAGGATTTTTCAGTTATCAAAACTCACTCAAACTCTTCCTTGTTTGGCCCAAAATTCTGAACACATTCAGCCCTTCCTTTGAGCAGTAGTTCGGCCAGCATAGAGGAGCAAAATTGCAGAATTTTCTCCTCCATAAAACTCACCTAAAATCGGCAGCAAGGAGGCGCACGCAAGCTGAAATTTCGCCTTTGCTGTCCAAGAAACCTAAAGTCATTAGGAGTCTATCTAAACATCACCATCTAACCCTAAACCAATCTTCTCCAACTTTAAATCATAACCACCATTTACCCTCTCCATTCTACAAGAAAATTTCAGCAACTTCTCTCTGCAAATTTTCGAAAATACAAGAGTTGTTCCAAGCAAAAATCGAACACACCTTAAGGTAAGCACAAATCCTTTCAACCTCTTGATGCCTTTTTCTCTAATGATTCTTTTCTCTTTCTTCTACCCTTAAATCACGCCCAATAGAGGCTGATTTCCTCTTCTTCCTAAATTTTCGGTCAACTGAAGCAAAAGAGGTAGCTTCTCTCTTCTTCTCAAGCGAACTCGGGACGATCACCATAGGAGCATCGAGACCTCATTACCCGATAGTTGCAAGGTAAGGGAATACCCTCCCTTGATGTCGAAAGTAAAGTGTAATGGTGTTTATTAGCGAGATAAACATGTGGTCGTAGTATTTGATATTTGGGGATTGAATAGTCTACTTGGAATTAAATAGGAGATTGCGAATTGTTATGAAAATAAATGGGATTAGAGCATGTTTGAATTAATTGAGACCCTGATCATGATATTATATGGTTTAGATCAGGAGGATAATTGAGGAAAGCCAGCGGTGATTTTTATCGCATTTATCTGAGGCATATCAAGTAAGTCCTTGCATAAACTCTTTTATTAAATGTTGTGATGGTAAGTCCGTCTATAAACTGTTTTGTTAAAGGTTGTGATGGCAAGTCTATGTTGTGAAGCTTTGTAAAGCTATTGTTAAACTGTGTTTGCTTGGGTTGTAAACGTGGATATTTATTCTTTAAACGGTTTTGTCAAACTAACGGTTTTTAGCAAGAAAACTATTCTTTTCCTTAAATTTTTAGAAATCTCTTTTAAAGAAAATCACGTTTTACAAAGCCAAGGTTTGGAAATATTTTGAATCAGGAATTGACGGATATGTTCATTGAGTACTCAATAAGGGTAGGCTAACAATACTAGTCTTGGAGGGCTAGCGTGAGTCTTTTGGCAGGAGGCCACCTCCAGAAGATGAACTCTGCTTGAAAAGGCGACAGTGTTGGTTGGTCAGGCCAATCCGAGCTAGCATTATACCTGAAAGGTATTATTTATATTCCCGGCATGGACACTCGGATGGTTTTGTTGGGTGTAGAGATGGAGGAGTATCTCACCCAGTGGGCTGTACACTCACCTTGATCAGAACGCCCAACGTGTGGTAATTTGGTCCAGACAAGGTGCACAAAGTGTGGTGCCTTGGCCAATTTATTCTCATGGAGCCCAACGTGTGGTGACATGACTTTTATCCGAGTGGAGGATTTATTTTGTACAAAGTGTGACAATGAGGAAAACCCACTCCTTGCAAAAAGAGATTGTTTAGGACTTGCCAAATTATCTTTACAAATGTTTTATACTTTGCATACACGAACTATTTAAAAACACCATGTGCACTCACAGGACTTACTGAGATTTATTCTCACACCGTTTTACATCATGTTTTCAGGAGATAGATTGTGCTGAGTCAGCGGGGCATGTAATAGTTGGAGCTTTTGCTATTTTCTCTATCCATTCTAGGAGACATTTATTGCTTATACCTCTAAACAATATTTTGTTTTATTCCGTTTTGCTCCAAGTTGAGCCTGATGTAATAAGAATATTTCTTTATTTATCTAAGTTGATCCTTTTTGGAGATTGCCTTTATATTTTTTTACCTCGTTCTAAAGACCCCTTGTCCTACAGGACGGGGCAACATCCCCGCCCTTTTAGGGTACGTAGTCGTGGGGTGTTACAAAGTATATAACACACACACACACACACACACACACACACACACATATCTATATATGAGGAATTTATTTGTTAATTCTTATATATACGTATAATGTAGTGTAGACTGTATAAATATATGAATACATCAATATATAATTATGATTATATATTAACTATATAATATTATATATTAATTATTTCATGTGTAATATATATGTGCCAATTGAATATAAAAATAGAATATCGATATATATATATATATATATATATAGTGTGTGTGTGTGTGTGTGTGTATATATTTGTGTTAATTGTTAAAAAATTTCTATGTGATCTTGAATTTGGATTTGAGGTAAACACTAAAAAATAATTATCTTATCCAACTCGCTCATAATCAAAATAAACATGAAATATATATATGAACACACACACACACACACACACACACACACACACACATGTATAAAATTTATTATTCAATGCCTTAGGTTATATTTTTATTATAAAATATGCATTATACGTAAGGGATATTAAATTGAATATTTTTTTAAAAGTGTAAATTCAATTTTAAGTAAAAAAGAATAACCATTGCTAACCTGTCATTATTAGCAACGGGGGTTGTTATTATTTTAAATTTATAATAAATTCTGTCAGTAGGCTCTCACATAGGAGAGAGGGTTTAACGAGGGCATTTTGCCATTGCAAAAAAAAGAATAAAACCAAAACACTTAAAGAGGGTTTAGTGAGGGCATTTTCCCTTCACCGTCTTCTTCTTGATCACTGGTTCCTCCTTAATCCCGTGAGTAATCAATGTTTCCCATTTTCAAGCCACCTGCCACCTCAACCTCACCGTTCCATCCAAGCTCCAAAGCTCTCACTTCATTGCCACCATTCTTCTTCCCCACATTCGTTGCAACTCCTCCACAACCATCTCTCTACTTCAATTGCATTCTCAATATAGGGTTTTTCAATAACTATATAAGAAAGTCGATTTAAATTTTTTCAATTGCATTTGATCCCTCCATAGCCGTCTCTCTGCTTCTATTGCTGCAACCTTCGTTGCTCTTTGCAGTTTCAACTTCAAATTTCACTCAGATTTCTTCTTTTCTTACATTGATTGATATGCTATTCTTTAAATCTGTATGTTTCATATTTGATTTAATTATAATTGTGGGCTGATGGATGGCATTTGCATTCTACTGGAAAATTGTGGATTTCTTCTTGTTGATTGAATTAATCTTTGTAATTTTGTAAGATCATTGGTCAAAATCCAACCTTGTGTTATTCAAGTGTGGCCTTGTGTTTTCCAAATTGAATTTTGAATAGTCTTCTATGGATTTTTGGCAAGATTTTGCTTGGTTTGAAATATTCTTAGTGCACGAGACAAGGAGAAGTAAAGATGTTAGTAAATTGCCTATTATATTTTTGTCTTATTTTGATTGTGAGCTTCATATAAATACCTGTTGAAATTTAGATGTGTGAGCCCAAAAACAAATTGTAAAATGTACTTGTCAACATAGCTATTGTTTCATATGATCACATTGATTTTTCAAAAATGATTTTGTTCTCTTGTCTTTCATGCGAATGAGAGACTGATAATTTTATTGTTAATTCTTCCTTCTATTTTGCATTCTGAGTTTCCTGTCTTTTTATTCATTGCTGAACATGAACATGAAAATAATTATTCTTACTTCTTTCTAATTTGCCATTATCAAGTAATCATGATATTGGGCATCAATCTTAATGTGGTTGTTTAAACATGTAATAATCTTGTACTTAAGTTGAAAGTGTTGGTAAAATGTAAAGCAAAAAGCATTTTGTTTATACTTTCTTGATTGTAATATTCCTTCATTCCCTTGCATTAACTAATTCTAGTCTTAACAAAAATGCCAAGATTTTGGGCTTGAAAAGATTGAGTTTTTTTACTATGTATGTATTGTGTCTGTATTTGGATTGAAGTAGTTAAAAATAAATGAGAGGAGACAAACACGAGTTTGCATGGATTTTTGAAGGGAAATAGATAGATTAGATTTATTAGTTTAACTTCCCCCCCCCCCCGAGAGTGTATAGAAATAGAAGGGAGGAAATAACTTAATAAATTTATATTTGTGAAGATTAAAATTTTTTATTATAAGATTTTTTTAATTACAAAAAAATATACATAAATATGCTAATTAGATGTTTAATTATTTGAACGCTCAATTCTTTCCTTTTGTTCCCTCTTTCTCCAACTACTATTTCATCTCCTTTCCCTCTCAATATCCAAACATAGTATATTAACCAAGCAAAAAACATCGAGGGTTCCTGTATAGCAAAAATAAGACTTTAATTTCATGGATGGGTTCAATTTTCTTAACTTACATGCCTCAAGTCTCCAACCTCTTTTTATCTACATGGTGTCATATTTGTAACCATAGAAGAGTTTAATTAGTCAGATAACTTTCTATTTCCATTTATTTGTTAGGCATGCTGCCTTAATTTATCTTCAGTAATTGTATTTGAACTCGTATATGTAAGGGCTTCCATGTTCAAGATTGCTTCATTTACTGAGTATTCATTTTGCTAATTTTCTACATAGGCATATCATATGTTGAGAAAAAAGAAGTCCGTGTCCTTCTTAGGCAGGTTAGTTTTATCCTACTCGTACTTGAAGGTTGAATAAATTGCTATTTTTATTATATAGATAAATTATAAGATAATGTAAAATGGTCAAATTATCTTATAATTTTAAATCTGATGCTGCAAATAATCGATATTATCATCATATAAAACTTCTATTTGCTTTATCTTTTGTTTGGCCTTTTTGCAAGTGTTTGGTAGTTATTAATAGTAGCTAGGGCTCATATTATTGCTTGCTCTATCCTTGTTGTTTACATTGTTGAATGATTGTCAAATCTTGAGGTGGCCTAATTCTTGGAAAATAGTCAATTTATATGGGAGACTCTATCATAATTTTCTTCAAAACTATAAGTCTACTGGTTTATCATTTAAAATCCACTTGGATAGATAATTTTTTGATATTTCTACAAAATTTACATCCTTTCTTTAAGAATATATGAATCCACTTGAATACATTACTTTTAGTGTCAACTTTTGCCTCTAATTCTAAAAAAAAAAATGAAAAATCACATTTATAGCAAGTTGTGATGTTAGCATTTACAATATAAATACTTATTATTAAATTAATAAAACTTATATCAAATTAATAAAACCTTGAGAATCTTATTTAAAACCTAAAGCTCCAAAGCTCCAGCCCTAAACCCAATAAAACATAAACTATCAAACACTTATTCAATATATTCATACATATTTTAATCTAGTGTGCAATCTTATGCTCTAATTTATATGGAGGATCATAGTTGGATGTATAGAAGGCATGTCCCTAGTATCAAAGGGATTACAATTGAATTTTAGGAATGGGCTAAGGCTTTTATTGTCGTTGCCTTGTCTGATGGGAGATCAGATGAGATTCAATGTTCTTGTGCAAAGTGCAAGAACAATAACTATATTAACCCGAAACAAGTTGAGCTTCACTTCTACAAATTAAGATTTGTTGGTAACTACTATCGGTGAATATGTCATGGTGAAACATCTCGTCCAATACTGAGCATTTCTATCTCAACTGGAGATTCGTATCGAGAAGCAAGTTTGGATATTTGTATCGAGAAATAGTCTTAGATGTAGCGGGTCCTGATTTTCTTCCATACCTTCCGTCATCGGAAACTATTGAAGAACCACCTAATGTTGAAGCACTGAACTTTTATGACATGCTTAGGGCTGCTGACACCCTTATTTGGGATGGGTACACAAACCACTCCTAATTGAGCTTTGTTTGTAGGTTGTTAAATATCAAATAAGAAAATAATATATTTTAGAAAGCATTCAACTAGGTGGTTTAACTAATGAAGGAGGTTGTGTCTAGTAGTAACAAGATTTCGAATGACTTTTATCAGATGAAGAAGATAGTGTCGGGGCTTGGACTACTAGTTCAAAAAATTAAAGTGTGCAATAACAGATGTATGCTTTATTGGAAAGATGATATTAATTGTAAAGAATGCAAATTTTGTGGCCACGCTTAGTATATACAAAGGAAGGTTGGGAATAATAAAAAGTCTAAAGAGATTTCTTGTAAAAAGATGTACTATTTTTTAATAGCAGCGAGATTACAAAGGTTGTATACATCTAAAACTATAAATGGACACATGAGATGGCACACTGAGAGCATACCGGAGGATGGCTATATAAGTCATCCGCTTGATAGTGAGACTTGGCAACATTTTGATAAGAGTCATCCAGATTTTGCTAAAGAAGTGCAAAATGTAGGACTAGGGTTGTGCATTGATGGGTTTTACCATTTAGGCTGTCGGGCAAGTAATATTCTTTTTGGGCGATTATTCTTACTCCTTAAAACCTCCCTCTATGGATGTGTATGAAAGATTTAGTGATGTTCTTAACAATTATAATTTCTGGTCCAAAAAATCTAAAACAATTGTGGTCTAAAGGGGTACCTACTTATGACATATCAAGGAAATAAAATTTAAAAATGTGGGCTACAATCTTGTGGATCATAAATGACTTTCTCGCACATGGTATGTTTGTTAGTGTTATGCCCTAGAGGCAATCACTTGTACGTTGTATATGACACATTTTATTTTAATAAAAGGCATTATTTATCTTACAATTTCTTTTTGTTTACCTTTGTGTAATATAACTGTTAGATAAAGTCCCTAATACAACACTGTGTTAATGAAATCATGATAGAGATCAGGATATGAGATTCCTATTATGCTATATAGTGTTAGTACTTAAATAGTCCCTAGTCGTAGTATTAATGAGACTGAACATCATTAATGCATTAAGATTAGCATGTGTTAGACTTCCTAATTTAATCAGGCGGTGGTTCTCATATCCGTGACTATTGAGATACTCAAAGTTAACACATGAATGATTGTTAATGAAACAAGTTCATTGGATGATCTAACTATGAGATAATCATATGGATAACTATTTAGTACCAATAATATAATCGCAATATAGCAAACGTGCAAGTATCCTTAGATTTGAGATCTCCAAGGTACTTTGTTTGCTGAGCATTGTGCTTTGATTCTAATCTTTAGAACCAGATCAAAGGCCACCTATGGGATGGATTTGGGTACACTGTGAGGTAAACGAAAGTAGTTGAGATGGTCAATAAAGGATTCACCACTCTTAATAGTAGGGGCGAATATCTCACGGCTACTTGTAGGAATTACTACTCGAGAAGTCCTTGGTCAAGGTGACTGTGTATTAGAAATAGTTTCAATTGATACACATCTAGAGTAGTGGGTTCCTAGTACAAGTACTCTTATATTCGGGCCAGAATTAATATATATTCTAGAGGGAGTTGGCACTAATTCCGTACTCCAAACCGAATGAGATATTGTATGGTGAAATGAGTTAATTACACTGTAGTTTGTTATTGAAGGGTTCATGTCAAGCTACTTGACTTCCTGGACTCTTGGTGGTCATGATGTGTTGCTAGATACCGCTGGTAATTTGGGAATATGGGTTTATTAATTGATAAATTAATAAATCAATCTTGATTAGAATCAATATGATTAATTCTAATTAATTATGAATTATTAATTTCAAAGACGTTTGAATTAATTCATATTCGTTACCAATTGACTGGGAAACCTAATAAGTCACACACAATAGAGGATTATACTCAAGATGTTATTTGATAATATAGTGGGGTTAATTGCGAGAAAAAAAAATTATTGTGGTCAAATTATAATTAGTTATAATTTATGGTCCAAATTGTAATCGTGAGAATTTGATATTTCCAATTACAATTAGGGAATTCTAACTGTTTTAGAATTCTTAGATGGAGGATTTGTTAGCAGGATTTTCGTGTTATATAGGATATACACATGAAACCCTAGCATGAGTGTAAGATACGAAACAACTCCAACCCTAACAACACACGTTCTCTCCCTCTTCTCTCTCTAATTGTTCTTGAAGCAAAGCCCTAGCTACCACTTTTAATTTCTACTAGCACAAAAATATTTTGGTGCTTGAGAATGTTTCTCTGTGTGAATTTCTATTAGAGATAATCACACACTATGATTATAGTAGTTGGACATTCAACTCTCGTGGTATAGATCAAGAGGATTGTTGGATCGCGCCTCGACTTGAAGAAAAAAATTTTTGTTTTCCAAATGATCAAAGAAAGGTAAAAAGTTGTTACATTTGATCTCTTTATATCTTGTTTTTCACACATATACGAATCCTAGATTGGTATCTCATTTTATTTTTCCGTTGCACCATACATGATATGCGTGAGATACCCAACAATATTGAGTGGGTGGCGTACAGTAGGTAGATTGGCATGCCCATGTTGCATAGAGCGGACAAAGTCATTTCATCTGTATCATGGTGAGAAATAATCCTGATTTAATTGTCATTATTGTTTCTTGCCAATGGACCATCAATATTGATGTTTATATGATTTTAATTGTATTTGAGGGATGACCCTAATTTTTGCTCTTATTTTTTGTTGTTATTATTATCTATTAAATTCCTATTCTTGTATTTGACTACTTGGGTATTATTGTGTTGGA